>JBBGZY010000403.1:1882500-4282500 GCA_037952925.1 Lithobates clamitans | reverse complement strand
ATTTGGTTAAAGAAACCGATTTAAATTGTCAAGGAGTAATACGTGTTACCCCACTGCTATATTTGATATGTTTAAAGAAATTGTAATGTATACCTAATGTTATAACATTCTTAACATGTCTCGCAACCAACTCACTATTATCAGGGCTTTATATATATATTGTGTAACCTGACGTTTTCCTCAACCATGTAAAACGTCTCACTGATATTTTATTGTGGACCAGTGGACCATCGATTATCAAACAATCTGATCTTATTGCTACATCCCGACATTCTACCTTAATTGAATTTGCAACTATCTCTCGAAAAAATGCGCACTGGTTTTCAAAAGCCCTTTATCTGACACCAAGTTCATACTATTCATTCATTCATCACTATTTCTCCAACTGACACTCATTATGTTTCACTGTTCCTTCCCACACATAGGCTGAGAATTTTTTGTTTTACTCTAAATCTAGTACATCATCTCCGGATAGCACTGATATTAATTGAGGAATCATTGCCAATAAAAGAGTAATAAAAAAACAGAAATACGGATTACAAGATATTGAGGAGTTCACAACTGTCAGACGGTTTGACTTGGATTCGAACTACTTGAATAATTCTTACAGAAGCACAGCAGTGATCGTTGGTAGAATGCAAAATATCAGCATAGCCTTATTGTTTAACAAAACTATTGTTAGTTTTCACTAACTATCTCTCAGCCAGTGTCATCCATATGTTTTAAGAAAATGCATCTAACAATTCCTAATGTATACCGTTGTCACACTCAACGTCTCATCTTAACGTTTTGTTGGTAAACTCAAACCGTATTCCTTGACTATTCCTCCCACTGACATAATAATGGCTCACTATCCTTCACACTGAAACGAACAAAGCGGTACTATTTTTCAAACTCATTCAAGTTTTTTCCACTGACACGTGGGTCACGATTTCTCCCACTAACACTAATTACTATTCCTCCTACTGACACTAATGATGGGTCACTATTCTTCCTACTGACACCAAAAATGGGGTACTATAATCTCACACTGACACCAATAAAATTACACCAATGATACACCTATTCCTTGAGGTGATTCAGTTCGCATGTGCAGAGCTATACAAATCATTAATTTATTTATTCATTCAGATTCCTTCCTTAGTATTTCTCATACTGACACCAATGATGTTTCACTGTTTCTTCCACTGTCACCAATGATAGTTGACTATTCCTCTTACCGATACCAATGATTCCTCCCAAAGATGGCTCACTATTCTTAAAAATGACACCAAAAAAGCAGTACTATTTCTCCCAGTGAAACCAATGATGGGACACTATTCTTTTCACTGACACACATCATGGGTGACTATTTCTCTCACTAAAACATATACATATACATCTTATTATTTTTCAACATGGGGATTACGGGTGGAATATTGTTTATACAAAGGAACCTACTTAAACCATTTCTGATAAGAATATGCATATAATTATTTTTCTACATGTTGATTATTGGTGGTTTATAAATATACATAGCAACATATTAAACCTATTTCTGTTTGAATATGCATATAATTAATTTGCTACATGGGAATTATGGGTGGAATATTGTTTATAAATATACATAGGAACCTATTTATTTTTTTACATGGGGACTATAGTGGAACATTGTTTATAAATATACATGAGAACCCATTCAACCCCTTTCTGATAAGAATATGCATATAATTATTTTTGTACATGGGGACTATAGTGGAAAAATGTTTATAAATATACATAGGAACCTATTTAACCCATTTCTTTTTCTATATGGGGTTATGGGTGGAATATTTTTTATAAATATACATAGGCACCTAATTAGAGCATTTCTGATAAGAATATGCATATAATTATTTTTCTACATGGAGATTATTGGTGGAATATGTTTATAAATATACATAGTAACCTATTTAACCAATTTCTGATGAGCATATGCATATAATTACTTGTCTACATGGGGATTATGGATGGAATGTTGTTTATAAATATACATAGCAACATATTTAACCCATTTCTGATAAGAATATGCATATAAATATGTTTCAGTATGGGGATTATAGGTGGAATATTGTTTATAAATATACATAGGAACCTATTTAACCAATTTCTGGAAAGAACATGCATATAATTATTTTTCTACATAGGGATTATGGGTGGAATACTTGTTTTAAAATATACATAGTAACATATTTAACCCAATTCTCATAATAATATGCATATAACTTTGTTTCTACATGGGGATTATGGATGGAATATTGTAGTTAAACATACATAGGAATGTATTTAACCCATTTCTGATAAGAATATGCATATAATTATTTTTCTACATGGGGATTATGGGTGGAATATTGTTTATAAATATACCTAGGAACCTATTTAACCAATTTCTGATAAAAATATGCATATAATGATTTTTCTACATGGGGATTATAGGTGGAATATTGTTTATAAATATACCTAGGAACCTATTTAACCAATTTCTGATAAGAATATGCATATCATTAATTTTCTATATGGGGAGTATGGTGGAAAATTTTTTATAAATAGGAACCTATTTAACCCATTTCTGATAAGAATATGCATATAATTATTTTTTTACATGGGGATTATTGTTTAAAAATATACATAGCAACATATTAAGCCTACTTATGATATGAATATGCTTATCAGAAATGCTTTAATTAAGTTCCTATGTATATTTACAAACAATATTCCACAATTAGCCCCATATAGAAAAATAATTATATGCATATTCGTATCAGAAATGGGTTAAATAGCGTCCTATGTATATTTATAAACAATATTCCACCAATAATCCCTATGTAGAACAATAATTATATGCATACTCTTATCAGAAATGCTTTAATTAGGTTCCTATGTATATTTATATACAATATTCCACCCATAACCCCATATAGAAAAATAATTATATGCATATTCTTATCAGAAATAGGTTAAATACGATCCTATGTATATTTATAAACAATATTCAACACATAATCCCTATATAACAATATCATTATATGCATATTCATATCAGAAGTAGGTTTAATATGTTGCTATGTACATTTTTAAACAATATTCCATCCATAATCCCCATGTAAAAAAATAATTATATTCATATTCTTATCAGAAATGGGTTAAATAGGTTCCTATGTATATTTAAAAACAATATTCCACCCATAATTCCCATGTAGAAAAATAATTATATGCATATTCTTATTAGAAATGGGTTAAATAGGTTCCTATGTATATTTATAAACAATTTTCCACTATAGTCCCCATGAAGAAAAATAATTATATGCATATTCTTATCAGAAATGGGTTAAATAGGTTCCTATGTATATTTATAAACAATATTCCATCCATAATCCCCATGTAGAAAAATAATTATATGCATATTCTTATCAGAAATGGCTTAAATATATTCCTATGTATATTTTAAAACAGTGTTCCACCCATAATCCCTATGTAGAAAAAAAATTATATGCATATTCTTACGAGAAATGGGTTAAATAAATAGGTTACTATGTATATTTATAAACAATATTTCACCTATAATCCCCATACTGAAAAATATTTATTAGCATATTCTTATCAGAAAGGGGTTAAATAGGTTACTATGTATATTTATAAACAATATTCCACCCATAATTCCCATGTAGACAAATAATTATATGCATATTTTATCAGAAATAGGTTAAATAGGTTCCTATGTATATTTATAAACAATATTCCACCAATAGCCCCATATAGAAAAATAATTATATGCATATTCGTATCAGAAATTGGTTAAATAGCGTCCTATGTATATTTATAAACAATATTCCACCAATAATCTCCATGTATAAAAATAATTATATGCATATTCTTATCAGAAATACTTTAATTAGGTTCCTATGTATATTTATAAACAATATTCCACCCGTTTCACTATAATCCCCATATAGAAAAATAATTATATACATATTCTTATCAGAAATTGGTTAAATAGGTTCCAATGTATATTTATAAACAATATTCCACCCATAATTCCCATGTAGAAATATAATTATATGCATATTCCTATCAGAAATGCTTTAATTAGGTTCCTATGTATATTTATAAACAATATTCCACCCGTTTCACTATAATCCCCATATAGAAAAATAATTATATGCATATTCTTATCAGAAATTGGTTAAATAGGTTCCTACGTATATTTAAAAAACAATATTCCACCAATTATCCCCATGTAGAAAAATAATTATATGCATATTTTTATCAGAAATTGGTAAAATATGTTGCTATGTATATTTATAAACAATATTCCACCCACAATCCCCATATAGAAAAATTATTATATGCATATTCTTATCAGAAATGGGTTAAATATATTCATATGTATGTTTAACTACAATATTCCATCCATAATCCCCATGTAGAAAAATAATTATATGCATATTCTTAAGAGAAATGGGTTAAATAGGTTACTATGTATATTTTAAAACAGTATTCCACCCATAATCCCTATGTAGAAAAATAATTATATACATATTCTTACCAGAAATGGGTTAAATAGGTTACTATGTATATTTATAAACAATATTAGACCCATAGTTCCCATGTAGAAAAATAATTATATGCATATTCTTATCAGAAATGCTTTAATTAGGTTCCTATGTATATTTTCAAACAATATTCCACAATTAGCCCCATATAGAAAAATAATTATATGCATATTCGTATCAGAAATGGGTTAAATAGCATCCTATGTATAAATATAAACATTTTTTCACCATAATCCCTATATAGAAAAATGATTATATGCATATTCTTATCAGAAATAGGTTAAATACGTTCCTATGTATATTTATAAACAATATTCCACCCATAATCCCCATGTAGAAAAATAATTATATACATATTCTTATCAGAAATGGGTTAAATAGGATACTATGTATATTTAGAAACAATATTCCACCCATAATCCCCATGTAGAAAAATAATTATATGCATATTCTTATCAGAAATACTTGAATTAGGTTCCTATGTATATTTATAAACAATTTTCCACTATAATCCCCATATAAAAAATAATTATATACATATTCTTATCAGAAATTGGTTAAATAGGGTCCTATGTATATTTATAAACAATATTCCACCCAAAACCGCATATAGAAAAATATTTATATGCATATTCTTATCAGAAATGGGTTAAATAGGTTCCTATGTATATTTAAAAAACAATATTCCACCAATAATCCCCATGTAGAAAAATAATTATATGCATATTTTTATCAGAAATGGGTTAAATATGTTGCTATGTATATTTATAAACAATATTCCACCCATGATCCCCATGTAGAAAAATAATTATATGTATATTCTTATCAGAAATGGGTTAAATAGGTTCCTATGTATATTTATAAACAATTTTCCACTATAGTCCCCAAGTAGAAAAATAATTATTTGCATATTCTTATCAGAAAGGGGATAAATAGGTTACTATGTATATTTATAAACAATATTCCACCCATAATTCCCATGTAGAAAAATAATTATATGCATATTCTTATCAGAAAGGGGTTAAATAGGTTACTATGTGTATTTATAATCAATATTCCACCCATAATTTCCATGTAGAAAAATAATTATATGCATATTCTTATCAGAAATGGGTTAAATAGGTTACTATGTATATTTATAAACAATATTCCACCCATAATTCCCATCTAAAAAAATAATTATATGCATATTCTTATCAGAAATGGGTTAAATAGGTTCCTATGTATATTTAAAAAACAATATTCCACCAATAATCCCCATGTAGAAAAATAATTATATGCATATTTTTATCAGAAATGGGTTAAATATGTTGCTATGTATATTTATAAACAATATTCCACCCATAATCCCCATGTAGAAAAATAATTATATGCATATTCTTATGAGAAATTGGTTAAATACATTCCTATGTATCTTTAACTACAATATTCCACCCTTAATCCCCATGTAGAAAAATAATAATAATTATTATTATTATTATTATTATACAGGATTTATATAGCGCCGACAGTTTACGCAGCGCTTTACAACAACATTAGGGCAGACAGTACAAGTACAATACAATTCAATACAGGGGGAATCAGAGGGCCCTGCTCGTTAGAGCTTACAATCTAGGAGGGAGGGTCAAGTTATACAAAAGGGTAATAACTGTGGGGGATGAGCTAATGGAGAAAATAATGCAGTTGTTAGATGGAGGCAGGATAGGCCTCTCTGAAGAGGAAAGTCTTCAGGGATCACCTAAAAGTGGATAAATTTGGAGACAGTCTGACAGATTGGGGTAGGGAATTCCAGAGGATGGGCGAGGCTCGGGAGAAGTCCTGGAGGCGGATATGGGAGGAGGTGATGAGGGAGCTAGAGAGCAGGAGATCTTGGGAGGAACGGAGATGGCGTTTAGGTTGGTATTTTGAGACTAGGTTAGTGATGTAGCTGGGGGCACAGTTGTGGATGGCTTTGTAACTTATTGTTAGTATTTTGAATTTAATTCGTTGGGCGAGTGGCAGCCAATGGAGGGATTGGCAGAGAGGGGTAGCAGACACTGATCGGTTTGTAAGGTGGATGAGTCTGGCAGCAGCATTCATGATGGACTGAAGGGGGGATAGTCTATTTAAAGGTAAGCCAATGAGGAGTGAGTTGCAGTAGTCAAGGCGAGAGATAACCAGGGAGTGAATCAGGAGCTTTGTAGTTTCACTGGTTAGAAAGGGACGTAGTTTAGAGATGTTGCGGAGGTTGAGGCGGCAAGCTTTGGAAAGTGATTGGATGTGGGGCTGAAAGGAGAGTTCAGAATCTAGGATAACACCTAGCACCCTGACATGTGTGGACGGGTGGATGGTTTTGCCATTGCTCTTTTTTTTAAATCAAGAACAAAGTTTATTGAGCATAATATTCAGTACATATTACGGATGATAATAAACAATGTACAACATTTTCTGAATTCAGAGGCACTGACTTCCACATGAATGGTTTTTACAAGCGATTGTTAACCGGTATCATGATACACAGCTCAGTAAAGCTACAAGGAGTTCGATAATGAGTATAAATGAATGACACTGCATCGCCAATCATGACAATGTTATAGATTGCTAGTCTGTACATGTAGAGGCTTCCTTTAACCAACCATCCCATATTTTATGGTATTTGGTGGGACATCCACGGTGGGAATACAAAACTTTTTTATATGGCATGGTGAGGTTTACCGCCCTTTTCCACTGCTGTACTGTTGGGGGGTTAGGCCGAAGCCACAGTTGGGCAATCTGCAATCTGGCTATGAACAGGGTTTCCTGCATGAATATAGATAGATATTTCTCCTCCTCCGAGACTGTGAGCAGGCCCAGTATACACTGGCGAGGGCACAGTGTCAGAGGGGAGCCCATTTGGTCATGGAGAAATTTGACTATTTGTTGCCAGTAAGTTTGAATAATTGAACAAGTCCACATTAGGTGGTAAAAGGTGCTTGAGGTGTCACCACAATGTGGGCAGGCCGAGGGGGCGTCCGGTCTGTACTTGAGGATGCGTGCAGGGGTGAGATAGGATCTATGAAGAATGTATAAGTGGGTGAGGCGATCCGACAGTTTCGGGGACACTTTAGTGCTAGTCTCAAGTATGTCTCCCCACTGGTCATCTTCCAAGGCTCCTATGTCAGCCTCCCATTTAGCTCTTAGGTTTTGTGTATGATTAGTGGCTATAGGTAAAGTAAGAGAATTATATAGGGTGGAGATCAGTTTTTTTGGGTCTTCGCCAAGGAGAAGGTCTGAGACAGTCACTACCTCCAGGGCAGGGATATTATTGTTGAATTGGGTCTGAAGGGCATGGCGGATCTGTAGATATCTAAAAAACATGTGACTGGGAAGGGCGAATTCATCTTTTAGGGTCTGGAAAGGCCTGACCTCCCCCCCGCCACAACCTGGTAGAGGTATATAACCTTATAGATAATCCATAGCTTGAAGTCAGGAATAGTCAGTAGTTCAGGGAGCTGAGGATTATCCCATAATGGAGTGTGAGCATGCACAGGGGGGGCGTCTATGATAGTAAGTGCACGATGCCAGATCTTGCTATGATGCTGCATCAGCCGGTTCCCACCCACAGAGCTAGACACACCCCTGTGTCTACAGAAAATTATCTGGAAGGGGTGAGCCACCACGTCAGAGGCGTGTGTGCACACCATGGTGGTGTATCGGAGTCTATCGTGTTTGTTGAGGTAGTAGAAATGAGACAGCTGTGAAGCTAGATAGTAAAGTGTGAGGTTGGGGGTGGACGTGCCCCCCAAGTGGGTAGGGCATTTAAGGGTTTGCCATGAGAGCTTATGTCTGGATGTGCCCCATATAAACGTGTTTAGTATAGACTCAAGGGATCTGAAAATGTGGGCCGGGACACACAGCGGGGCCTGCCAAAACAGGTATAGCAGCTTGGGAAGAAGAATCATCTTCACCAAGCTGATACGACCCATCACCCCCAGTGGGAGTCTGGACCAAATTTGCGTTTTGTTTTTAAGGTATGCAAACATTGGTTTGATGTTCAAGTGTGTGTAGTCGCATAAGGAGCGCGAGCACTGTATGCCCAGGTATTTAAATTGGTCCGTTCTAACCAATGGGAGGGGTATCTGAGTGTGCGTTGGGACAGAGACGTCTATGGGAAGTATTTGAGACTTAGACCAATTAATTTGTAGCCCCGAGAAGGTCCCATGTTGCTGAATGAGCTGCAGCGCCGAGGCCAATGAAGGGCCAGCGTCTGATAGATAAAGTAGCATATCGTCAGCATATAAACTGAGCACCTCAGTCAGCTGCCCCCGACGGAGGCCCTTTATATCCGGGTGCGCTCTGATGGCTATGGCCAGTGGCTCAACAGCCAAGGCATACAACATGGAAGATTTTGGGCAGCCCTGGCGCGTTCCCCTGGACAGTGGGAATGGAGTGGACAGTTTGCCATTGACCTGGATCCGAGCAGTGGGAGACTGGTAAAGAAGCTGGAGCCACTTGATGAATCTGGGGCCAAAACCAAATCTGCGGAGGCACTCCCAGAGGTAGCCCCACTCCACAGAGTCAAACGCCTTGGCGGCGTCCAGGCTGACCACCACTCTAGATCCAGTCTCGTCATGTGTGGCTTGTAAATTGGTGAATAGCCTTCTCAAGTTGAACGCAGTGTTTTTATTGGGCATGCCTGTTTGGTCAGGGTGTATGATGCTAAGGATGACCTTATTAAGTCTCATGGCAAGAATTTTAGCGAGGATTTTCACATCCAATTGAAGGAGGGAGATCGGGCGATAGGACTCAGGTTGGAGAGGGTCCTTGCCGGGCTTAGGAATAAGAACGATCAGTGCCTCACTCATGGTACGTGGTAGTGTTCCTGACGAATATATGTGTGAGTACAAGGCCTCTAGTCTAGGGATGAGGACCTCTTGGAATTGGGAGTAAAACTCCAGGGGGAGGCCATCCGAGCCCGGGGCCTTAGACAATGGGAGATTTGCCATTGCCTCCTTAATGCACTCTTCGGTGATAGGTGCTTCTAGGAGCTCTACCTGGGAGTCTGAGAGGGAGGGGAAATCTACACTATCTAAGAGGAGGTGTAGCTCATCCGAAGGCCGGTCGGCCCTGGAGGTATACAGATCAGAATAGAATCTTCTGAATTCGTGGGCTACTTGTTCAGGGTCCGTGAGTATGGTGCCATCCTGCGAGCAGAGCCGAACCACCACCGGAGGAGTGTGGTCCAGGTGAGCCATGTAAGCCAGGAGTTTCCCAGCCCTCTCACCATGCTCAAAGACCCTTTGTTTCCTAAAAAAGATTCCTTTCTTTGCCTTCTCAAAATGTAGGCTATCAGTGAGTCTAGATTGCAGGCGTAGTTGGGCAGAGTTGGAAGATGTCGGGTTTGTCAGGAAAGCCTGTTCAAGGGATCCCAGATGTTCCTCGGCCTGTAGCAGGATGTTGTTAGAGGAGGCTTTGTGTCTGTTGATGTGTGTGGATAGGATCAGGCGGGCATGGGCCTTGAAGGCCTCCCACACTGCTCCGGGTGAGGCCAACCCCTGGTTAGTTCGGAAGTAGAGGGACCACTCGCGCTGAATATTCTCAATATCATTGAGGATTGTCAGCCAAAATGGATAATTATATGCATATTCTTATCAGAAATAGGTTAAATAGGGTCCTACGTATATTTATAAACAGTATTCCACCAATAATCTTCATGTAGAAAAATAATTATATGCATATTCTTATAAGAAATACTTTATTTAGGTTCTTATGTGTATTTATAAACAATATTCTACCCATAATTCCCATATAGACAAATAATTATATCAGAAATGGGTTAACTATGTTGCTATGTATATTTATAAACAACATTCCTTCCATAATCCCCATGTAGAAAAATAATTAAATGCATATGCTTATCAGAAATTGGTTAAATAGGTTACTATGTATATTTATAAACATAGTCCACCAATAATCCCCATTTAGAAAAATAATTATATGCATATTCTTGTCAGAAATGGGTTAAATAGGTTACTATTTATATTTATAAACAATTTTCCACTATACTCCCCATGTTGAAAAATAATTATATGCATATTCTTATCAGAAATGGGTTAAATGGGTTACTGTGTATATTTATAAACAATATTCCACCCATAATTCCCATGTAGAAAAATAATTATATGCATATTCTTATCAGAAATTGGTTAAATAGGTTCCTATGCATATTTATAAACATATTCCACCAATAATCCCCATGTAGAAAAATAATTATATGCATATTTTTATCAAAAATGGGTTAATTAGTTTCCTTTGTATATTTATAAGCAATATTCCACCCATAACCCCATATAGAAATATAATTATATGCATATTCTTATCAGACATGGGTTAAATATATTCCTATGTATGTTTAACTACAATATTCCATCCGTAATCCCCATGTAGAAAAATAATTATATGCATATTCTTAGGAGAAATAGGTTAAATACGTTACTATCTATATTTTAAAACAGTATTCCAACCACAATCCCTATGTAGAAAAATAATTATATGCATATTCTTACCAGAAATGGGTTAAATAGGTTCCTATGTATATTTATAAACAATATTCCACCTATAATCCCGTAACTGAAACATATTTATATGCATATTCTTATCAGAAATGGGTTAACTATGTTGCTATGTATATTTATAAACAACATTCCTTCCATAATCCCCATGTAGAAAAATAATTAAATGCATATGCTTATCAGAAATTGGTTAAATAGGTTACTGTGTATATTTATAAACATTGTCCACCAATAATCCCCATGTAGAAAAATAATTATATGCATATTCTTGTCAGAAATTGGTTAAATAGGTTCCTATGCATATTTATAAACATATTCCACCAATAATCCCCATGTAAAAAAATAATTATATGCATATTTTTATCAAAAATGGGTTAATTAGTTTCCTTTGTATATTTATAAGCAATATTCCACCCATAACCCCATATAGAAAAATAATTATATGCATATTCTTATCAGAAATGGGTTAAATATATTCCTATGTATGTTTAACTACAATATTCCATCCGTAATCCCCATGTAGAAAAATAATTATATGCATATTCTTAAGAGAAATAGGTTAAATAGGTTACTATGTATATTTTAAAACAGTATTCCACCCATAATCCCTATGTAGAAAAATAATTATATGCATATTCTTACCAGAAATGGGTTAAATAGGTTCCTATGTATATTTAGAAACAATATTCCACCTATATTCCCGTAACTGAAACATATTTATATGCATATTCTTATCAGAAATTGGTTAAATAGGTTACTATGTATATTTATAAACATAGTTCACCAATAATCCCCATGTAGAAAAATAATTATATGCATATTCTTGTCAGAAAAGGGTTAAATAGGTTACTATTTATATTTATAAACAATTTTCCACTATAGTCCCCATGTTGAAAAATAATTATATGCATATTCTTATCAGAAATGGGTTAAATAGGTTCCCATGTATATTTATAAACAATTTCCCACTATAGTCCCCATGTAGAAAAATAATTTTATGCTTATTCTTATCAGAAAGGGGTTAAATGGGTTACTGTGTATATTTATAAACAATATTCCACCCATAATTCCCATGTAGAAAAATAATTATATGCATATTCTTATCAGAAATGGGTTAAAAAGGTTCCTATGTATATTTATAAACAATATTCAACACATAATCCCTATATAGCAATATAATTATATGCATATTCATATCAGAAATAGGTTTAATATGTTGCTATGTACATTTTTAAACAATATTCCATCCATCATCCCTATGTAAAAAAATAATTATATGCATATTCTTATCAGAAATGGGTTAAATAGGTTCCTATATATATTTATAAACAATATTCACCCATAATCCCCATGTAGAAAAATAATTATATGCATATTCTTATCAGAAAGGGGTTAAATGGGTTACTATGTATATTTATAAACAATATTCCACCTATAATTCCCATGTAGAAAAATAATTATATGCATATTCTTAATATAAATGGGTTAAATAGGTTACTATGTATATTTATAAACAATTTTCCACCCATAATTCCCATGTAAAAAAATAATTATATACATATTCTTATCAGAAATGGGTTAAATAGGTTCCTATGTATATTTATAAACAATATTCCACCCATAATCCCCATATAGACAAATAATTATATTCATATTCTTATCAGAAATGGGTTAAATTGGTTCCTATGTATATTTATAAACAATATTCTACCATAATCCCCATATAGAATAATAATAATATGCATATTCTTATCAGAAATGTTTTAATTAGGTTCCTATGTGTATTTATTAGCAATATTCCACCCATAACCCCATATAGACAAATAATTATATTCATATTCTTATCAGAAATTGGTTAAATTGGATCCTATGTATATTTATAAACAATATTCCACCATAATCCCCATATAGAAAAATAATTATATGCATGTTCTTATCAGAAATTGGTTAAATAGGTTCCTATGCATATTTATAAACATATTCCACCAATAATCCCCATGTAGAAAAATAATTATATGCATATTTTTATCAAAAATGGGTTAATTCGTTTCCTTTGTATATTTATAAGCAATATTCCACCCATAACCCCATATAGAAATATAATTATATGCATATTCTTATCAGAAATAGGTTAAATAGGGTCCTACGTATATTTATAAACAATATTCCACCAATAATCTCCATGTAGAAAAATAATTATATGCATATTCTTATAAGAAATACTTTATTTAGGTTCTTATGTATATTTATAAACAATATTCTACCCATAATCCCCATATAGACAAATAATTATATTCATATTCTTCTCAGAAATTGGTTAAATTGGTTCCTATGTATATTTATAAACAATATTCCACCATAATCCCCATATAGAAAAATAATTATATGCATGTTCTTATCAGAAATTGGTTTAATATTTTACTTTGCATATTTATAAACAATATTCTACCCATAATCCCCATATAGACAAATAATTATATTCACATTCTTATCAGAAATTGGTTAAATTGGTTCCTATGTATATTTATAAACAATATTCCACCATAATCCCCATATAGAAAAATAATTATATGCATATTCTTATGAGAAATGTGTTAAATAGGTTAATATGTATATTTTAAAACAGTAGTCCACCCACAATCCCTATGTAGAAAAAAAATTATATGCATATTCTTACCAGAAATGGGTTAAATATGTTCCTATGTATGTTTAACTACAATATTCCATCCATAATCCCCATGTAGAAAAATAATTATATTATATATTCTTATGAGAAATTGGTTAAATAGGTTCCTATGCATATTTATAAACATATTCCACCAATAATCCCCATGTAGAAAAATAATTATATGCATATTTTTATCAAAAATGGGTTAATTAGTTTCCTTTGTATATTTATAAGCAATATTCCACCCATAACCCCATATAGAAAAATAATTATATGCATATTCTTATCAGAAATGGGATAAATATATTCCTATGTATGTTTAACTACAATATTCCATCCGTAATCCCCATGTAGAAAAATAATTATATGCATATTCTTAAGAGAAATAGGTTAAATAGGTTACTATGTATATTTTAAAACAGTATTCCACCCATAATCCCTATGTAGAAAAATAATTATATGCATATGCTTATCAGAAATTGGTTAAATAGGTTACTATGTATATTTATAAACATATTCCACCAATAATCCCCATGTAGAAAAATAATTATATACATATTCTTATCAGAAATGAGGTTAAATAGGTTACTATTTATATTTATAAACAATTTTCCACTATAGTCCCCATGTTGAAAAATATTTATATGCATATTCTTATCATAAATGGGTTATATAGGTTACTATGTATATTTATAAACAATATTCCACCCATAATTCCCATGTAGAAAAATAATTATATGCATATTCTTATCAGAAATTGGTTAAATAGTTTCCTATGTATATTTATAAACAATTTTCCACTATAGTCCCCATGTAGAAATATAATTATATGCATATTCTTATCAGAAATAGGTTAAATAGGGTCCTACGTATATTTATAAACAATATTCCACCAATAATCTCCATGTAGAAAAATAATTATATGCATATTCTTATAAGAAATACTTTATTTAGGTTCTTATGTATATTTATAAACAATATTCTACCCATAATCCCCATATAGACAAATAATTATATTCATATTCTTATCAGAAATGGGTTAAATTGGTTCCTATGTATATTTATAAACAATATTCCACCATAATCCCAATATAGAAACATAATTATATGCATATTTTTTGTCAGAAATTGGTTCATTAGTTTCCTTTGTATATTTAAAAGCAATATTCCACCCATAACCCCATATAGAAAATTAATTATATGCATATTCTTATCAGAAATGGCTTAAATAGGTTCCTATGTATAATTATAAACATTTTTCCACCATAATCCCTATATAGAAAAATAATTATATGCATATTCTCATCAGAAATGGGTTAAATGGGTTACTATGTATATTTATAAACAATATTCCACCCATAATTCCCATGTAGAAAAATAATTATATGCATATTCTTATCATAAATGGGTTATATAGGTTACTATGTATATTTATAAACAATATTCCACCCATAATTCCCATGTAGAAAAATAATTCTATGCATATTCTTATCAGAAATGGGTTAAATAGTTTCCTATGTATATTTATAAACAATTTTCCACTATAGTCCCCATGTAGAAAAATAATTATATGCATATTCTTATCAGAAATGGGTTAAATAGGTTCCTATGTATATTTATAAACAATATTCCACCCATAATCCCCATATAGACAAATAATTATATTCATATTCTTATCAGAAATGGGTTAAATTGGTTCCTATGTATATTTATAAACAATATTCCACCATAATCCCCATATAGAAAAATAATGATATGCATATTCTTATCAGAAATGGGTTAAATAGGCTTCTATGTATATTTATAAACAATATTCCACCCATAAGCCCCATGTAGAAAAATAATTATATGTATATTCTTATCAGAAATTGGTTAAATAGGTTACTATGTATATTTATAAACAATTTTCCACCCATAATCCCCATGTAGAAAAATAATTATATGCAATTTCTTATCAGAAATGGGTTAAATAGGTTCCTATGTATATTTATAAACAATTTTCCACTATAGTCCACATGTAGAAAAATAATTATATGCATATTCTTATCAGAAATTTTTTAATTAGGTTCCTATGTATATTTATTAACAATATTCCACCTATAACCCCATATAGACAAATAATTATATTCATATTCTTATCAGAAATTGGTTAAATTGGTTCCTATGTATATTTATAAACAATATTCCACCATAATCCCCATATAGAAAAATAATTACATGCATATTTTTATCAAAAATGGGTTAATTAGTTTCCTTTGTATATTTATAAGCAATATTCCACCCATAACCCCATATAGAAATATAATTATATGCATATTCTTATCAGAAATAGGTTAAATAGGGTCCTACGTATATTTATAAACAATATTCCACCAATAATCTCCATGTAGAAAAATAATTATATGCATATTCTTATAAGAAATACTTTATTTAGGTTCTTATGTATATTTATAAACAATATTCTACCCATAATCCCCATATAGACAAATAATTATATTCATATTCTTATCAGAAATTGGTTAAATTGGTCCCTTTGTATATTTATAAACAATATTCCACCATAATCCCAATATAGAAAAATAATTATATGCATGTTCTTATCAGAAATTGGTTAAATAGGTTCCTATGCATATTTATAAACATATTCCACCAATAATCCCCATGTAGAAAAATAATTATATGCATATTCTTATCAGAAATGGGTTAAATATATTCCTATGTATGTTTAACTACAATATTCCATCCGTAATCCCCATGTAGAAAAATAATTATATGCATATTCTTAGGAGAATTAGGTTAAATAGGTTACTATGTCTATTTTAAAACAGTATTCCACCCAAAATCCCTATGTAGAAAAATAATTATATGCATATTCTTACCAGAAATGGGTTAAATAGATTCCTATGTATATTTATAAACAATATTCCACCTATAATCCCGTAACTGAAACATATTTATATGCATATTCTTATCAGAAATGGGTTAACTATGTTGCTATGTATATTTATAAACAACATTCCTTCCATAATCCCCATGTAGAAAAATAATTAAATGCATATGCTTATCAGAAATTGGTTAAATAGGTTACTATGTATATTTATAAACATAGCCCACCAATAATCCCCATTTAGAAAAATAATTATATGCATATTCTTGTCAGAAATGGGTTAAATAGGTTACTATTTATATTTATAAACAATTTTCCACTATACTCCCCATGTTGAAAAATAATTATATGCATATTCTTATCAGAAATGGGTTAAATGGGTTACTGTGTATATTTATAAACAATATTCCACCCATAATTCCCATGTAGAAAAATAATTATATGCATATTCTTATCAGAAATGGATTAAATACGTTCCTATGTACATTTTTAAACAATATTCATCCATAATCCCCACATAGAAAAATAATTATATGCATGTTCCTATCAGAAATTGGTTAAATAGGTTCCTATGCATATTTATAAACATATTCCACCAATAATCCCCATGTAGAAAAATAATTATATGCATATTTTTATCAAAAATGGGTTAATTAGTTTCCTTTGTATATTTATAAGCAATATTCCACCCATAACCCCATATAGAAATATAATTATATGCATATTCTTATCAGAAATGGGTTAAATATATTCCTATGTATGTTTAACTACAATATTCCATCCGTAATCCCCATGTAGAAAAATAATTATATGCATATTCTTAAGAGAAATAGGTTAAATACGTTACTATGTATATTTTAAAACAGTATTTCAACCACAATCCCTATGTAGAAAAATAATTATATGCATATTCTTACCAGAAATGGGTTAAATAGGTTCCTATGTATATTTATAAACAATATTCCACCTATAATCCCGTAACTGAAACATATTTATATGCATATTCTTATCAGAAATGGGTTAACTATGTTGCTATGTATATTTATAAACAACATTCCTTCCATAATCCCCATGTAGAAAAATAATTAAATGCATATGCTTATCAGAACTTGGTTAAATAGGTTACTGTGTATATTTATAAACATTGTCCACCAATAATCCCCATGTAGAAAAATAATTATATGCATATTCTTGTCAGAAATTGGTTAAATAGGTTCCTATGCATATTTATAAACATATTCCACCAATAATCCCCATGTAAAAAAATAATTATATGCATATTTTTATCAAAAATGGGTTAATTAGTTTCCTTTGTATATTTATAAGCAATATTCCACCCATAACCCCATATAGAAAAATAATTATATGCATATTCTTATCAGAAATGGGTTAAATATATTCCTATGTATGTTTAACTACAATATTCCATCCGTAATCCCCATGTAGAAAAATAATTATATGCATATTCTTAAGAGAAATAGGTTAAATAGGTTACTATGTATATTTTAAAACAGTATTCCACCCATAATCCCTATGTAGAAAAATAATTATATGCATATTCTTACCAGAAATGGGTTAAATAGGTTCCTATGTATATTTATAAACAATATTCCACCTATAATCCCGTAACTGAAACATATTTATATGCATATTCTTATCAGAAATTGGTTAAATAGGTTACTATGTATATTTATAAACATAGTTCACCAATAATCCCCATGTAGAAAAATAATTATATGCATATTCTTGTCAGAAAAGGGTTAAATAGGTTACTATTTATATTTATAAACAATTTTCCACTATAGTCCCCATGTTGAAAAATAATTATATGCATATTCTTACCAGAAATGGGTTAAATAGGTTCCCATGTATATTTATAAACAATTTTCCACTATAGTCCCCATGTAGAAAAATAATTATATGCATATTCATATCAGAAATAGGTTTAATATGTTGCTATGTACATTTTTAAACAATATTCCATCCATAATCCCTATGTAAAAAAATAATTATATGCATATTCTTATCAGAAATGGGTTAAATAGGTTCCTATATATATTTATAAACAATATTCACCCATAATCCCCATGTAGAAAAATAATTATATGCATATTCTTATCAGAAAGGGGTTAAATGGGTTACTATGTATATTTATAAACAATATTCCACCTATAATTCCTATGTAGAAAAATAATTATATGCATATTCTTATCATAAATGGGTTAAATAGGTTACTATGTATATTTATAAACAATTTTCCACCCATAATTCCCATGTAGAAAAATAATTATATACATATTCTTATCAGAAATGGGTTAAATGGGTTACTGTGTATATTTATAAACAATATTCCACCCATAATTCCCATATAGAAAAATAATTATATGCATATTCTTATCAGAAATGGATTAAATACGTTCCTATGTACATTTTTAAACAATATTCCATCCATAATCCCCATATAGAAAAATAATTATATGCATGTTCCTATCAGAAATTGGTTAAATAGGTTCCTATGCATATTTATAAACATATTCCACCAATAATCCTCATGTAGAAAAATAATTATATGCATATTTTTATCAAAAATGGGTTAATTAGTTTCCTTTGTATATTTATAAGCAATATTCCACCCATAACCCCATATAGAAATATAATTATATGCATATTCTTATCAGAAATGGGTTAAATATATTCCTATGTATGTTTAACTACAATATTCCATCCGTAATCCCCATGTATACAAATAGTTATATGCATATCCTTAAGAGAAATAGGTTAAATACGTTACTATGTATATTTTAAAACAGTATTCCAACCACAATCCCTATGTAGAAAAATAATTATATGCATATTCTTACCAGAAATGGGTTAAATAGGTCCCTATGTATATTTATAAACAATATTCCACCTATAATCCCGTAACTGAAACATATTTATATGCATATTCTTATCAGAAATGGGTTAACTATGTTGCTATGTATATTTATAAACAACATTCCTTCCATAATCCCCATGTAGAAAAATAATTAAATGCATATGCTTATCAGAAATTGGTTAAATAGGTTACTGTGTATATTTATAAACATAGTCCACCAATAATCCCCATGTAGAAAAATAATTATATGCATATTCTTGTCAGAAATTGGTTAAATAGGTTCCTATGCATATTTATAAACATATTCCACCAATAATCCCCATGTAAAAAAATAATTATATGCATATTTTTATCAAAAATGGGTTAATTAGTTTCCTTTGTATATTTATAAGCAATATTCCACCCATAACCCCATATAGAAAAATAATTATATGCATATTCTTATCAGAAATGGGTTAAATATATTCCTATGTATGTTTAACTACAATATTCCATCCGTAATCCCCATGTAGAAAAATAATTATATGCATATTCTTAAGAGAAATAGGTTAAATAGGTTACTATGTATATTTTAAAACAGTATTCCACCCATAATCCCTATGTAGAAAAATAATTATATGCATATTCTTAGCAGAAATGGGTTAAATAGGTTCCTATGTATATTTAGAAACAATATTCCACCTATAATCCCGTAACTGAAACATATTTATATGCATATTCTTATCAGAAATTGGTTAAATAGGTTACTATGTATATTTATAAACATAGTTCACCAATAATCCCCATGTAGAAAAATAATTATATGCATATTCTTGTCAGAAAAGGGTTAAATAGGTTACTATTTATATTTATAAACAATTTTCCACTATAGTCCCCATGTTGAAAAATAATTATATGCATATTCTTATCAGAAATGGGTTAAATAGGTTCCCATGTATATTTATAAACAATTTTCCACTATAGTCCCCATGTAAAAAAATATTTTAAGCTTATTCTTATCAGAAAGGGGTTAAATGGGTTACTGTGTATATTTATAAACAATATTCCACCTATAATTCCCATGTAGAAAAATAATTATATGCATATTCTTATCATAAATGGGTTAAATAGGTTACTATGTATATTTATAAACAATTTTCCACCCATAATTCCCATGTAGAAAAATAATTATATACATATTCTTATCAGAAATGGGTTAAATGGGTTACTGTGTATATTTATAAACAATATTCCACCCATAATTCCCATGTAGAAAAATAATTATATGCATATTCTTATCAGAAATGGATTAAATACGTTCCTATGTACATTTTTAAACAATATTCCATCCATAATCCCCATATAGAAAAATAATTATATGCATGTCCCTATCAGAAATTGGTTAAATAGGTTCCTATGCATATTTATAAACATATTCCACCAATAATCCCCATGTAGAAAAATAATTATATGCATATTTTTATCAAAAATGGGTTAATTAGTTTCCTTTGTATATTTATAAGCAATATTCCACCCATAACCCCATATAGAAATATAATTATATGCATATTCTTATCAGAAATGGGTTAAATATATTCCTATGTATGTTTAACTACAATATTCCATCCGTAATCCCCATGTAGACAAATAGTTATATGCATATCCTTAAGAGAAATAGGTTAAATACGTTACTATGTATATTTTAAAACAGTATTCCAACCACAATCCCTATGTAGAAAAATAATTATATGCATATTCTTACCAGAAATGGGTTAAATAGGTTCCTATGTATATTTATAAACAATATTCCACCTATAATCCCGTAACTGAAACATATTTATATGCATATTCTTATCAGAAATGGGTTAACTATGTTGCTATGTATATTTATAAACAACATTCCTTCCATAATCCCCATGTAGAAAAATAATTAAATGCATATGCTTATCAGAAATTGGTTAAATAGGTTACTGTGTATATTTATAAACATAGTCCACCAATAATCCCCATGTAGAAAAATAATTATATGCATATTCTTGTCAGAAATTGGTTAAATAGGTTCCTATGCATATTTATAAACATATTCCACCAATAATTCCCATGTAAAAAAATAATTATATGCATATTTTTATCAAAAATGGGTTAATTAGTTTCCTTTGTATATTTATAAGCAATATTCCACCCATAACCCATATAGAAAAATAATTATATGCATATTCTTATCAGAAATGGGTTAAATATATTCCTATGTATGTTTAACTACAATATTCCATCCGTAATCCCCATGTAGAAAAATAATTATATGCATATTCTTAAGAGAAATAGGTTAAATAGGTTAATATGTATATTTTAAAACAGTATTCCACCCATAATCCCTATGTAGAAAAATAATTATATGCATATTCTTAGCAGAAATGGGTTAAATAGGTTCCTATGTATATTTAGAAACAATATTCCACCTATAATCCCGTAACTGAAACATATTTATATGGATATTCTTATCAGAAATTGGTTAAATAGGTTACTATGTATATTTATAAACATAGTTCACCAATAATCCCCATGTAGAAAAATAATTATATGCATATTCTTGTCAGAAAAGGGTTAAATAGGTTACTATTTATATTTATAAACAATTTTCCACTATAGTCCCCATGTAGAAAAATAATTTTATGCTTATTCTTATCAGAAAGGGGTTAAATGGGTTACTGTGTATATTTATAAACAATATTCCACCCATAATTCCCATGTAGAAAAATAATTATATGCATATTCTTATCAGAAATGGGTTAAAAAGGTTCCTATGTATATTTATAAACAATATTCAACACATAATCCCTATATAGCAATATAATTATATGCATATTCATATCAGAAGTAGGTTAAATAGGTTCCTATGCATATTTATAAACATATTCCACCAATAATCCCCATGTAGAAAAATAATTATATGCATATTTTTATCAAAAATGGGTTAATTAGTTTCCTTTGTATATTTATAAGCAATATTCCACCCATAACCCCATATAGAAATATAATTATATGCATATTCTTATCAGAAATGGGTTAAATATATTCCTATGTATGTTTAACTACAATATTCCATCCGTAATCCCCATGTAGACAAATAGTTATATGCATATCCTTAAGAGAAATAGGTTAAATACGTTACTATGTATATTTCAAAACAGTATTCCAACCACAATCCCTATGTAGAAAAATAATTATATGCATATTCTTACCAGAAATGGGTTAAATAGGTTCCTATGTATATTTATAAACAATATTCCACCTATAATCCCGTAACTGAAACATATTTATATGCATATTCTTATCAGAAATGGGTTAACTATGTTGCTATGTATATTTATAAACAACATTCCTTCCATAATCCCCATGTAGAAAAATAATTAAATGCATATGCTTATCAGAAATTGGTTAAATAGGTTACTGTGTATATTTATAAACATAGTCCACCAATAATCCCCATGTAGAAAAATAATTATATGCATATTCTTGTCAGAAATTGGTTAAATAGGTTCCTATGCATATTTATAAACATATTCCACCAATAATTCCCATGTAAAAAAATAATTATATGCATATTTTTATCAAAAATGGGTTAATTAGTTTCCTTTGTATATTTATAAGCAATATTCCACCCATAACCCATATAGAAAAATAATTATATGCATATTCTTATCAGAAATGGGTTAAATATATTCCTATGTATGTTTAACTACAATATTCCATCCGTAATCCCCATGTAGAAAAATAATTATATGCATATTCTTAAGAGAAATAGGTTAAATAGGTTAATATGTATATTTTAAAACAGTATTCCACCCATAATCCCTATGTAGAAAAATAATTATATGCATATTCTTAGCAGAAATGGGTTAAATAGGTTCCTATGTATATTTAGAAACAATATTCCACCTATAATCCCGTAACTGAAACATATTTATATGGATATTCTTATCAGAAATTGGTTAAATAGGTTACTATGTATATTTATAAACATAGTTCACCAATAATCCCCATGTAGAAAAATAATTATATGCATATTCTTGTCAGAAAAGGGTTAAATAGGTTACTATTTATATTTATAAACAATTTTCCACTATAGTCCCCATGTAGAAAAATAATTTTATGCTTATTCTTATCAGAAAGGGGTTAAATGGGTTACTGTGTATATTTATAAACAATATTCCACCCATAATTCCCATGTAGAAAAATAATTATATGCATATTCTTATCAGAAATGGGTTAAAAAGGTTCCTATGTATATTTATAAACAATATTCAACACATAATCCCTATATAGCAATATAATTATATGCATATTCATATCAGAAGTAGGTTTAATATGTTGCTATGTACATGTTTAAACAATATTCCATCCATAATCCCTATGTAAAAAAATAATTATATGCATATTCTTATCAGAAATGGGTTAAATAGGTTCCTATATATATTTATAAACAATATTCACCCATAATCCCCATGTAGAAAAATAATTATATGCATATTCTTATCATAAATGGGTTAAATGGGTTACTATGTATATTTATAAACAATTTTCCACCCATAATTCCCATGTAGAAAAATAATTATATACATATTCTTATCAGAAATGGGTTAAATAGGTTCCTATGTATATTTATAAACAATATTCCACCCATAATCCCCATATAGACAAATAATTATATTCATATTCTTATCAGAAATGGGTTAAATTGGTTCCTATGTATATTTATAAACAATATTCTACCATAATCCCCATATAGAATAATAATTATATGCATATTCTTATCAGAAATGTTTTAATTAGGTTCCTATGTGTATTTATTAGCAATATTCCACCCATAACCCCATATAGACAAATAATTATATTCATATTCTTATCAGAAATTGGTTAAATTGGTTCCTATGTATATTTATAAACAGTATTCCACCATAATCCCCATTTAGAAAAATAATTATATGCATGTTCTTATCAGAAATTGGTTAAATAGGTTCCTATGCATATTTATAAACATATTCCACCAATAATCCCCATGTAGAAAAATAATTATATGCATATTTTTATCAAAAATCGGTTAATTCGTTTCCTTTGTATATTTATAAGCAATATTCCACCCATAACCCCATATAGAAATATAATTATATGCATATTCTTATCAAAAATAGGTTAAATAGGGTCCTACGTATATTTATAAACAATATTCCACCAATAATCTCCATGTAGAAAAATAATTATATGCATATTCTTATCAGAAATAAGTTAAATAGGGTCCTATGTATATTTATAAAAAATATTCCACCAATAATCTCCATGTAGAAAAAAAAATATATGCATATTCTTATCAGAAATGGGTTAAATAGGTTCCTATTTATTTTCATAAACAATTTTCCACTATAGACCCCATGTTGAAAAAAAAATATATGCATATTCTTATCAGAAATGGGTTAAATAGGTTCCTATGTATATTTATAAACAATTTTCCACTATAGTCCCCATGTAGAAAAATAATTATATGCATATTCTTATCAAAAATGGGTTAATTAGTTTCCTATGTATATTTATTAGCAATATTCCACCCATAACCCCATATAGAAAAATAATTATATGCATATTCTTATCAGAAATGGGATAATGTTCCTATGTATATTTATAAACAATATTCAACACATAATTCCTATATAGCAATATAATTATATACATATTCATATCAGAAATAGGTTTAATATGTTGCTATGTACATTTTTAAACAATATTCCATCCATAATCCCATTGTAAAAAAAATATTATATGCATATTCTTATCAGAAATTGGTTACATATATTCCTATGTATGTTTAAGTACAATATTCCACCCATAATCCCTATGTAGAAAAAAAATATATGCATATTCTTACCAGAAATGGGTTAAAAAGGTTCCTATGTATATTTATAAACAATATTCCACCTATAATCCCCATACTGAAACATTTTTATATGCCTATTCTTATCAGAAATGGGTTAAATATGTTGCTATGTATATTTATAAAAAACATTCCTTCCATAATCCCCATGTAGAAAAATAATTATATGCATATGCTTATCAGAAATTGGTTAAATAGGTTACTATGTATATTTATAAACACATTCCACCAATAATCCCAATGTAGAAAAATAATTATATGCATATTGTTATCAGAAATGGGTTAAATAGCTTTCTATGTATATTTATAAACAATTTTCCACTATAGTCCCCATGTAGAAAAATAATTATATGCATATTCTTATCAAAAATGGGTTAATTAGTTTCCTATGTATATTTATTAGCAATATTCCACTCATAACCCCATATAGAAAAATAATTATATGCATATTCTTATCAGAAATGGGATAATGTTCCTATGTATATTTATAAACAATATTCAACACATAATTCCTATATAGAAATATAATTATATACATATTAATATCAGAAATAGGTTTAATATGTTGCTATGTACATTTTTAAACAATATTCCATCCATAATCCCATTGTAAAAAAAATATTATATGCATATTCTTATCAGAAATGGGTTAAATAGGTTCCTATGTATATTTATAAACAATATTCCACCCATAATCCCTATGTAGAAAAATAATTATATGCATATTCTTAGCAGAAATGGGTTAAATAGGTTCCTATGTATATTTAGAAACAATATTCCACCTATAATCCCGTAACTGAAACATATTTATATGCATATTCTTATCAGAAATTGGTTAAATAGGTTACTATGTATATTTATAAACATAGTTCACCAATAATCCCCATGTAGAAAAATAATTATATGCATATTCTTGTCAGAAAAGGGTTAAATAGGTTACTATTTATATTTATAAACAATTTTCCACTATAGTCCCCATGTTGAAAAATAATTATATGCATATTCTTATCAAAAATGGGTTAATTAGTTTCCTATGTATATTTATTAGCAATATTCCACCCATAACCCCATATAGAAAAATAATTATATGCATATTCTTATCAGAAATGGGATAATGTTCCTATGTATATTTATAAACAATATTCAACACATAATTCCTATATAGCAATATAATTATATACATATTCATATCAGAAATAGGTTTAATATGTTGCTATGTACATTTTTAAACAATATTCCATCCATAATCCCATTGTAAAAAAAATATTATATGCATATTCTTATCAGAAATTGGTTACATATATTCCTATGTATGTTTAAGTACAATATTCCACCCATAATCCCTATGTAGAAAAAAAATATATGCATATTCTTACCAGAAATGGGTTAAAAAGGTTCCTATGTATATTTATAAACAATATTCCACCTATAATCCCCATACTGAAACATTTTTATATGCCTATTCTTATCAGAAATGGGTTAAATATGTTGCTATGTATATTTATAAAAAACATTCCTTCCATAATCCCCATGTAGAAAAATAATTATATGCATATGCTTATCAGAAATTGGTTAAATAGGTTACTATGTATATTTATAAACACATTCCACCAATAATCCCAATGTAGAAAAATAATTATATGCATATTGTTATCAGAAATGGGTTAAATAGCTTTCTATGTATATTTATAAACAATTTTCCACTATAGTCCCCATGTAGAAAAATAATTATATGCATATTCTTATCAAAAATGGGTTAATTAGTTTCCTATGTATATTTATTAGCAATATTCCACTCATAACCCCATATAGAAAAATAATTATATGCATATTCTTATCAGAAATGGGATAATGTTCCTATGTATATTTATAAACAATATTCAACACATAATTCCTATATAGAAATATAATTATATACATATTAATATCAGAAATAGGTTTAATATGTTGCTATGTACATTTTTAAACAATATTCCATCCATAATCCCATTGTAAAAAAAATATTATATGCATATTCTTATCAGAAATGGGTTAAATAGGTTCCTATGTATATTTATAAACAATATTCCACCCATAATCCCTATGTAGAAAAATAATTATATGCATATTCTTAGCAGAAATGGGTTAAATAGGTTCCTATGTATATTTAGAAACAATATTCCACCTATAATCCCGTAACTGAAACATATTTATATGCATATTCTTATCAGAAATTGGTTAAATAGGTTACTATGTATATTTATAAACATAGTTCACCAATAATCCCCATGTAGAAAAATAATTATATGCATATTCTTGTCAGAAAAGGGTTAAATAGGTTACTATTTATATTTATAAACAATTTTCCACTATAGTCCCCATGTTGAAAAATAATTATATGCATATTCTTATCAGAAATGGGTTAAATAGGTTCCCATGTATATTTATAAACAATTTTCCACTATAGTCCCCATGTAAAAAAATAATTTTATGCTTATTCTTATCAGAAAGGGGTTAAATGGGTTACTGTGTATATTTATAAACAATATTCCACCTATAATTCCCATGTAGAACAATAATTATATGCATATTCTTATCATAAATGGGTTAAATAGGTTACTATGTATATTTATAAACAATTTTCCACCCATAATTCCCATGTAGAAAAATAATTATATACATATTCTTATCAGAAATGGGTTAAATGGGTTACTGTGTATATTTATAAACAATATTCCACCCATAATTCCCATGTAGAAAAATAATTATATGCATATTCTTATCAGAAATGGATTAAATACGTTCCTATGTACATTTTTAAACAATATTCCATCCATAATCCCCATATAGAAAAATAATTATATGCATGTTCCTATCAGAAATTGGTTAAATAGGTTCCTATGCATATTTATAAACATAGTCCACCAATAATCCCCATGTAGAAAAATAATTATATGCATATTTTTATCAAAAATGGGTTAATTAGTTTCCTTTGTATATTTATAAGCAATATTCCACCCATAACCCCATATAGAAATATAATTATATGCATATTCTTATCAGAAATGGGTTAAATATATTCCTATGTATGTTTAACTACAATATTCCATCCGTAATCCCCATGTAGACAAATAGTTATATGCATATCCTTAAGAGAAATAGGTTAAATACGTTACTATGTATATTTTAAAACAGTATTCCAACCACAATCCCTATGTAGAAAAATAATTATATGCATATTCTTACCAGAAATGGGTTAAATAGGTTCCTATGTATATTTATAAACAATATTCCACCTATAATCCCGTAACTGAAACATATTTATATGCATATTCTTATCAGAAATGGGTTAACTATGTTGCTATGTATATTTATAAACAACATTCCTTCCATAATCCCCATGTAGAAAAATAATTAAATGCATATGCTTATCAGAAATTGGTTAAATAGGTTACTGTGTATATTTATAAACATAGTCCACCAATAATCCCCATGTAGAAAAATAATTATATGCATATTCTTGTCAGAAATTGGTTAAATAGGTTCCTATGCATATTTATAAACATATTCCACCAATAATTCCCATGTAAAAAAATAATTATATGCATATTTTTATCAAAAATGGGTTAATTAGTTTCCTTTGTATATTTATAAGCAATATTCCACCCATAACCCATATAGAAAAATAATTATATGCATATTCTTATCAGAAATGGGTTAAATATATTCCTATGTATGTTTAACTACAATATTCCATCCGTAATCCCCATGTAGAAAAATAATTATATGCATATTCTTAAGAGAAATAGGTTAAATAGGTTAATATGTATATTTTAAAACAGTATTCCACCCATAATCCCTATGTAGAAAAATAATTATATGCATATTCTTAGCAGAAATGGGTTAAATAGGTTCCTATGTATATTTAGAAACAATATTCCACCTATAATCCCGTAACTGAAACATATTTATATGGATATTCTTATCAGAAATTGGTTAAATAGGTTACTATGTATATTTATAAACATAGTTCACCAATAATCCCCATGTAGAAAAATAATTATATGCATATTCTTGTCAGAAAAGGGTTAAATAGGTTACTATTTATATTTATAAACAATTTTCCACTATAGTCCCCATGTAGAAAAATAATTTTATGCTTATTCTTATCAGAAAGGGGTTAAATGGGTTACTGTGTATATTTATAAACAATATTCCACCCATAATTCCCATGTAGAAAAATAATTATATGCATATTCTTATCAGAAATGGGTTAAAAAGGTTCCTATGTATATTTATAAACAATATTCAACACATAATCCCTATATAGCAATATAATTATATGCATATTCATATCAGAAGTAGGTTAAATAGGTTCCTATGCATATTTATAAACATATTCCACCAATAATCCCCATGTAGAAAAATAATTATATGCATATTTTTATCAAAAATGGGTTAATTAGTTTCCTTTGTATATTTATAAGCAATATTCCACCCATAACCCCATATAGAAATATAATTATATGCATATTCTTATCAGAAATGGGTTAAATATATTCCTATGTATGTTTAACTACAATATTCCATCCGTAATCCCCATGTAGACAAATAGTTATATGCATATCCTTAAGAGAAATAGGTTAAATACGTTACTATGTATATTTTAAAACAGTATTCCAACCACAATCCCTATGTAGAAAAATAATTATATGCATATTCTTACCAGAAATGGGTTAAATAGGTTCCTATGTATATTTATAAACAATATTCCACCTATAATCCCGTAACTGAAACATATTTATATGCATATTCTTATCAGAAATGGGTTAACTATGTTGCTATGTATATTTATAAACAACATTCCTTCCATAATCCCCATGTAGAAAAATAATTAAATGCATATGCTTATCAGAAATTGGTTAAATAGGTTACTGTGTATATTTATAAACATAGTCCACCAATAATCCCCATGTAGAAAAATAATTATATGCATATTCTTGTCAGAAATTGGTTAAATAGGTTCCTATGCATATTTATAAACATATTCCACCAATAATTCCCATGTAAAAAAATAATTATATGCATATTTTTATCAAAAATGGGTTAATTAGTTTCCTTTGTATATTTATAAGCAATATTCCACCCATAACCCATATAGAAAAATAATTATATGCATATTCTTATCAGAAATGGGTTAAATATATTCCTATGTATGTTTAACTACAATATTCCATCCGTAATCCCCATGTAGAAAAATAATTATATGCATATTCTTAAGAGAAATAGGTTAAATAGGTTAATATGTATATTTTAAAACAGTATTCCACCCATAATCCCTATGTAGAAAAATAATTATATGCATATTCTTAGCAGAAATGGGTTAAATAGGTTCCTATGTATATTTAGAAACAATATTCCACCTATAATCCCGTAACTGAAACATATTTATATGGATATTCTTATCAGAAATTGGTTAAATAGGTTACTATGTATATTTATAAACATAGTTCACCAATAATCCCCATGTAGAAAAATAATTATATGCATATTCTTGTCAGAAAAGGGTTAAATAGGTTACTATTTATATTTATAAACAATTTTCCACTATAGTCCCCATGTAGAAAAATAATTTTATGCTTATTCTTATCAGAAAGGGGTTAAATGGGTTACTGTGTATATTTATAAACAATATTCCACCCATAATTCCCATGTAGAAAAATAATTATATGCATATTCTTGTCAGAAAAGGGTTAAATAGGTTACTATTTATATTTATAAACAATTTTCCACTATAGTCCCCATGTAGAAAAATAATTTTATGCTTATTCTTATCAGAAAGGGGTTAAATGGGTTACTATGTATATTTATAAACAATTTTCCACCCATAATTCCCATGTAGAAAAATAATTATATACATATTCTTATCAGAAATGGGTTAAATAGGTTCCTATGTATATTTATAAACAATATTCCACCCATAATCCCCATATAGACAAATAATTATATTCATATTCTTATCAGAAATGGGTTAAATTGGTTCCTATGTATATTTATAAACAATATTCTACCATAATCCCCATATAGAATAATAATTATATGCATATTCTTATCAGAAATGTTTTAATTAGGTTCCTATGTGTATTTATTAGCAATATTCCACCCATAACCCCATATAGACAAATAATTATATTCATATTCTTATCAGAAATTGGTTAAATTGGTTCCTATGTATATTTATAAACAATATTCCACCATAATCCCCATTTAGAAAAATAATTATATGCATGTTCTTATCAGAAATTGGTTAAATAGGTTCCTATGCATATTTATAAACATATTCCACCAATAATCCCCATGTAGAAAAATAATTATATGCATATTTTTATCAAAAATCGGTTAATTCGTTTCCTTTGTATATTTATAAGCAATATTCCACCCATAACCCCATATAGAAATATAATTATATGCATATTCTTATCAAAAATAGGTTAAATAGGGTCCTACGTATATTTATAAACAATATTCCACCAATAATCTCCATGTAGAAAAATAATTATATGCATATTCTTATAAGAAATACTTTATTTAGGTTCTTATGTATATTTATAAACAATATTCTACCCATAATCCCCATATAGACAAATAATTATATTCATATTCTTATCAGAAATTGGTTAAATTGGTTCCTATGTATATTTATAAACAATATTCCACCATAATCCCCATATAGAAAAATAATTATATGCATATTCTTATGAGAAATGTGTTAAATAGGTTAATATGTATATTTTAAAACAGTAGTCCACCCACAATCCCTATGTAGAAAAATAATTATATGCATATTCTTACCAGAAATGGGTTAAATATGTTCCTATGTATGTTTAACTACAATATTCCATCCATAATCCCCATGTAGAAAAATAATTATATTATATATTCTTATGAGAAATTGGTTAAATAGGTTCCTATGCATATTTATAAACATATTCCACCAATAATCCCCATGTAGAAAAATAATTATATGCATATTCTTATCAGAAATGGGATAAATATATTCCTATGTATGTTTAACTACAATATTCCATCCGTAATCCCCATGTAGAAAAATAATTATATGCATATTCTTAAGAGAAATAGGTTAAATAGGTTTACTATGTATATTTTAAAACAGTATTCCACCCATAATCCCTATGTAGAAAAATAATTATATGCATATTCTTACCAGAAATGGGTTAAATAGGTTCCTATGTATATTTATAAACAATATTCCACCTATAAAATCCCCATACATGCATATGCTTATCAGAAATTGGTTAAATAGGTTACTATATATTAAATATATATTCCACCAATAATCCCCATGTAGAAAAATAATTATATGCATATTCTTATCAGAAATAGGTTAAATACGTTCCTATGTATATTTATAAACAATATTCCACCCATAATCCCCATGTAGAAAAATAATTATATGCATATTCTTATCAGAAATAGTTTAATTAGGTTCCTATGTATAAAACAATATTCCACCCACAATAGGGATGTAGAAAAATAATTATAGTGGGAGAAATTGTGGGAGAAATTGTCACCCATGATGTGTGTCAGTGGAAAGAATAGTGTCCCATCATTGGCTTCACTGGGAGAAATAGTACTGCATTTTTGGCGTCATTGTTAAGAATAGTGAGCCATCATTGGGAGGAATAGTCACCTATCATTGGTGTCAGTGGAAGGAACAGTCAAACATCATTGGTGTCAGTATGACGTTATTGGTGACGGTGGAAGGAATATGAATGACTAAATGAATGAATTATTTGAATAGCGCTGCACATGCGAACTGAATCACCTCAAGAAATAGGCGTATCATTGGTGTAATTTAATGGTGTCAGTGTGAGAAATAGTACCCCATTTTTGGTGTTAGTAGGAAGAATAGTGACCCATCATTAGTGTCAATGGGATTAATAGTAATTAGTGTTAGTGGGAGAAATCGTTGACCCACGTGTCAGTGAAAAAAAGTGGGATGAGTTCGAAAAATAGTACCGCTTTGTTCTTTTCAGTGTGAAGGATCGTGTATTAATGGGAGAAATAGTGAGCCCATCATTATGTCAGTGGGAGGAATAGTCAAGGAATACGGTTTGAGTTTACCAACAAAACGTTAAGATGAGACGTTGAGTGTGACACGGTATACATTAGGATTTGTTATATGCATTTTCTTCAAACATATGGATTACACTGGCTGAGAGATAGTTAGTGGGAAAGTAAACAATAAGGCTATGCTGATATTTTGCATTCTACCAACGATCACTGCTATGCTTCTGTAAGAATTATTCAACTATTTCGAATCCAAGTAAAACCGTCTGACAGATGTGAACTCCACAATATCTGGTAATCCGTATTTCTGTTTTTTTATTACTCTTTTATTGGCATTGATCACTCAATTAATATCAGTGCTATCCGGAGATGTACTAGATTTAGAGTAAAACAAAAAATTCTCAGCCTATGTGTGGGAAGGAACAGTGAAACATAATGAGTGTCAGTTGGAGAAATAGTGATGAATGAATGAATAGTATGAACTTGGTGATCAGATTGTTTGATAATCGATGGTCCACTGGTCCACAACAAAATATCAGTGAGACGTTTTACATGGTTGAGGAAAACGTCAGGTTACACAATATATATAAAAGCCCTGATAATAGTGAGTTGGTTGCGAGACATGTTAAAAATGTTATAACATTAGGTATACATTACAATTTCTTTAAACATATCAAATATAGCATTGAGGTAACACGTATTACTCCTTGACAATTTAAATCGGTTTCTTTAACCAAATTAATAGGCAGTAGCCTATTAGTGTTTTAGAGAGTAGATATGTACAAAGACATTGATATTTGTTGAGATAAAGATAAACACAAAATAGAGCAGAATTAAAGCCGTGAGTCGGTCTATAGAGATCGTTACAATCTGTATTTCACAAGCAAATTGTCATTGGACAATGACATTGGACAATTAGATGTAAGATAGGTCACAAAATATAGCAATAAGAGAAGATAAGCTGTTGAACAGGGTATTGCAATTGCAACTATCAGAGTGAGCATTGCTTTTCGTCTTATTTAAGGTTATTGGTAACTATTTGTCCGATAATATAAACGTGAGAGCTGCAACTTTATCTCAATGTTCGGTGTAATCCTGACATTATTTATGATAATACAAGAGTATTTAGAATTACGTTAATGAGATTTTGAGCAAGCAGAGTAGGAGAAGATGTATGCCAGATTTAGAGTAATGCAACACATTCTCAGCCAGTGAGCGAAATAGTACACATCATTGGTGTCAGTTGAAGGAATAGTGAGGAATAGTAGTGTGTCAGATAAAGTCACACAATATTTAGCAGTAATTTAGAAAACCAGTGCGCTTTTTTTATTGTCTCGCAACCAACTCACTATTATCAGGTCTTTTATATATATTGTGTAACCTGACGTTTTCCTCAACCATGTAAAACGTCTCACTGATATTTTGTTGTGGACCAGTGGACCATCAATTATCAAACAATCTGATCTCATTGCTACATTTCAACATTCTACCTTAATTGCATTTGCAACTATCTCTCGAAATTATGAAAATGCGCACTGGTTTTCTAAAGCCCTTTATCTGACACCAAGTTCATACTATTCATTCATTCATCACTATTTCTCCAACTGACACTCATTATGTTTCACTGTTCCTTCCACACATAGGCTGAGAATTTTTTGTTTTACTCTAAATCTAGTACATCTCCGGATAGCACTGATATTAATTGAGTGAGCAATGCCAATAAAAGAGTAATAAAAAAACAGAAATACGGATTACCAGATATGTGGAGTTCACTTCTGTCAGACAGTTTTACTTGGATTCGAACTAGTTGAATAATTCTTACAGAAGCACAGCAGTGATCGTTGGTAGAATGCAAAATATCAGCATAGCCTTATTGTTTACTTTCCCACTAACTATCTCTCAGCCAGTGTAATCCATATGTTTTAAGACAGTGCATATAACAAATCGTAATGTATACCGTGTCACACTCAAGGTCTCATCTTAACGATTTGTTGGTAAACTCAAACCGTATTCCTTGACTATTCCTCCCACTGACATAATGATGGCTCACTATTTCTCCCATTAATACACCAACGATGCCTCACGATCCTTCACACTGAAACGAACAAAGCGGTACGATTTTTCGAACTCATCCCACTTTTTTTCACTGACACGTGGGTCAACGATTTCTCCCACTAACACTAATTACTATTCCTCCCATTGACACTAATGATGGGTCACTATTCTTCCTACTGACACCAAAAATAGGGTACTATTTCTCACACTGACACCAATAAAATTACACCAATGATACACCTATTCCTTGAGGTGATTCAGTTCGCATGTGCAGCGCTATACAAATCATTCATTCATTTATTCATTCATATTCCTTCCACCGTCACCAATAACGTCATACTGACACCAATGATGTTTGACTGTTCCTTCCACTGTCACCCCTGACACACTTGACTATTCCTCCCACGGATACCAATGATAGGTGACTATTCCACCCAATGATGGCTCACTATTCTTAACAATGACACCAAAAATGCAGTACTATTTCTCCCAGTGAAACCAATGATGGGACATTATTCTTTCCACTGACACACATCATGGGTGACTATTTCTCCCACTAACACATATACATATAATTAAAAATAATTATACATAGGGATTGTGGGTTGAATATTGTTTATACATAGGAACCTATTTAAAAAATTTCTGATAAGAGAATGCATATAATTATTTTTCTACATGGGTATTATTGGTGGAATATTGTTTATAAATATACATAGGAACCTAATTAAACTATTTCTGATAAGAATATGCATATAATTATTTTTCTACATGGGGATATGGGTGGAAAATTGTTTATAAATATACATAGGAACGTATTTAACCTATTTATGATAAGAATATGCATATAATTATTTTTCTATATAGGGATTATGCTGGAAAAATGTTTATAATTATACATAGGAACTTATTTAAGCCATTTCTGATAAGAATATGCATATAATTATTTTTCTATATGGGGCTATGGGTGGAATATTGTTTATAAATATACATAGGAACCTAATTAAAGCATTTCTGATAAGAATAAGCATATAATTATTTTTCTACATGGGGATTATTGGTGGAATATATATTTAATATATAGTAACCTATTTAACCCCTTTCTGATAAGAATATGCATATAAATATTTTACAGTATGGGGATTATAGGTGAAATATTGTTTATAAATATACATAGGAACCTATTCAACCCATTTCTGGTAAGAATATGCATATAATTATTTTTATACATAGGGATTATGGGTGGAACACTGTTTTAAAACATACATAGTAACCTATTTAACCCATTTCTCATAAGAATATGCATACAATTATTTTTCCACATGGGGATTATGGATGGAATATTGTGGTTAAACATACATAGGAATATATTTAACAAATTTCTGATAAGAATATGCATATAATTATATTTCTAAATGAGGATTATGGGTGAATATTGTTTATAAATATACATAGGAACCTATTTAACCCATTTCTGATAAGAATATGCATATAATTATTTTTTTACATAGGGATTATGGATGGAATATTGTTTAAAAATGTACATAGCAACATATTAAACCTATTTCTGATATGAATATGCATATAATTATATTGCTATATAGGGATTATGTGTTGAATATTGTTTATAAATATACATAGGAACGTATTTAATCCATTTCTGATAAGAATATGCATATAATCATTTTTCTATATGGGGTTATGGGTGGAATATTGCTTATAAATATACATAGGAAACTAATTAACCAATTTCTGATAAAAATATGCATATAATTATTATTCTATATGGGGATTATGGTGGAATATTGTTTATAAATATAAATAGTAACCTATTTAACTCATTTCTGATAAGAATATGCATATAATTATTTTTCTACATGGGGATTATTGGTGGAATATGTTTATAAATATACATAGTAACCTATTTAACCAATTTCTGATAAGCATATGCATATAATTATTTTTCTACATGGGGATTATGGAAGGAATGTTGTTTATAAATATACATTGCAACGTATTTAACCCATTTCTGATAAGAATATGCATATAAATATGTTTCAGTATGGGGGTGATAGGTGGAATATTGTTTATAAACATACATAGTAACCTATTTAACCCATTTCTCATAAGAATATGCATATATTTATTTTTCTACATGGGAATTATGGGTGGAAAATTGTTTATAAATATACATAGTAACCTATTTAACCCCTTTCTGATAAGAATATGCATATAATTATTTTTCTACATGGGGATTATGGGTGAATATTGTTTATAAATATATATAGAGGAACCTATTTAACCCATTTCTGATAACAATATGCATATAATTATTTTTTTACATAGGGATTATGGATGGAATATTGTTTAAAAATGTACATAGCAACATATTAAACCTATTTCTGATATGAATATGCATATAATTATATTGCTATATAGGGATTATGTGTTGAATATTGTTTATAAATATACATAGGAACCTTTTTAACCCATTTCTGATAAGAATATGCATATAATTATTTTTCTACATGGGAATTATGGGTGGAATATTGTTTATAAATATACACAGTAACCCATTTAACCCCTTTCTGATAAGAATAATCATAAAATTATTTTTCTACATGGGGACTATAGTGGAAAATTGTTTATAAATATACATGGGAACCTATTTAACCCATTTCTGATAAGAATATGCATATAATTATTTTTCAACATGGGGACTATAGTGGAAAATTGTTTATAAATATAAATAGTAACCTATTTAACCCATTTCTGACAAGAATATGCATATAATTATTTTTCTACATGGGGATTATTGGTGAACTATGTTTATAAATATACATAGTAACCTATTTAACCAATTTCTGATAAGAATATGCATATAAAAATGATTCAGTTACGGGATTATAGGTGGAATATTGTTTATAAATATACATAGGAACCTATTTAACCCATTTCTGATAAGAATATGCATATAATTATTTTTCTACATGGGGACTATAGTGGAAAATTGTTTATAAATATACATAGGAACCTATTTAACCCATTTCTGATAAGAATATGCATATAATTATTTTCTACATGGGAATTATGGGTGGAATTTTGTTTCTAAATATACATAGTAACCTATTTCACCAATTTCTGATAATAATATGCATATAATTATTTTTCTACATGGGGATTATGGGTGAAATATTGTTTATAAATATACATAGGAACTTATTTAACCTATTTCTGATAAGAATATGCATATAATTATTTTTCTATATAGGGATTATGGTGGAAAAATGTTTATAATTATACATAGGAACCTATTTAAGCCATTTCTGATAAGAATATGCATATAATTAATTTTCTATATGGGGTTATGGGTGGAATATTGCTTTTAAATATACAAAGGAAACTAATTAACCAATTTCTGACAAAAAATATGCATATAATTATTTTTCTATATTGGGATTATGGTGGAATATTGTTCATAAATATACATAGGAACCAATTTAACCCATTTCTGATAAGAATATGAATATAATTATTTGTCTATATGGGGATTATGGGTGGAATATTGTTTATAAATATACATAGGAACCTATTTAACCCATTTCTGATAAGAATATGCATATAATTATTTTTCTACATGGGGACTATAGTGGAAAATTGTTTATGAATATACATAGGAAACTATTTAACCCATTTCTGATAAGAATATGCATATAATTATTTTTCTACATGGGAATTATGGGTGGAATATTGTTTATAAATATACATAGTAACCTATATAACCCATTTATGATAAGAATATGCATATAATTATTTTTCTACATGGGAATTTTGGGTGGAATATTGTTTATAAATATACATAGTAACCCATTTAACCCATTTCTGATAAGAATATGCATATAATTATTTTTCAACATGGGGACTATAGTGGAAAATTGTTTATAAATATAAATAGTAACCTATTTAACTCATTTCTGATAAGAATATGCATATAATTATTTTTCTACATGGGGATTATTGGTGAAATATGTTTATAAATATACATAGAGAAAAACCATAGAGAAAAACTATTTAACCAATTTCTGATAAGCATATGCATATAATTATTTTTCTACATGGGGATTATGGAAGGAATGTTGTTTATAAATATACATAGCAACGTATTTAACCCATTTCTGATAAGAATATGCATATAAATATGTTTCAGTATGGGGATGATAGGTGGAATATTGTTTATAAACATACATAGTAACCTATTTAACCCATTTCTCATAAGAATATGCATATATTTATTTTTCTACATGGGGATAATGGATGGAATATTGTAGTTAAACATACATAGGAATATATTTAACCTTGTTGCTTAGCCTAGACGCCGAAAAGGCTTTTGACCGCCTTGGGTGGCCCTTCCTGTTCGCAACACTACAGCTTGCGGGGTTCCGAGGACCCTTCATGAGAGCCATACAGCACCTATATTCCAACCCCTCCGCCCAGGTCAGAACGCCCTTTGCCATCTCGTCTACTCTCTCAATAACCAACGGCACTCGACAGGGATGCCCACTATCACCGTTACTATTCGCACTGTGCGTCGAACCATTGGCGGCATCCATCCGAGGCAACCAAAATATACGAGGAATCTCAGTCAGGGGTTGGGAGTTTAAGATCTCGCTGTTTGCTGACAACGTGATCCTCACTTTGACCCAGCCCAGAATCTCTCTCCCAAAACTACACGCAGAACTTAATCGATACGGAGCCCTCTCGGGCTGTAAAATTAATACATCTAAGTCAGAGGCCCTTCCTATCAATATCTCGGACGAGGAAACGGCGCACCTAAAGACCAACTTCAACTATCACTGGAAGGCTACCTCCCTGAAATACCTAGGAGTACATATCACCACAAAGTTTAACACCCTATACCAGGAGAACTTCCCTCCCCTCTTCCGCTCCATCAGAACCCTGCTCACTAATTGGAGAAAACACCATATTTCCCTGTTGGGCCGAATTGCATCTGTTAAGATGACGATCCTCCCGAAATTACTGTACCTCTTTCAAACCTTGCCTATCCCTGTCCCTCACAAACATTTAATTAAACTCCAATCTGACCTCCTTAAATTTACCTGGAACTATAAGAGACACAGAATCCCTCAATCAGTAATGATGGCGGCGCGTTCAGATGGAGGTCTTGCCTTGCCCAATCTTACCAAATATTATCAAGCGGCACAACTCCGTGCAATAGCATCATCGTTCACCCAAAGGTCCTATAATAGATGGACAGAGATCGAAAAAATATGGTTAGCCCCGACCTATGTCAACGATTGACACTAATGATGGGTCACTATTCTTCTTTTGTTGTCTTCCTACTGACAACAAAAATGGATTACTATTTCTCACACTGACACCAATAAAATTACACCAATGATACACCTATTCCTTGAGGTGATTCAGTTCGCATGTGCAGCGCTATACAAATCATTCATTCATTTATTCATTCATATTAATTCCACCGACAACAATAACGTCATACTGACACCAATGATGTTTCACTGTTCCTTCCACTGACACCAATGATAGTTGACTATTCCTCCCATGGATACCAATGATAGGTGACTATTCCTCACAATGATGGCTCACTATTCTTAACATAGACACCAAAAATGCAGTACTATTTCTCCAAATGAAACCAATGATGGGACACTATTCTTTCCACTGACACACATCATTGGTGACTATTTCTCCCACTAACACATATACATATAATTATTTTTCTACATAGGGATTATGGGTGGAATATTGTTTATACATAGGAACCTATTTAAACCATTTTTGATAAGAATATGCATATAATTATTTTTCTATATAGGAATTATGATGAAATATTGTTTATAAATATACGCAGGAACCAATTTAACCCATTTCTGATAAGAATATGCATATAGTTATTTTTCTACATGGCTATTATGGGTGGAATATTGTTTATAAATACACATAGTAACCTATTTAACCCATTTCTGATAAGAATATACATATAATGTTTTTTCTACATGGGGATTATGGGTGGAATATTGTAGTTAAACATAGATAGGAATCCATTTCTGATAAGAATATGCATATAATTATTTTTTTTACATTGGGATTATGGGTGGAATATTGTTTATAAATATACATAGGAACGTATTTAACCTATTCTGATAAGAATATGCATATAATTATTTTTCTATATAGGGATTGTGCTAGAAAAATGTTTATAATTATACATAGGAACCTATTTAAGCCATTTCTGATAAGAATATGCATATAATTATTTTTCTATATGGGGTTATGGGTGGGATATTGTTTATAAATATACATAGGAACCTAATTAAAGCATTTCTGATAAGAATATGCATATAATTATTTTTCTACATGGGGATTATTGGTGGAATATATATTTAATACATAGTAACCTATTTAACCAATTTCTGATAAGCATATGCATATAAATTTGTTTCAGTATGGGGATTTTGTAGGTGGAATATTGTTTATAAATATACATAGGAACCTATTTAACCCATTTCTGATAAGAATATGCATAATAATTATTTTTCTACATGGGAATTATGGGTGGAATATTGTTTATAAATATACATAGTAAATTATTTAACCCCTTTCTGATAAGAATATGCATATAAATATTTTTCAGTATGGGGATTATAGGTGAAATATTGTTTATAAATATACATAGCAACCTATTCAACCAATTTCTGGTAAGAATATGCATATCATTATTTTTTCTACATAGGGATTATGGGTGGAATACTGTTTTAAAATATACATAGTAACCTATTTAACCCATTTCTCATAAGAATATGCATATAATTATTTTTCCACATGGGGATTATGGATGGAATATTGTAGTTAAACATACATAGGAATATATTTAACAAATTTCTGATAAGAATATGCATATAATTATTTTTCTACATGGGGATTATGGGTGAATATTGTTTATAAATATACATAGGAACCTATTTAACCTATTTCTGATAAGAATATGCATATAATTATTTATTTACATAGGGATTATGGATGGAATATTGTTTAAAAATGTACATAGCAACATATTAAACCTATTTCTGAAATGAATATGCATATAATTATATTGCTATATAGGGATTATGTGTTGAATATTGTTTATAAATATACATAGGAACGTATTTAATCCATTTCTGATAAGAATATGCATATAATATTTTTTTTATATGGGGTTATGGGTGGAATATTGCTTATAAATATACATAGGAACCTATTTAACCCATTTCTGATAAGAATATGCATATAATTATTTTTCTACATGGGGACTATAGTGGAATATTGTTTATAAATATACATAGTAACCTATTTAACCCCTTTCTGATAAGAATATGCATATAAATATTTTTCAGTATGGGGATTATAGGTGAAATATTGTTTATAAATATACATAGGAACCTATTTAACCCATTTCTGATAAGAAAATGCATATAATCATTTTTCTACATAGGAATTATGGGTGGAATATTGTTTATAAATATACATAGTAACCTATTTAACCCCTTTCTGATAAGAATATGCATATAACTATGTTTCAGTATGGGGATTATAGGTGGAATGTTGTTTATAAATATACATAGGAACCTATTTAACCCCTTTCTGGTAAGAATATGCATATAATTATTTTTCTACATGGGGACTATAGTGGAAAATTGTTTATAAATATACATAGGAACCTATTTAACCCAGTTCTGATAAGAATATGCATATAATTATTTTTCTACATGGGAATTATGGGCGGAATATTGTTTATAAATATACATAGTAACCTTATTTAACCCCTTTCTGATAAGAATATGCATATAAATATTTTTCAGTATGGGGATTATAGGTGAAATATTGTTTATAAATATACATAGGAACCTATTTAACCCATTTCTCGTAAGAATATGCATATAATTATTTTTCTACATTGGGATTATGGGTGGAATACTGTTTTAAAATATACATAGTAACCTATTTAATCCATTTCTCATAAGAATATGCATATCATTATTTTTCCACATGGGGATTATGGATGGAATATTGTAGCTAAACATACATAGGAATATATTTTAGAAATTTCTGATAAGAATATGCATATAATTATTTTTCTACATGGGGATTATGGGTGGAATATTGTTTATAAATATACATAGGAACCTATTTAACCCATTTCTGATAAGAATATGCATATAATTATTTTTTTACATAGGGATTATGGTTGGAATATTGTTTAAAAATGTACATAGCAACATATTAAACCTATTTCTGTTATGAATATGCATATAATTATATTGCTACATAGGGATTATGTGTTGAATATTGTTTATAAATATACATAGGAACGTATTTAATCCATTTCTGATAAGAATATGCATATAGTAATTTTTCTATATGGGTTTATGGGTGGAATATTGCTTATAAATATACATAGGAAACTAATTAACCCATTTCTGATAAAATTATATGCATATAATTATTTTTCTACATGGGGATTATTGGTGGAATATGTTTATAAATATACATAGGAACCCATTTAACCAATTTCTGATAAGAATATACATATAACTATTTTTCTATATGGGGATTATGGGTGGAATATTGTTTATAAATATACATAGGAACCTATTTAACCCATTTCTGATAAGAATATGCATATAATTATTTTTCTACATGGGAATTATGGGTGGAATATTGTTTATAAATATACATAGTAACCTATTTAACCCATTTATGATAAGAATATGCATATAATTATTTTTCAACATGGGGACTATAGTGGAAAATTGTTTATAAATATAAATAGAAACCTATTTAACCCATTTCTGATAAGAATATACATATAATTATTTTTCTACATGGGAATTATAGGTGGAATATTGTTTATAAATATACATAGTAACCCATTTAACCCCTTTCTGATAAGAATATGCATATAATTATTTTTCTACATGGGGACTATAGTGGAAAGTTGTTTATAAATATACATAGGAACCTATTTACCCATTTCTGATAAGAATATGCATATAATTATTTTTCAACATGGGGACTATAGTGGAAAATTGTTTATAAATATAAATAGAAACCTATTTAACCCATTTCTGATAAGAATATACATATAATTATTTTTCTACATGGGGATTATTGGTGGAATATGTTTATAAATATACATAGTAACCTATTTAACCAATTTCTGATAAGCATATGCATTTAATTTTTTTTTCTACATGGGAATTATGGGTGGAATATTGTTTATAAATATACATAGTAACCTATTTAACCCCTTTCTGATAAGAATATGCATATAAATATTTTTCAGTATGGGGATTATAGGTGAAATATTGTTTATAAATATACATATGAACCTATTCAACCCATTTCTGGTAAGAATATGCATATAATTATTTTTCTACACAGGGATTATGGGTGGAATACTGTTTTAAAATATACATAGTAACCTATTTAACCGATTTCCCATAAGAATATGCATATAATTATTTTTCCACATGGGGATTATGGATGGAATATTGTAGTTAAACATACATAGGAATATATTTAACAAATTTCTGATAAGAATATGCATATAATCATTTTTCTACATAGGGATTATGGGTGGAATGTTGTTTATAAATACATAGGAACCTATTTAACCCATTTCCGATAAGAATATGCATACAATTATTTTTTTCATGGGGATAATGGATGGAATATTGTATAAAAATGTACATAGCAACATATTAAACCTATTTCTGATATGAATATGCATATTATTATATTGCTACATAGGGATTATGTGTTGAATATTGTTTATAAATATACATAGGAACGTATTTAATCCATTTCTGATAAGAATATGCATATAATAATTTTTCTATATGGAGTTATGGATGGAATATTGCTTATAAATATACATAGGAAACTAATTAACCCATTTCTGATAAAATTATATGCATATAATTATTTTTCTACATGGGGATTATTGGTGGAATATGTTTCTAAATATACATAGGAACCTATTTAACCAATTTCTGATAAGAATATGCATATAATTATTTTTCTATATGGGGATTATGGGTGGAATATTGTTTATAAATATACATAGTATCTTATTTAACCCCTTTCTGATAAGAATATGCATATAATTATTTTTCTACATGGGGACTATAGTGGAAAATTGTTTATAAATATAAATAGTAACCTATTTAACCCATTTCTGATAAGAATATGCATATAATTATTTTTCTACATTGGGATTATTGGTGGAATATGTTTATAAATATACATAGTAACCTATTTAACCAATTTCTGATAAGCATATGCATATAATTATTTTTTTACATAGGGATTATGGATGGAATATTGTTTAAAAATGTACATAGCAACATATTAAACCTATTTCTGATATGAATATGCATATAATTATATTGCTACATAGGGATTATGTGTTGAATATTGTTTATAAATATACATAGGAACGTATTTAATCCATTTCTGATAAGCATATGCATATAATTATTTTTCTACATGGGGATTATGGAAGGAATGTTGTTTATAAATATACATAGCAACATATATATATATTTTTTTTAAATCTTTTTCGTTTTTCATGACAAATTATTTCCCACCAGGGGCATTTCAAGGTACAAATCAATCTATATATTCAGAAAATAAACATACTTATCCCCCGAAACCACCCCCCCACCTCTGCCCTCCCCGCCCACCTACCCCTCCCCATCCTGCAGGACATTACTCGTTTAGATGCAAATCACGTCTTAGTCACTCCTAACAGACTGTAAATCCCTTCCTTGTTATACATTTTATATAATCTCTTTTAAGTAAGACCATGATCTTTTAAACTTGATCCAGCCTGACCACTTCCCTGTATGCTCCGAATCCTCTTCAGGTTCCATTCCCCGCCAGTCTAGGCACTCTACATTAAATATTTCATTAAGGCTAAAGAGCCAATCTCGCGTGTTGGGACTCGATGGTTTCAGCCAGTTTAAGGCGATCTGCCTGTCGGCCACATCTAATATTATAGGGACCAGCGAGGAATTGTAACTCTTAACTGATTCCTGAGTCCCATGGAAGAGGCAAGTCCATGGATCTTCCTGAATTTCCCTCCCCGTAAAGTCCTTTGTCAATGACAGGATTTTTTTCCAGAAGGCCTTAATGATGGGACATTCCCACCAGATGTGGGCCATTGTGCCCACAGTTGAGCATCCCCTCCAGCAGGTGTTAGCCTTTGTCCCGTCCATTTTACTTACTCTGTCTGGGGTGGCGTACCATCTTGCAAGAACTTTGTAATGGATTTCCGTTCTCCTATTGTCTAATGAAGTGTGGTGGGCCAATCTCAAAATTTTTTCTCTCATGTTCCTATTACACTGTGACCCCAGTTCCTGTTCCCACCTTTTAATATAAGGAGGCACTACCTCCTCCTGTTCTGCTCCCAATATTCTATATATTTGGGCAATAACACCTCCTGAGTGCTCCTTCGTACAGAGTTGCTCCAGCAGTCTGAGCTCTTCTATACTTCTGAGTGGCTTCGGTAGATTGCTGATAAAATGGAAGAGCTGGAGGTACCTCCATCTATCCATCACCCAAAGTTCTGATTCTCTACTCAATTCTGTGAAAGTGCAGATTTTACCCTTACTAATGAAGTTTTTCAGATGAATGGAATCCTCCTTTAACCAATTCCCCCCCACCTCCCTCCTCCCTGGTTCAAAAAATAAATAGTTTTTCATATATATCAACGGTGAATTATATGACCATTTGTGCTGTGTATGTATTTTATCCCAATATTTAAAAGTGTTTTGCGTTAACAAAGATGTTTTGATGCTAAGTGCTCTGTATTTTGGAGGGTTCCATAGTGACTGTGCAAAATTATTATTACTTAAGGAGAACTCGATGTCCACCCACCGTTTATCCGTCCCTTTCTTGCTCCATTCAGTGACCCGTGAAAGCACAACTGCAATATAGTACCTATTAAAGTCTGGTAACGCTATTCCCCCTTTTTTTTTCCTCTGCTCAATGTTACAGAGGAGATACTCGGTTTTTTGCTGCCCCAGACAGCTTCACTGATTAATTTCCTTAAAGCTGGCAAATGGGTCAGGAGCACTGCAGGGGTTAACAGCATGTGTAAGGTTTAGGCTTAGGAACATATTTAACCCATTTCTGATAAGAATATGCATATAATTAATTTTCTACATGGGGACTATAGTGGAAAATTGTTTATAAATATACATAGGAACCTATTTAACCCATTTCTAATAAGAGTATACATATAATTGTTTTTCTACATGGGGATTATGGGTAGAATATTGTAGTTACACATACATAGGAATATATTTAACCAATTTCTCATAAGAATATGCATATAATTATTTTTTTACATGGGGATTATTGTTGGAATATTGTTTATAAATATACATAGGACCCTATTTAACCAATTTCTGACAAGAATATGTATATCATTATTTTTCTATATGGGGATTATAGTGGAAAATTGTTTATAAATATACATCGGAACCTAATTAAAATATTTCTGATAAGAATATGCCTATAATTATTTGTCTACATGGGGATTATGGGTGGAATATTGTTTGTAAATACACATAGTAACCTATTTCACCCATTTCTGATAATGATATGCATATAATTATTTTTCTACATGGGGACTATGGGTGGAATATTGTTTCTAAATATACATAGTAACCTATTTCACCCATTTCTGATAATGATATGCATATAATTATTTTTCTACATGGGGATTATGGGTGGAATATTGTTTCTAAATATACATAGTAACCTATTTCACCCATTTCTGATAAGAATATGCATATAATTAATTTTCTATATGGGGTTATGTGTGGAATATTGTTTATAAATATACATAGGAACCTAATTAAAGCATTTCTGATAAGAATATGCATATAATTATTTTTCTACATGAGGATTATTGGTGGAATATATATCTAATACATAGTAACGTATTTAACCAATTTCTGATAAGAATATGCATATAATTATTTTTTCTACATAGGGATTATGGGTGGAATACTGTTTTAAAATATACATAGTAACCTATTTAACCAATTTCTCATAAGAATATGCATATAATTATTTTTCCACATGGGGATTATGGATGGAATATTGTAGTTAAACATACATAGGAATATATTTAACAAATTTCTGATAAGAATATGCATATAATTATTTTTCTACATGGGGATTATGGGTGAATATTGTTTATAAATATGCACAGGAACCTATTTAACCTACTTCTGATAAGAATATGCATATAATTATTTTTTTACATAGGGATTATGGATGGAATATTGTTTAAAATGTACATAGCAACATATTAAACCTATTTCTGAAATGAATATGCATATAATTATATTGCTATATAGGGATTATGTGTTGAATATTGTTTATAAATATGCATAGGAACCTATTTAACCTACTTCTGATAAGAATATGCATATAATTATTTTTTTACATAGGGATTATGGATGGAATATTGTTTAAAATGTACATAGCAACATATTAAACCTATTTCTGATAAGAATATGCATATAATAATTTTTTTATATGGGGTTATGGGTGGAATATTGCTTATAAATATACATAGGAACCTATTTAACCCATTTCTGATAAGAATATGCATATAATTATTTTTCTACATGGGGACTATAGTGGAAAATTGTTTATAAATATAAATAGTAACCTATTTAACCCATTTCTGACAAGAATATGCATATAATTATTTTTCTAAATGGGGATTATTGGCGGACTATGTTTATAAATATACATAGTAACCTATTTAACCAATTTCTGATAAGCATATGCATTTAATTATTTTTCTACATGGGGATTATGGAAGGAATGTTGTTTATAAATATACATAGCAACATAGTTAACCCATTTCTGATAAGAATATTCATATAAATATGTTTCAGTTACGGGATTATAGGTGGAATATTGTTTATACATAGGAATCTATTTAACCCATTTCTGGTAAGAATATGCATATAATTATTTTTCTACATAGGGATTATGGGTGGAATACTGTTTTAAAATAGACATAGTAACCTATTTAACCTATTTCTCTTAAGAATATGCATATAATTATTTTTCTACATGGGGATTACGGATGGAATATTGTAGTTAAACATATACATAGGAATATATTTAACCCATTTCTGATAAGAATATGCATATAATTAGTTTTCTATATGGGGTTATGGGTGGAATATTGCTTATAAATATACTAAGGAAACTAATTAACCCATTTTTGATAAAAATATGCATATAATTATTTTTTTACATGGGGATTATTGGTGGAATATGTTTATAAATATGCATAGGAACCTATTTAACCAATTTCTGATAAAAGCATGCATATAATTATTTTTCTATATGGAGATTATGGTGGAATATTGTTTATAAATATACATAGGAACCAATTTAACCAATTTATGATAAGAATATGAATATAATTGTTTGTCTATATGGAGATTATGGGTAGAATATTGTTTATAAATATACATAGGAACCTAAATGAAGTATTTCTTATAAGAATATGCATATAATAATTTTTCTACATGAAGATTATTGGTGGAATATTGTTTATAAATATATATAGGAACCTATTTAACCCAATTCTGATAAGAATATGCATATAATTATTTTTCTACATGGGAATTATGGGTGGAATATTGTTTATAAATATACACAGTAACCCATTTAACCCATTTCTGATAATAATATGCATATAATTATTTTTCAACATGGGGACTATAGTGGAAAATTGTTTATAAATATAAATAGTAACCTATTTAACCCATTTCTGACAAGAACATGCATATAATTATTTTTCTACATGGGGATTATTGGTGGACTATGTTTATAAATATACATAGTAACCTATTTAACCAATTTCTGATAAGCATATGCATTTAATTATTTTTCTACATGGGGATTATGGAAGGAATGTTGTTTATAAATATAAATAGCAACATAGTTACCCCATTTCTGATAAGAATATGCATATAAATATGTTTCAGTTACGGGATTATAGGTGGAATATTGTTTATAAATATACATAGGAACCTATTTAACCCATTTCTGGTAAGAATATGCATATAATTATTTTTCTACATAGGGATTATGGGTGGAATACTGTTTTAAAATATACATAGTAACCTATTTAACCTATTTCTCTTAAGAATATGCATATAATTATTTTTCTACATGCGGATTACGGATGGAATATTGTAGTTAAACATACATAGGAATATATTTAACCCATTTCTGATAAGAATATGCATATAATTATTTTTCTGTATGGGGTTATGGGTGGAATATTGCTTATAAATATACAAAGGAAACTAATTAACCCATTTTTGAAAAAAATATGCATATAATTATTTTTTTACATGGGGATTATTGGTGGAATATGTTTATAAATATGCATAGGAACCTATTTAACCAATTTCTGATAAGAACATGCATATAATTATTTTTCCATATGGGGATTATGGTGGAATATTGTTTATAAATATACATAGGAACCAATTTAACCAATTTCTGACAAGAATATTAATATAATTGTTTGTCTATATGGGGATTATGGGGACTATAGTGGAAAATTGTTTATAAATATACGTAGTAACCTATTTAACCCCTTTCTGATAAGAATATGCATAAAATTATTTTTCTACATGGGGATTATGGGTGAAAAATTGTTTATAAATATACATAGGAACCTATTTAACCCAATTCTGATAAGAATATGCATATAATTATTTTTCTACATGGGAATTATGGGTGGAATATTGTTTATAAATATACATAGGAACCTATTTAACCCATTTCTTGTAAGAATATGCATATAATTATTTTTCTACATAGGGATTATGGGTGGAATACTGTTTTAAAATTATACATAGTAACCTTTTTAACCCATTTCTCATAACAATATACATATAATTATTTTTCCACATGGGGATTATGGATGGAATATTGTAGTTAAACATACATAGGAATATATATAACACATTTCTGATAAGAATATGCATATCATTATTTTTCTACATGGGGATTGTGGGTGAATATTGTTTATAAATATACAAAGGAACCTATTTAACCCATTTCTGATAAGAATATGCATATAATTTTTTTTTACATAGGGATTATGGATGGAATATTGTTTAAAAATGTACATAGCAACATATTAAACCTTTTTCTGATATGAATATGCATATAATTATATTGCTATATAGGGATTATGTGTTGAATATTGTTTATAAATATACATAGGAACGTATTTAATCCATTTCTAAAAAGAATATGCATACAATTATTTTTCTACATGGGGATTATGGGTGAAAAATTGTTTATAAATATACATAGGAACCTATTTAACCCAATTCTGATAAGAATATGCATATAATTATTTTTCTACATGGGAATTATAGGTGAAATATTGTTTATAAATATACATAAGAACCTATTTAACCCATTTCTGGTAAGAATATGCATATAATTATTTTTCTACATAGGGATTATGGGTGGAATACTGTTTTAAAATTATACATAGTAACCTATTTAACCCATTTCTCATAACAATATGCATATAATTATTTTTCCACATGGGGATTATGGATGGAATATTGTAGTTAAACATACATAGGAATATATATAACACATTTCTGATAAGAATATGCATATAATTATTTTTCTACATGGGGATTGTGGGTGAATATTGTTTATAAATATACATAGGAACCTATTTAACCCATTTCTGATAAGAATATGCATATAATTTTTTTTACATAGGGATTATGGATGGAATATTGTTTAAAAATGTACATAGCAACATATTAAACCTATTTCTGATATGAATATGCATATAATTATATTGCGATATAGGGATTATGTGTAGAATATTGTTTATAAATATACATAGGAACGTATTTAATCCATTTCTAAAAAGAATATGCATATAATAATTTTTCTATATGGGGTTATGGGTGGAATATTGGTTATAAATATACATAGGAACCTATTTAACCCATTTCTGATAAGAATATGCATATAATTATTTTTCTACATGGGGACTATAGTGGAAAATTGTTTATAAATATACCTAGGAACCTATTTAACCCATTTCTGATAAGAATATGCATATAATTATTTTTCTACATGGGAATTATGGGTGGAATATTTTTTATAAATATACATAGTAACCCATTTAACCCCTTTCTGATAAGAATATGCATATAATTATTTTTCAACATGGGGAATATAGTGGACAATTGTTTATAAATATAAATAGTAACCTATTTAACCCATTTCTGACAAGAATATGCATATAATTCTTTTTCTACATGGGGATTATTGGTGGACTATGTTTATAAATATACATAGTAACCTATTTAACCAATTTCTGATAAGCATATGCATTTAATTGTTTTTCTACATGGGGATTATAGAAGGAATGTTGTTTATAAATATACATAGCAACATAGTTAACCCATTTCTGATAAGAATATGCATATAAATATGTTTCTTTTATGGGATTATAGGTGGAATATTGTTTATAAATATACATAGGAACCTATTTAACCCATTTCTGGTAAGAATATGCATATAATTATTTTTCTACATAGGGATTATGGGTGGAATACTGTTTTAAAATATACATAGTAACCTATTTAACCTATTTCTCTTAAGAATATGCATATAATTATTTTTCTACATGGGGATTACAGATGGAATATTGTAGTTAAACATACATAGGAATATATTTAACCCATTTCTGATAAGAATATGCATATAATTATTTTTCTATATGGGGTTATGAGTGGAATATTGCTTATAAATATACAAAGGAAACTAATTAACCCATTTTTGATAAAAAATATGCATATAATTATTTTTCTACATGGGGATTATTGGTGGAATATGTTTATAAATATGCATAGGAACCTATTTAACCAATTTTTGATAAGAACATGCATATAATTATTTTTCTATATGGTGATTATGGTGGAATATTGTTTATAAATATACATAGGAACCAATTTAACCAATTTCTGATATGAATATGAATATAATTATTTGTCTATATGGGGATTATGGGTAGAATATTGTTTATAAATATACATAAGAACCTAAATAAAGTATTTCTTATAAGAATATGCATATAATTATTTTTCTACATGGAGATTATTGGTGGAATATTGTTGATAAATATACGTAGGACCCTATTTAACCTATTTCTGATAAGAATATGCATATAATTATATTTCTATATGGGGTTATGGGTGGAATATTGCTTATAAATATACAAAGGAAACTAATTAACCCATTTTTGATAAAAATATGCATATAATTATTTTTCTATTGGTGGAATATGTTTATAAATATGCATAGGAACCTATTTAACCAATTTCTGATAAGAACATGCATATAATTATTTTTCTATATGGGGATTATGGTGGAATATTGTTTATAAATATACATAGGAACCAATTTAACCAATTTCTGATAAGAATATGAATATAATTATTTGTCTATATGGGGTTATGGGTGGAATATTGCTAATAAATATACATAGGAACCTAATTAAAACATTTCTGATAAGAATATGCATATAATTATTTTTCTACATGTGGACTGTAGTGGAAAATTGTTTATAAATATACATAGGAACCTATTTAACCCATTTCTGATAAGAAATTGCATATAATTATTTTTCTACATGGGGATTATGGGTGGAATATTGTTTATAAATATACATAGTAACCTATTTAACCAATTTCTGATAAGAATATACATATAATTATTTTTCTACATGGGGATTATGGGTGGATTATTGTTTATAAATATACATAGAAGCCTATTTAACCCATTTCTGATAAGAATATGCATATAATTATTTTTCTATATGGGGATTATGGTGGAATATTGTTTATAAATATACATAGGAACCAATTTAACCCATTTCTGATAAGAATATGAATATAGTTATTTGTCTATATGGGGATTATGGGTGGAATATTGTTTATAAATATACATAGGAACCTATTTAACCCATTTCTGATAAGAATATGCATATAAATATTTTTCTACATGGGGACTATAGTGGAAAATTGTTTATAAATATACATAGGAACCTATTTAACCCATTTCTGATAAGAAATTGCATATAATTATTTTTCTACATGGGGATTATGGGTGGAATATTGATTATAAATATACATAGTAACCTATTTCACCAATTTCTGATAATAATATGCATATAATTATTTTTCTACATGGAGATTATGGGTGGAATATTGTTTATAAATATACATAGGAACCTATTTAACCCATTTCTGATAAGAATATGCATATAATTATTTTTCTACATGGGGACTATAGTGGAAAATTGTTTATAAATATAAATAGTAACCTATTTAACCTAATTTCTGATAAGAATATTCATATAATTATTTTTCTACATGGGGATTATTGGTGGAATATGTTTATAAATATACATAGTAACCTATTTAACCAATTTCTGATAAGCATATGCATGTATTTATTTTTCTACATGGGGATTATGGAATGAATGTTGTTTATAAATATACATAGCAACATATTTAACCCATTTCTGATAAGAATATGCATATAAATATGTTTCAGTATGGGGATTATAGGTGGAATATTGTTTATAAATATATATAGTAACCTATTTAACCCATTTCTCATAAGAATATGCATATAATTATTTTTCTACATGGGGATTATGGATGGAATATTGTAGTTAAGCATACATAGGAAAATATTTAACCCATTTCTAATAAGAATATGCATATAATTATTTTTCTATACGGGGTTATGGGTGGAATATTGCTTATAAATATACATAGGAACCTAATTCAAGTATTTCTTCTAAGAATATGCATATAATTATTTTTCTACATGGAGATTATTGGTGGAATATTGTTTATAAATATACATAGTAACCTATTTAACCCCTTTCTGGTAAGAATATGCATATAATTATTTTTCTACATGAGGACTATAGTGGAAAATTGTTTATAAATATACATAGGAACCTATTTAACCCAATTCTGATAAGAATATGTATATAATTATTTTTCTACTTGGGAATGATGGGTGGAATATTGTTTATAAATATACATAGTAACCTATTTAACCCCTTTCTGGTAAGAATATGCATATAATTATTTTTCTACATGAGGACTATAGTGGAAAATTGTTTATAAATATACATAGGAACCTATTTAACCCAGTTCTGATAAGAATATGCATATAAATATTTTTCAGTATGGGGATTATAGGTGGAATATTGTTTATAAATATACATAGGAACCTATTTAACCCATTTCTGGTAAGAATATGCTTATAATTATTTTTCTACATAGGGATTATGGGTGGAATACTGTTTTAAAATATACATAGTAACCTATTTAATCCATTTCTCAAAAGAATATGCATATAATTATTTTTCCACATGGGGATTATGGATGGAATATTGTAGTTAAACATACATAGGAATATATTTAACAAATTGCTGATAAGAATATGCATATAATTATTTTTCTACATGGGGATTATGGGTGGAATATTGTTTATAAATATACATAGTATCCTATTTAACCCCTTTCTGATAAGAATATGCATATAATTATTTTTATACCTGGGGACTATAGCGGAAAATTGTTTAAAAATATACATTGGAACCTATTTAACCCAATTCTGATAAGAATATGCATATAATTATTTTTCTACATGGGAATTATGGGTGGAATATTGTTTATAAATATACATAGGAACCTATTTAAACCATTTCTGATAATAATATGCATATAATTCGTTTTCTATATGGGGTTATGGGTGGAATATTGTTCATAAATATACATAGGACCCTATTTAACCAATTTCTGATAAGAAAATGTATATAATTATTTTTCTATATGGGGATTATAGTGAAAAATTGTTTATAAATATACATAGGAACCTAATTAAAGTATTTCTGATAAGAATATGTATATAACTATTTTTCTACATGGGGATTATGGGTGGAATATTGTTTCTAAATATACATAGTAACCTATTTAATCAATTTCTGATAAGAATATGCATATAATTATTTTTCTACATGGGAATTATGGGTGGAATATTGTTTATAAATATACATAGGAACCTATTTAACCCATTTCTGATGAGAATATGCATATAATTATTTTTTTACATTGAGATTATGGGTGGATTATTGTGTATAAATATATGTAGCAACATATTAAACCTATTTCTGTTTGAATATGCATATAATTATTTTGCTATATGGTGATTATGGGTTGAATATTGTTTATTAAATATACATACATACATATTTAACCCATTTCTGATACCAATGATCATTCATTATTCATCCCACTGGCACCAAAAATGTGGGTTTATTTCTCACACTGACACCAATGATGGGTAACTATTTCTGCAACTGACACCTATGATGGGTCCCTGTTCATCCTACTGACACTAGTGATGGGTCACTATTTCTCCCACTGACACCAATGATGGGTCCTTGTTCATCCTACTGACACTAGTGATGGGTCACTATTTCTCCCACTGACACCAATGATGGGTCACTGTTCCTTTCTCTGACACCAATGAATGGGTAACTGTTCCTTCCACTCACACCAATGATGTGTTCACTATTTCAACCACTGAAACTAACAAACGGTTACTATTTCTCCCAATGACACCAATGGTCACTAATGGGTTACTAATCTTTCCACTGACACCAATGATGGGTCACAGTTAGTGAACTGGCACCAATTCCTTCCATTGAGAACCAACAACGCTGATGAGTCATTATTCCTTTCACAAATGATGATTTAAATATTGCTTCCACTGACACCAACAACACACCAATCACACTGACATTTTTAGTTCCTTTACTGACACCAATGATGTCCTCCCACTCACACCAACAATGGGGTACTATTTCTCTCACTGGTTTAGAAAAGCCCTGATAAAAATATGTGTGTATGTGTATATGTGTGTTTACATAACGATGTGAGATTGAGGTTTACATCGGTTTAGGAATAGTCGCATTAACGTAATGAGTGTGTTGCACAACTAAAGTCAGGATAACATTGAGCCAGTATATATTCTTTGCGATAAAGTTACAGGGCTTACGGTTTATACTGTTGGAGACAATAATTAAATTAACACAGAATGTCGGAATTGCAAAGAGAAATAGAAAAACATAAATAGAGCATAGAACATAAATACATAAATTATATTAACTAAGCTATGAAAACTCTCAAGTAAGCTATGAAAATACTTAAAGTCTTCTATCTTAAAAGTAAGTGAAAAAGTCGGGCTTGCCTCAATATATTTAACCCATTTCTCATAAGAATATGCATATAATTATTTTTCTATATGGGGATTATAGTGGAAAATTGTATATAAATATAAATAGGAACCTATTTAACCCATTTCTGATAAAAATATGCATATAATGATTTTTCTACATGGGGATTTTTGGTGGAATATTGTTTATAAATATACATAGTAACCTATTTAACCCCTTTCTGATAAGAATATGTATATAAATATTTTTCAGTATGATGATTATAGGTGGAATATTGTTTATAAATATACATAGGAACATATTTAACCCATTTCTGGTAAGAATATGCATATAATTATTTTTCTACATAGGGATTGTGGGTGGACTACTGTTTTAAAATATACATAGTAACCTATTTAACACATTTCTCATAAGAATATGCATATAATTATTTTTCTACATGGGGATTATGGATGGAATATTGTAGTTAAACATACATAGGAATATATTTAACCCTTTTCTAATAAGAATATGCATATAATTATTTTTCTACATGGGGATTATGGGTGGAATATTGTTTATAAATATACATAGGAACCTATTTAACCCATTTCTGATAAGAATATGCATATAATTATTTTTTTACATGGGGATTATGGATGGAAAATTGTTTATAAATATACATAGTAACCTATTTAACCCATTTCTGATAAGAATATGCATATAATTATTTTTCTACATGGGAATTATAGGTGGAATATTGTTTATAAATATACATAGTAACCTATTTAACCCCTTTCTGATAAGAATATGCATATAATTATTTTTCTACATGGGAATGATGGGTGGAGAATTGTTTATAAATATACATAGTAACCTATTTAACCCCTTTCTGATAAGAATATGCATATAATTATTTTTCTACATAGGGATTATGGGTGGAATACTGTTTTAAAGTATACATAGTAACCTATTTAACCCATTTCTCATAAGAATATGCATATAATTATTTTTCTACATGGGGATTATGGATGGAATATTGTAGTTAAACATACGTAGGAATATATTTAACCCATTTCTCATAAGAATATGCATATAATTATTTTTCTATATGGGGATTATAGTGGAAAATTGTATATAAATATAAATAGGAACCTATTTAACCCATTTCTGATAAAAATATGCATATAATGATTTTTCTACATGGGGATTTTTGGTGGAATATTGTTTATAAATATACATAGTAACCTATTTAACCCCTTTCTGATAAGAATATGTATATAAATATTTTTCAGTATGATGATTATAGGTGGAATATTGTTTATAAATATACATAGGAACATATTTAACCCATTTCTGGTAAGAATATGCATATAATTATTTTTCTACATAGGGATTGTGGGTGGACTACTGTTTTAAAATATACATAGTAACCTATTTAACACATTTCTCATAAGAATATGCATATAATTATTTTTCTACATGGGGATTATGGATGGAATATTGTAGTTAAACATACATAGGAATATATTTAACCCTTTTCTAATAAGAATATGCATATAATTATTTTTCTACATGGGGATTATGGGTGGAATATTGTTTATAAATATACATAGGAACCTATTTAACCCATTTCTGATAAGAATATGCATATAATTATTTTTTTACATGGGGATTATGGATGGAAAATTGTTTATAAATATACATAGTAACCTATTTAACCCATTTCTGATAAGAATATGCATATAATTATTTTTCTACATGGGAATTATGGGTGGAATATTGTTTATAAATATACATAGTAACCTATTTAACCCCTTTCTGATAAGAATATGCATATAATTATTTTTCTACATGGGAATGATGGGTGGAGAATTGTTTATAAATATACATAGTAACCTATTTAACCCCTTTCTGATAAGAATATGCATATAATTATTTTTCTACATAGGGATTATGGGTGGAATACTGTTTTAAAGTATACATAGTAACCTATTTAACCCATTTCTCATAAGAATATGCATATAATTATTTTTCTACATGGGGATTATGGATGGAATATTGTAGTTAAACATACGTAGGAATATATTTAACCCATTTATGATAAGAATATGCATATAATTATTTTTCTAAATGGGGATTATGGTGGAATATTGTTTATAAATATACATAGGAACCAATTTAACCCATTTCTGATAAGAATATAAATATAATTATTTGTCTATATGGGGATTATGGGTGGAATATTGTTTATAAATATACATAGGAACCTATTTAACCCATTTCTGATAAGAATATGTATATAATTATTTTTCTACATGGGAATTATTGGTGGAATATTGTTTATAAATATACATAGTAACCTATTTAACCCATTTATGATAAGAATATGCATATAATTATTTTTCTACATGGGAATTATAGGTGGAATATTGTTTATAAATATACATAGTAACCCATTTAACCCCTTTCTGATAAGAATATGCATATAATTATTTTTCTACATGGGGACTATAGTGGAAAATGGTTTATAAATATACATAGGAACCTATTTAACCCCTTTCTGATAAGAATATGCATATAATTATTTTTAAACATGGGGACTATAGTGGAAAATTGTTTATAAATATAAATAGTAACCTATTTAACCCATTTCTGATAAGAATATGCATATAATTATTTTTCTACATTGGGATTAATGGTGGAATATGTTTATAAATATACATAGTAACCTATTTAACCAATTTCTGATAAGCATATGCATATAATTATTTTTCTACATGGGGATTATGGAAGGAATGTTGTTTATAAATATACATAGCAACATATTTTTTTTTTTTAAATCTTTATTTATTGTTTTTCATGACAAATCATTTCCCACCAGGGGCATTTCAAGGTACAAATCAATCTATATATTAAGAAAATAAACATACTTATCCCCCGAAACCCCCCCTCTGCCCTCCCCGCCCACCTACCCCTCCCCACCCTGCAGGACATTACTCGTTTAGATGCAAATCACGTCTTAGTCACTCCTAACAGACTGTAAATCCCTTCCTTGTTATACATTTTATATAATCTCCTTTAAGTAAGACCATGATCTTTTAAACTTGATCCAGCCTGACCACTTCCCTGTATGCTCCGAATCCTTGTCAGGTTCCATTCCCTGCCAGTCTAGGCACTCAACATTAAATATTTCATTAAGGCCAAAGAGCCAATCTCGCGTGTTGGGACTCGATGGTTTCAGCCAGTTTAAGGCGGTCTGCCTCTTGGCCACATCTAATATTATAGGGACCAGCGAGGAATTGTAACTCTTAACTGATTCCTGAGTCCCATGGAAGAGGCAAGCCCATGGATCTTCCTGAATTTCCCTCCCCGTAAAGTCCTTTGTCAATGACAGGATTTTTTTCCAGAAGGCCTTAATGATGGGACATTCCCACCAGATGTGGGCCATTGTGCCCACAGTTGAGCATCCCCTCCAGCAGGTGTTAGCCTTTGTCCCGTCCATTTTACTTACTCTGTCTGGGGTGGCGTACCATCTTGCAAGAACTTTGTAATGGATTTCCGTTCTCCTATTGTCTAATGAAGTGTGGTGGGCCAATCTCAAAATTTTTTCTATCATGTTCCTATTACACTGTGACCCCAGTTCCTGTTCCCACCTTTTAATATAAGGAGGCACTACCTCCTCCTGTTCTGCTCCCAATATTCTATATATTTGGGCAATAACACCTCCTGAGTGCTCCTTCATACAGAGTTGCTCCAGCGGTCTGAGCTCTTCTATACTTCTGAGTGGCTTCGGTAGATTGCCGATAAAATGGGAGAGCTGGAGGTACCTCCATCTATCCATCACCCAAAGTTCTGATTCTCTACTCAATTCCGTGAAAGTGCAGATTTTACCCTTACTAATGAAGTTTCTCAGTTGAATGGAATCCTCCTTTAACCAATTCCCCCCCACCTCCCTCCTCCCTGGTTCAAACAATAAATTGTTTTTCATATATATCAACGGTGAATTATATGACCATTTGTGCTGTGTATGTATTTTATCCCAATATTTAAAAGTGTTTTGCGTTAACAAAGATGAGTTGGTGCTAAGTGCTCTGTATTTTGGAGGGTTCCATAGTGACTGTGCCAAATTATTATTACTTAAGGAGAACTCGATGTCCACCCACCGTTTATCTGTCCCTTTCTTGCTCCATTCAGTGACCCGTGAAAGCACAACTGCAATATAGTACCTATTAAAGTCTGGTAACGCTATTCCCCCTTTTTTTTTCCTCTGCTCAATGTTACAGAGGAGATACGCGGTTTTTTGCCGCCCCAGACAGCTTCACTGATTAATTTCCTTAAAACCTTCAAAAAATACCTTGGTAAAGGGATCGCCAGCAGTTAGAATTTATACAAGATTTTTGGGGTAATCATCATTTTAACCGTGTTTGCTCATCCAAACCATGTGAGCGGCCTAGACCGCAGTCTTCTAACCTCTTGCCTGATATCGTCTAACAGTGGTATATAATTTTTTTGAAATAACTCTTTGATGGTATTGGCTAGCATAATTCCCAAATACCTGATCTCTCTTTTCCAGGCAAAGGGAAACACTGCAGCTAAATGGGCTTCTTCCTGCTTAGATATGATATGATATTTAAGATTTCGGACTAACCGGGGTTGATTTTAAAATTGGAGACTTCTCCATATGTTCTGAGGATTTGGAGCACATTGGGGAGTGTTATTCTAGGGTTTGAGATAAAGAATAGAACGTCGTCGGCAAATGCCGACAACTTATGCTCCTCCATTCCCACCCTCACCCCACTACAGTCAGGACTGTTCTGGATGGTGGCCAGGAGAGGTTCAAGGGACAAGACAAACAGGAGGGGGGAGAGCCCTGCCTTGTACCATTTACCATCCCAAAAGGTTTTGAAATGGCTCCGTTAACCCTTACAGCTGCTGTTGGGCTACTATATAGAGTCCTGACCCAGGAAATAAACCTAGACCCGAACGCCATGGCTTCCAGCGTGTTCATCAAGAACCCCCAGTCTACCCTGTCGAATGCCTTTTCGGCGTCTATCGACAGGAATAGAGCTGGGGGTCCCCTGCGTTTACAAAACTCCGACAGCAGCACAGCCCGCACCCCGTTGTCCCTGCACTGTCTTCCGGGGATAAAGCCAGACTGGTCCGGGTGCACCAGATCAGCCATACATCTCTTCAGTCTATTAGCCATAACCTTGGCGTATAATTTAACATCTGCGTTTAACAGGGATATGGGCCGGTAGCTTGAACACAACCTGGCATCCTTCTCTTCTTTCAATATCAGGGTTATCGTAGCGGACAATGCCTCACCTTCCATCTCACACCTGGTGCCCAGATCATTCTAATATTGACACAACCTAGGGGCTAGTAAGTGTTTCATTTTCTCTAAGTAGATGGTGGAGAAACCATCTGGGCCTGGGCTCTTACCCTTCGGGGAATCTCTTAAAATCACCCCAGGAAGACGACAGATTTGTCGAAATGGCGTGGGGAGGAGCGGCGTGCTGACGTCACCACCATACCACGCTGAACCCGGAAGAAACGCGCAGCAGCTGAAGCCGGCCGGCGCTACATGTTTTTATAAGCGATCTTTACTGCACAAATTGTAAGTGCTTTTCTTTTATAAATTAAAGTGGATTTTAACTGTATTACGCTATGGAGCATTTCTTTCCTATTTATCCATGGTCTGTGAGCGGATAAATCACGTTTGGATTGATTTCCTGGAGAGGTGGCTTCCGATCTGCGCACTGACAGAGACCCAGTGGCTGGGGGACACAGCCACATGTGTGCATGATCTCTGTGACAGGAGATCTTTGGATCTGGTAAGGGGCTTACCTTACTTGAGGTGGAGGATCTTCTCTCTATTTTAACATCACGCTCCCTACGGAGATAATCTTTATATCACTTGAAGGAAGGGTGTCTTTCTCCCTCTATCCAACCATTTTCTACACCCACAAGACCTACAGTTCATTTCAATCTATGACTAAATGGACTCTATTTAATCGTTTTTGTTTACTGAATGTTCCACTCATTTTTTTTTGCATGCGATTCTTTTTTTTTTTTGCATGCGATTTATGTGCATTTTTTTTTTTTTTTGTTATGAAACAATTCACTTGTGTTCATTCATAATTATGGTATTTTCAGTTAATATGATCATGTATTTGCACTAGCAGCGCAGCCTTTAAATTGTATAGCTAGTAAGGTGGAGGTTGTTTCACATCTAAGGTTGCAGCAGCATTTTACATTTCAATTTTTGGTTTGAGATATTTGTCTTTTCATCACACACATGTGGGGATCATTTCCACTTATGGGATAGCGCAGTATTTTTTACGATATTACAGGGGAATCTCTTAAGGCTGATAAAATTTCCTCTTCCTCGATTGGTTTATCCAAGTGATCCCTGTCCTCTGTGAGCAGCACCTTTAAACCTGCTTCTTTTAGGAATTCCCTGCTCCTAGCTACCCGGGCGCTAACCTCCCCCCTTTTGCCCTATAGAATAAAGATCTGCGTAGAATTTTCTAAACTCCTCTGCCATGCCTCCGCTGGTCACTATCTCTTTCCCTCCTGAGCTGTTTATTTTATCAATAAAATTCCGCCCTCTTTTTTTCCTTATTAATCTGGCTAGATGTTTGCTCGATTTGTTTGCCCAGAGATATTTGTCCCTGGCTATTAAATTGATGGCTCTCTTGGCATCCTGCTCCATCATGTCCCTCAGCTCCTCTCTCCTGGCAACCAATAAACGGTAACAGTCCTGATCCTGCCCTTTGGCCTTTTTATGTGCTTGTTCCAAATTGAATAACTCCTCTACCAGTTTTGCCCTTTCTTCCTTACTTTTCTTTTTCCAGCCTGCACCTATGGCTATAAGAGACCCTCGGATATAGGCTTTATGCGCCTCCCATGGAATAGCGGGTGATACCTCGCCCGTATCATTTGTATTGAAGAAAAAATTCACCTCGTTCTGGATCTGCTCTAGAACTTCGGGGTCCCCGAACAAATCCTCATTCAGCCTCCACGAAAAAGGCCCTGTCGCCGCTTCTGGTAACTTCAGCCTCATCGTAACTGGGGAGTGGTCTGAAAGGGTCGTTATTTCTATTTTAGTTTCTATGACCCCCTCCAATAAATTGTGGTCCACAAAAATGTAGTCCAGTCTGGAGTAAGTCCCGTGCACAGGGGAGAAGAAGGTGAAATCCCTTTCTTTAGCATGTTGCACTCTCCACACATCCATTAACTGGCTGTGGAATAATGTACGCCTGATTGCCCCTAATGACACCTTCTTTATCCCCTGGGCACGAGACGTACTATCTAGAGCAGGGTCCAAACAGAAATTTAAATCCCCTGCTAAGACCACCTCCCCTTCCCCAAATACCAGCAACTTCTCCAACACTTGTCCCAAGAAAATAGTTGGGCTTCTGTTAGGGCAATAGACATTAGCCAATGTAAACATTCTTGATCCGATTGAACCTTTTTAAAAAAATATAACGACCATCAGGGTCTACCAGTCTATCCCTCACTGGGAAATTCGATGCCTTAGACAACCCTATGGCGACTCCCCTTGACCCCCTGGTAGGAGAGTCCCCGTAGAACCATTGAGGGATCCTAGGGGAAAACAACCTGACCCTTGTATCGAGAGTCAGGTGGGTCTCCTGTAGGAAGACTATGTCCCCGCGCAGGAGACACAGTTCCCTCAATATTTTGTGTCTTTTCTTAGGTGAGTTTAACCCTTTTACATTATAAGATATAAATTTGATCTCAGGCATAGCTAGTGGGGTGCGCGTTTGCCTCTATATTCTGCTCCTCTCGAACACTTCCTGTATATTCCCCCTCCCCCTTCTAGTCCCTCCCCCCACTTACGCCCCACTCACCCCCTAACCCCCCTTCCCTTCCCCCTCCCTCTACCATGATTCCCTCCTCCCCGTTCCCCCCCTCTACCCCGCCCTCTTCACCCTCCACCCCGTCACCCCCCCACCACCCCGTGGCGCTCATTTCGCCGAAAGCCCACCCATATGGAAATTTTCCCATTCCACACTGCGGGGCTTCTCTCTCAGGGGTGAGCTCCAGCACCGGCATCCATCGCCTACCCCTCCCAAAGGGGGGAGGCATAGGAGATGGATACACGGAGCGTACAGAACTTAAAAAAGGAGGGAAAAAAAAAAAAAATTACACAAGGACCCAACCATCACATAACAATTGAGGCAGTGACATTCTTAAAAACACTGCACACTGAAAATCAAGTTGTGAAACATTTTTTTAACCTTGAAGGAAAGAGGCCGTTTGTGTATCAGGGGCCCCTTCCCCTGCAACATCCCTCCCGCTCGAACCCTATACATATTATTTTATACTGGTTATACAGGGCTGTCAAGCGGCTGCCCCCCCCAAACCCTTCCCCTTATTCAATATCAACTAGAGTCCAAAAATACGTTAGTCTCGTGCCTCTGGTATGTATTAATGTATGTTTAACTACAATATTCCATCCATAATCTCCATGTAGAAAAAAAATTATATGCATATTCTTATGAGAAATGGGTTAAATAGGTTACTATGTATATTTTAAAACAGTATTCCACCCATAATCCCTATGTAAAAAAAATAATTATATGCATATTCTTACCAGAAATGGGTTAAATAGGTTCCTATGTATATTTATAAACAATATTCCACCTATAATCCCCATAATGAAACATATTTATATGCACATTCTTATCAGAAATGAGTTAAATATGTTGCTATGTATATTTATAAACAACATTCCTTCCATAATCCTGATGTAGAAAAATAATTATATGCATATGCTTAGCAGAAATGGGTTAAATAGGTTACTATGTATATTTATAAACAATATTCCACTATAGTCCCCATGTAGAAAAATAATTATATGCATATTCTTATCAGAAATGGGTTAAAATTCCACCTATAATCCCATAAAAGAAACATATTTATATGCATATTCTTATCAGAAATGGGTTAACTATGTTGCTATGTATATTTATAAACAACATTCCTTCTATAATCCCCATGTAGAGAAATAATTAAATGCATATGCTTATCAGAAATTGGTTAAATAGGTTACTATGTATATTTATAAACATAGTCCACCAATAATCCCCATGTAGAAAAATAATTATATGCATATTCTTGTCAGAAATGCTTTAATTAGGTTCCTATGTATATTTATAAACAATATTCCACCCATAATCCCCATGTTGAAAAATAATTATATGCATATCATTATCAGAAATGGGTGAAATAGGTTACTATGTATATTTAGAAACAATATTCCACCCATAGTCCCCATGTAGAAAAATAATTATATGCATATCATTATCAGAAATGGGTGAAATAGGTTACTATGTATATTTAGAAACAATATTCCACCCATAATCCCCATGTAGAAAAATAATGATATGCATATTCTTATCAGAAATATTTTAATTAGGTTCCGATGTATATTTATAAACAATTTTCCACTATAATCCCCATATAGAAAAATAATGATATACATATTCTTGTCAGAAATTGGTTAAATAGGGTCCTATGTATATTTATAAACAATATTCCAACAATAATCCCCATGTAAAAAAATAATTATATGCATATTCTTATGAGAAATTGGTTAAATATATTCCTATGTATGTGTAACTAAATATTCTACCCATAATCCCCATGTAGAAAAACAATTATATGTATACTCTTATTAGAAATGGGTTAAATAGGTTCCTATGTATATTTATAAACAATTTTCCACTATAGTCCCCATGTAGAAAAATAATTATATGCATATTCTTATCAGAAAGGGGTTAAATGGGTTACCATGTATATTTATAAACAATATTCCACCCATAATCCCCATGTAGAAAAATAATTATATGCATATTCTTATCAGAAATGGGTTAAATAGGTTCCTAGGTATATTTATAAACAATTTTCCACTATAGTCCCCATGTAGAAAAATAATTATATGCATATTCTTATCAGAAATGGGTTAAATAGGTTCCTATGTATATTTATAACCAATATTCCACCCATAACCCCATATAGAAAAATTATTATATGCATATTCTTTTTAGAAATGGATTAAATACGTTCCTATGTATATTTATAAACAATATTCAACACATAATCCCTATATAGCAATATAATTATATGCATATTCATATCAGAAATAGGTTTAATATGTTGCTATGTACATTTTAAACAATATTCCATCCATAATCCCTATGTAAAAAAATAATTATATGCATATTCTTATCAGAAATTTGTTAAATATATTCCTATGTATGTTTAACTACAATATTCCATCCATAATCCCCATGTGGAAAAATAATTATATGCATATTCTTATGAGAAATTGGTTAAATAGGTTACTATGTATATTTTAAAACAGTATTCCACCCATAATCCCTATGTAGAAAAAATAATTATATGCATATTCTTGCCAGAAATGGGTTGAATAGGTTGCTATGTATATTTATAAACAATATTTCACCTATAATCCCCATACTGAAAAATATTTATATGCATATTCTTATCAGAAAGGGGTTAAATAGGTTACTATGTATATTTATAAACAATATTCCACCCATAATTCCCATGTAGAAAAATAATTATTATGCATATTCTTATCAGAAATGGGTTAAATAGGTTCCTATGTATATTTATAAAAAATATTCCACCTACAAAATCCCCATACTGAAACAAATTTATATGCATATGCTTATCAGAAATTGGTTAAATACGTTACTATGTATTAAATATATATTCCACCAATAATCCCCATGTAGAAAAATAATTATATGCATATTCTTATCAGAAATGCTTTAATTAGGTTGCTATGTATATTTATAAACAATATTCCACCCATAATCCCCATGTAGAAAAATAATTATATGCATATCATTATCAGAAATGGGTGAAATAGGTTACTATGTATATTTAGAAACAATATTCCACCCATAGTCCCCATGTAGAAAAATAATTATATGCATATTCTTGTCAGAAATTGGTTAAATAGGGTCCTATGTATATTTATAAACAATATTCCAACAATAATCCCCATGTAAAAAAATAATTATATGCATATTCTTATGAGAAATTGGTTAAATATATTCCTATGTATGTGTAACTAAATATTCTACCCATAATCCCCATGTAGAAAAACAATTATATGTATACTCTTATTAGAAATGGGTTAAATAGGTTCCTATGTATATTTATAAACAATTTTCCACTATAGTCCCCATGTAGAAAAATAATTATATGCATATTCTTATCAGAAAGGGGTTAAATGGGTTACCATGTATATTTATAATATGTTCCTAAACCTAAACCTTACACATGCTGTTAACCCCTGCAGTGCTCCTGACCCATTTGCCAGCTTTCCAACTAATAATCAGCCTATACTAGACACTACACTCAAAGACATGCTATCCACCCTCAGGAATTATTTGCAGTCAGATATGCTATCCATTATGCAGAGCCTACATGCTGATATAACCTCAGTCTCAGGCAGAGTGTCACAAATTGAAAACCAGCTTGGGGGTTTTGCATCGACCGTAAACGACCTCGTTTGATGCACATGAGGATAATCTTGCGGATCACGCATGGATCAGACGCAAGCTGGCGGACCTGGAGGACAGGTCACGTCGTAACAACATCAAAATCAGAGGAGTGGCAGAAACAGTGCAACCCCACGAACTAACAAGCTATGCTAAAGGGCTTTTCAAAGCATTACTGCCCGACCTAAAAAGTATGGAAATGGTGATTGATCGTCTGCCAAAACCACCATCCCTTCCTGACACCATTCCACGGGATGTGATTCTACGCATACACTTTTACCATGTCATGCGGGCATCCAGAAACGAGAAATCCCTACCGGATCCGTATTCACACCTCCAAATTTTTGCGGACTTATCACAATATACCCTCCAATCGCGTAGAGAACTTAATACAGTTACCAAAGCTTTGAGAAACCATACTCTTCCATACAAGTGGATTAATCCTACTAAGCTTTTGATTACTTACAAGGGGGCTAAATTCACAGCTTCTACACTGAATGAAGGTTTGCACCTTCTCCGCTCATGGGGAATAATCCCAGAAAACACAAATCCACCATTTGAGAATCACAGGCACTCTATCCCGCATCCTGATGCCCAACTTAATCAGCGCCCTCGCTACTTCTCTAATCGCTGAACGGGGTCCTACTAAGTCAGCATCTATGTCCCGGCCTGTTACGTGGCTCTGACTGGCCACTTGAACTTTTCCCCCACAAGTTAGCCAAGTGCCACTTACTTTCCTGATAGGCTGACTGTTCGGCCACTTGGCACACAGTTCTTCGTTTTCTTATCTAACTTATTATTTTTTTTTGCTTTTATTTTTTTTTATTTTAGTTTTGTATCATTGTTTGTTGCCGACCATTCCTAGTCTTATTTTACCATATAGCTTAACCTCGTAGCACATACTCTATAGAGCGACCACTTGCTGAAAACTTCTACAGTACTCCTACCAAGCTAACATCTTAGATCTCCTTGGAAGTTTAGTCTCCTAAACATTCAGAATGCCTATCACATTCCTAACGATAAATACCAAAGGCCTCAATCATCCAGCAAAAAGGTCTTCACTTTGGACACTGGCTAAAGAATCTCACTGCGATATTTTATGTGTGCAGGAGACACACTTCAAAGACTCATCTCCACCTAATTGCTCCAATAGCCAGTTCCCGCATATCTTCACAGCAAGCACGAATTCTAAGAAGAGAGGGGTTATTTAACCCATTTATGATAAGAATATGCATATAATTATTTTTCTACATGGGGATTATGGGTGGAATATTGTTTATAAATATACATAGGAATGTATTTAACCTATTTCTGATAAGAATATGTATATAATTATTTTTCTACATAGGGATTATGGATGGAATACTGTTTTAAAATATACATAGTAACCTATTTAACCTATTTCTCATGAGAGTATGCATATAATTACTTTTCCACATGGGGATTATGGATGGAATATTCTAGTTAAACATACGTATGAATATATTTAACAAATTTCTAATAAGAATATGCATATAATTATTTTTCTACTTGGGGATTATGGGTGGAATATTGTTTATAAATATACATAGGAACCTATTTAACCCATTTCTGATGAGAATATGCATATAATTATTTTTTTACATTATGATTATGGGTGAATTATTGTTTATAAATATATGTAGCAACATATTAAACATATTTCTGTTTGAATATGCATATAATTATCTTGCTATATGGGGATTATGAATATTGTTTATAAATATACATACATACCTATTTAACCCATTTCTGATACCAATGATCATTCATTATTCATCCCACTGACACCAAAAATGTGGGTTTATTTCTCACACTGACACTAGTGATGGATCACTATTTCTCCCACTGACACCAATGATGGGTCCTTGTTCATCCTACTGACACTAGTGATGGGTCACTATTTCTCCCACTGACACCAATGATGGGTCACTGTTCCTTTCTCTGACACCAATGAATGGGTAACTGTTCCTTCCACTCACACCAATGATGTGTTCACTATTTCAACCACTGAAACTAACAAACATTTACTATTTCTCCCAATGACATGGGTTACTAATCTTTCCACTGACACCAATGATGGGTCAAAGTTAGTGAACTGGCACCAATTCCTTCCATTAGGAACCAACAACGCGGATGAGTCATTATTCCTTTCACAAATGATGATTTAAATATTCCTACCACTGACACCAACAACACACCAATCAAACTGACATCTTTAGTTCCTTTACCCACCAATGATGTCCTCCCACTCACACCAACAATGGGGTACTATTTCTCTCATTGGTTTAGAAAAGCCCTGATAAAAATATGTGTGTATGTGTATATGTGTGTTTACATAAAGATGTGAGATTGAGGTTTACATCGGTTTAGGAATAGCCGCATTAACGTAATGAGTGTGTTGCACAACTAAAGTCAGGATAACATTGAGCCAGTATATATTCTTTGCGATAAAGTTACAGGGATTACGGTTTATACTGTTGGATACAATACCTAAATTAACACAGAATGTCAGAATTGCAAAGAGAAATAGAAAAACATAAATAGAGCACAATATCGGTATAGGCTTGAGATGGTTTCTATTCGTTTGTAATAACGTAATTCAGCCTTTAAAATATTGTCCAATATTAATATTGGTATTTTGAACATAATTCAATTATAGTAACTAAGCTATGAAAACTCTCAAGTAAGCTATGAAAACACTTAAAGTCTTCTATCTTAAAAGTAAGTGAAAAAGTCGGGCTTGCCTCACTGTGCTAATTTAAGAATTATTCAACTAGTTCGAATCCAATTCAAACCGTCTGACATGTGGGCCTTGTCTCACTGCTGTTCTTATTTAAGAAGTCAAGTCAAACCGTTTTACATAGCTAAGCTATGCTTAAACACCGCAATGTCTGACATATAAGGTAAACCGTATTTCTGGTTTTTTTTACTCATTTAATGCAATAGTCACTTATTTTATATCAGCTATCTCAGTGCTTATCCTGATCCTGATTTCCGTGCTATCTTCTCGTCTTACTATATTTAGCATTGATGCAACCTTATCGTAAACGTAATGTAAAATATTCTGAAAATGTGCTTGAAACAAAACCGACTCACGGTGTGTGCTCTATTTTGTGTTATGCAGAAATCATCCCATCACAATTCCGACTTACTGTTGTAATAATTTTGGAATTTATTTGGACATTTCACTAGCGCAACTAACAACTAGCAACTAGCGCTTCAACCTGTCTCTCAGCAAGTGTTAATCTGTCTCACTGCTATACTTGATATGTTTTATGCATCTATTTAACATCCACATCAAATAATCCTAATGTATAACCGTGTCAACCTCGTTGACATTTCTCGAAAACCACTTACTATTATAAGGACTATATATTTGTACAGTGTTATTTTGCTGATTTGCTAAACCAGGGAAAACGGATTGTGTAATGCAAATTCACATTTAGGTGATATCAATGCTATCTTGATGCAGCAATTATCACACAATTTGATCTCATTGCTATTCCGAAATGGTTAAAGAAACCGATTTAAATTGTCAAGGAGTAATACGTGTTGCCTCACTGCTATATTTGATATGTTTAAAGAAAATGTAATGTGATAACATCTAATGTGATAACATTCTTAACATGTCTCGCAACCAACTCACTATTATCAGGGCTTTTATATATATTGTGTAACCTGACGTTTTCCTCAACCATGTAAAACGTCTCACTGTTATTTTGTTGTGGACCATCAATTATCAAACAATCTGATCTCATTGCTACATCCCGACATTCTACCCTAATTGCATTTGCAACTATCTCTCGAAATTATAAAAATGCGCACTGGTTTTCAAAAGCCGGTTTTCAAAAGCCCTTTATCTGACACCAAGTTCATACTATTCATTCATCACTATTTCTCCAACTCATTATGTTTCACTGCTCCTTCCACACATAGGCTGAGAATTTTTTGTTTTAATCTAAATCTACTAATACCTTAAATCTATCTCTATCTTATTCTATCTTTCAAAAATAAAAAAAGCGCACTGGTTTTCTAAATTCCTGCTAAATATTGTGTGACTTTATCTGACACACTACTATTCCTCCAACTGACACCAATTATGTGTACTATTTCGCTCACTGGCTGAGAATGTGTTGCATTACTCTAAATCTGGCACATCTCCGGATACATCTTCTCGTACTCTGCTTGCTCAAAATCTCATTAACGTAATTCTAAATACTCTTGTATTATCATAAATAATGTAATCCTGATTACACCGAACATAAAGTCTCCCGACAACCGAACATTAAGATAAAGTTGCAACTCTCACGTTTATATTATCGGACAAATAGTTACCAATACCTTAAATAAGACGAAAAGCAATGCTCACTCTGATAGTTGCAATTGCAATACCCTGTTCAACAGCTTATCTTCTCTTATTGCTATATTTTGTGACCTATCTTACATCTAATTGTCCAATGTCATTGTCCAATGACAATTTGCTTGTGAAATACAGATTGTAACGATCTCTATAGACCGACTCACGGCTTTGATTCTGCTCTATTTTGTGTTTATCTTTATCTCAACAAATATCAATGTCTTTGTACATATCCACTCTAATGCAACTATCTCTAAAACACTAATAGGCTACTGCCTATTAATTTGGTTAAAGAAACCGATTTAAATTGTCAAGGAGAAATACGTGTTACCTCACTGCTATATTTGATATGTTTAAAGAAAATGTAATGTATACCTAATGTTATTACATTCTTAACATGTCTCGCAACCAACTCACTATTATCAGGGCTTTTATATATATATATTGTGTAAGCTGCCGTTTTCCTCAACCATGTAAAACGTCTCACTGATATTTTGTTGTGGACCAGTGGACCATCGATTATCAAACAATCTGATCTTATTGCTACATCCCGACATTCTACCTTAATTGCATTTGCAACTATCTCTCGAAGTTATAAAAATGCGCACTGGTTTTCAAAAGCCCTTTATCTGACACCAAGTTCATACTATTCATTCATTCATCACTATTTCTCCAACTGACACTCATTATGTTTCACTGTTCCTTCCCACACATAGGCTGAGAATTTTTTGTTTTACTCTAAATCTAGTACATCTCCGGATAGCACTGATATTAATTGAGGAATCATTGCCAATAAAAAAGTAATAAAAAAACAGAAATACGGATTACAAGATATTGAGGAGTTCACAACTGTCAGACGGTTTGACTTGGATTCGAACTACTTGAATAATTCTTACAGAAGCACAGCAGTGATCGTTGGTAGAATGCAAAATATCAGCATAGCCTTATTGTTTAACAAAACTATTGTTAGTTTTCACTAACTATCTCTCAGCCAGTGTAATCCATATGTTTTAAGAAAATGCATCTAACAATTCCTAATGTATACCGTTGTCACACTCAACGTCTCATCTTAACGTTTTGTTGGTAAACTCAAACCGTATTCCTTGACTATTCCTCCCACTGACATAATAATGGCTCACTATCCTTCACACTGAAACGAACAAAGCGGTACTATTTTTCAAACTCATCCAAGTTTTTTCCACTGACACGTGGGTCACGATTTCTCCCACTAACACTAATTACTATTCCTCCTACTGACACTAATGATGGGTCACTATTCTTCCTACTGACACCAAAAATGGGGTACTATAATCTCACACTGACACCAATAAAATTACACCAATGATACACCTATTCCTTGAGGTGATTCAGTTCGCATGTGCAGAGCTATACAAATCATTAATTTATTTATTCATTCAGATTCCTTCCTTAGTATTTCTCATACTGACACCAATGATGTTTCACTGTTTCTTCCACTGTCACCAATGATAGTTGACTATTCCTCTTACCGATACCAATGATTCCTCCCAAAGATGGCTCACTATTCTTAAAAATGACACCAAAAAAGCAGTACTATTTCTCCCAGTGAAACCAATGATGGGACACTATTCTTTTCACTGACACACATCATGGGTGACTATTTCTCTCACTAAAACATATACATATACATCTTATTATTTTTCAACATGGGGATTACGGGTGGAATATTGTTTATACAAAGGAACCTACTTAAACCATTTCTGAAAAGAATATGCATATAATTATTTTTCTACATGTTGATTATTGGTGGTTTATAAATATACATAGCAACATATTTAACCCCTTTCTGCTAAGAATATGCATATAATTATTTTTCTACATGGGGACTATAGTGGAACATTGTTTATAAATATACATGAGAACCCATTTAACCCCTTTCTGATAAGAATATGCATATAATTATTTTTGTACATGGGGACTATAGTGGAAAAATGTTTATAAATATACATAGGAACCTATTTAACCCATTTCTTTTTCTATATGGGGTTATGGGTGGAATATTTTTCATAAATATACATAGGCACCTAATTAGAGCATTTCTGATAAGAATATGCATATAATTATTTTTCTACATGGAGATTATTGGTGGAATATGTTTATAAATATACATAGTAACCTATTTAACCAATTTCTGATGAGCATATGCATATAATTACTTGTCTACATGGGGATTATGGATGGAATGTTGTTTATAAATATACATAGCAACATATTTAACCCATTTCTGATAAGAATATGCATATAAATATGTTTCAGTATGGGGATTATAGGTGGAATATTGTTTATAAATATACATAGGAACCTATTTAACCCATTTCTGTTAAGAATATGCATATAATGATTTTTCTACATGGGGATTATGGGTGGAATATTGTTTATAAATATAGATAGGACGCTATTTAACCCATTTCTAATACGAATATGCATATAATTATTTTTCTATATGGGGCTAATTGTGGAATATTGTTTATAAATATACATAGTAACCTATTTAACCCCTTTCTGATAAGAACATGCATATAATTTTTTTTTCCAATATGGGTGGGATATTGTTTATAAATATACATAGGAACCTATTTAACCCATTTCTGATAAGAATATGCATATAAATATTTTTCAGTATGGGGATTTTAGGTGAAATATTGTTTATAAATATACATAGGAACCTATTTAACAAATTTCTGGTAAGAATATGCATATAATTATTTTTCTACATGAGAATTATGGGTGGAATATTGTTTATAAATATACATAGTAACCCATTTAACCCCTTTCTGATAAGAATATGCATATAATTATTTTTCTACATGGGGACTATAGTGGAAAAATGTTTATAAATTTACATAGGAACCTATTTAACCCATTTCTGATAAGAATGTGCATATAATTTTTTTCAACAATGGGACTATAGTGGAAAATTGTTTATAAATATACATAGGAACCTATTTAATCCATTTCTTTTTCTATATGGTGTTGGAATATTTTTTATAAATATACATAGGAACCTAATTAGAGCATTTCTGATAAGAATATGCATATAATTATTTTTCTACATGGAGATTATTGGTGGAATATGTTTATAAATATACATAGTAACCTATTTAACCAATTTCTGATGAGCATATGCATATAATTATTTGTCTACATGGGGATTATGGATGGAATGTTGTTTATAAATATACATAGCAACATATTTAACCCATTTCTGATAAGAATATGCATATAAATATGTTTCAGTATGGGGATTATAGGTGGAATATTGTTTATAAATATACATAGGAACCTATTTAACCAATTTCTGGTAAGAACATGCATATAATTATTTTTCTACATAGGGATTATGGGTGGAATACTTATTTTAAAATATACATAGTAACATATTTAACCCAATTCTCATAATAATATGCATATAACTTTGTTTCTACATGGGGATTATGGATGGAATATTGTAGTTAAACATACATAGGAATGTATTTAACCCATTTCTGATAAGAATATGCATATAATTATTTTTCTACATGGGGATTATGGGTGGAATATTGTTTATAAATATACCTAGGAACCTATTTAACCAATTTCTGATAAAAATATGCATATAATGATTTTTCTACATGGGGATTATAGGTGGAATATTGTTTATAAATATACCTAGGAACCTATTTAACCAATTTCTGATAAGAATATGCATATCATTAATTTTCTATATGGGGAGTATGGTGGAAAATTTTTTATAAATATACATAGGAACCTATTTAACCCATTTCTGATAAGAATATGCATATAATTATTTTTCTTCATGGGGACTATAGTGGAAAATTGTTTATAAATATACATAGGAACCTATTTAACCAATTTCTGATAAGAATATGCATATAATTATTTTCCTACATGGGGATTATTGGTGGAATATTGTTTATAAATATACATAGGACGCTATTTAACCCATTTCTGATACGAATATGCATATAATTATTTTTCTATATGGGGCTATTGGTGGAATATTGTTTATAAATATACATAGGAACCTTTTTAACCCATTTCTAATAAGGATATGCATATAATTATTTTTCTATATGGGGTTATGGGTGGAATATTGTTTATAAATATACATAGGAACCTAATTAAAGTATTTCTGATAAGAATATGCATATAATTATTTTTATACATGGAGATTATTGGTGGAATATTGTTTATAAATATACATAGGACGCTATTTAACCAATTTCTGATACGAATATGCATATAATTATTTTTCTATATGGGGCTATTGGTGGAATATTGTTTATAAATATACAAAGGAACCTATTTAACCTATTTCTGATAAAATATGCATATAATTATTTGTCTACATGGGAATTATGGATGGAATATTGTTTAAAAATGTACATAGCAACATATTAAACCTACTTATGATATGAATATGCATATAATTATATTGTTATATAGGGATTATGTGTTGAATATTGTTTATAAATATACATAGGAACGTATTTAACCCATTTTTGATAAGAATATGCATATAATAATTTTTCTATATGCGGAGTATGGTGTACAATTGTTTATAAATATACATAGGAACCTATTTAACCAATTTCTGATAAGAATATGCATATAATTATTTTCCTACATGGGGATTATTGGTGGAATATTGTTTATAAATATACATAGGACGCTATTTAACCCATTTCTGATACGAATATGCATATAATTATTTTTCTATATGGGGCTTTTGGTGGAATATCGTTTATAAATATACATAGGAACCTTTTTAACCCATTTCTAATAAGGATATGCATATAATTATTTTTCTATATGGGGTTATGGGTGGAATATTGTTTATAAATATACATAGGAACCTAATTAAAGTATTTCTGATAAGAATATGCATATAATTATTTTTATACATGGAGATTATTGGTGGAATATTGTTTATAAATATACATAGGACGCTATTTAACATATTTCTGATACGAATATGCATATAATTATTTTTCTATATGGGGCTATTGGTGGAATATTGTTTATAAATATACATAGGAACCTATTTAACCTATTCTTTTTAGAAATGGGTTAAATAGGTTACTATGTGTATTTATAAACAATATTCCACCCATAATTCCCATGTAGAAAAATAATTATATGCATATTCTTATCAGAAATGCTTTAATTAAGTTCCTATGTATATTTACAAACAATATTCCACAATTAGCCCCATATAGAAAAATAATTATATGCATATTCGTATCAGAAATGGGTTAAATAGCGTCCTATGTATATTTATAAACAATATTCCACCAATAATCCCTATGTAGAAAAATAATTATATGCATACTCTTATCAGAAATGCTTTAATTAGGTTCCTATGTATATTTATATACAATATTCCACCCATAACCCCATATAGAAAAATAATTATATGCATATTCTTATCAGAAATAGGTTAAATACGATCCTATGTATATTTATAAACAATTTTACACCATACTCCGCATATAGAAAAATTATTATATGCATATTCTTATCAGAAATGGGTTAAATACGTTCCTATGTATATTTATAAACAATATTCAACACATAATCCCTATATAACAATATCATTATATGCATATTCATATCAGAAGTAGGTTTAATATGTTGCTATGTATATTTTTAAACAATATTACATCCATAATCCCCATGTAAAAAAATAATTATATTCATATTCTTATCAGAAATGGGTTAAATAGGTTCCTATGTATATTTAAAAACAATATTCCACCCATAATTCCCATGTAGAAAAATAATTATATGCATATTCTTATTAGAAATGGGTTAAATAGGTTCCTATGTATATTTATAAACAATTTTCCACTATAGTCCCCATGAAGAAAAATAATTATATGCATATTCTTATCAGAAATGGGTTAAATAGGTTCCTATGTATATTTATAAACAATATTCCATCCATAATCCCCATGTAGAAAAATAATTATATGCATATTCTTATCAGAAATGGCTTAAATATATTCCTATGTATATTTTAAAACAGTGTTCCACCCATAATCCCTATGTAGAAAAAAAATTATATGCATATTCTTACGAGAAATGGGTTAAATAAATAGGTTACTATGTATATTTATAAACAATATTTCACCTATAATCCCCATACTGAAAAATATTTATTAGCATATTCTTATCAGAAAGGGGTTAAATAGGTTACTATGTATATTTATAAACAATATTCCACCCATAATTCCCATGTAGACAAATAATTATATGCATATTTTATCAGAAATAGGTTAAATAGGTTCCTATGTATATTTATAAACAATATTCCACCAATAGCCCCATATAGAAAAATAATTATATGCATATTCGTATCAGAAATTGGTTAAATAGCGTCCTATGTATATTTATAAACAATATTCCACCAATAATTTCCATGTATAAAAATAATTATATGCATATTCTTATCAGAAATACTTTAATTAGGTTCCTATGTATATTTATAAACAATATTCCACCCATAACCCCATATAGAAAAATAATTATATGCATATCCTTATTAGAAATGGGTTAAAAAGGTTCCTATGTATATTTATAAACAATATTCCACCAATAGCCCCATATAGAAAAATAATTATATGCATTTTCGTATCAGAAATGGGTTTAATAGCGTCCTATGTATATTTATAAACAATATTCCACCAATAATCCCCATGTAGGAAAATAATTATATGCATATTCTTATCAGAAATTGGTTAAATAGGTTCCTATGTATATTTATAAACAATTGTACACCATACTCCGCATATAGAAAAATTATTATATGCATATTCTTATCAAAAATGGGTTAAATACGTTCCTATGTATATTTATAAACAATATTCAACACATAATCCCTATATAACAATATAATTATATGCATATTCATATCATAAGTAGGTTTAATATGTTGCTATGTACATTTTTAAACAATATTCCATCCATAATTCCCATGTAGACAAATAATTATATGCATATTTTATCAGAAATAGGTTAAATAGGTTCCTATGTATATTTATAAACAATATTCCACCAATAGCCCCATATAGAAAAATAATTATATGCATATTCATATCAGAAATTGGTTATAGCGTACACATAGTAACCTATTTAACCCATTTCTAAAAAGAATATGAATATAATTATTTTTCTACATGGCAATTATGGGTGGAATAATTATGGGTGGAACCTATTTTTTTTTGTTTAAACTTTCTTTATTGTTGTCCATCACATCTCAACAAATACAGTACAATACAAATTTGTTGGTGACAGACTTTTCTCATATCAACATTTAGCTATAACCTCCCTATTTGTATTTAACATAAAAAAAAGGGGATGGGAAGAGATGACAAGGGGAAAAAAGAAGATAGGGGAGGTGGATAATCTAGAGCTGTGTTAAGATATCTGTTGAGACCGTGAAAATTAGCCTCTTCAGTGGTACCAGTATATGCTACATTGAGGTTTACAGGTCCACTGGGGCGGAAACCAGCTGTGGCCTACGCCCACCGCAGATCCCACAACCTGAGCTATAGTGATCTCCCAGACCAGGGAGAGGTAAGCCGCGGCTAATCCGAGCCGCCACTGCCCGGTGTGCCCGCCGGTGGAGGGGGGCACAAGGCCTCCATCTGTTCTCCTCCGGCGCGCCCTCAGGACCACGGCCCCGTCCCCGCCAACACGGCCCCCCCAGTCAGGAGAGCATCTCCTTCTCGACTTTATCTGGTAAGTTATGTTAGTTGCTAACACTCTGTGCAATCAACAAACAGGGCCATTAATAACATCACTTGATAGAATAGGAAGAGTAGAGGTAAAAAGGGCAGAAAGTAGAAAAGGGGGGAGGGGTAGGTGAGAAGAGTAGGTGGGGTAAGGAGGGGTAGACAGGATCAAACCTTCTTTACACGTGCATCTCCGATCATCCACTCTGGACTATCCGCCCCCAGGCAGCCTTCTAGTTCTGGCAAAGACACGTGAATCCATATGTGATCTATATTTCAGTCCTTGGGAGAAACTGTGGTGGGGGCTATTTAGGGTGGGCACTATGACCCAATTTAGGATCCGCTAATTTAAGTAGGGACATGTCCAGGCTAGAGGGTACATAAAAAGTATCTTGAAAGTGTTCTTGCCATATTGACCATATGGCTGTGTGCTTTACTGTAGTGTTTTTGCCCACTGCCACCCATTCCTCTGCTTCCCTTATTGCATTAACCCTGTGTATCCACTCCTCTTTGCTCGGTATCTGCTCTTTCTTCCAGAAGATAGGCAGTAGACGTTTAGCGGCGTTAAGCAAGTGAGGTAGTGCGCTCTTTTTGTAGCGACTAACTGGTACAGGAGGGATATGCAGGAGGAAATGTTCCAGGGAGAAGGGGATCTCTATCCCGAAAATATCTTTAATCTGGTCCCTAATCATCTGCCAATACGTCGTTATTCGTGGGCACTCCCACCACAAGTGTAGGAGGGTGCCTCGGCCTCCGCATCCCCACCAACACCGATCTGAACTAGCAGGGTAAATCCGTGCCATGTCAGATGGGACTCTGTACCAATGTGCTAATAATTTGTAGTTCGTCTCCTGCATCTTAGAGTCATCGAGCTGGAGTGTGTGAATTGGGACTTACATGTTAGTTGAAACTCGGAAAACTCCTTCCCAGGGTCTTTCTCCCAGGCTCTTATATAAGTAGGTTTAGAGGCCGAGGCCGAGGACCCCAGTAATTGATAAAGTTCGGAAATCATGTGTGGGACCAGATCTTCCAATATAAACATTCCCTCAAAAGGCGAGAGTGTTGAGATATCTCTAATAGAGTTGCCGTGTACTGCAAAAAAGTGGTGCAATTGTCTGTACTTCCAGAAATTAAGGTGTGGGCTGCCTGGCCTATTTCCCAGAGACTCAAAGGGCAGAAGTCTCCCACTTCTCAGTAGTTTGCCACAGCTGGCGTTCTTGTTGTCTACCCAGGCTTCAAAAAAGCCTGCGCGTTCCCCGGTGTGAACCAGAGGAATCCGCCCAATGGAGCCAGCGGGGACACAGGGGGGGCTAAATTCAGCCTTCTGTTTACTCTATCCCACGTGTCAATCGTGGATATCGGTAATGGGGACGTAGATTCTGATAAACCCCTGTGGTCCCGTGAAAGCCACAGGGCGTAGGACAAGTTTCTGCCCGCCATGTATTTTTCCATGGTCACCCATAGTTTGGAGTGTCCATGGAAGTGCCAATTGAGAGTTCTCTGTAGGGCAATAGCCTGGCAGTATCGCTGTAAGTCCGGGACTCCCAGCCCTCCATATTGTTTCAAACTTCTCAGCACCCTCATAGCAATCCGCGGTTTCTTCAAATTCCAAATGAAGGTGGTGATCAAGTTGGAAACTTGTTTAAAGAAAGTTTTGGGCAGGTGTATGGGAAGCATCTGCATATAAAACAGAATTCTGGGGAGTACGTTCATTTTTATTATATTCGTCCTGCCTATCCATGTAAAAGTTGTCTTCGTCCAACGTATTAAATCTTGTTTAATTTCTGTCAAGAGTCTGGGGAAGTTTGTGGTATATAGAGTGTCAAAGCTATCCATCAGTTGTATGCCTAGGTAGCGTAGAGAAGAGTTAGTCCACGTGAAGGGGAATGCCGCTTTTAAGCTATTTGTCATGGGGGTAGACAGATTAACAGGTAGAATTTCCGATTTATTATAGTTGATTTTAAAATTAGAAAGTATACCAAAGTTTTTGAGTTCCCGCATAAGGACCGGCAACGAGATCAGGGGATTAGTTAGGTGAAACAGTACATCATCTGCGTAGGCGGAGAGTTTGTGCTCCACAGCGCCTACAGTCAGCCCTGTAATATCTGTGTTTGCTCTCACTCTACGTAGTAGTGGTTCTAAGGCCAGGGCAAAGAGGAGGGGGGAGAGTGGGCACCCCTGTCTCGTGCCGTTCCCGATCGGGAACTTGGATGAGAGAATCCCATTAACCTTAACCTGTGCACTAGGTTCCGAGTAAAGGGCTAGTATCCAGGCTAGCATATTTGGGCCCAACCCCATTGAGGTTAAGACCTCTCTGAGATAGGACCAATCTATGCGATCGAACGCCTTCTCGGCGTCGGTGGAGAGTATTAGGTAAGGGGGGGTACTTCTTTAGTTTTAGCCCAATGTATAAGTTGAATCGCACGGATTGAGTTATCTCGAGCTTCGCGCCCTACAATGAAACCCGTCTGGTCTGAGTGAACTATAAGGGGGACAAGGAGTTTAAGTCAGTTTGCTAGGAATTTCGCCAGGAGTTTTACGTCCGTATTCAGTAAGGAAATGGGGCGGTAACTCTGTGGGACAGTTGGGTCTTTGCCCTCTTTCGGTATAACCGAGATGTGTGCTAAAAGGGCCTCAGATGGGATTCTGCATCCCTTTACTAGGGAATTGAAATACTTACACATGTGGTTTGTAAGGAGCGGGGAGAATTTGGCGTAATATGCTATAGTAAGCCCATCGGGACCTGGGCTTTTCCCGTTGGGTAAAGATTTGATGGTGGACTCAAGTTCAGTGGTAGTGATAGGGGATTCTAAGTCAGCTAGTTGGTCTTCAGTCAGGGAGGGCAGTCCGCTATTGGATAAGTAGTCTCGAATTTTGGTCAGTCTGTTTTCTTTAGCTTCTTGGGTAGTGTTCACATCTAAGTTGTAGAGTTCGGCGTAGTAGTCACGGAACCCCTTTGCTATCTTGGAGGAGTGGAATGTCATATCACCTGTAGAGGAGCGAAGTTTGTGTATTTGCATTTGGGCCCGTTTTGCATGAAGCGCTCGTGCGAGCATGCGTCCGCACTTGTTACCATGCTCGTAGTATCGGTGGGATAGATGTCGCAGCTGTTTACGCGCCTGTCATTCTAACAGCCATGAGAATATGTCTCTGAGTTCCGTTAGATCTCGTAGGGCTTCTGAGGAACCCCCCGCTTTGTATTTAAGTTCCGCCTGCTGAAATGCATTTAGAACTCTATTATAGTCAGCTTGCCGTTCTCTCTTTAATCTCGAACCCTGTGCAATAAGCTCGCCTCGCACAGCAGCCTTGTGACATTCCCATATTGTACCCTCACTCAAGTCTCCTAATGCATAGGAACCTATTTAACCCATTTCTGATAAAAAATATGCATATAATGATTTTTCTACATGGGGATTATTGGTGGAATGTTGTTTATAAATATACATAGGACGCCATTTAACCCATTTCTGATACGAATATGCATATAATAATTTTTCTATATGGGGCTATTGGTGGAATATTGTTTATAAATATACATAGGAACCTATTTAACCCATTTCTGATAACAATATGCATATAATTATTTGTCTACATGGGAATTATGGGTGGAATATTGTTTATAAATATACATAGTAACCTATTTAATCCCTTTCTGATAAGAATATGCTAATAAATATTTTTCAGTATGGGGATTATAGGTAGAATATTGTTTATAAATATACATAGGAACCTATTTAACCCATTTCTGGTAAGAATATGCATATAATTATTTTTCTACATGGGGATTATGGATGGAATATTGTAGTTAAACATACATAGGAATATATTTAACCCATTTCTGATAAGAATATGCATATAATTATTTTTCTACATGGGGATTATGGGTGGAATATTGTTTATAAATATACATAGGAAACTATTTAACCCATTTCTGATAAGAATATGCATATAATTATTTTTTTACATGTGAATTATGGATGGAATATTGTTTAAAAATGTACATAGTGGGGGCGTGGCCTGACGCAGCATGGAGTAGGACGCACAGCAATAGAGCTCCGTCCATCACTCCTAATCCTCATCAATCCTGTGTATCCTGCATCAGCAAACCGGCTGGATTGTGTCCCTGGGACACCTGGAGCAGAATCATCCGGTTCTTGTGGGGAGAGAGCGCGGGACGGCCCGAACGGAGCGGCGATCTCCCGCTCGGCGGCTCACCAAAATTTAGGCCGCGGCTTCGGCCTACCACCGGAGGTCGCGGCCATCTTGGTCCTCCTCATCTGCGGCCCTGCCTGAAGCCCACATCACCATACAGGTACCTAGCTGCGGGATAACCCCCTGGGAGAACGTTATTGCACTCATCCCCCTGACTGCCAGCCTATATACTTATTAAAGGCCCAGAGAGAACGGCCTGGATTGCGGCCTAGACCCCTGTGCTGAGACCGGCGGCCATTTTGGTACACCTACCTCCTCTGCCTGCACTGTAACATAGCCTGTGGCCCTGATCTCCCCCTCCACCGCTGCATGCCCGGCCCTCTGTGTTCCACAGGCCATAGCTCTAGTCTACCAATACCACTTAGAAAGGAGGGGTAATACCCCACATACGGACACAGCAAGATTAACTCCTGTCCCCACTTTCCCAGATATCCTAACATCTAGGCATCATGTCGCCATCGAAATCTCAGAAAACTGCCGCATCTAAACTGGACCAATACCGCCGACAGGACAGGGAGGAACAGGCAGAAAATGACGGCGACAATACACATGGCGAGGAGCGCACAGCGGGAGACACAGAAAAGCTGCTGGAAGCAATAACCCTCTGCAGAACATCACTTGCCTCACAGATAGAAGAAGTCAAGGTAGACATATCCTTGATCAGACAAGACTTCCACAAACTCCGAGACCGAGTTAAAGAAACTGAAACCCGCATCAGCGACATGGAGGACACCATTCCCCCAATGAGAACGGAGGTGCACCACATGAAGCAGCAAATCCAACAACTATTCTCCAAGCAAGAAGACCTTGAGAACAGAAGCAGGAGATGTAACCTCCGCCTCATTGGTCTGCCGGAGGGGGCTGAGGGTAAGGATCCCACGCTTTTCCTGGAGCAGTTGCTCATCAAGACCTATGGTAGAGAGGCCTTCTCCCCCATGCTGGCAGTTGAAAGAGCCCACCGCATGCCCGCCAGACCGCCGCCACAAGGAGCCCCACCGCGTACCTTTATAGCCAAAATGCTCAACTACAGAGATAGAGACGCTGCCCTGCGACTTGCAAGGGAAAGGGGCAACATCCCCCTAGGCAACGTAAAAATTGCGGTGTTCCCTGACTTCTCGGCGGAGGTGCAGCGACGCAGACAAAATTTCATGGAAGCAAAGCGCAAACTTAGAAGCCTCAACATGAAATATGCCATGCTGTTTCCGGCGCGCCTCCGAGTGGAACACGACGGCCGAGTTTCCTTTTTTGAAGATCCTGCTGAGCTGTTGGCCTGGTTGGAACGCAGAAACAACCTGGAAAAGGCAGATTAAAGTGTCTGTGAGTATGTAACCATACGTTAATCTTCCACATGCACACCCCTGACACAGATGCAACAATAATCCACTATCATTCTCCACTGAACACCCACCCCTATTTACTTCACCAGTTGTTACCGTTGTGAAGAATAGCCCAAGGGGTAGAAGGACACAGTGCCTACACACAAATATCTACATATACTCCCCTGTTGTGGGCTTAGATCCAGTTTGTATTCTGCGGATCACTTCTGGTACACAATGCTGGAACTTTCCTGGGACAAATCCCTAAATGATCGAACTACACACACTACTTTTTACATCTCAATGGAGCTCTGGACTGCTGTAGTCCTGCAGTCCACAAGCAGAGTGCAGCGTACTCAGCCCCCATACAAGTCTGAACCTGGCGGCTCAAGAAGAAAACACCACAACAACACCAATCTTGATAATGTGCAAACTCCAACTACACACCTGAGTGAAGAGAGGTTAGCCCTCTCTGTGTTTTTCCTTCCATGGAGAGAGAAGTTTGGAGGGGCACAGACATTCATCCTACTTCAAGTACTTTACTTTCATTATTTTTTTTCTCAATATGCCGTCAGGGCCGAGACTTTACAGAAAGTTTTGTTATGGGTGAATGCTAGCATCAGTTGGGGAAGATGCAAAGCAGGGAGGGGGGAGGGGGGAGGGGAAACCTACAAGTTAAATTTCAATGTAAGTGTTTTAATGTTTGAACGTATGGTACTGATATACCTTTTGTTTCACTGGTGTTCAGATGCTGCATGCAGTGAGTTACATCACACAACCAGAAAGAATATAACCATTTCTGTTTTTCTCCAATTAAGGAAAGTAGGGTATAGATTGAGATCACAAAAACATATTCTATTACAACTTCCGTTCCTATATAAATATGTTACCCTTCAATATAGTGTCAAGTCTAGGGTTGTGGGGAAAGCATTGTCATGCATACACACCGAGACCAATTGGAGAGAATACGTATCAGGGGGGGAGGAGGGGGAAACTAAAAAACCAGATCCAACTGCACGTGCTCCGGTTAACCTGTGTGTGACAATGCTATATCCTACGTTTAACTGGTGCTCAGTCGCTACTCATAGCATGTTATACCGCAGATATATTGGAAGTCCGATACTTTCTGTTCTGTTTATTCTAAGGAAAGGGAGCCTCAGGCTGGGTGCACAGAAATCCGTCTTATTTTATTTATTGCTCTTTTATTATTTCCTCTTTTATCACGCTATCAGATGCAAAAACATAAAGAAAAATCTGTTACTGATACAGGCTAGCACTGACTGGGTGGGGGACGTTGCTGGGAGGGGGGAGCGGAAAAGGGAAGCTGAAAAACTAGACTTAAACGTGCGCACTTTAATTGCTACGTCCATAACACCAGCGCGTCCCGGTCCCACCGGGTGTTTACTGGACAAATATAATATGCTATATAACGCACCCCTGCTGTTTAACCTTCCTACATCGTCCCGCTACAATGGAGCTAAAAGCTACATTAACATACTAAAATATAAGCACAAACAACAATGCCTAAAATATCACTGAAGTTCCTTACATGGAACGTGAGGGGATTACGCGATAAGATTAAACGGGCGGCAGCCCTTGCATTTATTAAAAAGCAAAGAGCGGATGTGGTGACCCTGGTGGAGACCCACATTGAGGGTAGACTTCAGATGACACTGCGTCGCCCGTGGGTGGGTTGGGCATTCCACTCGACCCATACATCACACTCGAGAGGTGTCTCGGTACTTATCGCAAAAACAGTGCACTTTGAATTATGCGAGCTACACACTGATCCACAAGGTAGATTTATATTTATATCCGCTAAATTACACGGGGAACCCTTTTTGATCCTAGCTGTCTATGTCCCTCCCCCATTTTCCACTTCCATACTACTAGAGGGAATCTCCTTTATAGCAAAATACCCAACAGCTCAGATAATATGGATGGGAGATTTCAATAGTACACTCAATGAGGAACTGGACAGACTGAGACCAACTCCACTTGCTACAAACCCCCCCAGAGATACTAAACTTGCCAGGCTTTTCTCACCTTTTCACTTGATGGACACCTGGAGGCATAAACACCCGCACACACGTAAATACTCCTGCTTCTCAGCAACACACAATACCATGTCAAGAATTGACTTTATTTTTATATCCCAAAATCTGTTAGCACGTCTCCTTGAGACAGAGTTTGGTCCTAGACTGCTCTCGGATCACGCTCCATACTGGATCACCCTCACCTTCCATATAGATAAACCACCAACTTCATGGCGCCTTAATCCGTTCTGGCTGACATTGTTGCCAGAGGATGACGACTTGTCGGCCGAATGGGAGACCTTCTTTCGGGAAAACACAAACACTGCCTCTTTTCCGATAGTATGGGAAACTTTTAAAATACACGCCAGGGCTACCCTAATAACTCGCATCAACAAGATCAAAGCAAACTCATCAGATATATATGAGAGGGCGGAGACTGAATTCTCACGCATAGAACACATATATCAAAATGACCCATCCCAAGCTAATGCCTCCCACTTAAAACTACAATCTAGGATCATGAACCAACTCCAATACGAAAAAGCAAGACAGAAATTATTTTTTGCCAAACAGAAATATTTTGAGCAGGGTGAGAGAGCTGGAAAACTTCTGGCGTTTCTAGCTCGAAATGAGGACAAACCCCCAGTGGTAATTGCACTACATAGCCCAGAGGGGCAAAAAATCACAGATCCTCCTGTTGTGTCATCCAAATTTAGGGAGTTCTTTATGGACTTATACAATTCTAGGACCCAAGAGGGACCAGATGATATGATCTCCTTTCTGGAAGGAGTAGCATTCCCTCAACTTACGCTTGAACAAAGGGAACTTCTAGAGGCCCCTCTCACTAAAGAAGAAATAGACGCCGCAATTGCAAGCTTTGCCAAATCTAAATCCCCTGGCTCAGATGGGTTACCCATAGAATTTTACTCACATTACAATGAAATAATCACCCCCAAACTGCTTACCCTTTATAATGTCATGTTTCAACAATTCACCCTCCCACCCTCCATGGGTGAGGCCACAATTGTCTTGATACCTAAACCGGGCAAGGACTTGGGTCACCCGGAATCCTACCGCCCTATCTCATTACTACAGGCTGATATTAAGATTCTGGCCAAAATTCTAGCCATGCGACTCAATCAAGTGATACTCAACCTTATACATGCTGACCAGGCAGGTTTTATGCCGGGACGTAACACTTCCTTTAACCTACGGAAATTATTTATAAACCTGCAGGCCACACACGAGAATGTAGGCACAAGAGTGATAGTCACCCTTGATACTGCCAAGGCTTTCGACTCGGTTGAGTGGGGATACCTCTGGTGCTGTCTTGAACGATATGGTTTTGGTCCAAACTTTATTCAATGGGTACAATTACTATACCAGAACCCCACGGCCAGAGTGGTGGCAAATGGATGGCCGTCTCAGAAGTTCGACCTCCACAGAGGCACGAGACAGGGCTGCCCATTGTCCCCACTACTGTACGCTCTGGCTGCGGAACCACTGGCCGTCTCTATCCGGACAGACCCAGAGATTATAGGATTAAAAACTGGAACCCTCACCGAAAAAATCAGCATGTACGCTGATGACACACTACTTTATCTGGCGGACCCAGGTCCTTCCCTCCACCGGGCTCTTCAGACAATTGAACGTTTTGGGAAATTCTCGGGCCTCAAAATAAATTGGGGGAAATCCCAAGTTTTACCAATAGACACTTTCCCACCCACGGAATTCCAAGCCACCCTACCATTACAAAGAGTAGACACAATTAAATACTTAGGAATAAATACCTCCAAAAATCCAGCAGACTACATAACACTAAACATTAAACCATTATATTCCCTTATTAAAACTAAAACACAATCGTGGACTAGACTACCCTTAGGAGTATGGGGCCGCATTAACCTTATAAAAATGATACTACTCCCTAAAATATTATATATACTCTGGCACACCCCAACATATATACCTCTAAAACACTTTAAAATAATGGAGTCCCTTCTCAAGCCCTTTGTGTGGGGAAAAAATAGACACAAGATTGCATGGCACACCCTCAAAAACCCAACAGACATGGGGGGTACAGCACTTCCGGACCTTAATCACTACTATATTGCGTCCCAACTCTCCCAACTTTACCATATAGATAAGGTGGACAGTGAGAGATTCCGGATGCTAATCTGCCCACAATGGGCCCAAGGAACCTCAGATTCCATATATGCTATCACTGTGGGCACTAAGACCAACGAAGGTAACACACACAAAACATCCCTGTTGTATCAATACAGACGCATCTGGGAACTCGCAAACAGCAAACTCAATATACCCAGACACAACGACTTCACTCCCTTATGGTGCAACAGAGACCTACAAGAGCTCCATAATATTCATGACCCGAAACCTTGGTTGGAGAGGGGTATACTCTACTTACATCATGTCTGGTCAAACGGAACCCTTAAAAACTTTGACACCCTTAAGGAGGAATTCCATCTAGCCAACAATATGGTATTCAGATTCCTCCAATTGAGACACGCATTACAGGCACAATTTCCGCAACCCCCACCACAGTCAGCCCCAAATCCCCTAATAGCAATCATAAAAGACACAGACCCAAAAAAATTAATATCCTGTTTCTACAACATGCTCACTATCCCAATAGCCACAAAAATAATATACGGCCTCAAATCCCGCTGGGAAAGGGATCTGGGTAACCTAGAAGATGAGGAATGGGAAGAAGCACTGGACACATGTAAGGAGGTATCTCCCAAACTGTCAGACAGGTTGACACAATTAAATATAATACACCGTACATACCTAACCCCGCATAGGATAGCCAGATACAAACACAACTGTCCAACATTGTGCCCAATGTGTAGGTCCACAGAGAGTTCGTTCTACCATCTCCTCTGGTCATGCCCTCAGATACAGGGCCTATGGAAACAGATAGTGACCTTCCTTCATGACAACATGGGCTCACCTGTGACACTGGACCCCAAACAATGCCTGTTGGGTGTGTTCCCAAACCCACTGGAAAAATACACCAAGGTATTTCTACAGGAGACCCTGTTCTCATGCAGAAAGATAATAGCTAGGAAATGGTTGCGTCCCATACCACCCGAGACTAAAGAATGGAAAGCAGAGGTAAATGGGACACTCCCATATAAACGGGTGATATACATCAATAGAGGATGCCCAGACAAATACAATAGAATATGGGATCGATGGCTACAGGACTCGGAAACCTGCTCATGACCAATATAAATTTCTATGCACTGGAGAAATACCTCTCCTCAACGAAAATACTATAATTATACCCTATATTAAACGATAATAACAATAGAGAACATCAGAAGAAATGTACTACAGATCACTCATGTATGTAACCATCTTTATATCACGTACAATTACATTGCAATGTATACATGTATAAATACGTGCAAATGATATGACTTGTATGTATTCTGATTTACAATAAAAAACTTTGTTGGAAAAAAAAAAAAATGTACATAGTAACATATTAAACCTATTTCTGATATGAATATGCATATAATTAAATTGCGATAGAGGGATATGTGTTAAATATTGTTCATAAATATACATAGGAACTTATTTAACCCATTTCTGATAAGAATATACATATAATTATTTTTCTATATGGGGTTATGGGTGGAATATTGCTTATAAATATACATAGGAAACTAATTAACCCATTTCTGATAAAAATATGCACATAATTATTTTTCTACATGGGGATTATTGGTAAATATGTTTATACATATACACAGGAACCTATTTAACCAATTTCTGATAAGAATATGCATAAAATTATTTTTCTATATGGGGATTATGGTGGAATGTTGTTTATAAATATAGGTAGGAACCAATTTAACCCATTTCTGATAAGAATATGCATATAATTATTTTTCTATATGGGGTTATGGGTGGAATATTGTTTATAAATATACATAGGAACCTAATTAATGTATTTCTGATAAGAATATGCATATAATTATTTTTCTACATGGGGATTATTGGTGGAATATTGTTTATAAATATACATAAGACCCTATTTAACTTATGTCTGATAAGAATATACATATGATTATATTTCTATATGGGGTTATGGGTGGAATATTGTTAATAAATATACATAGGAACCTAATTAAAGCATTTCTGATAAGAATATGCATATAATTCTTTTTCTACATGGGGATTATGGGTGGAATATTGTTTATAAATATACATAGGACGCTATTTAACCCATTTCTGATAAGAATATGAATATAATTTTTTTTCTATATGGGGTTATGGGTGGAATATTATTTATAAATATACATAGGAACCTAATTAAATCATTTCTGATAAGAATATGTAAATAATTATTTTTCTACATGTGGATTATTGGTGGAATATTGTTTATAAATATACATAGGATGCTATTTAACCCATTTCTGATACGAATATGCATATAATTAATTTTCTATATGGGGAGTATGGTGGAAAATTGTTTATAAATATACATAGGAACATATTTAACCAATTTCTGATAAGAATATTCATATAATTATTTTTCTATATGGGGAGTATGGTGGGAAATTGTTTATAAATATACATAGGAACCTATTTAACCCATTGCTCATAAGAATATTAATATAATTATTTGTCTATATGGGGATTATGGGTGGAAAATGAATTATAAATATACATAGCAACATATTTAACCAATTTCTGATAAGAATATACATATAATTATTTTTCTACATGGGGATAATGGGTGGAATATGTTTATAAATATACACAGGAACCTATTTAACCAATTTCTGATAAGAATATGCATAAAATTATTTTTCTATATGGGGTTATGGGTGGAATATTGCTTATAAATATACATAGGAAACTAATTAACCCATTTCTGATAAAAATATGCACATAATTATTTTTCTACATGGGGATTATTGGTGGAATATGTTTATAAATATACACAGGAACCTATTTAACCAATTTCTGATAAGAATATGAATAAAATTATGTTTCTATATGGGGATCATGGTGGAATATTGTTTATAAATATAGGTAGGAACCAATTTAACCCATTTCTGATAAGAATATGCATATAATTATTTTTCTACATGGGGATTATTGGTGGAATATTGTTTATAAATATACATAGGACCCTATTTAACTTATTTCTGATAAGGATATGCATTTGATTATATTTCTATATGGGGTTATGGGTGGAATATTGTTAATAAATATACATAGGAACCTAATTAAAGCATTTCTGATAAGAATATGCATATAATTATTTTTCTACATGGGGATTATTGGTGGAATATTGTTTATAAATATACATAGGACCCTATTTAACTTATTTCTGATAAGGATATGCATTTGATTATATTTCTATATGGGGTTATGGGTGGAATATTGTTAATAAATATACATAGGAACCTAATTAAAGCATTTCTGATAAGAATATGCATATAATTATTTTTCTACATGGGGACTATAGTGGAAATTTGTTTATAAATATACATAGGAACCTATTTAACCCATTTCTGATAAGAATATGCATATAATTATTTTTCTACATGGGGATTATGGGTGAAATATTGTTTATAAATATACATAGTAACCTATTTAACCCATTTCTGATAAGAATACACATATAATTATTTTTCTACATGGGGATTATTGGTGGAATATTGTTTATAAATATACATAGTACGCTATTTAACCCATTTCTGATAAGAATATGCATATAATTTTTTTTCTATATGGGTTTATGGGTGGAATATTATTTATAAATATACATAGGAACCTAATTAAAGCATTTCTGATAAGAATATGTAAATAATTATTTTTCTACATGGGGATTATTGGTGGAATATTGTTTATAAATATACATAGGATGCTATTTAACCCATTTCTGATAAGAATATGCATATAATTATTTTTCTACATGGGAATTATGGGTGGAATATTGTTTATAAATATACATAGGAACCTATTTAACAATTTTCTGATAAGAATATGCATATAATTATTTTTCTATATGGGGATTATGGTGAAATATTGTTTATAAATATACATAGGAACCAATTTAACCCATTTCTGATAAGAACATGAATATAATTATTTGTCTATATTGGGATTATGGGTGGAATATTGTTTATAAATATACATAGGAACCTATTTAACCAATTTCTGATAAGAATATGCATATAATTATTTTTCTATATGGGGATTATGGTGGAATATTGTTTATAAATATACATAGGAACCAATTTAACCCATTTATGATAAGAATATGCATATAATTATTTTTCTATATGGGGTTATGGGTGGAATATTATTTATAAATATACATAGGAACCTAATTAAAGCATTTCTAAAAAGAATATGCATATAATTATTTTTCTACATGGGGATAATGGGTGGAATATTGTTTATAAATATACATAGGAACCTATTTAACCCATTTCTGATAAGAATGTGCACATAGTTATTTTTCCTATGTATATTTATAAACAGTATTCAACCCATAATCCCCATATAGCAATATAATTATATGCATATTCATATCAGAAATAGGTTTAATATGTTGCTATGTAAATTTTTAAACAATATTCCACCCAAAATACGCATATAGAAAAATAATTTTATTCATATTCTTATCAGAAATGGGTTAAATATATTCCTATGTCTGTTTAACTACGGTATTCCATCCATAATCCTCATGTAGAAAAATAATTATATACATATTCTTATCAGAAATGGGTTAAATAGGTTCCTATGTATATTTATAAACAATATTCCACAAAAAACTATATAGAAAAATAATTATATGCTTACAGAAATTGGTTAAATAGGTTACATAGGAACCTAATTAAAGCATTTCTGATAAGAAAATGCACATAATTATTTTTCTACATGGGGACTAGAGTGGAAAATTGTTTATAAATATACATAGGAACCCATTTAACCCATTTCTGATAAGAATATGCATATAATTATTTTTCTACATGGGGATTATGGGTGGAATATTGTTTATAAATATACATAGTAACCTATTTAACCCATTGCTCATAAGAATATTAATATATTTATTTGTCTATATGGGGATTATGGGTGGAATATTGTTTATAAATATACATAGGAACATATTTAACCCATTTCTGATAAGAATATGCACATATTATTTTTCTACATGGGGACTATGGTGGAAAATTGTGTATAAATATACATAGGAACCTATTTAACCCATTTCTGATAAGAATATGCATATAATCATTATTGTACATTGGGATTATGGGTGGAATATTGTTTATAAATATACATAGGAACCTATTTAACCCATTTCTGGTAAGAATATGCATATCATTGCTGTTTTTATTGGGAATTATGGGTGGAGTATTGTTAATAAATTGACATAGCAACATATTAAACCTATTTCCGATTTGAATATGCATACAATTATTATTCTACATGGGGATTATGGGCGGAATATTGTTTATAAATATACATAGGTACCTATTTAACCCATTTCTGATAAGAATGTGCACATAGATATTTTTCCTATGTATATTAATAAACAATATTCAACACCTAATCCGCATATAGCAATACAATTATATGGATATTCATATCAGAAATAGGTTTATTATGTTGCTATGTAAATTTTTAAACAATATTCCACCCAAAATACGCATATAGAAAAATAATTATATTCATATTCTTATCAGAAATGGGTTAAATATATTCCTATGTATGTTTAACTACAATATTCCATCCATAATCCTCATGTAGAAAAATAATTATATACATATTCTTATCAGAAATGGGTTAAATAGGTTCCTATGTATATTTATAAACAATATTCCACAAAAAAACTATATAGAAAAATAATTATATGCTTATTCTTATCAGAAATTGGTTAATTAGGTTACTATGTATATTTATAAACAATATTCCACTCATAATCCCCAGGTATAAAAATAATTTTCTGCATATTCATATCGGAAATAGGTTTAATATGCTGCTATGTAAATTTTATAAACAATATTCCACCCATAATCACCATGTAGAAAAATAAATTAATGCATATTCTTATCAGAAATGGGTTAAATACTTAAATACATTCCTATGTATGTTTAACTACAATATTCCATCCATAATCCCCTTGTAGAAAAATAATTATATGCATATTCTTATGAGAAATGGTTTAAATAGGTTCCTCTCTATATTTATAAACAATATTCCATCCATAATCCCCATGCAGTAAAAACAATATTCCACAAAAAATAACCATATAGAAAAATAATTAGATGCATATTCTTAATTAGGTTACTATGTATATTTATAAACAATATTCCACTCATAATCCCCATGTAGAAAAATAATTTTATGCATATTCATATCAGAAATAGGTTTAATATGTTGCTATGTTAAATTATAAACAATATTCCACCCATAATCCCCATGTAGAAAAATAATTATATGCATATTCTTATCAGAAATGGATTAAATAGGTTTCTATGTATATTTATAAACAATATTCCATCCACAATCCCCATGTAGAAAAATGAATATATTCATATTCTTATCAGAAATGGGTTAAATAGGTTCCTATGTATTTTTATAAACAATATTATATCCATAATCCCCATGTAGAAAAATAATTATATGCATATTCTTATCAGAAATGGGTTAAATAGGTTGCTATATATATTGATAAACAATATTCCACCCATAATCCCCATGTAGACAAATAATTGTATTCATATTCTTATCAGAAATTGGTTAAATAGATTCCTATGTATATTTATTAACAATTTTCCATCATAATCCCCATGTAGAAAAATAATTATATGCATATTCTTATCAAAAAATGTATAAATATGTATATTTATAAACAATATTCCACCCATAATGACCATGTAGACAAATAATTATATTCATATTCTTATCAGAAATGGGTTAAATAGGTTCCTATGTATATTTATACACAATTTTCCACCATAATCCCCATGTAGAAAAATTATTATATGCATATTCTTATGATAAATGGGTTAAATAGGTTACTATGTGTATATATAAACAATATTCCACCCATAATCCACATGTAGAAAAATAATAATATGCATATTGTTATCATAAATGGGTTAAATAGGTTACTATGTATATTTATAAACAATATTCCACCCATAATCCCAATGTAGAAAAAGAATTATGTGGATATTCTTATCAGAAATGGGTTAAAGGCGTTCCTATGTATATTTATAAACAATATTCCACAAATAATCCCCATATAGACAAATAATTATATTCATATTCTTTTCAGAAATGGGTTAAACAGGTTCCTATGTATATTTATAAACAATATTCCACCATGATCCCCATATAGAAAACAAAATATGCATATTCTTATCAGAAATGGGTTAAATAGGTTCCTATGAATATTTATAAACAATATTCCACCAATAATCCAAATGTAGAAAAATAATTATATGCATATTCTTATCAGAAATGGGTTAAATACGTTTCTATGTATATTTGTAAACAATTTTCCACCCATATTCCCCATGTAGAAAAATAATTATATGCATATCCTTATCAGAAATGGGTTAAATAGGTTCCTATAAAGAAGGATAAATATACATATTTATAAACAATATTCAACCCATAATCCCCATATAGCAAAATAATTTTATGCATATTCATATCAGAAATAGATTTAATATGTTGTTATGTAATTTTATAAACAATATTATATCCATAATCACCATGTAGAAAAAAAAATATGCATATTATTATCAGAAAATGGTTAAATAGGTTCCTATGTATATTTATAAACAATATTCCACCCATTAACCCCTAGTAGAAAGATAATTATATGCATATTCTTATCAGAAATGGGTTAAAAAGGTTCCTATGTATATTTATAAACAATATTCCACCCATAATCCACATGTAGACAAATAATAATATGCATATTTTATCAAAAATAGGTTTATTATGTTGCTATGTATGTTATCTACAATACTCCACCCAAAATCCCCATGTAGAAAAATAACTGCATGCATATTCTTATCAGAAATGGGTTAAAAAGTTTCCTATGTATATTTATAAATAATATTCCACCTTAAAAATAATTATATGCATATTCTTATCAGAAATGGGATAAATAAGTTTCTATGTATATTTATGAAATATATTCCACCCACAATCCCCATGTAGAAAAATAATTATATTCATATTCTTAACAGAAATGGGTTAAATAGGTTCCTATGTATATTAATAAACAATTTCCACCATAACCCCTATATAGAAAAATAATTATATGCATATTCTTATCTGAAATTGGTTAAATAGGGTCCTATGTATATTTATAAACAATATTCCACCAATAATCCCCACGTAGAAAAATAATTATATGCATATTCTTATGAGAAATGAGTTAAATAGGTTACTATGTATATTTAAAAACAATATTCCACCCATTATGCCTATGTAGAATAATAATTATATGCATATTTTTATCATAAATGGGTTAAATAGGTTACTATGTATATTTATTGTAAAAAAGAGGGGGGAAGGTTTGGGACTTTAAATGAGGCATTACAGTTTGTATAGGGATGGAAGCGGCTGGAATATTGGATCAGCAGTGTTCCCCTGCCATCCATGCGTGAGGTGCAGTTTCAGATGTGTATATTCCCTACTTAGGGATTTACACATCGGGACTGGCTAAGCAAATTTAGGGCATATGGATACATGTATCTATTTATGTAATTAGCGACAGCAATTTATGGCATTCTCGGCATAGGCTTTATGTTTAAACCTCACATTTAAATTTAAACCTAAGTTTAAACCTCACATTTACATTCCTTACATGATTACACTTTTTACAATTCTTACATCCATGCGCTCCTGCCGCTCTGGCGATGTGTGCAGGTTTGGGGTTTTGAGCCTGGTCATGGTGTATGGGGGTCTTTTCCTATCGCGGGAGCTGCGATGCGCCTCCTGGGTCCTCCCTTTTCTCGTTGCACAGTGGTGTTCGGGAGATCGGGAGGACGCCCCTTCGCGCATCGGCGCCACGGTCCTCACGTCCAGCGTTTGACGTCGATTTTGACGTCATTACGATGCCATTGAGAGCACCTTCTGTGTGACCTGTGCGGGAGCGGTTTGGCGCCAATCACCTGGTGGGTTGACCCAGGTGCGGACGCCTTCTCCCGCCCCCCCTGCTTTAACGCACGTGGCGTTGGTGGCGTACCTGTACATATACCCTCAGTCAGAGCCGGCTATTCACATGGCCGGTCTCTGCCTGGGGCTCCTGCACACCAGCTATTCCATCGCCTGGTGTTGCACGGTATACAGCTTGGGTAAGTGTCCTTCGGTTCAGACCCACACACAACACGATTGATTTTTGCACATTTTTGTTTCACACACATTTGTTTTTTACACTCACATCACTTATAGGTTTGTTTTTTCAGACCATTTTCACATATAGCCCATCTCATACACTTTACACCAAATACACTTCACATAACATCCTTTTCCTCCATTATTCACACATGCTGACACATTGGGCTTATAATTTTATACCACTAATATATATACTTTTTCATCACTATTTCACCATCCCCTTACACATACCTTGCTTATTTTCACACATCCTCATCATCTCACCTCACACACATTTTTTTTTTTACTTTCAGATGTGTTGTTTTGCTCATACCTCAAAGCCAGCACCTACACTCATGGGGACCACCTTAGGCACCATACCACCACCCCAAGCTGTCCATGTACAGTTACACTGCCTCAGCTCCCGTGATGTGGTCTGTGCTTCCGGTTCACCTGTCTCGCTCGCCCCTTATCGCTCCCACTGCCGGGGCTGGTGAGTGTATTTGGTTAATTTTCCTCAAATAACATTTTTTACTTTTAAACAGAATGTGTTTTCACCATAACCATTTAATCTACAGGAACCTGTTGCATCTGCTCCTGACGAGTGGAGAAAATTCCACGAAACGCGTAGAGCTATTGGATGCTGCAGAGACACATACTACGCTTTGACTATGTTATAACATGAATCCAACATTTGCAGATTCCTTTTATGTGATTATTAACACAGGTGCCGGGCATGCTGTGTTTAGTATTTTAAGGCCAGATTGCTGTCATATACCATTCATTAACCTCATGAATTTATCTTTATTTATGTTTATATTTATATACTTTGTATCACTATGTCTATACCTTGTGCTTTTATGTATATATGAAATTACCATATTTACCTTGTTATAAATAAAATTGTATATTTATATCATCACCTCCGCAGTTCAGCCGCTTCATTTAAAGTCCCATTTCCCTCTCGATTAGACTATGTATATTTATAACCAATATTCCACCCATTATCCCCTAGTAGAAAAAAAACTATGTGCATTTTCTTATCAGAAATGGGTTCCTATGTATTTTTATAAATAATATTCCACCTATAATCCCCATATAGAAAAATAATTATATGCCTATTCTTATCAGAAATGGGTTAAATAGGTTCCTATGGGGGGGGCGTGGCTTGCCTGGAGAGAAGATGGCCGCTTGAACGATTAGCTCTCTCCCACCTCAGCCTACATTACGCCTTAACCGGGATCTACTATTCCCAAAACATCCCTAAACGATGGGAACATCCTCCCGTGGACCCTCTCAGAGCAGATCCCGATCTCCGAGAGGAACAGCCAGCAGCACAGGCCACACAATACCGGAGATCTTCCGGACGCAACGGACAATAATGGCGTCCGCACCTCCCGCCTCGAACTCCTCTCTCTCCCACTCAGAGATAACACTCACCCCCACTGATGTCGGCATGGCTTTACACCCCCAGTCGCTACCGTCACAACGTCAGCCCAGCCTGCAGGACTTACAAACAGTGGCGGCCGACATCAAGGACACCCTGTTCTCAGCAATCACAGATCTGCGCCGTGAACTACAAGCCATCACAGGCCGCATTCAAAAGGTGGAAGAAGAAGCCGTGAAGCAAACCTCTCATGTTCAAACGATCCACCGTAAAGTCGACTGCCACACACTGCAATTGAGGGATCTTCAAAGACATGTCGAAGACCTCGACAATAGAGGCCGCAGGCACAACCTCAGAGTAAGAGGAATACCCGAAGCAGTGGAACATGACAGAATTTCAGCAGTCGTGACAGGCCTCTTCAACCATGTTTTGGACCGCCCTGAGCACACCCAGATTGATATGGAGCGCATCCACAGAGCCCTCCGCCCTAAAGGAAGAGATTCAGACCCCCCGAGGGACATAATCTGTTATATAAACGACTTCCTCACCAAAGAAGAAATCCTACAAAAAGCCCGCGAAAAGGTGGTACTGGAATATAATGGACGACCCGTCCACATTTACCAGGACCTGTCAGCCATAACGCTGCGCCATCGTAAAGATCTGCGCCCCCTACTGGACGTCCTGAAAGAGAAAGGAATAAGATACCGCTGGAAGTTTCCTTTCGCCCTATCGGCTATACATCACAGCCGCTCTGCTCTCCTCAGAGTACCGGAGGAATTGGAGGATTTCTGCCGCGCACTGGACATCCCGTACACTCCGGTTCCACACTGGTACGCCGAATTCAACGCGCTACAACCAAACAGACCCTCACACGGAGAAGAACCCATGGATGCCAACAACACCAGTTACCGCAGACGGCGTTCTCCCTCCACTCACAGATCTTCGCCTGGCTCCCGCTACCCACCGACCAGCCCTATGACGGCGCCTCTCCCACGCAGAGCCCGCAGAGATCGCTAATGACCCACGCAGAAGGTACCTGTAAGACGACATCGCTCCTTTTCCCCCGTGCCTCCCCCACCGCTACCTGACCTACAAATTGACTGCCGCAAAACCACCGACGCTCCTTGTAGAGACATGGCATCACTCGCCTCCACCACCGGAACCCCCGATAAAAGACCCCTGCAACAGCAGCAGATCCTCTCCACCCACAGACCACAACGACTTTCCTTTCTCCTTACCCCTTGATACGCGTGGGCAGCCTCCACCTCGGCCCCCGATCACTCAACCCTCCACTGCAAGTTCCCCAGATTCCCTGCAAACCCACAGCAAGACGTCCAGGCTCCGGCTTCATCTCATCTACCCATTCCTCCGCATCGGAATGCCAAGAGTCACATCCCCGACGAGACTCGCCTCCAGAACGAATAACCCCCTGGACTACCTTTGGACTGACATCCTTCCACAATACAATTGACCACGGTCAGGTATAGATGCTGTTTATTGTACATATATCATATAAAACACTATATGGGCTATGCTACCTCCTGGAAAAGGAAATCTGACAGGCCTTAAGCCTCTCTTACAGGTTCAATATCTATACGACGTTTCATTTAAAGTCATTTAAAGTTTTTCAATAGTTCAATTAGAGTAAATGGTTGTTTTTTTTTTTTTTTTTTTCTTTTTTGCATTAACGCCAGAATCAGGCACCGAGGGTTGAAATCATTGGAACCCTATTGACGCGCCTAAACCGACACCCCTCACCCAGCATACCGCTTGGTGATCGGCCCGGGAATATCATAAGAGGTGGTTAAGTAGTGACGTTGCTCCTGCAGTACCTATCCCACACTGCCTACCCCACGAGAACGGAAGTGCCGATCCTAGTACCCTATTTTATCCCCATACCGCTTAACGCACCATACCCCGGGGTATCCAATCGCCCGCTGCCACCACAATCCCTGCCTCTCCCTCCAATAACCACATCTATAAAACTCCCACACTTGGGTTCTCGCACCACCATACATACCTTCCTCCCCCCAGCATAAACATGGGGCTTCGCCCATAGAACCTGCTAAGCACGACAGACTTGCTTTATCCTATCTTGCCCTTACTCTAAACATTTCGCTTCTCCCTAAAAACGGCCGCACCCGCAGACAACCACCTACCCCCCACCCCATATCCCACCTACATCTAGAAGGTTTACAAGTATACCATGACTCAGACGCGCAACCCGCAAATGGTCTTTCCCCATCTCACACCAATCTTCCCCTTAAAGGTTCTGCAGACAGCAAACTCACTGCTAATCCACGGACGAAGCGTTACTCAGTTTTATGTTGACTATATAGTCTTACGTTACATGTTTATGTTTTTGTTAAAAGCAATGTGGTAAACAGACTACATACTCGAACAACAGACCCTGTATACTTGAATGTTATGTAAGAGACATAATATACCTCCCTTTACTGGATTAATGCCTACATATAACGGCAGGAATCACCTTATACACAGTTGTGATACTTTATTCCCACCAAACATCTCACTATCATCCCTAACCCCGACATTCCCAAAATCAACCTCAAAAATATATCTCGTGGGGTATCTCCTATTTATCATAAACATTGCAAAATACTGGCATTAACACCACTGCCTCTCCTACACCCCACATGCACCTCACCCATCGATACTAACGGTTCCATCTACTTTTAAACACCGGTCCACACTGTTGATCCCCCTCCCCTACATATCAAGGCTGAAGGTGGGATAGACCTCTCGGATCCCTACCACACTCTTACTTCTCCACCCTCGAATCTCTCGACAGACAAGTCAACCCCCACACGGTGGTGTTCATATCCCATCCATCTTTTGCACTCTAACATCAGTACACCCATTGAATTTTACTGGCAACTATAATTCTAGTGGTGAAGAACACCTACTCTGGTGTTCTAACTACCACATATTGCCAGTTTCGTTTACCCCCACCCCTTATCACTCCCCTAGCTGCCCCACCACCTTCTCCTCAACTCTCCCCTCCAGAGCCCTTTTCTCCCCCACACCCCCCTGCCCAGACTTACATTCCTCAAAGTGACACTCCATAGACACCTCAATATGGCGTTGAGCACGAACAATACTACCATACCCGGTATTAAAATAGTCTCCCTCAACGTGAAGGGACTCAACACCCCAGAAAAACGTTCTCAGCTTCTCCTTACCATGCACAGACTCCGAGCCAGCATAGTGCTTTTACAGGAAACACACTTCCGCTCAGACCACTCCCCTAAACTATCCAATGCCCAATACCCGACTGCTATACACGCAACCAACCCCCACCAAAAAACTAAAGGAGTATCGATCCTTCTCGCTAAAAATTGCCCGCTACAAGTTACAGACTCCCTCGCAGACCCGGAAGGTAGATACCTATTTATAAAAGGTTCAATCCACAATAAAACCATAACGCTGGCGAATATCTACGCCCCGAACAAACACCAAGTCTCATTTTTTAGATCTACCACAACCGCCCTCACAAACTTTCAAGAAGGTACCCTCGTATTAGGGGGTGATTTTAACGTCCCACTAAATCCCATCCAAGATACATCCAACCAATCGTCCGTCCTACCTTACAAAGCTCTCAAAGAAATTAAATCTCTACTCCAACAACTATTGCTCCACGATACATGGCGCACATTGAACCCAGATACCAAAGACTACACCTTCTACTCTACACCACACGACCGCTACTCTAGGATAGACTACCTTTTCCTAACGCAAAACGACCTACCCCTACTCTCTCACACTTCCATCGAACCCATGACTATTTCTGACCATAATCCCATATCTATGACGCTTCGCTTCCCCGACTCCACACCACACTCCAGAATATGGAGATTAGACTCTTCACTGCTTTCCGATCCCTCCGTCACAACTGAAGTACACTCCACGATACAACACTTCTTTCAAGACAATGACCCGGAGGACACCTCTCACCTCACTAACTGGGAGGCACACAAAAGTGTGATCAGAGGTACCTTCCTTGCAGCAGCAGCAAAACGCAACAGGGAAAGACGGAAACAACATTCCGACCTCATAGACAGAATCCGCAAACTAGAAGGTCTGCATAAGCGCTCACAAGCACTCACCGCCCTCAATGACCTAATACAGGCTAGAAAAGATCTGCTCGACCTTCTAGACGCGCAAATACAGCGTAAATATATACTCTCAAAAAAAAAATTCTATGAATTTGGCAACAAGGCTAGTAAAATGTTAGCGAGAGCCCTGCAAGTATCCCGTTCCAACAAGACTATACACTACATCACTGATCCCTCGGGACGCAAAATCTCCAAGTCCCCTGAAATAGCTCGTCAATTCGTACAATATTACAACAAACTATATAACCTAGCCCCCCCCGGTCCCACCACAGATAATAATACACGCCTCCAAATGATATCAGAGTTTCTAAAACAATACAGCCCAAACCCCATTCCAGACTCCATAGCACAAGATTTAAACAATCCTCTCACTCACACAGAAGTCATGGAAGCGCTAAAACAAATGAAAGCAGGTAAAAGCCCGGGACCTGACGGCCTTACTGCCAGCTATTACAAAACCTATGCGGAATTACTTACACCCCATTTCTTGCAGGCCTTTAACTCCTTTGCCCAACCAATCCACCCTCCACGTGACCTCCTTACAGCTCATATTGCAGTAATCCCCAAACCAGACAAAGATCATTCACTAGTCACCAACTATAGACCTATCTCCCTGCTTAACGTTGACCTTAAATGGTATGCAAAAACCTTAGCTAACAGACTCCTACCACTGATTCCCCAACTTATTGATCTTGACCAAGTGGGCTTTGTCCCCGGTAGGGAAGCAAGGGACAACACGCTCAAAGCGATTAACATACACCACTGGCTCACATCCACCAAAAATAAAGGCTTCATGCTCTCGCTCGACGCGGAGAAGGCATTCGACAGAGTGGCATGGGACTACATGAGGGAGACCCTCAAAGCCACAGGTCTTCCCCAAACGATGCTAAACTTCATTGCAGCACTCTACTCTAACCCTACAGCTAAAGTCCAAATTAACGGTCACCTGTCGGATGCCTTCTCCGTGTCGAATGGCACAAGACAAGGATGCCCGCTGTCCCCTTTAATCTTCATCCTTACCCTAGAACCTTTTCTCAGATGTATCAATGCAAACCCCGACATTAAGGGAATTCAAATCAAAGACCGCATGTACAAATTAGCGGCATTTGCGGACGACATTCTCCTATTTCTAACCGACCCACTTACAACAATCCCAAATCTGCTAAAAGACTTCAAAACCTTCCACACCCTCTCCAATCTTCAAATCAATTTCTCAAAATCTACCGCTCTCAATATCTCCCTACCCTCAGACATATGTCAACAATGTAAACGTACTTTTCCGTTCACGTGGAACGAACACTCAATTCCATATTTAGGCATTCAAATACCTTCCACCCTATCGAACCTATACGCTCAAAACCATTCCCCTCTCCTACTAAAAATACAACGGGACCTCACTAAATGGTCAACTGGACAATTCTCCTGGTTCGGTAGGGCAGCAATTATTAAAATGAATATCCTACCTAGAATTTTATACACCCTGCAAACGATCCCAATTAAACTACCTCCCACATTCTTTTCCACGTACCAAAAAGCATGCACAAACTTCATCTGGGGGAAAACCCGCCCACGTCTCAGCTTCCAGAGACTGACGGCCCCCAAACTTTTAGGGGGAATAGGGCTCCCTGATATACACAAATACCAATTAGCTTGTCACCTGACTAGGATCGTCGACTGGAACGTCCACACCAACCAGAAAGCCTGGATTCAAATAGAACAATCATTTTCACATATACCCATACATCACACACCATGGATTATTTCCACACTCCTACCCCAGGCATACTCCCAACACCCGCTGGTCAACCCTACATTACTAGCGTTCCGCACTGCATGTACTAAACATAATATTTCCTCAGTCAAAGGCCCGATGACCCCTATCCGCCACAACCCCGAATTCCAACCGGGCATGCATACCTCCTTTTTAACAGACATCTGGCCCCATCAAACTATCAGAGCGAATCAATTCTTTGAAGGGGACAGCCTCCTATCCCAAACTAAATTAGCCTCTAAGCTACACATAGCCGAGTTCCCATTCTGGACATATGTGCAATTAAGGAATTTCTTCAAGAAACCTTCCCCCACACCGGAGTGGTCCCGGCCCACGACCCCGTTCGAAAACCTCTGTTTAACCGAAGGAACACTCACCCACCTGATTTCACAAACCTATAGCCTCTTGTTTACTGAACACACCATTACAAAACACTGGACCAACCACCAATGGGAACAAGATCTCTCCATTCAGTTAAACGATCAAGAATGGGCTACCATTTACACACTGATCCACAAAGGTTCGATGAACGTGCAAGTCCAAGAAAACGCATACAAATTGTTCTCCAGATGGTACCGCACACCACACCTACTACACCAATTCGACCGATCAATACCCTCTACCTGCTGGAGGTGTAAAACTGACACGGGTTCTATGTTACACGTCTGGTGGTCATGCACCAAACTCCAACCTTTCTGGACGAAAGTCCACGAACTAATCACAAGAATAACCACCTATTCCCTGGACTTTGAACCCCAAATGTTCCTCCTACACCACTCTAAGACACGACCACCTGCATACAATCACTCTCTAACTATGCACTTAGTGAATGCTGCAAAAATGTGTATTCCTCGTAAATGGCGTTCCACGGAACCACCTACCATAAGAGATTGGTTTCATCGCATTCAACAAACAAAGGTCATGGAAGACCTCATCCACCAATCCAAAGATACACAGACTAAATTCACCAAAATTTGGACATGCTGGATACATTTCACCACTACAAACGAATATAAAATATTAATGTCCTAACTGTCATCACCACACCACAAGCACCTCACCGACCTCACCTAGCTGTACTAGATTGCGGCTCGCTCATAATCGTGTACTGACACAGTGTCACACTACGGGCCCACCATCCTCCCCTCCCCGTTCACGCGTCCTACCCTCCCTCATCCCCCATAGTCAATCTCTCACATCTCTACTTTTTTCATTTTTTCCTTTTTCATTTTTTACCTTCCCCTTCCATGATTGAACTCCATTGTCCATTCTACACACATGCTCACCCGCCACCAAAGAGATACATTTTACCTTGTACCCACAGAGCTACACCTTCACAAACACCTATAAAAACCTCCGTTTGTCCTCGCCAGACAAAACAACTTGAATAACTATGTCTTCCACGACACATTACTGGTTTCACGCAATGTACGATAACTGCAATACTTATCACATGCACCTTGCCTTATGAAAGCTTTTGTGACTATATTGTACTGCTTTACCAAACAACCTTGGCGGCTGCGCCCGCACTCTCGCATCTCTGTGTGTAATCATATACCTCCTTATGTACCTGTCAATTTATTTCTGAAAAATCAATAAAATATGTTTTAAAAAAAAAAAAAAAAAAAAAAATAGGTTCCTATGTGGATTTATAAACAATATTCCACCCATAATCCACATGTAGAAAAATAATAATATGCATATTTTATCAGAAATGGGTTTAATATGTTGCTATGTATGTTATCTACAATACTCCACCAAAAATCCCCATGTAGAAAAATAACTACATGCATATTCTCATCAGAAATGGGTTAAATAGGTTCCTATGTATATTTATGAAGAATATTCCACCCATAATCCCCATGTAGAAAAATCATTATATCCATATTCTTATCATAAATGGGTTAAATATATTCCTATGTATGTTTAACTCCAATATTTCATCCAAAATCCCCATGTAGAAAAATACTGATATGCATATTCTTATCAGAAATAGGTTTAATATGTTGCTATGTATGTTTAGCTATAATACTCCACCCAAAACCCCATGTAGAAAAATAACTATATGCATATTCTTATCATAAATGGATTGAATAGGTTCCTATGTATATTTATAAACAATATTCCACCCAAAATACCCATGTAGTAAAATAATTGTATGCATATTCATATAAGAAATTGGTTTAATATGCTGTTATGTATAGTTATTAACAATATTCCATCCATAATCCCCAATAAAAAAAGCAATGATATGCATATTCTTATCAGAAATGGGTTATATAGGTTCCTATGTATATTTATAAACAATATTCCACCCATTATCCCAATGTAGAAAAATTATTATATGCATATTCTTATCAGAAATGGATTAAATAGGTTCCTATGTATATTTATAAACAATATTCCACTCATAATCCACATGTAGAAAAATAATGATATGTGCATTTTTATCAAAAATAGGTTTAATATGTTGCTATGTATGTTTATTGACAATATTCCACCCAAAATTCCAATGTAGAGAAAAAAATATGTGCATATTCTTATGAGAAATGGGTTAAATAGGTTCCTATGTATATTTATAAACAATATTCTATCCATATTCCCCATGTAGAAAAATAATTATATGCATAATCTTATCAGATATGGGATAAATAGGTTCCTATGTATGTTTATAAACGATATTCAACCCATAATCCCCATATAGCAAAAAATATATATGCACATTCATACAAGATATAGATTTAATATGTTGCTGTGTATATTTATAAACAATATTCCAACCTTAATCCCCATGTAGAAAAATAATTATATGCATATTCTTATTAGAAATGGGTTAAATAGATTTCTATGTATATTTATAAACAATATTCCATCCATTATCCTCATGTAGAAAAATAATTATGTGCATATTCTTATGACAAATGGGTTAAATAGGTTACTATGTATATTTAAAAACAATATTCCACCCATAATCTCTATGTAAAAAAATAATTATATCCATATTCTTATCAGAAATTGGTTAAATAGGTTACTATGTATATTTATAAACAATATTCCACCCATAATCCCAATGTAGAAAATAATTATATGGATATTCTTATCAGAAATGGGTTAAGGGGGTTCCTATGTATATTTATAAACAATATTCCACAAATTATCCCCATATAGACAAATAATTATATTCATATTCTTATCAGAAATGGGTTAAACAGGTTCCTATGTATATTTATAAACAATATTCCACCATGATCCCCATATAGAAAAAAAAATATGCATATTCTTATCAGAAATGGGTTAAATAGGTTCCTATGCATATTTATAAACAATATTCCACCAATAATCCAAATGTAGAAAAATAATTATATGCATATTCTTATCAGAAATGGGTTAAATACGTTCCTATGTATATTTGTAAACAATATTCCACCCATATTCCAAACGTAGAAAAATAATTATATGCATATCCTTATCAGAAATGGGTTAAATAGGTTCCTATGTATATTTATAAACAATATTCAACCCATAATCCCCATATAGCAAAATAATTTTATGCATATTCATAGCAGAAATAGAATTAATATGTTGTTATGTAATTTTATAAACAATATTATATCCATAATCCCCATGTAGAAAAAAAATTATATTCATATTATTATCAGAAAAGGGTAAATAGGTTCCTATGTATATTTATAAACAATTTTCCACCATAATCCCCATGTAGAAAAATAATTATATGCATATTCTTATCAAAAAATGTATAAATATGTATATTTATAAACAATATTCCACCCATAATGACCATGTAGACAAATAATTATATTCATATTCTTATCAGAAATGGGTTAAATAGGTTCCTATGTATATTTATAAACAATTTTCCACCATAATCCCCATGTAGAAAAATAATTATATGCATATTCTTATTAGAAATGGGTTAAATAGGTTACTATGTATATATATAAACAATATTCCACCCATAATCCACATGTAGAAAAATAATTATATGCATATTCGTATCAGAAAAGGGTTAAATAGCGTCCTATGTATATTTATAAACAATATTCCACCAATAATCCATATGTAGAAAAATAATTATATACATATTCTTATCAGAAATGCTTTAATTAGGTTCCTATGTATATTTATAAACAATATTCCACCTAAAACCCCCGATACTAAAAAATATTTATATGCATATTCTTATCTGAAAGGGGTTAAATAGGTTTTTATGTATATTTATAAACAATATTCCACCTATAATCCCCATACTAAAAAATATTTATATGCATATTCTTATCAGAAAGGGGTTAAATAGGTTACTATGTATATTTATAAACAATATTCCACCCATAATTCCCATGTAGAAAAATAATTATATGCATATTCTTATCAGAAATGCGTTAAATAGGTTCCTATGTATATTTATAAGCAATATTCCACAAATAGCCCCATAAAGAATAATAATTATATGCATATTCGTATCAGAAATGGGTTAAATAGGTTCCTATGTATATTTAAAAGACAATATTCCACCAATAATCCGCATGTAGAAAAATAATTATATGCATATTTTTATCAGAAATGGGTTAAATATATTCCTATGTATGTTTAACTACAATATTCTATCCATAATTCCCATGTAGAAAAATAATTATATGCATATTCTTATGAGAAATTGGTTAAATAGGTTACTATGTATATTTAAAAACAGTATTCCACCCATAATCCCTGTGTAGAAAAATAATAATATGCATATTCTTATCAGAAATGGTTTAAATAGGTTCCTATGTATATGTATAAACAATATTCCACCCATAATCCCCATGTATAAAAATAATTATATGCATATTTTAAGAGAAATGGGTTAAATAGGTTACTATGTATATTTTAAAACAGTATTCCACCCATAATCCCTATGTAGAAAAATAATTATGTGGATATTCTTACCAGAAATTGGTTAAATAGGTTCCTATGTATTTTAAACAATATTCCACCTATAATCCCCATACTGAAAAATATTTATATGCATATTCTTATCAGAAAGGGGTTAAATAGGTTACTATGTATATTATTATCAATATTCCACCCATAATTCCCATGTAGAAAAATAATTATATGCATATTCTTATCAGAAATGGGTTAAATAGGTTCCTTTGTATATTTATAAACAATTTTCCACTATAGTCACCATGTAGAAAAATAATTATATGCATATTCTTATCAGAAATGCTTTAATTAGGTTCCTATGTATATTTATTAACAATATTCCACCCATAACCCCATATAGAAATATAATTATATGCATATTCTTATCAGAAATAGGTTAAATAGGGTCCTATGTATTTTTATAAACAATATTCCACCAATAATCTCCATGTATAAAAATAATTATATGCATATTCTTATCAGAAATACTTTAATTAGGTTCCTATGTATATTTCTAAACAATATTCTACCCATAATCCCCATAGAGACAAATAATTATATTCATATTCTTATCAGAAATGGGTTAAATTGGTTCCTATGTATATTTATAAACAATATTCCACCAATAATCCCCATGTAGAAAAATAATGATATGCATATTTTTATCAGAAATGGGTTAAATAGGTTCCAATGTATATTTATAAACAATATTCCACCCATAATTCCCATGTAGAAAAATAATTATATGCATATTCTTATCAGAAATTGGTTAAATAGGTTCCTATTTATATTTATAAACAATTTTCAACTATAATCCCCATATAGAAAAATAATTATATGCATATTCTTATCAGAAATGGGTTAAATAGGTTCCTATGTATATTTATAAACCATATTCCACCCATAATTCCCATGTAGAAAAATAATTATATGCATATTCTTATTAGAAATGCTTTAATTATGTCCCTATGTATATTTATAAACAATTTTCCACCATAATCCCCATATAGAAAAATAATTATATGCATATTCTTATCAGAAATTGGTTAAATAGGTTCCTATGTATATTTAAAAACAATATTCCACCAATAATCCCCATGTAGAAAAATAATTATATGCATATTTTTATCAGAAATGGGTTAAATATGTTGCTATGTATATGTATAAACAATATTCCACCCATAATCCCCATGTAGAAAAATAATTATATGCATATTCTTATGAGAAATTGGTTAAATATATTCCTATGTATGTTTATCTACAATATTCCACCCATAATCCCCACGTAGAAAAATAATTATATGTATATTCTTATCAGAAATGGGTTAAATATGTTCCTATGTATATTTATAAACAATATTCCACCAATAATCCCCATGTAGAAAAATAATTATATGCATATTCTTATCAGAAATGGTTTAATTAGGTTCCTATGTATTTTTTTTTAAACAATATTCCACCCATAACCCCATATAGAAAAATAATTATATGCATATTCTTATCAGAAATGGGTTAAATAGGCTCCTATGTATATTTATAAACAATATTCCACCCATAATTCCCATGTAGAAAAATAATTATATGCATATTCTTATTAGAAATGTTTTAAGTAGGTTCCTATGTATATTTATAAACAATTTTCCACCATAATCCCCATATAGAAAAATAAGTATATGCATATTCTTATCAGAAATTGGTTAAATAGGTTCCTATGTATATTTAAAAAACAATATTCCAGCAATAAACCCCATGTAGAAAAATAATGATATGCATATTCTTATGAGAAATTGGTTAAATATATTCCTATGTATGTTTAACTACAATATTCCAACCATAATCCCCATGTAGAAAAATAATTATATGTATATTCTTATCAGAAATGAGTTAAATATGTTCATATGTATATTGATTAACAATATTCCACCCATAATCCCCATATAGACAAATAATTATATTAATATTCTTATGAGCAATGGGTTAAATAGGTTCCTATGTATATTTATAAACAATTTTCCACCATGCTCCCCATATAGAAAAATAATTATATGCATATTCTTATTAGAAATGGGTTAAATAGCATCCTATGTATATTTATAAACAATATTCCACCAATAATCCCCATGTAGAAAAATAATTATATACATATTCTTATCAGAAATGCTTTAATTAGGTTCCTATGTATATTTATAAATAATATTCCACCCATAACCCCATATAGAAAAATAATTATATGCATGTTTTTATCAGAAATGGGTTAAATAGGCTCCTATATATATTTATAAACAATTTTCCACTATAGTCCCCAAGTAGAAAAATAATTATATGCATACTCTTATCAGAAAGGGGTTAAATAGGTTACTATGTATATTTATAAACAATATTCCACCCATAATTCCCATGTAGAAAAATAATTATATGCATATTCTTATCCGAAAGGGGTTAAATAGGTTACTATGTATATTTATAATCAATATTCCAACCATAATCCCCATATAGACAAATAATTATACTAATATTCTTATGAGCAATGGGTTAAATAGGTTCCAATGTATATTTATAAACAATTTTCCACTATAGTCCCCAAGTAGAAAAATAATTATATGCATATTCTTATCAGAAAGGGGTTAAATAGGTTACTATGTATATTTATAAACAATATTCCACCCATAATTCCCATGTAGAAAAATAATTATATGCATATTCTTATCAGAAAGGGGTTAAATAGGTTACTGTGTATATTTATAAACAATATTCCACCCATAATTCCCATGTAGAAAAATAATTATATGCATATTCTTATCAGAAATGGGTTAAATAGGTTCCTACGTATATTTATAAACAATATTCCACCTATAACCCCCATCCTGAAAAATATTTATTAGCATATTCTTATCAGAAATGGGTTAAATAGGTTCCTATGTATATTTATAAACAATATTCCACCAATAGCCCCATATAGAAAAATAATTATATGCATATTTGTATCAGAAATGGGTTAAATAGCGTCCTATGTATATTTAGAAACAATATTCCACCTATAATTCCCATGTAGAAAAATAATTATATGCATATTCTTATCAGAAATGCTTTAATTAGGTTCCTATGTATATTTATAAACAATATTACACCCAAAACCCCATATAGAAAAATAATTATATGCATATTCTTATCAGAAATGGGTTAAATAGGTCCCTATGTATAATTATAAACATTTTTCCACCATAATGCCTATATAGAAAAATGATTATATGCATATTCTTATCAGAAATAGGTTAAATACGTTCCTATGTATATTTATAAACAATATTCCACCCATAATCCCCATGTAGAAAAATAATTATATGCATATTCTTATCAGAAATGGGCTAAATAGGTTACTATGTATATTTAAAAACAATATTCCACCCATAATCCCCATGTAGAAATATAATTATATGCATATTCTTATCAGAAATATTTTAATTAAGTTCCTACGTATATTTATAAACAATGTTTCACTATAATCCCCATATAGAAAAATAATTATATACATATTCTTATCAGAAATTGGTTAAATAGGTTCCAATGTATATTTATAAACAATATTCCACCCATAATTCCCATGTAGAAATATAATTATATGCATATTCCTATCAGAAATGCTTTAATTAGGTTCCTATGTATATTTATAAACAATTTTCCACCATAATCCCCATATAGAAAAATAATTATATGCATATTCTTATCAGAAATTGGTTAAATAGGTTACTATGTATATTTATAAACAATATTCCACCCATAATTCCCAGGTAGAAAAATAATTATATACATATTCTTATCAGAAATGGGTTAAATAGGTTCCTGTGTATATTTAAAAAACAATATTCCACCAATAATCCCCATGTAGAAAAATAATGATATGCATATTTTTATCAGAAATGGGTTAAATATGTTGCTATGTATATTTATAAACAATATTCCACCCATAATCCCCATGTAGAAAAATAATTATATGCATATTCTTATGAGAAATTGGTTAAATATATTCCTATGAATGTTTAACTACAATATTCCACCCTTAATCCCCATGTAGAAAAATAATTATACGCATATTCTTATCAGAAATGGGTTAAATATGTTCCTATGTATATTTATAAACAATATTCCACCCATAATTCCCATGTAGAAAAAAAATTATATGCATATTCTTATCAGAAAGGGGTTAAATATGTTACTATGTTTATTTATAATCAATATTCCACCCATAATTCCCATGTAGAAAAATAATTATATGCATATTCTTATCAGAAAGGGGTTAAATATGTTACTATGTATATTTATAATCAATATTCCACCCATAATTTCCATGTAGAAAAATAATTATATGCATATTCTTATCAGAAATGGGTTAAATAGGTTACTATGTATATTTATAAACAATATTCCACCCATAATTCCCATCTAGAAAAACAATTATATGCATATTCTTATCAGAAATGGGTTAAATGGGTTCCTATGTATATTTAAAAAACAATATTCCACGAATAATCCCCATGTAGAAAAATAATTATATGCATATTTTTATCAGACATGGGTTAAATATGTTGCTATGTATATTTATAAACAATATTCCACCCATAATCCCCATGTAGAAAAATAATTATATGCATATTCTTATGAGAAATTGGTTAAATACATTCCTATGTATCTTTAACTACAATATTCCACCCTTAATCCCCATGTAGAATAATAATTATAAGTATATTCTTATCAGAAATGGGTTAAATATGTTCCTATGTATATTTATAAACAATATTCCACCCATAATCCCCATATAGACAAATAATTATATTAATATTCTTATGAGCAATGGGTTAAATAGGTTCCTATGTATATTTATAAACAATTTTCCACTATAGTCCCCAAGTAGAAAAATAATTATATGCATATTCTTATCAGAAAGGGGTTAAATAGGTTACTATGTACATTTATAAATAATATTCCACCCATAATTCCCATGTAGAAAAATAATCATATGCATATTCTTATCAGAAAGGGGTTAAACAGGTTCCTATGTATATTTATAAATAATATTCCACCATAACCCCATATAGAAAAATAATTATATGCATATTTTTATCAGAAATGGGTTAAATAGGCTCCTGTGTATATTTATAAACAATATTCCACCCATAATTCCCATGTAGAAAAATAATTATATGCATATTCTTATCAGAAATGGGTTAAATAGGTTCCTATGTATATTTATAAACAATATTCCACCCATAATTCCCATGTAGACAAATAATTATATGCATATTCTTATCAGATATGGGTTAAATAGGTTCCTATGTATATTTATAAACAATATTCCACCAATAGCCCCATATAGAAAAATAATTATATGCATATTTGTATCAGAAATTGGTTAAATAGCGTCCTATGTATATTTAGAAACAATATTCCACCTATAATCCCCATGTAGAAAAATAATTATATGCATATTCTTATCAGAAATACTTTAATTAGGTTCCTATGTATATTTATAAACAATGTTCCACTATAATCCCCATACTGAAAAATATTTATATGCATATTCGTATCAGAAATGGGTTAAATAGCATCCTATGTATATTTATAAACAATATTCCACCAATCATCACCATGTAGAAAAATAATTATATGCATATTCTTATCAGAAATGCTTTAATTAGGTTCCTATGTATATTTATAAACAATATTCCACCCAAAACCCCATATAGAAAAATAATTATATGCATATTCTTATCAGAAATGGGTTAAATAGGTCCCTATGTATAATTATAAACATTTTTCCACCATAATGCCTATATAGAAAAATGATTATATGCATATTCTTATCAGAAATAGGTTAAATACGTTCCTATGTATATTTATAAACAATATTCCACCCATAATCCCCATGTAGAAAAATAATTATATGCATATTCTTATCAGAAATGGGTTAAATAGGTTACTATGTATATTTAGAAACAATATTCCACCCATAATCCCCATGTAGAAATATAATTATATGCATATTCTTATCAGAAATATTTTAATTAGGTTCCTACGTATATTTATAAACAATGTTTCACTATAACCCCCATATAGAAAAATAATTATATACATATTCTTATCAGAAATTGGTTAAATAGGTTCCAATGTATATTAATAAACAATATTCCACCCATAATTCCCATGTAGAAATATAATTATATGCATATTCCTATCAGAAATGCTTTAATTAGGTTCCTATGTATATTTATAAACAATTTTCCACCATAATCCCCATATAGAAAAATAATTATATGCATTTTCTTATCAGAAATTGGTTAAATAGGTTCCTACGTATATTTAAAAAACAATATTCCACCCATAATCCCCATGTAGAAAAATAATTATATGCATATTCTTATCAGAAATACTTTAATTACGTTCCTATGTATATTTATAAAACAATTTTCCACTATAATCCCCATATAAAAAAATAATTATATACATATTCTTATCAGAAATTGGTTAAATAGGGTCCTATGTATATTTATAAACAATATTCCACCCATAACTCCATATAGAAAAATATTTATATGCATATTCTTATCAGAAATGGGTTAAATAGGTTCCTATGTATATTTAAAAAACAATATTCCACCAATAATCCCCATGTAGAAAAATAATTATATGCATATTTTTATCAGAAATGGGTTAAATATGTTGCTATGTATATTTATAAACAATATTCCACCCATAATCCCCATGTAGAAAAATAATTATATGCATATTCTTATGAGAAATTGGTTAAATATATTCCTATGTATGTTTAACTACAATATTCCACCCTTAATCCCCATGTAGAAAAATAATTATAAGTATATTCTTATCAATAATGGGTTAAATATGTTCCTATGTATATTTATAAACAATATTCCACCCATAATCCCCATATAGACAAATAATTATATTAATATTCTTATGAGCAATGGGTTAAATAGGTTCCTATGTATATTTATAAACAATTTTCCACCATACTCCCCATATAGAAAAATAATTATATGTATATTCTTATCAGAAATGGGTTAAATAGTGTCCTATGTATATTTATAAACAATATTCCACCAATAATCCCCATGTAGAATAATAATTATATACATATTCTTATCAGAAATGCTTTAATTAGGTTCCTATGTATATTTATAAATAATATTCCACCATAACCCCATATAGAAAAATAATTATATGCATATTTTTATCAGAAATGGGTTAAATAGGCTCCTATGTATATTTATATACAATATTCCACCCATGATCCCCATGTAGAAAAATAATTATATGTATATTCTTATCAGAAATGGGTTAAATAGGTTCCTATGTATATTTATAAACAATTTTCCACTATAGTCCCCAAGTAGAAAAATAATTATATGCATATTCTTATCTGAAAGGGGTTAAATAGGTTACTGTGTATATTTATAAACAATATTCCACCCATAATTTCCATGTAGAAAAATAATTATATGCATATTCTTATAAGAAATCGGTTAAATAGGTTACTATGTATATTTATAAACAATATTCCACCCATAATTCCCATGTAGAAAAATAATTATATGCATATTCTTATCAGAAATGGGTTAAATAGGTTCCTATGTATATTCATAAACAATATTCTACCCATAATTCCCATGTAGACAAATAATTATATGGATATTCTTATCATAATTGGGTTAAATAGGTTCCTATGTATATTTATAAACAATAATCCACCAATAGCCCCATATAGAAAAATAATTATATGCATATTTGTATCAGAAATGGGTTAAATAGCGTCCTATGTATATTTAGAAACAATATTCCACCTATAATCCCCATGTAGAAAAATAATTATATGCATATTCTTATCAGAAATACTTTAATTAGGTTCCTATGTATATTTATAAACAGTGTTCCACTAAAATCCCCATATAGAAAAATAATTATATGCATATTCTTATCAGAAATGGGTTAAATAGCATCCTATGTATATTTATAAACAATATTCCACCAATCACCATGTAGAAAAATTATTATATGCATATTCTTATCAGAAATGGGTTAAATCCTGAGGGGCGTGGCCGGAAGCAGATGGAAGTGAGAGCTGAGGAGTGAAAGTGTGTGTCCATCCTGCTCCTGGACATGGCCACGTGATTAGCCTAATCAGCCTGTGGAGATGTGTTTGTTTACGGCCCCCCTGCTCTGTCGCCTATGAGATTGATATCCCCTGTGCGGTAGCGGCTGGTGCTGTGAGACCCTGTCCGGGGACGTGTGTGGGATCGGAAGCTGGTGGAGGAGAGAAGTGTATGACGCAAGCCAGACGAGGGGGAGCATGGCTCGGCTGCGGGTGAGAGAGATTGGAGGAGGAAAACACCAAAGGTCAGAATCTGTCAGAGTTGCTGGAGGCAGGACTTTCAGTGTGTACCGCAGCTAACGTGCTAGCTGTGCTGTGTGAAGTGTGAAGATTATAAGCAGGAATTCGGTGTGCTGGCTGGAGCAGTGTAACTAGAGACAGTCTGGCAGTCTGGCAGCTGTAGATAGCGGTGGGATGAACAGCTGTGTGCAGCTGTGAAGATCACAGAAGCAATCCTTCGGTCCTGTGTATCCCCCATAAACCAGGCTGGAAGTATCCTCTGCTGTGTGAAGGGAGGTATCGTATGAACTCTCTTAACCCTTTGTAACAGTGTTTGGTGTCACCCATAGTTCATTATGGAAGTATAGCAGGGACTGCCGTGTATTTAAAATATTGAAATAAGGGCTGAGTTACTGGATCAGTTAAGCCTTCCTTTGAGTTAAGATAAGCCTTCCTTTGAGTAAAGAAATAAAGTATATTGCTATACTGCTATACTGTGACACTGTGATACGGGCTGTGCAGGTGGAGAAAGCATAAACTTACAAGGTGAACCAATATGTCAGCAAGAAGGAAGGGAGAAGAACACCCCAACCAGGACAATATGGGTACCCAGTCTCTACGGTCAGCCAAAGAGAAGGATGGATATAGTAAAACACAATATAAGGTAGTAAGCCGCACGTTAAATGTAAAAAGAACCTGTGACACATTGAATTATAGAAAAACACAGAAGACACAGATAAAAATAGGGTTAAATATAGGGATAATCTGAAAGTTTATAGTGGGACAAAGGATTTGCAGGTTTTGCACTGGATGTTACACGATATGAAAAGTAGGTTTTGGGTGTTATGGGGAAACACAGAGTTAATATATTGTAAATAAGATACAAAATCCAACACCTGGGGCAATGTGGTATGGGAAGAAATGGAGCAGGACTACACTAAAAGATGAGAATAATAGGAAGTTTCAAAAGAATAATAGGACTGGTGGAGAGCTATAGAGGTTTTTCTTTTTCTTTTTGTTTTTTTTTCAATTAGACGATATCTGTCCTTCCTTTTTTGTGGTGTTAACTTTACTTTAGATTAGTAAATGGGACTAAAGATAGGCTCATGGAATGTTAGGGGGATGGGCACTCCCTCCAAGAGAGCATTGGTATTTGATATATTAGAGACTTTTAAAGTGGATATTGCCTGTCTACAGGAGACGCATTTGACACGGGATACGAAAACTCACATAAGAAATAGAAAATATTGGCACCAGTTTCATGCGGTACACACCTCTTATTCAAGGGGCGTGGCAGTGTTAATTGGGAAAGAGGTTGTGTTCTCCTGTAGGCAGTGCAATATAGATGTGGAGGGAGGTATGTTTTCCTGCACTGTACAATAGGGAATCAGGAATGCATATTAGCGAATATTTATAACCCTCCACCTTTTAAACTAGACGTTCTATATTCTTTGTTGGAGTTTATGGTGGATAAACCGAATATACCTGTTATTTCTGTAGGGGATTTTAATGTCGCAATAAATAAAGAAATAGATAGATTTCCCCCAGGGAAAAAGGGGCAGGGCTCATATGGGATCCGAATGAGCCAGTTTCTTAACCACTTCAGCCCCGGAAGGTTTTACCCCCTTCCTGACCAGAGCACTTTTTACAATTCAGCACTGCGTCGCTTTAACTGCTAATTGCGCGGTCATGCAATGCTCAACCCAAACGAAATTTGCGTCCTTTTCTTCCCACAAATAGAGCTTTCTTTTGATGATATTTGATCACCTCTGCCGTTTTTATTTTTTGCGCTATACACGGAAAAAGACCGAAAATTTTGAAAAATTCAAATCAATTTCTACTTTTTGTTCTAAAAAAAATCCAATAAACTCAATTTTAGTCATACATTTAGGCCAAAATGTATTCGGCCACATGTCTTTGGTAAAAAAAATGTCAATAAGTGTATATTTATTGGTTTGCGCAAAAGTTATAGCGCCTACAAACTAGGGTACATTTTCTGGAATTTACACAGCCTTTAATTTATGACTGCCTATGTCATTTCTTGAGGTGCTAAAATGGCAGGGCAGTACAAAACCCCCACAAATGACCCCATTTTGGAAAGTAGACACCCCAAGGAATTTGCTGAGAGGCATGTTGAGCCCATTGAATATTCATTTTTTTTGTCCCAAGTGATTGAATAATGACAAAAAAAAAAAAATTACAAAAAGTTGTCACTAAATGATATATTGCTCACACAGGCCATGGGCATATGTGGAATTGCACCCCAAAATACATTTAGCTGCTTCTCCTGAGTATGGGGATACCACATGTGTGGGACTTTTTGGGAGCCTAGCCGCGTACGGGGCCCCGAAAACCAATCACTGCCTTCAGGATTTCTAAGGGCGTACATTTTTGATTTTACTCCTCACTACCTATCACAGTTTTGAAGGCCATAAAATGCCCAGATGGCATAAAACCCCCCCAAATGACCCCATTTTGGAAAGTAGACACCCCAAGCTATTTGCTTTGAGGCATGTTGAGTCCATGGAATGTTTTATATTTTGACACAAGTTGCGGGAAAGTGACAAATTTTTATTTTTTTTTGCACAAAGTTGTCACTAAATGATATATTGCTCACACAGACCATGGGCATATGTGGAATTGCACCCCAAAATACATTTAGCTGCTTCTCCTGAGTATGGGGATACCACATGTGTGAGACTTTTTGGGAGCCTAGCCGCGTACGGGGCCCCGAAAACCAATCACTGCCTTCAGGATTTCTAAGGGCGTACATTTTTGATTTTACTCCTCACTGCCTATCACAGTTTCGGAGGCCATGGAATGCCCAGGTGGCACAACCCCCCCCCAAATGACCCCATTTTGGAAAGTAGACACCCCAAGCTATTTGCTGAGAGGCATGGTGAGTATTTTGCAGCTCTCATTTGTTTTTGAAAATAAAGAAAGACGAGAAAAAAATTTTTTTTTTCTTTTTTCAATTTTCAAAACTTTGTGACAAAAACTGAGGTCTGCAAAATACTCACTATACCTCTCATCAAATAGCTTGGGGTGTCTACTTTCCAAAATGGGGTCATTTGGGGGGGGTTTTGCCACCTGGGCATTCCATGGCCTCCGAAACTGTGATAGGCAGTGAAGAGTGAAATCAAAAATTTACGGCCTTAGAAAGCCTGAAGGCGGTGCTTGGTTTTTGGGGTCCCGTACGCGGCTAGGCTCCCAAAAAGTCTCACACATGTGGTATCCCCGTACTCAGGAGAAGCAACAGAATGTATTTTGGGGTGTAATTTCACATATTCCCATGGCATGTTTGAGCAAAATATCATTTAGTGACAACTTTGCGCAAAAAAAAATAAAAAAAATAAAAAATTGTCTCTTTCCCGCAACTTGTGTCACAATATAAAATATTCCATGGACTCAACATGACTCTCAGCAAATAGCTTGGGGTGTCTACTTTCCAAAATGGGGTCATTTGGGGGGGTTTTGAACTGTCCTGGCATTTTATGCACAACATCTAGAAGCTTATGTCACACATCACCCACTCTTCTAACCACTTGAAGACAAAGCCCTTTCTGACACTTATTGTTTACATAAAAAAATAATTTTTTTTTGCAAGAAAATTACTTTGAACCCCCAAACATTATTTTTTTTTAAAGCAAATGCCCTACAGATTAAAATGGTGGGTGTTTCATTTTTTTTTTTCACACAGTATTTGCGCAGCGATTTTTCAAACGCATTTTTTTGGGAAAAAACACACTTTTTTACATTTTAATGCACTAAAACACACTATATTGCCCAAATGTTTGGTGCAATAAAAAAGATTATCTTAGGCCGAGTACATGGATACCAAACATGACACGCTTTAAAATTGCGCACAAACGTGTAGTGGCGACAAACTAAATACATTTTTAAAAGCCTTTAAAAGCCTTTACAGGTTACCACTTTAGATTTACAGAGGAGGTCTACTGCTAAAATTACTGCCCTCGATCTGGCCTTCGCGGTGATACCTCACATGCATGGTGCAATTGCTGTTTACATTTGACGCCAGACCAACGCCTGCGTTCGCCTTAGCGCGAGAGCAGGGGGGACAGGGGTGCTTTTTTTTTTTTTTTTTTTTCATTAATATTATTATTTTTTTATCTTATTTTTAAACTGTTCCTTTCATTTTTTTTTAAATCATTTTTATTGTTATCTCGGGGAATGTAAATATCCCCTATCATAGCAATAGGTAGTGACAGGTACTCTTTTTTGCAAAAATTGGGGTCTATTAGACCCTAGATTTCTCCTCTGCCCTCAAAGCATCTGACCACGCCAAGATCGGTGTGATAAAATGCTTTCCCAATTTCCCAATGGCGCTGTTTACATCCGGCGAAATCTAAGTCATAAAATGCTCGTAGCTTCCGGTTTCTTAGGCCATAGAGATGTTTGGAGCCACTCTGGTCTCTGATCAGCTCTATGGTCAGCTGGCTGAATCACCGGCTGCATTTTCAGGTTCCCTGTTGAGACAGGAGAGCCAGAGAAAAACACGGAAGACGTTGGGGGGGGGGCATTCCCTCCCACTGCTTGTAAAAGCAGTCTAGAGGCTGATTAGCCGCTAGGATTGCTTTTACATGAAAGCCGACCGCTGGCTGAAAAGAATGATACCAAGATGATACCTAAACCTGCAGGCATCATTCTGGTATAACCACTCAAATTCGTGAATGGCGTACCTGAAGACAAAAAAATGGTTAACAATAAAGCACAGTAAACGGTAAGGTATAAAAAATTGCATACCTGAAAAGCAAACGTGATAAAACATAATAACAATAAAACATTGCAGAATAGAATACAGTAAAAAAGAGCAGAACAATAGAGAGAATAGAGAGAGAGAGAACAATAAAACGCCAACTATTTTTTTTTATTTTATATTTTTGTTTGTGTTTTTTTTTTTACACTTTTTTTTGTAACTAACTTTTATAACGGTAACCGGTTCCAGGTTCGGGTCTCTCAAAATGCAATGGCATCTTGGGAGACCCTGTGAAAATGTGCCTAGTCTGTGCAATGCTGTACCCTACGCTAATACTCAACTAGTGAATGGTAGCGTTCAAAACATTCACCAATGCAAAGACCAGGATTGTCAGGACAGGAGGGACAATAATAGCGGGTATCACACCTATATCCGCGCTTGCTGCAGACACGACATCTTTTTTGGGGGGTTCGTTGGGTACTCGGGAGGACATAAAGAAAATGCCTCTCATGCAGCCGACTGCATTTGGTTGGGGATGTGAATGGGGGAAGTACGGGCGCTGCAGAAGCGGTGGGTTCCCAATTAGGATTGGCGAATGCAGCAGGAAGGGCACTATGGGCACGACGGGCCTGTGTTTGTCTTTTTGGTGGCAGCGGGACACTACTTTTGCTTGCCACCTCACCAGCTTGAACTGCACTTATGGGACTCGCCACGTCACCAAGTGTTACTGCAGTACTGGTTTGACTACGACCGGAGTGTACTAGGCCGCTGGTGCTTGCCAGTTCACCAAAACGCTACCAAAAAAACTGTTAGCGATCGCAGGGATCAGGCCTGACTCTGCGAACGCTGCAGTTATGCGTTTAGTGTTTTGTAAGTGACAGTGATCGATCGATACTGCACTTGGGTGGGCTGGGCGGAGGGGCAAAACGCAGGTGCTAGCAGGTATCTGGGCTGATCCCGCTAACACTGCGTGTTTGGGAACCCTAAACTGCTGGGGACGCTAGTATAGATCTGATCGGATCAGATATTGATGCGTTCAGATACTATACCACTAAGGGAGGTGTATGGTGCGTGCGTGGGTGTTAGCGGTACTGGCGCTAACCTGACGCTGCCTGGGGCTGGTGCTTACCAGCTCACCAAAACGCTACCAAGAAAACTGTTAGCGATCGCAGGGATCAGGCCTGACTCTGCGAACGCTGCAGTTATGCATTTAGTGTTTTGTAAGTGTCAGTGATCGATCGATACTGCACTTGGGTGGGCTGGGCTGGGCCGGGCGGAGGGACAAAACGCAGGTGCTAGCGGGTATCTGGGCTGATCCCGCTAACACTGCCTTTTTGGGAACCCTAAACTGCTGGGGACGCTAGTATAGATCTGATTGGATCAGATATTGATCCGTACAGATACTATACCACTAAGGGAGGCGTATGCTGCGTGCGTGGGTGTTAGCGGTACTGGCGCTAATCTGACGCTGCCTGGGGCGACGCATATCAACCCCGGGCGATCAGGGGGCTAAACCTTTATTCGGTAATAAACGGCGGGTGCCCTGACACTATAAAAAATAAACGAACTAACCAGCGTCACCCGTAATGGTTATACGGTGATCAGTGGTGAAAGGGTTAACTAGGGGGCAATCAAGGGGTTAAAACATTTATTAGGTAGTATATGGGGGTCCCTGTCGCTATAAAACGCTGACGGCGAACCTAAATATTTACGTCCCTAACTACCGTCACCAGCGACACTAATACAGCGATCAGAAAAATGATCGCTTAGCAACACTGGTGACGGGGGGTGATCAAGGGGTAAAACTTTATTAGGGGGGTTAGGGGGGTATCCTAGACCTAAAGGGGGCCTAACACTCACTGCCCTAACACACTAACTGTCACAAACTGACACCAATACAGTAATCAGAAAAAAAAAAAAAAAACCTGCTTGGTGTCAGTTTGTGACGGGGGGGTGATTGGGGGGGATCGGGGGGCGATCGGGGGGGGGGATCGGGGTGTAATGTGTGCCTGGCATGTTCTACTGTGTGTGTGTGTGTTGGTGCACTCACATTACAGTCTTCTCTCCTCGGCCCGGAACGGAAAATACCGAGCCGAGGAGAGATGACATCATTTCCTCTGCCTCTGTGTACAATACAGAGGCAGGGAAATGATCCCTTTGGCTGGGAGCGATCGTGAGGGGGGGGCCACGAATGGATGGCCTCCCCCTGACCACCGATCGCCGGGGGACATTTGCCGACCGCCGCAGGCACCGGGGGGGGGGGTCCTATAGGACCCCCCACCCGCGGGCAGGCAGGGACGTACAGGTAAGCCCTTTTGCCTGCCCGTGCCGCTTTGTCGACGTACATCGTCGTGCGGCGGTCGGCAAGTGGTTAAAGAGGTGGGGCTGTTGGACCTCTGGAGAATGTGTAATCCAGGGGTGCAACAGTTCTCATGTTATTCAGGTACTTACTCCTCACTCTCAAGAATTGACTTTGTACTAGGTAATGATCTGGCTGCACATATAGTCAGAGACATTACGTATCAACCTAGGGGGGTATCAGACCACTCATTGGTGACTGCCAGGATGGTTACTGGATTGAATAGACAACGCGGTATGTGGAAAATAAATCCAATCTGGCTTGAGATATTTGCGGACCCAAATAAAATTATAACCAGAATGAGGGAGTTTATAAGTGTAAATGAGGACACCACAGCAAGAGGGGTAATGTGGGATGCCCTGAAGGCATACCTGCGGGGTCTGTTAATCCAGCAGGTATCCAGGTTAAAAAAAGCCTCAATGGCAGGGGAAGAGAAGGCCAGGGAGGAACTTCGAGCGGCAGAGAGGGAACTTGTGAGAGATCCAACCCTGGACAGTCAGCAGAGATGGGAGGATAAACAGTTAAAATATAAGGAGGTAATGACTAGGAAATCTGAAAACAAGAGGCTATTTCAAAAACAAATGTTATATGGAGAAGGGGAAAAGTGGGGAAGATACTGGCCCATATTGTTAAATCAGATTCTCCCCCCCGACGATCCCCGCTATTAGAACCAAAGAAGGTGAGATTACATCCCATCCAGATAAAATCAACGAAACATTTAAAATATACTATGATGAATTATATAATTCTCGGGGCTCAGCAGAGGGGGCGGATATGGAAGACTTTTTTAGGAAAATAAGGCTGCCCTCCCTTTCAGGATTGGAGATTGAGGCATTGGAGGCCCCGATTACATTGGAAGAGATTGGTATAGCAGTAAAGGCACTGGCCAATAAGAAATCCCCTGGGCCGGATGGCCTCCCGGCGGAGATCTACAAGAAGTATGGGGAGATATTGTTACCGGAACTTTTAAGGGTATTTGAATGGGCGTATCAGGAAGGAAAATTACCTGAGTCAATGACTGAGGCTATAATAATAATATTACCTAAAGAAGGGAAGGACCTCTTGGAACCTTCTTCTTATAGACCGATCTCCTTATTATGCTCGGATGCAAAAATCTTGGCAAAGATTCTGGCTACCAGACTACAAAGGATAATACATAGGTTGATCCACCCGGATCAAACTGGGTTTATTCCCCAGAGATCAACAAGTGAAAATATAAGGCGGTTCTTTTTGAATGTACAAACCCCAATAGAAAACTCGGGCACCAGAGCTGTCCTGTTGTTAGATGTAGTAAAGGCATTTGACAGCCTGGAGTGGGGATTTATATGGCATATGTTGCAGGTATATGGGTTTAGTCCCTCATTTAGTAAGTGGGTAAAGATTCTATATAATAAACCTAAAGCAAGGGTCAGAAGCAATAATATACTCTCAAGCGAGTTTTGCTTGGAGAGAGGCACCAGACAGGGGTGCCCCTTGTCGCCTCTGATCTTTGCTTTAGCAATGGAACCAGTGGCTGCCGCTATAAGGCAAAACAGGAGTATGGAAGGATTCCGGAGAAGTACTGGGGAGGAGAGGATCGCATTATATGCGGATGATGTACTTATCTTCTTAGGAGATACAGAAGGTTCACTTGGTCAGGTGATGGGTATCTTCGCAGAGTTTGGGGGGATCTCGGGCCTTTCCATAAACTGGGAGAAGTTGGTAATATTGCCAATAGACCCGATTAAGCAAGGTACCCGTTTGGAGGAAACCGCACTAAAAATTGTGGAAAAAACAAAATATCTAGGCATCCACATAACTAAAGAACCGGGTAACTTCCTAAATAATAACTTGGTCCCACTGTTGGAGAAATTTAGGAAAAAGACTGAGATATGGAGGAGACTTCCACTGTCGGTAGCTGGTAGGTGCAACCTGTTAAAAATGCTATGGTTGCCTCAGCTATTGTATATCTTACAAAATTCACCAGTATGGATCTCTGGAAAGTGGTTTAAAAAAATAGATATGCTGTTTAGAGGGTTGATATGGAAGGGAGGGCACTCCAGGGTAAGCCTACAGATACTACAATTAGCGACATGTGAGGGGGGTATGGCGGTTCTGCATCCGCAAAACTATTTCCTGGCAGCCCAACTGCAACATCTGAGATCAGGTAATGGTTATGGGGGTAATAACAACATGGAAATAATGATTGTTGGAGCACCTCATAGGCAGATTTTGGAGGTATTAGAGGCAAACTCGTTTACCTATAGGACCCCTACGATTAAACTAATGTTAAAAGTGTGGAACTTTATTAAGGGCATGAAGGGTATGGAGGGGGAAGCGAGGCACAGCCCTTTATGGAACAATAAGAACTATCAGGAACTATTACAGATAGGTAAAATTAAGACCTGGGAATTAAAGGGGATAGTAAAATTGGAGCAACTATATAACGGTAATATGTTAAAGACCTTTGCCACTTTAAAGGAGGAATTCGGCATTCCAAATCAGTCATACTTTAACTATGTACAGATCAAGCACGCACTGCAGGCCCAATTTGGAGTACGAGGTCCGAACTGGTGCCAGTCACCCATTTCCCAAAAGATAGAGAATACTGAAGGAGTAAAGGGGCTAATAACAGAATTCTACCAATACATTTGTAAAAACAGTAGGGAAGGTCCTGAGAAACTTAAGTGTAGAAGGGAATGGGAAAGGGACCTGGGGACAATATTGGATACTCAATGGAAAGAAATTCTGGAGGGGGGTCACCAGGTGTCGGTTTCACCGGCCCAGAAATTCTCACATTTATTGCTCCTTCACAGGGCATATTATACCCCCGAAAAACTGTTTAAATATGGGAGAAGGGTAAACGCTGATTGTCCCAGATGTCAAAATACGGGAGATATGTTACATATGATATGGAAATGCCCCAAGCTATTTCGCTATTGGACGGAAGTGGTTGAGAGTATAAATAAGGTTTTCGATCTGAAACTTAATATAGACCCGAAATTATGTGTTTTGGGTGTAGTGGGGAATTTGGGGAATGGAAAGGCTAAGAGTAAAGCGGTGCGGAGATGCCTTTATCAGGCAAGAAAGGAAATAGCAAGGAGATGGCAAGCAGAGAAATCCCCTTCAGTAGAGGATTGGTGTAGAACGGTGTCAGAAACAATAGGGAAGGAAAAGACAGTCTATGTTAGAGGAGGGAATATAAAGGAATTTTAAAAAATCTGGACTCCATGGATTGAGAAGGAAGAATATCTAGATAGAGTATAAGGGAAAAAAGAGGATATGGAAAAGTGTAAGATCTAAGTATTAAGTAGAGGTGTGCGTGCAGGTAATATAAGACATAGAGTGGGCTGACTACCAGGTTTATAGTGTAGTGCAAAGGGGGGTATAAAAGGGAAGAAAGTTAGTAGATGTAGGGTGGATATATACATCTTGTAGTGAAGTAGTGGACTGTATTACTATGTGGTTTTATGTACATTGGATATATACATCTTGTAGTGAAGTAGTGGACTGTATTACTATGTGGTTTTATGTACATTGTTTAATATGAGATGTGATGTATTTTTTGTATGAAGATGAATAAAAAGTATTGAACTTAAAAAAAAGAAATGGGTTAAATATATTCATATGTATGTTTAACTACAATATTCCATCCATAATCCCCATGTGGAAAAATAATTATATGCATATTCTTAAGAGAAAAGGGTTAAATAGGTTACTATGTATATTTTAAAACAGTATTCCACCCATAATCCCTATGTAGAAAAATAATTATATGCATATTCTTACCAGAAATGGGTTAAATAGGTTACTATGTACATTTATAAACAATATTCCACCCATAATTCCCATGTAGAAAAATAATTATATGCATATTCTTATCAGAAATGGGTTAAATAGGTTACTATGTATATTTATAAACAATATTAGACCCATATTTCCCATGTAGAAAAGTAATTATATGCATATTCTTATCAGAAATGCTTTAATTAGGTTCCTATGTATATTTATAAACAATATTCCACAATTAGCCCCATATAGAAAAATAATTATATGCATATTCGTATCAGAAATGGGTTAAATAGCATCCTATGTATAAATTTAAACATTTTCCCACCATAATCCCTATATAGAAAAATGATTATATGCAAATTCTTATCAGAAATAGGTTAAATATGTTCCTATGTATATTTATAAACAATATTCCACCCATAATCCCCATGTAGAAAAATAATTATATACATATTCTTATCAGAAATGGGTTAAATAGGATACTATGTATATTTAGAAACAATATTCCACCCATAATCCCCATGTAGAAAAATAATTATATGCATATTCTTATCAGAAATACTTGAATTAGGTTCCTATGTATATTTATAAACAATTTTCCACTATAATCCTGATATAAAAAAATAATTATATACATATTCTTATCAGAAATTGGTTAAATAGGGTCCTATGTATATTTATAAACAATATTCCACCCAAAACCGCATATAGAAAAATATTTATATGCATATTCTTATCAGAAATGGGTTAAATAGGTTCCTATGTATATTTAAAAAACAATATTCCACCAATAATCCCCATGTAGAAAAATAATTATATGCATATTTTTATCAGAAATGGGTTAAATATGTTGCTATGTATATTTATAAACACTATTCCACCCATGATCCCCATGAAGAAAAATAATTATATGTATATTCTTATCAGAAATGGGTTAAATAGGTTCCTATGTATATTTATAAACAATTTTCCACTATAGTCCCCAAGTAGAAAAATAATTATTTGCATATTCTTATCAGAAAGGGGTTAAATAGGTTACTATGTATATTTATAAACAATATTCCACCCATAATTCCCATGTAGAAAAATAATTATATGCATATTCTTATCAGAAATGGGTTAAATAGGTTACTATGTATATTTATAAACAATATTCCACCCATAATTCCCATTTGGAAAAATAATTATATGCATATTCTTATCAGAAATGGGTTAAATAGGTTCCTATGTATATTTAAAAAACAATATTCCACCAATAATCCCCATGTAGAAAAATAATTATATGCATATTTTTATCAGAAATGGGTTAAATATGTTGCTATGTATATTTATAAACAATATTCCACCCATAATCCCCATGTAGAAAAATAATTATATGCATATTCTTATGAGAAATTGGTTAAATACATTTCTATGTATGTTTAACTACAATATTCCACCCTTAATCCCCATGTAGAAAAATAATTATAAGTATATTCTTATCAGAAATGGGTTAAATATGTTCCTATGTATATTTATAAACAATATTCCACCCATAATCCCCATATAGACAAATAATTATATTAATATTCTTATGAGCAATGGGTTAAATAGGTTCCTATGTATATTTATAAACAATTTTCCACTATAGTCCCCAAGTAGAAAAATAATTATATGCATATTCTTATCAGAAAGGGGTTAAATAGGTTACTATGTATATTTATAAACAATATTCTACCCATAATTCCCATGTAGACAAATAATTATATGCATATTCTTATCAGAAATGGGTTAAATAGGTTCCTATGTATATTTATAAACAATATTCCACCAATAGCCCCATATAGAAAAATAATTATATGCATATTTGTATCAGAAATGGGTTAAATAGCGTCCAATGTATATTTAGAAACAATATTCCACCTATAATCCCCATGTAGAAAAATAATTATATGCATATTCTTATCAGAAATGGGTTAAATAGGTTCCTATGTATATTTATAAACAATATTCCACCAATAGCCCCATATAGAAAAATATTTATATGCATATTCGTATCAGAAATGGGTTAAATAGCATCCTATGTATATTTATAAACAATATTCCACCAATCATCACCATGTAGAAAAATAATTATATGCATATTCTTATCAGAAATGCTTTAATTAGGTTCCTATATATATTTATAAACAATATTCCACCAAAAACCCCATATAGAAAAATAATTATATGCATATTCTTATCAGAAATGGGTTAAATAGGTCCCTATGTATAATTATAAACATTTTCCCACCATAATCCCTATATAGAAAAATGATTATATGCAAATTCTTATCAGAAATAGGTTAAATATGTTCCTATGTATATTTATAAACAATATTCCACCCATAATCCCCATGTAGAAAAATAATTATATACATATTCTTATCAGAAATGGGTTAAATAGGATACTATGTATATTTAGAAACAATATTCCACCCATAATCCCCATGTAGAAAAATAATTATATGCATATTCTTATCAGAAATACTTGAATTAGGTTCCTATGTATATTTATAAACAATTTTCCACTATAATCCTGATATAAAAAAATAATTATATACATATTCTTATCAGAAATTGGTTAAATAGGGTCCTATGTATATTTATAAACAATATTCCACCCAAAACCCCATATAGAAAAATATTTATATGCATATTCTTATCAGAAATGGGTTAAATAGGTTCCTATGTATATTTAAAAAACAATATTCCACCAGTAATCCCCATGTAGAAAAATAATTATATGCATATTTTTATCAGAAATGGGTTAAATATGTTGCTATGTATATTTATAAACAATATTCCACCCATGATCCCCATGTAGAAAAATAATTATATGTATATTCTTATCAGAAATGGGTTAAATAGGTTCCTATGTATATTTATAAACAATTTTCCACTATAGTCCCCAAGTAGAAAAATAATTATTTGCATATTCTTATCAGAAAGGGGTTAAATAGGTTACTATGTATATTTAAAAACAATATTCCACCCATAATTCCCATGTAGAAAAATAATTATATGCATACTCTTATCAGAAAGGGGTTAAATAGGTAACTATGTATATTTATAATCAATATTCCACCCATAATTTCCATGTAGAAAAATAATTATATGCATATTCTTATCAAAAATGGGTTAAATAGGTTACTATGTATATTTATAAACAATATTCCACCCATAATTCCCATCTAGAAAAATAATTATATGCATATTCTTATCAGAAATGGGTTAAATAGGTTCCTATGTATATTTAAAAAACAATATTCCACCAATAATCCCCATGTAGAAAAATAATTATATGCATATTTTTATCAGAAATGGGTTAAATATGTTGCTATGTATATTTATAAACAATATTCCACCCATAATCCCCATGTAGAAAAATAATTATATGCATATTCTTATGAGAAATTGGTTAAATACATTTCTATGTATGTTTAACTACAATATTCCACCCTTAATCCCCATGTAGAAAAATAATTATAAGTATATTCTTATCAGAAATGGGTTAAATATGTTCCTATGTATATTTATAAACAATATTCCACCCATAATCCCCATATAGACAAATAATTATATTAATATTCTTATGAGCAATGGGTTAAATAGGTTCCTATGTATATTTATAAACAATTTTCCACTATAGTCCCCAAGTAGAAAAATAATTATATGCATATTCTTATCAGAAAGGGGTTAAATAGGTTACTATGTATATTTATGAACAATATTCTACCCATAATTCCCATGTAGACAAACAATTATATGCATATTCTTATCAGAAATGGGTTAAATAGGTTCCTATGTATATTTATAAACAATATTCCACCAATAGCCCCATATAGAAAAATAATTATATGCATATTTGTATCAGAAATGGGTTAAATAGCGTCCTATGTAACAATATTCCACCTATAATCCCCATGTAGAAAAATAATTATATGCATATTCTTATCAGAAATACTTTAATTAGGTTCCTATGTATATTTATAAACAATGTTCCACTATAATCCCCATACTGAAAAATATTTATATGCATATTCGTATCAGAAATGGGTTAAATAGCATCCTATGTATATTTATAAACAATATTCCACCAATCATCACCATGTAGAAAAATGATTATATGCATACTCTTATCAGAAATAGTTTAAATACGTTCCTATGTATATTTATAAACAATATTCCACCCATAATCCCCATGTAGAAAAATAACTATATGCATATTCTTATCAGAAATAGGTTAAATAGGTTACTATGTATATTTAGAAACAATATTCCACCCATAATCCCCATGTAGAAATATAATTATATGCATATTCTTATCAGAAATATTTTAATTAGGTTCCTACGTATATTTATAAACAATGTTTCACTATAATCCCAATATAGAAAAATAATTATATACATATTCTTATCAGAAATTGGTTAAATAGGTTCCAATGTATATTTATAAACAATATTCCACCCATAATTCCCATGTAGAAATATAATTATATGCATATTCCTATCAGAAATGCTTTAATTAGGTTCCTATGTATATTTATAAACAATTTTCCACCATAATCCCCATATAGAAAAATAATTATATGCATATTCTTATCAGAAATTGGTTAAATAGGTTCCTACGTATATTTAAAAAACAATATTCCACCAATAATCCCCATGTAGAAAAATAATTATATGCATATTTTTATCAGAAATTGTTAAAATATGTTGCTATGTATATTTATAAACAATATTCCACCCACAATCCCCATATAGAAAAATTATTATATGCATATTCTTATCAGAAATGGGTTAAATATATTCATATGTATGTTTAACTACAATATTCCATCCATAATCCCCATGTAGAAAAATAATTATATGCATATTCTTAAGAGAAATGGGTTAAATAGGTTACTATGTATATTTTAAAACAGTATTCCACCCATAATCCCTATGTAGAAAAATAATTATATACATATTCTTACCAGAAATGGGTTAAATAGGTTACTATGTACATTTATAAACAATATTCCACCCATAATTCCCATGTAGAAAAATAATTATATGCATATTCTTATCAGAAATGGGTTAAATAGGTTACTATGTATATTTATAAACAATATTAGACCCATAGTTCCCATGTAGAAAAATAATTATATGCATATTCTTATCAGAAATGCTTTAATTAGGTTCCTATGTATATTTATAAACAATATTCCACAATTAGCCCCATATAGAAAAATAATTATATGCATATTCGTATCAGAAATGGGTTAAATAGCATCCTATGTATAAATATAAACATTTTTTCACCATAATCCCTATATAGAAAAATGATTATATGCATATTCTTATCAGAAATAGGTTAAATACGTTCCTATGTATATTTATAAACAATATTCCACCCATAATCCCCATGTAGAAAAATAATTATATACATATTCTTATCAGAAATGGGTTAAATAGGATACTATGTATATTTAGAAACAATATTCCACCCATAATCCCCATGTAGAAAAATAATTATATGCATATTCTTATCAGAAATACTTGAATTAGGTTCCTATGTATATTTATAAACAATTTTCCACTATAATCCCCATATAAAAAATAATTATATACATATTCTTATCAGAAATTGGTTAAATAGGGTCCTATGTATATTTATAAACAATATTCCACCCAAAACCGCATATAGAAAAATATTTATATGCATATTCTTATCAGAAATGGGTTAAATAGGTTCCTATGTATATTTAAAAAACAATATTCCACCAATAATCCCCATGTAGAAAAATAATTATATGCATATTTTTATCAGAAATGGGTTAAATATGTTGCTATGTATATTTATAAACAATATTCCACCCATGATCCCCATGTAGAAAAATAATTATATGTATATTCTTATCAGAAATGGGTTAAATAGGTTCCTATGTATATTTATAAACAATTTTCCACTATAGTCCCCAAGTAGAAAAATAATTATTTGCATATTCTTATCAGAAAGGGGATAAATAGGTTACTATGTATATTTATAAACAATATTCCACCCATAATTCCCATGTAGAAAAATAATTATATGCATATTCTTATCAGAAAGGGGTTTAAATAGGTTACTATGTGTATTTATAATCAATATTCCACCCATAATTTCCATGTAGAAAAATAATTATATGCATATTCTTATCAGAAATGGGTTAAATAGGTTACTATGTATATTTATAAACAATATTCCACCCATAATTCCCATCTAAAAAAATAATTATATGCATATTCTTATCAGAAATGGGTTAAATAGGTTCCTATGTATATTTAAAAAACAATATTCCACCAATAATCCCCATGTAGAAAAATAATTATATGCATATTTTTATCAGAAATGGGTTAAATATGTTGCTATGTATATTTATAAACAATATTCCACCCATAATCCCCATGTAGAAAAATAATTATATGCATATTCTTATGAGAAATTGGTTAAATACATTCCTATGTATCTTTAACTACAATATTCCACCCTTAATCCCCATGTAGAAAAATAATAATAATTATTATTATTATTATTATTATACAGGATTTATATAGCGCCGACAGTTTACGCAGCGCTTTACAACAACATTAGGGCAGACAGTACAAGTACAATACAATTCAATACAGGGGGAATCAGAGGGCCCTGCTCGTTAGAGCTTACAATCTAGGAGGGAGGGTCAAGTTATACAAAAGGGTAATAGCTGTGGGGGATGAGCTAATGGAGAAAATAATGCAGATGTTAGATGGAGGCAGGATAGGCCTCTCTGAAGAGGAAAGTCTTCAGGGATCACCTAAAAGTGGATAAATTTGGAGACAGTCTGACAGATTGGGGTAGGGAATTCCAGAGGATGGGCGAGGCTCGGGAGAAGTCCTGGAGGCGGATATGGGAGGAGGTGATGAGGGAGCTAGAGAGCAGGAGATCTTGGGAGGAACGGAGATGGCGTTTAGGTTGGTATTTTGAGACTAGGTTAGTGATGTAGCTGGGGGCACAGTTGTGGATGGCTTTGTAACTTATTGTTAGTATTTTGAATTTAATTCGTTGGGCGAGTGGCAGCCAATGGAGGGATTGGCAGAGAGGGGTAGCAGACACTGATCGGTTTGTAAGGTGGATGAGTCTGGCAGCAGCATTCATGATGGACTGAAGGGGGGATAGTCTATTTAAAGGTAAGCCAATGAGGAGTGAGTTGCAGTAGTCAAGGCGAGAGATAACCAGGGAGTGAATCAGGAGCTTTGTAGTTTCACTGGTTAGAAAGGGACGTAGTTTAGAGATGTTGCGGAGGTTGAGGCGGCAAGCTTTGGAAAGTGATTGGATGTGGGGCTGAAAGGAGAGTTCAGAATCTAGGATAACACCTAGCACCCTGACATGTGTGGACGGGTGGATGGTTTTGCCATTGCTCTTTTTTTTAAATCAAGAACAAAGTTTATTGAGCATAATATTCAGTACATATTACGGATGATAATAAACAATGTACAACATTTTCTGAATTCAGAGGCACTGACTTCCACATGAATGGTTTTTACAAGCGATTGTTAACCGGTATCATGATACACAGCTCAGTAAAGCTACAAGGAGTTCGATAATGAGTATAAATGAATGACACTGCATCGCCAATCATGACAATGTTATAGATTGCTAGTCTGTACATGTAGAGGCTTCCTTTAACCAACCATCCCATATTTTATGGTATTTGGTGGGACATCCACGGTGGGAATACAAAACTTTTTTATATGGCAGGGTGAGGTTTACCGCCCTTTTCCACTGCTGTACTGTTGGGGGGTTAGGCTGAAGCCACAGTTGGGCAATCTGCAATCTGGCTATGAACAGGGTTTCCTGCATGAATATAGATAGATATTTCTCCTCCTCTGAGACTGTGAGCAGGCCCAGTATACACTGGCGAGGGCACAGTGTCAGAGGGGAGCCCATTTGGTCATGGAGAAATTTGACTATTTGTTGCCAGTAAGTTTGAATAATTGAACAAGTCCACATTAGGTGGTAAAAGGTGCTTGAGGTGTCACCACAATGTGGGCAGGCCGAGGGGGCGTCCGGTCTGTACTTGAGGATGCGTGCAGGGGTGAGATAGGATCTATGAAGAATGTATAAGTGGGTGAGGCGATCCGACAGTTTCGGGGACACTTTAGTGCTAGTCTCAAGTATGTCTCCCCACTGGTCATCTTCCAAGGCTCCTATGTCAGCCTCCCATTTAGCTCTTAGGTTTTGTGTATGATTAGTGGCTATAGGTAAAGTAAGAGAATTATATAGGGTGGAGATCAGTTTTTTTGGGTCTTCGCCAAGGAGAAGGTCTGAGACAGTCACTACCTCCAGGGCAGGGATATTATTGTTGAATTGGGTCTGAAGGGCATGGCGGATCTGTAGATATCTAAAAAACATGTGACTGGGAAGGGCGAATTCATCTTTTAGGGTCTGGAAAGGCCTGACCTCCCCCCCGCCACAACCTGGTAGAGGTATATAACCTTATAGATAATCCATAGCTTGAAGTCAGGAATAGTCAGTAGTTCAGGGAGCTGAGGATTATCCCATAATGGAGTGTGAGCATGCACAGGGGGGGCGTCTATGATAGTAAGTGCGCGATGCCAGATCTTGCTATGATGCTGCATCAGCCGGTTCCCACCCACAGAGCTAGACACACCCCTGTGTCTACAGAAAATTATCTGGAAGGGGTGAGCCACCACGTCAGAGGCGTGTGTGCACACCAGGGTGGTGTATCGGAGTCTATCGTGTTTGTTGAGGTAGTAGAAATGAGACAGCTGTGAAGCTAGATAGTAAAGTATGAGGTCGGGGGTGGACGTGCCCCCCAAGTGGGTAGGGCATTTAAGGGTTTGCCATGAGAGCTTATGTCTGGATGTGCCCCATATAAACGTGTTTAGTATAGACTCAAGGGATCTGAAAATGTGGGCCGGGACACACAGCGGGGCCTGCCAAAACAGGTATAGCAGCTTGGGAAGAAGAATCATCTTCACCAAGCTGATACGACCCATCACCCCCAGTGGGAGTCTGGACCAAATTTGCGTTTTGTTTTTAAGGTATGCAAACATTGGTTTGATGTTCAAGTGTGTGTAGTCGCATAAGGAGCGCGAGCACTGTATGCCCAGGTATTTAAATTGGTCCGTTCTAACCAATGGGAGGGGTATCTGAGTGTGCGTTGGGACAGAGACGTCTATGGGAAGTATTTGAGACTTAGACCAATTAATTTGTAGCCCCGAGAAGGTCCCATGTTGCTGAATGAGCTGCAGCACCGAGGCCAATGAAGGGCCAGCGTCTGATAGATAAAGTAGCATATCGTCAGCATATAAACTGAGCACCTCAGTCAGCTGCCCCCGACGGAGGCCCTTTATATCCGGGTGCGCTCTGATGGCTATGGCCAGTGGCTCAACAGCCAAGGCATACAACATGGGAGATATTGGGCAGCCCTGGCGCGTTCCCCTGGACAGTGGGAATGGAGTGGACAGTTTGCCATTGACCTGGATCCGAGCAGTGGGAGACTGGTAAAGAAGCTGGAGCCACTTGATGAATCTGGGGCCAAAACCAAATCTACGGAGGCACTCCCAGAGGTAGCCCCACTCCACAGAGTCAAACGCCTTGGCGGCGTCCAGGCTGACCACCACTCTAGATCCAGTCTCGTCATGTGTGGCTTGTAAATTGGTGAATAGCCTTCTCAAGTTGAACGCAGTGTTTTTATTGGGCATGAAGCCTGTTTGGTCAGGGTGTATGATGCTAAGGATGACCTTATTAAGTCTCATGGCAAGAATTTTAGCGAGGATTTTCACATCCAATTGAAGGAGGGAGATCGGGCGATAGGACTCAGGTTGGAGAGGGTCCTTGCCGGGCTTAGGAATAAGAACGATCAGTGCCTCACTCATGGTACGTGGTAGTGTTCCTGACGAATATATGTGTGAGTACAAGGCCTCTAGTCTAGGGATGAGGACCTCTTGGAATTGGGAGTAAAACTCCAGGGGGAGGCCATCCGAGCCCGGGGCCTTAGACAATGGGAGATTTGCCATTGCCTCCTTAATGCACTCTTCGGTGATAGGTGCTTCTAGGAGCTCTACCTGGGAGTCTGAGAGGGAGGGGAAATCTACACTATCTAAGAGGAGGTGTAGCTCATCCGAAGGCCGGTCGGCCCTGGAGGTATACAGATCAGAATAGAATCTTCTGAATTCGTGGGCTACTTGTTCAGGGTCCGTGAGTATGGTGCCATCCTGCGAGCAGAGCCGAACCACCACTGGAGGAGTGTGGTCCAGGTGAGCCATGTAGGCCAGGAGTTTCCCAGCCCTCTCACCATGCTCAAAGACCCTTTGTTTCCTAAAAAAGATTCCTTTCTTTGCCTTCTCAAAATGTAGGCTATCAGTGAGTCTAGATTGCAGGCGTAGTTGGGCAGAGTTGGAAGGTGTCGGGTTTGTCAGGAAAGCCTGTTCAAGGGATCCCAGATGTTCCTCGGCCTGTAGCAGGATGTTGTTAGAGGAGGCTTTGTGTCTGTTGATGTGTGTGGATAGGATCAGGCGGGCATGGGCCTTGAAGGCCTCCCACACTGCTCCGGGTGAGGCCGACCCCTGGTTAGTTCGGAAGTAGAGGGACCACTCGCGCTGAATATTCTCAATATCATTGAGGATTGTCAGCCAAAATGGATTCAGCCTCCAAAGGTGGGATGGCGCGGAGGACGGTAGCCTGAGGGTAATCCAATAGGGTGAGTGGTCTGAAAGAACTCTCACGCCGAACCCCGCTGCAAGGAGATTCGGAATGAGAGTGGGGGTAAGCAAAATCATATCCAATCGGGACATTGCATTTTGTGCGGGTGTGAAGCAGGAGTATGCTACTGTGTGGGGATTTTTTAGTCTCCAGCTGTCGGAGAGGGCGAACTCCGTAAGGAATCTGCCAAATCTTGTGAGAGCCGGTCTATTCTGTGGTGTGTCCAGTGGGTGGAGCCTATCCAGTTTGGGGTCAATCACCATGTTGAAATCCCCTATCCAGATCGCTGGTGTCGTGGGATGTTCAGACATGAAAGCTAATCCCTCTCTGAGGGCAGTGAATTGAAAAGGTGGGGGTATATAGAAAGCTAACAAGAGGGTCTCGAGGCCACCCATTGTTACATGTAGGAATAGAAATCTCCCCTGCCGGTCCGACCTTAAGTTGTGTAGTTGGAAATTGACCGTTTTGGCTATGAGGATAGCTATACCTCTGGAGTTGTTGGTGAATGGGGCTTGGTAGGACCAGCCCACCCACGGCTTTTTAAGTGCCAGTTGAAGTTGCCCCGTCATATGGGTCTCCACCAGCACACATACATCTGCGCGCATGCGCTTGAGGTGAGACAGCACAGCAAGGCGTTTAGATCTATCGCGAAGCCCTCTCACATTCCATGTCACTATTTTTAAAGCGGCCATCGTTTATGTGAGAGGAATGTGATGGCTAACCGGACCAGCAGGAGGAGACCCCCCGCCCCAATCACCAGAGCCCAGACCCGCACAAGGCATTGCAGCAAAACAATAATAAACTGTTGTCTGCACATAGGTCCCACTGGGGAGGTTCCGCAGGTTGGCCGACCAGACTCGTGGTGCAGGTTCTGCCAATCTACGGGAGGCCCCACATGTAGGTTGGTTGGTGGATACAGTCATACCTAGGTTAGTTGTGAGCTTTGCAGCTTGTAATGAAAGACATTGCTCATACACATAAAAATCAATACCCTTTACAAACAGAGTGTTAATAACAAAACTAAGTAAGATAACTAGAACTATGCCTACTCTGGACCAGCGTGGCTTATCGAACTTGTGGCAACCCTCCGCAGCTGTGGGGGTTGTTGCTGGCCAGGGAAACATTTCTTTGTGCGGTTGCGGGGGAGCACCCGAATCAGGGGGTATTTTAAGCGAGGTTCTTAGATGTGTGTCTGTGGTTAGGACGGGTGTCACCACACAATCCGCTGAGGGCGAACAAAAGTTAACTGAAAAGCCACATGGCGATGCTAAACAGTTTAGCATTCGAGCGTCTGAGGGGGGTGTTACAGAGTGCTTGAGCCCGGCTGGGCATGTGTTTCAGCAATAGGGGGGCTAAGAGGATGAAGTGATGGGGTGGCAAAGGTGGATGGCCATGAGCCGGATGTATGGGATGGGAGAGGGGGACAGGCAGTCAAGCGGTGTAGGCATCCAACAGGTCAGCAGGGAGCCCGGGCTGGGTGAGGGGGGAGGGGAATGAAGAGAGTAACTCACAGTTTTTACGGTGGATAGCTCCGGGGTGAAGGATTTCTGCAAACCGCGGGATAGGGAGGCGATGGTTGTGGTGTTCGGCTCTAGGTGTCATCGGTGTGGATGCGGCTTAGCCCTCCAGCCAGGAGATCACCGCCGAGGGATCCTCAAAGAAGTGCGCCTTGCCGTCCCGGACCACTCGGAGGCGCGCTGGAAACAACATGGCGTAAGCTAGATGGCGGTTGCGCAGCTGGCGTTTGGCCTCCGAGAATTGCGCCCTGTTCTTTTGCACCTCGGCGGAGAAGTCGGGATAGACCGCCACGTGTGTATCTCCAAGCGGGATGTTACCCTTTTCCCGGATAAGGCGCAGGATGGTGTCCCTGTCGCGGAAATTTAACAATTTCGCGATGAAGGTTCGCGGGGGGGCTCCGGGAGCAGGTGGTCGCGCCGCCAGCCGGTGTGCGCGCTCCACTACGAAGGTGGAGGAGAAGGCCTCCCTGCCGAATGTAGTGATCAGGAGATTCTCCAGGAACGTTGGGGGGTTTGAGCCCTCCACTTTTTCTGGGAGTCCCACGAAACGGAGATTACAACGGCGCAATCTGTTCTCCATTTTGTCCTGTTTGCTAAGGACTATGTTTAGCTGGTATTGCAGTCTCTCTACATTGACCTGCAGTGGCGGGATTTCATCTTCGGCCTGGCCGATCCTGCGCTCTGTCTCGGACACCCTCTCCCTGAGTTTGTGGATGTCTTGTCGGATAAGCGATATGTCGACCTTAACCTCTTCTATTTTGGAGGTGAGGGTGGTTTGGCAGACCGAGACCGCCTCCAGGATCCGAGCAGTGTCTCCGGATGTCTGGGCCTCTTCCCCAGATGTCGGGGGGGCGCCATCTTCAGCCACCGGTTCCCGCTCCTTGTGGAGGTACTTATCAAGTTTCCCGAGGGTCCCGGTGTTGCGTCTGGGTGGCGACATGATCACGGGAGATGACTGAGTGTTTCGTGATGTCTGGAGCCAAGTTTAGGGGTGATTTAGCCCCGCAGGATGAGTTGTTAGGATATTAGTAGCCGGAGCTCTCACGCCGCACACCTCACTCCATGAAGCTTCAGGCCACGCCCCCCTTTGCCATTGCTCTTGACAGAGAAGTCAGGGGAAGTGGCACGTGGGGGAGGAAATATTATAAGCTCAGTTTTGGACAAGTTGAGTTTGAGGAAGTGGTGTGACATCCATACAGATATGTCGGTTAGTAAGTTAGTGATGCGTGAAGAGACTGATGGAGTGAGTTGAGGGGTGGAGAGATAGATTTGTGTGTCATCAGCATAGAAATGATATTGAAAGCCATGAGAGGCTATCAGCTGACCCAGGGAAGAGGTGTAGATTGAAAATAAAAGAGGTCCAAGAACAGAACCTTGGGGGACCCCGACAGAGAAGGGAAGAGGAGTGGAGGAAGTAGAATTGTAAGTGACACTGAATGTGCGTTGGGATAGGTAGTATGAGAGCCACTGAAGAGCACAGTCACGGAGACCGATGGAGTGAAGTTTTTTGAGGAGGAGGGGGTGGTCAACCGTGTCAAAGGCAGCTGAAAGATCCAGAAGTAGGAGTACAGAATAGTGTCCGTTGGTTTTTGCAGTTAGTAGGTCATTTGTGAGTTTTAAAAGAGCAGTTTCTGTGGAGTGTTGAGGGCGAAATCCAGATTGAAGGGGATCAAGAAGGTTGTTTTTAATGATTATAAGTATATTCTTATCACAAATGGGTTAAATATGTTCCTATGTATATTTATAAACAATATTCCACTCATAATCCCCATATAGACAAATAATTATATTAATATTCTTATGAGCAATGGGTTAAATAGGTTCCTATGTATATTTATAAACAATTTTCCACTATAGTCCCCAAGTAGAAAAATAATTATATGCATATTCTTATCATAAATGGGTTAAATAGGTTACTGTGTATATTTATAAACAATATTCCACCCATAATTTCCATGTAGAAAAATAATTATATGCATATTCTTATCAGAAATGGGTTAAATAGGTTCCTATGTATATTTATAAACAATATTCCACCTATAACCCCCATACTGAAAAATATTTATTAGCATATTCTTATCAGAAAGGGGTTAAATAGGTTACTATGTATATTTATAAACAATATTCTACCCATAATTCCCATGTAGACAAATAATTATATGCATATTCTTATCAGAAATGGGTTAAATAGGTTCCTATGTATATTTATAAACAATATTCCACCAATAGCCCCATATAGAAAAATAATTATATGCATATTTGTATCAGAAATGGGTTAAATAGTGTCCTATGTATATTTAGAAACAATATTCCACCTATAATCCCCATGTAGAAAAATAATTATATGCATATTCTTATCAGAAATACTTTAATTAGGTTCCTATGTATATTTATAAACAATGTTCCACTATAATCCCCATACTGAAAAATATTTATATGCATATTCGTATCAGAAATGGGTTAAATAGCATCCTATGTATATTTATAAACAATATTCCACCAATCATCACCATGTAGAAAAATAATTATATGCATATTCTTATCAGAAATGCTTTAATTAGGTTCCTATGTATATTTATAAACAATATTCCACCCAAAACCCCATATAGAAAAATAATTATATGCATATTCTTATCAGAAATGGGTTAAATAGGTCCCTATGTATAATTATAAACATTTTTCCACCATAATGCCTATATAGAAAAATGATTATATGCATATTCTTATCAGAAATAGGTTAAATACATTCCTATGTATATTTATAAACAATATTCCACCCATAATCCCCATGTAGAAAATAATTATATGCATATTCTTATCAGAAATGGGTTAAATAGGTTACTATGTATGCAAAATGTGTGAAAACTATCGCCTATATCTCACAATGCTCTGCGCCTGGGACCACTCATGAAATCAAATGTAGTGAAATAAAAGCAGCTACTTAAATGAAAAACATATATACATGAGCAAAAAGGTGTAAAACAATGGTGCCAAGTCTCTGATTCCTTATTTGCAGCAGCGCTGTGTGCCCGATGTCAAGACACATATGAATGAGACAAAAATGATAAAGAAGATGTGTAGGACAGTTCAAAAGAATTGCAGTCTGTGCATATGAAGAGTTTCTTGTCACCAGGAAAACAACACCGCGTGAGGGGGTGTCCCCCAGTGAGATTGCACTCACCACAATTCCAGAAAAAACAGGCCTTTGTACTGTTGTTTTTTAGTAACCTTCCATCTTCTATCACCAACCACCAGATGTCGCTAGCATTCTCGATTAATAATATACCATAAGGGGAAAAAACAAACTCATATAGCGTAATATTGCTAATGATAAGTTTATTGACATATAGTATTCCCTCCCCCCTTAAAAGCTGCGTACCAAATAAAAACAATAGTAAAGCAGTAAGAGCGCTTGTAAAGTGCACTGTGCCTTAGTCTACATCTCCTGGGAGGAGTTGCCAGAGCGCTCGCTGTATGCAGCTGGTTTCACTTGCTTCCTGGTTCCTTCCGGTGCGTGGAACGCACACGTCACTTCCGGTGGATTATGACCCTGACGCGTTTCGTCACTTCTGGACGTCATCTGAGGGCGTAATCCACCTATCATTCAGCCGGTTTTTATACCAGTGGCAGATACAACAGCCAATGGGAGAGGACCTTTAAATAGGATACCTCCCTATGACGCTGGAGATTTACAGAACTGTCAGCAATGGGAAACTAAATTCGCAACGCCGGCAGACTGTTTTTTAAGAAACTGACACTGCCGTCTGTACCAGAAAAAACTGTGACATATATGTCCTATACATAACTGTACTTAGCTTAAACCAATACAGCATATATTCAATATCCTCACTGTGCATAAGGCAATGGGCATAATTCAGGACATATAAGGTGATGGGATGCATTCCTCCATGTATCAACTTATCCTGTTTAGACTGTTTATTTAGCATATACCACAGCAGTCTTCAGTATTATTATAGATGTCGGGATAAAAACGAGTAAATACTAATATCCAATGATAAAAATGATCATGACGTTATCCAATATCAAACAACCATAAATAAATACTATACATGGAGGACGCAGTACAATGGCATTAAATACACGTTTATGGTATAAATAGAGATAAATAGGTGCACTAACTGTTTAAATATGTGACAGGTAAAACCAGCTGCCTAAAGTTGATAAGAATTAATAAAAAATTATTAAAAAATCAATACATTAAAAATAGGCTAAAATAACGTGTCCAAATAAGGATGAAGGAGATTATGTGTATGTATGTATAGAACGTGCGCCCATACATAATAAAACTATTCTATGATCAATGTGATTGTAAGTCTTGATAAAAAATGATAAGAAATAAATAATTAAATTATATCTCATAGGGAATATTGTGTTAGAAACATTAAGAAGTATTAAGATACACCGGAAGGAACCAGGAAGCAAGTGAAACCAGCTGCATAGAGCGAGCGCTCTGGCAACTCCTCCCGGGAGATGCAGACTAAGGCACAGTGCATTTTAGAAACGCTCTTACTGCTTTACTATTGTTTTTATTTGGTACGCAGCTTTTAAGGGGGGAGGGAATACTATATGTCAATAAACTTATCATTAGCAATATTACGCTATATGAGTTTGTTTTTTCCCCTTATGGTATATTATTAATCGAGAATGCTAGCGACATCTGGTGGTTGGTGATAGAAGATGGAAGGTTACTAAAAAACAACAGTACAAAGGCCTGTTTTTTCTGGAATTGTGGTGAGTGCAATCTCACTGGGGGACACCCCCTTACGCGGTGTTGTTTTCCTGGTGACAAGAAACTCTTCATATGCACAGACTGGAATTCTTTTAAACTGTCCTACACATCTTCTTTATCATTTTTGTCTCATTCATATGTGTCTTGACATCGGGCACACAGCGCTGCTGCAAATAAGGAACCAGAGACCAGGTTACTATGTATATTTAGAAACAATATTCCACCCATAATCCCCATGTAGAAATATAATTATATGCATATTCTTATCAGAAATATTTTAATTAGGTTCCTACGTATATTTATAAACAATGTTTCACTATAATCCCCATATAGAAAAATAATTATATACATATTCTTATCAGAAATTGGTTAAATAGGTTCCAATGTATATTTATAAACAATATTCCACCCATAATTCCCATCTAGAAATATAATTATATGCATATTCTTATCAGAAATGCTATAATTAGGTTCCTATGTATATTTATAAACAATTTTCCACCATAATCCCCATATAGAAAAATAATTATATGCATATTCTTATCAGAAATTGGTTAAATAGGTTCCTACGTATATTTAAAAAACAATATTCCACCAATAATCCCCATGTAGAAAAATAATTATATGCATATTTTTATCAGAAATTGGTAAAATATGTTGCTATGTATATTTATAAACAATATTCCACCCACAATCCCCATATAGAAAAATTATTATATGCATATTCTTATCAGAAATGGGTTAAATATATTCATATGTATGTTTAACTACAATATTCCATCCATAATCCCCATGTAGAAAAATAATTATATGCATATTCTTAAGAGAAATGGGTTAAATAGGTTACTATGTATATTTTAAAACAGTATTCCACCCATAATCCCTATGTAGAAAAATAATTATATGCATATTCTTACCAGAAATGGGTTAAATAGGTTACTATGTACATTTATAAACAATATTCCACCCATAATTCCCATGTAGAAAAATAATTATATGCATATTCTTATCAGAAATGGGTTAAATAGGTTACTATGTATATTTATAAACAATATTAGACCCATAATTCCCATGTAGAAAAATAATTATATGCATTTTCTTATCAGAAATGCTTTAATTAGGTTCCTATGTATATTTATAAACAATATTCCACTATAATCCCCATATAAAAAAATAATTATATACATATTCTTATCAGAAATTGGTTAAATAGGGTCCTATGTATATTTATAAACAATATTCCACCCAAAACCCCATATAGAAAAATATTTATATGCATATTCTTATCAGAAATGGGTTAAATAGGTTCCTATGTATATTTAAAAAAACAATATTCCACCAATAATCATCATGTAGAAAAATAATTATATGCATATTTTTATCAGAAATGGGTTAAATATGTTGCTATGTATATTTATAAACAATATTCCACCCATGATCCCCATGTAGAAAAATAATTATATGTATATTCTTATCAGAAATGGGTTAAATAGGTTCCTATGTATATTTATAAACAATTTTCCACTATAGTCCCCAAGTAGAAAAAAAAATATTTGCATATTCTTATCAGAAAGGGGTTAAATAGGTTACTATGTATATTTATAAACAATATTCCACCCATAATTCCCATGTAGAAAAATAATTATATGCATATTCTTATCAAAAAGGGGTTAAATAGGTTACTATGTATATTTATAATCAATATTCCACCCATAATTTCCATGTAGAAAAATAATTATATGCATATTCTTATCAGAAATTGGTTAAATATGTTACTATGTATATTTATAAACAATATTCCACCCATAATTCCCATCTAGAAAAATAATTATATGCATATTCTTATCAGAAATGGGTTAAATAGGTTCCTATGTATATTTAAAAAAGAATTTTCCACCAATAATCCCCATGTAGAAAAATAATTATATGCATATTTTTATCAGAAATGGGTTAAATACATCCATCTACAATCCCCATCAAAGCTTACAGGAAATCTCTCATTAGACACCTGCTAAATGCGGCTAAGGGATGTATCCCTCTTCTCTGGAAACAAAGTCGCCCCCCATCCACATCTATGTGGGTACGTAAGGTCGAAGAGATCAAGCAGATGGAAGACCTGATCCTCTCTGCGCAACAAAAACAAGAGATGTTCAAACGTACTTGGGATATCTGGAATGTCTTCATCTTTTCAGATGAAGGTCAACAATTGCTTAGTAACTAACTCTCCCCTCTTTCTTTGACCTCCTCGGAGGCTAGATTCGATATAACTTGTTGAGGATATCGCCGCCGTGTCTCCCACGCCCTCTCCCCTGCCCTCCCCCCCCCCCTTTTCTCTATTCTTTATATGGTTGTAAAGTGGAAAAAGTAGGCGAGGTTCACCCCGAATACACTACCTGAAATTGGGCGTGAGCTCACCTATTACATGTTGAACTAAAAGTTGTATGTACGAGCCAATAACTAAACTCTAAATGTAACTGTTCTGACCATTTATTTGTCTGAGCGTTGTCAACTTGAAATGGCCGAATCGGCACCTGCTTTTGCTTGTATGTTTTGGGGCCCTCACCCTTGATTGGAGTTGAATAAAATTTATATTTGAAAAAAAAAAAAAAAAAGAAATGGGTTAAATATGTTGCTATGTATATTTATAAACAATATTCCACCCATAATCCCCATGTAGAAAAATAATTATATGCATATTCTTATAAGAAATTGGTTAAATACATTCCTATGTATGTTTAACTACAATATTCCACCCATAATCCCTATGTAGAAAAATAATTATATGCATATTCTTAGCAGAAATTGGTTAAATAGGTTCCTATGTATATTTATAAACAATTTTCCACTATAGTCCCCTTGTAGAAAAATAATTATATGCATATTCTTATCAGAAAGGGGTTAAATAGGTTATTATGTATATTTATAAACAATATTCCACCCATAATTCCCATGTAGAAAAATAACTAAATGCATATTCTTATCAGAAATGCTTCAATTAGGTTCCTATGTATATTTATAAATAATATTCCACCCATAACCCCATATAGAAAAATAACTATATGCATATTCTTATCAAAAATGGGTTAAATAGGCTCCTATGTATATTTATAAACAATTTTCCACCATAATCCCCATATAGAAAAATAATTATATGCATAATTTTTATCAGAAATTGGTTAAATAGGTTCCTATGTATATTTAAAAAACAATATTCCACCAATAATCCCCATGTAGAGAAATAATTGTATGCATATTTTTTATCAGAAATTGGTAAAATATGGTGCTATGTATATTTATAAACAATATTCCATCCATAATCCCCATATAGAAAAATTATTATATGCATATTCTTATCAGAAATGGGTTAAATATATTCATATGTATCTTTAACTACAATATTCCATCCATAATCCCCATGTAGAAAAATAATTATATGCATATTCTTAAGAGAAATGGGTTAAATAGGTTACTATGTATATTTTAAAACAGTATTTCACCCATAATCCCTATGTAGAAAAATAATTATATGCATATTTTTATCAGAAATGGGTTAAATATGTTGCTATGTATATTTATAAACAATATTCCACCCATGATCCCCATGTAGAAAAATAATTATATGTATATTTTTATCAGAAATGGGTTAAATAGGTTCCTATGTATATTTATAAACAATTTTCCACTATAGTCCCCAAGTAGAAAAATAATTATATGCATATTCTTATCAGAAAGGGGTTAAATAGGTTACTATGTATATTTATAAACAATATTCCACCCATAATTCCCATGTAGAAAAATAATTATATGCATATTCTTATCAGAAAGGGGTTAAATAGGTTACTGTGTATATTTATAAACAATATTCCACCCATAATTTCCATGTAGAAAAATAATTATATGCATATTCTTATCAGAAATACTTTAATTAGGTTCCTACTTATATTTATAAATAATGTTCCACTATAATCCCCATATAGAAAAAATAATTATATACATATTCTTATCAGAAATTGGTTAAATAGTGTCCTATGTATATTTATAAACAATATTCCACCCATAACCCCATATAGAAAAATAATTATATGCAGATTCTTATCAGAAATGGGTTAAATAGGTTCCTATGTATATTTATAAACAATTTTCCACCCATAATTCCCATGTAGAATTATAATTATATGCATATTCTTATCAGAAATGCTTTAATTAGGTTCCTAAGTATATTTATAAACAATTTTCCACCATAATCCCCATATAGAAAAATAATTATATGCATAATTTTTATCAGAAATTGGTTAAATAGGTTCCTATGTATATTTAAAAAACAATATTCCACCAATAATCCCCATGTAGAGAAATAATTGTATGCATATTTTTTATCAGAAATTGGTAAAATATGGTGCTATGTATATTTATAAACAATATTCCATCCATAATCCCCATATAGAAAAATTATTATATGCATATTCTTATCAGAAATGGGTTAAATATATTCATATGTATCTTTAACTACAATATTCCATCCATAATCCCCATGTAGAAAAATAATTATATGCATATTCTTAAGAGAAATGGGTTAAATAGGTTACTATGTATATTTTAAAACAGTATTCCACCCATAATCCCTATGTAGAAAAATAATTATATGCATATTCTTACCAGAAATGGGTTAAATAGGTTACTATGTACATTTATAAACAATATTCCACCCATAATTCCCATGTAGAAAAATAATTATATGCATATTCTTATCAGAAATGGGTTAAATAGGTTACTATGTATATTTATAAACAATATTAGACCCATAATTCTCATGTAGAAAAATAATTATATGCATATTCTTATCAGAAATGCTTTAATTAGGTTCCTATGTATATTTATAAACAATATTCCACAATTAGCCCCATTTAGAAAAATAATTATATGCATATTCGTATCAGAAATTGGTTAAATAGCGTCCTATGTATAATTATAAACTTTTTTCCACCATAATCCCTATATAGAAAAATGATTATATGCATATTCTTATCAGAAATAGGTTAAATACGTTCCTATGTATATTTATAAACAATATTCCACCCATAATCCCCATGTAGAAAAATAATTATATGCATATTCTTATCAGAAATGGATTAAATAGGATACTAAGTATATTTAGAAAAAATATTCCACCCATAATCCCCATGTAGAAAAATAATTATATGCATATTCTTATCAGAAATACTTTAATAAGGTTCCTATGTATATTTATTAACAATCTTCCACTATAATCCAAATATAAAAAAAATAATTATATATATATTCTTATCAGAAATTGGTTAAATAGGGTCCTATGTATATTTATAATCAATATTCCACCCATAATCCCCATATAGAAAAATAATTATATGCATATTCTTATCAAAAATTGGTTAAATAGGTTCCTATGTATATTTAAAAAACAATATTCCACCAATAATCCCCATGTAGAAAAATAATTATATGCATATTTTTATCAGAAATGGGTTAAATATGTTGCTATGTATATTTATAAACAATATTCCACCCATGATCCCCGTGTAAAAAAATAATTATATGTATATTTTTATCAGAAATGGGTTAAATAGGTTCCTATGTATATTTATAAACAATTTTCCACTATAGTCCCCAAGTAGAAAAATAATTATATGCATATTCTTATCAGAAAGGGGTTAAATAGGTTACTATGTATAATTATAAACAATATTCCACCCATAATTAGGTTCCTATGTATATTTATAAACAATATTCCACAATTAGCCCCATATAGAAAAATAATTATTTGCATATTCGTATCAGAAATGGGTTAAATAGTATCCTATGTATAATTATAAACATTTTTCCACCATAATCCCTATATAGAAAAATGATTATATGCATATTCTTATCAGAAATAGGTTAAATACGTTCCTATGTATATTTATAAACAATATTCCACCCATAATCCCCATGTAGAAAAATAATTATATGCATATTCTTATCAGAAATGGGTTAAATAGGTTACTATGTATATTTAGAAAAATATTACACCCATAATCCCTATGTAGAAATATAATTATATGCATATTCTTATCAGAAATGCTTTAATTAGGTTCCTATGTATATTTATAAACAATTTTCCACCATAATCCCCATATAGAAAATAATTATATGCATATTTTTATCAGAAATTGGTAAAATATGTTGTTATGTATATTTATAAACAATATTCCACCCATAATCCCCATATAGAAAAATTATTATATGCATTTTCTTATCAGAAATGGGTTAAATATATTCATATGTATGTTTAACTACAATATTCCATCCATAATCCCCATGTAGAAAAATAATTATGTGCATATTCTTAAGAGAAATGGGTTAAGTAGGTTACTATGTATATTTTAAAACATTATTCCACCCATAATCCCTATGTAGAAAAATAATTATATGCATATTCTTACCAGAAATGGGTTAAATAGGTTCCTATGTATATGTATAAACAATATTCCACCCATAATTCCCATGTAGAAAAATAATTATATGCATATTCTTATCAGAAATGGGTTAAATAGGTTACTATGTATATTTATAAACAATATTAGACCCATAGTTCCCATGTAGAAAAATAATTATATGCATATTCTTATCAGAAATGCTTTAATTAGGTTCCTATGTATATTTATAAACAATATTCCACAATTAGCCCCATATAGAAAAATAATTAAATGCATATTCGTATCAGAAATGGGTTAAATAGCATCCTATGTATAAATATAAACATTTTTTCACCATAATCCCTATATAGAAAAATGATTATATGCATATTCTTATCAGAAATAGGTTAAATACGTTCCTATGTATATTTATAAACAATATTCCACCCAAAACCCCATATAAAAAAATATTTATATGCATATTCTTATCAGAAATGGGTTAAATAGGTTCCTATGTATATTTAAAAAACAATATTCCACCAATAATCCCCATGTAGAAAAATAATTATATGCATATTTTTATCAGAAATGGGTTAAATATGTTGCTATGTATATTTATAAACAATATTCCACCCATGATCCCCATGTAGAAAAATAATTATATGTATATTCTTATCAGAAATGGGTTAAATAGGTTTCTATGTATATTTATAAACAATTTTCCACTATAGTCCCCAAGTAGAAAAATAATTATTTGCATATTCTTATCAGAAAGGGGATAAATAGGTTACTATGTATATTTATAAACAATATTCCACCCATAATTCCCATGTAGAAAAATAATTATATGCATATTCTTATCAGAAAGGGGTTAAATAGGTTACTATGTGTATTTATAATCAATATTCCACCCATAATTTCCATGTAGAAAAATAATTATATGCATATTCTTATCAGAAATGGGTTAAATAGGTTTCTATGTATATTTATAAACAATATTCAACCCATAATTCCCATCTAGAAAAATAATTATATGCATATTCTTATCAGAAATGGGTTAAATAGGTTCCTATGTATATTTAAAAAACAATATTCCACCAATAATCCCCATGTAGAAAAATAATTATATGCATATTTTTATCAGAAATGGGTTAAATATGTTGCTATGTATATTTATAAAGAATATTCCACCCATAATCCCCATGTAGAAAAATAATTATATGCATATTCTTATGAGAAATTGGTTAAATACATTCCTATGTATCTTTAACTACAATATTCCACCCTTTAATCCCCATGTAGAAAAATAATAATAATTATTATTATTATTATACAGGATTTATATAGCGCCGACAGTTTATGCAGCGCTTTACAACAACATTAGGGCAGACAGTACAAGTACAATACAATTCAATACAGGGGGAATCAGAGGGCCCTGCTCGTTAGAGCTTACAATCTAGGAGGGAGGGTCAAGTTATACAAAAGGGTAATAGCTGTGGGGGATGATCTAATGGAGAAAATAATGCAGTTGTTAGATGGAGGCAGGATAGGCCTCTCTGAAGAGGAAAGTCTTCAGGGATCGCCTAAAAGTGGATAAATTTGGAGACAGTCTGACAGATTGGGGTAGGGAATTCCAGAGGATGGGCGAGGCTAGGGAGAAGTCCTGGAGGCGGATATGGGAGGAGGTGATGAGGGAGCTAGAGAGCAGGAGATCTTGGGAGGAACGGAGATGGCGTTTAGGTTGGTATTTTGAGACTAGGTTAGTGATGTAGCTGGGGGCACAGTTGTGGATGGCTTTGTAACTTATTGTTAGTATTTTGAATTTAATTCGTTGGGCGAGTGGCAGCCAATGGAGGGATTGGCAGAGAGGGGTAGCAGACACTGATCGGTTTGTAAGGTGGATGAGTCTGGCAGCAGCATTCATGATGGACTGAAGGGGGATAGTCTATTTAAAGGTAAGCCAATGAGGAGTGAGTTGCAGTAGTCAAGGCGAGACATAACCAGGGAGTGAATCAGGAGCTTTGTAGTTTCACTGGTTAGAAAGGGACGTAGTTTAGAGATGTTGCGGAGGTTGAGGCGGCAAGCTTTGGAAAGTGATTGGATGTGGGGCTAAAAGGAGAGTTCAGAATCTAGGATAACACCTAGCACCCTGACATGTGTGGACGGGTGGATGGTTTTGCCATTGCTCTTGACAGAGAAGTCAGGGGAAGTGGCACGTGGGGGAGGAAATATTATAAGCTCAGTTTTGGACAAGTTGAGTTTGAGGAAGTGGTGTGACATCCATACAGATATGTTGGTTAGTAAGTTAGTGATGCGTGAAGAGACTGATGGAGTGAGTTGAGGGGTGGAGAGATAGATTTGTGTGTCATCAGCATAGAAATGATATTGAAAGCCATGAGAGGCTATCAGCTGACCCAGGGAAGAGGTGTAGATTGAAAATAAAAGAGGTCCAAGAACAGAACCTTGGGGGACCCCGACAGAGAAGGGAAGAGGAGTGGAGGAAGTAGAATTGTAAGTGACACTGAAGGTGCGTTGGGATAGGTAGGATGAGAGCCACTGAAGAGCACAGTCACGGAGACCGATGGAGTGAAGTTTTTTGAGGAGGAGGGGGTGGTCAACCGTGTCAAAGGCAGCTGAAAGATCCAGAAGTAGGAGTACAGAATAGTGTCCGTTGGTTTTTGCAGTTAGTAGGTCATTTGTGAGTTTTAAAAGAGCAGTTTCTGTGGAGTGTTGAGGGCGAAATCCAGATTGAAGGGGATCAAGAAGGTTGTTTTTAATGATTATAAGTATATTCTTATCAGAAATGGGTTAAATATGTTCCTATGTATATTTATAAACAATATTCCACTCATAATCCCCATATAGACAAATAATTATATTAATATTCTTATGAGCAATGGATTAAATAGGTTCCTATGTATATTTATAAACAATTTTCCACTATAGTCCCCAAGTAGAAAAATAATTATATGCATAATCTTATCATAAATGGGTTAAATAGGTTACTATGTATATTTATAAACAATATTCCACCCATAATTCCCATGTAGAAAAATAATTATATGCATATTCTTATCAGAAAGGGGTTAAATAGGTTACTGTGTATATTTATAAATAATATTCCACCCATAATTTCCATGTAGAAAAATAATTATATGCATATTCTTATCAGAAATGGGTTAAATAGGTTACTATGTATATTTATAAACAATATTCCACCCATAATTCCCATGTAGAAAAATAATTATATGCATATTCTTATCAGAAATGGGTTAAATAGGTTCCTATGTATATTTATAAACAATATTCCACCTATAACCCCCATACTGAAAAATATTTATTAGCATATTCTTATCAGAAAGGGGTTAAATAGGTTACTATGTATATTTATAAACAATATTCTACCCATAATTCCCATGTAGACAAATAATTATATGCATATTCTTATCAGAAATGGGTTAAATAAGTTCCTATGTATATTTATAAACAATATTCCACCAATAGCCCCATATAGAAAAAGAATTATATGCATATTTGTATCAGAAATGGGTTAAATAGTGTCCTATGTATATTTATAAACAATGTTCCACTATAATCCCCATACTGAAAAATATTTATATGCATATTCGTATCAGAAATGGGTTAAATAGCATCCTATGTATATTTATAAACAATATTCCACCAATCATCACCATGTAGAAAAATAATTATATGCATATTCTTATCAGAAATGCTTTAATTAGGTTCCTATGTATATTTATAAACAATATTCCACCCAAAACCCCATATAGAAAAATAATTATATGCATATTCTTATCAGAAATGGGTTAAATAGGTCCCTATGTATAATTATAAACATACAATATTCCACCCATAATCCCCATGTATAAAAAGAATTATATGTATATTCTTATTAGAAATGGGTTAAATAGGTTACTATGTATATTTATAAACAATTTTTTACCCATAATCCCCATGTAGAAAAAAAATTATATGCATATTCTTATCAGAAATGGGTTAAATAGGTTCCTTTGTATATTTATAAACAATATTCCACCAATAGCCCCATATAGCAAAATCATTATATGCATATTTGTGTCAGAATGGGTTAAATAGCATCCTATGTATATTTATAAACAATATTCCACCCATAATCCCCATATAGAAAAATAATTATATGCATATTCTTATCAGAAATGGGTTAAATATATTTCCTATGTATGTTTCACTACAATATTCCATCCATAATTCCCATGTAGAAAAACAATTATATGCATATTCTTATGAGAAATTGGTTAAATAGGTTACTATGTATATTTAAAAACAGTATTCCATCCCTATGTAGAAAAATTATTATATGCATATTCTTATCAGAAATGGTTTAAATAGGTTCCTATGTATATGTATAAACAATATTATACCCATAATCCCCATGTAGAAAAATAATTATATGTATATGTGTTAGTGGGAGAAATAGTCACCCATGATTTGTGTCATTGATAAGAATAGTGTGCCATCATTGGTGTCACTGGAAGAAATAGTACTGCATTTTTGGTGTGATTGTTAAGAATAGTGAGCCATCATTGGGAGGAATAGTCAACTATCATAGGTGTCAGAACATTAGGATTTGTTAGATGCATTTTCTTAAAACATATGGATTACACTGGCTGAGAGATAGTTAGTAGGAAAGTAAACAACAAGGCTATGCTGATATTTTGCATTCTACCAACGATCACTGCTGTGCTTATGTAAGAATTATTCAACTAGTTCGAATCCAAGTCAAACCATCTGACAGATGTGAACTCCACAATATCTGGTAATCCGTATTTCTGTTTTTTTATTACTCTTTTATTGGCAATAATCACTCAATTAATATCAGTGCTATCCGGAGATGTACTGGATTTAGAGTAAAACAAAAAATTCTCAGCCTAAATGTGGAAGGAACAGTGAAACATAATGAGTGTCAATTGGAGAAATAGTGTTGAATGAATGAAAAGTAAATAATAGTAGATAAAGGACTTTTGAAAACCAGTGCGCTTTTTTATATTTTCGAGAGATAGTTGCAAATGCAATTAAGGTAGAATGTCGGGAATAGCAATGAGATCAGATTATTTGATAATTGGTCCACTGCAAAATATCAGTGAGACGTTTAACATGGTTGAGGAAAACGTCATGTTACACCATATATATAAAAGCCCTGATAACGGTGAGTTGGTTGCGAGACATGTTAAGAGTGTTATCACATTAGGTATACATTAGGATGCATTTTCTTTAAACATATAAAATATAGCAGTGAGACAACACTTATTACTCCTTGACAATTTAAATCGGTTTCTTTAACCAAATTAATAGGCAGTAGCCTATATATACAAAGACATTGATATTTGTTGAGATAAAGATAAACACAAAATAGAGCAGTGCTAATCCTGATCCTGAGTGCACTATCACTATTCTTCCTACTGACACCAAAAATAGGGTACTATTTCTCACACTGACACCAATAAAATTACACCAATGATACACCTATTCCTTGAGGTGATTCAGTTCACATGTGCAGCGCTATACAAATCATTCATTCATTTATTCATTCATATTCCTTCCACCGACACCAATAACATTGTACTATTTCTCATACTGACACCAATGATGTTTCACTGTTCATTCCACAGACACCAATGATGGGTAACTTTTCCTCCCACTGAAACTAAATGCGTCACTATTCCTACAATTGACACTAATGGTGTATCACAATTCTTCCCACGGACACCAAAAAAGAGGAACTTTTTCTTACACTGACACCAATGATGGGTCACTATTCCTCCAACTTACACCAATGATGGGTTAATGTTTCTTCCACTGACACCAATGACGGGTCACTGTTTCTCCCACTGACACCAATGATGGTTCACTAGTCATCCCACTGAAACCAATGGTGGCTCACTATTCCACCCACTGACACCAATAGTGCGGTACTATTTCTACCAGTTACACCAGTGATGGGTCACTATTCTTTCCACTGTCACAAATCATCTTCCTCCAACTGACACTAATGATAGGTCACTATTCTTCCTTTTGACACCAATAATTGGTCACTATGATGGTGAATCACTATTCCATCCACCAAATAAGGGTCAATTTTCCTTAAAATGACACCAATAACGAGGTCTATTCCTTCCACTGACCAATAACGTGGTAATATTTCTCATACTGACACCAAATGATGTTTGAATATGTATAAGAATATGCATATAATTATTTTTTTTCATGGGGATAATGGGTGGAATATTGTTTATAATATACATAGTAACCTATTTAACCCATTTCTGATAAGAATATGCACATAATTATTTTTCTACATAGGGATTATGGTGGAAAAATGTTTATAAATATACATAGAAACATATTTAACCCATTTCTGATAAGAATATGCATATAATTATTTTTTTACATGGGGATTATGGATGGAATATTGTTTAAAATGTACATAGCAACATATTAAACCTATTTTTGATATGAATATGCATATAATTATATTGCTATATAGTAATTATTTGTTGAATATTGTTTATAAATATACATATATACACATATATAAATACATACGTATTTACATAGGAAACGAATTAACCCATTTTTGATAAAAATATGCATATAATTATTTTTCTACATGGGGATTATTGGTGGAATATGTTTATAAATATACATAGGAACCCATTTAACCCCTTTCTGATAAGAATATGCATATAATTATTTTTCTACATGGGGATTATGGGTGGAATATTGTTTATAAAAATACATAGGAGCCTATTTAACCCATTTCTGATGAGAATATGCATATAATTATTTTTCAATATGGGGTTATGGGTGGAATATTATTTATAAATTTACAAATGAACCTAATTAAAGCATTTCTGATAAGAATATGCATATAATTATTTTTCTACATGGGAATTATGGGTGGAATATTGTTTATAAATATACATAGTAACCTATTTAACCCATTTCTGATAAGAATATGCATATAATTATTTTTCTACATAGGGATTATGGTGGAAAAATGTTTATAATTATACATAGGAACCTATTTAACCCATTTCTGATAAGAATATGCATATAATTATTTTTCTATATGGGGTTATGGGTGGAATATTCTTTATAAATATACATAGGAACCTAATTAAAGCATTTCTGATAAGAATATGCATATAATTATTTTTCTACATGTGAATTATGGGTGGAATATTGTTTATAAATATACATAGTAACCTGTTTATCCCATTTCTGATAAGAATATGCATATAATTATTTTTCTATATGGGGATTATGGTGGAATATTGTTTATAAATATACATAGGAACCAATTTAACCCATTTCTGATAAGAATATGAATATAATTATTTGTCTATATTTGGATTATGGGTGGAATATTGTTTATAAATATACATAGGAACCTATTTAACCCATTTCTGATAAGAATATGCATATAATTATTTTTATACATGGGGACTATAGTGGAAAATTGTTTATAAATATACATAGGAACCTATTTAACCCATTTCTGATAAGAATATGCATATAATTATTTTTCTACATGGAAATTATGGGTGGAATATTGTTTATAAATATACATAGCAACATATTTAACCCATTTCTGATAAAAATATGCATATAATTATTTTTCTACATAGGGATTATGGTGGAAAAATGTTTATTGTTACATAGGAACCTATTTAACCCATTTCTGGTAAGAATATGCATATAATTATTTTTCTACATAGGGATTATGGGTGGAATACTGTTTTAAAATATACATAGTAACCTATTTAACCCATTTCTCATAAGAATATGCATATAATTATTTTCTACATGGGGATTATGGATGGAATATTGTAGTTAAACATACATAGGAATATATTTAACCGATTTCTGATAAGAATATGAATATAATTATTTTTCTACATGGGGATTATGGGTGGAATATTGTTTATAAATATACATAGGAACCTATTTAAACAATTTCTGATAAGAATATGCATATAATTATTTTTTTTACATGGGGATTATGGGTGGAATATTTTTTATAAATATACATAGTAACCTATTTAACCCATTTCTGATAAGAACACACTTATAATTATTTTTCTACATGGGGATTATGGGTGGAATATTTTTTATAAATATACATAGTAACCTATTTAACCCATTTCTGATAAGAATACACTTATAATTATTTTTCTACATGGTGATTATGGGTGGAATATTGTTTATAAACATACATAGGAGCCTATTTAACCCATTTCTGATAAGAATATGCATATAATTATTTTTCTATATGGGGTTTATGGGTAAAATATTATTTATAAATATACATAGGAAACTAATTAAAGCATTTCTGATAAGAATATGCATATAATTATTTTTCTACATGGGGATTATTGGTGGAATATGTTTATAAATATACATAGGAACCCATTTAACCCCTTTCTGATAAGAATATGCATATAATTATTTTTCTACATGGGGGCTATAGTGGAAAATGGTTTATAAATATACATAGGAACCTATTTAACCCATTTCTGATAAGAAAATGCATATAATTGTTTTTCTACATGGGGATTATGGGTGTAATATTGTTTATCAATATACATAGTAACCTATTTAACCCATTTCTGATAAGAATATACATATAGGGGGCGTGGTCCGGACATGGCCGAGTGAGGACGCGTTTACACAGAGCTCCCGGCCTCTCCTATCCCATCTTGGCTATTTTTGCTCTTCTTTCAGAAAATGCTCTCAGCTAAGAAGCGTACATATAGAAGGAACAAGAAGAAGCCAAGCCTGGCACCTGGGACGCCCGCATTAGCAGACTTACAGAGACTTTTCGGCAGATCTCTCCCCGGCTCTCCAGACCTTAAAATGGCGGACCCCTATGCCTCCGGCTCGCAAACCCCAGACCTCATGGCGTCACCGGCCTTCCTGGGGGGTCCCCGCAGCCCAGTACTCCACTCCAACTCCCCCTTCTTATCGGAAGAGAATCTGGAGGGGACTCCCCGCCAACCCTTTATGATGGGAGCGGATGCCGAGCTGAAAGCTCTCCTTCGCGCTTTGCCGACTAGAGCGGACATCGAGGCCCTCGTGGGGAAGGTCGAGGCGGCACACAGGAAAGAACTGAATGCAGTAAAGCAAGAGGTTCACTCGCTCTCCACGCGGCTGTCTTCAGGCGAGACCTCACTAGCGGCCTTGGAACAGAGAGTGACCTCTCTAGAATCGAGCCAGACAGACCACAACACCTCGGCGGTAGAGCTACAGCTCAGAATGGAGGAAATGGAGGACAGGAGCCGTAGGAACAATCTGCGGCTCCGAGGCCTCCCAGAAGCGACGGGGCAAGCAGATCTCCAAGCCACAGTGACGGACATCTTCCGTAGGGTGGCGGGAGACCGCCTTCCGGAGCGGGTCAAAATTGATCGCGTCCATAGGGCCCTGGGTCCCAGATCATCGGATCCGACCAGACCCAGAGACGTGATCTGCCGCCTACATCACTACACCCACAAGGAGATCATTGCACGTGGAGCCTGGGAAGCGGGAGACCTGGAATTCGATGGCGCGCATGTGAAACTACTGCCGGATATCTCTAGATCAACACTCATCCGTCGAGCCATTCTAAAGCCTCTGCTAGATCTGGCCTGACGCTGCAATGCCACTTATCGCTGGGGCTTCCCGCTGTCTGTCACCTTTATCAAGGAACAGAGATCCTTCCTCCTACGCTCTCCTGAATCCCTGCCTGCTGTGTTTGACTTCCTAGGCATGGATCCGATCAAAATTCCCAATTGGCTGGACTACCTACCTAGAGCATCCGGTCGGCCTAATACATTGAGACACCAGGCACCAAGACCGCAGAGAACGCAGAGAGGTGGACGTCGCCCTCGTTCTCTCTCCCAGGAGAGCCAGCGGGAAGCGTGAGTACACTTGTGTTTGTTTCCTCTCCCCCACACCGCGGGAGCGGTTATTCCGTGGTTCTATGGATAGTTATTAAATGACCCCCTCATGCCATGGCCCCCGCTGTCATCCCCCCTTGAGAAACCCTCACAGACTCCTTGCGCTTGGCCCCCCCTCTCATCAGGAGCCATATCCTGAACAGGCTCCCTCTCCTCAACCCCCCACACCACAGATCCCTCAGGCTCTGGCACGGACTCGGGATCAATTTCAGGTGCCGTAATGGACTGATCGTGCTTGTCTCAACCCACAGCCTTAGAGGTACTGTTACCCATCCATCAACCACAGTGGCCCTCCTGTGTCTCCCATTTTTCAAAGAGTGCATGATACCTCTAGTACCACAGACACGGTACTGTCTACAGCTGCTGAACACAGTTCTCCCTGGAAGAACTTGTCTGTAATGGAGTTGCACTGAAGAATGACTCAACCTGGCTAGCTCAGAACTTATTTTTTATGTGTCTATCCTGAGCCGTGGTTTGTGAGCCAGTCGTGAGGTAACCCTCGCCCCACACTCGCTGACCGTCCTCTCCTTATGTTTTGAGTTTTAAAACTTTTTTTGTTATAACTATGTTTGATAGGAGGGGAGGTCTTGTTGGGGCTTGTCAGGCTAAACATATGCCTAGTCTACACTAAGTATGGGGTACACTCGAGGGGATATTTGATTTAATGGGGGGGATGCTTGGCTGTGGGGGGAAGGGAGATTGCTTAAGCTGCATTATGCTGAAATACTCTGGAGGGAGCGGCTCTCCTCTCCCCACTGATGTTGACAGTCTCCGGTGAGACTGCCCAGATTTGCCGTTAGACGTGTAGATTGAAGGCTGATTGAGGGAGGTCTGCCTTCGGCGGATCACCGACCAACCGCGGAGGGCAACCGCGGTGGAGGGGAGGAGACCCGTCTCTGTCGTTTTTAAGGTTGAGCCCCAGGGACAGCCGGGGCATTTATTTTCTTTTCATTTGTTATCCTTGTTTGATTGTATTATTTACCAGTTTAAGAGTGCTTCTTCAGTGGACCAGGATGGGAGGGAATCCCGGGACCTCACCCACGGGCGATATCCATCCACACCCCACGTAGGCCTTTGCATACACCTATTTTTTCAGGGTGCTATGCATAATAAGTAAGCATTGTCTTACTAATTTAGACTTGCTAGGTGAGACGGCAACAGTGTGAGTAGTTGCTGTTCTAACACCTTCTACTTCTCCCCCCTCTCTTTCTATTCCCCTTCCTTCTCCCCCTCCCCTCTATTACCCTTCCCCATAACTTTTGTTAATTTTCTTCCCTCACCCCCCAGGAAGACATGGCGGGGGATACCATTAAGGTGACATCCCTCAACGCTAAAGGGCTTAACACCCCGGAAAAAAGATGCATGCTACTGCATGATCTTAAAAAATCACGTACAGACATTGCGTTTTAAAACAAACAAATCTCCTGCACTCCAGAATAGAACCTTCCCATATGCCTATCACTCCACGCACTGTGGCGCTAAATCTAGAGGTGCTTCGATCCTAATCTCCAATAGGTTGCCTTGGCGTTTCCAGGAAATGCTGGCGGACCCAGAGGGACGCTACTTGTTCTTAAAGGGACAGATAGGGGAAGCCCAATTTACGTTGGCCACCCTGTATGTCACAACGAATATGTATCTATCATGGGCATTTTAGTGTTTTAGCCATCAGTTGGATTTTAATACAATATGAATTACGTATACACATGTGGGGTGTAATTTTGATGATGCTGCAATCTATCTATGTTACAATGTATAACATGTTACTATACTACTATTATATGTTCTACTGCCATGTGTTACATACTTTGTACCTTATCTATTGACTATATGCGAGTATCATCATCATCATTTTTCAACTGGGGGATTATGAGTGGAATATTGTTTATGTAATATTGTTTATCAATATACATAGTAAACTATTTAACCCATTTCTGATGAGAATATGCATATAATTATTTTTCAATATGGGCTTATGGGTGGAATATTATTTATAAATCTACATAGGAACCTAATTAAAGCATTTCTGAAAAGAATATGCATATAATTATTTTTCTACATGGGAATTATGGGTGTAATATTGTTTATAAATATACATAGGAGCCTATTCAACCAATTTCTGATAAGAATATGCATATAATAATTTTTTTATATGGGGTTATGGGTGGAATATTATTTATAAATATACACAGGAACCTAATTAAAGCATTTCTGATAAGAATATGCATATACTTATTTTTCTACATGGGAATTATGGGTGGAATATTGTTTATAAATATACATAGTAACCTGTTTAACCCATTTCTGATAAGAATATGCATATAATTATTTTTCTTTATGGGGTTATGGGTGGAATATTGCTTATCAATATACATAGGAAACGAATTAACCCATTTTTGATAAAAATATGCATATAATTATTTTTCTACATGGGGATCATTGGTGGAATATGTGTCAGGGAAATGGCCGTGTTGTGGGCAATTCCGCCAGTAACCGTCATGGTGGCAGGCGAGTCTAGTGAGCACGCCCTGATCTTGTAGGCACACCCCTCCGGCCTATTTAAACCTGCCACTGACACTTGCAGTTTGCTGGATTATCAAACAGCTCCTGTGTTCCTGTGCCTTGTAAACTCTGAAGACCTCTGCTTGACCTCTGCCCGGCTTGACCAGTGTTCCTGTTTATCTCCTCGCTCTGACCCCGGCTTGGCTGACTACTCTCCGATCTTCTGCCCTCTGTGTATGACCCGGCTTGTTCCTGTACTTCTCTCGGACTGTCTTTTGGTATCTGATCCCTGGCCTGGCTGCGGACCCTGTTCCTGGTTTACCCTGCTGTTACCGTTCAAGACTTCTCTCCGCCACAACGCACTCTAGCTACTTACAGCCAACCAGCCAGCTTGCAGTATTCCTGGCAACCCGTGCACCTCTGTGCATCGCATTCCCTGTACCCAAATCCAGGGACGTGCTGCACTCAGCCGCAAGGGGCGCCCTCTCAGCAACCCGGCCTCACACTACAGACTTGACAGTATAATCCAGCCATGACTGAGGCCGGCGGAGGTGCGTCCCCATTAGAGACTTTGTGCCAACAAGCCATCACTCTGACCCAAGCAGTTCAGAAATTACAGGAAGGTTATCTGCAACTAACGGATACGTTGCAACACCTGTCAGAGTCACCTGCTCATGAACAAACCTCTGCGGCTCCCTTGATGATGTTCCCGCCTCCAGAACCCCGAGTTCCCATTCCGGAGCGATTCTTCGGAGACCGTAAAAAGTTCAGATCATTCAAGACTGCCTGTCTATTGTACCTAGCCCTGCAACCCCGGACTTTTGCTTTAGAGACTGTTAAAGTCGGGTTCCTCATCTCTTTGCTGTCCGATGAACCTCAGGCCTGGGCCCATAACTTATGGGAACAAAAGAGTCCAGTCATTTGCACGGTGGATGCATTCCTGGCAGCTATGGCACAGCTTTACGAAGATCCCCAGCGTACTGCCACCGCTGAAGCCGCTCTGCACTCTCTGCAGCAGGGTGGGCGACCAGTAGAGGACTATACCGTGGACTTCCGGCGGTGGTCTGCAGACACAGCCTGGAATGAGGCAGCTTTACTACACCAGTTCCGTCTAGGACTCTCCGAATCCCTCAAGGACGAGTTGGCCAGGATCGAGATTCCCACTACACTTGAGGGTCTCATCCAATTATCCATCCAACTGGATCGACGTTTGCGGGAGAGACAGTCCGAACGATCACGAACCTGCAGACCCGCCAGTACACCCACCTTTGGATCAGTTCCCAAGCAGATTGGCCTGTTACGTTCCGCACTAACTCCTGATGAAAGACGTCGTCGTATCCTAGCCAATCTTTGCCTCTATTGTGGAGGAAATGGACATTTTCTATGCAACTGTCCCAGGAAGTTTAAGAAGCCACCTACCTACTCTCCAGCATATTTCCAGGTTTCTGGGACTTCTCCCTCACAACTCGTTCTTCCCATTTCACTGCAGTTGGGAGAAGAAGAGGTCCGGCTCCAGTCTATAATCGACTCTGGAGCATGCAGTTGCTTCATGGACTTGAACCTGGCAAGGAACCTTAGGTTGCCCCTCCTCCACAAGAAACGGGGTCTGGAAGTCCGTTTAGCAGGTGGCACCCTACCTAACTCTGGCCTTGTTACTCAAGAGACTTCTTCTCTCCTTATTACCTCTCCCGATGGCCATCGGGAATTCATACGTTTTCACGTTTTGAGTTCACCTATGTCTCCAATTATCTTGGGTATCCCTTGGCTCCAAGCCCATAACCCCCAGATCGATTGGATTAAGAAGGAAGTCCTGTTCACTTCCCCCTATTGCCAACAACATTGCCTCATCCCTGAATCCAGAGATACCACCAGTTGTCTGACAGTCCAGTCGGTATCCTCCACCAACCAGGATGTACCCCAGGCGTACCATGAATTCCTGGACGTTTTTGATAAGAAAAAGGCAGAGGTTTTACCACCACATCGGCCATATGATTGTCCTATCGAGCTGCTTCCAGGGGCCGAAGTTCCATTTGGACGTATATTCCCCCTCTCTGAAGTGGAATTGGGGACACTACGACAGTACATAGATGAAAATTTGGCAAAGGGCTTCATTCGTCCATCTTCTTCTCCTGCCGGTGCCGGCATTTTCTTTGTCGAAAAAAAAATAAGACTCTAAGACCATGTGTGGACTATAGGGAATTAAATAAAATCACCATAAAGAACCGATATCCACTCCCACTGGTCCCCGAACTCTTCCAGAGACTTCGTTCAGCTCAAGTGTTCACCAAACTTGACCTCCGTGGTGCCTACAACCTCGTTCGCATCCGTGAGGGCGATGAGTGGAAGACGGCATTCAGAACGAGGTTTGGGCACTTTGAGTATTTGGTGATGCCGTTTGGGCTCTGTAATGCCCCGACTACTTTCCAGCACTTCATAAACAACATCTTCCGGGAATATCTTGACTACTTCGTCATCATCTATCTGGATGACATCCTTATCTTCTCAACCACCTTGGAGCTCCATCGGACTCACGTAAAGACAGTATTACTCACACTAAGAAAACACGGACTTTACGCGAAAGCAGAAAAGTGTGACTTTGAAAAGAAATCCATACAATTCCTAGGGCTCATCATCTCTACCGGTGGTGTAGCTATGGATCCACAGAAAGTGCAGGCAATCCTAGACTGGCCAACTCCGTCAGACAAGAAGGGTGTACAAAGGTTTGTAGGGTTTGCAAACTTCTATAGAAGGTTTATAAGGAACTTTTCTTCCATCATCTCGCCCATAACCCAAGTAACCCGCCTACATGTTCGCTTCCTGTGGTCCTCCGAAGCCCAATCTGCCTTTGAGAAACTGAAGTCTTTGTTTACTTCTGCACCAATTCTTCGACACCCCGATCCTGCCCTGCCCTATATTTTAGAGGTCGATGCCTCAGAGGTAGCTACAGGAGCAGTACTTTCACAGCGCCTGGGACCCAAGTCGCTGCTGCACCCTGTGGCCTTCTCCTCCCGGAAAATGAGCCAACCCGAGAGGAATTACGACGTAGGTGATCGTGAGCTTCTGGCCATTAAGACAGCCTTAGAAGAGTGGAGATACCTTCTTGAGGGAGCCACGCACCCAATAATGATATTCACCGATCACAGAAACCTCGAGTACCTCCGCACTGCCAAACGCCTGAGACCCCGTCAAGCTCGCTGGGCTCTGTTCTTTTCACGATTCAACTTTCACATCACCTACCGCCCTGGCTCCAAGAACGGCAAGGCCGATGCTTTATCCCGAATGTTTCCTGATACCCCAGAAGAAACAACATCCAGTACAATCTTGTCTCCACAGAACTTCCTTTTGATTCAACCTGATCTAAGGTCTTCTCTTGAACAGGCCTCCCGCCAATGCCAGGAACCAGAGACTTCCTCTTTAAGAAGCCAGGGGGGGTATCTCTGGTATCAGGACAAGATCTTTGTCCCACAACAAGCAAGAATCCAGGTCTTACAAACTTTACATGATCATCAACTTGCTGGCCACTTCGGTGTACGGAAAACTATAGATCTTGTTCAGCGATCCTTTTGGTGGCCTACCTTGAAAATTGATTGCAAAAAGTATGTAAGCTCCTGCACTACCTGCCAGCGAAACAAGGGGTCCAACATTAAGTCTTGGGGTCTGCTACGTCCTTTGCCGGTACCAGAACAACCATGGAGGAATATATCTATGGACTTCATAGTAGAGCTGCCACCCTCTGAAAGATTCACAACGATTCTAGTTGTTGTAGACCGTCTGTCCAAGATGTCACACTTCGTGCCTATGATAGGTACTCCTTCAGCTGCAGACACAGCAAAGGCCTTCATAAGAGAGATAGTCAGACTTCACGGCCTTCCCGACAGCATTGTGTCTGATAGAGGGGTCCAATTTACTTCCCAATTTTGGAAAGAGCTCTGCAAAGTTTTGTCTATTGAAGTTTGCCTATCCTCTGCCTATCATCCCCAGAGCAACGGTCAGACTGAAAGGACTAATCAGACCTTAGAACAATATTTACGCTGTTTTTGCTCCACTTCCCAGGATGACTGGTACTTGATACTCCCCTGTGCGGAATTCGCATACAATAACTCAGTACACTCAACCACCGATCAATCACCGTTTTGGGCCAACTATGGGTTCCATCCTTCATTTCTACCTAATGTCATTCCAGAGACCTCAGTTCCAGCAGTTCAAGACAGGATAAAATCCATTCAGACTAACTTTCAAACTCTCCGGTTAACCATGCAAAAGGCCCAAGAGGACTACAAGGAACAATATGACAAAAAGAGGGGGGAGAGTCCTAGCTTTAAGGTTGGAGATGAGGTTTGGCTCTCCTCGGCAAATCTTAAACTTCCTTGTCCCTCCCGGAAATTGGGACCAAGATTTATTGGCCCATTCAAGATTAGACGGGAGATCAATCCAGTAGCCTTTGAACTGTCACTCCCGAGTTCTTATAAAGTGCACCCTGTGTTTCATGTCTCCTTACTTAAAGCTGTTATCTCTAGTCCTTTTTCAGGAAGGAAAGAAGATCCTCCACCTCCAGTTTCTGTGGGAGATGAAACAGAGTATGAAGTTGAGGCCATCCTGGACTGCCGCCGGAGAGGTAGGATCATTTAATTTCTTATAAAGTGGAAGGGTTACCCAGCAGAAGAAAGTTCTTGGGAACCTGCAGCCAATATACATGCTCCTAGACTTTTGCAGAGATTCCGAGTACGTTACCCCGAAAGATGGGCCAGGTTGGGCATCCGGAGGTTGCCCCTTGGGGGGGGGCAATGTCAGGGAAATGGCCGTGTTGTGGGCAATTCCGCCAGTAACCGTCATGGTGGCAGGCGAGTCTAGTGAGCACGCCCTGATCTTGTAGGCACACCCCTCCGGCCTATTTAAACCTGCCACTGACACTTGCAGTTTGCTGGATTATCAAACAGCTCCTGTGTTCCTGTGCCTTGTAAACTCTGAAGACCTCTGCTTGACCTCTGCCCGGCTTGACCAGTGTTCCTGTTTATCTCCTCGCTCTGACCCCGGCTTGGCTGACTACTCTCCGATCTTCTGCCCTCTGTGTATGACCCGGCTTGTTCCTGTACTTCTCTCGGACTGTCTTTTGGTATCTGATCCCTGGCCTGGCTGCGGACCCTGTTCCTGGTTTACCCTGCTGTTACCGTTCAAGACTTCTCTCCGCCACAACGCACTCTAACTACTTACAGCCAACCAGCCAGCTTGCAGTATTCCTGGCAACCCGTGCACCTCTGTGCATCGCATTCCCTGTACCCAAATCCAGGGACGTGCTGCACTCAGCCGCAAGGGGCGCCCTCTCAGCAACCCGGCCTCACACTACAGACTTGACAATATGTTTATAAATATACATAGGAACCTATTTAACCAATTTCTGATAAGAACATGCATATAATTATTTTTCTATATGGGGATTATGGTGGAATATTGTTTATAAATATACATAGGAACCAATTTAACCCATTTCTGATAATAATATAAATGTAATTATTTGTCTATATGGGGATTATGGGTAGAATATTGTTTATAAATATACATAGGAACCAAATTAAAGTATTTCTGATAAGAATATGCATATAATTATTTTTATACATGGAGATTATTGGTGGAATAGTGTTTATAAATATACATAGGACCCTATTTAACCAATTTCTGATAAGAATATGCATATAATTATTTTTCTATATGGGGTTATGGGTGGAATATTGTTAATAAATAGACATAAGAACCTAATTAAAGCATTTCTGATAAGAATATGCATATAATTATTTTTCCACATGGGGACTATAGTGGAATATTGTTTATAAATATACATAGTAACCTATTTAACCCATTTCTGATAAGAATATACATATAATTATTTTTCTACATGGTGATTATAGGTGGAATATTGTTTATACATAGTAGCCTATTTAACCCATTTCTCATAAGAATATGCATATAATTATTTTTCTACATGGGGATTATGGGTGGAATATTGTTTATAAATATACATAGGAAACTAATTAACCCATTTCTGATAAAAATATGCATATAATGATTTTTCTACATGGGGATTATTGGTGGAATATTGTTTATACATGTACATAGGAACATATTTAACCCATTTCTGATAAGAATATGCATATAATTATTTTTCTACATGGGGACTATAGTGGAAAATTGTTTATATATATACATAGGAACCTATTTAACCAATTTCTGATAAGAATATGCATATCATTTTTTTTCTACGTGGGGATTATGGGTGGAATTTTTTTTTATAAATATACATAGTAACCTATTTAACCCATTTCTAATAAGAATATACATATAATTATTTTTCTACATGGGGATTATGGGTGGAATATTGTAGTTAAACATACATAGGAATATATTTACCAATTTTATCATAAGAATATGCATATAATTATTTTTTTCCATGGGAATTATGGGTGGAATATTGTTTATAAAAATACATAGGAGCCTATTTAACCCATTTCTGATGAGAATATGCATATAATTATTTTTCAATATGGGGTTATGGGTGGAATATTGAAGCATTGAAGCATTTCTGATAAGAATATGCATATCATTATTTTTCTACATGGGAATTATGGGTGGAATATTGTTTATAAATACACATAGGAGCCTATTTAACCAATTTCTGATAAGAATATGCATATCATTTTTTTCAATATGCGGTTATGGGTGGAATATTATTTATAAATATACATAGGAACCTAATTGAAGCATTTCTGATAAGAATATGCATATAATTATTTTTCTACATAGGAATTATGGGTGGAATATTGTTTATAAATATACATAGGAGCCTATTTAACCCATTTCTGATAAGAATATGCATATAATTATTTTTCTTTATGGGGTTATGGGTGGAATATTATTTATAAATATACATAGGAACCTAATTGAAGCATTTTTGATAAGAATATGCATATAATTATTTTTCTACATGGGAATTATGGGTGGAATAATGTTTATAAATATACATAGTAACCTATTTAACCCCTTTCTGATAAGAATATGCATATAATTATTTTCTACAAGGGGACTATAGTGGAAAATTGTTTATAAATATACATAGGATCCTATTTAACCCATTTCTGCTAAGAATATGCATATAATTATTTTTCTACATGTGAATTATGGGTGGAATAGTGTTTATAAATATACATAGTAACCTATTTAACCCATTTCTGATAGGAATTAATTTTCTACATGGGAATTATGGGTGGAATATTGTCTATAAATATACATAGGAGCCTATTTAACCCATTTTTGATAAGAATATGCATATAATTATTTTTCTATATGGGGTTATGGGTGGAATATTATTTATAAATATACATAGGAACCTAATTGAAGCATTTCTGATAAGAATATGCATTTAATTATTTTTCTACATGGGAATTATGGGTGGAATATTGTTTATAAATATACATAATAACCTATTTAACCCCTTTCTGATAAGAATATGCATATAATTATTTTTCTACAAGGGGACTATAGTGGAAAATTGTTTATAAATATACATAGGAACCTATTTAACCAATTTCTGCTAAGAATATGCATATAATTATTTTTCTACATAGGGATTATGGGTGGAATATTGTTTATAAATATACATAGGAATGAATTTAACCTATTTCTGATAAGAATATGCATATAATTATTTTTCTATATAGGGATTATGGTGGAAAAATGTTTATAATTATACATAGGAACCTATTTAACCAATTTCTGATAAGAATATGCATATAATTATTTTTCTATATGGGGCTATGGGTGGAATATTGTTTATAAATATACATAGAAACCTAATTAAAGCATTTCTGATAAGAATATGCATATAATTATTTTTCTACATGGGGATTATGGGTGGAATATTGTTTATAAATATACATAGGAACCTATTTAACCCATTTCTGATAAGAATATGCATATAGGGGGCGTGAACGGAAGCCGCTCTGGATTCCAGCCTAATTCACCTGCTCTCTCCCATTCCGTGATAACACAGCGCATAGGGGATGCTCCGCTGATCTCACATGGGCAGATCCAGGACCACTAGATCCACAGCAGCCAGGGGATCATCCTTACCCCCGCCAGGAACCTCCACGGACCTCCGGTCCTATTTTCCGCCGACGGACATGCCTCTCACCGGAACAGCCAAGATGGTGCCGGACACTCCTGCGGCCTACTCCCGCAGCTCCGCTCGGATCCCTCCATCGCCTTACAAGCCGCACCCGGACCGCGATCCAGCCCCGACGAACATCGCAGCTGAGCCTCCTCACACGGGATCGGTGAGTCCTTACCCCGAATCCACCTCCCATGAGGCAGCACCACAGGCCTTACAGGGCGCCATGATGGGCCTCCCCTCACAGCAATACACTCAATGCTCAGAGGCGTTTCCCCGCCTGCTGAGAACGGCGTCGCATCTATGCATTCAGGGCACGGGGCCATGCTCACCGACCCCCTCAGACTTTTCTGCAGACTTTCCGGCCCTACCAGACCCCATGTACCCAGCTACCCGGATCCCACCAGAGCCCACGCTGAGCCCAACGCCCTCCATCCACAGGGAGTCTGATTCACCACTCTCAAAAACACAAGGGTTAGCCTTTTCACGGGCCAGCAGCTCACCCACGGAACGGACAGTACCACAGACCACATATGCTAAAAAAAGTGGGTACCCCTGACCCTCACCCCCAGAGAATGGATAAAACAAGGGCCCTTCTGCACGCTCAAACTCCATCTTGGGGTGAACCATGGGACTCCCCACCCAGATCTGCGCATCAGGCCACAGATCCCCTACCACCTCGCACAACCTCAGAGCAGGGAAACCCGGTACCAGTCCACACCCAACCGGCACCCCCACAATGGCAAACATACCTACAGGCAATCCCCACCAAAGAGGACTTTAGACAACTGATAGAAGATGTAAAGTCCACATGTCACTCAGAAATACAAGTACTTCAATCAGGCCTCAAACACTTAGCAGACAGAGTGGAAATGGCTGAGGAAGAAATACAGGAAACTAAGCTGGCAGTCCACAGAACCCAACTCCAAGGAGCAGATCACCATACTATGTTGAGAGATATGCAGCAACATGTGGAGGACCTAGATAATAGGGGACGCAGAAACAACATACGAGTGAGGGGGATACCGGAAGTCGAAGGTCCAGAGGACATTTAACATACCTTACAAGACGTGTTTAACAATCTTCTGGGTGAACCCATTACCAACTTTATAGAAATGGATAGAGCCCACAGAGCCCTGCGCCCCAAGAGCTCCACCTCACAACCGAGGGACATCATTTGCAGGATTAACTCCTATCCCCTGAAGGAAGACATCATGAGGCAAGCCCGACTAGCTTGCAAAGTGACCTATAAGGATGCCCAGGTACAACTATACCCGGATCTCTCATGGATCACATTGCAAAAACGGAGACTTCTTCAACCATTGCTGCGAGTCCTCCAAGACGAAAACATCACCTACAGTTGGGGATTCCCCTTCAGCCTCACAGCCAAAACCCAAGGCAAGTCTGCCGTCTTAAGATACCCGGAGGACATAGAAACCTTCTGTGACACCATCAGAATCTCCGTCCCTCGACTCCCAGATTGGGATCTTGTTACCACCCCGCCAACACCGCCCACAACATGGCAGAAGGTGCCCTCCTCGAACAGATCCTGGAACAGAGAAACACCTTGCAAGAGCACCAAGCATAAAAATGGCTGACTCTAGTGGTAGTATTCATGCTTTAATTCACTCATTGACGGACAGTTCTTCCGTCAGTTACTGCTGGTGATCCGGCCCTGGACAATATAGCATATTTAGTCCCCCCTCTTTGCGCCCTAATCTTATGTTTTAGCCTACAAAATGGGCATGTCTTGGTAGAGACTCCAGAGAATAGGAAATACCATTTCTAGTCACCCCCTTTTGGTTAAATGTTAGCAGTGATAGTTTTTCTGCAGTTCATGTTTTGTATGACCAATTTTGGGCTCCATTGCATCCGACCGACGGGCCCCTCGGGACCTTTGTTGGGAGGATCCCTGGAATCCCGCATCGACCTAGGCCCTCTCGCCTCTCAAGGTCAAGAGATATCAGTTGTACGAAATTATAAATGTTTATCATATATTAACTACCTTTTCTTCTTCTTTTCACTCTCTCTCTTACTTTTTCTTCTCCCATCCACCTCTCCACCACCGTATGACTCATCCTACAATCGGCGGAATCTGAATGGTCCTCCTCTCGAAGAATGTGCATCGTCGACCCACAACTTCCAAAAATTCTCCTCCACATCAGGTAAGGCATTCCCACCCACTCACTCGACACCATGGCTAAGATCCTGTCCTTAAACGTACACGGCCTAAACTCCAATAAAAAGAGACACTTGGCATTGAGAGAGTTCAAACACTCAGGAGCAGACATTATTTTGGTCCAAGAGACACATTTTGATAAGGGGGGTTCATTTGCATTCACCTCTAAACAATATTCCCAAATATACCACTCCTCAGGTCCACACAAAAGAGCAGGGGTTGCAATCCTCATTAAAAATGGAACCCCCTTCACCTGTACAACCCATTACAGCGACCCGCATGGTCACTTTGTTATCCTTCAGGGACATTGGCAACAACAAGCAATTACCCTTTGTGCCCTCTATGCCCCCAACATTAAACAACACAACTTTTTGTCTAAAGTATTCACTCGCCTCTTTAAATCCGACCATGGGATGCTAGTGGTGGGAGGCGACTTTAACCTAACCCACTCCACAATAATGGAACGCCAGGTGGTGAGACCCAGGACGACACCAGCTCGAGCCCTCCGAGAGTCGAAGCTTTTTCGTAAACTTACCAGACCATATGCTCTCTTTGACGCCTGGAGAGCTCTCCACCCTGGCGATAGGCAATACACGTTTTATTCAGCCCCCCACCAGACACACTCACGTATTGATTATTTCTTTGTAAATAATCACACGCTTAGAAATACATGAGAGGCACAGGTACTCCCAATTTCATGGTCTGACCATGCGCCTATTTTACTCAAGCTAGAAATAGGATCCCCCAACTGTAGACCCTACAACTGGAAATTAAATACATTTCTTCTTCAGCATCCCCCATCGCAAATGGAATTAGTATCCACCTTAAAACACTATTTCGCAGAAAACAACACTCCTGATATATCCACCCCCACACTCTGGGAAGCTCACAAGGCACTACTCCAAGGCAGGTGTATAGCACTATCATCTGCCATGAAAAAAGATGCCCTACTCACAAAAATTCAAACTGAAAAAGAACTTAGAACATTAGAACGCCTACTGCAAAAAGCTCCCACCCTACCCCTTCTTAAGAAAATCATACACTTGCGAACCATTCTAAGCGACTTGGCAATGGGGCAGGTAGAAAAGGCCATCATTAGACTTAGACAACGATACTATGACAAGGGCAATAAAGCTCATTCCCTACTAGTGAGAAAACTACAAGATAACTCACACATGACCACACCACATCAGATTAAAAACAAGCTAGGCTCCCTGGTATCCCACCCCAAAGACATTGTCAATACTTTTGCAGATTATTACCGGGATCTTTATAACAATCCTAACATACCTAGTAAACCCCTACCTCCCGAACTACACCAACATATGCAGCAGTACCTCGCACAGAGCGGAGTCCCACAAATCCAAACCCCTGATCTAGCAACCTTAAACATGCCAATCACCGAAGAAGAAATAGAACAGACTGTTAAAACCCTCCCATCACACAAAGCCCCAGGCCCAGATGGATTACCTTATGAATATTATAAGGCCTTTCTCCCCATCCTACTACCACATATGTGCAAACTTTTTAATGCCTTCTATCGAGACTCTCCCATCCCACCTGATATGCAGCGATCATTTATCACTGTGATCGGTAAACCAGACAAGGATCCCACCCTATGCGCCAACGACAGACCCATCGCCTTACTGAAACTCAGACCTTAAAATTTTTACAAAACTGTTATCAATCCGCTTGAACATGATCCTCCCATCCCTTATCCATAAGGACCAAGTGGGCTTTGTCCCCCTCAGACAAGCGGGAGATAACACCAGAAAGGTGATTGACCTGATAGATGTGGCGAATAGGGAGAAATCAGAATCCTTGTTGCTTAGCCTAGACGCCGAAAAGGCTTTTGACCGCCTTGGGTGGCCCTTCCTGTTCGCAACACTACAGCTTGCGGGGTTCCGAGGACCCTTCATGAGAGCCATACAGCACCTATATTCCAACCCCTCCGCCCAGGTCAGAACGCCCTTTGCCATCTCGTCTACTCTCTCAATAACCAACGGCACTCGACAGGGATGCCCACTATCACCGTTACTATTCGCACTGTGCGTCGAACCATTGGCGGCATCCATCCGAGGCAACCAAAATATACGAGGAATCTCAGTCAGGGGTTGGGAGTTTAAGATCTCGCTGTTTGCTGACAACGTGATCCTCACTTTGACCCAGCCCAGAATCTCTCTCCCAAAACTACACGCAGAACTTAATCGATACGGAGCCCTCTCGGGCTGTAAAATTAATACATCTAAGTCAGAGGCCCTTCCTATCAATATCTCGGACGAGGAAACGGCGCACCTAAAGACCAACTTCAACTATCACTGGAAGGCTACCTCCCTGAAATACCTAGGAGTACATATCACCACAAAGTTTAACACCCTATACCAGGAGAACTTCCCTCCCCTCTTCCGCTCCATCAGAACCCTGCTCACTAATTGGAGAAAACACCATATTTCCCTGTTGGGCCGAATTGCATCTGTTAAGATGACGATCCTCCCGAAATTACTGTACCTCTTTCAAACCTTGCCTATCCCTGTCCCTCACAAACATTTAATTAAACTCCAATCTGACCTCCTTAAATTTACCTGGAACTATAAGAGACACAGAATCCCTCAATCAGTAATGATGGCGGCGCGTTCAGATGGAGGTCTTGCCTTGCCCAATCTTACCAAATATTATCAAGCGGCACAACTCCGTGCAATAGCATCATCGTTCACCCAAAGGTCCTATAATAGATGGACAGAGATCGAAAAAATATGGTTAGCCCCGACCTATGTCAACGATTGACACTAATGATGGGTCACTATTCTTCTTTTGTTGTCTTCCTACTGACAACAAAAATGGATTACTATTTCTCACACTGACACCAATAAAATTACACCAATGATACACCTATTCCTTGAGGTGATTCAGTTCGCATGTGCAGCGCTATACAAATCATTCATTCATTTATTCATTCATATTAATTCCACCGACAACAATAACGTCATACTGACACCAATGATGTTTCACTGTTCCTTCCACTGACACCAATGATAGTTGACTATTCCTCCCATGGATACCAATGATAGGTGACTATTCCTCACAATGATGGCTCACTATTCTTAACATAGACACCAAAAATGCAGTACTATTTCTCCAAATGAAACCAATGATGGGACACTATTCTTTCCACTGACACACATCATTGGTGACTATTTCTCCCACTAACACATATACATATAATTATTTTTCTACATAGGGATTATGGGTGGAATATTGTTTATACATAGGAACCTATTTAAACCATTTTTGATAAGAATATGCATATAATTATTTTTCTATATAGGAATTATGATGAAATATTGTTTATAAATATACGCAGGAACCAATTTAACCCATTTCTGATAAGAATATGCATATAGTTATTTTTCTACATGGCTATTATGGGTGGAATATTGTTTATAAATACACATAGTAACCTATTTAACCCATTTCTGATAAGAATATACATATAATGTTTTTTCTACATGGGGATTATGGGTGGAATATTGTAGTTAAACATAGATAGGAATCCATTTCTGATAAGAATATGCATATAATTATTTTTTTTACATTGGGATTATGGGTGGAATATTGTTTATAAATATACATAGGAACGTATTTAACCTATTCTGATAAGAATATGCATATAATTATTTTTCTATATAGGGATTGTGCTAGAAAAATGTTTATAATTATACATAGGAACCTATTTAAGCCATTTCTGATAAGAATATGCATATAATTATTTTTCTATATGGGGTTATGGGTGGGATATTGTTTATAAATATACATAGGAACCTAATTAAAGCATTTCTGATAAGAATATGCATATAATTATTTTTCTACATGGGGATTATTGGTGGAATATATATTTAATACATAGTAACCTATTTAACCAATTTCTGATAAGCATATGCATATAAATTTGTTTCAGTATGGGGATTTTGTAGGTGGAATATTGTTTATAAATATACATAGGAACCTATTTAACCCATTTCTGATAAGAATATGCATAATAATTATTTTTCTACATGGGAATTATGGGTGGAATATTGTTTATAAATATACATAGTAAATTATTTAACCCCTTTCTGATAAGAATATGCATATAAATATTTTTCAGTATGGGGATTATAGGTGAAATATTGTTTATAAATATACATAGCAACCTATTCAACCAATTTCTGGTAAGAATATGCATATCATTATTTTTTCTACATAGGGATTATGGGTGGAATACTGTTTTAAAATATACATAGTAACCTATTTAACCCATTTCTCATAAGAATATGCATATAATTATTTTTCCACATGGGGATTATGGATGGAATATTGTAGTTAAACATACATAGGAATATATTTAACAAATTTCTGATAAGAATATGCATATAATTATTTTTCTACATGGGGATTATGGGTGAATATTGTTTATAAATATACATAGGAACCTATTTAACCTATTTCTGATAAGAATATGCATATAATTATTTATTTACATAGGGATTATGGATGGAATATTGTTTAAAAATGTACATAGCAACATATTAAACCTATTTCTGAAATGAATATGCATATAATTATATTGCTATATAGGGATTATGTGTTGAATATTGTTTATAAATATACATAGGAACGTATTTAATCCATTTCTGATAAGAATATGCATATAATATTTTTTTTATATGGGGTTATGGGTGGAATATTGCTTATAAATATACATAGGAACCTATTTAACCCATTTCTGATAAGAATATGCATATAATTATTTTTCTACATGGGGACTATAGTGGAATATTGTTTATAAATATACATAGTAACCTATTTAACCCCTTTCTGATAAGAATATGCATATAAATATTTTTCAGTATGGGGATTATAGGTGAAATATTGTTTATAAATATACATAGGAACCTATTTAACCCATTTCTGATAAGAAAATGCATATAATCATTTTTCTACATAGGAATTATGGGTGGAATATTGTTTATAAATATACATAGTAACCTATTTAACCCCTTTCTGATAAGAATATGCATATAACTATGTTTCAGTATGGGGATTATAGGTGGAATGTTGTTTATAAATATACATAGGAACCTATTTAACCCCTTTCTGGTAAGAATATGCATATAATTATTTTTCTACATGGGGACTATAGTGGAAAATTGTTTATAAATATACATAGGAACCTATTTAACCCAGTTCTGATAAGAATATGCATATAATTATTTTTCTACATGGGAATTATGGGCGGAATATTGTTTATAAATATACATAGTAACCTTATTTAACCCCTTTCTGATAAGAATATGCATATAAATATTTTTCAGTATGGGGATTATAGGTGAAATATTGTTTATAAATATACATAGGAACCTATTTAACCCATTTCTCGTAAGAATATGCATATAATTATTTTTCTACATTGGGATTATGGGTGGAATACTGTTTTAAAATATACATAGTAACCTATTTAATCCATTTCTCATAAGAATATGCATATCATTATTTTTCCACATGGGGATTATGGATGGAATATTGTAGCTAAACATACATAGGAATATATTTTAGAAATTTCTGATAAGAATATGCATATAATTATTTTTCTACATGGGGATTATGGGTGGAATATTGTTTATAAATATACATAGGAACCTATTTAACCCATTTCTGATAAGAATATGCATATAATTATTTTTTTACATAGGGATTATGGTTGGAATATTGTTTAAAAATGTACATAGCAACATATTAAACCTATTTCTGTTATGAATATGCATATAATTATATTGCTACATAGGGATTATGTGTTGAATATTGTTTATAAATATACATAGGAACGTATTTAATCCATTTCTGATAAGAATATGCATATAGTAATTTTTCTATATGGGTTTATGGGTGGAATATTGCTTATAAATATACATAGGAAACTAATTAACCCATTTCTGATAAAATTATATGCATATAATTATTTTTCTACATGGGGATTATTGGTGGAATATGTTTATAAATATACATAGGAACCCATTTAACCAATTTCTGATAAGAATATACATATAACTATTTTTCTATATGGGGATTATGGGTGGAATATTGTTTATAAATATACATAGGAACCTATTTAACCCATTTCTGATAAGAATATGCATATAATTATTTTTCTACATGGGAATTATGGGTGGAATATTGTTTATAAATATACATAGTAACCTATTTAACCCATTTATGATAAGAATATGCATATAATTATTTTTCAACATGGGGACTATAGTGGAAAATTGTTTATAAATATAAATAGAAACCTATTTAACCCATTTCTGATAAGAATATACATATAATTATTTTTCTACATGGGAATTATAGGTGGAATATTGTTTATAAATATACATAGTAACCCATTTAACCCCTTTCTGATAAGAATATGCATATAATTATTTTTCTACATGGGGACTATAGTGGAAAGTTGTTTATAAATATACATAGGAACCTATTTACCCATTTCTGATAAGAATATGCATATAATTATTTTTCAACATGGGGACTATAGTGGAAAATTGTTTATAAATATAAATAGAAACCTATTTAACCCATTTCTGATAAGAATATACATATAATTATTTTTCTACATGGGGATTATTGGTGGAATATGTTTATAAATATACATAGTAACCTATTTAACCAATTTCTGATAAGCATATGCATTTAATTTTTTTTTCTACATGGGAATTATGGGTGGAATATTGTTTATAAATATACATAGTAACCTATTTAACCCCTTTCTGATAAGAATATGCATATAAATATTTTTCAGTATGGGGATTATAGGTGAAATATTGTTTATAAATATACATATGAACCTATTCAACCCATTTCTGGTAAGAATATGCATATAATTATTTTTCTACACAGGGATTATGGGTGGAATACTGTTTTAAAATATACATAGTAACCTATTTAACCGATTTCCCATAAGAATATGCATATAATTATTTTTCCACATGGGGATTATGGATGGAATATTGTAGTTAAACATACATAGGAATATATTTAACAAATTTCTGATAAGAATATGCATATAATCATTTTTCTACATAGGGATTATGGGTGGAATGTTGTTTATAAATACATAGGAACCTATTTAACCCATTTCCGATAAGAATATGCATACAATTATTTTTTTCATGGGGATAATGGATGGAATATTGTATAAAAATGTACATAGCAACATATTAAACCTATTTCTGATATGAATATGCATATTATTATATTGCTACATAGGGATTATGTGTTGAATATTGTTTATAAATATACATAGGAACGTATTTAATCCATTTCTGATAAGAATATGCATATAATAATTTTTCTATATGGAGTTATGGATGGAATATTGCTTATAAATATACATAGGAAACTAATTAACCCATTTCTGATAAAATTATATGCATATAATTATTTTTCTACATGGGGATTATTGGTGGAATATGTTTCTAAATATACATAGGAACCTATTTAACCAATTTCTGATAAGAATATGCATATAATTATTTTTCTATATGGGGATTATGGGTGGAATATTGTTTATAAATATACATAGTATCTTATTTAACCCCTTTCTGATAAGAATATGCATATAATTATTTTTCTACATGGGGACTATAGTGGAAAATTGTTTATAAATATAAATAGTAACCTATTTAACCCATTTCTGATAAGAATATGCATATAATTATTTTTCTACATTGGGATTATTGGTGGAATATGTTTATAAATATACATAGTAACCTATTTAACCAATTTCTGATAAGCATATGCATATAATTATTTTTTTACATAGGGATTATGGATGGAATATTGTTTAAAAATGTACATAGCAACATATTAAACCTATTTCTGATATGAATATGCATATAATTATATTGCTACATAGGGATTATGTGTTGAATATTGTTTATAAATATACATAGGAACGTATTTAATCCATTTCTGATAAGCATATGCATATAATTATTTTTCTACATGGGGATTATGGAAGGAATGTTGTTTATAAATATACATAGCAACATATATATATATTTTTTTTAAATCTTTTTCGTTTTTCATGACAAATTATTTCCCACCAGGGGCATTTCAAGGTACAAATCAATCTATATATTCAGAAAATAAACATACTTATCCCCCGAAACCACCCCCCCACCTCTGCCCTCCCCGCCCACCTACCCCTCCCCATCCTGCAGGACATTACTCGTTTAGATGCAAATCACGTCTTAGTCACTCCTAACAGACTGTAAATCCCTTCCTTGTTATACATTTTATATAATCTCTTTTAAGTAAGACCATGATCTTTTAAACTTGATCCAGCCTGACCACTTCCCTGTATGCTCCGAATCCTCTTCAGGTTCCATTCCCCGCCAGTCTAGGCACTCTACATTAAATATTTCATTAAGGCTAAAGAGCCAATCTCGCGTGTTGGGACTCGATGGTTTCAGCCAGTTTAAGGCGATCTGCCTGTCGGCCACATCTAATATTATAGGGACCAGCGAGGAATTGTAACTCTTAACTGATTCCTGAGTCCCATGGAAGAGGCAAGTCCATGGATCTTCCTGAATTTCCCTCCCCGTAAAGTCCTTTGTCAATGACAGGATTTTTTTCCAGAAGGCCTTAATGATGGGACATTCCCACCAGATGTGGGCCATTGTGCCCACAGTTGAGCATCCCCTCCAGCAGGTGTTAGCCTTTGTCCCGTCCATTTTACTTACTCTGTCTGGGGTGGCGTACCATCTTGCAAGAACTTTGTAATGGATTTCCGTTCTCCTATTGTCTAATGAAGTGTGGTGGGCCAATCTCAAAATTTTTTCTCTCATGTTCCTATTACACTGTGACCCCAGTTCCTGTTCCCACCTTTTAATATAAGGAGGCACTACCTCCTCCTGTTCTGCTCCCAATATTCTATATATTTGGGCAATAACACCTCCTGAGTGCTCCTTCGTACAGAGTTGCTCCAGCGGTCTGAGCTCTTCTATACTTCTGAGTGGCTTCGGTAGATTGCTGATAAAATGGAAGAGCTGGAGGTACCTCCATCTATCCATCACCCAAAGTTCTGATTCTCTACTCAATTCTGTGAAAGTGCAGATTTTACCCTTACTAATGAAGTTTTTCAGATGAATGGAATCCTCCTTTAACCAATTCCCCCCCACCTCCCTCCTCCCTGGTTCAAAAAATAAATAGTTTTTCATATATATCAACGGTGAATTATATGACCATTTGTGCTGTGTATGTATTTTATCCCAATATTTAAAAGTGTTTTGCGTTAACAAAGATGTTTTGATGCTAAGTGCTCTGTATTTTGGAGGGTTCCATAGTGACTGTGCAAAATTATTATTACTTAAGGAGAACTCGATGTCCACCCACCGTTTATCCGTCCCTTTCTTGCTCCATTCAGTGACCCGTGAAAGCACAACTGCAATATAGTACCTATTAAAGTCTGGTAACGCTATTCCCCCTTTTTTTTTCCTCTGCTCAATGTTACAGAGGAGATACTCGGTTTTTTGCTGCCCCAGACAGCTTCACTGATTAATTTCCTTAAAGCTGGCAAATGGGTCAGGAGCACTGCAGGGGTTAACAGCATGTGTAAGGTTTAGGCTTAGGAACATATTTAACCCATTTCTGATAAGAATATGCATATAATTAATTTTCTACATGGGGACTATAGTGGAAAATTGTTTATAAATATACATAGGAACCTATTTAACCCATTTCTAATAAGAGTATACATATAATTGTTTTTCTACATGGGGATTATGGGTAGAATATTGTAGTTACACATACATAGGAATATATTTAACCAATTTCTCATAAGAATATGCATATAATTATTTTTTTACATGGGGATTATTGTTGGAATATTGTTTATAAATATACATAGGACCCTATTTAACCAATTTCTGACAAGAATATGTATATCATTATTTTTCTATATGGGGATTATAGTGGAAAATTGTTTATAAATATACATCGGAACCTAATTAAAATATTTCTGATAAGAATATGCCTATAATTATTTGTCTACATGGGGATTATGGGTGGAATATTGTTTGTAAATACACATAGTAACCTATTTCACCCATTTCTGATAATGATATGCATATAATTATTTTTCTACATGGGGACTATGGGTGGAATATTGTTTCTAAATATACATAGTAACCTATTTCACCCATTTCTGATAATGATATGCATATAATTATTTTTCTACATGGGGATTATGGGTGGAATATTGTTTCTAAATATACATAGTAACCTATTTCACCCATTTCTGATAAGAATATGCATATAATTAATTTTCTATATGGGGTTATGTGTGGAATATTGTTTATAAATATACATAGGAACCTAATTAAAGCATTTCTGATAAGAATATGCATATAATTATTTTTCTACATGAGGATTATTGGTGGAATATATATCTAATACATAGTAACGTATTTAACCAATTTCTGATAAGAATATGCATATAATTATTTTTTCTACATAGGGATTATGGGTGGAATACTGTTTTAAAATATACATAGTAACCTATTTAACCAATTTCTCATAAGAATATGCATATAATTATTTTTCCACATGGGGATTATGGATGGAATATTGTAGTTAAACATACATAGGAATATATTTAACAAATTTCTGATAAGAATATGCATATAATTATTTTTCTACATGGGGATTATGGGTGAATATTGTTTATAAATATGCATAGGAACCTATTTAACCTACTTCTGATAAGAATATGCATATAATTATTTTTTTACATAGGGATTATGGATGGAATATTGTTTAAAATGTACATAGCAACATATTAAACCTATTTCTGAAATGAATATGCATATAATTATATTGCTATATAGGGATTATGTGTTGAATATTGTTTATAAATATGCATAGGAACCTATTTAACCTACTTCTGATAAGAATATGCATATAATTATTTTTTTACATAGGGATTATGGATGGAATATTGTTTAAAATGTACATAGCAACATATTAAACCTATTTCTGATAAGAATATGCATATAATAATTTTTTTATATGGGGTTATGGGTGGAATATTGCTTATAAATATACATAGGAACCTATTTAACCCATTTCTGATAAGAATATGCATATAATTATTTTTCTACATGGGGACTATAGTGGAAAATTGTTTATAAATATAAATAGTAACCTATTTAACCCATTTCTGACAAGAATATGCATATAATTATTTTTCTAAATGGGGATTATTGGCGGACTATGTTTATAAATATACATAGTAACCTATTTAACCAATTTCTGATAAGCATATGCATTTAATTATTTTTCTACATGGGGATTATGGAAGGAATGTTGTTTATAAATATACATAGCAACATAGTTAACCCATTTCTGATAAGAATATTCATATAAATATGTTTCAGTTACGGGATTATAGGTGGAATATTGTTTATACATAGGAATCTATTTAACCCATTTCTGGTAAGAATATGCATATAATTATTTTTCTACATAGGGATTATGGGTGGAATACTGTTTTAAAATAGACATAGTAACCTATTTAACCTATTTCTCTTAAGAATATGCATATAATTATTTTTCTACATGGGGATTACGGATGGAATATTGTAGTTAAACATATACATAGGAATATATTTAACCCATTTCTGATAAGAATATGCATATAATTAGTTTTCTATATGGGGTTATGGGTGGAATATTGCTTATAAATATACTAAGGAAACTAATTAACCCATTTTTGATAAAAATATGCATATAATTATTTTTTTACATGGGGATTATTGGTGGAATATGTTTATAAATATGCATAGGAACCTATTTAACCAATTTCTGATAAAAGCATGCATATAATTATTTTTCTATATGGAGATTATGGTGGAATATTGTTTATAAATATACATAGGAACCAATTTAACCAATTTATGATAAGAATATGAATATAATTGTTTGTCTATATGGAGATTATGGGTAGAATATTGTTTATAAATATACATAGGAACCTAAATGAAGTATTTCTTATAAGAATATGCATATAATAATTTTTCTACATGAAGATTATTGGTGGAATATTGTTTATAAATATATATAGGAACCTATTTAACCCAATTCTGATAAGAATATGCATATAATTATTTTTCTACATGGGAATTATGGGTGGAATATTGTTTATAAATATACACAGTAACCCATTTAACCCATTTCTGATAATAATATGCATATAATTATTTTTCAACATGGGGACTATAGTGGAAAATTGTTTATAAATATAAATAGTAACCTATTTAACCCATTTCTGACAAGAACATGCATATAATTATTTTTCTACATGGGGATTATTGGTGGACTATGTTTATAAATATACATAGTAACCTATTTAACCAATTTCTGATAAGCATATGCATTTAATTATTTTTCTACATGGGGATTATGGAAGGAATGTTGTTTATAAATATAAATAGCAACATAGTTACCCCATTTCTGATAAGAATATGCATATAAATATGTTTCAGTTACGGGATTATAGGTGGAATATTGTTTATAAATATACATAGGAACCTATTTAACCCATTTCTGGTAAGAATATGCATATAATTATTTTTCTACATAGGGATTATGGGTGGAATACTGTTTTAAAATATACATAGTAACCTATTTAACCTATTTCTCTTAAGAATATGCATATAATTATTTTTCTACATGCGGATTACGGATGGAATATTGTAGTTAAACATACATAGGAATATATTTAACCCATTTCTGATAAGAATATGCATATAATTATTTTTCTGTATGGGGTTATGGGTGGAATATTGCTTATAAATATACAAAGGAAACTAATTAACCCATTTTTGAAAAAAATATGCATATAATTATTTTTTTACATGGGGATTATTGGTGGAATATGTTTATAAATATGCATAGGAACCTATTTAACCAATTTCTGATAAGAACATGCATATAATTATTTTTCCATATGGGGATTATGGTGGAATATTGTTTATAAATATACATAGGAACCAATTTAACCAATTTCTGACAAGAATATTAATATAATTGTTTGTCTATATGGGGATTATGGGGACTATAGTGGAAAATTGTTTATAAATATACGTAGTAACCTATTTAACCCCTTTCTGATAAGAATATGCATAAAATTATTTTTCTACATGGGGATTATGGGTGAAAAATTGTTTATAAATATACATAGGAACCTATTTAACCCAATTCTGATAAGAATATGCATATAATTATTTTTCTACATGGGAATTATGGGTGGAATATTGTTTATAAATATACATAGGAACCTATTTAACCCATTTCTTGTAAGAATATGCATATAATTATTTTTCTACATAGGGATTATGGGTGGAATACTGTTTTAAAATTATACATAGTAACCTTTTTAACCCATTTCTCATAACAATATACATATAATTATTTTTCCACATGGGGATTATGGATGGAATATTGTAGTTAAACATACATAGGAATATATATAACACATTTCTGAAAAGAATATGCATATCATTATTTTTCTACATGGGGATTGTGGGTGAATATTGTTTATAAATATACAAAGGAACCTATTTAACCCATTTCTGATAAGAATATGCATATAATTTTTTTTTACATAGGGATTATGGATGGAATATTGTTTAAAAATGTACATAGCAACATATTAAACCTTTTTCTGATATGAATATGCATATAATTATATTGCTATATAGGGATTATGTGTTGAATATTGTTTATAAATATACATAGGAACGTATTTAATCCATTTCTAAAAAGAATATGCATACAATTATTTTTCTACATGGGGATTATGGGTGAAAAATTGTTTATAAATATACATAGGAACCTATTTAACCCAATTCTGATAAGAATATGCATATAATTATTTTTCTACATGGGAATTATAGGTGAAATATTGTTTATAAATATACATAAGAACCTATTTAACCCATTTCTGGTAAGAATATGCATATAATTATTTTTCTACATAGGGATTATGGGTGGAATACTGTTTTAAAATTATACATAGTAACCTATTTAACCCATTTCTCATAACAATATGCATATAATTATTTTTCCACATGGGGATTATGGATGGAATATTGTAGTTAAACATACATAGGAATATATATAACACATTTCTGATAAGAATATGCATATAATTATTTTTCTACATGGGGATTGTGGGTGAATATTGTTTATAAATATACATAGGAACCTATTTAACCCATTTCTGATAAGAATATGCATATAATTTTTTTTACATAGGGATTATGGATGGAATATTGTTTAAAAATGTACATAGCAACATATTAAACCTATTTCTGATATGAATATGCATATAATTATATTGCGATATAGGGATTATGTGTAGAATATTGTTTATAAATATACATAGGAACGTATTTAATCCATTTCTAAAAAGAATATGCATATAATAATTTTTCTATATGGGGTTATGGGTGGAATATTGGTTATAAATATACATAGGAACCTATTTAACCCATTTCTGATAAGAATATGCATATAATTATTTTTCTACATGGGGACTATAGTGGAAAATTGTTTATAAATATACCTAGGAACCTATTTAACCCATTTCTGATAAGAATATGCATATAATTATTTTTCTACATGGGAATTATGGGTGGAATATTTTTTATAAATATACATAGTAACCCATTTAACCCCTTTCTGATAAGAATATGCATATAATTATTTTTCAACATGGGGAATATAGTGGACAATTGTTTATAAATATAAATAGTAACCTATTTAACCCATTTCTGACAAGAATATGCATATAATTCTTTTTCTACATGGGGATTATTGGTGGACTATGTTTATAAATATACATAGTAACCTATTTAACCAATTTCTGATAAGCATATGCATTTAATTGTTTTTCTACATGGGGATTATAGAAGGAATGTTGTTTATAAATATACATAGCAACATAGTTAACCCATTTCTGATAAGAATATGCATATAAATATGTTTCTTTTATGGGATTATAGGTGGAATATTGTTTATAAATATACATAGGAACCTATTTAACCCATTTCTGGTAAGAATATGCATATAATTATTTTTCTACATAGGGATTATGGGTGGAATACTGTTTTAAAATATACATAGTAACCTATTTAACCTATTTCTCTTAAGAATATGCATATAATTATTTTTCTACATGGGGATTACAGATGGAATATTGTAGTTAAACATACATAGGAATATATTTAACCCATTTCTGATAAGAATATGCATATAATTATTTTTCTATATGGGGTTATGAGTGGAATATTGCTTATAAATATACAAAGGAAACTAATTAACCCATTTTTGATAAAAAATATGCATATAATTATTTTTCTACATGGGGATTATTGGTGGAATATGTTTATAAATATGCATAGGAACCTATTTAACCAATTTTTGATAAGAACATGCATATAATTATTTTTCTATATGGTGATTATGGTGGAATATTGTTTATAAATATACATAGGAACCAATTTAACCAATTTCTGATATGAATATGAATATAATTATTTGTCTATATGGGGATTATGGGTAGAATATTGTTTATAAATATACATAAGAACCTAAATAAAGTATTTCTTATAAGAATATGCATATAATTATTTTTCTACATGGAGATTATTGGTGGAATATTGTTGATAAATATACGTAGGACCCTATTTAACCTATTTCTGATAAGAATATGCATATAATTATATTTCTATATGGGGTTATGGGTGGAATATTGCTTATAAATATACAAAGGAAACTAATTAACCCATTTTTGATAAAAATATGCATATAATTATTTTTCTATTGGTGGAATATGTTTATAAATATGCATAGGAACCTATTTAACCAATTTCTGATAAGAACATGCATATAATTATTTTTCTATATGGGGATTATGGTGGAATATTGTTTATAAATATACATAGGAACCAATTTAACCAATTTCTGATAAGAATATGAATATAATTATTTGTCTATATGGGGTTATGGGTGGAATATTGCTAATAAATATACATAGGAACCTAATTAAAACATTTCTGATAAGAATATGCATATAATTATTTTTCTACATGTGGACTGTAGTGGAAAATTGTTTATAAATATACATAGGAACCTATTTAACCCATTTCTGATAAGAAATTGCATATAATTATTTTTCTACATGGGGATTATGGGTGGAATATTGTTTATAAATATACATAGTAACCTATTTAACCAATTTCTGATAAGAATATACATATAATTATTTTTCTACATGGGGATTATGGGTGGATTATTGTTTATAAATATACATAGAAGCCTATTTAACCCATTTCTGATAAGAATATGCATATAATTATTTTTCTATATGGGGATTATGGTGGAATATTGTTTATAAATATACATAGGAACCAATTTAACCCATTTCTGATAAGAATATGAATATAGTTATTTGTCTATATGGGGATTATGGGTGGAATATTGTTTATAAATATACATAGGAACCTATTTAACCCATTTCTGATAAGAATATGCATATAAATATTTTTCTACATGGGGACTATAGTGGAAAATTGTTTATAAATATACATAGGAACCTATTTAACCCATTTCTGATAAGAAATTGCATATAATTATTTTTCTACATGGGGATTATGGGTGGAATATTGATTATAAATATACATAGTAACCTATTTCACCAATTTCTGATAATAATATGCATATAATTATTTTTCTACATGGAGATTATGGGTGGAATATTGTTTATAAATATACATAGGAACCTATTTAACCCATTTCTGATAAGAATATGCATATAATTATTTTTCTACATGGGGACTATAGTGGAAAATTGTTTATAAATATAAATAGTAACCTATTTAACCTAATTTCTGATAAGAATATTCATATAATTATTTTTCTACATGGGGATTATTGGTGGAATATGTTTATAAATATACATAGTAACCTATTTAACCAATTTCTGATAAGCATATGCATGTATTTATTTTTCTACATGGGGATTATGGAATGAATGTTGTTTATAAATATACATAGCAACATATTTAACCCATTTCTGATAAGAATATGCATATAAATATGTTTCAGTATGGGGATTATAGGTGGAATATTGTTTATAAATATATATAGTAACCTATTTAACCCATTTCTCATAAGAATATGCATATAATTATTTTTCTACATGGGGATTATGGATGGAATATTGTAGTTAAGCATACATAGGAAAATATTTAACCCATTTCTAATAAGAATATGCATATAATTATTTTTCTATACGGGGTTATGGGTGGAATATTGCTTATAAATATACATAGGAACCTAATTCAAGTATTTCTTCTAAGAATATGCATATAATTATTTTTCTACATGGAGATTATTGGTGGAATATTGTTTATAAATATACATAGTAACCTATTTAACCCCTTTCTGGTAAGAATATGCATATAATTATTTTTCTACATGAGGACTATAGTGGAAAATTGTTTATAAATATACATAGGAACCTATTTAACCCAATTCTGATAAGAATATGTATATAATTATTTTTCTACTTGGGAATGATGGGTGGAATATTGTTTATAAATATACATAGTAACCTATTTAACCCCTTTCTGGTAAGAATATGCATATAATTATTTTTCTACATGAGGACTATAGTGGAAAATTGTTTATAAATATACATAGGAACCTATTTAACCCAGTTCTGATAAGAATATGCATATAAATATTTTTCAGTATGGGGATTATAGGTGGAATATTGTTTATAAATATACATAGGAACCTATTTAACCCATTTCTGGTAAGAATATGCTTATAATTATTTTTCTACATAGGGATTATGGGTGGAATACTGTTTTAAAATATACATAGTAACCTATTTAATCCATTTCTCAAAAGAATATGCATATAATTATTTTTCCACATGGGGATTATGGATGGAATATTGTAGTTAAACATACATAGGAATATATTTAACAAATTGCTGATAAGAATATGCATATAATTATTTTTCTACATGGGGATTATGGGTGGAATATTGTTTATAAATATACATAGTATCCTATTTAACCCCTTTCTGATAAGAATATGCATATAATTATTTTTATACCTGGGGACTATAGCGGAAAATTGTTTAAAAATATACATTGGAACCTATTTAACCCAATTCTGATAAGAATATGCATATAATTATTTTTCTACATGGGAATTATGGGTGGAATATTGTTTATAAATATACATAGGAACCTATTTAAACCATTTCTGATAATAATATGCATATAATTCGTTTTCTATATGGGGTTATGGGTGGAATATTGTTCATAAATATACATAGGACCCTATTTAACCAATTTCTGATAAGAAAATGTATATAATTATTTTTCTATATGGGGATTATAGTGAAAAATTGTTTATAAATATACATAGGAACCTAATTAAAGTATTTCTGATAAGAATATGTATATAACTATTTTTCTACATGGGGATTATGGGTGGAATATTGTTTCTAAATATACATAGTAACCTATTTAATCAATTTCTGATAAGAATATGCATATAATTATTTTTCTACATGGGAATTATGGGTGGAATATTGTTTATAAATATACATAGGAACCTATTTAACCCATTTCTGATGAGAATATGCATATAATTATTTTTTTACATTGAGATTATGGGTGGATTATTGTGTATAAATATATGTAGCAACATATTAAACCTATTTCTGTTTGAATATGCATATAATTATTTTGCTATATGGTGATTATGGGTTGAATATTGTTTATTAAATATACATACATACATATTTAACCCATTTCTGATACCAATGATCATTCATTATTCATCCCACTGGCACCAAAAATGTGGGTTTATTTCTCACACTGACACCAATGATGGGTAACTATTTCTGCAACTGACACCTATGATGGGTCCCTGTTCATCCTACTGACACTAGTGATGGGTCACTATGTCTCCCACTGACACCAATGATGGGTCCTTGTTCATCCTACTGACACTAGTGATGGGTCACTATTTCTCCCACTGACACCAATGATGGGTCACTGTTCCTTTCTCTGACACCAATGAATGGGTAACTGTTCCTTCCACTCACACCAATGATGTGTTCACTATTTCAACCACTGAAACTAACAAACGGTTACTATTTCTCCCAATGACACCAATGGTCACTAATGGGTTACTAATCTTTCCACTGACACCAATGATGGGTCACAGTTAGTGAACTGGCACCAATTCCTTCCATTGAGAACCAACAACGCTGATGAGTCATTATTCCTTTCACAAATGATGATTTAAATATTGCTTCCACTGACACCAACAACACACCAATCACACTGACATTTTTAGTTCCTTTACTGACACCAATGATGTCCTCCCACTCACACCAACAATGGGGTACTATTTCTCTCACTGGTTTAGAAAAGCCCTGATAAAAATATGTGTGTATGTGTATATGTGTGTTTACATAACGATGTGAGATTGAGGTTTACATCGGTTTAGGAATAGTCGCATTAACGTAATGAGTGTGTTGCACAACTAAAGTCAGGATAACATTGAGCCAGTATATATTCTTTGCGATAAAGTTACAGGGCTTACGGTTTATACTGTTGGAGACAATACCTAAATTAACACAGAATGTCGGAATTGCAAAGAGAAATAGAAAAACATAAATAGAGCATAGAACATAAATACATAAATTATATTAACTAAGCTATGAAAACTCTCAAGTAAGCTATGAAAATACTTAAAGTCTTCTATCTTAAAAGTAAGTGAAAAAGTCGGGCTTGCCTCAATATATTTAACCCATTTCTCATAAGAATATGCATATAATTATTTTTCTATATGGGGATTATAGTGGAAAATTGTATATAAATATAAATAGGAACCTATTTAACCCATTTCTGATAAAAATATGCATATAATGATTTTTCTACATGGGGATTTTTGGTGGAATATTGTTTATAAATATACATAGTAACCTATTTAACCCCTTTCTGATAAGAATATGTATATAAATATTTTTCAGTATGATGATTATAGGTGGAATATTGTTTATAAATATACATAGGAACATATTTAACCCATTTCTGGTAAGAATATGCATATAATTATTTTTCTACATAGGGATTGTGGGTGGACTACTGTTTTAAAATATACATAGTAACCTATTTAACACATTTCTCATAAGAATATGCATATAATTATTTTTCTACATGGGGATTATGGATGGAATATTGTAGTTAAACATACATAGGAATATATTTAACCCTTTTCTAATAAGAATATGCATATAATTATTTTTCTACATGGGGATTATGGGTGGAATATTGTTTATAAATATACATAGGAACCTATTTAACCCATTTCTGATAAGAATATGCATATAATTATTTTTTTACATGGGGATTATGGATGGAAAATTGTTTATAAATATACATAGTAACCTATTTAACCCATTTCTGATAAGAATATGCATATAATTATTTTTCTACATGGGAATTATAGGTGGAATATTGTTTATAAATATACATAGTAACCTATTTAACCCCTTTCTGATAAGAATATGCATATAATTATTTTTCTACATGGGAATGATGGGTGGAGAATTGTTTATAAATATACATAGTAACCTATTTAACCCCTTTCTGATAAGAATATGCATATAATTATTTTTCTACATAGGGATTATGGGTGGAATACTGTTTTAAAGTATACATAGTAACCTATTTAACCCATTTCTCATAAGAATATGCATATAATTATTTTTCTACATGGGGATTATGGATGGAATATTGTAGTTAAACATACGTAGGAATATATTTAACCCATTTCTCATAAGAATATGCATATAATTATTTTTCTATATGGGGATTATAGTGGAAAATTGTATATAAATATAAATAGGAACCTATTTAACCCATTTCTGATAAAAATATGCATATAATGATTTTTCTACATGGGGATTTTTGGTGGAATATTGTTTATAAATATACATAGTAACCTATTTAACCCCTTTCTGATAAGAATATGTATATAAATATTTTTCAGTATGATGATTATAGGTGGAATATTGTTTATAAATATACATAGGAACATATTTAACCCATTTCTGGTAAGAATATGCATATAATTATTTTTCTACATAGGGATTGTGGGTGGACTACTGTTTTAAAATATACATAGTAACCTATTTAACACATTTCTCATAAGAATATGCATATAATTATTTTTCTACATGGGGATTATGGATGGAATATTGTAGTTAAACATACATAGGAATATATTTAACCCTTTTCTAATAAGAATATGCATATAATTATTTTTCTACATGGGGATTATGGGTGGAATATTGTTTATAAATATACATAGGAACCTATTTAACCCATTTCTGATAAGAATATGCATATAATTATTTTTTTACATGGGGATTATGGATGGAAAATTGTTTATAAATATACATAGTAACCTATTTAACCCATTTCTGATAAGAATATGCATATAATTATTTTTCTACATGGGAATTATGGGTGGAATATTGTTTATAAATATACATAGTAACCTATTTAACCCCTTTCTGATAAGAATATGCATATAATTATTTTTCTACATGGGAATGATGGGTGGAGAATTGTTTATAAATATACATAGTAACCTATTTAACCCCTTTCTGATAAGAATATGCATATAATTATTTTTCTACATAGGGATTATGGGTGGAATACTGTTTTAAAGTATACATAGTAACCTATTTAACCCATTTCTCATAAGAATATGCATATAATTATTTTTCTACATGGGGATTATGGATGGAATATTGTAGTTAAACATACGTAGGAATATATTTAACCCATTTATGATAAGAATATGCATATAATTATTTTTCTAAATGGGGATTATGGTGGAATATTGTTTATAAATATACATAGGAACCAATTTAACCCATTTCTGATAAGAATATAAATATAATTATTTGTCTATATGGGGATTATGGGTGGAATATTGTTTATAAATATACATAGGAACCTATTTAACCCATTTCTGATAAGAATATGTATATAATTATTTTTCTACATGGGAATTATTGGTGGAATATTGTTTATAAATATACATAGTAACCTATTTAACCCATTTATGATAAGAATATGCATATAATTATTTTTCTACATGGGAATTATAGGTGGAATATTGTTTATAAATATACATAGTAACCCATTTAACCCCTTTCTGATAAGAATATGCATATAATTATTTTTCTACATGGGGACTATAGTGGAAAATGGTTTATAAATATACATAGGAACCTATTTAACCCCTTTCTGATAAGAATATGCATATAATTATTTTTAAACATGGGGACTATAGTGGAAAATTGTTTATAAATATAAATAGTAACCTATTTAACCCATTTCTGATAAGAATATGCATATAATTATTTTTCTACATTGGGATTAATGGTGGAATATGTTTATAAATATACATAGTAACCTATTTAACCAATTTCTGATAAGCATATGCATATAATTATTTTTCTACATGGGGATTATGGAAGGAATGTTGTTTATAAATATACATAGCAACATATTTTTTTTTTTTAAATCTTTATTTATTGTTTTTCATGACAAATCATTTCCCACCAGGGGCATTTCAAGGTACAAATCAATCTATATATTAAGAAAATAAACATACTTATCCCCCGAAACCCCCCCTCTGCCCTCCCCGCCCACCTACCCCTCCCCACCCTGCAGGACATTACTCGTTTAGATGCAAATCACGTCTTAGTCACTCCTAACAGACTGTAAATCCCTTCCTTGTTATACATTTTATATAATCTCCTTTAAGTAAGACCATGATCTTTTAAACTTGATCCAGCCTGACCACTTCCCTGTATGCTCCGAATCCTTGTCAGGTTCCATTCCCTGCCAGTCTAGGCACTCAACATTAAATATTTCATTAAGGCCAAAGAGCCAATCTCGCGTGTTGGGACTCGATGGTTTCAGCCAGTTTAAGGCGGTCTGCCTCTTGGCCACATCTAATATTATAGGGACCAGCGAGGAATTGTAACTCTTAACTGATTCCTGAGTCCCATGGAAGAGGCAAGCCCATGGATCTTCCTGAATTTCCCTCCCCGTAAAGTCCTTTGTCAATGACAGGATTTTTTTCCAGAAGGCCTTAATGATGGGACATTCCCACCAGATGTGGGCCATTGTGCCCACAGTTGAGCATCCCCTCCAGCAGGTGTTAGCCTTTGTCCCGTCCATTTTACTTACTCTGTCTGGGGTGGCGTACCATCTTGCAAGAACTTTGTAATGGATTTCCGTTCTCCTATTGTCTAATGAAGTGTGGTGGGCCAATCTCAAAATTTTTTCTATCATGTTCCTATTACACTGTGACCCCAGTTCCTGTTCCCACCTTTTAATATAAGGAGGCACTACCTCCTCCTGTTCTGCTCCCAATATTCTATATATTTGGGCAATAACACCTCCTGAGTGCTCCTTCATACAGAGTTGCTCCAGCGGTCTGAGCTCTTCTATACTTCTGAGTGGCTTCGGTAGATTGCCGATAAAATGGGAGAGCTGGAGGTACCTCCATCTATCCATCACCCAAAGTTCTGATTCTCTACTCAATTCCGTGAAAGTGCAGATTTTACCCTTACTAATGAAGTTTCTCAGTTGAATGGAATCCTCCTTTAACCAATTCCCCCCCACCTCCCTCCTCCCTGGTTCAAACAATAAATTGTTTTTCATATATATCAACGGTGAATTATATGACCATTTGTGCTGTGTATGTATTTTATCCCAATATTTAAAAGTGTTTTGCGTTAACAAAGATGAGTTGGTGCTAAGTGCTCTGTATTTTGGAGGGTTCCATAGTGACTGTGCCAAATTATTATTACTTAAGGAGAACTCGATGTCCACCCACCGTTTATCTGTCCCTTTCTTGCTCCATTCAGTGACCCGTGAAAGCACAACTGCAATATAGTACCTATTAAAGTCTGGTAACGCTATTCCCCCTTTTTTTTTCCTCTGCTCAATGTTACAGAGGAGATACGCGGTTTTTTGCCGCCCCAGACAGCTTCACTGATTAATTTCCTTAAAACCTTCAAAAAATACCTTGGTAAAGGGATCGCCAGCAGTTAGAATTTATACAAGATTTTTGGGGTAATCATCATTTTAACCGTGTTTGCTCATCCAAACCATGTGAGCGGCCTAGACCGCAGTCTTCTAACCTCTTGCCTGATATCGTCTAACAGTGGTATATAATTTTTTTGAAATAACTCTTTGATGGTATTGGCTAGCATAATTCCCAAATACCTGATCTCTCTTTTCCAGGCAAAGGGAAACACTGCAGCTAAATGGGCTTCTTCCTGCTTAGATATGATATGATATTTAAGATTTCGGACTAACCGGGGTTGATTTTAAAATTGGAGACTTCTCCATATGTTCTGAGGATTTGGAGCACATTGGGGAGTGTTATTCTAGGGTTTGAGATAAAGAATAGAACGTCGTCGGCAAATGCCGACAACTTATGCTCCTCCATTCCCACCCTCACCCCACTACAGTCAGGACTGTTCTGGATGGTGGCCAGGAGAGGTTCAAGGGACAAGACAAACAGGAGGGGGGAGAGCCCTGCCTTGTACCATTTACCATCCCAAAAGGTTTTGAAATGGCTCCGTTAACCCTTACAGCTGCTGTTGGGCTACTATATAGAGTCCTGACCCAGGAAATAAACCTAGACCCGAACGCCATGGCTTCCAGCGTGTTCATCAAGAACCCCCAGTCTACCCTGTCGAATGCCTTTTCGGCGTCTATCGACAGGAATAGAGCTGGGGGTCCCCTGCGTTTACAAAACTCCGACAGCAGCACAGCCCGCACCCCGTTGTCCCTGCACTGTCTTCCGGGGATAAAGCCAGACTGGTCCGGGTGCACCAGATCAGCCATACATCTCTTCAGTCTATTAGCCATAACCTTGGCGTATAATTTAACATCTGCGTTTAACAGGGATATGGGCCGGTAGCTTGAACACAACCTGGCATCCTTCTCTTCTTTCAATATCAGGGTTATCGTAGCGGACAATGCCTCACCTTCCATCTCACACCTGGTGCCCAGATCATTCTAATATTGACACAACCTAGGGGCTAGTAAGTGTTTCATTTTCTCTAAGTAGATGGTGGAGAAACCATCTGGGCCTGGGCTCTTACCCTTCGGGGAATCTCTTAAAATCACCCCAGGAAGACGACAGATTTGTCGAAATGGCGTGGGGAGGAGCGGCGTGCTGACGTCACCACCATACCACGCTGAACCCGGAAGAAACGCGCAGCAGCTGAAGCCGGCCGGCGCTACATGTTTTTATAAGCGATCTTTACTGCACAAATTGTAAGTGCTTTTCTTTTATAAATTAAAGTGGATTTTAACTGTATTACGCTATGGAGCATTTCTTTCCTATTTATCCATGGTCTGTGAGCGGATAAATCACGTTTGGATTGATTTCCTGGAGAGGTGGCTTCCGATCTGCGCACTGACAGAGACCCAGTGGCTGGGGGACACAGCCACATGTGTGCATGATCTCTGTGACAGGAGATCTTTGGATCTGGTAAGGGGCTTACCTTACTTGAGGTGGAGGATCTTCTCTCTATTTTAACATCACGCTCCCTACGGAGATAATCTTTATATCACTTGAAGGAAGGGTGTCTTTCTCCCTCTATCCAACCATTTTCTACACCCACAAGACCTACAGTTCATTTCAATCTATGACTAAATGGACTCTATTTAATCGTTTTTGTTTACTGAATGTTCCACTCATTTTTTTTTGCATGCGATTCTTTTTTTTTTTTGCATGCGATTTATGTGCATTTTTTTTTTTTTTTGTTATGAAACAATTCACTTGTGTTCATTCATAATTATGGTATTTTCAGTTAATATGATCATGTATTTGCACTAGCAGCGCAGCCTTTAAATTGTATAGCTAGTAAGGTGGAGGTTGTTTCACATCTAAGGTTGCAGCAGCATTTTACATTTCAATTTTTGGTTTGAGATATTTGTCTTTTCATCACACACATGTGGGGATCATTTCCACTTATGGGATAGCGCAGTATTTTTTACGATATTACAGGGGAATCTCTTAAGGCTGATAAAATTTCCTCTTCCTCGATTGGTTTATCCAAGTGATCCCTGTCCTCTGTGAGCAGCACCTTTAAACCTGCTTCTTTTAGGAATTCCCTGCTCCTAGCTACCCGGGCGCTAACCTCCCCCCTTTTGCCCTATAGAATAAAGATCTGCGTAGAATTTTCTAAACTCCTCTGCCATGCCTCCGCTGGTCACTATCTCTTTCCCTCCTGAGCTGTTTATTTTATCAATAAAATTCCGCCCTCTTTTTTTCCTTATTAATCTGGCTAGATGTTTGCTCGATTTGTTTGCCCAGAGATATTTGTCCCTGGCTATTAAATTGATGGCTCTCTTGGCATCCTGCTCCATCATGTCCCTCAGCTCCTCTCTCCTGGCAACCAATAAATGGTAACAGTCCTGATCCTGCCCCTTGGCCTTTTTATGTGCTTGTTCCAAATTGAATAACTCCTCTACCAGTTTTGCCCTTTCTTCCTTCCTTTTCTTTTTCCAGCCTGCACCTACGGCTATAAGAGACCCTCGGATATTAGGCTTTATGCGCCTCCCATAGAATAGCGGGTGATACCTCGCCCGTATCATTTGTATTGAAGAAAATATTCACCTCGTTCTGGATCTGCTCTAGAACTTCGGGGTCCCTGAACAAATCCTCATTCAGCCTCCACGAAAAAGGACCTGTCGCCGCTTCTGGTAACTTCAGCCTCATCGTAACTGGGGAGTGGTCTGAAAGGGTCATTATTTCTATTTTAGTTTCTATGACCCCCTCCAATAAATTGTGGTCCACAAAAATGTAGTCCAGTCTGGAGTAAGTCCCGTGCACAGGGGAGAAGAAGGTGAAATCCCTTTCTTTAGCATGTTGCACTCTCCACACATCCATTAACTGGCTGTGGAAAAATTTACACCTGATTGCCCCTAATGACACCTTCTTTATCCCCTGGGCACGAGACGTACTATCTAGAGCAGGGTCCAAACAGAAATTTAAATCCCCTGCTAAGACCACCTCCCCTTCCCCAAATACCAGCAACTTCTCCAACACTTGTCCCAAGAAAATAGTTGGGCTTCTGTTAGGGCAATAGACATTAGCCAATGTAAACATTCTTGATCTGATTGAACCTTTTAAAAAAATATAACGACCATCAGGGTCTACCAGTCTATCCCTCACTGAGAAATTTGATGCCTTAGACAACCCTATGGCGACTCCCCTTGACCCCCTGGTAGGAGACTCCCCGTAGAACCATTGAGGGATCCTAGGGGAAAACAACCTGACCCTTGTATCGAGAGTCAGGTGGGTCTCCTGTAGAAAGACTATGTCCCCGCGCAGGAGACACAGTTCCCTCAATATTTTGTGTCTTTTCTTAGGTGAGTTTAACCCTTTTACATTATAAGATATAAATTTGATCTCAGGCATAGCTAGTGGGGCGCGCGTTCGCCTCTATATTCTGCTCCTCTCGAACACTTCCTGCAAATTCCCCCTCTCCCTTCTAGTCCCTCCCCCCACTTACGCCCCACCCACCCCCTAACCCCCCTTCCCTTCCCCCTCCCTCTACCCTGATTCCCTCCTCCCCGTTCCCCCCTCTACCCCGCCCTCTTCCCCCTCCACCCCTTCACCCCACCACCACCCCGTGGCGCTCATTTCGCCAAAAGCCCGCCCATATGGAAATTTTCCCATTCCACACTGCGGGGCTTCTCTCTCAGGGGTGAGCTCCAGCACCGGCATCCATCACCTACCCCTCCCAAAGGGGGGGAGGCACAGGAGATGGATACACGGAGCGCCCCCACTCGGAGATGTACCCCTTCCCCTGCAACATCCCTCCCGCTCGAACCCTATACATATTATTTTATACTGGTTATACAGGGCTGTCCAGCGGCCGGCCCCCCCCAAACCCTTCCCCTTATTCAATATCAACTAGAGTCCAAAAATACGTTAGTCTCGTGCCTCTGGTATGTATCAATGTATGTTTAACTACAATATTCCATCCATAATCCCCATGTAGAAAAATAATTATATGCATATTCTTATGAGAAACTGGTTAAATAGGTTACTATGTATATTTTAAAACAGTATTCCACCCATAATCCCTATGTAGAAAAATAATGATATGCATATTCTTACCAGAAATGGGTTAAATAGGTTCCTATGTATATTTATAAAAAATATTCCACCTATAATCCCCAAACTGAAACATATTTATATGCATATTCTTATCAGAAATGGGTTAAATATGTTGCTATGTATATTTATAAACAACATTCCTTCCATAATCCCCATGTAGAAAAATAATTATATGCATATGCTTATCAGAAATTGGTTAAATAGGTTACTATGTATATTTATAAACATATTCCACCAATAATCCCCATGTAGAAAAATAATTATATGCATATTCTTATCAGAAATGGGTTAAATAGGTTACTATTTATATTTATAAACAATTTTCCACTATAGTCCCCATGTTGAAAAATAATAATATGCATATTCTTATCAGAAATGGGTTAAATAGGTTCCTATGTAAATTTATAAACAACTTTCCACTATAGTCCCCATGTAGAAAAATAATTATATGCATATTCTTATCAGAAAGGGGTTAAATGGGTTACTATGTATATTTATAACAATATTCCACCCATAATTCCCATGTAGAAAGATAATTATATGCATATTCTTATCAGAAATGGTTTAAATAGGTTCCAATGTATATTTATAAACAATATTCCACCCATAATCCCCATATAGACAAATAATTATATTCATATTCTTATCAGAAATGGGTTAAATTGGTTCCTATGTATATTTATAAACATATTCCACCAATAATCCCCATGTAGAAAAATAATTATATGCATATAATTTTATCAGAAATGGGTTAATTAGTTTCCCATGTATATTTATAAGCAATATTCCACCCATAAACCCATATAGAAAAATTATTGTATGCATATTCTTATCAGAAATTGATTAAATACGTTCCTATGTATATTTATAAACAATATTCAACACATAATCCCTATATAGCAATATAATTATATGCATATTCATATCAGAAATAGGTTTAATATGTTGCTATGTACATTTTTAAACAATATTCCATCCATAATCCCTATGTAAAAAAAGAATTATATGCATATTCTTATCAGAAATGGGTTAAATAGGTTCCTATGTATATTTATAAACAATATTCCACCCATAATCCCCATGTAGAAAAATAATTATATGCATATTCTTATCAGAAATTTGTTAAATATATTCCTATGTATGTTTAACTACAATATTCCATCCATAATCCATATGTGGAAAAATAATTATATACATATTCTTATGAGAAATGGATTAAATAGGTTACTATGTATATTTTAAAACAGTATTCCACCCATAATCCCTATGTAGAAAAATAATTATATGCATATTCTTACCAGAAATGGGTTAAATAGGTTCCTATGTATATTTATAAACAATATTTCACCTATAATCCCCATACTGAAAAATATTTATATGCATATTCTTATCAGAAAGGGGTTAAATAGGTTACTATGTATATTTATAAACAATATTCCACCCATAATTCCCATGTAGAAAAATAATTATATGCATATTCTTATCAGAACTGGGTTAAATAGGTTCCTATGTATATTTATAAACAATTTTCCACTATAGTCCCCATGTAGAAAAATAATTATATGCATATTCTTACCAGAAAGGGGTTAAATAGGTTCCTATGTATATTTATAAACAATATTCCACCTATAATCCCCATACTGAAACATATTTATATGCATATTCTTATCAGAAATGGGTTAAATAGGTTACTATGTATATTTATAAACAATATTTCACCCATAATCCCCATACTGAAAAATATTTATATGCATATTCTTATCAGAAAGGGGTTAAATAGGTCACTATGTATATTTATAAACAATATTCCACTATAGTCCCCATGTAGAAAAATAATTATATGCATATTCTTATCAGAAATGGGTTAAATAGGTTCCTATGTATATTTATAAGCAATATTCCACCCATAACCCCATATAAAAAAATTATTATATGCATATTCTTATCAGAAATGGATTAAATACATTCCTATGTATATTTATAAACAATATTCAACACATAATCCCTATATAGCAATATAATTATATGCATATTCTTATCAGAAATTTGTTAAATATATTCCTATGTATGTTTAACTACAATATTCCATCCATAATCCCCATGTGGAAAAATAATTATATGCATATTCTTATGAGAAATGGGTTAAATAGGTTACTATGTATATTTTAAAACAGTATTCCACCCATAATCCCTATGTAGAAAAAATAATTATATGCATATGCTTACCAGAAATGGGTTGAATAGGTTGCTATGTATATTTATAAACAATATTCAACACATTATCCCTATATAAAAATATAATTATATGCATATTCATATCAGAAATAGGTTTAATATGTTGCTATGTACATTTTTAAACAATATTCCATCCATAACCCCTATGTAAAAAAATAATTATATGCATATTCTTATCAGAAATGGGTTAAATAGGTTCCTATATATATTTATAAACAATATTCACCCATAATCCCCATGTAGAAAAATAATTATATGCATATTCTTATCAGAAATGTGTTATATATATTCCTATGTATGTTTAACTACAATATTCCATCCATAATCCCCATGTGGAAAAATAATTATGTGCATATTGTTATGAGAAATGGGTTAAATAGGTTCCTATGTATATTTATAAACAATATTTCACCTATAATCCCCATACTGAAAAATATTTATATGCATATTCTTATCAGAAAGGGGTTAAATAGGTTACTATGTATATTTCTAAACAATAATTCCCATGTAGAAAAATAATTATATGCATATTCTTATCAGAACTGGGTTAAATAGGTTCCTATGTATATTTATAAACAATATTCCACCTATAAAATCCCCATACATGCATATGCTTATCAGAAATTGGTTAAATAGGTTACTATGTATTAAATATATATTCCACCAATAATCCCCATGTAGAAAAATAATTATATGCATATTCTTATCAGAAATAGGTTAAATACGTTCATATGTATATTTATAAACAATATTCCACCCATAATCCCCATGTAGAAAAATAATTATATGCATATGTGTTAGTGGGAGAAATTGTCACCCATGATGTGTGTCAGTGGAAAGAATAGTGTCCCATCATTGCTTTCACTGGGAGAAATAGTACTGCATTTTTGGTGTCATCGTTAAGAATAGTGAGCCATCATTGGGAGGAATAGTCACCTATCATTGGTATCCGTGGGAGGAATAGTCAACTATCATTGGTGTCAGTGGAAGGAACAGTCAAACATCATTGGTGTTGATGGCGTTATTGGTGACGGTGGAAGGAATATGAATGAATAAATGAATGAATGATTTGAATAGCGCTGCACATGCGAACTAAATCACCTCAAGAAATAGGCGTATCATTGGTGTAATTTTATTGGTGTCAGTGTGAGAAATAGTACCCCATTTTTGGTGTCAGTAGGAAGAATAGTGTCATCATTAGTGTCAATGGGATTAATAGTAATTAGTGTTAGTGGGAGAAATCGTTGACCAACGTGTCAGTGAAAAAAGTGGGATGAGTTCGAAAAATAGTACCGCTTTGTTCGTTTCAGTGTAAAGGATCGTGTATTAATGGGAGAAATAGTGAGCCCATCATTATGTCAGTGGGAGGAATAGTCAAGGAATACGGTTTGAGTTTACCAACAAAACGTTAAGATGAGACGTTGAGTGTGACACGGTATACATTAGGATTTGTTATATGCATTTTCTTCAAACATATGGATTACACTGGCTGAGAGATAGTTAGTGGGAAAGTAAACAATAAGGCTATGCTGATATTTTGCATTCTACCAACGATCACTGCTATGCTTCTGTAAGAATTATTCAACTATTTCGAATCCAAGTAAAACAGTCTGACAGATGTGAACTCCACAATATCTGGTAATCCGTATTTCTGTTTTTTTATTACTCTTTTATTGGCATTGATCACTCAATTAATATCAGTGCTATCCGGAGATGTACTAGATTTAGAGTAAAACAAAAAATTCTCAGCCTATGTGTGGGAAGGAACAGTGAAACAGTGTCAGTTGGAGAAATAGTGATGAATGAATGAATAGTATGAACTTGGTGTCAGATAAAGGGCTTTTGAAAACCAGTGCGCATTTTTATAATTTCGAGAGATAGTTGCAAATGCAATTAAGGTAGTATGTCGGGATGTAGCAATAAGATCAGATTGTTTGATAATCGATGGTCCACAACAAAATATCAGTGAGACGTTTTACATGGTTGAGGAAAACGGCAGCTTACACAATATATATATATATAAAAGCCCTAATAATAGTGAGTTGGTTGCGAGACATGTTAAGAATGTTATAACATTAGGTATACATTACATTTTCTTTAAGCATATCAAATATAGCAGTGAGGTAACACGTATTTCTCCTTGACAATTTAAATCGGTATCTTTAACCAAATTAATAGGCAGTAGCCTATTAGTGTTTTAGAGATAGTTGCATTAGAGTAGATATGTACAAAGACATTGATATTTGTTGAGATAAAGATAAACACAAAATAGAGCAGAATCAAAGCCGCGAGTCGGTCTATAGAGATCGTTACAATCTGTATTTCACAAGCAAATTGTCATTGGAGAATGACATTGGACAATTAGATGTAAGATAGGTCACAAAATACAGCAATAAGAGAAGATAAGTTGTTGAACAGGGTATTGCAATTGCAACTATCAGAGTGAGCATTGCTTTTCGTCTTATTTAAGGTATTGGTAACTATTTGTCCGATAATATAAACGTGAGAGCTGCAACTTTATCTTAATGTTCGGTTGTCGGGAGACTTTATGTTCGGTGTAATCCTGACATTATTTATGATAATACAAGAGTATTTAGAATTAAGTTAATGAGATTTTGAGCAAGCAGAGTACGAGAAGATGTATCCGGAGATGTGCCAGATTTAGAGTAATGCAACACATTCTCAGCCAGTGAGCGAAATAGTACATCATTGGTGTCAGTTGGAGGAATAGTAGTGTGTCAGATAAAGTCACACAATATTTAGCAGGAATTTAGAAAACCAGTGCGCTTTTTTTATTTTTGAAAGATAGAATAAGATAGAGATAGATTTAAGGTATTAGTAGAAATCTACACATAGGCTGAAACAAAAAAATTTCAGACTATGTGTGGAAGGAGCAGTGAAACATAATGAGTGTCAATTGGAGAAATAGTGATGAATGAATAGTATGAACTTGGTGTCAGATAAAGGGCTTTTGAAAACCGGCTTTTGAAAACCAGTGCGCATTTTTATAATTTCGAGAGATAGTTGCAAATGTAATTAGGGTAGAATGTCGGGATGTAGCAATGAGATCAGATTGTTTGAAAATTGATGGTCCACAACAAAATAACAGTGAGACGTTTTACATGGTTGAGGAAAACGTCAGGTTACACAAAATATATAAAAGCCCTGATAATAGTGAGTTGGTTGCGAGACATGTTAAGAATGTTATCACATTAGATGTTATCACATTACATTTTCTTTAAACATATCAAATATAGCAGTGAGGCAACACGTATTACTCCTTGACAATTTAAATCGGTTTCTTTAACCATTTCGGAATAGCAATGAGATCAAATTGTGTGATAATTGCTGCATCAAGATAGCATTGATATCACCTAAATGTGAATTTGCATTACACAATCCGTTTTCCTTGGTTTAGCAAATCAGCAAAATAACACTGTACAAATATATAGCGAAAAAGTCCTTATAAGTAAGTGGTTTTCGAGAAATGTCAACGAGGTTGACACGGTTATATATTAGGATTATTTGACGTGGATGTTAAGTAGATGCATAAAACATATCAAGTATAGCAGTGAGACGGATTAACATTTGCTGAGAGACAGGTTGAAGCGCTAGTTGCTAGTTGCTAGTTGTTAGTTGCGCTAGTGAGATATTTGTCCAAATAAATTCCAAAATGATAACAACAGAAAGTCGGAATTGTGATGAGATGATTTCTGCATAACACAAAATAGAGCACACTTTAACACACCGTGAGTCGGTATTGTTTCAAGCAAATTTTCAGTATATCTTACATTAAGTTTACGATAAGGTTGCATCAATGCTAAATATAGTAAGACGAAAAGATTGCTGTTGCAAGGTAATTTCACCATATTGCACTATCGAAATCAGGATCTGGATTAGCACTGAGATAGCTGATATAAAATAAGTGACTATTGCATTAAATGAGTAAAAAAAACAGAAATACGGTTTACCTTAGATGTCAGACATTGCGGTGTTTAAGCATAGCATAGCTATGTAAAACGGTTTGACTTGACTTTTTAAATAAGAACAACAGTGAGACAAGGCCCACATGTCAGACGGTTTAAATGGGATTCGAACTAGTTGAGTAATTCTTAAATTAGCACAGTGAGGCAAGCCCGACTTTTTCACTTACCTTTAAGATAGAAGACTTTAAGTGTTTTCATAGCTTACTTGAGAGTTTTCATAGCTTAGTTAATATAATTGAATTATGTTCAAAATACCAATATTACTATTGGACAATATTTTAATGGCTGAGAAGAAACCATCTCAAGCCTATGTGCTCTGTTTATGTTTTTCTATTTCTCTTTGCAATTCCGACATTCTGTATTAATTTAGGTATTGTCTCCAACAGTATAAACCGTAACCCTGTAACTTTATCGCAAAGAATATATACTGGCTCAATGTTATCCTGACTTTAGTTGTGCAACACACTCATTACGTTAATGCGACTATTCCTAAACCGATGGAAACCTCAATCTCACATCTTTATGTAAACACACATATACACACATATTTTTATCAGGGCTTTTCTAAACCAGTGAGAGAAATAGTACCCCATTGTTGGTGTGAGTGGGAGGACATCATTGGTGGGTAAAGGAACTAAAGATGTCAGTGTGATTGGTGTGTTGTTGGTGTCAGTGGAAGGAATATTTAAATCATCATTTGTGAAAGGAATAATGACTAATCAGCGTTGTTGGTTCTCAATGGAAGGAATTGGTGCCAGTTCACTAACTGGGACCCATCATTGGTGTCAGAGGAAAGATTAGTAACCCATTAGTGACCATTGGTGTCATTTGGGAGAAATAGTAACCGTTTGTTAGTTTCAGTGGTTGAAATAGTGAACACATCATTGGTGTGAGTGGAAGGAACAGTTACCCATTCATTGGTGTCAGGGAAAGGAACAGTGACCCATCATTGGTTTCAGTGGGAGAAATAGTGACCCATCACTAGTGTCAGTAGGATGAACAAGGACCCATCATTGGTGTCAGTGGGAGAAATAGTGACCCATCACTGGTGTCAGTAGGATGAACAGGGACCCATAATTGGTGTCAGTTGGAGAAATAGTTACCCATCATTGGTGTCAGTGTGAGAAATAAACCCACATTTTTGGTGTCAGTGGGATGAATAATGAATGATCATTGGTATCAGAAATGGGTTAAATATGTATGTATATTTATAAACAATATTCAACCCATAATCCCCATATAGCAAAATAATTATATGCATATTCTCATCAGAAATGGGTTAAAAAGGTTCCTATGTATATTTATAAACAATATTCCACCCATAATCCCCATGTAGAAAAATAATTATATGCATATTCTTATTAGAACTTTGTTAAATATATTCCTATGTATGTTTAACTACAATATTCCATCCATAATCCCCATGTGGAAAAATAATTAAATACATATTCTTATGAGAAATAGGTTAAATAGGTTACTATGTATATTTTAAAACAGTATTCCACCCATAATCCCTATGTAGAAAAATAATTATATGCATATTCTTACCAGAAATGGGTAAATAGGTTCCTATGTATATTTATAAACAATATTCCACCTATAATCCCGTAAGTGAAACATATTTATATGCATATTCTTATCAGAAATTGGTTAAATAGGTTACTATGTATATTTGTAAACATAGTCCACCAATAATTCCCATGTAGAAAAATAATTATATGCATATTCTTATCAGAAATGGGTTAAAAAGGTTCCTATGTATATATATATAAACAATATTCAACACATTATCCCTATATAGAAATATAATTATATGTATATTTATATCAGAAATAGGTTTAATATGTTGCTATGTACATTTTTAAACAATATTCCATCCATAACCCCTATGTAAAAAAATAATTATATGCATATTCTTATCAGAAATGGGTTAAATAGGTTCCTATATATATTTATAAACAATATTCACCCATAATCCCCATGTAGAAAAATAATTATTATGCATATTCTTATCAGAAATGTGTTATATATATTCCTATGTATGTTTAACTACAATATTCCATCCATAATCCCCATGTGGAAAAATAATTATGTGCATATTGTTATGAGAAATGGGTTAAATAGGTTCCTATGTATATTTATAAACAATATTTCACCTATAATCCCCATACTGAAAAATATTTATATGCATATTCTTATCAGAAAGGGGTTAAATAGGTTACTATGTATATTTCTAAACAATAATTCCCATGTAGAAAAATAATTATATGCATATTCTTATCAGAACTGGGTTAAATAGGTTCCTATGTATATTTATAAACAATATTCCACCTATAAAATCCCCATACATGCATATGCTTATCAGAAATTGGTTAAATAGGTTACTATGTATTAAATATATATTCCACCAATAATCCCCATGTAGAAAAATAATTATATGCATATTCTTATCAGAAATAGGTTTAATACGTTCATATGTATATTTATAAACAATATTCCACCCATAATCCCCATGTAGAAAAATAATTATATGCATATGTGTTAGTGGGAGAAATTGTCACCCATGATGTGTGTCAGTGGAAAGAATAGTGTCCCATCATTGCTTTCACTGGGAGAAATAGTACTGCATTTTTGGTGTCATCGTTAAGAATAGTGAGCCATCATTGGGAGGAATAGTCACCTATCATTGGTATCCGTGGGAGGAATAGTCAACTATCATTGGTGTCAGTGGAAGGAACAGTCAAACATCATTGGTGTTGATGGCGTTATTGGTGACGGTGGAAGGAATATGAATGAATAAATGAATGAATGATTTGAATAGCGCTGCACATGCGAACTAAATCACCTCAAGAAATAGGCGTATCATTGGTGTAATTTTATTGGTGTCAGTGTGAGAATAAGTACCCCATTTTTGGTGTCAGTAGGAAGAATAGTGACCCCATCATTAGTGTCAATGGGATTAATAGTAATTAGTGTTAGTGGGAGAAATCGTTGACCCACGTGTCAGTGAAAAAAGTGGGTTGAGTTCGAAAAATAGTACCGCTTTGTTCGTTTCAGTGTAAAGGATCGTGTATTAATGGGAGAAATAGTGAGCCCATCATTATGTCAGTGGGAGGAATAGTCAAGGAATACGGTTTGAGTTTACCAACAAAACGTTAAGATGAGACGTTGAGTGTGACACGGTATACATTAGGATTTGTTATATGCATTTTCTTCAAACATATGGATTACACTGGCTGAGAGATAGTTAGTGGGAAAGTAAACAATAAGGCTATGCTGATATTTTGCATTCTACCAACGATCACTGCTATGCTTCTGTAAGAATTATTCAACTATTTCGAATCCAAGTAAAACAGTCTGACAGATGTGAACTCCACAATATCTGGTAATCCGTATTTCTGTTTTTTTATTACTCTTTTATTGGCATTGATCACTCAATTAATATCAGTGCTATCCGGAGATGTACTAGATTTAGAGTAAAACAAAAAATTCTCAGCCTATGTGTGGGAAGGAACAGTGAAACAGTGTCAGTTGGAGAAATAGTGATGAATGAATGAATAGTATGAACTTGGTGTCAGATAAAGGGCTTTTGAAAACCAGTGCGCATTTTTATAATTTCGAGAGATAGTTGCAAATGCAATTAAGGTAGTATGTCGGGATGTAGCAATAAGATCAGATTGTTTGATAATCGATGGTCCACTGGTCCACAACAAAATATCAGTGAGACGTTTTACATGGTTGAGGAAAACGGCAGCTTACACAATATATATATATATAAAAGCCCTAATAATAGTGAGTTGGTTGCGAGACATGTTAAGAATGTTATAACATTAGGTATACATTACATTTTCTTTAAGCATATCAAATATAGCAGTGAGGTAACACGTATTTCTCCTTGACAATTTAAATCGGTTTCTTTAACCAAATTAATAGGCAGTAGCCTATTAGTGTTTTAGAGATAGTTGCATTAGAGTAGATATGTACAAAGACATTGATATTTGTTGAAATAAAGATAAACACAAAATAGAGCAGAATCAAAGCCGCGAGTCGGTCTATAGAGATCGTTACAATCTGTATTTCACAAGCAAATTGTCATTGGAGAATGACATTGGACAATTAGATGTAAGATAGGTCACAAAATATAGCAATAAGAGAAGATAAGTTGTTGAACAGGGTATTGCAATTGCAACTATCAGAGTGAGCATTGCTTTTCATCTTATTTAAGGTATTGGTAACTATTTGTCCGATAATATAAACGTGAGAGCTGCAACTTTATCTTAATGTTCGGTTGTCGGGAGACTTTATGTTCGGTGTAATCCTGACATTATTTATGATAATACAAGAGTATTTAGAATTACGTCAATGAGATTTTGAGCAAGCAGAGTACGAGAAGATGTATCCGGAGATGTGCCAGATTTAGAGTAATGCAACACATTCTCAGCCAGTGAGCGAAATAGTACACATCATTGGTGTCAGTTGGAGGAATAGTAGTGTGTCAGATAAAGTCACACAATATTTAGCAGGAATTTAGAAAACCAGTGCGCTTTTTTTATTTTTGAAAGATAGAATAAGATAGAGATAGATTTAAGGTATTAGTAGAAATCTACACATAGGCTGAAACAAAAAAATTTCAGACTATGTGTGGAAGGAGCAGTGAAACATAATGAGTGTCAATTGGAGAAATAGTGATGAATGAATAATATGAACTTGGTGTCAGATAAAGGGCTTTTGAAAACCGGCTTTTGAAAACCAGTGCGCATTTTTATAATTTCGAGAGATAGTTGCAAATGTAATTAGGGTAGAATGTCGGGATGTAGCAATGAGATCAGATTGTTTGATAATTGATGGTCCACAACAAAATAACAGTGAGACGTTTTACATGGTTGAGGAAAACGTCAGGTTACACAAAATATATAAAAGCCCTGATAATAGTGAGTTGGTTGCGAGACATGTTAAGAATGTTATCACATTAGATGTTATCACATTACATTTTCTTTAAACATATCAAATATAGCAGTGAGGCAACACGTATTACTCCTTGACAAATTAAATCGGTTTCTTTAACCATTTCGGAATAGCAATGAGATCAAATTGTGTGATAATTGCTGCATCAAGATAGCATTGATATCACCTAAATGTGAATTTGCATTACACAATCCGTTTTCCTTGGTTTAGCAAATCAGCAAAATAACACTGTACAAATATATAGCGAAAAAGTCCTTATAAGTAAGTGGTTTTCGAGAAATGTCAACGAGGTTGACACGGTTATATATTAGGATTATTTGACGTGGATGTTAAGTAGATGCATAAAACATATCAAGTATAGCAGTGAGACGGATTAACACTTGCTGAGAGACAGGTTGAAGCGCTAGTTGCTAGTTGCTAGTTGTTAGTTGCGCTAGTGAAATGTCCAAATAAATTCCAAAATTATTACAACAGAAAGTCGGAATTGTGATGGGATGATTTCTGCATAACACAAAATAGAGCACACTTTAACACACCGTGAGTCGGTTTTGTTTCAAGCACATTTTCAGAATATTTTACATTACGTTTACGATAAGGTTGCATCAATGCTAAATATAGTTAGACGAGAAGATAGCTGTTGCACGGTAATTTCACCATATTGCACTATCGAAATCAGGATCAGGATAAGCACTGAGATAGCTGATATAAAATAAGTGACTATTGCATTAAATGAGTAAAAAAAAACAGAAATACGGTTTACCTTAGATGCTGACATTAGCTATGTAAAACGGTTTGACTTGACTTCTTAAATAAGAACAGCAGTGAGACAAGGCCCACATGTCAGACGGTTTGAATTGGATTCGAACTAGTTGAATAATTCTTAAATTAGCACAGTGAGGCAAGCCCGACTTTTTCACTTACTTTTAAGATAGAAGACTTTAAGTGTATACCAATATTAATATTGGACAATATTTTAAAGGCTGAATTACGTTATTACAAACAAATAGAAACCATCTCAAGCCTATACCGATATTGTGCTCTATTTATGTTTTTCTATTTCTCTTTGCAATTTCGACATTCTGTGTTAATTTAGGTATTGTATCCAACAGTATAAACCGTAAGCCCTGTAACTTTATCGCAAAGAATATATACTGGCTCAATGTTATCCTGACTTTAGTTGTGCAACACACTCATTACGTTAATGCGACTATTCCTAAACCGATGTAAACCTCAATCTCACATCTTTATGTAAACACACATATACACATACACACATATTTTTATCAGGGCTTTTCTAAACCAGTGAGAGAAATAGTACCCCATTGTTGGTGTGAGTGGGAGGACATCATTGGTGGGTAAAGGAACTAAAGATGTCAGTGTGATTGGTGTGTTGTTGGTGTCAGTGGAAGGAATATTTAAATCATCATTTGTGAAAGGAATAATGACTCATCCGCGTTGTTGGTTCTTAATGGAAGCAATTGGTGCCAGTTCACTAACTTTGACCCATCATTGGTGTCAGTGGAAAGATTAGTAACCCATGTCATTGGGAGAAATAGTAAACGTTTGTTAGTTTCAGTGGTTGAAATAGTGAACACATCATTGGTGTGAGTGGAAGGAACAGTTACCCATTCATTGGTGTCAGAGAAAGGAACAGTGACCCATCATTGGTGTTAGTGGGAGAAATAGTGATCCATCACTACTGTCAGTGTGAGAAATAAACCCACAGTTTTGGTGTCAGTGGGATGAATAATGAATGATCATTGGTATCAGAAATGGGTTAAATATGTATGTATGTATATTTATAAACAATATTCAACCCTTATGGTCCCCATATAGCAAAATAATTATATGCATATTCAAACAGAAATATGTTTAATATGTTGCTACATATATTTATAAACAATAATCCACCCATAATCCCCATGTAGAAAAAGAATTATATGCATATTCTTATTAGAAATTTGTTAAATATATTCATATGTATGTTTAACTAGAATATTCCATCCATAATCCCCAAGTGGAAAAGTAATTATATGCATACTCTCATGAGAAATAGGTTAAATAGGTTACTATGTATATTTTAAAACAGTATTCCACCCATAATCCCTATGTAGAAAAATAATTATATACATATTCTTATCAGAAATAGGTTAAATACATTCCTATGTAAATTTATAAACAATATTCCACCCATAATCCCCATGTAGAAAAATAATTATATGCATATTCTTATCATAAATGGGTTAAAATAACCCCTCTCTTCTTAGAATTCGTGCTTGCTGTGAAGATATGCGGGAACTGGCTATTGGAGCAATTAGGTGGAGATGAGTCTTTGAAGTGTGTCTCCTGCACACATAAAATATCGCAGTGAGATTCTTTAGCCAGTGTCCAAAGTGAAGACCTTTTTGCTGGATGATTGAGGCTCTTGGTATTTATCGTTAGGAATGTGATAGGCATTCTGAATGTGGAGGAGACTAAACTTCCAAGGAGATCTAAGATGTTAGCTTGGTAGGAGTACTGTAGAAGTTTTCAGCAAGTGGTCGCTCTATAGAGTATGTGCTACGAGGTTAAGCTATATGGTAAAATAAGCCTAGGAATGGTCGGCAACAAACAATGATACAAAACTAAAATTAAAAAAAATATAAGCAAAAAAAAATAAGTTAGATAAGAAAACGAAGAACTGTGTGCCAAGTGGCCGAACAGTCAGCCTATCAGGAAAGTAAGTGGCACTTGGCTAACTTGTGGGGGAAAAGTTCAAGTGGCCAGTCAGAGCCACGTAACAGGCCGGGACATAGATGCTGACTTAGTAGGACCCCGTTCAGCGATTAGAGAAGTAGCGAGGGCGCTGATTAAGTTGGGCATCAGGATGCGGGATAGAGTGCCTGTGATTCTCAAATGGTGGATTTGTGTTTTCTGGGATTATTCCCCATGAGCGGAGAAGGTGCAAACCTTCATTCAGTGTAGAAGCTGTGAATTTAGCCCCCTTGTAAGTAATCAAAAGCTTAGTAGGATTAATCCACTTGTATGGAAGATTATGGTTTCTCAAAGCTTTGGTAACTGTATTAAGTTCCCTACGCGATTGGAGGGTATATTGTGATAAGTCCGCAAAAAATTGGAGGTGTGAATACGGATCCGGTAGGGATTTCTCGTTTCTGGATGCCCGCATGACATGGTAAAAGTGTATGCGTAGAATCACATCCCGTGGAATGGTGTCAGGAAGGGATGGCAGACGGTGGATACGATCAATCACCATTTCCATATTTTTTAGTTCGGGCAGTAATGCTTCGAAAAGCCCTTTAGCATAGCTTGTTAGTTCGTGGGGTTTCACTGTTTCTGCCACTCCTCTGATTTTAATGTTGTTACGACGTGACCTGTCCTCCAGGTCCGCCAGCTTGCTGATCCGCAAGATTATCCTCATGTGCATCAACGAGGTCGTTTACGGTCGATGCAAAACCCCCAAGCTGGTTTTCAATTTGTGACACTCTGCCTGAGACTGAGGTTATATCAGCATGTAGGCTCTGCATAATGGATAGCATATCTGACTGCAAATAATTCCTGAGGGTGGATAGCATGTCTTTGAGTGTAGTGTCTAGTATAGGCTATAGGTGTTCCTAAGGTTTAGGCTTAGGAACACATTTAACCCATTTCTAATAAGAGTATACATATAATTGTTTTTCTACATGGGGATTATGGGTAGAATATTGTAGTTACACATACATAGGAATATATTTAACCAATTTCTCATAAGAATATGCATATAATTATTTTTTTACATGGGGATTATTGTTGGAATATTGTTTATAAATATACATAGGACCCTATTTAACCAATTTCTGACAAGAATATGTATATCATTATTTTTCTATATGGGGATTATAGTGGAAAATTGTTTATAAATATACATCGGAACCTAATTAAAATATTTCTGATAAGAATATGCATATAATTATTTTTCTACATGGGGATTATGGGTGGAATATTGTTTCTAAATACACATAGTAACCTATTTCACCCATTTCTGATAATGATATGCATATAATTATTTTTCTACATGGGGACTATGGGTGGAATATTGTTTCTAAATATACATAGTATATGTATTTCACCCATTTCTGATAATGATATGCATATAATTATTTTCCTACATGGGGATTATGGGTGGAATATTGTTTATAAATATACATAGTAACCTATTTCACCCATTTCTGATAAGAATATGCATATAATTATTTTTCTATATAGGGGTTATGGTGGGAAAATGTTTATATTTATATATAGGAATCTATTTAAGCCATTTCTGATAAGAATATGCATATAATTAATTTTCTATATGGGGTTATGTGTGGAATATTGTTTATAAATATACATAGGAACCTAATTAAAGCATTTCTGATAAGAATATGCATATAATTATTTTTCTACATGAGGATTATTGGTGGAATATATATTTAATACATAGTAACATATTTAACCAATTTCTGATAAGCATATGCATATACATTTGTTTCAGTATGGGGATTTTGTAGGTGGAATATTTTTTATAAATATACATAGGAACCTATTTAACCCATTTCTGATAAGAATATGCATAATAATTATTTTTCTACATGGGAATTATGGGTGGAATATTGTTTATAAATATACATAGTAACCTATTTAACCCCTTTCTGATAAGAATATGCATATAAATGTTTTTCAGTATGGGGATTATAGGTGAAATATTGTTTATAAATATACATAGCAACCTATTCAACCCATTTCTGGTAAGAATATGCATATAATTATTTTTTCTACATAGGGATTATGGGTGGAATACTGTTTTAAAATATACATAGTAACCTATTTAACCAATTTCTCACAAGAATATGCATATAATTATTTTTCCACATGGGGATTATGGATGGAATATTGTAGTTAAACATACATAGGAATATATTTAACAAATTTCTGATAAGAATATGCATATAATTATTTTTCTACATGGGGATTATGGGTGAATATTGTTTATAAATATGCATAGGAACCTATTTAACCTACTTCTGATAAATATATGCATATAATTATTTTTTTACATAGGGATTATGGATGGAATATTGTTTAAAATGTACATAGCAACATATTAAACCTATTTCTGAAATGAATATGCATATAATTATATTGCTATATAGGGATTATGTGTTGAATATTGTTTATAAATATACATAGGAACGTATTTAATCCATTTCTGATAAGAATATGCATATAATAATTTTTTATATGGGGTTATGGGTGGAATATTGCTTATAAATATACATTGGAACCTATTTAACCCATTTCTGATAAGAATATGCATATAATTATTTTTCTACATGGGGACTATAGTGGAATATTGTTTATAAATATACATAGTAACCTATTTAACCCATTTCTGATAAGCATATGCATATAATTATTTTTCTACATCAGGATTATGGAAGGAATGTTGTTTATAAATATACATAGCAACATATTTAACTCATTTCTGATAAGAATGTGCATATAAATATGTTTCATTATGGGGATTATAGGTGGAATATTGTTTATAAATATACATAGGAACCTATTTAACCCATTTCTCATAAGAATATGCATATAATTTTTTTTCTACATGGGGATTATGGATGTAATATTGTAGTTAAACATACATTAATACATACCAGAGGGACGAGACTAACGTATTTTTGGACTCTAGTTGATATTGAATAAGGGGAAGGGTTGGGGGGGGGGGCGGTGGCTGGACAGCCCTGTATAACCAGTATAAAATAATATGTATAGGGTTCGAGCGGGAGGGATGTTGCAGGGGAAGTGGTACATCTCCAAGTGGGGGCGCTCCGTGTATCCATCTCCTATGCCTCCCCCCTTTGGGAGGGGTAGGCGATGGATGCCGGTGCTGGAGCTCACCCCTGAGAGAGAAGCCCCGCAGTGTGGAATGGGAAAATTTCCATATGGGCGGGCTTTCAGCGAAATGAGCGCCACGGGGTGGTGGGGGGGTGACGGGGTGGAGGGGGAAGAGGGCGGGGTAGAGGGGGGGAACGGGGAGGAGGGAATCAGGGTAGAGGGAGGGGGAAGGGAAGGGAAGGGGGGTTAGGGGGTGGGTGGGGCATAAGTGGGGGGAGGGACTAGAAGGGGGAGGGGGAATTTGCAGGAAGTGTTCGAGAGGAGCAGAATATAGAGGCGAATGCGCGCCCCACTAGCTATGCCTGAGATCAAATTTATATCTTATAATGTAAAAGGGTTAAACTCACCTAAGAAAAGACACAAAATATTGAGGGAACTGTGTCTCCTGCGCGGGGACATAGTCTTCCTACAGGAGACCCACCTGACTCTCGATACAAGGGTCAGGTTGTTTTCCCCTAGGATCCCTCAATGGTTCTACGGGGACTCTCCTACCAGGGGGTCAAGGGGAGTCGCCATAGGGTTGTCTAAGGCATCGAATTTCTCAGTGAGGGATAGATTGGTAGACCCTGATGGTCGTTATATTTTTTTAAAAGGTTCAATCGGATCAAGAATGTTTACATTGGCTAATGTCTATTGCCCTAACAGAAGCCCAACTATTTTCTTGGGACAAGTGTTGGAGAAGTTGCTGGTATTTGGGGAAGGGGAGGTGGTCTTAGCAGGGGATTTAAATTTCTGTTTGGACCCTGCTCTAGATAGTACGTCTCGTGCCCAGGGGATAAAGAAGGTGTCATTAGGGGCAATCAGGCGTACATTATTCCACAGCCAGTTAATAGATGTGTGGAGAGTGCAACATGCTAAAGAAAGGGATTTCACCTTCTTCTCCCCTGTGCACGGGACTTACTCCAGACTGGACTACATTTTTGTGGACCACAATTTATTGGAGGGGGTCATAGAAACTAAAATAGAAATAACGACCCTTTCAGACCACTCCCCAGTTACGATGAGGCTGAAGTTACCAGAAGCGGCGACAGGTCCTTTTTCGTGGAGGCTGAATGAGGATTTGTTCAGGGACTCCGAAGTTCTAGAGCAGATCCAGAACGAGGTGAATTTTTTCTTCAATACAAATGATACGGGCGAGGTATCACCCGCTATTCCATGGGAGGCGCATAAAGCCTATATCCGAGGGTCTCTTATAGCCATAGGTGCAGGCTGGAAAAAGAAAAGTAAGGAAGAAAGGGCAAAACTGGTAGAGGAGTTATTCAATTTGGAACAAGCACATAAAAAGGCCAAAGGGCAGGATCAGGACTGTTACCGTTTATTGGTTGCCAGGAGAGAGAAGCTGAGGGACATGATGGAGCAGGATGCCAAGAGAGCCATCAATTTAATAGCCAGGGACAAATATCTCTGGGCAAACAAATCGAGCAAACATCTAGCCAGATTAATAAGGAAAAAAAGAGGGCAGAATTTTATTGATAAAATAAACAGCTCAGGAGGGAAAGAGATAGTGACCAGCGGAGGCATGGCAGAGGAGTTTAGAAAATTCTTCACAGATCTTTATTCTATAGGGCAAAAGGGGGGGAGTTTAGCGCCCAGGTAGCAAGGAGCAGGGAATTCCTAAAAGAAGCAGGTTTAAAGGTGCTGCCCACAGAGGACAGGGATCACTTGGATAAACCAATCGAGGAAGAGGAAATTTTATCAGCCTTAAGAGATTCCCCGAAGGGTAAGAGCCCAGGCCCAGATGGTTTCTCCACCATCTACTTAGAGAAAATGAAACACTTACTAGCCCCTAGGTTGTGTCAATATTGGAATGATCTGGGCACCAGGTGTGAGATGGAAGGTGAGGCATTGTCCGCTATGATAACCCTGATATTGAAAGAAGGGAAGGATGCCAGGTTGTGTTCAAGCTACCGGCCCATATCCCTGTTAAACGCAGATGTTAAATTATACGCCAAGGTTATGGCTAATAGACTGAAGAGATGTATGGCTGATCTGGTGCACCCGGACCAGTCCGGCTTTGTCCCCGGAAGACAGTGCAGGGACAACGGGGTGCGGGCTGTGCTGCTGTCGGAGTTTTGTAAACGCAGGGGACCCCCAGCTCTATTCCTGTCGATAGACGCCGAAAAGGCATTCGACAGGGTAGACTGGGGGTTCTTGATGAACACGCTGGAAGCCATGGCGTTCGGGTCTAGGTTTATTTCCTGGGTCAAGACTCTATATAGTAGCCCAACAGCAGCTGTAAGGGTTAACGGAGCCATTTCAAAACCTTTTGGGATGGTAAACGGTACAAGGCAGGGCTGCCCCTTGTCCCTTGAACCTCTCCTGGCCACCATCCGGAACAGTCCTGACTGTAGTGGGGGGAGGGTGGGAATGGAGGAGCATAAGTTGTCGGCATTTGCCGACGACGTTCTATTCTTTATCTCAAACCCTAGAATAACACTCCCCAATGTGCTCCAAATCCTCAGAACATATGGAGAAGTCTCCAATTTTAAAATCAACCTGGTAAGTCCGAAATCTTAAATATCAGCCTATCTAAGCAGGAAGAAGCCCATTTAGCTGCAGTGTTTCATATTCCCTGGAAAAGAGAGATCAGGTATTTGGGAATTATGCTAGCCAATACCATCAAAGAGTTATTTCAAAAAAATTATATACCACTGTTAGACGATATCAGGTAAGAGGTTAGAAGACTGCGGTCTAGGCCGCTCACATGGTTTGGACGAGCAAACACGGTTAAAATGATGATTACCCCGAAAATCTGGTATAAATTCCAACTGCTGCCGATCCCTTTACCAAGGTATTTTTTGAAGGCTTTAAGGAAATTAATCAGTGAAGCTGTCTGGGGCGGCAAAAAAACGCGTATCTCCTCTGTAACATTGAGCAGAGGAATAAAAAAAGGGGGAATAGCGTTACCAGACTTTAATAGGTACTATATTGCAGTTGTGCTTTCACGGGTCACTGAATGGAGCAAGAAAGGGACGGATAAACGGTGGGTGGACATCGAGTTCTCCTTAAGTAATAATAATTTGGCATACTCACTATGGAACCCTCCAAAATACAGAGCACTTAGCACCAACACATCTTTGTTAACGCAAAACACTTTTAAATATTGGGATAAAATACATACACAGCACAAATGGTCATATAATTCACCGTTGATATATATGAAAAACTATTTATTTTTTGAACCAGGGAGGAGGGAGGTGGGGGGGAATTGGGTAAAGGAGGATTCCATTCAACTGAAAAACTTAATTAGTAAGGGTAAAATCTGCACTTTCACGGAATTGAGTAGAGAATCAGAACTTTGGGTGATGGATAGATGGAGGTACCTCCAGCTCTCCCATTTTATCGGCAATCTACCGAAGCCACTCAGAAGTATAGAAGAGCTCAGACCGCTGGAGCAACTCTGTACGAAGGAGCACTCAGGAGGTGTTATTGCCCAAATATATAGAATATTGGGAGCAGAACAGGAGGAGGTAGTGCCTCCTTATATTAAAAGGTGGGAACAGGAACTGGGGTCACAGTGTAATAGGAACATGATAGAAAAAATTTTGAGATTGGCCCACCACACTTCATTAGACAATAGGAGAACGGAAATCCATTACAAAGTTCTTTCAAGATGGTACGCCACCCCAGACAGAGTAAGTAAAATGGACGGGACAAAGGCTAACACCTACTAGAGGGGATGCTCAACTGTGGGCACAATGGCCCACATCTGGTGGGAATGTCCCATCATTAAGGCCTTCTGGAAAAAAATCCTGTCATTGACAAAGGACTTTATCAGGAGGGAAATTCAGGAAGATCCATGGGCTTGCCTCTTCCATGGGACTCAGGAATCAGTTAAGAGTTACAATTCCTCGCTGATCCCTATAATATTAGATGTGGCCAAGAGGCAGATCGCCTTAAACTGGCTGAAACCATCGAGTCCCAATACGCGAGATTGGCTCTTTGGCCTTAATAAAATATTTAATGTTGAGTGCCTAGACTGGCAGGGAATGGAACCTGACGAGGATTCGGAGCATACAGGGAAGTGGTCAGGCTGGATCAAGTTTAAAAGATCATGGTCTTACTTAAAGGAGATTATATAAAATGTATAACAAGGAAGGGATTTACAGTCTGTTAGGAGCGACTAAGACGTGATTTGCATCTAAACGAGTAATGTCCTGCAGGGTGGGGAGGGGTAGGTGGGCGGGGAGGGCACTCATAATCCACCCATAATCCCCATATAGACAAATAATTATATTCATATTCTTATCAGAAATGGGTTAAATTGGTTCCTATGTATATTTATAAACAATATTCCACCATAATCCCCATATAGAATAATAATTATATGCATATTCTTATCAGAAATGTTTTAATTAGGTTCCTATGTATATTTATTAGCAATATTCCACCCATAACCCCATATAGACAAATAATTATATTCATATTCTTATCAGAAATTGGTTAAATTGGTTCCTATGTATATTTATAAACAATATTCCACCATAATCCCCATATAGAAAAATAATTATATGCATGTTCTTATCAGAAATTGGTTAAATAGGTTCCTATGCATATTTATAAAGATATTCCACCAATAATCCCCATGTAGAAAAATAATTATATGCATATTTTTATCAAAAATGGGTTAATTCGTTTCCTTTGTATATTTATAAGCAATATTCCACCCATAACCCCATATAGAAATATAATTATATGCATATTCTTATCAGAAATAGGTTAAATAGAGTCCTACGTATATTTATAAACAATATTCCACCAATAATCTCCATGTAGAATAATAATTATATACATATTCTTATAAGAAATACTTTACTTAGGTTCTTATGTATATTTATAAACAATATTCTACCCATAATCCCCATATAGACAAATAATTATATTCATATTCTTATCAGAAATTGGTTAAATTGGTTCCTATGTATATTTATAAACAATATTCCACCATAATCCCCATATAGAAAAATAATTATATGCATATTCTTATGAGAAATGTGTTAAATAGGTTAATATGTATATTTTAAAACAGTAGTCCACCCACAATCCCTATGTAGAAAAATAATTATATGCATATTCTTACCAGAAATCGGTTAAATATGTTCCTATGTATGTTTAACTACAATATTCCATCCATAATCCCCATGTAGAAAAATAATTATATTGCATATTCTTATGAGAAATTGGTTAAATAGGTTCCTATGCATATTTATAAACATATTCCACCAATAATCCCCATGTAGAAAAATAATTATATGCATATTTTTATCAGAAATGGGTTAAATATATTCCTATGTATGTTTAACTACAATATTCCAACCGTAATCCCGATGTAGAAAAATAATTTTATGCATATTCTTAAGAGAAATAGGTTAAATAGGTTACTATGTATATTTTAAAACAGTATTCCACCCATAATCCCTATGTAGAAAAATAATTATATGCATATTCTTACCATAAATGGTTTAAATAGGTTCCTATGTATATTTATAAACAATATTCCACCTATAATCCCATAAAAGAAACATATTTATATGCATATTCTTATCAGAAATGGGTTAACTATGTTGCTATGTATATTTATAAACAACATTCCTTCTATAATCCCCATGTAGAGAAATAATTAAATGCATATGCTTATCAGAAATTGGTTAAATAGGTTACTATGTATATTTATAAACATAGTCCACCAATAATCCCCATGTAGAAAAATAAATATATGCATATTCTTGTCAGAAATGGGTTAAATAGGTTACTATTTATATTTATAAACAATTTTCCACTATATTCCCCATGTTGAAAAATAATTATATGCATATTCTTATCAGAAAGGGGTTAAATGGGTTACCATGTATATTTATAAACAATATTCCACCCATAATTCCCATGTAGAAAAATAATTATATGCATATTCTTATCAGAAATTGGTTAAATAGGTTCCTAGGTATATTTATAAACAATTTTCCACTATAGTCCCCATGTAGAAAAATAATTATATGCATATTTTTTTCAAAAATGGGTTAATTAGTTTCCTTTGTATATTTATAAGCAATATTCCACCCATAACCACATATAGAAAAATAATTATATGCATATTCTTATCAGAAATGGGTTAAATATATTCCTATGTATGTTTAACTACAATATTCCATCCGTAATCCCCATGTAGAAAAATAATTATATGCATATTCTTAAGACAAATAGGTTAAATAGGTTACTATGTATATTTTAAAACAGTATTCCACCCATAATCCCTATGTAGAAAAATAATTATATGCATATTCTTACCAGAAATGGGTTAAATAGGTTCCTATGTATATTTATAAACAATATTTCACCTATAATCCCCATACTGAAAAATATTTATATGCATATTCTTATCAGAAAGGGGTTAAATAGGTTCCTATGTATATTTATAAACAATATTCCACCCATAATTCCCATGTAGAAAAATAATTATATGCATATTCTTATCAGAATTGGGTTAAATAGGTTCCTATGTATATTTATAAACAATTTTTCACCCATAATCACCATGTAGAAAAATAATTTTATGCATATTCTATCAGAAAGGGGTTAAATAGGTTACTATGTATATTTATAAACAATTTTCCACTATAGTCCCCATGTAGAAAAAAAATTATATGAATATTCTTAAGAGAAATGTTTTAATTAGGTTCCTATGTATATTTATTAGCAATATTCCACCCATAACCCCATATAGAAATATAATTATATGCATATTCTTATCAGAAATAGGTTAAATAGGGTCCTATGTATGTTTAACTACAATATTCCATCCGTAATCCCCATGTAGAAAGATAATTATATGCATATTCTTAAGAGAAATAGGTTAAATAGGTTACTATGTATATTTTAAAACAGTATTCCACCTATAATCCCGTAACTGAAACATATTTATATGCATATTCTTATCAGAAATGGGGTAACTATGTTGCTATTTATATTTATAAACAACATTCCTTCCATAATCCCCATGTAGAAAAATAATTAAATGCATATGCTTATCAGAAATTGGTTAAATAGGTTACTATGTATATTTATTAACATAGTCCACCAATAATCCCCATGTAGAAAAATAATTATATGCATGTTCTTGTCAGAAATGGGTTAAATAGGTTACTATTTATATTTATAAACAATTTTCCACTATAGTCCCCATGTTGAAAAATAATTATATGCATATTCTTATCAGAAATGGGTTAAATAGGTTCCTAATGCATATTTATAAACATATTCCACCAATGATCCCCATGTAGAAAAATAATTATATGCATATTTTTATCAAAAATGGGTTAATTAGTTTCCTTTGTATATTTATAAGCAATATTCCACCCATAACCCCATATAGAAAAATAATTATATGCATATTCTTATCAGAAATGGGTTAAATATATTCCTATGTATGTTTAACTACAATATTCCATCCGTAATCCCCATGTAGAAAAATAATTATATGCATATTCTTAAGAGAAATAGGTTAAATAGGTTACTATGTATATTTTAAAACAGTATTCCACCCATAATCCCTATGTAGAAAAATAATTATATGCATATTCTTACCAGAAATGGGTTAAATAGGTTCCTATGTATATTTATAAACAATATTCCACCTATAATCCCGTAACTGAAACATATTTATATGCATATTCTTATCAGAAATTGGTTAAATAGGTTACTATGTATATTTATAAACATAGTTCACCAATAATCCCAATGTAGAAAAATAATTATATGCATATTCTTGTCAGAAATGGGTTAAATAGGTTACTATTTATATTTATAAACAATTTTCCACTATAGTCCTCATGTTGAAAAATAATTATATGCATATTCTTATCAGAAATGGGTTAAATAGGTTCCCATGTATATTTATAAACAATTTTCCACAATAGACCCCATGTAGAAAAATAATTTTATGCTTATTCTTATCAGAAAGGGGTTTAATGGGTTACTGTGTATATTTATAAACAATATTCCACCCATAATTCCCATGTAGAAAAATAATTATATGCATATTCTTATCAGAAATGGGTTAAAAAGGTTCCTATGTATATTTATAAACAATATTCAACACATAATCCCTATATAGCAATATAATTATATGCATATTCATATCAGAAATAGGTTTAATATGTTGCTATGTACATTTTTAAACAATATTCCATTCATAATCCCTATGTAAAAAAATAATTATATGCATATTCTTATCAGAAATTGGTTAAATAGGTTCCTATATATATTTATAAACAATATTCAACCATAATCCCCATGTAGAAAAATAATTATATGCATATTCTTATCAGAAAGGGGTTAAATGGGTTACAATGTATATTTATAAACAATATTCCACCTATAATTCCCATGTAGAAAAATAATTATATGCATATTCTTATCATAAATGGGTTAAATAGGTTACTATGTATATTTATAAACAATTTTCCACCCATAATTCCCATGTAGAAAAATAATTATATACATATTCTTATCAGAAATGGGTTAAATAGGTTCCTATGTATATTTATAAACAATCTTCCACCCATAATCCCCATATAGACAAATAATTATATTCATATTCTTATCAGAAATGGGTTAAATTGGTTCCTATGTATATTTATAAACAATATTCCACCATAATCCCCATATAGAATAATAATTATATGCATATTCTTATCAGAAATGTTTTAATTAGGTTCCTATGTATATTTATTAGCAATATTCCACCCATAACCCCATATAGACAAATAAATATATTCATATTCTTATCAGAAATTGGTTAAATTGGTTCCTATGTATATTTATAAACAATATTCCACCATAATCCCCATATAGAAAAATAATTATATGCATGTTCTTATCAGAAATTGGTTAAATAGGTTTCTATGCATATTTATAAACATATTCCACCAATAATCCCCATGTAGAAAAATAATTATATGCATATTTTTATCAAAAATGGGTTAATTCGTTTCCTTAGTATATTTATAAGCAATATTCCACCCATAATCCCATATAGAAATATAATTATATGCATATTCTTATCAGAAATATGTTAAATAGGGTTCTACGTATATTTATAAACAATATTCCACCAATAATCTCCATGTAGAAAAATAATTATATACATATTCTTATAAGAAATACTTTATTTAGGTTCTTATGTATATTTATAAACAATATTCTACCCATAATCCCCATATAGAAAAATAATTATATTCATATTCTTATCAGAAATTGGTTAAATTGGTTCCTATGTATATTTATAAACAATATTCCACCATAATCCCCATATAGAAAAATAATTATATGCATATTCTTATGAGAAATGTGTTAAATAGGTTAACATATATATTTTAAAACAGTAGTCCACCCACAATCCCTATGTAGAAAAATAATTATATGCATATTCTTACCAGAAATCGGTTAAATATGTTCCTATGTATGTTTAACTACAATATTCCATCCATAATCCCCATGTAGAAAAATAATTATATTGCATATTCTTATGAGAAATTGGTTAAATAGGTTCCTATGCATATTTATAAACATATTCCACCAATAATCCCCATGTAGAAAAATAATTATATGCAAATTTTTATCAGAAATGGGTTAAATATATTCCTATGTATGTTTAACTACAATATTCCATCCGTATTCCCCATGTAGAAAAATAATTATATGCATATTCTTAAGAGAAATAGGTTAAATAGGTTACTATGTATATTTTAAAACAGTATTCCACCCATAATCCCTATGTAGAAAAATAATTATATGCATATTCTTACCATAAATGGGTTAAATAGGTTCCTATGTATATTTATAAACAATATTCCACCTATAATCCCATAAAAGAAACATATTTATATGCATATTCTTATCAGAAATGGGTTAACTATGTTGCTATGTATATTTATAAACAACATTCCTTCTATAATCCCCATGTAGAGAAATAATTAAATGCATATGCTTATCAGAAATTGCTTAAATAGGTTACTATGTATATTTATAAACATAGTCCACCAATAATCCCCATGTAGAAAAATAAATATGTGTATATTCTTGTCAGAAATGGGTTAAATAGGTTACTATTTATATTTATAAACAATTTTCCACTATATTCCCCATGTTGAAAAATAATTATATGCATATTCTTATCAGAAAGGGGTTAAATGGGTTACCATGTATATTTATAAACAATATTCCACCCATAATTCCCATGTAGAAAAATAATTATATGCATATTCTTATCAGAAATGGGTTAAATAGGTTCCTAGGTATATTTATAAACAATTTTCCACTATAGTCCCCATGTAGAAAATAATTATATGCATATTTTTTTCAAAAATGGGTTAATTAGTTTCCTTTGTATATTTATAAGCAATATTCCACCCATAACCCCATATAGAAAAATAATTATATGCATATTCTTATCAGAAATGGGTTAAATATATTCCTATGTATGTTTAACTACAATATTCCATCCGTAATCCCCATGTAGAAAAATAATTATATGCATATTCTTAAGAGAAATAGGTTAAATAGGTTACTATGTATATTTTAAAACAGTATTCCACCCATAATCCCTATGTAGAAAAATAATTATATGCATATTCTTACCAGAAATGGGTTAAATAGGTTCCTATGTATATTTATAAACAATATTCCACCTATAATCCCGTAACTGAAACATGTTTATATGCATATTCTTATCAGAAATGGGTTAACTATGTTGCTATGTATATTTATAAACAACATTCCTTCCATAATCCCCATGTAGAAAATTAATTAAATGCATATGCTTATCAGAAATTGGTTAAATAGGTTACTATGTATATTTATAAACATAGTCCACCAATAATCCCCATGTAGAAAAATAATTATATGCATATTCTTGTCAGAAATGGGTTAAATAGGTTACTATTTATATTTAAAAACAATTTTCCACTATAGTCCCCATGTTGAAAAATAATGATATGCATATTCTTATCAGAAATAGGTTAAATGGGTTACTGTGTATATTTATAAACAATATTCCACCCATAATTCCCATGTAGAAAAATATTTATATGCATATTCTTATCAGAATTGGGTTAAATAGGTTCCTATGTATATTTATAAACAATTTTCCACCCATAATCCCTATGTAGAAAAATAATTTTATGCATATTCTTATCAGAAAGGGGTTAAATAGGTTACTATGTATATTTATAAACAATTTTCCACTATAGTCCCCATGTAGAAAAAAAATTATATGAATATTCTTATCAGAAATGTTTTAATTAGGTTCCTATGTATATTTATTAGCAATATTCCACCAATAACCCCATATAGAAATATAATTATATGCATATTCTTATCAGAAATAGGTTAAATAGGGTCCTATGTATATTTATAAACAATATTCCACCAATAATCTCCATGTAGAAAAATAATTATATGCATATTCTTATAAGAAATACTTCATTTAGGTTCCTATGTATATTTATAAACAATATTCTACCCATAATCCCCATATAGAAAAACAATTATATTCATATTCTTATCAGAAATTGGTTAAATTGGTTCCTATGTATATTTATAAACAATATTCCACCATAATCCCCATATGGAAAAATAATTACATGCATGTTCTTATCAGAAATTGGTTAAATAGGTTCCTATGCATATTTATAAACATATTCCACCAATAATCCCCATGTAAAAAAATAATTATATGCATATTTTTTTCAAAAATGGGTTAATTAGTTTCCTTTGTATATTTATAAGCAATATTCCACCCATAACCCCCATATAGAAAAATAATTATATGCATATTCTTATCAGAAATGGGTTAAATATATTCCTATGTATGTTTAACTACAATATTCCATCCGTAATCCCTATGTAGAAAAATAATTATATGCATCTTCTTAAGAGAAATAGGTTAAATAGGTTACTATGTATATTTTAAAACAGTATTCCACCCATAATCCCTATGTAGAAAAATAATTATATGCATATTCTTACCAGAAATGGGTTAAATAGGTTCCTATGTATATTTATAAACAATATTCCACCTATAATCCCGTAACTGAAACATATTTATATGCATATTCTTATCAGAAATGGGTTAACTATGTTGCTATGTATATTTCTAAACAACATTCCTTCCATAATCCCCATGTAGAAAAATAATTATATGCATATTCTTGTCAGAAATGGGTTAAATAGGTTACTATTTATATTTAAAAACAATTTTCCACTATAGTCCCCATGTAGAAAAATAATTATATGCATATTCTTATCAGAATTGGGTTAAATAGGTTCCTATGTATATTTATAAACAATTCTCCACCCATAATCCCCATGTAGAAAAATAATTTTATGCATATTCTTATCAGAAAGGGGTTAAATAGGTTACTATGTATATTTATAAACTATTTTCCACTATAGTCCCCATGTAGAAAAAAAAATTATATGAATATTCTTATCAGAAATGTTTAATTAGGTTCCTATGTATATTTATTAGCAATATTCCACCCATAACCCCATACAGAAATATAATTATATGCATATTCTTATCAGAAATAGGTTAAATAGGGTCCTATATATATTTATAAACAATATTCCACCAATAATCTCCATGTAGAAAAATAATTATATGCATATTCTTATAAGAAATACTTCATTTAGGTTCCTATGTATATTTATAAACAATATTCTACCCATAATCCCCATATAGACAAACAATTATATTCATATTCTTATCAGAAATTGGTTAAATTGGTTCTTATGTATATTTATAAACAATATTCCACCATAATCTCCATATAGAAAAATAATTATATGCATGCTTTTATCAGAAATTGGTTAAATAGGTTCCTATGCATATTTATAAACATATTCCACCAATAATCCCCATGTAAAAAAATAATTATATGCATATTTTTATCAAAAATGGGTTAATTAGTTTCCTTTGTATATTTATAAGCAATATTCCACCCATAACCCCATATAGAAAAATAATTATATGCATATTCTTATCAGAAATGGGTTAAATATATTCCTATGTATGTTTAACTACAATATTCCATCCGTAATCCCCATGTAGAAAAATAATTATATGCATATTCTTAAGAGAAATAGGTTAAATACGTTACTATGTATATTTTAAAACAGTATTCCAACCACAATCCCTATGTAGAAAAAAAATTATATGCATATTCTTACCAGAAATGGGTTAAATAGGTTCCTATGTATATTTATAAACAATATTCCACCTATAATCCCGTAACTGAAACATATTTATATGCATATTCTTATCAGAAATGGGTTAACTATGTTGCTATGTATATTTATAAACAACATTCCTTCCATAATCCCCATGTAGAAAAATAATTAAATGCATATGCTTATCAGAAATTGGTTAAATAGGTTACTGTGTATATTTATAAACATAGTCCACCAATAATCCCCATGTAGAAAAATAATTATATGCATATTCTTGTCAGAAATTGGTTAAATAGGTTCCTTTGCATATTTATAAACATATTCCACCAATAATCCCCATGTAAAAAAATAATTATATGCATATTTTTATCAAAAATGGGTTAATTAGTTTCATTTGTATATTTATAAGCAATATTCCACCCATAACCCCATATAGAAAAATAATCATATGCATATTCTTATCAGAAATGGGTAAAATATATTCCTATGTATGTTTAACTACAATATTCCATCCGTAATCCCCATGTAGAAAAATAATTATATGCATATTCTTAAGAGAAATAGGTTAAATAGGTTACTATGTATATTTTAAAACAGTATTCCACCCATAATCCCTATGTAGAAAAATAATTATATGCATATTCTTACCAGAAATGGGTTAAATGGGTTCCTATGTATATTTATAAACAATATTCCACCTATAATCCCGTAACTGAAACATATTTATATGCATATTCTTATCAGAAATTGGTTAAATAGGTTACTATGTATATTTGTAAACATAGTCCACCAATAATCCCCATGTAGAAAAATAATTATATGCATATATTTGTCAGAAATGGGTTAAATAGGTTACTATTTATATTTATAAACAATTTTCCACTATAGTCCCCATGTTGAAAAATAATTATATGCATATTCTTATCAGAAATGGGTTAAATAGGTTTCCATGTAGTCCCCATGTAGAAAAATAATTTTATGCTTATTCTTATCAGAAAGGGGTTAAATGGGTTACTGTGTATATTTATAAACAATATTCCACCCATAATTCCCATGTAGAAAAATAATTATATGCATATTCTTATCAGAAATGGGTTAAAAAGGTTCCTATGTATATTTATAAACAATATTCAACACATAATCCCAATATAGCAATATAATTATATGCATATTCATATCAGAAATAGGTTTAATATGTTGCTATGTACATTTTTAAACAATATTCCATCCATAATCCCTATGTAAAAAAATAATTATATGCATATTCTTATCAGAAATGGGTTAAATAGGTTCCTATATATATTTATAAACAATATTCACCCATAATCCCCATGTAGAAAAATAATTATATGCATATTCTTATCAGAAATGTGTTATATATATTCCTATGTATGTTTAACCACTTCCCGCCCGCCTTATAGCGGATTGACGTCCGGGAAGTGGTTGTGTTATCCTGACTGGGCGTCATATGACGTCCAGCAGGATAACATGCCGCAGCGCGCCCCCGGGGGCGCGCATCGCGGCGATCGGTGGAGCGGTGTGTCAGCCTGACACACCGCTACACTGATCTTGGTAAAAAGCCTCCGGCGGAGGCTCTTTACCACGTGATCAGCCGTGTCCAATCACGGCTGATCACGCTGTCAACAGGAAGAGCCGTTGATCGGCTCTTCCTCACTCGCGTCTGACAGACGCAAGTAGAGGAGAGCCGATCGGCGGCTCTCCTGGCAGGGGGGGTCTGCGCTGACTGTTTATCAGCGCAGCCCCCCCGCAGATCACCCCACTGGACTACCAGGGATGCCACTAGGACCACCAGGGAAGGGGCAACATGGATGGCCAGGTATGTACCCCATGGCCATCCACATGTGCCCAATCTGTGCCAATCAGTGCCCACAAATGGGCACTGATTGGCACTATTATGCCAATGATATGCCCAGGATTTCCATAGCAATCCCCAGCAATGCTATATCAGTGCCCAGCAATGCTATATCAGTGCCACCTGTCATTGCCCATCTGTGCCACCAGTCATTGCCCATCAGTGCCACCTGTCAGTGCCCATCTGTGCCCATCTGTGCCCATCAGTGCCCACCTATCAGTGCCCATCAGTGCCACACATCAGTGCCACACATAAGTACCCATCAGTGCCACCCATATATGCCAATCAATGCCACCTACGAGTGCCCATCAGTGCCGCCTATGTGTGCCCATCGGTGCCACCTATGAGTGCCCATCAGTGCCGCATACCAATGCCACCTATCAGTGCCCATCAGTGCCACCTATCAGTGCCCATCAGTGCCGCCTATCAGTGCCCATCATCAGTGCCCGTTAGTGCCACCTCATCAGTGCCACCTCATTGGTGCCACCTCATCGGTGCCCATCAGTGCCGCCGTATCAGTGCCCATCAGTGCAGCTATATCAGTGCCCATTATTGAAGGAGAAAGCGTACTTATTTACAAAAAAATTTAACAGAAACAAAGAAAAACTTGTTTTTTTTCGAAATTTTTGGTCTTTTTTTATTTGTTGCGCAAAAAATAAAAACCGCAGAGGTGATCAAATACCACCAAAAGAAAGCTCTATTTGTGGGAACAAAATGATAAAAAAATTGTTTGGGTACAGTGTAGCATGACTGCGCAATTGTCATTCAAATTGCAACAGCGCTGAAAGGTGAAAATTGGGCTGGGCGGGAAGGTGTCTAAGTGCCTGGTATTGAAGTGGTTAACTACAATATTCCATCCATAATCCCCATGTGGAAAAAAAATGATGTGCATATTGTTATGAGAAATGGGTTAAATAGGTTCCTATGTATATTTATAAACAATATTTCACCTATATCCCCATACTGAAAAATATTTATATGCATATTCTTATCAGAAAGGGGTTAAATAGGTTACTATGTATATTTCTAAACAATAATTCCCATATAGAAAAATAATTATATGCATATTCTTATCAGAAATGGGTTAAATATATTCCTATGTATGTTTAACTACAATATTTCATCCGTAATCCCCATGTAGAAAAATAATTATATGCATATTCTTAAGAGAAATAGGTTAAATAGGTTACTATGTATATTTTAAAACAGTATTCCACCCATAATCCCTATGTAGAAAAATAATTATATGCATATTCTTACCAGAAATGGGTTAAATAGGTTCCTATGTATATTTATAAACAATATTCCACCTATAATCCCGTAAGTGAAACATATTTATATGCATATTCTTATCAGAAATTGGTTAAATAGGTTACTATGTATATTTGTAAACATAGTCCACCAATAATCCCCATGTAGAAAAATAATTATATGCATATTCTTGTCAGAAATGGGTTAAATAGGTTACTATTTATATTTATAAACAATTTTCCACTATAGTCCCCATGTTGAAAAATAATTATATGCATATTCTTATCAGAAATGGGTTAAATGGGTTACTGTGTATATTTATAAACAATATTCCACCCATAATTCCCATGTAGAAAAATATTTATATGCATATTCTTATCAGAATTGGGTTAAATAGGTTCCTATGTATATTTATAAACAATTTTCCACCCATAATCCCCATGTAGAAAAATAATTTTATGCATATTCTTATCAGAAAGGGGTTAAATAGGTTACTATGTATATTTATAAACAATTTTCCACTATAGTCCCCATGTAGAAAAAAAATTATATGAATATTCTTATCAGAAATGTTTTAATTAGGTTCCTATGTATATTTATTAGCAATATTCCACCAATAACCCCATATAGAAATATAATTATATGCATATTCTTATCAGAAATAGGTTAAATAGGGTCCTATGTATATTTATAAACAATATTCCACCAATAATCTCCATGTAGAAAAATAATTATATGCATATTCTTATGAGAAATACTTCATTTAGGTTCCTATGTATATTTATAAACAATATTCTACCCATAATCCCCATATAGAAAAACAATTATATTCATATTCTTATCAGAAATTGGTTAAATTGGTTCCTATGTATATTTATAAACAATATTCCACCATAATCCCCATATGGAAAAATAATTACATGCATGTTCTTATCAGAAATTGGTTAAATAGGTTCCTATGCATATTTATAAACATATTCCACCAATAATCCCCATGTAAAAAAATAATTATATGCATATTTTTTTCAAAAATGGGTTAATTAGTTTCCTTTGTATATTTATAAGCAATATTCCACCCATAACCCCATATAGAAAAATAATTATATGCATATTCTTATCAGAAATGGGTTAAATATATTCCTATGTATGTTTAACTACAATATTCCATCCGTAATCCCCATGTAGAAAAATAATTATATGCATATTCTTAAGAGAAATAGGTTAAATAGGTTACTATGTATATTTTAAAACAGTATTCCACCCATAATCCCTATGTAGAAAAATAATTATATGCATATTCTTGTCAGAAATGGGTTAAATAGGTTACTATTTATATTTAAAAACAATTTTCCACTATAGTCCCCATGTTGAAAAATAATGATATGCATATTCTTATCAGAAATGGGTTAAATGGGTTACTGTGTATATTTATAAACAATATTCCACCCATAATTCCCATGTAGAAAAATAATTTTATGCATATTCTTATCAGAAAGGGGTTAAATAGGTTACTATGTATATTTATAAACAATTTTCCACTATAGTCCCCATGTAGAAAAAAAAATTATATGAATATTCTTATCAGAAATGTTTTAATTAGGTTCCTATGTATATTTATTAGCAATATTCCACCCATAACCCCATACAGAAATATAATTTTATGCATATTCTTATCAGAAATAGGTTAAATAGGGTCCTATATATATTTATAAACAATATTCAACACATAATCCCTATATAGCAATATAATTATATGCATATTCATATCAGAAATAGGTTTAATATGTTGCTATGTACATTTTTAAACAATATTCCATCCATAATCCCTATGTAAAAAAATAATTATATGCATATTCTTATCAGAAATGGGTTAAATAGGTTCCTATATATATTTGTAAACAATATTCCATCCATAATCCCCATATAGAAAAATAATTATATGCATGTTCCTATCAGAAATTGGTTAAATAGGTTCCTATGCATATTTATAAACATATTCCACTAATGATCCCCATGTAGAAAAATAATTATATGCATATTTTTATCAAAAATTGGTTAATTAGTTTCCTTTGTATATTTATAAGCAATATTCCACCCATAACCCCATATAGAAATATAATTATATTCATATTCTTATCAGAAATTGGTTAAATTGGTTCCTATGTATATTTATAAACAATATTCCACCATAATCCCCATATAGAAAAATAATTATATGCATATTCTTATGAGAAATGTGTTAAATAGGTTAATATGTATATTTTAAAACAGTAGTCCACCCACAATCCCTATGTAGAAAAATAATTATATGCATATTCTTACCAGAAATCGGTTAAATATGTTCCTATGTATGTTTAACTACAATATTCCATCCATAATCCCATGTAGAAAAATAATTATATGCATATTCTTAAGAGAAATAGGTTAAATACGTTACTATGTATATTTTAAAACAGTATTCCAACCACAATCCCTATGTAGAAAAATAATTATATGCATATTCTTACCAGAAATGGGTTAAATAGGTTCCTATGTATATTTATAAACAATATTCCACCTATAATCCCGTAACTGAAACATATTTATATGCATATTCTTATCAGAAATGGGTTAACTATGTTGCTATGTATATTTATAAACAACATTCCTTCCATAATCCCTATGTAGAAAAATAATTAAATGCATATGCTTATCAGAAATTGGTTAAATAGGTTACTGTGTATATTTATAAACATAGTCCACCAATAATCCCCATGTAGAAAAATAATTATATGCATATTCTTGTCAGAAATTGGTTAAATAGGTTCCTATGCATATTTATAAACATATTCCACCAATAATCCCCATGTAAAAAAATAATTATATGCATATTTTTATCAAAAATGGGTTAATTAGTTTCCTTTGTATATTTATAAGCAATATTCCACCCATAACCCCATATAGAAAAATAATTATATGCATATTCTTATCAGAAATGGGTTAAATATATTCCTATGTATGTTTAACTACAATATTCCATCCGTAATCCCCATGTAGAAAAATAATTATATGCATATTCTTAAGAGAAATAGGTTAAATAGGTTACTATGTATATTTTAAAACAGTATTCCACCCATAATCCCTATGTAGAAAAATAATTATATGCATATTCTTACCAGAAATGGGTTAAATAGGTTCCTATGTATATTTATAAACAATATTCCACCTATAATCCCGTAACTGAAACATGTTTATATGCATATTCTTATCAGAAATGGGTTAACTATGTTGCTATGTATATTTATAAACAACATTCCTTCCATAATCCCCATGTAGAAAAATAATTAAATGCATATGCTTATCAGAAATTGGTTAAATAGGTTACTATGTATATTTATAAACATAGTCCACCAATAATCCCCATGTAGAAAAATAATTATATGCATATTCTTGTCAGAAATGGGTTAAATAGGTTACTATTTATATTTAAAAACAATTTTCCACTATAGTCCCCATGTTGAAAAATAATGATATGCATATTCTTATCAGAAATGGGTTAAATGGGTTACTGTGTATATTTATAAACAATATTCCACCCATAATTCCCATGTAGAAAAATAATTATATGCATATTCTTATCAGAATTGGGTTAAATAGGTTCCTATGTATATTTATAAACAATTTTCCACCCATAATCCCCATGTAGAAAAATAATTTTATGCATATTCTTATCAGAAAGGGGTTAAATAGGTTACTATGTATATTTATAAACAATTTTCCACTGTAGTCCCCATGTAGAAAAAAAATTATATTCATATTCTTATCAGAAATTGGTTAAATTGGTTCCTATGTATATTTATAAACAATATTCCACCATAATCTCCATATAGAAAAATAATTATATGCATGCTTTTATGAGAAATTGGTTAAATAGGTTCCTATGCATATTTATAAACATATTCCACCAATAATCCCCATGTAAAAAAATAATTATATGCATATTTTTTTCAAAAATGGGTTAATTAGTTTCCTTTGTATATTTATAAGCAATATTCCACCCATAACCCCATATAGAAAAATAATTATATGCATATTCTTATCAGAAATGGGTTAAATATATTCCTATGTATGTTTAACTACAATATTCCATCCGTAATCCCCATGTAGAAAAATAATTATATGCATATTCTTAAGAGAAATAGGTTAAATAGGTTACTATGTATATTTTAAAACAGTATTCCACCCATAATCCCTATGTAGAAAAATAATTATATGCATATTCTTACCAGAAATGGGTTAACCACTTAAGGACCGCCTCACGCCGATGTACGTCGGCAAGGCGGCACGGGCAGGCAAAATCACGTACATGTACGTGATTTGCCTCCCGCGGGTGGGGGGTCCAATCGGACCCCCCCCCGTGCCCGAGGCGGTCCCGTTCTGTCCCCCGGCGATCAGAGACGAGGGGGAGGCCATCCGTTCGTGGCCCCCCCCTCGCGATCGCCGCCGGCCAATGGGAACACTCCTTTGCTGCTGTATGCTAAACAGCAGCAAAGGAAGTGATGTCATCTCCCCTCGGGTCGGTAGTTTCCGTTCCGGCCCGAGGAGAGACGACATGTGAGTGAGTGCACCAACACACACACACACAGTAGAACATGCCAGGCATACAAAACACCCCGATCCCCCCCCCGATCGCCCCCCCGATCCCCCCCAATCACCCCCCCCTGTCACAAACTGACACCAGCAGTTTTTTTTTTTTTTTTTTTTCTGATTACTGCTGTGTCAGTTTGTGACAGTTACTGTGTTAGCACAGTTACTGTTACCCCCCTTTAGGTCTAGGGTACCCCCCTAACCCCCCCTAATAAAGTTTTAACCCCTTGATCACCCCCCGTCACCAGTGACGCTAAGCGATCATTTTTCTGATCGCTGTATTAGTGTCGCTGGTGACGCTAGTTAGTGAGGTAAATATTTAGGTTCGCCGTCAGCGTTTTATAGCGTCAGGGACCCCCATATACTACCTAATAAATGTTTTAACCCCTTGATTGCCCCCTAGTTAACCCTTTCACCACTGATCACCGTATAACCGTTACGGTTGACGCTGGTTAGTTCGTTTATTTTTTATAGTGTCAGGGCACCCGCCGTTTATTACCGAATAAAGGTTTAGCCCCCCGATCGCCCGGCGGTGATATGCGTCGCCCCAGGCAGCGTCAGATTAGCGCCAGTACCGCTAACACCCACGCACGCAGCATGCGCCTCCCTTAGTGGTATAGTATCTGATCGGATCAATATCTGATCCGATCAGATCTATACTAGCGTCCCCAGCAGTTTAGGGTTCCCAAAAACGCAGTGTTAGCGTGATCAGCCCAGATACCCGCTAGCACCTGCGTTTTGCACCTCCGCCCGGCCCAGCCCAGCCCACCCAAGTGCAGTATCGATCGATCACTGTCACTTACAAAACACTAAACGCATAACTGCAGCGTTCGCAGAGTCAGGCCTGATCCCTGCGATTGCTAACAGTTTTTTTGGTAGCATTTTGGTGAACTGGCAAGCACCAGCCCCAGGCGTCAGGTTAGCGCCAGTACCGCTAACACCCACGCACGCACCGTACACCTCCCTTAGTGGTATAGTATCTGAACGGATCAATATCTGATCCGATCAGATCTATACTAACGTCACCAGCAGTTTAGGGTTCCCAAAAACGCAGTGTTAGCGGGATCAGCCCAGATACCTGCTAGCACCTGCGTTTTGCCCCTCCGCCCGGCCCAGCCCAGCCCACCCAAGTGCAGTATCGATCGATCACTGTCACTTACAAAACACTAAACGCATAACTGCAGCGTTCGCAGAGTCAGGCCTGATCCCTGCGATTGCTAACAGTTTTTTTTGTAGCGTTTTGGTGAACTGGCAAGCACCAGCCCCAGGCAGCGTCAGGTTAGCGCCAGTACCGCTAACACCCACGCACGCACCGTACACCTCCCTTAGTGGTATAGTATCTGATCGCATCAATATCTGATCCGATCAGATCTATACTAGCGTCACCAGCAGTTTAGGGTTCCCAAAAACGCAGTGTTAGCGGGATCAGCCCAGATACCTGCTAGCACCTGCGTTTTGCCCCTCCGCCCGGCCCAGCCCACCCAAGTGCAGTATCGATCGATCACTGTCACTTACAAAAGACTAAAACGCATAACTGCAGCGTTCGCAGAGTCAGGCCTGATCCCTGCGATCGCTAACAGTTTTTTGGTAGCGTTTTGGTGAACTGGCAAGCGCCAGCGGCCTAGTACACCCCGGTCGTAGTCAAACCAGCACTGCAGTAACACGTGGTGACGTGGCGAGTCCCATAAGTGCAGTTCGAGCTGGCGAGATGGCAAGCACAAGTAGTGTCCCGCTGCCACCAAAAAGACAAACACAGGCCCGTCGTGCCCATAATGCCCTTCCTGCTGCATTCGCCAATCCTAATTGGGAACCCACCGCTTCTGCAGCGCCCGTACTTCCCCCATTCACATCCCCAACCAAATGCAGTCGGCTGCATGAGAGGCATTTTTATGTCCTCCCAAGTACCCCTACCCAACGAACCCCCCCAAAAAAGATGTCGTGTCTGCAGCAAGCGCGGATATAGGCGTGACACCCGCTATTATTGTCCCTCCTGTCCTGACAATCCTGGTCTTTGCATTGGTGAATGTTTTGAACGCTACCATGCACTAGTTGACTATTAGCGTAGGGTACAGCATTGCACAGACTAGGCACACTTTCACAGGGTCTCCCAAGATGCCATCGCATTTTGAGAGACCCGAACCTGGAACCGGTTACCGTTATAAAAGTTAGTTACAAAAAAAGTGTAAAAAAAAAAAAAAATATGAAATAAAAAAAAATAGTTGTTGTTTTATTGTTCTCTCTCTCTCTCTATTCTCTCTCTCTATTGTTCTGCTCTTTTTTACTGTATTCTATTCTGCAATGTTTTATTGTTATTGTTATTGTTATTGTTATTGTTATTATGTTTTATCATGTTTGTTTTTCAGGTGTGTAATTATTTACACTTTACTGTTTACTGTGCTTTATTGTTAACCATTGTTAACCATTTTTTTGTCTTCAGGTACGCCATTCACGACTTTGAGTGGTTATACCAGAATGATGCCTGCAGGTTTAGGTATCATCTTGGTATCATTCTTTTCAGCCAGCGGTCGGCTTTCATGTAAAAGCAATCCTAGCGGCTAATTAGCCTCTAGACTGCTTTTACAAGCCGTGGGAGGGAATGCCCCCCCCCCCCGTCTTCCGTGTTTTTCTCTGGCTCTCCTGTCTCAACAGGGAACCTGAGAATGCAGCCGGTGATTCAGCCAGCTGACCATAGAGCTGATCAGAGACCAGAGTGGCTCCAAACATCTCTATGGCCTAAGAAACCGGAAGCTACGAGTATTTCATGACTTAGATTTCGCCGGATGTAAATAGCGCCATTGGGAAATTGGGGAAGCATTTTATCACACCGATCTTGGTGTGGTCAGATGCTTTGAGGGCAGAGGAGAGATCTAGGGTCTAATAGACCACAATTTTTTCAAAAAAGAGTACCTGTCACTACCTATTGCTATCATAGGGGATATTTACATTCCCCGAGATAACAATAAAAATGATTAAAAAAAAAATATGAAAGGAACAGTTTAAAAGTAAGATTAAAAAAGCAAAAAAATAATAAAGAAAAAAACAAAACAAAAAAAAAAACACCCCTGTCGCCCCCTGCTCTCGCGCTAAGGCGAACGCAAGCGGCGGTCTGTCGTCAAACGTAAACAGCAATTGCACCATGCATGTGAGGTATCGCCGCGAAGGCCAGATCGAGTGCAGTAATTTTTCCAGTAGACCTCCTCTGTAAATCTAAAGTGGTAACCTGTAAAGGCTTTTGAAGGCTTTTAAACATGTATTTATTTTGTTGCCACCGCACGTTTGTGCGCAATTTTAAAGCATGTCATGTTTGGTATCCATGTACTCGGCCTAAGATCATCTTTTTTATTTCATCAAACATTTGGGCAATATATCGTGTTTTAGTGCATTAAAATTTTAAAAAGTGTGTTTTTTCCCCAAAAAATGCGTTTGAAAAATCGCTGCGCAATTACTGTGTGAAAAAAAAATGAAACACCCACCATTTTAATCTGTAGGGCATTTGCTTTAAAAAAATATATAATGTTTGGGGGTTCAAAGTAATTTTTTTGCAAAAAAAAAAACTTTTTCATGTAAACAATAAGTGTCAGAAAGGGCTTTGTCTTCAAGTGGTTAGAAGAGTGGGTGATGTGTGACATAAGCTTCTAAATGTTGTGCATAAAATGCCAGGACAGTTCAAAACCCCCCCAAATGACCCCATTTTGGAAAGTAGACACCCCAAGCTATTTGCTGAGAGGCATGTCGAGTCCATGGAATATTTTATATTGCGACACAAGTTGCGGGAAAGAGACAAATTTTTTTTTTTTTTTTTTTTTGCACAAAGTTGTCACTAAATGATATATTGCTCAAACATGCCATGGGAATATGTGAAATTACACCCCAAAATACATTCTGCTGCTTCTCCTGAGCACAGGGATACCACATGTGTGAGACTTTTTGGGAGCCTAGCCGCGTACGGGACCCCGAAAACCAAGCACCGCCTTCAGGCTTTCTAAGGGCGTGAATTTTTGATTTCACTCTTCACTGCCTATCACAGTTTCGGAGGCCATGGAATGCCCAGGTGGCACAAAACCCCCCCAAATGACCCCATTTTGGAAAGTAGACACCCCAAGCTATTTGCTGAGAGGTATAGTGAGTATTTTGCAGACCTCACTTTTTGTCACAAAGTTTTAAAAATTGAAAAAAGAAAAAAAAAAAGTTTTTTCTTGTCTTTCTTCATTTTCAAAAACAAATGAGAGCTGCAAAATACTCACCATGCCTTTCAGCAAATAGCTTGGGGTGTCTACTTTCCAAAATGGGGTCATTTGGGGGGGGTTTGTGCCACCTGGGCATTCCATGGCCTCCGAAACTGTGATAGGCAGTAAAGAGTGAAATCAAAAATTTTCACCCTTAGAAATCCTGAAGGCAGTGATTGGTTTTCGGGGTCCCGTACGCGGCTAGGCTCCCAAAAAGTCCCACACATGTGGTATCCCCATACTCAGGAGAAGCAGCTAAATGTATTTTGGGGTGCAATTCCACATATACCCATGGCCTGTGTGAGCAATATATCATTTAGTGACAACTTTATGAAAAAAAAAAAAAAAAAAGTGTCACTTTCCTGCAACTTGTGTCAAAATATAAAATATTCCATGGACTCAATATGCCTCTCAGCAAATAGCTTGGGGTGTCTACTTTCCAAAATGGGGTCATTTTGGGGGGTTTTGTGCCACCTGGGCATTCCATGGCCTCCGAAACTGTGATAGGCAGTGAAGAGTGAAAGCAAAAATTTACACCCTTAGAAATCCTGAAGGCGGTGATTGGTTTTCGGGGCCCCGTACGTGGCTAGGCTCCCAAAAAGTGCCACACATGTGGTATCCCCATACTCAGGAGAAGCAGCTAAATGTATTTTGGGGTGCAATTCCACATAGGCCCATGGCCTGTGTGAGCAATATATCATTTAGGGACAACTTTTTGTAAATATTTTTTTTTTTTTTTTTTTGTCATTTTTCAATCACTTGGGACAAAAAAAATAAATATTCAATGGGTTCAACATGCCTCTCAGCAATTTCCTTGGGGTGTCTACTTTCCAAAATGGGGTCATTTGGGGGGGTTTTGTACTGCCCTGCCATTTTAGCACCTCAAGAAATGACATAGGCAGTCATAAACGAAAAGCTGTGTAAATTCCAGAAAATGTACCCTAGTTTGTAGACGCTATAACTTTTGCGCAAACCAATAAATATACGCTTATTGACATTTTTTTTACCAAAGACATGTGGCCGAATACATTTTGGCCTAAATGTATGACTAAAATTTAGTTTATTGGATTTTTTTTATAACAAAAAGTAGAAAATATCATTTTTTTTTCAAAATTTTCGGTCTTTTTCCGTTTATAGCGCAAAAAATAAAAACCGCAGAGGTGATCAAATACCATCAAAAGAAAGCTCTATTTGTGGGAAGAAAAGGACGCAAATTTCGTTTGGGTACAGCATTGCATGACCGCGCAATTAGCAGTTAAAGCGACGCAGTGCCAAATTGGAAAAAGACCTCTGGTCCTTAGGCAGCATAATGGTCCGGGGCTCAAGTGGTTAAATAGGTTCCTATGTATATTTATAAACAATATTCCACCTATAATCCCGTAACTGAAACATATTTATATGCATATTCTTATCAGAAATGGGTTAACTATGTTGCTATGTATATTTATAAACAACATTCCTTCCATAATCCCCATGTAGAAAAATAATTAAATGCATATGCTTATCAGAAATTGGTTAAATAGGTTACTGTGTATAATTATAAACATAGTCCACCAATAATCCCCATGTAGAAAAATAATTATATGCATATTCTTGTCAGAAATGGGTTAAATAGGTTACTATTTATATTTAAAAACAATTTTCCACTATAGTCCCCATGTTGAAAAATAATGATATGCATATTCTTATCAGAAATGGGTTAAATGGGTTACTGTGTATATTTATAAACAATATTCCACCCATAATTCCCATGTAGAAAAATAATTTTATGCATATTCTTATCAGAAAGGGGTTAAATAGGTTACTATGTATATTTATAAACAATTTTCCACTATAGTCCCCATGTAGAAAAAAAAATTATATGAATATTCTTATCAGAAATGTTTTAATTAGGTTCCTATGTTATTAGCAATATTCCACCCATAACCCCATACAGAAATATAATTATATGCATATTCTTATCAGAAATAGGTTAAATAGGGTCCTATATATATTTATAAACAATATTCCACCAATAATCTCCATGTAGAAAAATAATTATATGCATATTCTTATAAGCAATACTTCATTTAGGTTCCTATGTATATTTATAAACAATATTCTACCCATAATCCCCATATAGACAAACAATTATATTCATATTCTTATCAGAAATTGGTTAAATTGGTTCCTATGTATATTTATAAACAATATTCCACCATAATCTCCATATAGAAAAATAATTATATGCATGCTTTTATCAGAAATTGGTTAAATAGGTTCCTATGCATATTTATAAACATATTCCACCAATAATCCCCATGTAAAAAAATAATTATATGCATATTTTTATCAAAAATGGGTTAATTAGTTTCCTTTGTATATTTATAAGCAATATTCCACCCATAACCCCATATAGAAAAATAATTATATGCATATTCTTATCAGAAATGGGTTAAATATATTCCTATGTATGTTTAACTACAATATTCCATCCGTAATCCCCATGTAGAAAAATAATTATATGCATATTCTTAAGAGAAATAGGTTAAATACGTTACTATGTATATTTTAAAAGAGTATTCCAACCACAATCCCTATGTAGAAAAAAAATTATATGCATATTCTTACCAGAAATGGGTTAAATAGGTTCCTATGTATATTTATAAACAATATTCCACCTATAATCCCGTAACTGAAACATATTTATATGCATATTCTTATCAGAAATGGGTTAACTATGTTGCTATGTATATTTATAAACAACATTCCTTCCATAATCCCTATGTAGAAAAATAATTAAATGCATATGCTTATCAGAAATTGGTTAAATAGGTTACTGTGTATATTTATAAACATAGTCCACCAATAATCCCCATGTAGAAAAATAATTATATGCATATTCTTGTCAGAAATTGGTTAAATAGGTTCCTATGCATATTTATAAACATATTCCACCAATAATCCCCATGTAAAAAAATAATTATATGCATATTTTTATCAAAAATGGGTTAATTTGTTTCCTTTGTATATTTATAAGCAATATTCCACCCATAACCCCATATAGAAAAATAATTATATGCATATTCTTATCAGAAATGGGTTAAATATATTCCTATGTATGTTTAACTACAATATTCCATCCGTAATCCCCATGTAGAAAAATAATTATATGCATATTCTTAAGAGAAATAGGTTAAATAGGTTACTATGTATATTTTAAAACAGTATTCCACCCATAATCCCTATGTAGAAAAATAATTATATGCATATTCTTACCAGAAATGGGTTAAATAGGTTCCTATGTATATTTATAAACAATATTCCACCTATAATCCCGTAACTGAAACATATTTATATGCATATTTTTATCAGAAATTGGTTAAATAGGTTACTATGTATATTTATAAACATAGTTCACCAATAATCCCCATGTAGAAAAATAATTATATGCATATTCTTGTCAGAAATGGGTTAAATAGGTTACTATTTATATTTATAAACAATTTTCCACTATAGTCCCCATGTTGAAAAATAATTATATGCATATTCTTATCAGAAATGGGTTAAATAGGTTCCCATGTATATTTATAAACAATTTTCCACAATAGTCCCCATGTAGAAAAATAATTTTATGCTTATTCTCATCAGAAAGGGGTTAAATGGGTTACTGTGTATATTTATAAACAATATTCCACCCATAATTCCCATGTAGAAAAATAATTATATGCATATTCTTATCAGAAATGGGTTAAAAAGGTTCCTATGTATATTTATAAACAATATTCAACACATAATCCCTACATAGCAATATAATTATATGCATATTCATATCAGAAATAGGTTTAATATGTTGCTATGTACATTTTTAAACAATATTCCATCCATAATCCCTATGTAAAAAAATAATTATATGCATATTCTTATCAGAAATGGGTTAAATAGGTTCCTATATATATTTATAAACAATATTCACCCATAATCCCCATGTAGAAAAATAATTATATGCATATTCTTATCAGAAAGGGGTTAAATGGGTTACAATGTATATTTATAAACAATATTCCACCTATAATTCCCATGTAGAAAAATAATTATATGCATATTCTTATCATAAATGGGTTAAATAGGTTACTATGTATATTTATAAACAATTTTCCACCCATAATTCCCATGTAGAAAAATAATTATATACATATTCTTATCAGAAATGGGTTAAATAGGTTCCTATGTATATTTATAAACAATATTCCACCCATAATCCCCATATAGACAAATAATTATATTCATATTCTTATCAGAAATGGGTTAAATTGGTTCCTATGTATATTTATAAACAATATTCCACCATAATCCCCATATAGAATAATAATTATATGCATATTCTTATCATAAATGTTTTAATTAGGTTCCTATGTATATTTATTAGCAATATTCCACCCATAACCCCATATAGACAAATAAATATATTCATAATCTTATCAGAAATTGGTTCCTATGTATATTTATAAACAATATTCCACCATAATCCCCATATAGAAAAATAATTATATGCATGTTCTTATCAGAAATTGGTTAAATAGGTTCCTATGCATATTTATAAACATATTCCACCAATAATCCCCATGTAGAAAAATAATTATATGCATATTTTTATCAAAAATGGATTAATTCGTTTCCTTTGTATATTTATTATAATTGACAATTTTTATTATTTTTCAACAGAAAAAAAAAATTAACAATTACAGCACTATAGTATTGGGTACAGGAATAAAAAGAAGTCATAGTGTCACATTTCAATTTGGCACATAGTCATCCAAACATTGGACGGTTAAGCCTGGTAATTAGGGATGAGCTTCGTGTTCGAGTCGAACCCATGTTCGACTCGAACATCGGCTGTTCGGTCGTTCGCCGAATTGCGAACGATATGGGCCGTTCGCGCCAAATTCGTGTGGCGCGTCACGGCCCATAATTCACTGCGGCATCGCAGTGCATTGCTGGCTGATGATTGGGCAAGCATGCACTATGACCCGCATGCTTGGCCAATCACAGCGCCGTCAGTAGAGAGAGCTGTAATTGGCCAAAGCCAGGGTGGCTTTGGCCAATTATGGCTCAGGGGATTTAGTACACACCCCACACTATATAAGGCCGCCTGCACGGCGGCCCTGTGTAGTGTGTGTTCCGGTGTGCTGAGAGATAGAGAGAGAGAGAGACAGTGTCATTTGATTTGAGTTAGATAGATTAGGCAGAACAGTCAGTCAGTTAGCTGCACTTACAGTGTATTGTGTATATATATGCATCCCAGGTGTTGCATATATATATATACACTGTATTCAGTTTAGCTAGATCCGTTCCTGTTATCTTCTATCTAGACTATTTACATTTAGTGCAGTGTGTCCTGCTCACAGTGTTCAGCTAGATCCGTTCCTGCTATTTACATTCAGTGCAGTGCGTCCTGCTCACAGTGTTCAGCTAGATCCGTTCCTGGTATTTACATTTAGTGCAGTGCGTCCTGCTCACAGTGTTCAGCTAGATCCGTTCCTGCTATTTACATTCAGTGCAGTGCGTCCTGCTCACAGTGTTCAGCTAGATCCGTTCCTGGTATTTACATTTAGTGCAGTGCGTCCTGCTCACAGTGTTCAGCTAGATCCGTTCCTGCTATTTACATTCAGTGCAGTGCGTCCTGCTCACAGTGTTCAGCTAGATCCGTTCCTGCTATTTACATTCAGTGCAGTGCGTCCTGCTCACAGTGTTCAGCTAGATCCGTTCCTGGTATTTACATTTAGTGCAGTGCGTCCTGCTCACAGTGTTCAGCTAGATCCGTTCCTGCTATTTACATTCAGTGCAGTGCGTCCTGCTCACAGTGTTCAGCTAGATCCGTTCCTGGTATTTACATTTAGTGCAGTGCGTCCTGCTCACAGTGTTCAGCTACATCCGTTCCTGCTATTTACATTCAGTGCAGTGCGTCCTGCTCACAGTGTTCAGCTAGATCCGTTCCTGCTATTTACATTCAGTGCAGTGCGTCCTGCTCACAGTGTTCAGCTAGATCCGTTCCTGGTATTTACATTTAGTGCAGTGCGTCCTGCTCACAGTGTTCAGCTAGATCCGTTCCTGCTATTTACATTCAGTGCAGTGCGTCCTGCTCACAGTGTTCAGCTAGATCCGTTCCTGGTATTTACATTTAGTGCAGTGCGTCCTGCTCACAGTGTTCAGCTAGATCCGTTCCTGCTATTTACATTCAGTGCAGTGCGTCCTGCTCACAGTGTTCAGCTAGATCCGTTCCTGCTATTTACATTCAGTGCAGTGCGTCCTGCTCACAGTGTTCAGCTAGATCCGTTCCTGCTATTTACATTCAGTGCAGTGCGTCCTGCTCACAGTGTTCAGCTAGATCCGTTCCTGGTATTTACATTTAGTGCAGTGCGTCCTGCTCACAGTGTTCAGCTAGATCCGTTCCTGCTATTTACATTCAGTGCAGTGCGTCCTGCTCACAGTGTTCAGCTAGATCCGTTCCTGGTATTTACATTTAGTGCAGTGCGTCCTGCTCACAGTGTTCAGCTACATCCGTTCCTGCTATTTACATTCAGTGCAGTGCGTCCTGCTCACAGTGTTCAGCTAGATCCGTTCCTGCTATTTACATTCAGTGCAGTGCGTCCTGCTCACAGTGTTCAGCTAGATCCGTTCCTGCTATTTACATTCAGTGCAGTGCGTCCTGCTCACAGTGTTCAGCTAGATCCGTTCCTGGTATTTACATTTAGTGCAGTGCGTCCTGCTCACAGTGTTCAGCTAGATCCGTTCCTGCTATTTACATTCAGTGCAGTGCGTCCTGCTCACAGTGTTCAGCTAGATCCGTTCCTGCTATATACATTTAGTGCAGTACGTCCTGCTCACAGTGTTCAGCTAGATCCGTTCCTGTTATCTTCCTACTGACAGGCAGGCTTGTCTGGTTACAGTATATAAAGCTACCTGAAGAAAATTACAGGTGTTCTTTTTGATCCTATTAGTACCACGGTCAGGCAGCTAGACTATTTACATTTAGTACAGTGTGTCCTGCTCACAGTGTTCAGCTAGATCCGTTCCTGTTATCTTCCTACTGACAGGCAGGCTTGTCTGGTTACAGTATATAAAGCTACCTTAAGAAAATTACAGGTGTTCTTTTTGATCCTATTAGTACCACGGTCAGGCAGCTAGACTATTTACATTTAGTACAGTGCGTCCTGCTCACAGTGTTCAGCTAGATCCGTTCCTGTTATCTTCCTACTGACAGGCAGGCTTGTCTGGTTACAGTATATAAAGCTACCTTAAGAAAATTACAGGTGTTCTTTTTGATCCTATTAGTACCACGGTCAGGCAGCTAGACTATTTACATTTAGTACAGTGCGTCCTGCTCACAGTGTTCAGCTAGATCCGTTCCTGTTATCTTCCTACTGACAGGCAGGCTTGTCTGGTTACAGTATATAAAGCTACCTGAAGAAAATTACAGGTGTTCTTTTTGATCCTATTAGTACCACGGTCAGGCAGCTAGACTATTTACATTTAGTACAGTGTGTCCTGCTCACAGTGTTCAGCTAGATCCGTTCCTGTTATCTTCCTACTGACAGGCAGGCTTGTCTGGTTACAGTATATAAAGCTACCTGAAGAAAATTACAGGTGTTCTTTTTGATCCTATTAGTACCACGGTCAGGCAGCTAGACTATTTACATTTAGTACAGTGTGTCCTGCTCACAGTGTTCAGCTAGATCCATTCCTGTTATCTTCCTACTGACAGGCAGGCTTGTCTGGTTACAGTATATAAAGCTACCTTAAGAAAATTACAGGTGTTCTTTTTGATCCTATTAGTACCACGGTCAGGCAGCTAGACTATTTACATTTAGTACAGTGCGTCCTGCTCACAGTGTTCAGCTAGATCCGTTCTTGCTATTTACATTCAGTGCAGTGCGTCCTGCTCACAGTGTTCAGCTAGATCCGTTCCTGGTATTTACATTTAGTGCAGTGCGTCCTGCTCACAGTGTTCAGCTAGATCCGTTCCTGCTATTTACATTCAGTGCAGTGCGTCCTGCTCACAGTGTTCAGCTAGATCCGTTCCTGCTATATACATTTAGTGCAGTACGTCCTGCTCACAGTGTTCAGCTAGATCCGTTCCTGTTATCTTCCTACTGACAGGCAGGCTTGTCTGGTTACAGTATATAAAGCTACCTTAAGAAAATTACAGGTGTTCTTTTTGATCCTATTAGTACCACGGTCAGGCAGCTAGACTATTTACATTTAGTACAGTGCGTCCTGCTCACAGTGTTCAGCTAGATCCGTTCCTGTTATCTTCCTACTGACAGGCAGGCTTGTCTGGTTACAGTATATAAAGCTACCTTAAGAAAATTACAGGTGTTCTATCCCAGCTTAGTGCAGCTACAGGCCATTAGTATGTCTGGAAGGCCAAGAAGGAGAGGCAGACAGTCACAAGCCAATAAGAGAGGGCAAGCAGGCTCTGTGTCTAGTGCTGGTCGTGGAGACGGTGCATCCTCATCAGCACGTGGCCATGGGACACGCTTGGCCTTTTTTTCGGCAGCTGGCCGTGTTGAGCCGCAACATGCGGAAGACTTGGTCGAGTGGATGACCAAGCCGTCCTCATCCTCCTCATCCTCTCTCACCCATGCCCAGGGTGCTTTGTCTGGCAAAGCAGCGGCCTCTTCCCTCAGCTCAATGTCATCAGTGACTCCTTCCCTAGCTCCACCATGTCCTCATGAGGATTCCCTCGAACTGTTTGACCACAGTGTTGGGTACATGCTCCAGGAGGATGCCCAGAGTTTGGAAGGCTCTGATGATGATACTGAGCTCAATGAAGGCAGTAACATGAGCACGGACAGAGGGGGTGCCCAAGAAGGACAGCAATCTGGCAGTCATGCTCCCCCTGCTGCAGCATACTGCCAGGTTTGCTCCAGTGATGAGGAGGGAGGGGATGATGAGGTCACTGACTCAACGTGGGTGCCTGATAGGAGAGAGGAGGAGGAGGAGGAGGAGGAGGAGGTGGCACATCACCAACTAGGCAGGATGCCCTCCAGGGGCCAGCCTAAGGGCAGCACATTGACTGCATCACACCCCAAAGCTCCACATGTGCAGGGCGCTGCAGTCTCTGCGCGTTATTCAAAAAGTTCTTTGGTGTGGGCCTTTTTTGAGACGAGTGCATCAGATCGCACCGCTGCTATTTGCAACATATGTCTCAAGCGTATCTCGCGTGGCCAAAACATCTCCCGCTTGGGTACCACATGCTTGACCAGACATATGTTGACCTGCCATGCAGTTCGTTGGCAAGCGTATCTAAAAGACCCACACCAAAGAACAAAGACGATCTCTCCTTGCTCCTCATCAGCTGAGATTTCCAACCCCACTAGACCTTCAGTCCTCTCTGAGACCTGCAGTGAGAGGAATGAAGGTGTAGAATTAGGTGTGTCACAGCCAAGTACTTGTGGGCAATCTGCTTTTGGTACACCGACGTCAGATTGTACCAGGCAAATTTCCCTGCCCCAGCTGCTGCACCGCCGAAAGAAGTTTGCTCCCAGCCATCCACATGCCCAGCGGTTGAATGCTAGCTTGGCAAAATTGCTAGCACTTCAACTGCTGCCTTTTCAGTTGGTAGACTCTGCCCCCTTCCGTGAGTTTGTGGAATGTGCGGTTCCTCAGTGGCAGGTACCCAAACGCCACTTTTTCTCACGGAAGGCGATTCCGGCTCTCTACCGGCATGTGGAAGGCAATGTCCATGCCTCGCTGGACAGGGCGGTCAGCGGTAAGGTGCATATTACCGCTGACTCATGGTCCAGCAGGCATGGACAGGGACGTTACTTAAGTTTCACGGCGCATTGGGTGACTCTGCTGGCAGCTGGGAAGGATGCAGGACAAGGTGCAGTAGTGTTGGAGGTTGTTCCGCCACCACGCCTCCAAAATGCTGATTGTGACACACCTCTCTCCTCCACCCCCTCCTCTTCTTCTTCCTCCATGGCCTCTTCCTCGGAACCAGCGGTGCTCCGTAGGCGTTCAAGGGGCTACGCAAGTACGCAGGCCAAAAGATGCCATGCGGTGCTTGAGCTGGTGTGCTTGGGGGACAGGAGCCACACTGGGGCAGAGGTTCTGTCAGCTCTGCAGGGGCAGGTTCAGAGGTGGTTGACGCCACGCCAACTTAAGGCAGGAATGGTGGTTTGCGACAATGGCACCAACCTCCTCTCTGCCCTCCGACAGGGACAACTGACCCATGTGCCCTGTTTGGCTCACGTCCTTAACTTGGTGGTGCAGCGGTTCTTGGGCAGGTACCCGGGCTTACAGGATGTCCTGAGGCAGGCCAGGAAAGTCTCTGTGCATTTCCGCCGGTCATATAATGCCAGTGCTCGGCTGACGGACCTCCAAAAGGAGTTTAACCTGCCCAAGAACCGCCTAATCTGTGACATGCCCACCAGGTGGAACTCGACGTTGGCCATGCTGCAGCGGCTGCACACGCAGCAGAGGGCCATCAATGAGTACCTGTGCGACTATGGCACCAGGACAGGGTCAGGGGACCTTGGTTTTTTTTCCCCACGCCAGTGGGCCATGATCAGGGATGCATGCACTGTCCTGTCACCATTCGAGGAGGCCACGAGGATGGTGAGCACTGACAGTGCATGCATCAGTGACACTATCCCCCTTGTCCACCTGTTGGAGCACACGCTGCGTGGAATAATGGACAGGGCACTTGAGGCAGAACAGAGGCAGGAAGAGGAGGACTTCCTTAGCTCTCAAGGCCCCCTTTATCCAGACAGTGTTCCTGCGTGCCCGCCGATCACACAGGAAGAGGACGAGGAGGAGGAGGAGGAGGAGGAGGAAGATTGTGTCAGTATGGAGGTGGAGCCTGGCACTCAGCATCAGCAGTCTTTAAGGGATCAGTCCCAAGGAACACATGGACTTGTACGTGGCTGGGAGGAGGTGGCTGCGGACGTTGTTGTCCTTAGTGACCCAGAGGACTCCGGACCGAATGCCTCAGCAAACCTACGCTGCATGGCCTCCCTGATCCTGCAAAGCCTGCGTAAGGATCCTCGTATTCGTGGTATCAAGGAGAAGGACCAATACTGGCTGGCAACCCTCCTTGATCCACGTTACAAGGGTAAGGTTGCGGACCTTATCTTGCCATCGCAGAGGGAGCAGAGGATGAAACATCTTCGGGAGGCCTTGCAGAAAGGTCTGTGCAACGCGTTCCCAGAGACTGGGAGGTTACAAACTCCTGTTTCTGGACAACGTGTTGCTGAGGCTTCGGTCAGTCAAAGAAGGAGCGGTGGAGAAGGTGGCCGTCTGACCGATGCGTTCAGACAATTTTTTGGTCCGCAGCCCCAAGGTATGATCGGTTCCAGCAACCATCGCCAGCGTCTGTTTTACATGGTGCAGGAATACCTAGGGGCAAGATCAGACTTGGACACCTTTCCCACCGAAAATCCTCTGGGTTACTGGGTCTTGAGGATGGATCACTGGCCAGAGCTTGCACAGTATGCAATTGAGCTACTGGCCTGTCCTGCATCCAGCGTTCTTTCGGAACGCACATTCAGTGCTGCTGGAGGCATGGTAACCGATCACAGGGTGCGTCTGTCCACCGACTCGGTCGATCGGCTGACCTTCATAAAAATGAATCAGTCTTGGATCACCACCAGCTACCAAGCACCTGATGCAGATGTAACCGAATAATTTTTTTTGAAATCTCAGATCCCTTCAAAGACTGCCTATGCTGATGCTGAGTGACTATCCCTGAGTAATTATCCTCTTCCTCCTCAATCATCACGCTGATAGCTTGTAAGAACATTTTTGGTTCTGGGCGCCACCACCAGTGCCTAAGGCACAATTTTTCAGCCCCTGTTTAACAGGGGCGTGTAATTACAATTTTTGATGTAATACTTTGCAGCAGGGCTCGTTCCTGCATTCCAACTAGAGTGTCTGTGAGGGGTTGCAGTGTTGTGGCACCAGCACCAGTGCCTAAGACCCAATTTTTCAGCCCCTGTCTAACAGGGGCGTGTAATTACAATTTTTGATGCAATACTTTGCAGCAGGGCTTGTTCCTGCGTTTCAACTAGAGTGTCTGTGAGGGGTTGCAGTGTTGTGGCACCAGCACCAGTGCCTAAGACCCAATTTTTCTGCCCCTGTCTAACAGGGGCGTGTAATTACAATTTTTGATGCAATACTTTGCAGCAGGGCTCGTTCCTGCGTTCCAACTAGAGTGTCTGTGAGGGGTTGCAGTGTTGTGGCACCAGCACCAGTGCCTAAGGCCCAATTTTTCTGCCCCTGTCTAACAGGGGCATGTAATTACAATTTTTGATGCAATACTTTGCAGCAGGGCTCGTTCCTGCGTTCCAACTAGAGTGTCTGTGAGGGGTTGCAGTGTTGTGGCACCAGCACCAGTGCCTAAGACCCAATTTTTCTGCCCCTGTCTAACAGGGGCGTGTAATTACAATTTTTGATGCAATACTTTGCAGCAGGGCTCGTTCCTGCGTTCCAACTAGAGTGTCTGTGAGGGGTTGCAGTGTTGTGGCACCAGCACCAGTGCCTAAGGCCCAATTTTTCTGCCCCTGTCTAACAGGGGCGTGTAATTACAATTTTTGATGCAATACTTTGCAGCAGGGCTCGTTCCTGCGTTCCAACTAGAGTGTCTGTGAGGGGTTGCAGTGTTGTGGCACCAGCACCAGTGCCTAAGGCCTAATTTTTCAGCTCCTGTTCAACAGGGGCATGTAATTACAATTCTTGATCTAATATTTCACAGCAGGGCCCTGTGAGGGCTTACAGTGTTTTGGCCACAGCAACACCTAAGGCCCAAATTTCTGCTGAGTATATAGGGCAGGACCCTACTTTCAAACATCTAACTTACAAACGACTCCTACTTGCAAACGGAAGGAGACAACAGGAAGTGAGATGAAATCTACCCCTAAGGAAGGGAAATTCTCTCCTGTAAGAGTTAATATGGGAAAACAATTTCTCCTTTCCACTGATGCTTTCCAATCCTTGTTCCACAAAAAAACCCAAATTTTCAAAAAACATTTTTCATTGGGACAAAAAAGTGAGGTGAAATCTTCTGAAGAGGAGGAAAGACGCAAAACAAATGTCACAGGGGTGATAACCCTTCCCTATGTTTTCCAAAAAGCTTAGAAAAGATTTTTTGGCTGGAGCTAAACACATTAAAAATGTTCAAAATTACAAACAGATTCTACTTAACAACAAACCTACAGTCCCTGTCTTGTTTGCACCGCCTGAATACTGCTGTTCAGAGTATATAGGGACCTTTCCTTATTTTAATTTGGGTGCGGGGTTCCCCTTAATATCCATACAAGACCCAAAGGGCCTGGTAATGGACTGGGGGGTACCCATGCCGTTTGTCTCACTGATTTTCATCCATATTGCCATGACCCGACATGACATTAAACCCGCAAGCAGTTTTAAATGAGATTTTTTCCTTTAAAAATGACATTTGGTGCAGGGACTGTTCTAAACATGGGAAACACGCGTCACTTTACAGGCATACTATAGACACCCCCCAGGTACGATATTTAAAGGAATATTTCACTTTTTTTTTTACTTTAAGCATCATTAAAATCACTGCTCCCGAAAAAACGGCCGTTTTTAAAAGTTTTTTTTGCATTGATACATGTCCCCTGGGGTAGGACCCGGGTCCCCAAACCCTTTTTAGGACAATACCATGCAAATTAGCCTTTAAAATGAGCACTTTTGATTTCGAACGTTCGAGTCCCATAGACGTCAATGGGGTTCTAACGTTCGTGCGAACTTGCGGTCCGTTCGCGGGTTCTGGTGCGAACCGAACCGGGGGGTGTTCGGCTCATCCCTACTGGTAATATAAACAGTTAGTAGTGAAACGGAGTAGGATAATTAGACAGTTAAACGTTTCATATTTTGTATCCATTAGTACCCTTTACATATGTATATAGCTTCACAAAAAGGAAAAAAAAATTTAAAAGAATAAAAAAGAGAGAAGAAAAAGGGTAGATAGAGGGGGGAGAGAAAAAGGGGGGGGATGGTCGCCACCCATCACCAAATCCGGGGCACGTCTGTGGGGGACGGGTTATAGGTACATGAATTACCTATATCATTAAGTCACAGGGGTCTCAAACAGAACCCAGGGTTCCCAAATACGGTTATGTTTCTCAAGAGTATCATTTATTGAGGCCGTAAGATATTCCATTCTTTTAACATCCCTAATCCTGGAGTGCAGCTCAGTCAGTGAAGGAGTCTCTCTTTTTTTCCATTTTAGAGCCACCAGGCAGCGTGCTGCAGTAAGCACATGCGCTAAAAGTTTTTTGGAGGTTTTTGAGAAGGTGGTAGGCGGAAGGCCCAAAAGAAAGATCTTCGGATCTAGAAGCACTCCAGTATCAAAGATAGACTGGAGTAGGGATTGTACCATACTCCAGTAGGGGCTGATTAGAGGGCAGGTCCAATAGACATGAAATAGTGTTCCCCTATCCTTATAGCATCTCCAACAGCGAGAGTCGGCTGTGGGGTATATAGAGTGGAGCAGGTCAGGGGTCTGATACCAATGGAATAGTATTTTGTATTGATTTTCTTTATAAAGCGTGCATATGGAGCTTTTAGTAGCCTGGTTCCATATAAATTGCCAGGTCTTGGGGGATAGATCTGAGCCCAAAGCCTGCTCCCACTTAGCCATATATGGGTGTCGTGGCCCATCTGGTGAGAAATCAGTGACCAGTATTTGGTAGGAACGTGAAATCATGCCTTTAGGGGACAAGCCCTCTAAACATAGTTTTTCGAAGTCTGTCAGGGGAGAGAATCTTAAATTCGACCTCAGCGATTGTGCATAATGGCGTATTTGTAGGTAACTGAAAAAAGCCTGTTTGGGGATGTCAAAAATTTTTTGTAGTTCTTGGAAGGATCGTAGCATTCTAGTTTTAGGGTCAATTAATTGTCCATACCGAAATATGGCCTTGTCCATCCAGAAATGGGACATCTGTGAGGTTAAGCTGTCAGGGATATTGGGTGTGAATAAAAATGAGGTGACGTCATTGTGGTGAGTGGATATTTCAGTTTGGCCCTTCGCCATAATGTACGTAGAAGAGCCATTGGTCCTAGCAATTGTACGCTGTTTGGAGGTATATCAGAGCTCCAAAGCATGGAATTTGGGTGTATAGGGGCTAGCCATAACTTTTCTATCTGTGTCCACCTATTGTAAGCGTGTAGGGTACACCAGGAGGCTATAGGTCTTAGTTGGGCTGCTAGATAGTACTTAGCTATATTGGGGAACGCCAGTCCTCCTTGGGTACGTGGGGCGTATAGAACCGATCTAGCAACACGGTGTCTTTTATAATTCCAAAAAAAATTTATTAGGTCACCCTGAAGTTTTTTTAGGTGTGAACTCGGAATGGGGATAGGAAGCGTCTCGAACAAATATAGAAGTCTAGGTAGTATCATCATCTTCAAGGTTGCAAGTCTACCAAAAAGGGACAGTTTCAGGGATCTCCATTTATTTAAGGAGGTTCTGATAGAAGCGAATATTTGGGGGAAGTTGGCCTTGTATAGAGTGTCGTATGTGGGAGTAATATGCACCCCCAGATATTTTAAGGAAGAGGTCCGCCAGGAGTATGGAAAAGTTTGTGAAAGCGTTGAGAATGTCTGAGGTGATAAATTAAGAGGGAGAACCTCTGTCTTGGAGCTATTAATTTTATAACCCGAGAGGGTGCTATATCTCTCCAGTTCTGCTTGTAAATTCGGAAGAGATACGTGGGGTTGGGTGAGAGTGAGGAGGACATCATCTGCAAATAAGGAGATTTTGAAATCTCTAGTGCGGACTGGTATACCGTGTACATTTGGGTTGTTTCTGATATGTGCTGCTAGTGGTTCAATACATAGGGCATATAAAAGAGGGGAGAGTGGGCAGCCTTGGCGGGTCCCATTAGAAATTAAAAAAGTAGGGGAAGTTGCAAAATTAGTGCGAACCTGGGCTGTTGGGGCCGAGTATAGGTGGGTGATAGCTCGAAGGAACGGGCCCTCAATACCAGCCCGGTTGAGAGTCGCGAAGAGGAAGGGCCAGCCCAGCCTATCAAAGGCTTTTTCGGCGTCCAGACTGAGCAGTATTGCCTCTAGTTTGTTCCTGTTCGCAACCTCAACCAGGTCAATGACCCTCCGGGTGTTATCCCCAGCCTGTCGACAAGGAATAAAGCCCACCTGGTCTCTATGGACCAGAGACGGCATAAAGTTGTTTAATCTATTGGCCAATATTTTCGTAAAGATTTTTAAGTCAGTATTTAGAAGTGCTATTGGCCTGTAATTGGATGGGAGGGTGTGGTCTTTCCCTGGCTTTGGGATTAGTGTCAGGTAGGAGTTTTGCATATCTCTGGGGATGGGTGCGTTAGAAAGAAATGAATTAAAGAGGTTTGTCATATGGGGGAGTAAGTGTGTTAGAAACGTCTTATAATAGAGGTACGGTAGTCCATCAGGCCCAGGGGCCTTATTATTTGGTAGCTGTTTAATTGTTTCTGTTATCTCCTCCTCTGTGATGGAGGCGTTAAGAGTCTCCAGGGCTGAGGGAGTGAGCTTGGGAGTGTCTGCTTCCGCTAAATAGGTGTAGATAGCCTGGGTTAGGTCAGGAGGAGGTGGGTTGTGCGGGACATTCGGGTCGTTATACAATGCGGAATAAAAATCGTGAAAAAGTTGTGCTATTTTGTCAGGGTGGGAGTGGAGGACGCCATTTGCCTCCCTAAGTTGTGTAGTGGTAGCGGTTGCTGCCTGATCGCGAAGCTGTTTCGCCAAGAGTGTGTGTGGTTTGTTGGCTTTGTCGTAGTAAGTCTGTCTAAGCCTGACTAGCGCCTTTTCTATCTTCCCTATTTCGATATCTCTCAGGCCAGCCCTTACACTAGTGAGTTCTCTAAGGGTTGTCAGGGATGGGGACTTCAGCAAGCGCATTTCTAGATGCTTGAGTTTGTCCAGGAGAGCGCTGCGTGTGGCATTAGCGTTTCTTTTTAAGGCCGTGGAAAGTGAGATACATTGGCCTCGTAAGACCGCCTTATGGGCCTCCCACAAAGATGGGGCGGAGATCTCGGAGGAGCAATTTTCCACAAAGTATTGCTTCAAAGTTTGTTCTAGTTCCACTCTGGATGGGTCATGTTTAAGTAGGAAGTCGTTTAGGCGCCAGTGGCATTTGCGAAGGGAGCTCGGGGAGAGTGTCAGAGATAATGTAATCGGTGCGTGGTCCGACCAGGAGATGGCCTGAATGTCTGATTTCGTGCATGTTCGCAGCGTCGGGGCATTAACAAAGAAATAATCTAGTCGTGAGTGGGACATATGGGGATGGGAATAAAAAGTGAATTGCTTAGCTGATGGATATGTGGTGCGCCAGGTGTCAAACAAAGCATATTTCCTAGTAAGTTGGCGAAACTGGGTGGCTGTTCTATTGGTGTTTGCCTGAGATTTCCCCCGGCCCATTGAGTGTTTATCAAGACCTGGAGAATGGACAAGATTAAAGTCTCCTCCGATCACCAGGTATTGATGGGGGGCCTTAAACAGGCGGTCAAAGACAAAAAAAGGGATTTGATTCGTGTTTGGGGCATAGATATTGCATAGAGTGATATTCACTCCTCTCCAAAGGCCTCGGAGGATGAGGTAGTGTCCCAGAGGGTCAGAGTATTGGGATTGCAACTGGAAGGGGGAGCCTTGCTTAAAAAGGATTGCCACCCCTGCTCGTTTATGTGGGCCAGAGGTCTGATATATATGAGGGTATTGCCGTCGTGCAAATGTCATGGTGCCTGTTTTATCAAGGTGGGTCTCTTGAATGAAAATAATGTCCGCTTTAGACCGTTTGAACTCTCGTAGCGCTAGGCTTCTCTTAACGTTTGAGTTAAGGCCCTTTACATTTAGTGAAAATATATTAATCATGGTGGATGTTTAGTGGAGAGGTACAGTAGCTTACCTAGCAGATGTAGCAGAGCCTCGGAGTATAGGAAGTCCCTATAGTGAGTCTCCATGGTGGTTGCGGTATGAAAGCCTATGGCCCCCTGAATATGTACCTGGTCCCGGAGATGGGCGACGGTCAGGGGGTTGGAAAGGGAGTGAGAAATAGGAATAGCAGTGGGAGAGAAACATAAGAAAAGGTACAAAAAAGAGAAAAAAAACACAAAGGTTAGTGCAACATTAAGGTTATTCAACCGTTCACAATATAACCCACCTACACAGAGTGATGGGATGGGAGACTCCGAAGGGCCCCCTCCGACGTCGGGGCCAAAAATACCAGCGTCAGAGAAAATAAAATAGGGAGCCATTCGGAGAGTCCCGGGGGGGAGGAAGGGATGGACCCAAAGGGGAGAGGAGAACCTCCTTCCGGGCCTGCCTGCATCAAAAAAAAAAACTTAAAAAACTCAAGTAACAGAAAAAACAGGGAACCTGCATGCATAAAGATGGCAACCGGCATGTCTATACTTATGTCACTGATCTGAATAAAAGAAAGAATAAACCCATGAGGCTTTTGATTTGTGGAAGTTGAAGCCAAAGTAAAATAACTTCTTTGGGTGCAAAAATGATGGTATAGAGGTATACGTATATAAAATTTCCTCTGCGTAATAGTATTCTCCTATAGTTTAACCTCCAACAGGGGGGGAGGTAAAACGGAGAGGGGGTGCCATGTCCCACCCTTGAAACAGACAAACAGTGAGAAAGAGAGGAGAGAGTGAGAGTGGGGCGCAGGTGCAGATGGATGTAGGGGAAGGGAGAAGGAGAAAGGGAGGGAGGGGGGGAGGAAAAAAGAGGGGGAAGGAAGGGGAGAGGGCAGAGAAAAAGAGGGTGTGGGGGAGAAAGGGAGAGCATGGGGGGGAGGAGATGGCACAACCCAACTAGTTACGTAAGTCCTATCTAAACTCTATAATCACAGTCAAACATGCGTTGCTAAGTCAAGAGAGAATCTGTTTGCTGAGTAAGTCCATACTATAAATGAGTAGGGTGAACCGGATATGTCTCCGGGTTCTCAGGTAGAAAAACAGAAAAGGACAAACCATACGAAACTGAAGTGATACAACTGGGTAAGATGAGAGTTCAGATGAGCAGCAGTTCAGCGCTGACGAGGTGGAGGAGACGGACCCGCGGATTGCGGTCTTGTGCGTTTCCGACCTGTAACCTGGATCCAAGGGTCTGGGCGAGGTGGGGGAAGTGGCAGCGGTTCCCATCCAGGGGTAGGTGGTACCGGTATGTCCAGTTCTTTGCAGAAAAATTGAAGATCCTCCGGGTAACGAAGGGTTGTGGACTTTCCGTCTTTTTTTGCCGTGAGGCTGAAGGGGAAACCCCAATGATAGCGAAAGTCGTGCTCTCTTAGCAGGGTGAGGAGTGGTTGCAAAGATCTTCTCTGTTGGAGGGTGATCCATGAGAGGTCTGGAAAAAGTTGCAGGGAAGCCCCGTCAAAATCAATAGCATGCATATTTCGCGCCTTTCTCATAATGTCCTCCTTGAGGGTATAGTTGTGGACTCTGCAAATCACGTCTCGTGGACGAGATCCTGGCCCACGGGGACGCAGAGCTCGGTGTGCACGGTCCAGTTTAACCCGCTGGTGTTCTGGGCGACCTAGAATGCTATTGAAAATGGCTTGTAGAGTCACGTTTAGGTCTTCTTCTTGTGTCGCCTCTGGTAGACCCCTGACCCTAATATTGTTATGTCTGCCTCTGTTGTCGAGGTCCTCCAGGTGGCGTTGGAAGTCCCTGAGGGTGGTAGCTTGTGAAGCTAAGCGGTCGTGTATTTGTGAGAGTTCAATTTTTGTGTCATTTGTTTCCTCTTCTAAGGATGCGACTTTAGTGGACAGTTGATGAAGATCAGTGCGAAGCATATTAATCTCTGTTCTACATGTGTCACGCACTTCTTGAATTAGCATTCGGAAGTCCTGTTTTGTGGGCATGCAGCGGACGTAGTCTCGCCAAGATGTACATGTTTCAGGGTCAGGGTCAAAGTCTGATGCAGCGTGGGCATGAGAGCCCTGCACTACTGCAGAGTAGGAAGCTGGCGTGGGGGGTCCCCTCTGAGGTGGTGGTGATGGGGTAGTAATGCTGGAGTATTTGGTTAGCAATGGGCCTTGCGAAGTCCCCATGTGTGGATGAGCCCCCTGTGATCCTGGTGGCTTCAGGGCCTGGGATGGTGCCGGGGCCCGGACTGTGTCTCTCTGGAGAGGGGAGAGAGAAGGGGCTCTGTCCCTGTGTGGCTGGGAACGTTGTGGCAGGGAGCGGGGGTCCCATTCTGGAGCGTATGAGTCCCAAGGGGGGGATGATTGGCCGGATGACATAGAGGGTGCAGGCCCTATGAGGCATGGGGGAAAGGTCTGCGATAGACTGCCCAGCATGTGGCCTCCAGAGGAGGGGGCGATCGAAAGTTCAGTAGGGGGGGTCGGAGGGTGGGTAGAGGGTAAGTCACCCTCGGATCCGTACCTGTCGCTTCTGCGGTCCGCCGGAGCTTGGAGGGAGGAGGATGGTGAGGTTGCTGTATGAGGCGCCGGCGCCATCTTGGCCTCGTGGTGTCCGGCCGTAGCTCCTTGTCCGAAGTACTCAGTAATGAGTGGCGGGGGGACCGAGGAAGAACGGGTGGTGTGTCCTCTGGGGTCCGTTTCCTTGTTTTTGCGCGGTTTGCCCATGTTTAGTGGCGGTAAGGTGCAGGTCCCAGCTCTATGCAGGCAGGTCGGAGCGGGAGCCTCAGTGAAACACGTCCGCTCGGGAAGCCATCCAAGCCACGCCCCCCTCCTTTGTATATTTATAAGCAGTATTCCACCCATAACCCCATATAGAAATATAATTATATGCATATTCTTATCAGAAATATGTTAAATAGGGTCCTACGTATATTTATAAACAATATTCCACCAATAATCTCCATGTAGAAAAATAATTATATACATATTCTTATAAGAAATACTTTATTTAGGTTCTTATGTATATTTATAAACAATATTCTACCCATAATCCCCATATAGACAAATAATTATATTCATATTCTTATCAGAAATTGGTTAAATTGGTTCCTATGTATATTTATAAACAATATTCCACCATAATCCCCATATAGAAAAATAATTATATGCATATTCTTATGAGAAATGTGTTAAATAGGTTAATATGTATATTTTAAAACAGTAGTCCACCCACAATCCCTATGTAGAAAAATAATTATATGCATATTCTTACCAGAAATCGGTTAAATATGTTCCTATGTATGTTTAACTACAATATTCTATCCATAATCCTCATGTAGAAAAATAATTATATTGCATATTCTTATGAGAAATTGGTTAAATAGGTTCCTATGCATATTTATAAACATATTCCACCAATAATCCCCATGTAGAAAAATAATTATATGCATATTTTTATCAGAAATGGGTTAAATATATTCCTATGTATGTTTAACTACAATATTCCATCCGTATTCCCCATGTAGAAAAATAATTATATGCATATTCTTAAGAGAAATAGGTTAAATAGGTTACTATGTATATTTTAAAACAGTATTCCACCCATAATCCCTATGTAGAAAAATAATTATATGCATATTCTTACCATAAATGGGTTAAATAGGTTCCTATGTATATTTATAAACAATATTCCACCTATAATCCCATAAAAGAAACATATTTATATGCATATTCTTATCAGAAATGGGTTAACTATGTTGCTATGTATATTTATAAACAACATTCCTTCTATAATCCCCATGTAGAGAAATAATTAAATGCATATGCTTATCAGAAATTGGTTAAATAGGTTACTATGTATATTTATAAACATAGTCCACCAATAATCCACATGTAGAAAAATAAATATATGCATATTCTTGTCAGAAATGGGTTAAATAGGTTACTATTTATATTTATAAACAATTTTCCACTATATTCCCCATGTTGAAAAATAATTATATGCATATTCTTATCAGAAATGGGTTAAATAGGTTCCTAGGTATATTTATAAACAATTTTCCACTATAGTCCCCATGTAGAAAAATAATTATATGCATATTTTTTTCAAAAATGGGTTAATTAGTTTCCTTTGTATATTTATAAGCAATATTCCACCCATAACCCCATATAGAAAAATAATTATATGCATATTCTTATTAGAAATGGGTTAAATATATTCCTATGTATGTTTAACTACAATATTCCATCCGTAATCCCCATGTAGAAAAATAATTATATGCATATTCTTAAGAGAAATAGGTTAAATAGGTTACTATGTATATTTTAAAACAGTATTCCACCCATAATCCCTATGTAGAAAAATAATTATATGCATATTCTTACCAGAAATGGGTTAAATAGGTTCCTATGTATATTTATAAACAATATTCCACCTATAATCCCGTAACTGAAACATGTTTATATGCATATTCTTATCAGAAATGGGTTAACTATGTTGCTATGTATATTTATAAACAACATTCCTTCCATAATCCCCATGTAGAAAAATAATTAAATGCATATGCTTATCAGAAATTGGTTAAATAGGTTACTATATATATTTATAAACATAGTCCACCAATAATCCCCATGTAGAAAAATAATTATATGCATATTCTTGTCAGAAATGGGTTAAATAGGTTACTATTTATATTTAAAAACAATTTTCCACTATAGTCCCCATGTTGAAAAATAATGATATGCATATTCCTATCAGAAATGGGTTAAATGGGTTACTGTGTATATTTAAAAACAATATTCCACCCATAATTCCCATGTAGAAAAATAATTATATGCATATTCTTATCAGAATTGGGTTAAATAGGTTCCTATGTATATTTATAAACAATTTTCCACCTTTAATCCCCATGTAGAAAAATAATTTTATGCATGAAAAACATGGACACTCACATGAGTGTAGACGGGTAGGCCGCACACCCCATAAAGTGCAAAAAATTGTACTGGAACCCCCTAACGGGGCTTTAAAGCAGCCAATGAAATACAATATTGATCGTTGAAAAAATTCAATTTTATTAGTACAAAAAGTATATAGATAGAATATTAAAAAGTCACAAAAGATAAATACTGACTATTCGAGTCAAGACATGATCTAAATGTGATCTATCTTTACATAAAACAAAGCATACAATTAAGCCAAGTACTAGGCAAAATGCATTAAATGGCGACCAAAAATATCTAAAATGTTATATACTTGAGAGGGTAACAACAGACATTGCCTGTAATACGATGCATGTATGTGGAACAACAGAAGTTGTATACGTGAATCCTGACGCGTTTCAACCCTTCCCGGGTCCTCTTCAGAGGATGGTTGTCCACTATGAAAAGATCAACATGTGTCAGACATAGCATCAAATCCAACCATACCAAACCTATGTACACGCACCATCTACTAAAGTTACCTAGATTGTATAATTACCTAATACAGGAGTTATAGCATTTCCACGTGCGGTTTAGACTTTGTAGGTTATTGTATTTTAGGTGGTGCAGTTTCTCTTTAGTTCCCCCGTCTCCCCCGTGTCGGACAAGCCCCCAGAAGAGCAGGCAGTGGGCCAAGTGTGTCTTGCGAGGGATCACATCTATCAGCCCCCCATATATGGAAAGGGGGAGGAGGAGGGGAGGGCAACGAACAACCCGAAAAGTACCTGAGTGGGTATACGTTAATGCTGGAAGTAGAAAAATATTGGCTGTTAGATACTCAGAGAGCGGGGGGTCACTTGATTAATCCACACAGATTGGGAAATTTCCCAGCTGTAGAAATCTATAGAGACATTAAATGTTGAGTACATGGGTGTATAGAGGGCATTAATGAGGAGATGAGAGGAAGGGGAGGAAAAAATGTGAGGAAAAAGATGGGGAAGGGGGAAAGGCAAAAAGAGGAGACGAAGGAATAGAGAGGGAGGTGAGAAGAAGTGAAGAAGAGGGAATAACCCAAAGCAGTGTATGTGAAGATAGAGCAAGTGAAAAATAGTAAATGCCCTGCTGATAATCAATCCCCATGTACCATAAAAATATATGCAGAGAGCAAAAAGGTAGGGTGCCGACACACCACCAATGAGTGGGCAAGTGAGATGGAGGGGGGATGGGGGAAGAAAGGAATGCCAAAAAGAATGGATAAAGGTGATAAACAGAATAAAAGGAAAAAAGGAGAAAAGGAGGAGAAACAAAAGGCGGGAAAGGGTGGGAGAGGGAAAAATGATGGAGGGAACGGGAAAATAGGAAGGGGGGGGGGTAAAGAGGGGAAGGGGAAAAAAAATAAAATAAAATAAAATAAAAAAATAAAAAAATAAAAAGGGGGGGGGGAACGGGAAGGGGATAGGAAGTGCTAAGGGAGGGAAGGAAAGAAAGGGGAGGGGGAAGAAGCAGAAAAGAGGGGGAAGGGAAAGGGAAGAAAAAGGAAAGTTGGTTTGGGGACAGGGGGTGAAGAGGGGGAAGGGTGCACAAGGAAGGTGAAAAAGGTGTGGATAGAGTGATGAGCGGGGTGTGAGATGGAAAGGGGCGGGAGGGGAAGGGGGGAGGAGGGAAGGGGGAGAGGGGAGAAAGAAGAAGGGGGAAGGAGGAAGGGGGAGAGGGGGAGATGGGGGGAGAGGGGGAAGAAGGGGAAGGGAATGAGGTAGAAAAGTGAAGGGAGTAGGGGAAGTGCAAGTGAAGTGAAAGACGGGGTATGGAACGTGGAGGGACAGGGGGAAAAGGGGGGTCGTGGGGGGATATGCCAAGTGAAAAAAACCAATGTAGAACAAACGTGCACAAAACAATCATCAAATGAGGGTGACAAACTATGTGAACATGCGAGGGAGGTGTCGGAACTAATTACCTAATTCAGCTGAACTGAGTAGAAGAATTGAAGTATTCTGGATAATGAAAAATTAAGGTGTAAATGGATCTGACAAGGTCAACAACGGTTTAAAGGAGGACCAAGTCGTTAAAAGAATGTTACATTCGATCATATGTGCTTACCAGTGGGAGCTGTCAGTCTGTGTGGCCTGTCTCCAGTTGGAAAAGGATCCAATGAATATCCCCTGGCGGTTCCCATATTTATGGGGAGTGCCGATTGGCTGACTCCCTTCAGGTGTTCGTGTGTCCTGCGTCCCTCCTCCCCCCCCCCCACCGGGGGAAGCGAGCAGCACCGTTGTGCGCCCTGGTGTGGTCCCCCCGGCGTTCCGGAAAGGAAAACACCTTCGGGCGTCCCCGTCGCTTCCTCCGCAACTGCGCAGGCGCCGCTACGTCACGCGCACGCGCCCTAGGGCGCAGGCGCGTGAGTGCGGTGTCCGGAAGGGATCCGGGACGCCGCTGGCAGGGAGAGAGGTGTCCCACCCAGGTGAGGCCACCTAGTGGGCACTTAGGGAGACGCGGGACCCAAGCGTCTCCTCTCTCACCCTGCCAGGAAGACACAGAAAAGGGTGCACCCCCGCCCCCAGAGGAGAAAACCGGGCACTGGGGGAAACAGTGGGGGACACAGAGCCATACTGCCCAGAGGTGCTATTATGTAAAAAACGCTGGTAGTAGTGGTGAGAAATGGCTCAGGCCATTTACATGAACTGTTCGATGGTGCTAAACATATGGTCTGCATGCCATGGACTGATTGCTTGCTGGCCATCTTGAATGCATCCTACCATGCATGGCATTGTATGTTTTGGCATGATTGCACAGTTGCAAAAACAATGATTTTCTTACAACCTGCGCGATCGGGATGGTACATGTACGAAAATAAGAAAAGAAAAATTACATGATAGTAAATATTAAAGTCATAGAAAAATTCCGAACTGTATTAAGGCTAGATTTCACAAGGGGTAGAATGATACAGAGTACATGGTTCATTTTATTAAATCCAGTGACATACACATAAACGTCTCATGCATGTGAGCATGATGAGAAAAGCAATGAAAACAGTAAAAACAATAAAGTGATGACTATTAATGATTATGCGTGGGGAAAACCAGGCAGTGACATGCAACCAGCTGGAAACGCTAATGAGAAAAATGTATGGGGACAATTGGCTAAGGTCAGCAAAGGGAAGGGGAAGGAGAAGGGGGGGGGGAAACGAGGGGGGGGAAAGGAGGGGGAGGGGGAAGAGGGGGGAAAACGGGGGAAGAAAGAGGAAAGAGAAAAAAAAAAAAAAAAAAGGGGAAGGGGGGGGAAGGAGGAAAGGGGGAGTCATTGTGTCTTCCCTGATGAGAATCCCTGCAAAAAGGGAGCAAATGAAATTGATTCATTTAAACCTGGTGGAGAGGTGGCCTGTAACTGGAATATCCATCTCTGCTCTTTTTGCAGCAGAGACTTATTCCAGTCGCCACCTCTGTTGGGGATGTTTATTCTATAGAGGGCCACATTTTTTCAACGATCAATATTGTATTTCATTGGCTGCTTTAAAGCCCCATTAGGGGGTTCCAGTACAATAATTTTATGCATATTCTTAATAGAAAGGGGTTAAATAGGTTACTATGTATATTTATAAACAATTTTCCACTATAGTCCCCATGTAGAAAAAAAATTATATGAATATTCTTATCAGAAATGTTTTAATTAGGTTCCTATGTATATTTATTAGCAATATTCCACCCATAACCCCATATAGAAATATAATTATATGCATATTCTTATCAGAAATAGCCAGGAGATAGGTTAAATAGGGTCCTATGTATATTTATAACCAATATTCCACCAATAATCTCCATGTAGAAAAATAATTATATGCATATTCTTATAAGAAATACTTCATTTAGGTTCCAATGTATATTTATAAACAATATTCTACCCATAATCCCCATATAGAAAAACAATTATATTCATATTCTTATCAGAAATTGGTTAAATTGGTTCCTATGTATATTTATAAACAATATTCCACCATAATCCCCATATGGAAAAATAATTACATGCATGTTCTTATCAGAAATTGGTTAAATAGGTTCCTATGCATATTTATAAACATATTCCACCAATAATCCCCATGTAAAAAAATAATTATATGCATATTTTTTTCAAAAATGGGTTAATTAGTTTCCTTTGTATATTTATAAGCAATATTCCACCCATAACCCCATATAGAAAAATAATTATATGCATATTCTTATCAGAAATGGGTTAAATATATTCCTATGTATGTTTAACTACAATATTCCATCCGTAATCCCCATGTAGAAAAATAATTATATGCATATTCTTAAGAGAAATAGGTTAAATAGGTTACTATGTATATTTTAAAACAGTATTCCACCCATAATCCCTATGTAGAAAAATAATTATATGCATATTCTTACCAGAAATGGGTTAAATAGGTTCCTATGTATATTTATAAACAATATTCCACCTATAATCCCGTAAGTGAAACATATGCATATTCTTATCAGAAATTGGTTGAATAGGTTACTATGTATATTTGTAAACATAGTCCACCAATAATCCCCATGTAGAAAAATAATTATATGCATATTCTTGTCAGAAATGGGTTAAATAGGTTACTATTTATATTTATAAACAATTTTCCACTATAGTCCCCATGTTGAAAAATAATTATATGCATATTCTTATCAGAAATGGGTTAAATAGGTTCCCATGTAGTCCCCATGTAGAAAAATAATGTTATGCTTATTCTTATCAGAAAGGGGTTAAATGGGTTACTGTGTATATGTATAAACAATATTCCACCCATAATTCCCATGTAGAAAAATAATTATATGCATATTCTTATCAGAAATGTGTTAAAAAGGTTCCTATGTATATTTATAAACAATATTCAACACATAATCCCTATATAGCAATATAATTATATGCATATTCTTATCAGATATGGGTTAAATATATTCCTATGTATGTTTAACTACAATATTCCATCCGTAATCCCCATGTAGAAAAATAATTATATGCATATTCTTAAGAGAAATAGGTTAAATACGTTACTATGTATATTTTAAAAGAGTATTCCAACCACAATCCCTATGTAGAAAAATAATTATATGCATATTCTTACCAGAAATGGGTTAAATAGGTTCCTATGTATATTTATAAACAATATTCCACCTATAATCCCGTAACTGAAACATATTTATATGCATATTCTTATCAGAAATGGGTTAACTATGTTGCTATGTATATTTATAAACAACATTCCTTCCATAATCCCCATGTAGAAAAATAATTAAATGCATATGCTTATCAGAAATTGGTTAAATAGGTTACTGTGTATATTTATAAACATAGTCCACCAATAATCCCCATGTAGAAAAATAATTTTATGCATATTCTTATCAGAAAGGGGTTAAATAGGTTACTATGTATATTTATAAACAATTTTCCACTATAGTCCCTATGTAGAAAAAAAAATTATATGAATATTCTTATCAGAAATGTTTTAATTAGGTTCCTATGTATATTTATTAGCAATATTCCACCCATAACCCCATACAGAAATATAATTATATGCATATTCTTATCAGAAATAGCCAGGAGATCACCGCCGAGGGATCCTCAAAGAAGTGCGCCTTGCCGTCCCGGACCACTCGGAGGCGCGCTGGAAACAACATGGCGTAAGCTAGATGGCGGTTGCGCAGCTGGCGTTTGGCCTCCGAGAATTGCGCCCTCTTCTTTTGCACCTCGGCGGAGAAGTCGGGATAGACCGCCACGTGTGTATCTCCAAGCGGGATGTTACCCTTTTCCCGGATAAGGCGCAGGATGGTGTCCCTGTCGCGGAAATTTAACAATTTCGCAATGAAGGTTCGCGGGGGGGCTCCGGGAGCAGGTGGTCGCGCCGCCAGCCGGTGTGCGCGCTCCACTACGAAGGTGGAGGAGAAGGCCTCCCTGCCGAATGTAGTGATCAGGAGATTCTCCAGGAACGTTGGGGGGTTTGAGCCCTCCACTTTTTCTGGGAGTCCCACGAAACGGAGATTACAACGGCGCAATCTGTTCTCCATTTCGTCCTGTTTGCTAAGGACTATGTTTAGCTGGTATTGCAGTCTCTCTACATTGACCTGCAGTGGCGGGATTTCATCTTCGGCCTGGCCGATCCTGCGCTCTGTCTCGGACACCCTCTCCCTGAGTTTGTGGATGTCTTGTCGGATAAGCGATATGTCGACCTTAACCTCTTCTATTTTGGTGGTGAGGGTGGTTTGGCAGACCGAGACCGCCTCCAGGATCCGAGCAGTGTCTCCGGATGTCTGGGCCTCTTCCCCAGATGTCGGGGGGGCGCCATCTTCAGCCACCGGTTCCCGCTCCTCGTGGCGGTACTTATCAAGTTTCCCGAGGGTCCCGGTGTTGCATCTGGGTGGTGACATGATCACGGGAGATGACTGAGTGTTTCGTGATGTCTGGAGCCAAGTTTAGGGGTGATTTAGCCCCGCAGGATGAGTTGTTAGGATATTAGTAGCCGGAGCTCTCACGCCGCACACCTCACTCCATGAAGCTTCAGGCCACGCCCCCCTTTGCCATTGCTCTTGACAGAGAAGTCAGGGGAAGTGGCACGTGGGGGAGGAAATATTATAAGCTCAGTTTTGGACAAGTTGAGTTTGAGGAAGTGGTGTGACATCCATACAGATATGTCGGTTAGTAAGTTAGTGATGCGTGAAGAGACTGATGGAGTGAGTTGAGGGGTGGAGAGATAGATTTGTGTGTCATCAGCATAGAAATGATATTGAAAGCCATGAGAGGCTATCAGCTGACCCAGGGAAGAGGTGTAGATTGAAAATAAAAGAGGTCCAAGAACAGAACCTTGGGGGACCCCGACAGAGAAGGGAAGAGGAGTGGAGGAAGTAGAATTGTAAGTGACACTGAAGGTGCGTTGGGATAGGTAGGATGAGAGCCACTGAAGAGCACAGTCACGGAGACCGATGGAGTGAAGTTTTTTTTTGAGGAGGGGGTGGTCAACCGTGTCAAAGGCAGCTGAAAGATCCAGAAGTAGGAGTACAGAATAGTGTCCGTTGGTTTTTGCAGTTTGTGAGTTTTAAAAGAGCAGTTTCTGTGGAGTGTTGAGGGCGAAATCCAGATTGAAGGGGATCAAGAAGGTTGTTTTTAATGATTATAAGTATATTCTTATCACAAATGGGTTAAATATGTTCCTATGTATATTTATAAACAATATTCCACTCATAATCCCCATATAGACAAATAATTATATTAATATTCTTATGAGCAATGGGTTAAATAGGTTCCTATGTATATTTATAAACAATTTTCCACTATAGTCCCCAAGTAGAAAAATAATTATATGCATATTCTTATCATAAATGGGTTAAATAGGTTACTGTGTATATTTATAAACAATATTCCACCCATAATTTCCATGTAGAAAAATAATTATATGCATATTCTTATCAGAAATGGGTTAAATAGGTTACTATGTATATTTATAAACAATATTCCACCCATAATTCCCATGTAGAAAAAAAATTATATGCATATTCTTATCAGAAATGGGTTAAATAGGTTCCTATGTATATTTATAAACAATATTCCACCTATAACCCCCATACTGAAAAATATTTATTAGCATATTCTTATCAGAAAGGGGTTAAATAGGTTACTATGTATATTTATAAACAATATTCTACCCATAATTCCCATGTAGACAAATAATTATATGCATATTGTTATCAGAAATGGATTAAATAGGTTCCTATGTATATTTATAAACAATATTCCACCAATAGCCCCATATAGAAAAATAATTATATGCATATTTGTATCAGAAATGGGTTAAATAGTGTCCTATGTATATTTAGAAACAATATTCCACCTATAATCCCCATGTAGAAAAATAATTATATGCATATTCTTATCAGAAATACTTTAATTAGGTTCCTATGTATATTTATAAACAATGTTCCACTATAATCCCCATACTGAAAAATATTTATATGCATATTCGTATCAGAAATGGGTTAAATAGCATCCTATGTATATTTATAAACAATATTCCACCAATCATCACCATGTAGAAAAATAATTATATGCATATTCTTATCAGAAATGCTTTAATTAGGTTCCTATGTATATTTATAAACAATATTCCACCCAAAACCCCATATAGAAAAATAATTATATGCATATTCTTATCAGAAATGGGTTAAATAGGTCCCTATGTATAATTATAAACATTTTTCCACCATAATGCCTATATAGAAAAATGATTATATGCATATTCTTATCAGAAATAGGTTAAATACATTCCTATGTATATTTATAAACAATATTCCACCCATAATCCCCATGTAGAAAATAATTATATGCATATTCTTATCAGAAATGGGTTAAATAGGTTACTATGTATGCAAAATGTGTGAAAACTATCGCCTATATCTCACAATGCTCTGCGCCTGGGACCACTCATGAAATCAAATGTAGTGAAATAAAAGCAGCTACTTAAATGAAAAACATATATACATGAGCAAAAAGGTGTAAAACAATGGTGCCAAGTCTCTGATTCCTTATTTGCAGCAGCGCTGTGTGCCCGATGTCAAGACACATATGAATGAGACAAAAATGATAAAGAAGATGTGTAGGACAGTTCAAAAGAATTGCAGTCTGTGCATATAAAGAGTTTCTTATCACCAGGAAAACAACACCGCGTGAGGGGGTGTCCCCCAGTGAGATTGCACTCACCACAATTCCAGAAAAAACAGGCCTTTGTACTGTTGTTTTTTAGTAACCTTCCATCTTCTATCACCAACCACCAGATGTTATTATCTCGATTAATAATATACCATAAGGGGAAAAAACAAACTCATATAGCGTAATATTGCTAATGATAAGTTTATTGACATATAGTATTCCCTCCCCCCTTAAAAGCTGCGTACCAAATAAAAACAATAGTAAAGCAGTAAGAGCGCTTGTAAAGTGCACTGTGCCTTAGTCTACATCTCCTGGGAGGAGTTGCCAGAGCGCTCGCTGTATGCAGCTGGTTTCACTTGCTTCCTGGTTCCTTCCGGTGCGTGGAACGCACACGTCACTTCCGGTGGATTATGACCCTGACGCGTTTCGTCACTTCCGGACGTCATCTGAGGGCGTAATCCACCTATCATTCAGCCGGTTTTTATACCAGTGGCAGATACAACAGCCAATGGGAGAGGACCTTTAAATAGGATACCTCCCTATGACGCTGGAGATTTACAGAACTGTCAGCAATGGGAAACTAAATTCGCAACGCCGGCAGACTTTTTTTAAGAAACTGACACTGCCGTCTGTACCAGAAAAAACTGTGACATATATGTCCTATACATAACTGTACTTAGCTTAAACCAATACAGCATATATTCAATATCCTCACTGTGCATAAGGCAATGGGCATAATTCAGGACATATAAGGTGATGGGATGCATTCCTCCATGTATCAACTTATCCTGTTTAGACTGTTTATTTAGCATATACCACAGCAGTCTTCAGTATTATTATAGATGTCGGGATAAAAACGAGTAAATACTAATATCCAATGATAAAAATTATCATGACGTTATCCAATATCAAACAACCATAAATAAATACTATACATGGAGGACGCAGTACAATGGCATTAAATACACGTTTATGGTATAAATAGAGATAAATAGGTGCACTAACTGTTTAAATATGTGACAGGTAAAACCAGCTGCCTAAAGTTGATAAGAATTAATAAAAAATTCTTAAAAAATCAATACATTAAAAATAGGCTAAAATAATGTGTCCAAATAAGGATGAAGGAGATTATGTGTATGTATGTATGTATAGAACGTGCGGCCATACATAATAAAACTATTCTATGATCAATGTGATTGTAAGTCTTGATAAAAAATGATAAGAAATAAATAATTAAATTATATTTCATAGGGAATATTGTGTTAGAAACATTAAGAAGTATTAAGATACACCGGAAGGAACCAGGAAGCAAGTGAAACCAGCTGCATAGAGCGAGCGCTCTGGCAACTCCTCCCGGGAGACGTAGACTAAGGCACAGTGCATTTTAGAAACGCTCTTACTGCTTTACTATTGTTTTTATTTGGTACGCAGCTTTTAAGGGGGGAGGGAATACTATATGTCAATAAACTTATCATTAGCAATATTACGCTATATGAGTTTGTTTTTTCCCCTTATGGTATATTATTAATCGAGAATGCTAGCGACATCTGGTGGTTGGTGATAGAAGATGGAAGGTTACTAAAAAACAACAGTACAAAGGCCTGTTTTTTCTGGAATTGTGGTGAGTGCAATCTCACTGGGGGACACCCCCTTACGCGGTGTTGTTTTCCTGGTGACAAGAAACTCTTCATATGCACAGACTGGAATTCTTTTGAACTGTCCTACACATCTTCTTTATCATTTTTGTCTCATTCATATGTGTCTTGACATCGGGCACACAGCGCTGCTGCAAATAAGGAATCAGAGACCAGGTTACTATGTATATTTAGAAACAATATTCCACCCATAATCCCCATGTAGAAATATAATTATATGCATATTCTTATCAGAAATATTTTAATTAGGTTCCTACGTATATTTATAAACAATGTTTCACTATAATCCCCATATAGAAAAATAATTATATACATATTCTTATCAGAAATTGGTTAAATAGGTTCCAATGTATATTTATAAACAATATTCCACCCATAATTCCCATGTAGAAATATAATTATATGCATATTCTTATCAGAAATGCTTTAATTAGGTTCCTATGTATATTTATAAACAATTTTCCACCATAATCCCCATATAGAAAAATAATTATATGCATATTCTTATCAGAAATTGGTTAAATAGGTTCCTACGTATATTTAAAAAACAATAATCCACCAATAATCCCCATGTAGAAAAATAATTATATGCATATTTTTATCAGAAATTGGTAAAATATGTTGCTATGTATATTTATAAACAATATTCCACCCACAATCCCCATATAGAAAAATTATTATATGCATATTCTTATCAGAAATGGGTTAAATATATTCATATGTATGTTTAACTACAATATTCCATCCACAATCCCCATGTAGAAAAATAATTATATGCATATTCTTAAGAGAAATGGGTTAAATAGGTTACTATGTATATTTTAAAACAGTATTCCACCCATAATCCCTATGTAGAAAAATAATTATATGCATATTCTTACCAGAAATGGGTTAAATAGGTTACTATGTACATTTATAAACAATATTCCACCCATAATTCCCATGTAGAAAAATAATTATATGCATATTCTTATCAGAAATGGGTTAAATAGGTTACTATGTATATTTATAAACAATATTAGACCCATAATTCCCATGTAGAAAAATAATTATATGCATTTTCTTATCAGAAATGCTTTAATTAGGTTCCTATGTATATTTATAAACAATATTCCACTATAATCCCCATATAAAAAAAAATTATATACATATTCTTATCAGAAATTGGTTAAATAGGGTCCTATGTATATTTATAAACAATATTCCACCCAAAACCCCATATAGAAAAATATTTATATGCATATTCTTATCAGAAATGGGTTAAATAGGTTCCTATGTATATTTAAAAAAACAATATTCCACCAATAATCCCCATGTAGAAAAATAATTATATGCATATTTTTATCAGAAATGGGTTAAATATGTTGCTATGTATATTTATAAACAATATTCCACCCATGATCCCCATGTAGAAAAATAATTATATGTATATTCTTATCAGAAATGGGTTAAATAGGTTCCTATGTATATTTATAAACAATTTTCCACTATAGTCCCCAAGTAGAAAAAAAATTATTTGCATATTCTTATCAGAAAGGGGTTAAATAGGTTACTATGTATATTTATAAACAATATTCCACCCATAATTCCCATGTAGAAAAATAATTATATGCATATTCTTATCAAAAAGGGGTTAAATAGGTTACTATGTATATTTATAATCAATATTCCACCCATAATTTCCATGTAGAAAAATAATTATATGCATATTCTTATCAGAAATGGGTTAAATATGTTACTATGTATATTTATAAACAATATTCCACCCATAATTCCCATCTAGAAAAATAATTATATGCATATTCTTATCAGAAATGGGTTAAATAGGTTCCTATGTATATTTAAAAAACAATTTTCCACCAATAATCCCCATGTAGAAAAATAATTATATGCATATTTTTATCAGAAATGGGTTAAATACATCCATCTACAATCCCCATCAAAGCTTACAGGAAATCTCTCATTAGACACCTGCTAAATGCGGCTAAGGGATGTATCCCTCTTCTCTGGAAACAAAGTCGCCCCCCATCCACATCTATGTGGGTACGTAAGGTCGAAGAGATCAAGCAGATGGAAGACCTGATCCTCTCTGCGCAACAAAAACAAGAGATGTTCAAACGTACTTGGGATATCTGGAATGTCTTCATCTTTTCAGATGAAGGTCAACAATTGCTTAGTAACTAACTCTCCCCTCTTTCTTTGACCTCCTCGGAGGCTAGATTCGATATAACTTGTCGAGGATATCGCCGCCGTGTCTCCCACGCCCTCTCCCCTGCCCTCTCCCCCCCTTTTCTCTATTCTTTATATGGTTGTAAAGTGGAAAAAGTAGGCGAGGTTCACCCCGAATACACTACCTGAAATTGGGCGTGAGCTCACCTATTACATGTTGAACTAAAAGTTGTATGTACGAGCCAATAAGTACACTCTAAATGTAACTGTTCTGACCATTTATTTGTCTGAGCGTTGTCAACTTGAAATGGCCGAATCGGCACCTGCTTTTGCTTGTATGTTTTGGGGCCCTCACCCTTGATTGGAGTTGAATAAAATTTATATTTGAAAAAAAAAAAAAAAAAAAGAAATGGGTTAAATATGTTGCTATGTATATTTATAAACAATATTCCACCCATAATCCCCATGTAGAAAAATAATTATATGCATATTCTTATAAGAAATTGGTTAAATACATTCCTATGTATGTTTAACTACAATATTCCACCCTTAATCCATATGTAGAAAAAAAATTATAAGTATATTCTTATCAGAAATGGGTTAAATATGTTCGTAGGTATATTTATAAACAATATTCCACCCATAATCCCCATATAGACAAATATTTATATTAATATTCTTATGAGCAATGGGTTAAATAGGTTCCTATGTATATTTATAAACAATTTTCCACTATAGTCCCCAAGTAGAAAAATAATTATATGCATATTCTTATCAGAAAGGGGTGAAATAGGTTACTGTGTATATTTATAAACAATATTCCACCTATAATCCCCATACTGAAAAATATTTATTAGCATATTCTTATCAGAAAGGGGTTAAATAGGTTACTATGTATATTTATAAACAATATTCTACCCATAATTCCCATGTAGACAAATAATTATATGCATATTCTTATCAGAAATGGGTTAAATAGGTTCCTATGTATATTTATAAACAATATTCCACCAATAGCCCCATATAGAAAAATAATTATATGCATATTCTTATCAGAAATACTTTAATTAGGTTCCTATGTATATTTATAAACAATGTTCCACTATAATCCCCATACTGAAAAATATTTAAATGCATATTCGTATCAGAAATGGGTTAAATAGCATCCTATGTATATTTATAAACAATATTCCACCAATCATCACCATGTAGAAAAATAATTATATGCATATTCTTATCAGAAATGCTTTAATTAGGTTCCTATGTATATTTATAAACAATATTCCACCCAAAACCCCATATGGAAAAATAATTATATGCATATTCTTATCAGAAATGAGTTAAATAGGTCCCTATGTATATTTATAAACATTTTTCCACCATAATGCCTATATAGAAAAATGATTATATGCATATTCTTATCAGAAATAGGTTAAATACGTTCCTATGTATATTTATAAACAATATTCCACCCATAATCCCCATGTAGAAAAATAATTATATGCATATTCTTATCAGAAATGGGTTAAATAGGTTACTATGTATATTTAGAAACAATATTCCACCCATAATCCCCATGTAGAAATATAATTATATGCATATTCTTATCAGAAATATTTTAATTAGGTTCCTATGTATATTTATATACAATTTTCCACCATAATCCCCATATAGAAAAATAATTATATGCATATTCTTATCAGAAATTGGTTAAATAGGTTCCTATGTATATTTAAAAAACAATATTCCACCAAAAATCCCCATGTAGAAAAATAATTATATGCATATTTTTATCAGAAATTGGTAAAATATGCTGCTATGTATATTTATAAACAATATTCCACCCATAATCCCCATATAGAAAAATTATTATATGCATATTCTTATCAGAAATATATATGGGTTAAATATATTCATATGTATGTTTAATTACAATATTCCATCCATAATCCCCATGTAGAAACATAATTATGTGCATATTCTAAAGAGAAATGGGTTAAATAGGTTCCTATGTATATTTATAAACAATATACCACCCATAATTCCCATGTAGAAAAATAATTATTTGAATATTCTTATCAGAAATGCTTTAATTAGGTTCCTATGTATATTTATAAACAATTTTCCACCATAATCCCCATATAGAAAAATAATTATATGCATATTCTTATCAAAAATTGGTTAAATAGGTTCCTATGTATATTTAAAAAACAATATTCCACCTATTATCCCCATACTGAATAATATTTATATGCATATTCTTATCAGAAAGGGGTTAAATAGGTTACTATGTATATTTATAAACAATATTCCACCCATAATTCCCATGTAGAAAAATAGTTATATCCATATTCTTATCAGAAATGGGTTAAATAGGTTACTATGTATATTTATAAACAATATTAGATCCATAATTCCCATGTAGAAAAATAATTATATGCATATTCGTATCAGAAATGCTTTAATTAGGTTCCTATGTATATTTATAAACAATATTCCACAATTAGCCCCATATAGAAAAATAATTATATGCATATTGGTATCAGAAATGGGTTAAATAGTATCCTATGTATAATTATTTTTTTTCTTCCTTTTTTTTCCTTTTCCTTTTTTGCTTTTTATTTTTTCTTCCTTTTTGCTTTTTTTTTTCTTTTTTTTTCCCTTTTTCCCTCCTTTTTTCCCTTTTTTTTTTTTTTCTTTCTTTTTTTTTCTTCCTTTTCCACATCAGCAAACTTTTAGAGAGATTTTAAGTCAGCTGCGTCATTTACGCTGCGCCCCCTCTCTTTTTCGCATCATTGTGGCTTAAGGAAAATTGTGGTCTCTTTAATACCAAGACTTTTTACCAATATTTCCCTTTCCTTTTTATCCATTTAAAGTGCCAATATTTACTTATCTGCTTTTGTCTCCTTTTTTATTTCCCCTACCCTCCTCCCACCCCCCCAAAAGAAAAAAAAAAAAACCCCTCCTCCCTCTCCCCTCCATGATCCTCAAGCCTCCATAATTGTCAAATACTTTTCTGTGTTCCTATACTCATGCCATCTTGCCCACATCTTAGTGTATTTATCTCGCCAGCCTTCCATCGTGTGATTTGCTTCTTCCATTCCTCTAGCCCATTCTACCCTTATTATCCAATCCTTCATCCTTGGGGCTTCTACCCCTTTCCAGTGACAAGGGATCAGTGCTTTAGCTGCGTTTAGGAGGAATGGGGTAACTGACTTGATGTATTGGGGGATCTCTCTTTCCGTGTCATGGAACAGACACGTCCAAGGATTTTTGTTAACCTGCTCCCCCGTTATCTGTTGTATTTCACCCAGGACTTCTCCCCAATATTTCTGGATTTTGGCACACTCCCACCAAAGATGGGCAAGAGTGCCCATTTCTCCACATCCTCTCCAACAAGTTGGGGGGGACTCAGCATCGTATTCGTGTACCTTCCGAGGCGTCCTATGCCATCTTGCTATCGCTTTATAGGCCATTTCATATGTCCGGGAGTCTCTTGCTGTTAAGTGAACCATCTTTAGAATCTTACTTCTGTGTGCTTCTCCTTCTAAGCCTCCTATTTCTTTTTCCCACTTATGCAAGAAAGTGGGGGGTCCTTTACTAGCTTCCCCCCTAAGAACACTATATAATTTTGAGATACTTCCTTTCACACACGTGGGGGTATTTAATAGTTTTTCAATATCTCTTAACTGATCCTTTCCTCTTAGTGGTTGTGGCAGTGAACGTGTAAAGTGCAGTATCTGTGCGTACCTCCACTTATCTAGTGGTTTGTCCCCCCAAGCCTGTGTGATTTCAGTGTAAGTGTACAATCTATTTCCTTTCATCACGTCTTGTAGTTGTATTACGTCTTTTTTTGCCCATCTCGTAAAATATAGGTGTTCCTCCTTCCCAGGTAAAAAATAATCTGTGTTTAATAGTGATAATAGTGGTGAGTTGAATTCCCAATGGCAACTCTTGCCTACCCTATCCCAGATTCTAAAAGTGTTCTTGGTCAAAAAATTAACTCTATTTCCCAAATCCCTATATTGTGGTGGGGTCCATATTAATTTTTCTATATCCACCCCACTCAGTGTTGCTTCAATATTTACCCAACTTTTCTCCTGTTTACTGTGTAGCCAGTCAGTTATTCTAGAGATAACAACCGACTGATAGTACCTTCTAATATCCGGTGCACCTACCCCTCCCAATTTTTTATCCTTCGACAAAGTGTCATATGCTACCCTAGGGTGCTTACGTGCCCATAAAAAAATTTTAAGATTAATGACTGCAGTTTAACAAAAAATATAGGGGGGATTTCTATTGGGACCATTTGGAAGGTGTATAGTAACATGGGAAGCACAAACATTTTGATCGCATTTATCCTGCCGATCCAAGACAGGGCTTTATGTCTCATCCTACCTAGTAGATCTTTAGTTTTATTAAGTAAGGGTACATAGTTATCGGCAAAGAGGTCCCCCGGTGAGGATGATATTTTTATACCTAGATAGACCAATTCCCTCTCACACCATACAAATGGGAGCCCAGCTTGAAGTGCCCTCTGTTCACGCTTAGGGATTGATATATTTAGGAGTTCTGACTTACTCATATTTACTTTAAGGTTTGCCAAGCCTCCGTAGTGCTCCAACTCCTTGAGCACCATGGGGATTGTCGTTCTAGGTTGGGTAACGAAACATAGCAAATCGTCAGCAAAAGCTGCTATTTTGTACTCCTTTGTTCCCACCTTGATTCCCTGAATATCTTCGTTCCTACGAAAAGTCGCTAAAAGTGGCTCCAAGGATAAGATAAACAAAATTGGGGAAAGAGGGCAACCCTGTCTTGTCCCGTTAAACAATTCAAGGGGACAAGACAGGGTCCCATTCACTCTAATCCTCGCCTTGGGATGCCTATATAGTGAGAGGATCCATTTCATCATCCTCTCCCCCAATCCTAGATGTTTCAGGGTTTCAGTCATAAAGCCCCAGTCCACTCTATCGAATGCCTTTTCGGCATCGATTGATAGCAGGGCTGCAGGGGTATTGCTCCTGATTGCTTCTTGCATAAGAAGAATTGTTTTCAGTGAGTTGTCTCTCCCCTCCCTACCCAGGACAAATCCCACTTGATCACTATGAATCCATTGTTTTAATCCAGTTTTCAGCCTATCTGCAAGTATTTTAGCGAAAATTTTTGTATCTATGTTTAAGAGCGAGATTGGTCTGTAGCTACCGGGTGAGGCTGGATCCTTTCCTTCTTTCAAGATAAGGGTAATATACGCTAATAGGGATTCTTCTCGGGACTCTTCGTTCTCCCCGAGGGCATTCAGATAGTCGCACAGTTTGGGTACAAGTATTTGAGAAAATATTTTGTAGTAAGCTACGGAGTATCCGTCGGGGCCCGGGCTCTTTCCTCCTATGTATAATTATAAACATTTTTCCAACATAATCCCTATATAGAAAAATGATTATATGCATATTCTTATCAGAAATAGGTTAAATACATTCCTATGTATATTTATAAACAATATTTCACCCATAATCCCCATGTAGAAAAATAATTATATGCATATTCTTATCAGAAATGGGTTAAATAGGTTACTATGTATATTTAGAAAAATATCCCACCCATAATCCCCATGTAGAAATATAATTATATGCATATTCTTATCAGAAATGGGTTAAATAGGTTCCTATGTATATTTATAAACAATATTCCACCCATAATTCCCATGTAGAAATATAATTATATGCATATTCTTATCAGAAATGCTTTAATTAGGTTCCTATGTATATTTATAAACAATTTTCCACCATAATCCCCATATAGAAAAATAATTATATGCATATTCTTATCAGAAATTGGTTAAATAGGTTCCTAAGTATATTAAAAAAACAATATTCCACTAATAATCCCCATGTAGAAAAATAATTATATGCATATTTTTATCAGAAATTGGTAAACTATGTTGCCATGTATATTTATAAACAATATTCCATCCATAATCCCCATGTAGAAAAATAATTATATGCATATTCTTACCAGAAATGGGTTAAATAGGTTACTATGTATATTTTAAAACAGTATTCCACCCATAATCCCTATGTAGAAAAATAATTATATGCATATTCTTACCAGAAATGGGTTAAATAGGTTCCTATGTATATTTATAAACAATATTTCACCTATAATCCCCATACTGAAAAATATTTATATGCATATTCTTATCAGAAAGGGGTTAAATAGGTTCCTATGTATATTTATAAACAATATTCCACCCATAATTCCCATGTAGAAAAATAATTATATGCATATTCTTATCAGAATTGGGTTAAATAGGTTCCTATGTATATTTATAAACAATTTTTCACCCATAATCCCCATGTAGAAAAATAATTTTATGCATATTCTTATCAGAAAGGGGTTAAATAGGTTACTATGTATATTTATAAACAATTTTCCACTATAGTCCCCATGTAGAAAAAAAAATTATATGAATATTCTTATCAGAAATGTTTTAATTAGGTTCCTATGTATATTTATTAGCAATATTCCACCCATAACCCCATATAGAAATATAATTATATGCATATTCTTATCAGAAATGGGTTAAATGGGTTACTATGTATATTTATAAACAATATTCCACCTATAATTCCCATGTAGAAAAATAATTATATGCATATTCTTATCATAAATGGGTTAAATAGGTTACTATGTATATTTATAAACAATTTTCCACCCATAACTCAGTGGGAGAAATAGTGATCCATCACTAGTGTCAGTGTGAAAAATAAACCCACAGTTTTGGTGTCAGTGAGATGAATAATGAATGATCATTGGTATCAGAAATGGGTTAAATATGAATGTATGTATATTTATAAACAATATTCAACCCATAATCCCCATATAGCAAAATAATTATATGCATATTCAAACAGAAATATGTTTAATATGTTGCTACATATATTTATAAACAATAATCCACCCATAATCACAATGTAAAAAAATAATTATATGCATATTCTCATCAGAAATGGGTTAAATAGGTTCCTATGTATATTTATAAACAATATTCCACCCATAATCCCCATGTAGAAAAAGAATTATATGCATATTCTTATTAGAAATTTGTTAAATATATTCATATGTATGTTTAACTAGAATATTCCATCCATAATCCCCATGTGGAAAAGTAATTATATGCATACTCTCATGAGAAATAGGTTAAATAGGTTACTATGTACATTTTAAAACAGTATTCCACCCATAATCCCTATGTAGAAAAATAATTATATACATATTCTTATCAGAAATAGGTTAAATACATTCCTATGTATATTTATAAACAATATTCCACCCATAATCCCCATGTAGAAAAATAATTATATGCATATTCTTATCATAAATGGGTTAAAATAACCCCTCTCTTCTTAGAATTCGTGCTTGCTGTGAAGATATGCGGGAACTGGCTATTGGAGCAATTAGGTGGAGATGAGTCTTTGAAGTGTGTCTCCTGCACACATAAAATATCGCAGTGAGATTCTTTAGCCAGTGTCCAAAGTGAAGACCTTTTTGCTGGATGATTGAGGCCTTTGGTATTTATCGTTAGGAATGTGATAGGCATTCTGAATGTGGAGGAGACTAAACTTCCAAGGAGATCTAAGATGTTAGCTTGGTAGGAGTACTGTAGAAGTTTTCAGCAAGTGGTCGCTCTATAGAGTATGTGCTACGAGGTTAAGCTATATGGTAAAATAAGCCTAGGAATGGTCGGCAACAAACAATGATACAAAACTAAAATTAAAAAAAATAAAAGCAAAAAAAAAATAATAAGTTAGATAAGAAAACGAAGAACTGTGTGCCAAGAGGACGAACAGTCAGCCTATCAGGAAAGTAAGTGGCACTTGGCTAACTTGTGTGGGAAAAGTTCAAGTGGCCAGTCAGAGCCACGTAACAGGCCGGGACATAGATGCTGACTTAGTAGGACCCCGTTCAGCGATTAGAGAAGTAGCGAGGGCGCTGATTAAGTTGGGCATCAGGATGCGGGATAGAGTACCTGTGATTCTCAAATGGTGGATTTGTGTTTTCTGGGATTATTCCCCATGAGCGGAGAAGGTGCAAACCTTCATTCAGTGTAGAAGCTGTGAATTTAGCCCCCTTGTAAGTAATCAAAAGCTTAGTAGGATTAATCCACTTGTATGGAAGATTATGGTTTCTCAAAGCTTTGGTAACTGTATTAAGTTCCCTACGCGATTGGAGGGTATATTGTGATAAGTCCGCAAAAATTTGGAGGTGTGAATACGGATCCGGTAGGGATTTCTCGTTTCTGGATGCCCGCATGACATGGTAAAAGTGTATGCGTAGAATCACATCCCGTGGAATGGTGTCAGGAAGGGATGGTGGTTTTGGCAGACGGTGGATACGATCAATCACCATTTCCATATTTTTTAGTTCGGTCAGTAATGCTTCGAAAAGCCCTTTAGCATAGCTTGTTAGTTCGTGGGGTTTCACTGTTTCTGCCACTCCTCTGATTTTGATGTTGTTACGACGTGACCTGTCCTCCAGGTCCGCCAGCTTGCTGATCCGCAAGATTATCCTCATGTGCATCAACGAGGTCGTTTACGGTCGATGCAAAACCCCCAAGCTGGTTTTCAATTTGTGACACTCTGCCTGAGACTGAGGTTATATCAGCATGTAGGCTCTGCATAATGGATAGCATATCTGACTGCAAATAATTCCTGAGGGTGGATAGCATGTCTTTGAGTGTAGTGTCTAGTATAGGCTGATTATTAGTTGGAAAGCTGGCAAATGGGTCAGGAGCACTGCAGGGGTTAACAGCATGTGTAAGGTTTAGGCTTAGGAACATATTTAACCCATTTCTGATAAGAATATGCATATAATTATTTTTCTACATGGGGACTATAGTGGGAAATTGTTTATAAATATACATAGGAACCTATTTAACCCATTTCTAATAAGAGTATACATATAATTGTTTTTCTACATGGGGATTATGGTTAGAATATTGTAGTTACACATACATAGGAATATATTTAACCAATTTCTCATAAGAATATGCATATAATTATTTTTTTACATGGGGATTATTGTTGGAATATTGTTTATAAATATACATAGGACCCTATTTAACCAATTTCTGACAAGAATATGTATATCATTATTTTTCTATATGGGGATTATAGTGGAAAATTGTTTATAAATATACATCGGAACCTAATTAAAATATTTCTGATAAGAATATGCCTATAATTATTTGTCTACATGGGGATTATGGGTGGAATATTGTTTGTAAATACACATAGTAACCTATTTCACCCATTTCTGATAATGATATGCATATAATTATTTTTCTACATGGGGACTATGGGTGGAATATTGTTTCTAAATATACATAGTAACCTATTTCACCCATTTCTGATAATGATATGCATATAATTATTTTTCTACATGGGGATTATGGGTGGAATATTGTTTATAAATATACATAGTAACCTATTTCACCCATTTCTGATAAGAATATGCATATAATTAATTTTCTATATGGGGTTATGTGTGGAATATTGTTTATAAATATACATAGGAACCTAATTAAAGCATTTCTGATAAGAATATGCATATAATTATTTTTCTACATGAGGATTATTGGTGGAATATATATCTAATACATAGTAACGTATTTAACCAATTTCTGATAAGAATATGCATATAATTATTTTTTCTACATAGGGATTATGGGTGGAATACTGTTTTAAAATATACATAGTAACCTATTTAACCAATTTCTCATAAGAATATGCATATAATTATTTTTCCACATGGGGATTATGGATGGAATATTGTAGTTAAACATACATAGGAATATATTTAACAAATTTCTGATAAGAATATGCATATAATTATTTTTCTACATGGGGATTATGGGTGAATATTGTTTATAAATATGCATAGGAACCTATTTAACCTACTTCTGATAAGAATATGCATATAATTATTTTTTTACATAGGGATTATGGATGGAATATTGTTTAAAATGTACATAGCAACATATTAAACCTATTTCTGAAATGAATATGCATATAATTATATTGCTATATAGGGATTATGTGTAGAATATTGTTTATAAATATGCATAGGAACCTATTTAACCTACTTCTGATAAGAATATGCATATAATTATTTTTTTACATAGGGATTATGGATGGAATATTGTTTAAAATGTACATAGCAACATATTAAACCTATTTCTGATAAGAATATGCATATAATAATTTTTTTATATGGGGTTATGGGTGGAATATTGCTTATAAATATACATAGGAACCTATTTAACCCATTTCTGATAAGAATATGCATATAATTATTTTTCTACATGGGGACTATAGTGGAATATTGTTTATAAATATACATAGTAACCTATTTAACCCATTTCTGATAAGCATATGCATATAATTATTTTTCTACATCAGGATTATGGAAGGAATGTTGTTTATAAATATACATAGCAACATATTTAACTCATTTCTGATAAGAATGTGCATATAAATATGTTTCATTATGGGGATTATAGGTGGAATATTGTTTATAAATATACATAGGAACCTATTTAACCCATTTCTGGTAAGAATATGCATATAATTATTTTTTTACATAGGGATTATGGGTGGAATACTGTTTTAAAATATACATAGTAACCTATTTAACCCATTTCTCATAAGAATATGCATATAATTTTTTTTCTACATGGGGATTATGGATGTAATATTGTAGTTAAACATACATTAATACATACCAGAGGCACGAGACTAACGTATTTTTGGACTCTAGTTGATATTGAATAAGGGGAAGGGTTTGGGGGGGGCGGCCGCTGGACAGCCCTGTATAACCAGTATAAAATAATATGTATAGGGTTCGAGCGGGAGGGATGTTGCAGGGGAAGGGGTACATCTCCAAGTGGGGGCGCTCCGTGTATCCATCTCCTATGCCTCCCCCCTTTGGGAGGGGTAGGCGATGGATGCCGGTGCTGGAGCTCACCCCTGAGAGAGAAGCCCCGCAGTGTGGAATGGGAAAATTTCCATATGGGCGGGCTTTCAGCGAAATGAGCGCCACGGGGTGGTGGGGGGGTGACGGGGTGGAGGGTGAAGAGGGCGGGGTAGAGGGGGGGAACGGGGAGGAGGGAATCAGGGTAGAGGGAGGGGGAAGGGAAGGGGGGTTAGGGGGTGGGTGGGGCATAAGTGGGGGGAGGGACTAGAAGGGGGAGGGGGAATTTGCAGGAAGTGTTCGAGAGGAGCAGAATATAGAGGCGAACACGCGCCCCACTAGCTATGCCTGAGATCAAATTTATATCTTATAATGTAAAAGGGTTAAACTCACCTAAGAAAAGACACAAAATATTGAGGGAACTGTGTCTCCTGCGCGGGGACATAGTCTTCCTACAGGAGACCCAGGTGACTCTCGATACAAGGGTCAGGTTGTTTTCCCCTAGGATCCCTCAATGGTTCTACGGGGACTCTCCTACCAGGGGGTCAAGGGGAGTCGCCATAGGGTTGTCTAAGGCATCGAATTTCTCAGTGAGGGATAGACTGGTAGACCCTTGATGGTCGTTATATTTTTTTAAAAGGTTCAATCGGATCAAGAATGTTTACATTGGCTAATGTCTATTGCCCTAACAGAAGCCCAACTATTTTCTTGGGACAAGTGTTGGAGAAGTTGCTGGTATTTGGGGAAGGGGAGGTGGTCTTAGCAGGGGATTTAAATTTCTGTTTGGACCCTGCTCTAGATAGTACGTCTCGTGCCCAGGGGATAAAGAAGGTGTCATTAGGGGCAATCAGGCGTACATTATTCCACAGCCAGTTAATGGATGTGTGGAGAGTGCAACATGCTAAAGAAAGGGATTTCACCTTCTTCTCCCCTGTGCACGGGACTTACTCCAGACTGGACTAAATTTTTGTGGACCACAATTTATTGGAGGGGGTCATAGAAACTAAAATAGAAATAACGACCCTTTCAGACCACTCCCCAGTTACGATGAGGCTGAAGTTACCAGAAGCGGCGACAGGTCCTTTTTCGTGGAGGCTGAATGAGGATTTGTTCAGGGACCCCGAAGTTCTAGAGCAGATCCAGAACGAGGTGAATTTTTTCTTCAATACAAATGATACGGGCGAGGTATCACCCGCTATTCCATGGGAGGCGCATAAAGCCTATATCCGAGGGTCTCTTATAGCCATAGGTGCAGGCTGGAAAAAGAAAAGTAAGGAAGAAAGGGCAAAACTGGTAGAGGAGTTATTCAATTTGGAACAAGCACATTAAAAGGCCAAAGGGCAGGATCAGGACTGTTACCGTTTATTGGTTGCCAGGAGAGAGGAGCTGAGGGACATGATGGAGCAGGATGCCAAGAGAGCCATCAATTTAATAGCCAGGGACAAATATCTCTGGGCAAACAAATCGAGCAAACATCTAGCCAGATTAATAAGGAAAAAAAGAGGGCGGAATTTTATTGATAAAATAAACAGCTCAGGAGGGAAAGAGATAGTGACCAGCGGAGGCATGGCAGAGGAGTTTAGAAAATTCTACGCAGATCTTTATTCTATAGGGCAAAAGGGGGGAGGTTAGCGCCCGGGTAGCTAGGAGCAGGGAATTCCTAAAAGAAGCAGGTTTAAAGGTGCTGCCCACAGAGGACAGGGATCACTTGGATAAACCAATCGAGGAAGAGGAAATTTTATCAGCCTTAAGAGATTCCCCGAAGGGTAAGAGCCCAGGCCCAGATGGTTTCTCCACCATCTACTTAGAGAAAATGAAACACTTACTAGCCCCTAGGTTGTGTCAATATTGGAATGATCTAGGCACCAGGTGTGAGATGGAAGGTGAGGCATTGTCCGCTATGATAACCCTGATATTGAAAGAAGGGAAGGATGCCAGGTTGTGTTCAAGCTACCGGCCCATATCCCTGTTAAACGCAGATGTTAAATTATACGCCAAGGTTATGGCTAATAGACTGAAGAGATGTATGGCTGATCTGGTGCACCCAGACCAGTCCGGCTTTGTCCCCGGAAGACAGTGCAGGGACAACGGGGTGCGGGCTGTGCTGCTGTCGGAGTTTTGTAAACGCAGGGGACCCCCAGCTCTATTCCTGTCGATAGACGCCGAAAAGGCATTCGACAGGGTAGACTGGGGGTTCTTGATGAACACGCTGGAAGCCATGGCGTTCGGGTCTAGGTTTATTTCCTGGGTCAAGACTCTATATAGTAGCCAAACAGCAGCTGTAAGGGTTAACGGAGCCATTTCAAAACCTTTTGGGATGGTAAACGGTACAAGGCAGGGCTGCCCCTTGTCCCTTGAACCTCTCCTGGCCACCATCCGGAACAGTCCTGACTGTAGTGGGGGGAGGGTGGGAATGGAGGAGCATAAGTTGTCGGCATTTGCCGACGACGTTCTATTCTTTATCTCAAACCCTAGAATAACACTCCCCAATGTGCTCCAAATCCTCAGAACATATGGAGAAGTCTCCAATTTTAAAATCAACCTGGTAAGTCCGAAATCTTAAATATCAGCCTATCTAAGCAGGAAGAAGCCCATTTAGCTGCAGTGTTTCACTTTCCCTGGAAAAGAGAGATCAGGTATTTGGGAATTATGCTAGCCAATACCATCAAAGAGTTATTTCAAAAAAATGATATACCACTGTTAGACGATATCAGGCAAGAGGTTAGAAGACTGCGGTCTAGGCCGCTCACATGGTTTGGACGAGCAAACACGGTTAAAATGATGATTACCCCGAAAATCTGGTATAAATTCCAACTGCTGCCGATCCCTTTACCAAGGTATTTTTTGAAGGCTTTAAGGAAATTAATCAGTGAAGCTGTCTGGGGCGGCAAAAAAACGCGTATCTCCTCTGTAACATTGAGCAGAGGAATAAAAAAAGGGGGAATAGCGTTACCAGACTTTAATAGGTACTATATTGCAGTTGTGCTTTCACGGGTCACTGAATGGAGCAAGAAAGGGACGGATAAACGGTGGGTGGGCATCGAGTTCTCCTTAAGTAATAATAATTTGGCATACTCACTATGGAACCCTCCAAAATACAGAGCACTTAGCACCAACACATCTTTGTTAATGCAAAACACTTTTAAATATTGAGATAAAATACATACACAGCACAAATGGTCATATAATTCACAATTGATATATATGAAAAACTATTTATTTTTTGAACCAGGGAGGAGGGAGGTGGGGGGGAATTGGTTAAAGGAGGATTCCATTCAACTGAAAAACTTCATTAGTAAGGGTAAAATCTGCACTTTCACGGAATTGAGTAGAGAATCAGAACTTTGGGTGATGGATAGATGGAGGTACCTCCAGCTCTCCCATTTTATCGGCAATCTACCGAAGCCACTCAGAAGTATAGAAGAGCTCAGACCGCTGGAGCAACTCTGTACGAAGGAGCACTCAGGAGGTGTTATTGCCCAAATATATAGAATATTGGGAGCAGAACAGGAGGAGGTAGTGCCTCCTTATATTAAAAGGTGGGAACAGGAACTGGGGTCACAGTGTAATAGGAACATGATAGAAAAAATTTTGAGATTGGCCCACCACACTTCATTAGACAATAGGAGAACGGAAATCCATTACAAAGTTCTTTCAAGATGGTACGCCACCCCAGACAGAGTAAGTAAAATGGACGGGACAAAGGCTAACACCTGCTAGAGGGGATGCTCAACTGTGGGCACAATGGCCCACATCTGGTGGGAATGTCCCATCATTAAGGCCTTCTGGAAAAAAATCCTGTCATTGACAAAGGACTTTATCAGGAGGGAAATTCAGGAAGATCCATGGGCTTGCCTCTTCCATGGGACTCAGGAATCAGTTAAGAGTTACAATTCCTCGCTGGTCCCTATAATATTAGATGTGGCCAAGAGGCAGATCGCCTTAAACTGGCTGAAACCATCGAGTCCCAACACGCGAGATTGGCTCTTTGGCCTTAATAAAATATTTAATGTTGAGTGCCTAGACTGGAAGGGAATGGAACCTGACGAGGATTCGGAGCATACAGGGAAGTGGTCAGGCTGGATCAAGTTTAAAAGATCATGGTCTTACTTAAAGGAGATTATATAAAATGTATAACAAGGAAGGGATTTACAGTCTGTTAGGAGCGACTAAGACGTGATTTGCATCTAAACGAGTAATGTCCTGCAGGGTGGGGAGGGGTAGGTGGGCAGGGAGGGCAGGGGGGGTTTCGGGGGATAAGTATGTTTATTTTCTTAATATATAGATTGATTTGTACCTTGAAATGCACCTGGCGGGAAATGATTTGTCATGAAAAACGATAAATAAAGATTTAAAAAAAAAAATATGTTGCTATGTATATTTATAAACAACATTCCTTCCATAATCCCCATGTAGAAAAATAATTATATGCATATGCTTATCAGAAATTGGTTAAATAGGTTACTATGTATATTTATAAACATATTCCACCAATAATCCCAATGTAGAAAAATAATTATATGCATATTCTTATCAGAAATGGGTTAAATAGGTTACTATTAATATTTATAAACAATTTTCACTATAGTCCCCATGTTTAAAAATAATTATATGCATATTCTTATCAGAAATGGGTTAAATGTGTATATATATATATATATTTATAAACCATTTTCCACTATAGTCCCCATGTAGAAAAATAATTCTATGCATATTCTTATCAGAAAGGGGTTAAATGGGTTACTATGTATATTTATAAACAATATTCCACCTATAATTCCCATGTAGAAAAATAATTATATGCATATTCTTATCATAAATGGGTTAAATAGGTTACTATGTATATTTATAAACAGTTTTCCACAATAGTCCCCATGTAGAAAAATAATTTTATGCTTATTCTTATCAGAAAGGGGTTAAATGGGTTACTGTGTATATTTATAAACAATATTCCACCCATAATTCCCATGTAGAAAAATAATTATATGCATATTCTTATCAGAAATGGGTTAAAAAGGTTCCTGTGTATATTTATAAACAATATTCAACACATAATCCCTATATAGCAATATAATTATATGCATATTCATATCAGAAATAGGTTTAATATGTTGCTATGTACATTTTTAAACAATATTCTATCCATAATCCCTATGTAAAAAAATAATTATATGCATATTCTTATCAGAAATGGGTTAAATAGGTTCCTATATATATTTATAAACAATATTCACCCATAATCCCCATGTAGAAAAATAATTATATGCATATTCTTATCATAAATGGGTTAAATAGGTTACTATGTATATTTATAAACAATTTTCCACCCATAATTCCCATGTAGAAAAATAATTATGTACATATTCTTATCAGAAATGGGTTAAATAGGTTCCTATGTATATTTATAAACAATATTCCACCCATAATCCCCATATAGACAAATAATTATATTCATATTCTTATCAGAAATGGGTTAAATTGGTTCCTATGTATATTTATAAACAATATTCCACCATAATCCCCATATAGAATAATAATTATATGCATATTCTTATCAGAAATGTTTTAATTAGGTTCCTATGTATATTTATTAGCAATATTCCACCCATAACCCCATATAGACAAATAATTATATTCATATTCTTATCAGAAATTGGTTAAATTGGTTCCTATGTATATTTATAAACAATATTCCACCATAATCCCCATATAGAAAAATAATTATATGCATGTTCTTATCAGAAATTGGTTAAATAGGTTCCTATGCATATTTATAAACATATTCCACCAATAATCCCCATGTAGAAAAATAATTATATGCATATTTTTATCAAAAATGGGTTAATTCGTTTCCTTTGTATATTTATAAGCAATATTCCACCCATAACCCCATATAGAAATATAATTATATGCATATTCTTATCAAAAATATGTTAGATAGAGTCCTACGTATATTTATAAACAATATTCCACCAATAATCTCCATGCAGAAAAATAATTATATACATATTCTTATAAGAAATACTTTATTTAGGTTCTTATGTATATTTATAAACAATATTCTACCCATAATCCCCATATAGACAAATAATTATATTCATATTCTTATCAGAAATTGGTTAAATTGGTTCCTATGTATATTTATAAACAATATTCCACCATAATCCCCATATAGAAAAATAATTATATGCATATTCTTATGAGAAATGTGTTAAATAGGTTAATATCTATATTTTAAAACAGTAGTCCACCCACAATACCTATGTAGAAAAATAATTATATGCATATTCTTACCAGAAATCGGTTAAATATGTTCCTATGTATGTTTAACTACAATATTCCATCCATAATCCCCATGTAGAAAAATAATTATATTGCATATTCTTATGAGAAATTGGTTAAATAGGTTCCTATGCATATTTATAAACATATTCCACCAATAATCCCCATGTAGAAAAATAATTATATGCATATTTTTATCAGAAATGGGTTAAATATATTCCTATGTATGTTTAACTACAATATTCCATCCGTAATCCCCATGTAGAAAAATAATTATATGCATATTCTTAAGAGAAATAGGTTAAATAGGTTACTATGTATATTTTAAAACAGTATTCCACCCATAATCCCTATGTAGAAAAATAATTATATGCATATTCTTACCATAAATGGGTTAAATAGGTTCCTATGTATATTTATAAACAATATTCCACCTATAATCCCATAAAAGAAACATATTTATATGCATATTCTTATCAGAAATGGGTTAACTATGTTGCTTTGTATATTTATAAACAACATTCCTTCTATAATCCCCATGTAGAGAAATAATTAAATGCATATGCTTATCAGAAATTGGTTAAATAGGTTACTATGTATATTTATAAACATAGTCCACCAATAATCCCCATGTAGAAAAATAAATATATGCATATTCTTGTCAGAAATGGGTTAAATAGGTTACTATTTTTATTTATAAACAATTTTCCACTATATTCCCCATGTTGAAAAATAATTATATGCATATTCTTATCAGAAAGGGGTTAAATGGGTTACCATGTATATTTATAAACAATATTCCACCCATAATTCCCATGTAGAAAAATAATTATAAGCATATTCTTATCAGAAATGGGTTAAATAGGTTCCTAGGTATATTTATAAACAATTTTCCACTATAGTCCCCATGTAGAAAAATAATTATATGCATATTTTTTTCAAAAATAGTTTCCTTTGTATATTTATAAGCAATATTCCACCCATAACCCCATATAGAAAAATAATTATATGCATATTCTTATCAGAAATGGGTTAAATATATTCCTATGTATGTTTAACTACAATATTCCATCCGTAATCCCCATGTAGAAAAATAATTATATGCATATTCTTAAGAGAAATAGGTTAAATAGGTTACTATGTATATTTTAAAACAGTATTCCACCCATAATCCCTATGTAGAAAAATAATTATATGCATATTCTTACCAGAAATGGGTTAAATAGGTTCCTATGTATATTTATAAACAATATTTCACCTATAATCCCCATACTGAAAAATATTTATATGCATATTCTTATCAGAAAGGGGTTAAATAGGTTACTATGTATATTTATAAACAATATTCCACCCATAATTCCCATGTAGACAAATAGTTATATGCATATTTTTATCAGAAATAGGTTAAATAGGATCCTATGTATATTTATAAACAATATTCCACCAATAGCCCCATATAGAAAAATAATTATATGCATATTCATATCAGAAATGGGTTAAATAGCATCCTATGTATATTTATAAACAATATTCCACCAATAATCCCCATGTAGAAAAATAATTTTATACATATTCTTATCAGAAATGGTTTAATTAGGTTCCTATGTATATTTATAAATAATATTCTACCCATAACCCCCATATAGAAAAATAATTATATGCATATTCTTATCAGAAATGGGTTTAATAGGTTCCTATGTATATTTATAAACAATATTCCACCCATAATCCCCATGTAGAAAAATAATTATATTCATATTCTTATCAGAAATGTTTAAATATATTCCTATGTATGTTTAACTACAATATTCCATCCATAATCCCCATGTAGAAAATAATTATATGCATATTCTTATGAGAAATGGGTTAAATAGGTTACTATGTATATTTTAAAACAGTTTTCCACCCATAATCCCTATGTAGAAAAATAATTATATGCATATTCTTACCAGAAATGGATTAAATAGGTTCCTATGTATATTTATAAACAATATTCCACCTATAATCCCCATACTGAAACATATTTATATGCATATTCTTATCAGAAATAGGTTTAATAGTCTCCTATGTATATTTATAAACAATATTCCACCCATAATTCCCATGTAAAAAAAAAAAATTATATGCATATTCTTATCAGAAATGCTTTAATTAGGTTCCTATGTATGTTTATAAACAATTTTCCACCATAATCCCCATATAGAAAAATAATTATATGCATATTCTTATCAGAAATTGGTTAAATAGGTTCCTATGTATATTTAAAAAACAATATTCCACCAATAATCCCCATGTAGAAAAAAAATTATATGCATATTTTTATCAGAAATGGGTTAAATATGTTGCTATGTATATTTATAAACAATATTCCACCCATAATCCCCATAAAGAAAAATTATTATATGCATATTCTTATCAGAAATGGGTTAAATACGTTCCTATGTATATTTATAAACAATATTCAACACATAATCCCTATATAGCAATATAATTATATGCATATTCATATCAGAAATAGGTTTAATATGTTGCTATGTACATTTTTAAACGATATTCTATCCATAATCCCCATGTAAAAAAATAATTATATGCATATTCTTATCAGAAATGGGTTAAATAGGTTCCTATGTATATTTATAAACAATATTCCACACATAATCCCCTTTTAGAAAAATAATTATATGCATATTCTTATCAGAAATGGGTTAAATATATTCCTATGTATGTTTAACTACAATATTCCATCCATAATCCCCATGTAGAAAAATAATTTTTTGCATTTTCTTATGAGAAATGGGTTAAATAGGTTACTATGTTATTTTAAAACAGTATTCCACCCATAATCCCTATGTAGAAAAATAATTATATGCATATTCTTATCAGAAATGGGTTAAATAGGTTATTATGTATATTTATAAACAATTTTCCACTATAGCCCCATGTAGAAAAATAATTATATGCATATTCTTATCAGAAAGGGGTTAAATAGGTTACTATGTATATTTATAAACAATATTCCACCCATAATTCCCATGTAGAAAAATAATTACATGCATATTCTTATCAGAAATGCTTTAGTTAGGTTCCTATGTATATTTATAAACAATTTTGTACCATAATGCCCATATAGAAAATAATTATATGCATATTCTTTTTAGAAATTGGTTAAATAGGTTCCTATGTATATTTATAACCAATACTCCACCAATAATCCCCATGTAGAAAAATAATTATATGCATATTTTTATCAGACATGGGTTAAATATGTTGCTATGTATATTTATAAACAATATTCCACCCATAATCCCCATATAGAAAAATTATTATATGCATATTCTTATCAGAAATGGGTTAAATACGTTCCTATGTATATTTATAAACAATATTCAACACATAATCCCTATATAGCAATATAATTATATGCATATTCATATCAGAAATAGGTTTAATATGTTGCTATGTACATTTTTAAACGATATTCCATCCATAATCCCCATGTAAAAAAATAATTATATGCATATTCTTATCAGAAATGGGTTAAATAGGTTCCTATGTATATTTATAAACAATATTCCACACATAATCCCCTTTTAGAAAAATAATTATATGCATATTCTTATCAGAAATGGGTTAAATATATTCCTATGTATGTTTAACTACAATATTCCATCCATAATCCCCATGTAGAAAAATAATTATATGCATATTCTTATAAGAAATGGGTTAAATAGGTTACTATGTTATTTTAAAACAGTATTCCACCCATAATCCCTATGTAGAAAAATAATTATATGCATATTCTTACCAGAAATGGGTTAAACAAGGTTCCTATGTATATTTATAAACAATATTCCACCTATAATCCCGATACTGAAACATTTTTATATGCATATTCTTATCAGAAATGGGTTAAATATGTTGCTATGTATATTTATAAACAACATTCCTTCCATAATCCCCATGTAGAAAAATAATTATATGCATATGCTTATCAGAAATTGGTTAAATAGGTTACTATGTATATTTATAAACACATTCCACCAATAATCCCCATGTAGAAAAATAATTATATGCATATTGTTATCAGAAATGGGTTAAATAGCTTTCTATGTATATTTATAAACAATTTTCCACTATAGTCCCCATGTAGAAAAATAATTATATGCATATTCTTATCAGAAAGGGGTTAAATTGGTTACTATGTATATTTATAAACAATATTCCACCCATAATTCCCATGTAGAAAAATAATTATATGCATATTCTTATCATAAATGGGTTAAATAGGTTACTATGTATATTTATAAACAATATTCCACCCATAATCCCCATGTAGACAAATAAGTATATGCATATTCTTATCAGAAATGCTTTAATTAGGTTCCTGTGTATATTTATAAATAATTTTCCACCCATAACCCATTATATAGAAAAATAATTATATGCATATTCTCATCAGAAATGGGTTAAATAGGTTACTATGTATATTGATAAACAATATTACATAAACAATATTCCACTCATAATCCCCATGTAGTAAAATAATTATATGCACATTCTTATCAGAAATGGGTTAAATAGGTTCCTATGTATATTTATAAACAATTTTCCACTATAGTCCCCATGTAGAAAAATAATTATATACATATATTATTATCAGAAATGCTTTAATTAGGTTCCTATGTATATTTGTTAAAAATATTCCACCCATATAGAAATATAATTATATGAATATTCTTATCAGAAATAAGTTAAATAGGGTCCTATGTATATTTATAAGCAATATTCCACCAATAATCCCCATGTAGAAAAATAATTATATGCATATTCTTATCAGAAATACTTTAATTAGGTTCCTATGTATATTTATAAACAATATTCCACTCCTAACCACATATAGAAAAATAATTATATGCATATTCTTATCAGAAATGGGTTAAATACGTTCCTATGTATATTTACAAACAATATTCAACAAATAATCCCTATATAGCAATATAATTATATGCATATTCATATCAGATATAGGTTTAATATGTTGCTATGTACATTTTTAAACAATATTCCATCCATAATCCCCATGTAAAAAAATAATTAAATGCATATTCTTACGAGAAATGGGTTAAATAGGTTCCGATATATTTATAAACAATATTTCACCTATAATCCCCATACTTAAAAATATTTATTAGCATATTCTTATCAGAAAGGGGTTAAATAGGTTACTATGTATATTTATAAACAATATTCCACCCATAATTCCCATGTAGACAAATAGTTATATGCATATTTTTATCAGAAAAAGGTTAAATAGGATCCTATGTATATTTATAAACAATATTCCACCAATAGCCCCATATAGAAAAATAATTATATGCATATTCATATCAGAAATGGGTTAAATAGCATCCTATGTATATTTATAAACAATATTCCACCAATAATCCCCATGTAGAAAAATAATTTTATACATATTCTTATCAGAAATGGTTTAATTAGGTTCCCATGTATATTTATAAATAATATTCTACCCATAACCCCCATATAGAAAAATAATTATATGCATATTCTTATCAGAAATGGGTTAAATAGGCTCCTATGTATGTTTAGAAACAATATTCCACCCATAATCACCATGTAGAAAAATAATTATAAGTGTATTCCTATCAGAAATGGGTTAAATAGGTTACTATGTATATTTATAAAAAATATTCCACCCATAATCACCATGTAAAAAAATAATTATATGCATATTCTTATCAGAAATGGGTTTAATAGGTTCCTATGTATGTTTATAAACAATATTCCACCCATAATCCCCATGTAGAAAAATAATTATATTCATATTCTTATCAGAAATGGTTAAATATATTCCTATGTATGTTTAACTACAATATTCCATCCATAATCCCCATGTAGAAAATAATTATATGCATATTCTTATGAGAAATGGGTTAAATAGGTTACTATGTATATTTTAAAACAGTTTTCCACCCATAATCCCTATGTAGAAAAATAATTATATGCATATTCTTACCAGAAATGGATTAAATAGGTTCCTATGTATATTTATAAACAATATTCCACCTATAATCCCCATACTGAAACATATTTATATGCATATTCTTATCAGAAATAGGTTCAATAGTCTCCTATGTATATTTATAAACAATATTCCACCCATAATTCCCATGTAGAAAAAAAAATTATATGCATATTCTTATCAGAAATGCTTTAATTAGGTTCCTAGGTATGTTTATAAACAATTTTCCACCATAATCCCCATATAGAAAAATAATTATATGCATATTCTTATCAGAAATTGGTTAAATAGGTTCCTATGTATATTTAAAAAACAATATTCCACCAATAATCCCCATGTAGAAAAAAAATTATATGCATATTTTTATCAGAAATGGGTTAAATATGTTGCTATGTATATTTATAAACAATATTCCACCCATAATCCCCATAAAGAAAAATTATTATATGCATATTCTTATCAGAAATGGGTTAAATACGTTCCTATGTATATTTATAAACAATATTCAACACATAATCCCTATATAGCAATATAATTATATGCATATTCATATCAGAAATAGGTTTAATATGTTGCTATGTACATTTTTAAACGATATTCTATCCATAATCCCCATGTAAAAAAATAATTATATGCATATTCTTATCAAAAATGGGTTAAATAGGTTCCTATGTATATTTATAAACAATATTCCACACATAATCCCCTTTTAGAAAAATAATTATATGCATATTCTTATCAGAAATGGGTTAAATATATTCCTATGTATGTTTAACTACAATATTCCATCCATAATCCCCATGTAGAAAAATAATTATTTGCATTTTCTTATGAGAAATGGGTTAAATAGGTTACTATGTTATTTTAAAACAGTATTCCACCCATAATCCCTATGTAGAAAAATAATTATATGCATATTCTTATCAGAAATGGGTTAAATATGTTATTATGTATATTTATAAACAATTTTCCACTATAGCCCCATGTAGAAAAATAATTATATGCATATTCTTATCAGAAAGGGGTTAAATAGGTTACTATGTATATTTATAAACAATATTCCACCCATAATTCCCATGTAGAAAAATAATTACATGCATATTCTTATCAGAAATGCTTTAGTTAGGTTCCTATGTATATTTATAAACAATTTTGTACCATAATGCCCATATAGAAAATAATTATATGCATATTCTTTTTAGAAATTGGTTAAATAGGTTCCTATGTATATTTATAACCAATACTCCACCAATAATCCCCATGTAGAAAAATAATTATATGCATATTTTTATCAGACATGGGTTAAATATGTTGCTATGTATATTTATAAACAATATTCCAACCATAATCCCCATGTAGAAAAATAATTATATGCATATTCTTATGAGAAATTGGTTAAATATATTCCTATGTATGTTTAACTACAATATTCCACCTATAATCCCCATGTAGAATAATAATTATATGCATATTCTTATCAGAAATGGGTTAAATAGGTTCCTATGTATATTTCTAAACAATATTCCACCCATAATCCAAATATAGACAAATAATTATAGTCATATTCTTATCAGAAATGGGTTAAATTGGTTCCGATGTATATTTATAAACAATATTCCACCATAATCCCCATATAGAAAAATAATTATATGCATATTCTTATCAGAAATGGGATAAACAGGTTACTATGTATATTTATAAACAATATTCCACCCATAATTCACATTTAGAAAAATAATTATATGCATATTCTTATCAGAAATGCTTTAATTAGGTTCCTATGTATATTTATAAACAATATTCCACCCATAACCCCATATAGAAAAATAATTATATGCATATTCTTATCAGAAATGGGTTAAATAGGTTCCTATGTATAATTATAAACATTTTTCCACCATGATCCCTATGTAGAAAAATAATTATATGCATATTCTTATCAGAAATGGGTTAAATAGGTTCTCATGTATATTTATAAACAATTTTCCACTATAGTCCCCATGTAGAAAAATAATTATATGCATATTCTTATCAGAAAGGGGTTAAATAGGTTACTATGTATATTTATAAACAATATTCCACCCATAATTCCCATGTAGAAAAATAATTACATGCATATTCTTATCAGAAATGCTTTAATTAGGTTCCTATGTATATTTATAAACAATTTTGTACCATAATGCCCATATAGAAAATAATTATATGCATATTCTTTTTAGAAATTGGTTAAATAGGTTCCTATGTATATTTATAACCAATACTCCACCACTAATCCCCATGTAGAAAAATAATTATATGCATATGTTTATCAGAAATGGGTTAAATATGTTGCTATGTATATTTATAAACAATATTCCACCAATAATCCCCATGTAGAAAAATAATTATATGCATATAATTTTATCAGAAATGGGTTAATTAGTTTCCTATGTATATTTATAAGCAATATTCCACCCATAACCCCATATAGAAAATTATTATATGCAAATTCTTATCAGAAATGTGTTAACTAGGTTCCTATGTATATTTATAAACAATTTTCCACTATAGTCCCCATGTATAAAAATAATTATATGCATATTCTTATCAGAAATGGGTTAAATAGGTTCCTATGTATATTTATAAACAATATTCCACCCATAATCCAAATATAGACAAATAATTATAGTCATATTCTTATCAGAAATGGGTTAAATTGGTTCCTATGTATATTTATAAACAATATTCCACCCATAATTCCCATGTAAAAAAATAATTATATGCATATTCTTATCAGAAATGGGTTAAATAGGTTACTATGTATATTTATAAACAATATTAGAGCCATAAATCCCATGTAGGAAAATAATTATATGCATATTCTAACCAGAAATGGGTTAAATAGGCTCCTATGTATGTTTATAAACAATATTCCACCCATAGTCACCATGTTGAAAAATAATTATAAGTGTATTCTTATCAGAAATAGGTTAAATAGGTTACTATGTATATTTATAAAAAATATTCCACCCATAATCCCCATGTAAAAAAATAATTATATGCACATTCTTATCAGAAATGGGTTAAATAGGTTCCTATGTATATTTATAAACAATATTCCACCCATAATCCCCATGTAGAAAAATAATTATATTCATATTCTTATCAGAAATGGGTTAAATATATTCCTATGTATGTTTAACTACAATATTCCATCCATAATCCCCATGTAGAAAATAATTATATGCATATTCTTATGAGAAATGGGTTAAATAGGTTACTATGTATATTTTAAAACAGTATTCCACCCATAATGCCTATGTAGAAAAATAATTATATGCATATTCTTACCAGAAATGGGTTAAATAGGTTCCTATGTATATTTATAAACAATATTCCACCTATAATCCCCATACTGAAACATATTTATATGCATATTCTTATCAGAAATAGGTTTAATAGGCTCCTATGTATATTTATAAACAATATTCCACCCATAATTCCCATGTAGAAAAAAAATTATATGCATATTCTTATCAGAAATGCTTTAATTAGGTTCCTATGTATGTTTATAAACAATTTTCCACCATAATCCCCATATAGAAAAATAATTATATGCATATTCTTATCAGAAATTGGTTAAATAGGTTCCTATGTATAAGTAAAAAAAACAATATTCCACCAATAATCCCCATGTAGAAAAATAATTATATGCATATTTTTATCAGAAATGGGTTAAATATGTTGCTATGTATATTTATAAACAATATTCCACCCATAATCCCCATATAGAAAAATTATTATATGCATATTCTTATCATAAATGGGTTAAATACATTCCTATGTATATTTATAAACAATATTCAACACATAATCCCTATATAGCAATATAATTATATGCATATTCATATCAGAAATAGGTTTAATATGTTGCTATGTATATTTTTAAACGATATTCTATCCACAATCCCCATGTAAAAAAATAATTATATGCATATTCTTATCAGAAATGGGTTAAATAGGTTCCTATGTATATTTATAAACAATATTCCACACATAATCCCCTTTTAGAAAAATAATTATATGCATATTCTTATCAGAAATGGGTTAAATATATTCCTATGTATGTTTAACTACAATATTCCATCCATAATCCCCATGTAGAAAAATAATTATATGCATATTCTTATCAGAAATGGGTTAAATAGGTTCCTATGTATATTTATAAACAATTTTCCACTATAGCCCCATGTAGAAAAATAATTATATGCATATTCTTATCAGAAAGGGGTTAAATAGGTTACTATGTATATTTATAAACAATATTCCACCCATAATTCCCATGTAGAAAAATAATTACATGCATATTCTTATCAGAAATGCTTTAATTAGGTTCCTATGTATATTTATAAACAATTTTGTACCATAATGCCCATATAGAAAATAATTATATGCATATTCTTTTTAGAAATTGGTTAAATAGCTTCCTATGTATATTTATAACCAATACTCCACCACTAATCCCCATGTAGAAAAATAATTATATGCATATGTTTATCAGAAATGGGTTAAATATGTTGCTATGTATATTTATAAACAATATTCCACCAATAATCCCCATGTAGAAAAATAATTATATGCATATAATTTTATCAGAAATGGGTTAATTAGTTTCCTATGTATATTTATAAGCAATATTCCACCCATAACCCCATATAGAAAATTATTATATGCAAATTCTTATCAGAAATGTGTTAACTAGGTTCCTATGTATATTTATAAACAATTTTCCACTATAGTCCCCATGTATAAAAATAATTATATGCATATTCTTATCAGAAATGGATTAAATAGGTTCCTATGTATATTTATAAACAATATTCCACCCATAATCCAAATATAGACAGATAATTATAGTCATATTCTTATCAGAAATGGGTTAAATTGGTTCCTATGTATATTTATAAACAATATTCCTCCATAATCCCCATATAGAAAAATAATTATATGCATATTCTTATCAGAAATGGGATAAACAGGTTACTATGTATATTTATAAACAATATTCCACCCATAATTCACATGTAGAAAAATAATTATATGCATATTCTTATCAGAAATGCTTTAATTAGGTTCCTTTGTATATTTATAAACAATATTCCACCCATGAACCCATATAGAAAAATAATTATATGCATATTCTTATCAGAAATTGGTTAAATAGGTTCCTATGTATAAGTAAAAAAAACAATATTCCACCAATAATCCCCATGTAGAAAAATAATTATATGCATATTTTTATCAGAAATGGGTTAAATATGTTGCTATGTATATTTATAAACAATATTCCACCCATAATCCCCATATAGAAAAATTATTATATGCATATTCTTATCATAAATGGGTTAAATACATTCCTATGTATATTTATAAACAATATTCAACACATAATCCCTATATAGCAATATAATTATATGCATATTCATATCAGAAATAGGTTTAATATGTTGCTATGTATATTTTTAAACGATATTCTATCCATAATCCCCATGTAAAAAAATAATTATATGCATATTCTTATCAGAAATGGGTTAAATAGGTTCCTATGTATATTTATAAACAATATTCCACACATAATCCCCTTTTAGAAAAATAATTATATGCATATTCTTATCAGAAATGGGTTAAATATATTCCTATGTATGTTTAACTACAATATTCCATCCATAATCCCCATGTAGAAAAATAATTATATGCATATTCTTATCAGAAATGGGTTAAATAGGTTCCTATGTATATTTATAAACAATTTTCCACTATAGCCCCATGTAGAAAAATAATTATATGCATATTCTTATCAGAAAGGGGTTAAATAGGTTACTATGTATATTTATAAACAATATTCCACCCATAATTCCCATGTAGAAAAATAATTACATGCATATTCTTATCAGAAATGCTTTAATTAGGTTCCTATGTATATTTATAAACAATTTTGTACCATAATGCCCATATAGAAAATAATTATATGCATATTCTTTTTAGAAATTGGTTAAATAGCTTCCTATGTATATTTATAACCAATACTCCACCACTAATCCCCATGTAGAAAAATAATTATATGCATATGTTTATCAGAAATGGGTTAAATATGTTGCTATGTATATTTATAAACAATATTCCACCAATAATCCCCATGTAGAAAAATAATTATATGCATATAATTTTATCAGAAATGGGTTAATTAGTTTCCTATGTATATTTATAAGCAATATTCCACCCATAACCCCATATAGAAAATTATTATATGCAAATTCTTATCAGAAATGTGTTAACTAGGTTTCTATGTATATTTATAAACAATTTTCCACTATAGTCCCCATGTATAAAAATAATTATATGCATATTCTTATCAGAAATGGGTTAAATAGGTTCCTATGTATATTTATAAACAATATTCCACCCATAATCCAAATATAGACAAATAATTATAGTCATATTCTTATCAGAAATGGGTTAAATTGGTTCCTATGTATATTTATAAACAATATTCCTCCATAATCCCCATATAGAAAAATAATTATATGCATATTCTTATCAGAAATGGGATAAACAGGTTACTATGTATATTTATAAACAATATTCCACCCATAATTCACATGTAGAAAAATAATTATATGCATATTCTTATCAGAAATGCTTTAATTAGGTTCCTTTGTATATTTATAAACAATATTCCACCCATGAACCCATATAGAAAAATAATTATATGCATATTCTTATCAAAAATGGGTTAAATAGGTTCCTATGTATAATTATAAACATTTTTCCACCATAATCCCTATGTAGAAAAATAATTATATCCATATTCTTATCAGAAATGGGTTAAATAGGTTCTCATGTATATTTATAAACAATATTCCACCCATAATTCCCATGTAGAAAAATAATTATATGCATATTCTTATCAGAAATGGGTTAAATAGGTTCCTATTTATATTTAAAAAACAATATTCCACCAATAATCCCCATGTATAAAAATAATTATATGCATATTTTTATCAGAAATGGGTTAAATATGTTGCTATGTATATTTATAAACAATATTCCACGCATAATCCCCATGTAGAAAAATAATTATATGCATATTCTTATCAGAAATACTTTAATTAGGTTCCTATGTATATTTATAAACAATATTCCACCCATAACCCCATATAGAAAAATAATTATATGCATATTTTTTATCAGAAATGGGTTAAATAGGCTCCTATGTATATTTATAAACAATATTCCACTATAGTCCCCAAGTAGAAAAATAATTATATGCATATTCTTATCAGAAATGCTTTAATTAGGTTCCTATGTATATTTATAAACAATATTCCACCCATAACCCCATATAGAAAAATAATTATATGCATATTCTTATCAGAAAGGGGTTAAAAAGTTTACTATGTATATTTATAAACAATATTCCACCCATAATTCCCATGTAGAAAAATAATTATATGCATATTCGTAATAGAAATGGGTTAAATAGTATCCTATGTATAATTATACACATTTTTCCACCATAATCCCTATATAGAAAAATGATTATATGCATACTCTTATCAGAAATAGGTTGAATACGTTCCTATGTATATTTATAAACAATATTCCACCCATAATCCCCATGTAGAAAAATAATTATATGCATATTCTTTTCAGAAATGGGTTAAATAGGTTACTATGTATATTTAGAAAAATATTCCACCCATAATCCCCATATAGAAAAATAATTATATACATATTCTTATCAGAAATTGGTTAAATAGGGTCCTATGTATATTTATAAACAATATTCCACCCATAACCCCATATAGAAAAATAATTATATGCATATTCTTATCAGAAATGGGTTAAATAGGTTCCTATGTATATTTATAAACAATATTCCACCCATAACCCCATATAGAAAAATAATTATATGCATATTCTTATCAGAAAGGGGTTAAATAGGTTACTATGTACATTTATAAACAATATTCCACCCATAATTCCCATGTAGAAAAATAAATATATGCATATTCGTAATAGAAATGGGTTAAATAGTATCCTATGTATAATTATAAACATTTTTCCACCATAATCCCTATATAGAAAAATGATTATATGCATATTCTTATCAGAAATAGGTTGAATACGTTCCTATGTATATTTATAAACAATATTCCACCCATAATCCCCATGTAGAAAAATAATTATATGCATATTCTTTTCAGAAATTGGTTAAATAGGTTACTATGTATTTTTAGAAAAATATTCCACCCATAATCCCCATATAGAAAAATAATTATATACATATTCTTATCAGAAATTGGTTAAATAGGGTCCTATGTATATTTATAAACAATACTCCACCCATAACCTCATATAGAAAAATAATTATATGCATATTCTTATCAGAAATGGGTTAAATAGTTTCCATTGTATATTTATAAACAATATTCCACCCATAATTCCCATGTAGAAATATAATTATATGCATATTCTTATCAGAAATGCTTTAATTAGGTTCCTATGTATATTTTTAAACAATTTTCCACCATAATCCACATATAGAAAAATCATTATATGCATATTCTTATCAGAAATTGGTTAAATAGGTTCCTAAGTATATTTATAAACAATATTCCACCAATAGCCCCATATAGCAAAATAATTATATGCATATTTGTATCAGAAATGGCATACAAATAGCATCCTATGTATATTTATAAACAATATTCCACCATACTCCCCATATAGAAAAATAATTATATGCATATTCTTATTAGAATTGGGTTAAATATGTTGCTATGTATATTTATAAACAATATTCCACCCATAATCCCCATGTAGAAAAATAATTGTATGCATGTTCTTATGGGAAATTGGTTAAATATATTCCTATGTATGTTTAACTACAATATTCCATCCATAATTCCCATGTAGAAAAATAAATATATGCATATTCTTACGAGAAATTGGTTAAATATATTCCTATGTATGTTTAACTACAATATTCCATCCATAATCCCCATGTAGAAAAACAATTATATTCTTATGAGAAATGGGTTAAATAGGTTACTATGTATATTGTAAAACAGTATTCCACCCATAATCCCTATGTAGACAAATAATTATATGCATATTCTTATCAGAAATGGTTTAAAAATAGGTTCCTATGTATATTTATAAACAGTATTCCACCAATAATCCCCATGTAGAAAAATAATTGTATGCATATTTTTATCAGAAATGGGTTAAATATGTTGCTATGTATATTTATAAACAATATTCCACCCATAATCCCCATAAAGAAAAATTATTATATGCATATTCTTATCAGAAATGGGTTAAATACGTTCCTATGTATATTTATAAACAATATTCAACACATAATCCCTATATAGCAATATAATTATATGCATATTCATATCAGAAATAGGTTTAATATGTTGCTATGTACATTTTTAAACGATATTCTATCCATAATCCCCATGTAAAAAAATAATTATATGCATATTCTTATCAGAAATGGGTTAAATAGGTTCCTATGTATATTTATAAACAATATTCCACACATAATCCCCTTTTAGAAAAATAATTATATGCATATTCTTATCAGAAATGGGTTAAATATATTCCTATGTATGTTTAACTACAATATTCCATCCATAATCCCCATGTAGAAAAATAATTATTTGCATTTTCTTATGAGAAATGGGTTAAATAGGTTACTATGTTATTTTAAAACAGTATTCCACCCATAATCCCTATGTAGAAAAATAATTATATGCATATTCTTATCAGAAATGGGTTAAATATGTTATTATGTATATTTATAAACAATTTTCCACTATAGCCCCATGTAGAAAAATAATTATATGCATATTCTTATCAGAAAGGGGTTAAATAGGTTACTATGTATATTTATAAACAATATTCCACCCATAATTCCCATGTAGAAAAATAATTACATGCATATTCTTATCAGAAATGCTTTAGTTAGGTTCCTATGTATATTTATAAACAATTTTGTACCATAATGCCCATATAGAAAATAATTATATGCATATTCTTTTTAGAAATTGGTTAAATAGGTTCCTATGTATATTTATAACCAATACTCCACCAATAATCCCCATGTAGAAAAATAATTATATGCATATTTTTATCAGACATGGGTTAAATATGTTGCTATGTATATTTATAAACAATATTCCAACCATAATCCCCATGTAGAAAAATAATTATATGCATATTCTTATGAGAAATTGGTTAAATATATTCCTATGTATGTTTAACTACAATATTCCACCTATAATCCCCATGTAGAATAATAATTATATGCATATTCTTATCAGAAATGGGTTAAATAGGTTCCTATGTATATTTCTAAACAATATTCCACCCATAATCCAAATATAGACAAATAATTATAGTCATATTCTTATCAGAAATGGGTTAAATTGGTTCCGATGTATATTTATAAACAATATTCCACCATAATCCCCATATAGAAAAATAATTATATGCATATTCTTATCAGAAATGGGATAAACAGGTTACTATGTATATTTATAAACAATATTCCACCCATAATTCACATTTAGAAAAATAATTATATGCATATTCTTATCAGAAATGGGTTAAATAGGTTCTCATGTATATTTATAAACAATTTTCCATCCATAATCCCCATGTAGAAAAATAATTATTTGCATTTTCTTATGAGAAATGGGTTAAATAGGTTACTATGTTATTTTAAAACAGTATTCCACCCATAATCCCTATGTAGAAAAATAATTATATGCATATTCTTATCAGAAATGGGTTAAATATGTTATTATGTATATTTATAAACAATATTCCACCAATAATCCCCATGTAGAAAAATTATTATATGCATATTCTTATCAGAAAGGGGTTAAATAGGTTACTATGTATATTTATAAACAATATTCCACCCATAATTCCCATGTAGAAAAATAATTACATGCATATTCTTATCAGAAATGCTTTAATTAGGTTCCTATGTATATTTATAAACAATTTTGTACCATAATGCCCATATAGAAAATAATTATATGCATATTCTTTTTAGAAATTGGTTAAATAGGTTCCTATGTATATTTATAAACAATATTCCTCCATAATCCCCATATAGAAAAATAATTATATGCATATTCTTATCAGAAATGGGATAAACAGGTTACTATGTATATTTATAAACAATATTCCACCCATAATTCACATGTAGAAAAATAATTATATGCATATTCTTATCAGAAATGCTTTAATTAGGTTCCTTTGTATATTTATAAACAATATTCCACCCATGAACCCATATAGAAAAATAATTATATGCATATTCTTATCAGAAATTGGTTAAATAGGTTCCTATGTATAAGTAAAAAAAACAATATTCCACCAATAATCCCCATGTAGAAAAATAATTATATGCATATTTTTATCAGAAATGGGTTAAATATGTTGCTATGTATATTTATAAACAATATTCCACCCATAATCCCCATATAGAAAAATTATTATATGCATATTCTTATCATAAATGGGTTAAATACATTCCTATGTATATTTATAAACAATATTCAACACATAATCCCTATATAGCAATATAATTATATGCATATTCATATCAGAAATAGGTTTAATATGTTGCTATGTATATTTTTAAACGATATTCTATCCATAATCCCCATGTAAAAAAATAATTATATGCATATTCTTATCAGAAATGGGTTAAATAGGTTCCTATGTATATTTATAAACAATATTCCACACATAATCCCCTTTTAGAAAAATAATTATATGCATATTCTTATCAGAAATGGGTTAAATAGGTTACTATGTATATTTATAAACAATATTCCACCCATAATTCACATTTAGAAAAATAATTATATGCATATTCTTATCAGAAATGCTTTAATTAGGTTCCTATGTATATTTATAAACAATATTCCACCCATAACCCCATATAGAAAAATAATTATATGCATATTCTTATCAGAAATGGGTTAAATAGGTTCCTATGTATAATTATAAACATTTTTCCACCATGATCCCTATGTAGAAAAATTATTATATGCATATTCTTATCAGAAATGGGTTAAATAGGTTCTCATGTATATTTATAAACAATTTTCCACTATAGTCCCCATGTAGAAAAATAATTATATGCATATTCTTATCAGAAAGGGGTTAAATAGGTTACTATGTATATTTATAAACAATATTCCACCCATAATTCCCATGTAGAAAAATAATTACATGCATATTCTTATCAGAAATGCTTTAATTAGGTTCCTATGTATATTTATAAACAATTTTGTACCATAATGCCCATATAGAAAATAATTATATGCATATTCTTTTTAGAAATTGGTTAAATAGGTTCCTATGTATATTTATAACCAATACTCCACCACTAATCCCCATGTAGAAAAATAATTATATGCATATGTTTATCAGAAATGGGTTAAATATGTTGCTATGTATATTTATAAACAATATTCCACCAATAATCCCCATGTAGAAAAATAATTATATGCATATAATTTTATCAGAAATGGGTTAATTAGTTTCCTATGTATATTTATAAGCAATATTCCACCCATAACCCCATATAGAAAATTATTATATGCAAATTCTTATCAGAAATGTGTTAACTAGGTTCCTATGTATATTTATAAACAATTTTCCACTATAGTCCCCATGTATAAAAATAATTATATGCATATTCTTATCAGAAATGGGTTAAATAGGTTCCTATGTATATTTATAAACAATATTCCACCCATAATCCAAATATAGACAAATAATTATAGTCATATTCTTATCAGAAATGGGTTAAATTGGTTCCTATGTATATTTATAAACAATATTCCACCCATAATTCCCATGTAAAAAAATAATTATATGCATATTCTTATCAGAAATGGGTTAAATAGGTTACTATGTATATTTATAAACAATATTAGAGCCATAAATCCCATGTAGGAAAATAATTATATGCATATTCTAACCAGAAATGGGTTAAATAGGCTCCTATGTATGTTTATAAACAATATTCCACCCATAGTCACCATGTTGAAAAATAATTATAAGTGTATTCTTATCAGAAATAGGTTAAATAGGTTACTATGTATATTTATAAAAAATATTCCACCCATAATCCCCATGTAAAAAAATAATTATATGCACATTCTTATCAGAAATGGGTTAAATAGGTTCCTATGTATATTTATAAACAATATTCCACCCATAATCCCCATGTAGAAAAATAATTATATTCATATTCTTATCAGAAATGGGTTAAATATATTCCTATGTATGTTTAACTACAATATTCCATCCATAATCCCCATGTAGAAAATAATTATATGCATATTCTTATGAGAAATGGGTTAAATAGGTTACTATGTATATTTTAAAACAGTATTCCACCCATAATGCCTATGTAGAAAAATAATTATATGCATATTCTTACCAGAAATGGGTTAAATAGGTTCCTATGTATATTTATAAACAATATTCCACCTATAATCCCCATACTGAAACATATTTATATGCATATTCTTATCAGAAATAGGTTTAATAGGCTCCTATGTATATTTATAAACAATATTCCACCCATAATTCCCATGTAGAAAAAAAATTATATGCATATTCTTATCAGAAATGCTTTAATTAGGTTCCTATGTATGTTTATAAACAATTTTCCACCATAATCCCCATATAGAAAAATAATTATATGCATATTCTTATCAGAAATTGGTTAAATAGGTTCCTATGTATAAGTAAAAAAAACAATATTCCACCAATAATCCCCATGTAGAAAAATAATTATATGCATATTTTTATCAGAAATGGGTTAAATATGTTGCTATGTATATTTATAAACAATATTCCACCCATAATCCCCATATAGAAAAATTATTATATGCATATTCTTATCATAAATGGGTTAAATACATTCCTATGTATATTTATAAACAATATTCAACACATAATCCCTATATAGCAATATAATTATATGCATATTCATATCAGAAATAGGTTTAATATGTTGCTATGTATATTTTTAAACGATATTCTATCCACAATCCCCATGTAAAAAAATAATTATATGCATATTCTTATCAGAAATGGGTTAAATAGGTTCCTATGTATATTTATAAACAATATTCCACACATAATCCCCTTTTAGAAAAATAATTATATGCATATTCTTATCAGAAATGGGTTAAATATATTCCTATGTATGTTTAACTACAATATTCCATCCATAATCCCCATGTAGAAAAATAATTATATGCATATTCTTATCAGAAATGGGTTAAATAGGTTCCTATGTATATTTATAAACAATTTTCCACTATAGCCCCATGTAGAAAAATAATTATATGCATATTCTTATCAGAAAGGGGTTAAATAGGTTACTATGTATATTTATAAACAATATTCCACCCATAATTCCCATGTAGAAAAATAATTACATGCATATTCTTATCAGAAATGCTTTAATTAGGTTCCTATGTATATTTATAAACAATTTTGTACCATAATGCCCATATAGAAAATAATTATATGCATATTCTTTTTAGAAATTGGTTAAATAGCTTCCTATGTATATTTATACCCAATACTCCACCACTAATCCCCATGTAGAAAAATAATTATATGCATATGTTTATCAGAAATGGGTTAAATATGTTGCTATGTATATTTATAAACAATATTCCACCAATAATCCCCATGTAGAAAAATAATTATATGCATATAATTTTATCAGAAATGGGTTAATTAGTTTCCTATGTATATTTATAAGCAATATTCCACCCATAACCCCATATAGAAAATTATTATATGCAAATTCTTATCAGAAATGTGTTAACTAGGTTCCTATGTATATTTATAAACAATTTTCCACTATAGTCCCCATGTATAAAAATAATTATATGCATATTCTTATCAGAAATGGATTAAATAGGTTCCTATGTATATTTATAAACAATATTCCACCCATAATCCAAATATAGACAGATAATTATAGTCATATTCTTATCAGAAATGGGTTAAATTGGTTCCTATGTATATTTATAAACAATATTCCTCCATAATCCCCATATAGAAAAATAATTATATGCATATTCTTATCAGAAATGGGATAAACAGGTTACTATGTATATTTATAAACAATATTCCACCCATAATTCACATGTAGAAAAATAATTATATGCATATTCTTATCAGAAATGCTTTAATTAGGTTCCTTTGTATATTTATAAACAATATTCCACCCATGAACCCATATAGAAAAATAATTATATGCATATTCTTATCAGAAATTGGTTAAATAGGTTCCTATGTATAAGTAAAAAAAACAATATTCCACCAATAATCCCCATGTAGAAAAATAATTATATGCATATTTTTATCAGAAATGGGTTAAATATGTTGCTATGTATATTTATAAACAATATTCCACCCATAATCCCCATATAGAAAAATTATTATATGCATATTCTTATCATAAATGGGTTAAATACATTCCTATGTATATTTATAAACAATATTCAACACATAATCCCTATATAGCAATATAATTATATGCATATTCATATCAGAAATAGGTTTAATATGTTGCTATGTATATTTTTAAACGATATTCTATCCATAATCCCCATGTAAAAAAATAATTATATGCATATTCTTATCAGAAATGGGTTAAATAGGTTCCTATGTATATTTATAAACAATATTCCACACATAATCCCCTTTTAGAAAAATAATTATATGCATATTCTTATCAGAAATGGGTTAAATATATTCCTATGTATGTTTAACTACAATATTCCATCCATAATCCCCATGTAGAAAAATAATTATATGCATATTCTTATCAGAAATGGGTTAAATAGGTTCCTATGTATATTTATAAACAATTTTCCACTATAGCCCCATGTAGAAAAATAATTATATGCATATTCTTATCAGAAAGGGGTTAAATAGGTTACTATGTATATTTATAAACAATATTCCACCCATAATTCCCATGTAGAAAAATAATTACATGCATATTCTTATCAGAAATGCTTTAATTAGGTTCCTATGTATATTTATAAACAATTTTGTACCATAATGCCCATATAGAAAATAATTATATGCATATTCTTTTTAGAAATTGGTTAAATAGCTTCCTATGTATATTTATAACCAATACTCCACCACTAATCCCCATGTAGAAAAATAATTATATGCATATGTTTATCAGAAATGGGTTAAATATGTTGCTATGTATATTTATAAACAATATTCCACCAATAATCCCCATGTAGAAAAATAATTATATGCATATAATTTTATCAGAAATGGGTTAATTAGTTTCCTATGTATATTTATAAGCAATATTCCACCCATAACCCCATATAGAAAATTATTATATGCAAATTCTTATCAGAAATGTGTTAACTAGGTTCCTATGTATATTTATAAACAATTTTCCACTATTGTCCCCATGTATAAAAATAATTATATGCATATTCTTATCAGAAATGGGTTAAATAGGTTCCTATGTATATTTATAAACAATATTCCACCCATAATCCAAATATAGACAGATAATTATAGTCATATTCTTATCAGAAATGGGTTAAATTGGTTCCTATGTATATTTATAAACAATATTCCTCCATAATCCCCATATAGAAAAATAATTATATGCATATTCTTATCAGAAATGGGATAAACAGGTTACTATGTATATTTATAAACAATATTCCACCCATAATTCACATGTAGAAAAATAATTATATGCATATTCTTATCAGAAATGCTTTAATTAGGTTCCTTTGTATATTTATAAACAATATTCCACCCATGAACCCATATAGAAAAATAATTATATGCATATTCTTATCAGAAATTGGTTAAATAGGTTCCTATGTATAAGTAAAAAAAACAATATTCCACCAATAATCCCCATGTAGAAAAATAATTATATGCATATTTTTATCAGAAATGGGTTAAATATGTTGCTATGTATATTTATAAACAATATTCCACCCATAATCCCCATATAGAAAAATTATTATATGCATATTCTTATCATAAATGGGTTAAATACATTCCTATGTATATTTATAAACAATATTCAACACATAATCCCTATATAGCAATATAATTATATGCATATTCATATCAGAAATAGGTTTAATATGTTGCTATGTATATTTTTAAACGATATTCTATCCATAATCCCCATGTAAAAAAATAATTATATGCATATTCTTATCAGAAATGGGTTAAATAGGTTCCTATGTATATTTATAAACAATATTCCACACATAATCCCCTTTTAGAAAAATAATTATATGCATATTCTTATCAGAAATGGGTTAAATATATTCCTATGTATGTTTAACTACAATATTCCATCCATAATCCCCATGTAGAAAAATAATTATATGCATATTCTTATCAGAAATGGGTTAAATAGGTTCCTATGTATATTTATAAACAATTTTCCACTATAGCCCCATGTAGAAAAATAATTATATGCATATTCTTATCAGAAAGGGGTTAAATAGGTTACTATGTATATTTATAAACAATATTCCACCCATAATTCCCATGTAGAAAAATAATTACATGCATATTCTTATCAGAAATGCTTTAATTAGGTTCCTATGTATATTTATAAACAATTTTGTACCATAATGCCCATATAGAAAATAATTATATGCATATTCTTTTTAGAAATTGGTTAAATAGCTTCCTATGTATATTTATAACCAATACTCCACCACTAATCCCCATGTAGAAAAATAATTATATGCATATGTTTATCAGAAATGGGTTAAATATGTTGCTATGTATATTTATAAACAATATTCCACCAATAATCCCCATGTAGAAAAATAATTATATGCATATAATTTTATCAGAAATGGGTTAATTAGTTTCCTATGTATATTTATAAGCAATATTCCACCCATAACCCCATATAGAAAATTATTATATGCAAATTCTTATCAGAAATGTGTTAACTAGGTTCCTATGTATATTTATAAACAATTTTCCACTATAGTCCCCATGTATAAAAATAATTATATGCATATTCTTATCAGAAATGGGTTAAATAGGTTCCTATGTATATTTATAAACAATATTCCACCCATAATCCAAATATAGACAAATAATTATAGTCATATTCTTATCAGAAATGGGTTAAATTGGTTCCTATGTATATTTATAAACAATATTCCTCCATAATCCCCATATAGAAAAATAATTATATGCATATTCTTATCAGAAATGGGATAAACAGGTTACTATGTATATTTATAAACAATATTCCACCCATAATTCACATGTAGAAAAATAATTATATGCATATTCTTATCAGAAATGCTTTAATTAGGTTCCTTTGTATATTTATAAACAATATTCCACCCATGAACCCATATAGAAAAATAATTATATGCATATTCTTATCAAAAATGGGTTAAATAGGTTCCTATGTATAATTATAAACATTTTTCCACCATAATCCCTATGTAGAAAAATAATTATATCCATATTCTTATCAGAAATGGGTTAAATAGGTTCTCATGTATATTTATAAACAATATTCCACCCATAATTCCCATGTAGAAAAATAATTATATGCATATTCTTATCAGAAATGGGTTAAATAGGTTCCTATTTATATTTAAAAAACAATATTCCACCAATAATCCCCATGTATAAAAATAATTATATGCATATTTTTATCAGAAATGGGTTAAATATGTTGCTATGTATATTTATAAACAATATTCCACGCATAATCCCCATGTAGAAAAATAATTATATGCATATTCTTATCAGAAATACTTTAATTAGGTTCCTATGTATATTTATAAACAATATTCCACCCATAACCCCATATAGAAAAATAATTATATGCATATTTTTTATCAGAAATGGGTTAAATAGGCTCCTATGTATATTTATAAACAATATTCCACTATAGTCCCCAAGTAGAAAAATAATTATATGCATATTCTTATCAGAAATGCTTTAATTAGGTTCCTATGTATATTTATAAACAATATTCCACCCATAACCCCATATAGAAAAATAATTATATGCATATTCTTATCAGAAAGGGGTTAAAAAGTTTACTATGTATATTTATAAACAATATTCCACCCATAATTCCCATGTAGAAAAATAATTATATGCATATTCGTAATAGAAATGGGTTAAATAGTATCCTATGTATAATTATACACATTTTTCCACCATAATCCCTATATAGAAAAATGATTATATGCATACTCTTATCAGAAATAGGTTGAATACGTTCCTATGTATATTTATAAACAATATTCCACCCATAATCCCCATGTAGAAAAATAATTATATGCATATTCTTTTCAGAAATGGGTTAAATAGGTTACTATGTATATTTAGAAAAATATTCCACCCATAATCCCCATATAGAAAAATAATTATATACATATTCTTATCAGAAATTGGTTAAATAGGGTCCTATGTATATTTATAAACAATATTCCACCCATAACCCCATATAGAAAAATAATTATATGCATATTCTTATCAGAAATGGGTTAAATAGGTTCCTATGTATATTTATAAACAATATTCCACCCATAACCCCATATAGAAAAATAATTATATGCATATTCTTATCAGAAAGGGGTTAAATAGGTTACTATGTACATTTATAAACAATATTCCACCCATAATTCCCATGTAGAAAAATAAATATATGCATATTCGTAATAGAAATGGGTTAAATAGTATCCTATGTATAATTATAAACATTTTTCCACCATAATCCCTATATAGAAAAATGATTATATGCATATTCTTATCAGAAATAGGTTGAATACGTTCCTATGTAAATTTATAAACAATATTCCACCCATAATCCCCATGTAGAAAAATAATTATATGCATATTCTTTTCAGAAATTGGTTAAATAGGTTACTATGTATTTTTAGAAAAATATTCCACCCATAATCCCCATATAGAAAAATAATTATATACATATTCTTATCAGAAATTGGTTAAATAGGGTCCTATGTATATTTATAAACAATACTCCACCCATAACCTCATATAGAAAAATAATTATATGCATATTCTTATCAGAAATGGGTTAAATAGTTTCCATTGTATATTTATAAACAATATTCCACCCATAATTCCCATGTAGAAATATAATTATATGCATATTCTTATCAGAAATGCTTTAATTAGGTTCCTATGTATATTTTTAAACAATTTTCCACCATAATCCACATATAGAAAAATCATTATATGCATATTCTTATCAGAAATTGGTTAAATAGGTTCCTAAGTATATTTATAAACAATATTCCACCAATAGCCCCATATAGCAAAATAATTATATGCATATTTGTATCAGAAATGGCATACAAATAGCATCCTATGTATATTTATAAACAATATTCCACCATACTCCCCATATAGAAAAATAATTATATGCATATTCTTATTAGAATTGGGTTAAATATGTTGCTATGTATATTTATAAACAATATTCCACCCATAATCCCCATGTAGAAAAATAATTGTATGCATGTTCTTATGGGAAATTGGTTAAATATATTCCTATGTATGTTTAACTACAATATTCCATCCATAATTCCCATGTAGAAAAATAAATATATGCATATTCTTACGAGAAATTGGTTAAATATATTCCTATGTATGTTTAACTACAATATTCCATCCATAATCCCCATGTAGAAAAACAATTATATTCTTATGAGAAATGGGTATGTATATTGTAAAACAGTATTCCACCCATAATCCCTATGTAGACAAATAATTATATGCATATTCTTATCAGAAATGGTTTAAAAATAGGTTCCTATGTATATTTATAAACAGTATTCCACCAATAATCCCCATGTAGAAAAATAATTGTATGCATATTTTTATCAGAAATGGGTTAAATATTTTGCTATGTATATTTATAAACAATATTCCACCCACAATCCCCATGTAGAAATATAATTATATGCATATTCTTATGAGAAATTGGTTAAATATATTCCTATGTATGTTTAACTACAATATTCCACCCATAATCCCCATGTATAAAAAGAATTATATGTATATTCTTATTAGAAATGGGTTAAATAGGTTACTATGTATATTTATAAACAATTTTCCACCCATAATCCCCATGTAGAAAAATAATTATATGCATATTCTTATCAGAAATGGTTTAAATAGGTTCCTATGTATATGTATAAACAATATTATACCCATAATCCCCATGTAGAAAAATAATTATATGTATATGTGTTAGTGGGAGAAATAGTCACCCATGATTTGTGTCATTGATAAGAATAGTGTCCCATCATTGGTGTCACTGGAAGAAATAGTACTGCATTTTTGGTGTATTTGTTAAGAATAGTGAGCCATCATTGGGAGGAATAGTCACCTATCATTGGTATCGGTGGGAGGAATAGTCAACTATCATAGGTGTCAGTGGAAAGAACAGTAAAACATTAGGATTTGTTAGATGCATTTTCTTAAAACATATGGATTACACTGGCTGAGAGATAGTTAGTGGGAAAGTAAACAACAAGGCTTTGCTGATATTTGCATTCTACCAACGATCATTGCTGTGCTTATGTAAGAATTATTCAACTAGTTCGAATCCAAGTCAAACCATCTGACAGATGTGAACTCCACAATATCTGGTAATCCGTATTTCTTTTTTTTTATTACTCTTTTATTGGAAATAATCACTCAATTAATATCAGTGCTATCCGGAGATGTACTGGATTTAGAGGAAAACAAACAATTCTCAGCCTATGTGTGGAAGGAACATTGAAACATAATGAGTCTCATCTGGAGAAATAGTGATGAATGAACGAATAGTATGAACTTGGTGTCAGATGAAGGGCTTTAGAAAACCAGTGCGCATTTTTATAATTTCGAGAGATAGTTGCAATTGCAATTAAAGTAGAATGTCGGGATGAGATCAGATTGTTTGATAATTGATGGTCCACTGGTCCACAGCAAAATATCAGTGAGACGTTTTACATGGTTGAGGAAAACATCAGGTTACATCTCCTTACTTGGACAGTTTTCGAAGACTGGGAAATTGCTTAAACACAGTAAATGTAACATTTGTCAAGATAGTGAATTTGCATTACACGATCCGTATCCACTGGTCCACAGCAAAATATCAGTGAGACGTTTTACACGGTTGATGAAAACGTCAGGTTACGGATATAAATGAAAGCGCTGATAATAGTTGCGATTACCTTAATTAAGACGAAATGCAATACTCACTCTGATAGTTGCAATTGCAAATACCCTGTTCAACAGCTTATCTTCTTTTATTGCTATATTTTGCGACCTATCTTGCATCCAATGACCAATCCAATGACAATTTGCTTTTGAAATACAGATTATAACGATCTCTATAAACCGATTCACTTCTTTGATTACAATCTGGCTCTATTTTTGTATTTATCTTTATCTAAACAAATATCAATGTCTTTGTATATATCTACTCTAATGCATTTATCTCTAAAACAGTCTACTGTCTATTAATTTGGTTAAAGAAACCGATTTAAATTGTCAAGGAGTAATACGTGTTGTCTCACTGCTATATTTTATATGTTTAAAGAAAATGCATCCTAATGTATACCTAATGTGATAACACTCTTAACATGTCTCGCAACCAACTCACCGTTATCAGGGCTTTTATATATATGGTGTAACATGACGTTTTCCTCAACCATGTTAAACGTCTCACTGATATTTTGCTGTGGACCAGTGGATACGAATCGTGTAATGCAAATTCACAGTGTTTTAAGCAATTTCCCATCTTCGAAAACTGTCCAAGTAAGGATGTTTTTCTCAACCATGTAAAACGTCTCACTGATATTTTGCTGTGGACCAGTAGACCATCAATTATCAAATAATCTGATCTCATTGCTATTCGCGACATTCTACCTTAATTGCATTTGCATTCTCTCGAAATTATAAAATGCGCACTGGTTTTTAAAAGCCCTTTATCTACTATTATTTACTATTCATTCATTCATCACTATTTCTCCAATTGACACTCATTATGTTTCACTGTTCCTTCCACATTTAGGATGAGAATTTTTTGTTTTACTCTAAATCTAGTACATCTCCGGATAGCACTGATATTAATTGAGTGATTATTGCCAATAAAGGAGTAATAAAAAAACAGAAATACGGATTACCAGATATTGTGGAGTTCACATCTGTCAGACTTGGATTCGAACTAGTTGAATAATTCTTACATAAGCACAGCAGTGATCGTTGGTAAAATGCAAAATAGCATAGCCGTATTGTTTACTTTCACACTAACTATCTCTCAGCCAGTGTCAATGGCGACCCTAGGGGGGGGCAGAGGGGGCCCTGACCCCCCCAACATTATGCTGTGCCCCACCATGTGCCCCCCCAAAAAAAAAAAAATTTTTTTTTTTTTTTTTTTTTACAAAAAATCAATGTCTAAGAGGGAGAGAGTCCCCAGTCAGCTCCTGCGGGTGATTCCTCCCCCCTCCCTCTGCTCGCTGACACTGTATAATGCGACGTTCACACAACCATGGCCGCCCAATCTGCTCCTTCACCTGCATCCTCATTGGCAGGGAGAAGAGCGAGTTGCAGGAAGGACTCCACCAGGACTCTCAGTTACTGAAAAAACAGACTGATTTCTCCTGTCCTTAGGACAGGAGGACCAGCCTGTAAATTCCAAGAGATGCCAGACCAGTGCTGACAATAGCAGGGGCAGGACAGCAAGAGGAGGCTGGGGAACCCCACAGTGGCAGAACACCAGGGCCCGGAGGCAAGACAACCTTTGCAACCCTGATAGTTCTCCCACTGCTTTGGATCCTTTTATTTTCTTGATATGCTGGTGACATATCTCTTGTTTTCTGCCACCCTGGAGGGACCCCAATACAGTAGGAAGGGAGCTCACTGCAGAACATGTGAAAGGGCCCGTTATGGGGTCGTAGTAAAGGGCCCCAGGAGATATATATATATATATATATATATATATATATATATATATATATATATATATATATATGCATTTTATAGTTGCCCCCCTACTTTTGTCCCTGTCCCGCCATGTGCCCCCCCTAAATTTGAAAGCTGGAGACGCCACTGGCCAGTGTAATCCATATGTTTTAAGAAAATGCATCTAACAAATCCTAATGTATAACCGTGTCACACTTAACGTCTCATCTTAACGTTTTGTTGGTAAACTCAAACCGTATTCCTTGATTATTCCTCCCACTGACATAATGATGGCTCACTATTTCTCCCATTAATACACCGACGATGGCTCACTATCCTTCCCACTGAAACGAACAAGGCGGTACTATTTTTCGAATTCATCCCACAATCATCCTTATTTTTTTCCACTGACATGTGGGTCACGATTTCTCCCACTAACACTAATTACTATTCCTCTCATTGACACTAATGATGGGTCACTATTCTTCCTACTGACACCAAAAATGGGGTACTATTTCTCACACTGACACCAATAAAATTACACCAATGATACACTTGAGGTGATTCAGTTCGCATGTGCATCGCTATACAAATCATTCATTCATTTATTCATTCATATTCCTTCCACCGACACCAATAACATTGTACTATTTCTCACACTGACACCAATGATGTTTCACTGTTCATTCCACAGACACCAATGATGGGTAACTTTTCCTCCCACTGAAACCAAATAGGTCACTATTCCTCCAATTGACACTAATGGTGTATCACTATTCTTCCCACAGACACCAAAAAAGAGGAACTTTTTCTTACACTGACACCAATGATGGCTTAATGTTTCTTCCACTGACACCAATGACGGGTCACTGTTTCTCCCACTGACACCAATGATGGTTCACTAGTCCTCCCACTGAAACCAATGGTGGCTCACTATTCCACCCACTGACACCTATAGTGCGGTACTATTTCTACCAGTTACACCAGTGATGGGTCACTATTCTTTCCACTGTCACAAATCATCTTCCTCCAACTGACACTTAATGATATTCTATTCTTCCTTTTGACGCCAATAATTGGTCACTATGATGGTGAATCACTATTCCATCCACCAAACAAGGGTCAATATTCCTTAAAATGACACCAATAACGAGGTCTATTCCTTCCACTGACCAATAACGTGGTAATATTTCTCATACTGACACCAAATGATGTTTGAATATGTATAAGAATATGCATATAATTATTTTTTTACATGGGGATAATGGGTGAAATATTGTTTATAAATATACATAGGAAACTAATTAACCCATTTCTGATAAAAAATTTGCATATATTGATTTTTCTACATGGGGATTATTGGTGGAATATTGTTTATAAATATACCTAGGAACCTATTTAACCAATTTCTGAAAAGAATATGCATATAATTATTTTTCTATATGGGGAATATGGTGGAAAAATGTTTATAAATATACATAGGAACCTATTTAACCCATTGCTCATAAGAATATTAATATAATTATTTGTCTATATGGGGATAACGGGTATAATATTGTTTATAAATATACATAGGAACATATTTAACCCATTTCTGATAAGAATAAGCATATAATTATTTTTCTACATGGGGACTATAGTGGAAAATTGTTTATAAATATACATAGGAACCTATTTAACCAATTTCTGATAAGAATATGCATATAATTATTTTTCTACATGGAAATTATGGGTGGAATATTGTTTATAAATATACATAGTAACCGATTTAACCCCTTTCTAATAATAATATACATATAATTTTTTTTCTACATGGGGATTATGGGTGGAATGTTGTTTATAAATATACATAGGAGTTTATTTAACCCATTTCTGATAAGAATATGCATATCATTTTTTTTCTATATGGAATTATGGGTGGAATATTATTTATAAATATACATAGGAACCTAATTAAAGCATTTCTGATAAGAATATGCATATAATTATTTTTCTACATGGAAATTATGGGTGGAATATTGTTTATAAATATACATAGTAACCGATTTAACCCCTTTCTAATAATAATATACATATAATTTTTTTTCTACATGGGGATTATGGGTGGAATGTTGTTTATAAATATACATAGGAGTTTATTTAACCCATTTCTGATAAGAATATGCATATAATTATTTTTCTACATGGGAATTATGGGTGGAATATTGTTTATAAATATACATAGTACCTATTTAACCCATTTCTGTAAGAATATGCATGTAATAATTTTTCTACATAGGGATTTATGGGTGGAATACTGTTTTAAAATATACATAGTAACCTATTTAACCAATTTCACATAAGAATATGTATATAATTATTTTTCTACATGTGGATTATGGATGGAATATTGTAGTTAAACATACATAGGAATATATTTAAGCCATTTCTGATAACAATATGCATATAATTATTTTTCTACATGGGGATTATAGGTGGAATATTGTTTATAAATATACATAGGAACCTATTTAACCCATTTCCGATAAGAATATGCATGTTATTATTTTTTTTACATGGGGATTATGGATGGAACATTGTTTAAAAATGTACATAGCAAAAAATTAAACCTATTTCTGATATGAATATGCATATAATTATATTGCTATAAAGGGATCATGTGTTGAATATTGTTTATAAATATACATAGGAACGTATTTAACCCATTTCTGATAAGAATATGCATATAATAATTTTTCTATATGGGGATTATAGGTGGAATATTGTTTACAAATATACATAGCAACATATTTAACCCATTTCTGATAAAAATATGCATATAATTATTTTTATACATGGGAATTATGGGTGGAATATTGTAGTTAAACATACTTAGGAATAAATTTAACAAATTTCTCATAAGAATATGCATATAATTATTTTTCTATAGGGGGATTGTGGGTGGTATATTGTTTATAAATATACATAGCAACATATTTAACCAATTTCTGATAAGAATATGCATATAATTATTTTTCTATATGGGGATTATGGTGGAAAATTGTTTATAAATATACAGAGGAACCTAATTAAAGCATTTCTAATAAGAATATGCATATAATTATTTTTCTACATGAGAATTATGGGTGGAATATTGTTTATAAATATACATAGGAACCTATTTAACCCATTTCTGATAAGAATATGCATATAATTATTTTTCTACATGGGAATTATGGGTGGAATATTGTTTATAAATATACATAGGAACCTATTTAACCCATTTCTGATAAAAATATGCATATAATTATTTTTCTACATGAGGATTATTGGTGTAATATTGTTTATAAATATATATTGGACGTTATTTAACCCATTTCTGATACGAATATGCATATAATTATTATTCTTTATGGGGCTATTGGTGGAATATTGCTTATAAATATACATAGGAACCTATTTAACCCATTTCTGATAAGAATATGTATATAATTATTTTTCTACATGGGGATTATGGGTGGAATATTGTTTATAAATATACATAGGAACCTATTTAACCCATTTCTGATAAGAATATGCATATAATTATTTTTTTACATGGGGATTATGGATGGAAAATTGTTTATAAATATACATAGTAACCTATTTAACCCCTTTCTGATAAGAATATGCATATAATTATTTTTCTACATGGGAATGATGGGTGGAGAATTGTTTATAAATATACATAGTAACCTATTTAACCCCTTTCTGATAAGAATATGCATATAATTATTTTTCTACATAGGGATTATGGGTGGAATACTGTTTTAAAGTATACATAGTAACCTATTTAACCCATTTCTCATAAGAATATGCATATAATTATTTTTCTACATGGGGATTATGGATGGAATATTGTAGTTAAACATACGTAGGAATATATTTAACCCATTTCTCATAAGAATATGCATATAATTATTTTTCTATATGGGGATTATAGTGGAAAATTGTATATAAATATAAATAGGAACCTATTTAACCCATTTCTGATAAAAATATGCATATAATGATTTTTCTACATGGGGATTTTTGGTGGAATATTGTTTATAAATATACATACTAACCTATTTAACCCCTTTCTGATAAGAATATGTATATAAATATTTTTCAGTATGATGATTATAGGTGGAATATTGTTTATAAATATACATAGGAACATATTTAACCCATTTCTGGTAAGAATATGCATATAATTATTTTTCTACATAGGGATTGTGGGTGGACTACTGTTTTAAAATATACATAGTAACCTATTTAACACATTTCTCATAAGAATATGCATATAATTATTTTTCTACATGGGGATTATGGATGGAATATTGTAGTTAAACATACATAGGAATATATTTAACCCTTTTCTAATAAGAATATGCATATAATTATTTTTCTACATGGGGATTATGGGTGGAATATTGTTTATAAATATACATAGGAACCTATTTAACCCATTTCTGATAAGAATATGCATATAATTATTTTTTTACATGGGGATTATGGATGGAAAATTGTTTATAAATATACATAGTAACCTATTTAACCCATTTCTGATAAGAATATGCATATAATTATTTTTCTACATGGGAATTATGGGTGGAATATTGTTTATAAATATACATAGTAACCTATTTAACCCCTTTCTGATAAGAATATGCATATAATTATTTTTCTACATGGGAATGATGGGTGGAGAATTGTTTATAAATATACATAGTAACCTATTTAACCCCTTTCTGATAAGAATATGCATATAATTATTTTTCTACATAGGGATTATGGGTGGAATACTGTTTTAAAGTATACATAGTAACCTATTTAACCCATTTCTCATAAGAATATGCATATAATTATTTTTCTACATGGGGATTATGGATGGAATATTGTAGTTAAACATACGTAGGAATATATTTAACCCATTTATGATAAGAATATGCATATAATTATTTTTCTAAATGGGGATTATGGTGGAATATTGTTTATAAATATACATAGGAACCAATTTAACCCATTTCTGATAAGAATATAAATATAATTATTTGTCTATATGGGGATTATGGGTGGAATATTGTTTATAAATATACATAGGAACCTATTTAACCCATTTCTGATAAGAATATGTATATAATTATTTTTCTACATGGGAATTATTGGTGGAATATTGTTTATAAATATACATAGTAACCTATTTAACCCATTTATGATAAGAATATGCATATAATTATTTTTCTACATGGGAATTATAGGTGGAATATTGTTTATAAATATACATAGTAACCCATTTAACCCCTTTCTGATAAGAATATGCATATAATTATTTTTCTACATGGGGACTATAGTGGAAAATGGTTTATAAATATACATAGGAACCTATTTAACCCCTTTCTAAAAGAAAATGCATATAATTATTTTTAAACATGGGGACTATAGTGGAAAATTGTTTATAAATATAAATAGTAACCTATTTAACCCATTTCTGATAAGAATATGCATATAATTATTTTTCTACATTGGGATTAATGGTGGAATATGTTTATAAATATACATAGTAACCTATTTAACCAATTTCTGATAAGCATATGCATATAATTATTTTTCTACATGGGGATTATGGAAGGAATGTTGTTTATAAATATACATAGCAACATATTTATTTTTTTTAAATCTTTATTTATTGTTTTTCATGACAAATCATTTCCCACCAGGGGCATTTCAAGGTACAAATCAATCTATATATTAAGAAAATAAACATACTTATCCCCCAAAACCCCCCCTCTGCCCTCCCCGCCCACCTACCCCTCCCCACCCTGCAGGACATTACTCGTTTAGATGCAAATCACATCTTAGTCGCTCCTAACAGACTGTAAATCCCTTCCTTGTTATACATTTTATATAATCTCCTTTAAGTAAGACCATGATCTTTTAAACTTGATCCAGCCTGACCACTTCCCTGTATGCTCCGAATCCTTGTCAGGTTCCATTCCCTGCCAGTCTAGGCACTCAACATTAAATATTTCATTAAGGCCAAAGAGCCAATCTCGCGTGTTGGGACTCGATGGTTTCAGCCAGTTTAAGGCGGTCTGCCTCTTGGCCACATCTAATATTATAGGGACCAGCGAGGAATTGTAACTCTTAACTGATTCCTGAGTCCCATGGAAGAGACAAGCCCATGAATCTTCCTGAATTTCCCTCCCCGTAAAGTCCTTTGTCAATGACAGGATTTTTTTCCAGAAGGCCTTAATGATGGGACATTCCCACCAGATGTGGGCCATTGTGCCCACAGTTGAGCATCCCCTCCAGCAGGTGTTAGCCTTTGTCCCGTCCATTTTACTTACTCTGTCTGGGGTGGCGTACCATCTTGCAAGAACTTTGTAATGGATTTCCGTTCTCCTATTGTCTAATGAAGTGTGGTGGGCCAATCTCAAAATTTTTTCTATCATGTTCCTATTACACTGTGACCCCAGTTCCTGTTCCCACCTTTTAATATAAGGAGGCACTACCTCCTCCTGTTCTGCTCCCAATATTCTATATATTTGGGCAATAACACCTCCTGAGTGCTCCTTCATACAGAGTTGCTCCAGCGGTCTGAGCTCTTCTATACTTCTGAGTGGCTTCGGTAGATTGCCGATAAAATGGGAGAGCTGGAGGTACCTCCATCTATCCATCACCCAAAGTTCTGATTCTCTACTCAATTCCATGAAAGTGCAGATTTTACCCTTACTAATGAAGTTTCTCAGTTGAATGGAATCCTCCTTTAACCAATTCCCCCCACCTCCCTCCTCCCTGGTTCAAACAATAAATTGTTTTTCATATATATCAACGGTGAATTATATGACCATTTGTGCTGTGTATGTATTTTATCCCAATATTTAAAAGTGTTTTGCGTTAACAAAGATGAGTTGGTGCTAAGTGCTCTGTATTTTGGAGGGTTCCATAGTGACTGTGCCAAATTATTATTACTTAAGGAGAACTCGATGTCCACCCAACGTTTATCTGTCCCTTTCTTGCTCCATTCAGTGACCCGTGAAAGCACAACTGCAATATAGTACCTATTAAAATCTGGTAACGCTATTCCCCCTTTTTTTTTCCTCTGCTCAATGTTACAGAGGAGATACGCGTTTTTTTGCCGCCCCAGACAGCTTCACTGATTAATTTCCTTAAAGCCTTCAAAAAATACCTTGGTAAAGGGATCGCCAGCAGTTAGAATTTATACAAGATTTTTGGGGTAATCATCATTTTAACCGTGTTTGCTCGTCCAAACCATGTGAGCGGCCTAGACCGCAGTCTTCTAACCTCTTGCCTGATATCGTCTAACAGTGGTATATAATTTTTTTGAAATAACTCTTTGATGGTATTGGCTAGCATAATTCCCAAATACCTGATCTCTCTTTTCCAGGCAAAGGGAAACACTGCAGCTAAATGGGCTTCTTCCTGCTTAGATATGATATGATATTTAAGATTTCGGACTTACCGGGGTTGATTTTAAAATTGGAGACTTCTCCATATGTTCTGAGGATTTGGAGCACATTGGGGAGTGTTATTCTAGGGTTTGAGATAAAGAATAGAACGTCGTCGGCAAATGCCGACAACTTATGCTCCTCCATTCCCACCCTCACCCCACTACAGTCAGGACTGTTCCGGATGGTGGCCAGGAGAGGTTCAAGGGACAAGACAAACAGGAGGGGGGAGAGCGGGCAGCCCTGCCTTGTACCATTTACCATCCCAAAAGGTTTTGAAATGGCTCCGTTAACCCTTACAGCTGCTGTTGGGCTACTATATAGAGTCTTGACCCAGGAAATAAACCTAGACCCGAACGCCATGGCTTCCAGCGTGTTCATCAAGAACCCCCAGTCTACCCTGTCGAATGCCTTTTCTGCGTCTATCGACAGGAATAGAGCTGGGGGTCCCCTGCGTTTACAAAACTCCGACAGCAGCACAGCCCGCACCCCGTTGTCCCTGCACTGTCTTCCGGGGACAAAGCTGGACTGGTCCGGGTGCACCAGATCAGCCATACATCTCTTCAGTCTATTAGCCATAACCTTGGCGTATAATTTAACATCTGCGTTTAACAGGGATATGGGCCGGTAGCTTGAACACAACCTGGCATCCTTCTCTTCTTTCAATATCAGGGTTATCGTAGCGGACAATGCCTCACCTTCCATCTCACACCTGGTGCCCAGATCATTCTAATATTGACACAACCTAGGGGCTAGTAAGTGTTTCATTTTCTCTAAGTAGATGGTGGAGAAACCATCTGGGCCTGGGCTCTTACCCTTCGGGGAATCTCTTAAAATCACCCCAGGAAGACGACAGATTTGTCGAAACGACGTGGGGAGGAGCGGCGTGCTGACGTCACCACCATACCACGCTGAACCCAGGAGAAACGCGCAGCAGCTGAAGCCGGCCGGCGCTACATGTTTTTATAAGCGATCTTTACTGCACAAATTGTAAGTGCTTTTCTTTTATAAATTAAAGTGGATTTTAACTGTATTACGCTATGGAGCATTTCTTTCCTATTTATCCATGGTCTGTGAGCGGATAAATCACGTTTGGATTGATTTCCTGGAGAGGTGGCTTCCGATCTGCGCACTGACAGAGACCCAGTGGCTGGGGGACACAGCCACATGTGTGCATGATCTCTGTGACAGGAGATCTTTGGATCTGGTAAGGGGCTTACCTTACTTGAGGTGGAGGATCTTCTCTCTATTTTAACATCACGCTCCCTACGGAGATAATCTTTATATCACTTGAAGGAAGGGTGTCTTTCTCCCTCTATCCAACCATTTTCTACACCCACAAGACCTACAGTTCATTTCAATCTATGACTAAATGGACTCTATTTAATCGTTTTTGTTTACTGAATGTTCCACTCATTTTTTTTTGCATGCGATTCTTTTTTTTTTTTGCATGCGATTTATGTGCATTTTTTTTTTTTTGTTATGAAACAATTCACTTGTGTTCATTCATAATTATGGTATTTTCAGTTAATATGATCATGTATTTGCACTAGCAGCGCAGCCTTTAAATTGTATAGCTAGTAAGGTGGAGGTTGTTTCACATCTAAGGTTGCAGCAGCATTTTACATTTCAATTTTTGGTTTGAGATATTTGTCTTTTCATCACACACATGTGGGGATCATTTCCACTTATGGGATAGCGCAGTATTTTTTACGATATTACAGGGGAATCTCTTAAGGCTGATAAAATTTCCTCTTCCTCGATTGGTTTATCCAAGTGATCCCTGTCCTCTGTGAGCAGCACCTTTAAACCTGCTTCTTTTAGGAATTCCCTGCTCCTAGCTACCCGGGCGCTAGCCCTATAGAATAAAGATCTGCGTAGAATTTTCTAAACTCCTCTGCCATGCCTCCGCTGGTCACTATCTCTTTCCCTCCTGAGCTGTTTATTTTATCAATAAAATTCCGCCCTCTTTTTTTCCTTATTAATCTGGCTAGATGTTTGCTCGATTTGTTTGCCCAGAGATATTTGTCCCTGGCTATTAAATTGATGGCTCTCTTGGCATCCTGCTCCATCATGTCCCTCAGCTCCTCTCTCCTGGCAACCAATAAATGGTAACAGTCCTGATCCTGCCCCTTGGCCTTTTTATGTGCTTGTTCCAAATTGAATAACTCCTCTACCAGTTTTGCCCTTTCTTCCTTCCTTTTCTTTTTCCAGCCTGCACCTATGGCTATAAGAGACCCTCGGATATTAGGCTTTATGCGCCTCCCATAGAATAGCGGGTGATACCTCGCCCGTATCATTTGTATTGAAGAAAATATTCACCTCGTTCTGGATCTGCTCTAGAACTTCGGGGTCCCTGAACAAATCCTCATTCAGCCTCCACGAAAAAGGACCTGTCGCCGCTTCTGGTAACTTCAGCCTCATCGTAACTGGGGAGTGGTCTGAAAGGGTCATTATTTCTATTTTAGTTTCTATGACCCCCTCCAATAAATTGTGGTCCACAAAAATGTAGTCCAGTCTGGAGTAAGTCCCGTGCACAGGGGAGAAGAAGGTGAAATCCCTTTCTTTAGCATGTTGCACTCTCCACACATCCATTAACTGGCTGTGGAAAAATTTACGCCTGATTGCCCCTAATGACACCTTCTTTATCCCCTGGGCACGAGACGTACTATCTAGAGCAGGGTCCAAACAGAAATTTAAATCCCCTGCTAAGACCACCTCCCCTTCCCCAAATACCAGCAACTTCTCCAACACTTGTCCCAAGAAAATAGTTGGGCTTCTGTTAGGGCAATAGACATTAGCCAATGTAAACATTCTTGATCTGATTGAACCTTTTAAAAAAATATAACGACCATCAGGGTCTACCAGTCTATCCCTCACTGAGAAATTTGATGCCTTAGACAACCCTATGGCGACTCCCCTTGACCCCCTGGTAGGAGACTCCCCGTAGAACCATTGAGGGATCCTAGGGGAAAACAACCTGACCCTTGTATCGAGAGTCAGGTGGGTCTCCTGTAGAAAGACTATGTCCCCGCGCAGGAGACACAGTTCCCTCAATATTTTGTGTCTTTTCTTAGGTGAGTTTAACCCTTTTACATTATAAGATATAAATTTGATCTCAGGCATAGCTAGTGGGGCGCGCGTTCGCCTCTATATTCTGCTCCTCTCGAACACTTCCTGCAAATTCCCCCTCTCCCTTCTAGTCCCTCCCCCCACTTACGCCCCACCCACCCCCTAACCCCCCTTCCCTTCCCCCTCCCTCTACCCTGATTCCCTCCTCCCCGTTCCCCCCTCTACCCCGCCCTCTTCCCCCTCCACCCCTTCACCCCACCACCACCCCGTGGCGCTCATTTCGCCGAAAGCCCGCCCATATGGAAATTTTCCCATTCCACGCTGCAGGGCTTCTCTCTCAGGGGTGAGCTCCAGCACCGGCATCCATCACCTACCCCTCCCAAAGGGGGGGAGGCACAGGAGATGGATACACGGAGCGCCCCCACTCGGAGATGTACCCCTTCCCCTGCAACATCCCTCCCGCTCGAACCCTATACATATTATTTTATACTGGTTATACAGGGCTGTCCAGCGGCCGGCCCCCCCCAAACCCTTCCCCTTATTCAATATCAACTAGAGTCCAAAAATACGTTAGTCTCGTGCCTCTGGTATGTATCAATGTATGTTTAACTACAATATTCCATCCATAATCCCCATGTAGAAAAATAATTATATGCATATTCTTATGAGAAATTGGTTAAATAGGTTACTATGTATATTTTAAAACAGTATTCCACCCATAATCCCTATGTAGAAAAATAATGATATGCATATTCTTACCAGAAATGGGTTAAATAGGCTCCTATGTATATTTATAAAAAATATTCCACCTATAATCCCCAAACTGAAACATATTTATATGCATATTCTTATCAGAAATGGGTTAAATATGTTGCTATGTATATTTATAAACAACATTCCTTCCATAATCCCCATGTAGAAAAATAATTATATGCATATGCTTATCAGAAATTGGTTAAATAGGTTACTATGTATATTTATAAACATATTCCACCAATAATCCCCATGTAGAAAAATAATTATATGCATATTCTTATCAGAAATGGGTTAAATAGGTTACTATTTATATTTATAAACAATTTTCCACTATAGTCCCCATGTTGAAAAATAATAATATGCATATTCTTATCAGAAATGGGTTAAATAGGTTCCTATGTAAATTTATAAACAACTTTCCACTATAGTCCCCATGTAGAAAAATAATTATATGCATATTCTTATCAGAAAGGGGTTAAATGGGTTACTATGTATATTTATAACAATATTCCACCCATAATTCCCATGTAGAAAGATAATTATATGCATATTCTTATCAGAAATGGTTTAAATAGGTTCCAATGTATATTTATAAACAATATTCCACCCATAATCCCCATATAGACAAATAATTATATTCATATTCTTATCAGAAATGGGTTAAATTGGTTCCTATGTATATTTATAAACATATTCCACCAATAATCCCCATGTAGAAAAATAATTATATGCATATAATTTTATCAGAAATGGGTTAATTAGTTTCCCATGTATATTTATAAGCAATATTCCACCCATAAATCCATATAGAAAAATTATTATATGCATATTCTTATCAGAAATTGATTAAATACGTTCCTATGTATATTTATAAACAATATTCAACACATAATCCCTATATAGCAATATAATTATATGCATATTCATATCAGAAATAGGTTTAATATGTTGCTATGTACATTTTTAAACAATATTCCATCCATAATCCCCATGTAGAAAAATAATTATATGCATATTCTTATCAGAAATGCTTTAATTAGGTTCCTATGTATATTTTTAAACAATTTTCCACCATAATCCACATATAGAAAAATCATTATATGCATATTCTTATCAGAAATTGGTTAAATAGGTTCCTAAGTATATTTATAAACAATATTCCACCAATAGCCCCATATAGCAAAATAATTATATGCATATTTGTATCAGAAATGGCATACAAATAGCATCCTATGTATATTTATAAACAATATTCCACCATACTCCCCATATAGAAAAATAATTATATGCATATTCTTATTAGAATTGGGTTAAATATGTTGCTATGTATATTTATAAACAATATTCCACCCATAATCCCCATGTAGAAAAATAATTGTATGCATGTTCTTATGGGAAATTGGTTAAATATATTCCTATGTATGTTTAACTACAATATTCCATCCATAATTCCCATGTAGAAAAATAAATATATGCATATTCTTACGAGAAATTGGTTAAATATATTCCTATGTATGTTTAACTACAATATTCCATCCATAATCCCCATGTAGAAAAACAATTATATTCTTATGAGAAATGGGTTAAATAGGTTACTATGTATATTGTAAAACAGTATTCCACCCATAATCCCTATGTAGACAAATAATTATATGCATATTCTTATCAGAAATGGTTTAAAAATAGGTTCCTATGTATATTTATAAACAGTATTCCACCAATAATCCCCATGTAGAAAAATAATTGTATGCATATTTTTATCAGAAATGGGTTAAATATGTTGCTATGTATATTTATAAACAATATTCCACCCATAATCCCCATAAAGAAAAATTATTATATGCATATTCTTATCAGAAATGGGTTAAATACGTTCCTATGTATATTTATAAACAATATTCAACACATAATCCCTATATAGCAATATAATTATATGCATATTCATATCAGAAATAGGTTTAATATGTTGCTATGTACATTTTTAAACGATATTCTATCCATAATCCCCATGTAAAAAAATAATTATATGCATATTCTTATCAGAAATGGGTTAAATAGGTTCCTATGTATATTTATAAACAATATTCCACACATAATCCCCTTTTAGAAAAATAATTATATGCATATTCTTATCAGAAATGGGTTAAATATATTCCTATGTATGTTTAACTACAATATTCCATCCATAATCCCCATGTAGAAAAATAATTATTTGCATTTTCTTATGAGAAATGGGTTAAATAGGTTACTATGTTATTTTAAAACAGTATTCCACCCATAATCCCTATGTAGAAAAATAATTATATGCATATTCTTATCAGAAATGGGTTAAATATGTTATTATGTATATTTATAAACAATTTTCCACTATAGCCCCATGTAGAAAAATAATTATATGCATATTCTTATCAGAAAGGGGTTAAATAGGTTACTATGTATATTTATAAACAATATTCCACCCATAATTCCCATGTAGAAAAATAATTACATGCATATTCTTATCAGAAATGCTTTAGTTAGGTTCCTATGTATATTTATAAACAATTTTGTACCATAATGCCCATATAGAAAATAATTATATGCATATTCTTTTTAGAAATTGGTTAAATAGGTTCCTATGTATATTTATAACCAATACTCCACCAATAATCCCCATGTAGAAAAATAATTATATGCATATTTTTATCAGACATGGGTTAAATATGTTGCTATGTATATTTATAAACAATATTCCAACCATAATCCCCATGTAGAAAAATAATTATATGCATATTCTTATGAGAAATTGGTTAAATATATTCCTATGTATGTTTAACTACAATATTCCACCTATAATCCCCATGTAGAATAATAATTATATGCATATTCTTATCAGAAATGGGTTAAATAGGTTCCTATGTATATTTCTAAACAATATTCCACCCATAATCCAAATATAGACAAATAATTATAGTCATATTCTTATCAGAAATGGGTTAAATTGGTTCCGATGTATATTTATAAACAATATTCCACCATAATCCCCATATAGAAAAATAATTATATGCATATTCTTATCAGAAATGGGATAAACAGGTTACTATGTATATTTATAAACAATATTCCACCCATAATTCACATTTAGAAAAATAATTATATGCATATTCTTATCAGAAATGCTTTAATTAGGTTCCTATGTATATTTATAAACAATATTCCACCCATAACCCCATATAGAAAAATAATTATATGCATATTCTTATCAGAAATGGGTTAAATAGGTTCCTATGTATAATTATAAACATTTTTCCACCATGATCCCTATGTAGAAAAATAATTATATGCATATTCTTATCAGAAATGGGTTAAATAGGTTCTCATGTATATTTATAAACAATTTTCCACTATAGTCCCCATGTAGAAAAATAATTATATGCATATTCTTATCAGAAAGGGGTTAAATAGGTTACTATGTATATTTATAAACAATATTCCACCCATAATTCCCATGTAGAAAAATAATTACATGCATATTCTTATCAGAAATGCTTTAATTAGGTTCCTATGTATATTTATAAACAATTTTGTACCATAATGCCCATATAGAAAATAATTATATGCATATTCTTTTTAGAAATTGGTTAAATAGGTTCCTATGTATATTTATAACCAATACTCCACCACTAATCCCCATGTAGAAAAATAATTATATGCATATGTTTATCAGAAATGGGTTAAATATGTTGCTATGTATATTTATAAACAATATTCCACCAATAATCCCCATGTAGAAAAATAATTATATGCATATAATTTTATCAGAAATGGGTTAATTAGTTTCCTATGTATATTTATAAGCAATATTCCACCCATAACCCCATATAGAAAATTATTATATGCAAATTCTTATCAGAAATGTGTTAACTAGGTTCCTATGTATATTTATAAACAATTTTCCACTATAGTCCCCATGTATAAAAATAATTATATGCATATTCTTATCAGAAATGGGTTAAATAGGTTCCTATGTATATTTATAAACAATATTCCACCCATAATCCAAATATAGACAAATAATTATAGTCATATTCTTATCAGAAATGGGTTAAATTGGTTCCTATGTATATTTATAAACAATATTCCACCCATAATTCCCATGTAAAAAAATAATTATATGCATATTCTTATCAGAAATGGGTTAAATAGGTTACTATGTATATTTATAAACAATATTAGAGCCATAAATCCCATGTAGGAAAATAATTATATGCATATTCTAACCAGAAATGGGTTAAATAGGCTCCTATGTATGTTTATAAACAATATTCCACCCATAGTCACCATGTTGAAAAATAATTATAAGTGTATTCTTATCAGAAATAGGTTAAATAGGTTACTATGTATATTTATAAAAAATATTCCACCCATAATCCCCATGTAAAAAAATAATTATATGCACATTCTTATCAGAAATGGGTTAAATAGGTTCCTATGTATATTTATAAACAATATTCCACCCATAATCCCCATGTAGAAAAATAATTATATTCATATTCTTATCAGAAATGGGTTAAATATATTCCTATGTATGTTTAACTACAATATTCCATCCATAATCCCCATGTAGAAAATAATTATATGCATATTCTTATGAGAAATGGGTTAAATAGGTTACTATGTATATTTTAAAACAGTATTCCACCCATAATGCCTATGTAGAAAAATAATTATATGCATATTCTTACCAGAAATGGGTTAAATAGGTTCCTATGTATATTTATAAACAATATTCCACCTATAATCCCCATACTGAAACATATTTATATGCATATTCTTATCAGAAATAGGTTTAATAGGCTCCTATGTATATTTATAAACAATATTCCACCCATAATTCCCATGTAGAAAAAAAATTATATGCATATTCTTATCAGAAATGCTTTAATTAGGTTCCTATGTATGTTTATAAACAATTTTCCACCATAATCCCCATATAGAAAAATAATTATATGCATATTCTTATCAGAAATTGGTTAAATAGGTTCCTATGTATAAGTAAAAAAAACAATATTCCACCAATAATCCCCATGTAGAAAAATAATTATATGCATATTTTTATCAGAAATGGGTTAAATATGTTGCTATGTATATTTATAAACAATATTCCACCCATAATCCCCATATAGAAAAATTATTATATGCATATTCTTATCATAAATGGGTTAAATACATTCCTATGTATATTTATAAACAATATTCAACACATAATCCCTATATAGCAATATAATTATATGCATATTCATATCAGAAATAGGTTTAATATGTTGCTATGTATATTTTTAAACGATATTCTATCCACAATCCCCATGTAAAAAAATAATTATATGCATATTCTTATCAGAAATGGGTTAAATAGGTTCCTATGTATATTTATAAACAATATTCCACACATAATCCCCTTTTAGAAAAATAATTATATGCATATTCTTATCAGAAATGGGTTAAATATATTCCTATGTATGTTTAACTACAATATTCCATCCATAATCCCCATGTAGAAAAATAATTATATGCATATTCTTATCAGAAATGGGTTAAATAGGTTCCTATGTATATTTATAAACAATTTTCCACTATAGCCCCATGTAGAAAAATAATTATATGCATATTCTTATCAGAAAGGGGTTAAATAGGTTACTATGTATATTTATAAACAATATTCCACCCATAATTCCCATGTAGAAAAATAATTACATGCATATTCTTATCAGAAATGCTTTAATTAGGTTCCTATGTATATTTATAAACAATTTTGTACCATAATGCCCATATAGAAAATAATTATATGCATATTCTTTTTAGAAATTGGTTAAATAGCTTCCTATGTATATTTATAACCAATACTCCACCACTAATCCCCATGTAGAAAAATAATTATATGCATATGTTTATCAGAAATGGGTTAAATATGTTGCTATGTATATTTATAAACAATATTCCACCAATAATCCCCATGTAGAAAAATAATTATATGCATATAATTTTATCAGAAATGGGTTAATTAGTTTCCTATGTATATTTATAAGCAATATTCCACCCATAACCCCATATAGAAAATTATTATATGCAAATTCTTATCAGAAATGTGTTAACTAGGTTCCTATGTATATTTATAAACAATTTTCCACTATAGTCCCCATGTATAAAAATAATTATATGCATATTCTTATCAGAAATGGATTAAATAGGTTCCTATGTATATTTATAAACAATATTCCACCCATAATCCAAATATAGACAGATAATTATAGTCATATTCTTATCAGAAATGGGTTAAATTGGTTCCTATGTATATTTATAAACAATATTCCTCCATAATCCCCATATAGAAAAATAATTATATGCATATTCTTATCAGAAATGGGATAAACAGGTTACTATGTATATTTATAAACAATATTCCACCCATAATTCACATGTAGAAAAATAATTATATGCATATTCTTATCAGAAATGCTTTAATTAGGTTCCTTTGTATATTTATAAACAATATTCCACCCATGAACCCATATAGAAAAATAATTATATGCATATTCTTATCAGAAATTGGTTAAATAGGTTCCTATGTATAAGTAAAAAAAACAATATTCCACCAATAATCCCCATGTAGAAAAATAATTATATGCATATTTTTATCAGAAATGGGTTAAATATGTTGCTATGTATATTTATAAACAATATTCCACCCATAATCCCCATATAGAAAAATTATTATATGCATATTCTTATCATAAATGGGTTAAATACATTCCTATGTATATTTATAAACAATATTCAACACATAATCCCTATATAGCAATATAATTATATGCATATTCATATCAGAAATAGGTTTAATATGTTGCTATGTATATTTTTAAACGATATTCTATCCATAATCCCCATGTAAAAAAATAATTATATGCATATTCTTATCAGAAATGGGTTAAATAGGTTCCTATGTATATTTATAAACAATATTCCACACATAATCCCCTTTTAGAAAAATAATTATATGCATATTCTTATCAGAAATGGGTTAAATATATTCCTATGTATGTTTAACTACAATATTCCATCCATAATCCCCATGTAGAAAAATAATTATATGCATATTCTTATCAGAAATGGGTTAAATAGGTTCCTATGTATATTTATAAACAATTTTCCACTATAGCCCCATGTAGAAAAATAATTATATGCATATTCTTATCAGAAAGGGGTTAAATAGGTTACTATGTATATTTATAAACAATATTCCACCCATAATTCCCATGTAGAAAAATAATTACATGCATATTCTTATCAGAAATGCTTTAATTAGGTTCCTATGTATATTTATAAACAATTTTGTACCATAATGCCCATATAGAAAATAATTATATGCATATTCTTTTTAGAAATTGGTTAAATAGCTTCCTATGTATATTTATAACCAATACTCCACCACTAATCCCCATGTAGAAAAATAATTATATGCATATGTTTATCAGAAATGGGTTAAATATGTTGCTATGTATATTTATAAACAATATTCCACCAATAATCCCCATGTAGAAAAATAATTATATGCATATAATTTTATCAGAAATGGGTTAATTAGTTTCCTATGTATATTTATAAGCAATATTCCACCCATAACCCCATATAGAAAATTATTATATGCAAATTCTTATCAGAAATGTGTTAACTAGGTTCCTATGTATATTTATAAACAATTTTCCACTATTGTCCCCATGTATAAAAATAATTATATGCATATTCTTATCAGAAATGGGTTAAATAGGTTCCTATGTATATTTATAAACAATATTCCACCCATAATCCAAATATAGACAGATAATTATAGTCATATTCTTATCAGAAATGGGTTAAATTGGTTCCTATGTATATTTATAAACAATATTCCTCCATAATCCCCATATAGAAAAATAATTATATGCATATTCTTATCAGAAATGGGATAAACAGGTTACTATGTATATTTATAAACAATATTCCACCCATAATTCACATGTAGAAAAATAATTATATGCATATTCTTATCAGAAATGCTTTAATTAGGTTCCTTTGTATATTTATAAACAATATTCCACCCATGAACCCATATAGAAAAATAATTATATGCATATTCTTATCAGAAATTGGTTAAATAGGTTCCTATGTATAAGTAAAAAAAACAATATTCCACCAATAATCCCCATGTAGAAAAATAATTATATGCATATTTTTATCAGAAATGGGTTAAATATGTTGCTATGTATATTTATAAACAATATTCCACCCATAATCCCCATATAGAAAAATTATTATATGCATATTCTTATCATAAATGGGTTAAATACATTCCTATGTATATTTATAAACAATATTCAACACATAATCCCTATATAGCAATATAATTATATGCATATTCATATCAGAAATAGGTTTAATATGTTGCTATGTATATTTTTAAACGATATTCTATCCATAATCCCCATGTAAAAAAATAATTATATGCATATTCTTATCAGAAATGGGTTAAATAGGTTCCTATGTATATTTATAAACAATATTCCACACATAATCCCCTTTTAGAAAAATAATTATATGCATATTCTTATCAGAAATGGGTTAAATATATTCCTATGTATGTTTAACTACAATATTCCATCCATAATCCCCATGTAGAAAAATAATTATATGCATATTCTTATCAGAAATGGGTTAAATAGGTTCCTATGTATATTTATAAACAATTTTCCACTATAGCCCCATGTAGAAAAATAATTATATGCATATTCTTATCAGAAAGGGGTTAAATAGGTTACTATGTATATTTATAAACAATATTCCACCCATAATTCCCATGTAGAAAAATAATTACATGCATATTCTTATCAGAAATGCTTTAATTAGGTTCCTATGTATATTTATAAACAATTTTGTACCATAATGCCCATATAGAAAATAATTATATGCATATTCTTTTTAGAAATTGGTTAAATAGCTTCCTATGTATATTTATAACCAATACTCCACCACTAATCCCCATGTAGAAAAATAATTATATGCATATGTTTATCAGAAATGGGTTAAATATGTTGCTATGTATATTTATAAACAATATTCCACCAATAATCCCCATGTAGAAAAATAATTATATGCATATAATTTTATCAGAAATGGGTTAATTAGTTTCCTATGTATATTTATAAGCAATATTCCACCCATAACCCCATATAGAAAATTATTATATGCAAATTCTTATCAGAAATGTGTTAACTAGGTTCCTATGTATATTTATAAACAATTTTCCACTATAGTCCCCATGTATAAAAATAATTATATGCATATTCTTATCAGAAATGGGTTAAATAGGTTCCTATGTATATTTATAAACAATATTCCACCCATAATCCAAATATAGACAAATAATTATAGTCATATTCTTATCAGAAATGGGTTAAATTGGTTCCTATGTATATTTATAAACAATATTCCTCCATAATCCCCATATAGAAAAATAATTATATGCATATTCTTATCAGAAATGGGATAAACAGGTTACTATGTATATTTATAAACAATATTCCACCCATAATTCACATGTAGAAAAATAATTATATGCATATTCTTATCAGAAATGCTTTAATTAGGTTCCTTTGTATATTTATAAACAATATTCCACCCATGAACCCATATAGAAAAATAATTATATGCATATTCTTATCAAAAATGGGTTAAATAGGTTCCTATGTATAATTATAAACATTTTTCCACCATAATCCCTATGTAGAAAAATAATTATATCCATATTCTTATCAGAAATGGGTTAAATAGGTTCTCATGTATATTTATAAACAATATTCCACCCATAATTCCCATGTAGAAAAATAATTATATGCATATTCTTATCAGAAATGGGTTAAATAGGTTCCTATTTATATTTAAAAAACAATATTCCACCAATAATCCCCATGTATAAAAATAATTATATGCATATTTTTATCAGAAATGGGTTAAATATGTTGCTATGTATATTTATAAACAATATTCCACGCATAATCCCCATGTAGAAAAATAATTATATGCATATTCTTATCAGAAATACTTTAATTAGGTTCCTATGTATATTTATAAACAATATTCCACCCATAACCCCATATAGAAAAATAATTATATGCATATTTTTTATCAGAAATGGGTTAAATAGGCTCCTATGTATATTTATAAACAATATTCCACTATAGTCCCCAAGTAGAAAAATAATTATATGCATATTCTTATCAGAAATGCTTTAATTAGGTTCCTATGTATATTTATAAACAATATTCCACCCATAACCCCATATAGAAAAATAATTATATGCATATTCTTATCAGAAAGGGGTTAAAAAGTTTACTATGTATATTTATAAACAATATTCCACCCATAATTCCCATGTAGAAAAATAATTATATGCATATTCGTAATAGAAATGGGTTAAATAGTATCCTATGTATAATTATACACATTTTTCCACCATAATCCCTATATAGAAAAATGATTATATGCATACTCTTATCAGAAATAGGTTGAATACGTTCCTATGTATATTTATAAACAATATTCCACCCATAATCCCCATGTAGAAAAATAATTATATGCATATTCTTTTCAGAAATGGGTTAAATAGGTTACTATGTATATTTAGAAAAATATTCCACCCATAATCCCCATATAGAAAAATAATTATATACATATTCTTATCAGAAATTGGTTAAATAGGGTCCTATGTATATTTATAAACAATATTCCACCCATAACCCCATATAGAAAAATAATTATATGCATATTCTTATCAGAAATGGGTTAAATAGGTTCCTATGTATATTTATAAACAATATTCCACCCATAACCCCATATAGAAAAATAATTATATGCATATTCTTATCAGAAAGGGGTTAAATAGGTTACTATGTACATTTATAAACAATATTCCACCCATAATTCCCATGTAGAAAAATAAATATATGCATATTCGTAATAGAAATGGGTTAAATAGTATCCTATGTATAATTATAAACATTTTTCCACCATAATCCCTATATAGAAAAATGATTATATGCATATTCTTATCAGAAATAGGTTGAATACGTTCCTATGTAAATTTATAAACAATATTCCACCCATAATCCCCATGTAGAAAAATAATTATATGCATATTCTTTTCAGAAATTGGTTAAATAGGTTACTATGTATTTTTAGAAAAATATTCCACCCATAATCCCCATATAGAAAAATAATTATATACATATTCTTATCAGAAATTGGTTAAATAGGGTCCTATGTATATTTATAAACAATACTCCACCCATAACCTCATATAGAAAAATAATTATATGCATATTCTTATCAGAAATGGGTTAAATAGTTTCCATTGTATATTTATAAACAATATTCCACCCATAATTCCCATGTAGAAATATAATTATATGCATATTCTTATCAGAAATGCTTTAATTAGGTTCCTATGTATATTTTTAAACAATTTTCCACCATAATCCACATATAGAAAAATCATTATATGCATATTCTTATCAGAAATTGGTTAAATAGGTTCCTAAGTATATTTATAAACAATATTCCACCAATAGCCCCATATAGCAAAATAATTATATGCATATTTGTATCAGAAATGGCATACAAATAGCATCCTATGTATATTTATAAACAATATTCCACCATACTCCCCATATAGAAAAATAATTATATGCATATTCTTATTAGAATTGGGTTAAATATGTTGCTATGTATATTTATAAACAATATTCCACCCATAATCCCCATGTAGAAAAATAATTGTATGCATGTTCTTATGGGAAATTGGTTAAATATATTCCTATGTATGTTTAACTACAATATTCCATCCATAATTCCCATGTAGAAAAATAAATATATGCATATTCTTACGAGAAATTGGTTAAATATATTCCTATGTATGTTTAACTACAATATTCCATCCATAATCCCCATGTAGAAAAACAATTATATTCTTATGAGAAATGGGTATGTATATTGTAAAACAGTATTCCACCCATAATCCCTATGTAGACAAATAATTATATGCATATTCTTATCAGAAATGGTTTAAAAATAGGTTCCTATGTATATTTATAAACAGTATTCCACCAATAATCCCCATGTAGAAAAATAATTGTATGCATATTTTTATCAGAAATGGGTTAAATATTTTGCTATGTATATTTATAAACAATATTCCACCCACAATCCCCATGTAGAAATATAATTATATGCATATTCTTATGAGAAATTGGTTAAATATATTCCTATGTATGTTTAACTACAATATTCCACCCATAATCCCCATGTATAAAAAGAATTATATGTATATTCTTATTAGAAATGGGTTAAATAGGTTACTATGTATATTTATAAACAATTTTCCACCCATAATCCCCATGTAGAAAAATAATTATATGCATATTCTTATCAGAAATGGTTTAAATAGGTTCCTATGTATATGTATAAACAATATTATACCCATAATCCCCATGTAGAAAAATAATTATATGTATATGTGTTAGTGGGAGAAATAGTCACCCATGATTTGTGTCATTGATAAGAATAGTGTCCCATCATTGGTGTCACTGGAAGAAATAGTACTGCATTTTTGGTGTATTTGTTAAGAATAGTGAGCCATCATTGGGAGGAATAGTCACCTATCATTGGTATCGGTGGGAGGAATAGTCAACTATCATAGGTGTCAGTGGAAAGAACAGTAAAACATTAGGATTTGTTAGATGCATTTTCTTAAAACATATGGATTACACTGGCTGAGAGATAGTTAGTGGGAAAGTAAACAACAAGGCTTTGCTGATATTTGCATTCTACCAACGATCATTGCTGTGCTTATGTAAGAATTATTCAACTAGTTCGAATCCAAGTCAAACCATCTGACAGATGTGAACTCCACAATATCTGGTAATCCGTATTTCTTTTTTTTTATTACTCTTTTATTGGAAATAATCACTCAATTAATATCAGTGCTATCCGGAGATGTACTGGATTTAGAGGAAAACAAACAATTCTCAGCCTATGTGTGGAAGGAACATTGAAACATAATGAGTCTCATCTGGAGAAATAGTGATGAATGAACGAATAGTATGAACTTGGTGTCAGATGAAGGGCTTTAGAAAACCAGTGCGCATTTTTATAATTTCGAGAGATAGTTGCAATTGCAATTAAAGTAGAATGTCGGGATGAGATCAGATTGTTTGATAATTGATGGTCCACTGGTCCACAGCAAAATATCAGTGAGACGTTTTACATGGTTGAGGAAAACATCAGGTTACATCTCCTTACTTGGACAGTTTTCGAAGACTGGGAAATTGCTTAAACACAGTAAATGTAACATTTGTCAAGATAGTGAATTTGCATTACACGATCCGTATCCACTGGTCCACAGCAAAATATCAGTGAGACGTTTTACACGGTTGATGAAAACGTCAGGTTACGGATATAAATGAAAGCGCTGATAATAGTTGCGATTACCTTAATTAAGACGAAATGCAATACTCACTCTGATAGTTGCAATTGCAAATACCCTGTTCAACAGCTTATCTTCTTTTATTGCTATATTTTGCGACCTATCTTGCATCCAATGACCAATCCAATGACAATTTGCTTTTGAAATACAGATTATAACGATCTCTATAAACCGATTCACTTCTTTGATTACAATCTGGCTCTATTTTTGTATTTATCTTTATCTAAACAAATATCAATGTCTTTGTATATATCTACTCTAATGCATTTATCTCTAAAACAGTCTACTGTCTATTAATTTGGTTAAAGAAACCGATTTAAATTGTCAAGGAGTAATACGTGTTGTCTCACTGCTATATTTTATATGTTTAAAGAAAATGCATCCTAATGTATACCTAATGTGATAACACTCTTAACATGTCTCGCAACCAACTCACCGTTATCAGGGCTTTTATATATATGGTGTAACATGACGTTTTCCTCAACCATGTTAAACGTCTCACTGATATTTTGCTGTGGACCAGTGGATACGAATCGTGTAATGCAAATTCACAGTGTTTTAAGCAATTTCCCATCTTCGAAAACTGTCCAAGTAAGGATGTTTTTCTCAACCATGTAAAACGTCTCACTGATATTTTGCTGTGGACCAGTAGACCATCAATTATCAAATAATCTGATCTCATTGCTATTCGCGACATTCTACCTTAATTGCATTTGCATTCTCTCGAAATTATAAAATGCGCACTGGTTTTTAAAAGCCCTTTATCTACTATTATTTACTATTCATTCATTCATCACTATTTCTCCAATTGACACTCATTATGTTTCACTGTTCCTTCCACATTTAGGATGAGAATTTTTTGTTTTACTCTAAATCTAGTACATCTCCGGATAGCACTGATATTAATTGAGTGATTATTGCCAATAAAGGAGTAATAAAAAAACAGAAATACGGATTACCAGATATTGTGGAGTTCACATCTGTCAGACTTGGATTCGAACTAGTTGAATAATTCTTACATAAGCACAGCAGTGATCGTTGGTAAAATGCAAAATAGCATAGCCGTATTGTTTACTTTCACACTAACTATCTCTCAGCCAGTGTCAATGGCGACCCTAGGGGGGGGCAGAGGGGGCCCTGACCCCCCCAACATTATGCTGTGCCCCACCATGTGCCCCCCCAAAAAAAAAAAAATTTTTTTTTTTTTTTTTTTTTACAAAAAATCAATGTCTAAGAGGGAGAGAGTCCCCAGTCAGCTCCTGCGGGTGATTCCTCCCCCCTCCCTCTGCTCGCTGACACTGTATAATGCGACGTTCACACAACCATGGCCGCCCAATCTGCTCCTTCACCTGCATCCTCATTGGCAGGGAGAAGAGCGAGTTGCAGGAAGGACTCCACCAGGACTCTCAGTTACTGAAAAAACAGACTGATTTCTCCTGTCCTTAGGACAGGAGGACCAGCCTGTAAATTCCAAGAGATGCCAGACCAGTGCTGACAATAGCAGGGGCAGGACAGCAAGAGGAGGCTGGGGAACCCCACAGTGGCAGAACACCAGGGCCCGGAGGCAAGACAACCTTTGCAACCCTGATAGTTCTCCCACTGCTTTGGATCCTTTTATTTTCTTGATATGCTGGTGACATATCTCTTGTTTTCTGCCACCCTGGAGGGACCCCAATACAGTAGGAAGGGAGCTCACTGCAGAACATGTGAAAGGGCCCGTTATGGGGTCGTAGTAAAGGGCCCCAGGAGATATATATATATATATATATATATATATATATATATATATATATATATATATATATATGCATTTTATAGTTGCCCCCCTACTTTTGTCCCTGTCCCGCCATGTGCCCCCCCTAAATTTGAAAGCTGGAGACGCCACTGGCCAGTGTAATCCATATGTTTTAAGAAAATGCATCTAACAAATCCTAATGTATAACCGTGTCACACTTAACGTCTCATCTTAACGTTTTGTTGGTAAACTCAAACCGTATTCCTTGATTATTCCTCCCACTGACATAATGATGGCTCACTATTTCTCCCATTAATACACCGACGATGGCTCACTATCCTTCCCACTGAAACGAACAAGGCGGTACTATTTTTCGAATTCATCCCACAATCATCCTTATTTTTTTCCACTGACATGTGGGTCACGATTTCTCCCACTAACACTAATTACTATTCCTCTCATTGACACTAATGATGGGTCACTATTCTTCCTACTGACACCAAAAATGGGGTACTATTTCTCACACTGACACCAATAAAATTACACCAATGATACACTTGAGGTGATTCAGTTCGCATGTGCATCGCTATACAAATCATTCATTCATTTATTCATTCATATTCCTTCCACCGACACCAATAACATTGTACTATTTCTCACACTGACACCAATGATGTTTCACTGTTCATTCCACAGACACCAATGATGGGTAACTTTTCCTCCCACTGAAACCAAATAGGTCACTATTCCTCCAATTGACACTAATGGTGTATCACTATTCTTCCCACAGACACCAAAAAAGAGGAACTTTTTCTTACACTGACACCAATGATGGCTTAATGTTTCTTCCACTGACACCAATGACGGGTCACTGTTTCTCCCACTGACACCAATGATGGTTCACTAGTCCTCCCACTGAAACCAATGGTGGCTCACTATTCCACCCACTGACACCTATAGTGCGGTACTATTTCTACCAGTTACACCAGTGATGGGTCACTATTCTTTCCACTGTCACAAATCATCTTCCTCCAACTGACACTTAATGATATTCTATTCTTCCTTTTGACGCCAATAATTGGTCACTATGATGGTGAATCACTATTCCATCCACCAAACAAGGGTCAATATTCCTTAAAATGACACCAATAACGAGGTCTATTCCTTCCACTGACCAATAACGTGGTAATATTTCTCATACTGACACCAAATGATGTTTGAATATGTATAAGAATATGCATATAATTATTTTTTTACATGGGGATAATGGGTGAAATATTGTTTATAAATATACATAGGAAACTAATTAACCCATTTCTGATAAAAAATTTGCATATATTGATTTTTCTACATGGGGATTATTGGTGGAATATTGTTTATAAATATACCTAGGAACCTATTTAACCAATTTCTGAAAAGAATATGCATATAATTATTTTTCTATATGGGGAATATGGTGGAAAAATGTTTATAAATATACATAGGAACCTATTTAACCCATTGCTCATAAGAATATTAATATAATTATTTGTCTATATGGGGATAACGGGTATAATATTGTTTATAAATATACATAGGAACATATTTAACCCATTTCTGATAAGAATAAGCATATAATTATTTTTCTACATGGGGACTATAGTGGAAAATTGTTTATAAATATACATAGGAACCTATTTAACCAATTTCTGATAAGAATATGCATATAATTATTTTTCTACATGGAAATTATGGGTGGAATATTGTTTATAAATATACATAGTAACCGATTTAACCCCTTTCTAATAATAATATACATATAATTTTTTTTCTACATGGGGATTATGGGTGGAATGTTGTTTATAAATATACATAGGAGTTTATTTAACCCATTTCTGATAAGAATATGCATATCATTTTTTTTCTATATGGAATTATGGGTGGAATATTATTTATAAATATACATAGGAACCTAATTAAAGCATTTCTGATAAGAATATGCATATAATTATTTTTCTACATGGAAATTATGGGTGGAATATTGTTTATAAATATACATAGTAACCGATTTAACCCCTTTCTAATAATAATATACATATAATTTTTTTTCTACATGGGGATTATGGGTGGAATGTTGTTTATAAATATACATAGGAGTTTATTTAACCCATTTCTGATAAGAATATGCATATAATTATTTTTCTACATGGGAATTATGGGTGGAATATTGTTTATAAATATACATAGTACCTATTTAACCCATTTCTGTAAGAATATGCATGTAATAATTTTTCTACATAGGGATTTATGGGTGGAATACTGTTTTAAAATATACATAGTAACCTATTTAACCAATTTCACATAAGAATATGTATATAATTATTTTTCTACATGTGGATTATGGATGGAATATTGTAGTTAAACATACATAGGAATATATTTAAGCCATTTCTGATAACAATATGCATATAATTATTTTTCTACATGGGGATTATAGGTGGAATATTGTTTATAAATATACATAGGAACCTATTTAACCCATTTCCGATAAGAATATGCATGTTATTATTTTTTTTACATGGGGATTATGGATGGAACATTGTTTAAAAATGTACATAGCAAAAAATTAAACCTATTTCTGATATGAATATGCATATAATTATATTGCTATAAAGGGATCATGTGTTGAATATTGTTTATAAATATACATAGGAACGTATTTAACCCATTTCTGATAAGAATATGCATATAATAATTTTTCTATATGGGGATTATAGGTGGAATATTGTTTACAAATATACATAGCAACATATTTAACCCATTTCTGATAAAAATATGCATATAATTATTTTTATACATGGGAATTATGGGTGGAATATTGTAGTTAAACATACTTAGGAATATATTTAACAAATTTCTCATAAGAATATGCATATAATTATTTTTCTATAGGGGGATTGTGGGTGGTATATTGTTTATAAATATACATAGCAACATATTTAACCAATTTCTGATAAGAATATGCATATAATTATTTTTCTATATGGGGATTATGGTGGAAAATTGTTTATAAATATACAGAGGAACCTAATTAAAGCATTTCTAATAAGAATATGCATATAATTATTTTTCTACATGAGAATTATGGGTGGAATATTGTTTATAAATATACATAGGAACCTATTTAACCCATTTCTGATAAGAATATGCATATAATTATTTTTCTACATGGGAATTATGGGTGGAATATTGTTTATAAATATACATAGGAACCTATTTAACCCATTTCTGAGAAAAATATGCATATAATTATTTTTCTGCATGAGGATTATTGGTGTAATATTGTTTATAAATATATATTGGACGTTATTTAACCCATTTCTGATACGAATATGCATATAATTATTATTCTTTATGGGGCTATTGGTGGAATATTGCTTATAAATATACATAGGAACCTATTTAACCCATTTCTGATAAGAATATGCATATAATTATTTTTCTACATGGGGATTATGGGTGGAATATTGTTTATAAATATACATAGGAACCTATTTAACCCATTTCTGATAAGAATATGCATATAATTATTTTTTTACATGGGGATTATGGATGGAAAATTGTTTATAAATATACATAGTAACCTATTTAACCCCTTTCTGATAAGAATATGCATATAATTATTTTTCTACATGGGAATGATGGGTGGAGAATTGTTTATAAATATACATAGTAACCTATTTAACCCCTTTCTGATAAGAATATGCATATAATTATTTTTCTACATAGGGATTATGGGTGGAATACTGTTTTAAAGTATACATAGTAACCTATTTAACCCATTTCTCATAAGAATATGCATATAATTATTTTTCTACATGGGGATTATGGATGGAATATTGTAGTTAAACATACGTAGGAATATATTTAACCCATTTCTCATAAGAATATGCATATAATTATTTTTCTATATGGGGATTATAGTGGAAAATTGTATATAAATATAAATAGGAACCTATTTAACCCATTTCTGATAAAAATATGCATATAATGATTTTTCTACATGGGGATTTTTGGTGGAATATTGTTTATAAATATACATACTAACCTATTTAACCCCTTTCTGATAAGAATATGTATATAAATATTTTTCAGTATGATGATTATAGGTGGAATATTGTTTATAAATATACATAGGAACATATTTAACCCATTTCTGGTAAGAATATGCATATAATTATTTTTCTACATAGGGATTGTGGGTGGACTACTGTTTTAAAATATACATAGTAACCTATTTAACACATTTCTCATAAGAATATGCATATAATTATTTTTCTACATGGGGATTATGGATGGAATATTGTAGTTAAACATACATAGGAATATATTTAACCCTTTTCTAATAAGAATATGCATATAATTATTTTTCTACATGGGGATTATGGGTGGAATATTGTTTATAAATATACATAGGAACCTATTTAACCCATTTCTGATAAGAATATGCATATAATTATTTTTTTACATGGGGATTATGGATGGAAAATTGTTTATAAATATACATAGTAACCTATTTAACCCATTTCTGATAAGAATATGCATATAATTATTTTTCTACATGGGAATTATGGGTGGAATATTGTTTATAAATATACATAGTAACCTATTTAACCCCTTTCTGATAAGAATATGCATATAATTATTTTTCTACATGGGAATGATGGGTGGAGAATTGTTTATAAATATACATAGTAACCTATTTAACCCCTTTCTGATAAGAATATGCATATAATTATTTTTCTACATAGGGATTATGGGTGGAATACTGTTTTAAAGTATACATAGTAACCTATTTAACCCATTTCTCATAAGAATATGCATATAATTATTTTTCTACATAGGGATTATGGATGGAATATTGTAGTTAAACATACGTAGGAATATATTTAACCCATTTATGATAAGAATATGCATATAATTATTTTTCTAAATGGGGATTATGGTGGAATATTGTTTATAAATATACATAGGAACCAATTTAACCCATTTCTGATAAGAATATAAATATAATTATTTGTCTATATGGGGATTATGGGTGGAATATTGTTTATAAATATACATAGGAACCTATTTAACCCATTTCTGATAAGAATATGTATATAATTATTTTTCTACATGGGAATTATTGGTGGAATATTGTTTATAAATATACATAGTAACCTATTTAACCCATTTATGATAAGAATATGCATATAATTATTTTTCTACATGGGAATTATAGGTGGAATATTGTTTATAAATATACATAGTAACCCATTTAACCCCTTTCTGATAAGAATATGCATATAATTATTTTTCTACATGGGGACTATAGTGGAAAATGGTTTATAAATATACATAGGAACCTATTTAACCCCTTTCTGATAAGAATATGCATATAATTATTTTTAAACATGGGGACTATAGTGGAAAATTGTTTATAAATATAAATAGTAACCTATTTAACCCATTTCTGATAAGAATATGCATATAATTATTTTTCTACATTGGGATTAATGGTGGAATATGTTTATAAATATACATAGTAACCTATTTAACCAATTTCTGATAAGCATATGCATATAATTATTTTTCTACATGGGGATTATGGAAGGAATGTTGTTTATAAATATACATAGCAACATATTTATTTTTTTTAAATCTTTATTTATTGTTTTTCATGACAAATCATTTCCCACCAGGGGCATTTCAAGGTACAAATCAATCTATATATTAAGAAAATAAACATACTTATCCCCCAAAACCCCCCCTCTGCCCTCCCCGCCCACCTACCCCTCCCCACCCTGCAGGACATTACTCGTTTAGATGCAAATCACATCTTAGTCGCTCCTAACAGACTGTAAATCCCTTCCTTGTTATACATTTTATATAATCTCCTTTAAGTAAGACCATGATCTTTTAAACTTGATCCAGCCTGACCACTTCCCTGTATGCTCCGAATCCTTGTCAGGTTCCATTCCCTGCCAGTCTAGGCACTCAACATTAAATATTTCATTAAGGCCAAAGAGCCAATCTCGCGTGTTGGGACTCGATGGTTTCAGCCAGTTTAAGGCGGTCTGCCTCTTGGCCACATCTAATATTATAGGGACCAGCGAGGAATTGTAACTCTTAACTGATTCCTGAGTCCCATGGAAGAGACAAGCCCATGAATCTTCCTGAATTTCCCTCCCCGTAAAGTCCTTTGTCAATGACAGGATTTTTTTCCAGAAGGCCTTAATGATGGGACATTCCCACCAGATGTGGGCCATTGTGCCCACAGTTGAGCATCCCCTCCAGCAGGTGTTAGCCTTTGTCCCGTCCATTTTACTTACTCTGTCTGGGGTGGCGTACCATCTTGCAAGAACTTTGTAATGGATTTCCGTTCTCCTATTGTCTAATGAAGTGTGGTGGGCCAATCTCAAAATTTTTTCTATCATGTTCCTATTACACTGTGACCCCAGTTCCTGTTCCCACCTTTTAATATAAGGAGGCACTACCTCCTCCTGTTCTGCTCCCAATATTCTATATATTTGGGCAATAACACCTCCTGAGTGCTCCTTCATACAGAGTTGCTCCAGCGGTCTGAGCTCTTCTATACTTCTGAGTGGCTTCGGTAGATTGCCGATAAAATGGGAGAGCTGGAGGTACCTCCATCTATCCATCACCCAAAGTTCTGATTCTCTACTCAATTCCATGAAAGTGCAGATTTTACCCTTACTAATGAAGTTTCTCAGTTGAATGGAATCCTCCTTTAACCAATTCCCCCCACCTCCCTCCTCCCTGGTTCAAACAATAAATTGTTTTTCATATATATCAACGGTGAATTATATGACCATTTGTGCTGTGTATGTATTTTATCCCAATATTTAAAAGTGTTTTGCGTTAACAAAGATGAGTTGGTGCTAAGTGCTCTGTATTTTGGAGGGTTCCATAGTGACTGTGCCAAATTATTATTACTTAAGGAGAACTCGATGTCCACCCAACGTTTATCTGTCCCTTTCTTGCTCCATTCAGTGACCCGTGAAAGCACAACTGCAATATAGTACCTATTAAAATCTGGTAACGCTATTCCCCCTTTTTTTTTCCTCTGCTCAATGTTACAGAGGAGATACGCGTTTTTTTGCCGCCCCAGACAGCTTCACTGATTAATTTCCTTAAAGCCTTCAAAAAATACCTTGGTAAAGGGATCGCCAGCAGTTAGAATTTATACAAGATTTTTGGGGTAATCATCATTTTAACCGTGTTTGCTCGTCCAAACCATGTGAGCGGCCTAGACCGCAGTCTTCTAACCTCTTGCCTGATATCGTCTAACAGTGGTATATAATTTTTTTGAAATAACTCTTTGATGGTATTGGCTAGCATAATTCCCAAATACCTGATCTCTCTTTTCCAGGCAAAGGGAAACACTGCAGCTAAATGGGCTTCTTCCTGCTTAGATATGATATGATATTTAAGATTTCGGACTTACCGGGGTTGATTTTAAAATTGGAGACTTCTCCATATGTTCTGAGGATTTGGAGCACATTGGGGAGTGTTATTCTAGGGTTTGAGATAAAGAATAGAACGTCGTCGGCAAATGCCGACAACTTATGCTCCTCCATTCCCACCCTCACCCCACTACAGTCAGGACTGTTCCGGATGGTGGCCAGGAGAGGTTCAAGGGACAAGACAAACAGGAGGGGGGAGAGCGGGCAGCCCTGCCTTGTACCATTTACCATCCCAAAAGGTTTTGAAATGGCTCCGTTAACCCTTACAGCTGCTGTTGGGCTACTATATAGAGTCTTGACCCAGGAAATAAACCTAGACCCGAACGCCATGGCTTCCAGCGTGTTCATCAAGAACCCCCAGTCTACCCTGTCGAATGCCTTTTCTGCGTCTATCGACAGGAATAGAGCTGGGGGTCCCCTGCGTTTACAAAACTCCGACAGCAGCACAGCCCGCACCCCGTTGTCCCTGCACTGTCTTCCGGGGACAAAGCTGGACTGGTCCGGGTGCACCAGATCAGCCATACATCTCTTCAGTCTATTAGCCATAACCTTGGCGTATAATTTAACATCTGCGTTTAACAGGGATATGGGCCGGTAGCTTGAACACAACCTGGCATCCTTCTCTTCTTTCAATATCAGGGTTATCGTAGCGGACAATGCCTCACCTTCCATCTCACACCTGGTGCCCAGATCATTCTAATATTGACACAACCTAGGGGCTAGTAAGTGTTTCATTTTCTCTAAGTAGATGGTGGAGAAACCATCTGGGCCTGGGCTCTTACCCTTCGGGGAATCTCTTAAAATCACCCCAGGAAGACGACAGATTTGTCGAAACGACGTGGGGAGGAGCGGCGTGCTGACGTCACCACCATACCACGCTGAACCCAGGAGAAACGCGCAGCAGCTGAAGCCGGCCGGCGCTACATGTTTTTATAAGCGATCTTTACTGCACAAATTGTAAGTGCTTTTCTTTTATAAATTAAAGTGGATTTTAACTGTATTACGCTATGGAGCATTTCTTTCCTATTTATCCATGGTCTGTGAGCGGATAAATCACGTTTGGATTGATTTCCTGGAGAGGTGGCTTCCGATCTGCGCACTGACAGAGACCCAGTGGCTGGGGGACACAGCCACATGTGTGCATGATCTCTGTGACAGGAGATCTTTGGATCTGGTAAGGGGCTTACCTTACTTGAGGTGGAGGATCTTCTCTCTATTTTAACATCACGCTCCCTACGGAGATAATCTTTATATCACTTGAAGGAAGGGTGTCTTTCTCCCTCTATCCAACCATTTTCTACACCCACAAGACCTACAGTTCATTTCAATCTATGACTAAATGGACTCTATTTAATCGTTTTTGTTTACTGAATGTTCCACTCATTTTTTTTTGCATGCGATTCTTTTTTTTTTTTGCATGCGATTTATGTGCATTTTTTTTTTTTTGTTATGAAACAATTCACTTGTGTTCATTCATAATTATGGTATTTTCAGTTAATATGATCATGTATTTGCACTAGCAGCGCAGCCTTTAAATTGTATAGCTAGTAAGGTGGAGGTTGTTTCACATCTAAGGTTGCAGCAGCATTTTACATTTCAATTTTTGGTTTGAGATATTTGTCTTTTCATCACACACATGTGGGGATCATTTCCACTTATGGGATAGCGCAGTATTTTTTACGATATTACAGGGGAATCTCTTAAGGCTGATAAAATTTCCTCTTCCTCGATTGGTTTATCCAAGTGATCCCTGTCCTCTGTGAGCAGCACCTTTAAACCTGCTTCTTTTAGGAATTCCCTGCTCCTAGCTACCCGGGCGCTAGCCCTATAGAATAAAGATCTGCGTAGAATTTTCTAAACTCCTCTGCCATGCCTCCGCTGGTCACTATCTCTTTCCCTCCTGAGCTGTTTATTTTATCAATAAAATTCCGCCCTCTTTTTTTCCTTATTAATCTGGCTAGATGTTTGCTCGATTTGTTTGCCCAGAGATATTTGTCCCTGGCTATTAAATTGATGGCTCTCTTGGCATCCTGCTCCATCATGTCCCTCAGCTCCTCTCTCCTGGCAACCAATAAATGGTAACAGTCCTGATCCTGCCCCTTGGCCTTTTTATGTGCTTGTTCCAAATTGAATAACTCCTCTACCAGTTTTGCCCTTTCTTCCTTCCTTTTCTTTTTCCAGCCTGCACCTATGGCTATAAGAGACCCTCGGATATTAGGCTTTATGCGCCTCCCATAGAATAGCGGGTGATACCTCGCCCGTATCATTTGTATTGAAGAAAATATTCACCTCGTTCTGGATCTGCTCTAGAACTTCGGGGTCCCTGAACAAATCCTCATTCAGCCTCCACGAAAAAGGACCTGTCGCCGCTTCTGGTAACTTCAGCCTCATCGTAACTGGGGAGTGGTCTGAAAGGGTCATTATTTCTATTTTAGTTTCTATGACCCCCTCCAATAAATTGTGGTCCACAAAAATGTAGTCCAGTCTGGAGTAAGTCCCGTGCACAGGGGAGAAGAAGGTGAAATCCCTTTCTTTAGCATGTTGCACTCTCCACACATCCATTAACTGGCTGTGGAAAAATTTACGCCTGATTGCCCCTAATGACACCTTCTTTATCCCCTGGGCACGAGACGTACTATCTAGAGCAGGGTCCAAACAGAAATTTAAATCCCCTGCTAAGACCACCTCCCCTTCCCCAAATACCAGCAACTTCTCCAACACTTGTCCCAAGAAAATAGTTGGGCTTCTGTTAGGGCAATAGACATTAGCCAATGTAAACATTCTTGATCTGATTGAACCTTTTAAAAAAATATAACGACCATCAGGGTCTACCAGTCTATCCCTCACTGAGAAATTTGATGCCTTAGACAACCCTATGGCGACTCCCCTTGACCCCCTGGTAGGAGACTCCCCGTAGAACCATTGAGGGATCCTAGGGGAAAACAACCTGACCCTTGTATCGAGAGTCAGGTGGGTCTCCTGTAGAAAGACTATGTCCCCGCGCAGGAGACACAGTTCCCTCAATATTTTGTGTCTTTTCTTAGGTGAGTTTAACCCTTTTACATTATAAGATATAAATTTGATCTCAGGCATAGCTAGTGGGGCGCGCGTTCGCCTCTATATTCTGCTCCTCTCGAACACTTCCTGCAAATTCCCCCTCTCCCTTCTAGTCCCTCCCCCCACTTACGCCCCACCCACCCCCTAACCCCCCTTCCCTTCCCCCTCCCTCTACCCTGATTCCCTCCTCCCCGTTCCCCCCTCTACCCCGCCCTCTTCCCCCTCCACCCCTTCACCCCACCACCACCCCGTGGCGCTCATTTCGCCGAAAGCCCGCCCATATGGAAATTTTCCCATTCCACGCTGCAGGGCTTCTCTCTCAGGGGTGAGCTCCAGCACCGGCATCCATCACCTACCCCTCCCAAAGGGGGGGAGGCACAGGAGATGGATACACGGAGCGCCCCCACTCGGAGATGTACCCCTTCCCCTGCAACATCCCTCCCGCTCGAACCCTATACATATTATTTTATACTGGTTATACAGGGCTGTCCAGCGGCCGGCCCCCCCCAAACCCTTCCCCTTATTCAATATCAACTAGAGTCCAAAAATACGTTAGTCTCGTGCCTCTGGTATGTATCAATGTATGTTTAACTACAATATTCCATCCATAATCCCCATGTAGAAAAATAATTATATGCATATTCTTATGAGAAATTGGTTAAATAGGTTACTATGTATATTTTAAAACAGTATTCCACCCATAATCCCTATGTAGAAAAATAATGATATGCATATTCTTACCAGAAATGGGTTAAATAGGCTCCTATGTATATTTATAAAAAATATTCCACCTATAATCCCCAAACTGAAACATATTTATATGCATATTCTTATCAGAAATGGGTTAAATATGTTGCTATGTATATTTATAAACAACATTCCTTCCATAATCCCCATGTAGAAAAATAATTATATGCATATGCTTATCAGAAATTGGTTAAATAGGTTACTATGTATATTTATAAACATATTCCACCAATAATCCCCATGTAGAAAAATAATTATATGCATATTCTTATCAGAAATGGGTTAAATAGGTTACTATTTATATTTATAAACAATTTTCCACTATAGTCCCCATGTTGAAAAATAATAATATGCATATTCTTATCAGAAATGGGTTAAATAGGTTCCTATGTAAATTTATAAACAACTTTCCACTATAGTCCCCATGTAGAAAAATAATTATATGCATATTCTTATCAGAAAGGGGTTAAATGGGTTACTATGTATATTTATAACAATATTCCACCAATAATTCCCATGTAGAAAGATAATTATATGCATATTCTTATCAGAAATGGTTTAAATAGGTTCCAATGTATATTTATAAACAATATTCCACCCATAATCCCCATATAGACAAATAATTATATTCATATTCTTATCAGAAATGGGTTAAATTGGTTCCTATGTATATTTATAAACATATTCCACCAATAATCCCCATGTAGAAAAATAATTATATGCATATAATTTTATCAGAAATGGGTTAATTAGTTTCCCATGTATATTTATAAGCAATATTCCACCCATAAATCCATATAGAAAAATTATTATATGCATATTCTTATCAGAAATTGATTAAATACGTTCCTATGTATATTTATAAACAATATTCAACACATAATCCCTATATAGCAATATAATTATATGCATATTCATATCAGAAATAGGTTTAATATGTTGCTATGTACATTTTTAAACAATATTCCATCCATAATCCCCATGTAGAAAAATAATTATATGCATATTCTTATCAGAAATGCTTTAATTAGGTTCCTATGTATATTTTTAAACAATTTTCCACCATAATCCACATATAGAAAAATCATTATATGCATATTCTTATCAGAAATTGGTTAAATAGGTTCCTAAGTATATTTATAAACAATATTCCACCAATAGCCCCATATAGCAAAATAATTATATGCATATTTGTATCAGAAATGGCATACAAATAGCATCCTATGTATATTTATAAACAATATTCCACCATACTCCCCATATAGAAAAATAATTATATGCATATTCTTATTAGAATTGGGTTAAATATGTTGCTATGTATATTTATAAACAATATTCCACCCATAATCCCCATGTAGAAAAATAATTGTATGCATGTTCTTATGGGAAATTGGTTAAATATATTCCTATGTATGTTTAACTACAATATTCCATCCATAATTCCCATGTAGAAAAATAAATATATGCATATTCTTACGAGAAATTGGTTAAATATATTCCTATGTATGTTTAACTACAATATTCCATCCATAATCCCCATGTAGAAAAACAATTATATTCTTATGAGAAATGGGTTAAATAGGTTACTATGTATATTGTAAAACAGTATTCCACCCATAATCCCTATGTAGACAAATAATTATATGCATATTCTTATCAGAAATGGTTTAAAAATAGGTTCCTATGTATATTTATAAACAGTATTCCACCAATAATCCCCATGTAGAAAAATAATTGTATGCATATTTTTATCAGAAATGGGTTAAATATGTTGCTATGTATATTTATAAACAATATTCCACCCATAATCCCCATAAAGAAAAATTATTATATGCATATTCTTATCAGAAATGGGTTAAATACGTTCCTATGTATATTTATAAACAATATTCAACACATAATCCCTATATAGCAATATAATTATATGCATATTCATATCAGAAATAGGTTTAATATGTTGCTATGTACATTTTTAAACGATATTCTATCCATAATCCCCATGTAAAAAAATAATTATATGCATATTCTTATCAGAAATGGGTTAAATAGGTTCCTATGTATATTTATAAACAATATTCCACACATAATCCCCTTTTAGAAAAATAATTATATGCATATTCTTATCAGAAATGGGTTAAATATATTCCTATGTATGTTTAACTACAATATTCCATCCATAATCCCCATGTAGAAAAATAATTATTTGCATTTTCTTATGAGAAATGGGTTAAATAGGTTACTATGTTATTTTAAAACAGTATTCCACCCATAATCCCTATGTAGAAAAATAATTATATGCATATTCTTATCAGAAATGGGTTAAATATGTTATTATGTATATTTATAAACAATTTTCCACTATAGCCCCATGTAGAAAAATAATTATATGCATATTCTTATCAGAAAGGGGTTAAATAGGTTACTATGTATATTTATAAACAATATTCCACCCATAATTCCCATGTAGAAAAATAATTACATGCATATTCTTATCAGAAATGCTTTAGTTAGGTTCCTATGTATATTTATAAACAATTTTGTACCATAATGCCCATATAGAAAATAATTATATGCATATTCTTTTTAGAAATTGGTTAAATAGGTTCCTATGTATATTTATAACCAATACTCCACCAATAATCCCCATGTAGAAAAATAATTATATGCATATTTTTATCAGACATGGGTTAAATATGTTGCTATGTATATTTATAAACAATATTCCAACCATAATCCCCATGTAGAAAAATAATTATATGCATATTCTTATGAGAAATTGGTTAAATATATTCCTATGTATGTTTAACTACAATATTCCACCTATAATCCCCATGTAGAATAATAATTATATGCATATTCTTATCAGAAATGGGTTAAATAGGTTCCTATGTATATTTCTAAACAATATTCCACCCATAATCCAAATATAGACAAATAATTATAGTCATATTCTTATCAGAAATGGGTTAAATTGGTTCCGATGTATATTTATAAACAATATTCCACCATAATCCCCATATAGAAAAATAATTATATGCATATTCTTATCAGAAATGGGATAAACAGGTTACTATGTATATTTATAAACAATATTCCACCCATAATTCACATTTAGAAAAATAATTATATGCATATTCTTATCAGAAATGCTTTAATTAGGTTCCTATGTATATTTATAAACAATATTCCACCCATAACCCCATATAGAAAAATAATTATATGCATATTCTTATCAGAAATGGGTTAAATAGGTTCCTATGTATAATTATAAACATTTTTCCACCATGATCCCTATGTAGAAAAATAATTATATGCATATTCTTATCAGAAATGGGTTAAATAGGTTCTCATGTATATTTATAAACAATTTTCCACTATAGTCCCCATGTAGAAAAATAATTATATGCATATTCTTATCAGAAAGGGGTTAAATAGGTTACTATGTATATTTATAAACAATATTCCACCCATAATTCCCATGTAGAAAAATAATTACATGCATATTCTTATCAGAAATGCTTTAATTAGGTTCCTATGTATATTTATAAACAATTTTGTACCATAATGCCCATATAGAAAATAATTATATGCATATTCTTTTTAGAAATTGGTTAAATAGGTTCCTATGTATATTTATAACCAATACTCCACCACTAATCCCCATGTAGAAAAATAATTATATGCATATGTTTATCAGAAATGGGTTAAATATGTTGCTATGTATATTTATAAACAATATTCCACCAATAATCCCCATGTAGAAAAATAATTATATGCATATAATTTTATCAGAAATGGGTTAATTAGTTTCCTATGTATATTTATAAGCAATATTCCACCCATAACCCCATATAGAAAATTATTATATGCAAATTCTTATCAGAAATGTGTTAACTAGGTTCCTATGTATATTTATAAACAATTTTCCACTATAGTCCCCATGTATAAAAATAATTATATGCATATTCTTATCAGAAATGGGTTAAATAGGTTCCTATGTATATTTATAAACAATATTCCACCCATAATCCAAATATAGACAAATAATTATAGTCATATTCTTATCAGAAATGGGTTAAATTGGTTCCTATGTATATTTATAAACAATATTCCACCCATAATTCCCATGTAAAAAAATAATTATATGCATATTCTTATCAGAAATGGGTTAAATAGGTTACTATGTATATTTATAAACAATATTAGAGCCATAAATCCCATGTAGGAAAATAATTATATGCATATTCTAACCAGAAATGGGTTAAATAGGCTCCTATGTATGTTTATAAACAATATTCCACCCATAGTCACCATGTTGAAAAATAATTATAAGTGTATTCTTATCAGAAATAGGTTAAATAGGTTACTATGTATATTTATAAAAAATATTCCACCCATAATCCCCATGTAAAAAAATAATTATATGCACATTCTTATCAGAAATGGGTTAAATAGGTTCCTATGTATATTTATAAACAATATTCCACCCATAATCCCCATGTAGAAAAATAATTATATTCATATTCTTATCAGAAATGGGTTAAATATATTCCTATGTATGTTTAACTACAATATTCCATCCATAATCCCCATGTAGAAAATAATTATATGCATATTCTTATGAGAAATGGGTTAAATAGGTTACTATGTATATTTTAAAACAGTATTCCACCCATAATGCCTATGTAGAAAAATAATTATATGCATATTCTTACCAGAAATGGGTTAAATAGGTTCCTATGTATATTTATAAACAATATTCCACCTATAATCCCCATACTGAAACATATTTATATGCATATTCTTATCAGAAATAGGTTTAATAGGCTCCTATGTATATTTATAAACAATATTCCACCCATAATTCCCATGTAGAAAAAAAATTATATGCATATTCTTATCAGAAATGCTTTAATTAGGTTCCTATGTATGTTTATAAACAATTTTCCACCATAATCCCCATATAGAAAAATAATTATATGCATATTCTTATCAGAAATTGGTTAAATAGGTTCCTATGTATAAGTAAAAAAAACAATATTCCACCAATAATCCCCATGTAGAAAAATAATTATATGCATATTTTTATCAGAAATGGGTTAAATATGTTGCTATGTATATTTATAAACAATATTCCACCCATAATCCCCATATAGAAAAATTATTATATGCATATTCTTATCATAAATGGGTTAAATACATTCCTATGTATATTTATAAACAATATTCAACACATAATCCCTATATAGCAATATAATTATATGCATATTCATATCAGAAATAGGTTTAATATGTTGCTATGTATATTTTTAAACGATATTCTATCCACAATCCCCATGTAAAAAAATAATTATATGCATATTCTTATCAGAAATGGGTTAAATAGGTTCCTATGTATATTTATAAACAATATTCCACACATAATCCCCTTTTAGAAAAATAATTATATGCATATTCTTATCAGAAATGGGTTAAATAGGTTCCTATGTATATTTATAAACAATATTCCACACATAATCCCCTTTTAGAAAAATAATTATATGCATATTCTTATCAGAAATGGGTTAAATATATTCCTATGTATGTTTAACTACAATATTCCATCCATAATCCCCATGTAGAAAAATAATTATTTGCATTTTCTTATGAGAAATGGGTTAAATAGGTTACTATGTTATTTTAAAACAGTATTCCACCCATAATCCCTATGTAGAAAAATAATTATATGCATATTCTTATCAGAAATGGGTTAAATATGTTATTATGTATATTTATAAACAATTTTCCACTATAGCCCCATGTAGAAAAATAATTATATGCATATTCTTATCAGAAAGGGGTTAAATAGGTTACTATGTATATTTATAAACAATATTCCACCCATAATTCCCATGTAGAAAAATAATTACATGCATATTCTTATCAGAAATGCTTTAGTTAGGTTCCTATGTATATTTATAAACAATTTTGTACCATAATGCCCATATAGAAAATAATTATATGCATATTCTTTTTAGAAATTGGTTAAATAGGTTCCTATGTATATTTATAACCAATACTCCACCAATAATCCCCATGTAGAAAAATAATTATATGCATATTTTTATCAGACATGGGTTAAATATGTTGCTATGTATATTTATAAACAATATTCCAACCATAATCCCCATGTAGAAAAATAATTATATGCATATTCTTATGAGAAATTGGTTAAATATATTCCTATGTATGTTTAACTACAATATTCCACCTATAATCCCCATGTAGAATAATAATTATATGCATATTCTTATCAGAAATGGGTTAAATAGGTTCCTATGTATATTTCTAAACAATATTCCACCCATAATCCAAATATAGACAAATAATTATAGTCATATTCTTATCAGAAATGGGTTAAATTGGTTCCGATGTATATTTATAAACAATATTCCACCATAATCCCCATATAGAAAAATAATTATATGCATATTCTTATCAGAAATGGGATAAACAGGTTACTATGTATATTTATAAACAATATTCCACCCATAATTCACATTTAGAAAAATAATTATATGCATATTCTTATCAGAAATGGGTTAAATAGGTTCTCATGTATATTTATAAACAATTTTCCATCCATAATCCCCATGTAGAAAAATAATTATTTGCATTTTCTTATGAGAAATGGGTTAAATAGGTTACTATGTTATTTTAAAACAGTATTCCACCCATAATCCCTATGTAGAAAAATAATTATATGCATATTCTTATCAGAAATGGGTTAAATATGTTATTATGTATATTTATAAACAATATTCCACCAATAATCCCCATGTAGAAAAATTATTATATGCATATTCTTATCAGAAAGGGGTTAAATAGGTTACTATGTATATTTATAAACAATATTCCACCCATAATTCCCATGTAGAAAAATAATTACATGCATATTCTTATCAGAAATGCTTTAATTAGGTTCCTATGTATATTTATAAACAATTTTGTACCATAATGCCCATATAGAAAATAATTATATGCATATTCTTTTTAGAAATTGGTTAAATAGGTTCCTATGTATATTTATAAACAATATTCCTCCATAATCCCCATATAGAAAAATAATTATATGCATATTCTTATCAGAAATGGGATAAACAGGTTACTATGTATATTTATAAACAATATTCCACCCATAATTCACATGTAGAAAAATAATTATATGCATATTCTTATCAGAAATGCTTTAATTAGGTTCCTTTGTATATTTATAAACAATATTCCACCCATGAACCCATATAGAAAAATAATTATATGCATATTCTTATCAGAAATTGGTTAAATAGGTTCCTATGTATAAGTAAAAAAAACAATATTCCACCAATAATCCCCATGTAGAAAAATAATTATATGCATATTTTTATCAGAAATGGGTTAAATATGTTGCTATGTATATTTATAAACAATATTCCACCCATAATCCCCATATAGAAAAATTATTATATGCATATTCTTATCATAAATGGGTTAAATACATTCCTATGTATATTTATAAACAATATTCAACACATAATCCCTATATAGCAATATAATTATATGCATATTCATATCAGAAATAGGTTTAATATGTTGCTATGTATATTTTTAAACGATATTCTATCCATAATCCCCATGTAAAAAAATAATTATATGCATATTCTTATCAGAAATGGGTTAAATAGGTTCCTATGTATATTTATAAACAATATTCCACACATAATCCCCTTTTAGAAAAATAATTATATGCATATTCTTATCAGAAATGGGTTAAATAGGTTACTATGTATATTTATAAACAATATTCCACCCATAATTCACATTTAGAAAAATAATTATATGCATATTCTTATCAGAAATGCTTTAATTAGGTTCCTATGTATATTTATAAACAATATTCCACCCATAACCCCATATAGAAAAATAATTATATGCATATTCTTATCAGAAATGGGTTAAATAGGTTCCTATGTATAATTATAAACATTTTTCCACCATGATCCCTATGTAGAAAAATTATTATATGCATATTCTTATCAGAAATGGGTTAAATAGGTTCTCATGTATATTTATAAACAATTTTCCACTATAGTCCCCATGTAGAAAAATAATTATATGCATATTCTTATCAGAAAGGGGTTAAATAGGTTACTATGTATATTTATAAACAATATTCCACCCATAATTCCCATGTAGAAAAATAATTACATGCATATTCTTATCAGAAATGCTTTAATTAGGTTCCTATGTATATTTATAAACAATTTTGTACCATAATGCCCATATAGAAAATAATTATATGCATATTCTTTTTAGAAATTGGTTAAATAGGTTCCTATGTATATTTATAACCAATACTCCACCACTAATCCCCATGTAGAAAAATAATTATATGCATATGTTTATCAGAAATGGGTTAAATATGTTGCTATGTATATTTATAAACAATATTCCACCAATAATCCCCATGTAGAAAAATAATTATATGCATATAATTTTATCAGAAATGGGTTAATTAGTTTCCTATGTATATTTATAAGCAATATTCCACCCATAACCCCATATAGAAAATTATTATATGCAAATTCTTATCAGAAATGTGTTAACTAGGTTCCTATGTATATTTATAAACAATTTTCCACTATAGTCCCCATGTATAAAAATAATTATATGCATATTCTTATCAGAAATGGGTTAAATAGGTTCCTATGTATATTTATAAACAATATTCCACCCATAATCCAAATATAGACAAATAATTATAGTCATATTCTTATCAGAAATGGGTTAAATTGGTTCCTATGTATATTTATAAACAATATTCCACCCATAATTCCCATGTAAAAAAATAATTATATGCATATTCTTATCAGAAATGGGTTAAATAGGTTACTATGTATATTTATAAACAATATTAGAGCCATAAATCCCATGTAGGAAAATAATTATATGCATATTCTAACCAGAAATGGGTTAAATAGGCTCCTATGTATGTTTATAAACAATATTCCACCCATAGTCACCATGTTGAAAAATAATTATAAGTGTATTCTTATCAGAAATAGGTTAAATAGGTTACTATGTATATTTATAAAAAATATTCCACCCATAATCCCCATGTAAAAAAATAATTATATGCACATTCTTATCAGAAATGGGTTAAATAGGTTCCTATGTATATTTATAAACAATATTCCACCCATAATCCCCATGTAGAAAAATAATTATATTCATATTCTTATCAGAAATGGGTTAAATATATTCCTATGTATGTTTAACTACAATATTCCATCCATAATCCCCATGTAGAAAATAATTATATGCATATTCTTATGAGAAATGGGTTAAATAGGTTACTATGTATATTTTAAAACAGTATTCCACCCATAATGCCTATGTAGAAAAATAATTATATGCATATTCTTACCAGAAATGGGTTAAATAGGTTCCTATGTATATTTATAAACAATATTCCACCTATAATCCCCATACTGAAACATATTTATATTCATATTCTTATCAGAAATAGGTTTAATAGGCTCCTATGTATATTTATAAACAATATTCCACCCATAATTCCCATGTAGAAAAAAAATTATATGCATATTCTTATCAGAAATGCTTTAATTAGGTTCCTATGTATGTTTATAAACAATTTTCCACCATAATCCCCATATAGAAAAATAATTATATGCATATTCTTATCAGAAATTGGTTAAATAGGTTCCTATGTATAAGTAAAAAAAACAATATTCCACCAATAATCCCCATGTAGAAAAATAATTATATGCATATTTTTATCAGAAATGGGTTAAATATGTTGCTATGTATATTTATAAACAATATTCCACCCATAATCCCCATATAGAAAAATTATTATATGCATATTCTTATCATAAATGGGTTAAATACATTCCTATGTATATTTATAAACAATATTCAACACATAATCCCTATATAGCAATATAATTATATGCATATTCATATCAGAAATAGGTTTAATATGTTGCTATGTATATTTTTAAACGATATTCTATCCACAATCCCCATGTAAAAAAATAATTATATGCATATTCTTATCAGAAATGGGTTAAATAGGTTCCTATGTATATTTATAAACAATATTCCACACATAATCCCCTTTTAGAAAAATAATTATATGCATATTCTTATCAGAAATGGGTTAAATATATTCCTATGTATGTTTAACTACAATATTCCATCCATAATCCCCATGTAGAAAAATAATTATATGCATATTCTTATCAGAAATGGGTTAAATAGGTTCCTATGTATATTTATAAACAATTTTCCACTATAGCCCCATGTAGAAAAATAATTATATGCATATTCTTATCAGAAAGGGGTTAAATAGGTTACTATGTATATTTATAAACAATATTCCACCCATAATTCCCATGTAGAAAAATAATTACATGCATATTCTTATCAGAAATGCTTTAATTAGGTTCCTATGTATATTTATAAACAATTTTGTACCATAATGCCCATATAGAAAATAATTATATGCATATTCTTTTTAGAAATTGGTTAAATAGCTTCCTATGTATATTTATAACCAATACTCCACCACTAATCCCCATGTAGAAAAATAATTATATGCATATGTTTATCAGAAATGGGTTAAATATGTTGCTATGTATATTTATAAACAATATTCCACCAATAATCCCCATGTAGAAAAATAATTATATGCATATAATTTTATCAGAAATGGGTTAATTAGTTTCCTATGTATATTTATAAGCAATATTCCACCCATAACCCCATATAGAAAATTATTATATGCAAATTCTTATCAGAAATGTGTTAACTAGGTTCCTATGTATATTTATAAACAATTTTCCACTATAGTCCCCATGTATAAAAATAATTATATGCATATTCTTATCAGAAATGGATTAAATAGGTTCCTATGTATATTTATAAACAATATTCCACCCATAATCCAAATATAGACAGATAATTATAGTCATATTCTTATCAGAAATGGGTTAAATTGGTTCCTATGTATATTTATAAACAATATTCCTCCATAATCCCCATATAGAAAAATAATTATATGCATATTCTTATCAGAAATGGGATAAACAGGTTACTATGTATATTTATAAACAATATTCCACCCATAATTCACATGTAGAAAAATAATTATATGCATATTCTTATCAGAAATGCTTTAATTAGGTTCCTTTGTATATTTATAAACAATATTCCACCCATGAACCCATATAGAAAAATAATTATATGCATATTCTTATCAGAAATTGGTTAAATAGGTTCCTATGTATAAGTAAAAAAAACAATATTCCACCAATAATCCCCATGTAGAAAAATAATTATATGCATATTTTTATCAGAAATGGGTTAAATATGTTGCTATGTATATTTATAAACAATATTCCACCCATAATCCCCATATAGAAAAATTATTATATGCATATTCTTATCATAAATGGGTTAAATACATTCCTATGTATATTTATAAACAATATTCAACACATAATCCCTATATAGCAATATAATTATATGCATATTCATATCAGAAATAGGTTTAATATGTTGCTATGTATATTTTTAAACGATATTCTATCCATAATCATCATGTAAAAAAATAATTATATGCATATTCTTATCAGAAATGGGTTAAATAGGTTCCTATGTATATTTATAAACAATATTCCACACATAATCCCCTTTTAGAAAAATAATTATATGCATATTCTTATCAGAAATGGGTTAAATATATTCCTATGTATGTTTAACTACAATATTCCATCCATAATCCCCATGTAGAAAAATAATTATATGCATATTCTTATCAGAAATGGGTTAAATAGGTTCCTATGTATATTTATAAACAATTTTCCACTATAGCCCCATGTAGAAAAATAATTATATGCATATTGTTATCAGAAAGGGGTTAAATAGGTTACTATGTATATTTATAAACAATATTCCACCCATAATTCCCATGTAGAAAAATAATTACATGCATATTCTTATCAGAAATGCTTTAATTAGGTTCCTATGTATATTTATAAACAATTTTGTACCATAATGCCCATATAGAAAATAATTATATGCATATTCTTTTTAGAAATTGGTTAAATAGCTTCCTATGTATATTTATAACCAATACTCCACCACTAATCCCCATGTAGAAAAATAATTATATGCATATGTTTATCAGAAATGGGTTAAATATGTTGCTATGTATATTTATAAACAATATTCCACCAATAATCCCCATGTAGAAAAATAATTATATGCATATAATTTTATCAGAAATGGGTTAATTAGTTTCCTATGTATATTTATAAGCAATATTCCACCCATAACCCCATATAGAAAATTATTATATGCAAATTCTTATCAGAAATGTGTTAACTAGGTTCCTATGTATATTTATAAACAATTTTCCACTATTGTCCCCATGTATAAAAATAATTATATGCATATTCTTATCAGAAATGGGTTAAATAGGTTCCTATGTATATTTATAAACAATATTCCACCCATAATCCAAATATAGACAGATAATTATAGTCATATTCTTATCAGAAATGGGTTAAATTGGTTCCTATGTATATTTATAAACAATATTCCTCCATAATCCCCATATAGAAAAATAATTATATGCATATTCTTATCAGAAATGGGATAAACAGGTTACTATGTATATTTATAAACAATATTCCACCCATAATTCACATGTAGAAAAATAATTATATGCATATTCTTATCAGAAATGCTTTAATTAGGTTCCTTTGTATATTTATAAACAATATTCCACCCATGAACCCATATAGAAAAATAATTATATGCATATTCTTATCAGAAATTGGTTAAATAGGTTCCTATGTATAAGTAAAAAAAACAATATTCCACCAATAATCCCCATGTAGAAAAATAATTATATGCATATTTTTATCAGAAATGGGTTAAATATGTTGCTATGTATATTTATAAACAATATTCCACCCATAATCCCCATATAGAAAAATTATTATATGCATATTCTTATCATAAATGGGTTAAATACATTCCTATGTATATTTATAAACAATATTCAACACATAATCCCTATATAGCAATATAATTATATGCATATTCATATCAGAAATAGGTTTAATATGTTGCTATGTATATTTTTAAACGATATTCTATCCATAATCCCCATGTAAAAAAATAATTATATGCATATTCTTATCAGAAATGGGTTAAATAGGTTCCTATGTATATTTATAAACAATATTCCACACATAATCCCCTTTTAGAAAAATAATTATATGCATATTCTTATCAGAAATGGGTTAAATATATTCCTATGTATGTTTAACTACAATATTCCATCCATAATCCCCATGTAGAAAAATAATTATATGCATATTCTTATCAGAAATGGGTTAAATAGGTTCCTATGTATATTTATAAACAATTTTCCACTATAGCCCCATGTAGAAAAATAATTATATGCATATTCTTATCAGAAAGGGGTTAAATAGGTTACTATGTATATTTATAAACAATATTCCACCCATAATTCCCATGTAGAAAAATAATTACATGCATATTCTTATCAGAAATGCTTTAATTAGGTTCCTATGTATATTTATAAACAATTTTGTACCATAATGCCCATATAGAAAATAATTATATGCATATTCTTTTTAGAAATTGGTTAAATAGCTTCCTATGTATATTTATAACCAATACTCCACCACTAATCCCCATGTAGAAAAATAATTATATGCATATGTTTATCAGAAATGGGTTAAATATGTTGCTATGTATATTTATAAACAATATTCCACCAATAATCCCCATGTAGAAAAATAATTATATGCATATAATTTTATCAGAAATGGGTTAATTAGTTTCCTATGTATATTTATAAGCAATATTCCACCCATAACCCCATATAGAAAATTATTATATGCAAATTCTTATCAGAAATGTGTTAACTAGGTTCCTATGTATATTTATAAACAATTTTCCACTATAGTCCCCATGTATAAAAATAATTATATGCATATTCTTATCAGAAATGGGTTAAATAGGTTCCTATGTATATTTATAAACAATATTCCACCCATAATCCAAATATAGACAAATAATTATAGTCATATTCTTATCAGAAATGGGTTAAATTGGTTCCTATGTATATTTATAAACAATATTCCTCCATAATCCCCATATAGAAAAATAATTATATGCATATTCTTATCAGAAATGGGATAAACAGGTTACTATGTATATTTATAAACAATATTCCACCCATAATTCACATGTAGAAAAATAATTATATGCATATTCTTATCAGAAATGCTTTAATTAGGTTCCTTTGTATATTTATAAACAATATTCCACCCATGAACCCATATAGAAAAATAATTATATGCATATTCTTATCAAAAATGGGTTAAATAGGTTCCTATGTATAATTATAAACATTTTTCCACCATAATCCCTATGTAGAAAAATAATTATATCCATATTCTTATCAGAAATGGGTTAAATAGGTTCTCATGTATATTTATAAACAATATTCCACCCATAATTCCCATGTAGAAAAATAATTATATGCATATTCTTATCAGAAATGGGTTAAATAGGTTCCTATTTATATTTAAAAAACAATATTCCACCAATAATCCCCATGTATAAAAATAATTATATGCATATTTTTATCAGAAATGGGTTAAATATGTTGCTATGTATATTTATAAACAATATTCCACGCATAATCCCCATGTAGAAAAATAATTATATGCATATTCTTATCAGAAATACTTTAATTAGGTTCCTATGTATATTTATAAACAATATTCCACCCATAACCCCATATAGAAAAATAATTATATGCATATTTTTTATCAGAAATGGGTTAAATAGGCTCCTATGTATATTTATAAACAATATTCCACTATAGTCCCCAAGTAGAAAAATAATTATATGCATATTCTTATCAGAAATGCTTTAATTAGGTTCCTATGTATATTTATAAACAATATTCCACCCATAACCCCATATAGAAAAATAATTATATGCATATTCTTATCAGAAAGGGGTTAAAAAGTTTACTATGTATATTTATAAACAATATTCCACCCATAATTCCCATGTAGAAAAATAATTATATGCATATTCGTAATAGAAATGGGTTAAATAGTATCCTATGTATAATTATACACATTTTTCCACCATAATCCCTATATAGAAAAATGATTATATGCATACTCTTATCAGAAATAGGTTGAATACGTTCCTATGTATATTTATAAACAATATTCCACCCATAATCCCCATGTAGAAAAATAATTATATGCATATTCTTTTCAGAAATGGGTTAAATAGGTTACTATGTATATTTAGAAAAATATTCCACCCATAATCCCCATATAGAAAAATAATTATATACATATTCTTATCAGAAATTGGTTAAATAGGGTCCTATGTATATTTATAAACAATATTCCACCCATAACCCCATATAGAAAAATAATTATATGCATATTCTTATCAGAAATGGGTTAAATAGGTTCCTATGTATATTTATAAACAATATTCCACCCATAACCCCATATAGAAAAATAATTATATGCATATTCTTATCAGAAAGGGGTTAAATAGGTTACTATGTACATTTATAAACAATATTCCACCCATAATTCCCATGTAGAAAAATAAATATATGCATATTCGTAATAGAAATGGGTTAAATAGTATCCTATGTATAATTATAAACATTTTTCCACCATAATCCCTATATAGAAAAATGATTATATGCATATTCTTATCAGAAATAGGTTGAATACGTTCCTATGTAAATTTATAAACAATATTCCACCCATAATCCCCATGTAGAAAAATAATTATATGCATATTCTTTTCAGAAATTGGTTAAATAGGTTACTATGTATTTTTAGAAAAATATTCCACCCATAATCCCCATATAGAAAAATAATTATATACATATTCTTATCAGAAATTGGTTAAATAGGGTCCTATGTATATTTATAAACAATACTCCACCCATAACCTCATATAGAAAAATAATTATATGCATATTCTTATCAGAAATGGGTTAAATAGTTTCCATTGTATATTTATAAACAATATTCCACCCATAATTCCCATGTAGAAATATAATTATATGCATATTCTTATCAGAAATGCTTTAATTAGGTTCCTATGTATATTTTTAAACAATTTTCCACCATAATCCACATATAGAAAAATCATTATATGCATATTCTTATCAGAAATTGGTTAAATAGGTTCCTAAGTATATTTATAAACAATATTCCACCAATAGCCCCATATAGCAAAATAATTATATGCATATTTGTATCAGAAATGGCATACAAATAGCATCCTATGTATATTTATAAACAATATTCCACCATACTCCCCATATAGAAAAATAATTATATGCATATTCTTATTAGAATTGGGTTAAATATGTTGCTATGTATATTTATAAACAATATTCCACCCATAATCCCCATGTAGAAAAATAATTGTATGCATGTTCTTATGGGAAATTGGTTAAATATATTCCTATGTATGTTTAACTACAATATTCCATCCATAATTCCCATGTAGAAAAATAAATATATGCATATTCTTACGAGAAATTGGTTAAATATATTCCTATGTATGTTTAACTACAATATTCCATCCATAATCCCCATGTAGAAAAACAATTATATTCTTATGAGAAATGGGTATGTATATTGTAAAACAGTATTCCACCCATAATCCCTATGTAGACAAATAATTATATGCATATTCTTATCAGAAATGGTTTAAAAATAGGTTCCTATGTATATTTATAAACAGTATTCCACCAATAATCCCCATGTAGAAAAATAATTGTATGCATATTTTTATCAGAAATGGGTTAAATATTTTGCTATGTATATTTATAAACAATATTCCACCCACAATCCCCATGTAGAAATATAATTATATGCATATTCTTATGAGAAATTGGTTAAATATATTCCTATGTATGTTTAACTACAATATTCCACCCATAATCCCCATGTATAAAAAGAATTATATGTATATTCTTATTAGAAATGGGTTAAATAGGTTACTATGTATATTTATAAACAATTTTCCACCCATAATCCCCATGTAGAAAAATAATTATATGCATATTCTTATCAGAAATGGTTTAAATAGGTTCCTATGTATATGTATAAACAATATTATACCCATAATCCCCATGTAGAAAAATAATTATATGTATATGTGTTAGTGGGAGAAATAGTCACCCATGATTTGTGTCATTGATAAGAATAGTGTCCCATCATTGGTGTCACTGGAAGAAATAGTACTGCATTTTTGGTGTATTTGTTAAGAATAGTGAGCCATCATTGGGAGGAATAGTCACCTATCATTGGTATCGGTGGGAGGAATAGTCAACTATCATAGGTGTCAGTGGAAAGAACAGTAAAACATTAGGATTTGTTAGATGCATTTTCTTAAAACATATGGATTACACTGGCTGAGAGATAGTTAGTGGGAAAGTAAACAACAAGGCTTTGCTGATATTTGCATTCTACCAGCGATCATTGCTGTGCTTATGTAAGAATTATTCAACTAGTTCGAATCCAAGTCAAACCATCTGACAGATGTGAACTCCACAATATCTGGTAATCCGTATTTCTTTTTTTTTATTACTCTTTTATTGGAAATAATCACTCAATTAATATCAGTGCTATCCGGAGATGTACTGGATTTAGAGGAAAACAAACAATTCTCAGCCTATGTGTGGAAGGAACATTGAAACATAATGAGTCTCATCTGGAGAAATAGTGATGAATGAACGAATAGTATGAACTTGGTGTCAGATGAAGGGCTTTAGAAAACCAGTGCGCATTTTTATAATTTCGAGAGATAGTTGCAATTGCAATTAAAGTAGAATGTCGGGATGAGATCAGATTGTTTGATAATTGATGGTCCACTGGTCCACAGCAAAATATCAGTGAGACGTTTTACATGGTTGAGGAAAACATCAGGTTACATCTCCTTACTTGGACAGTTTTCGAAGACTGGGAAATTGCTTAAACACAGTAAATGTAACATTTGTCAAGATAGTGAATTTGCATTACACGATCCGTATCCACTGGTCCACAGCAAAATATCAGTGAGACGTTTTACACGGTTGATGAAAACGTCAGGTTACGGATATAAATGAAAGCGCTGATAATAGTTGCGATTACCTTAATTAAGACGAAATGCAATACTCACTCTGATAGTTGCAATTGCAAATACCCTGTTCAACAGCTTATCTTCTTTTATTGCTATATTTTGCGACCTATCTTGCATCCAATGACCAATCCAATGACAATTTGCTTTTGAAATACAGATTATAACGATCTCTATAAACCGATTCACTTCTTTGATTACAATCTGGCTCTATTTTTGTATTTATCTTTATCTAAACAAATATCAATGTCTTTGTATATATCTACTCTAATGCATTTATCTCTAAAACAGTCTACTGTCTATTAATTTGGTTAAAGAAACCGATTTAAATTGTCAAGGAGTAATACGTGTTGTCTCACTGCTATATTTTATATGTTTAAAGAAAATGCATCCTAATGTATACCTAATGTGATAACACTCTTAACATGTCTCGCAACCAACTCACCGTTATCAGGGCTTTTATATATATGGTGTAACATGACGTTTTCCTCAACCATGTTAAACGTCTCACTGATATTTTGCTGTGGACCAGTGGATACGAATCGTGTAATGCAAATTCACAGTGTTTTAAGCAATTTCCCATCTTCGAAAACTGTCCAAGTAAGGATGTTTTTCTCAACCATGTAAAACGTCTCACTGATATTTTGCTGTGGACCAGTAGACCATCAATTATCAAATAATCTGATCTCATTGCTATTCGCGACATTCTACCTTAATTGCATTTGCATTCTCTCGAAATTATAAAATGCGCACTGGTTTTTAAAAGCCCTTTATCTACTATTATTTACTATTCATTCATTCATCACTATTTCTCCAATTGACACTCATTATGTTTCACTGTTCCTTCCACATTTAGGATGAGAATTTTTTGTTTTACTCTAAATCTAGTACATCTCCGGATAGCACTGATATTAATTGAGTGATTATTGCCAATAAAGGAGTAATAAAAAAACAGAAATACGGATTACCAGATATTGTGGAGTTCACATCTGTCAGACTTGGATTCGAACTAGTTGAATAATTCTTACATAAGCACAGCAGTGATCGTTGGTAAAATGCAAAATAGCATAGCCGTATTGTTTACTTTCACACTAACTATCTCTCAGCCAGTGTCAATGGCGACCCTAGGGGGGGGCAGAGGGGGCCCTGACCCCCCCAACATTATGCTGTGCCCCACCATGTGCCCCCCCAAAAAAAAAAAAATTTTTTTTTTTTTTTTTTTTTACAAAAAATCAATGTCTAAGAGGGAGAGAGTCCCCAGTCAGCTCCTGCGGGTGATTCCTCCCCCCTCCCTCTGCTCGCTGACACTGTATAATGCGACGTTCACACAACCATGGCCGCCCAATCTGCTCCTTCACCTGCATCCTCATTGGCAGGGAGAAGAGCGAGTTGCAGGAAGGACTCCACCAGGACTCTCAGTTACTGAAAAAACAGACTGATTTCTCCTGTCCTTAGGACAGGAGGACCAGCCTGTAAATTCCAAGAGATGCCAGACCAGTGCTGACAATAGCAGGGGCAGGACAGCAAGAGGAGGCTGGGGAACCCCACAGTGGCAGAACACCAGGGCCCGGAGGCAAGACAACCTTTGCAACCCTGATAGTTCTCCCACTGCTTTGGATCCTTTTATTTTCTTGATATGCTGGTGACATATCTCTTGTTTTCTGCCACCCTGGAGGGACCCCAATACAGTAGGAAGGGAGCTCACTGCAGAACATGTGAAAGGGCCCGTTATGGGGTCGTAGTAAAGGGCCCCAGGAGATATATATATATATATATATATATATATATATATATATATATATATATATATATATATATATATATATATGCATTTTATAGTTGCCCCCCTACTTTTGTCCCTGTCCCGCCATGTGCCCCCCCTAAATTTGAAAGCTGGAGACGCCACTGGCCAGTGTAATCCATATGTTTTAAGAAAATGCATCTAACAAATCCTAATGTATAACCGTGTCACACTTAACGTCTCATCTTAACGTTTTGTTGGTAAACTCAAACCGTATTCCTTGATTATTCCTCCCACTGACATAATGATGGCTCACTATTTCTCCCATTAATACACCGACGATGGCTCACTATCCTTCCCACTGAAACGAACAAGGCGGTACTATTTTTCGAATTCATCCCACAATCATCCTTATTTTTTTCCACTGACATGTGGGTCACGATTTCTCCCACTAACACTAATTACTATTCCTCTCATTGACACTAATGATGGGTCACTATTCTTCCTACTGACACCAAAAATGGGGTACTATTTCTCACACTGACACCAATAAAATTACACCAATGATACACTTGAGGTGATTCAGTTCGCATGTGCATCGCTATACAAATCATTCATTCATTTATTCATTCATATTCCTTCCACCGACACCAATAACATTGTACTATTTCTCACACTGACACCAATGATGTTTCACTGTTCATTCCACAGACACCAATGATGGGTAACTTTTCCTCCCACTGAAACCAAATAGGTCACTATTCCTCCAATTGACACTAATGGTGTATCACTATTCTTCCCACAGACACCAAAAAAGAGGAACTTTTTCTTACACTGACACCAATGATGGCTTAATGTTTCTTCCACTGACACCAATGACGGGTCACTGTTTCTCCCACTGACACCAATGATGGTTCACTAGTCCTCCCACTGAAACCAATGGTGGCTCACTATTCCACCCACTGACACCTATAGTGCGGTACTATTTCTACCAGTTACACCAGTGATGGGTCACTATTCTTTCCACTGTCACAAATCATCTTCCTCCAACTGACACTTAATGATATTCTATTCTTCCTTTTGACGCCAATAATTGGTCACTATGATGGTGAATCACTATTCCATCCACCAAACAAGGGTCAATATTCCTTAAAATGACACCAATAACGAGGTCTATTCCTTCCACTGACCAATAACGTGGTAATATTTCTCATACTGACACCAAATGATGTTTGAATATGTATAAGAATATGCATATAATTATTTTTTTACATGGGGATAATGGGTGAAATATTGTTTATAAATATACATAGGAAACTAATTAACCCATTTCTGATAAAAAATTTGCATATATTGATTTTTCTACATGGGGATTATTGGTGGAATATTGTTTATAAATATACCTAGGAACCTATTTAACCAATTTCTGAAAAGAATATGCATATAATTATTTTTCTATATGGGGAATATGGTGGAAAAATGTTTATAAATATACATAGGAACCTATTTAACCCATTGCTCATAAGAATATTAATATAATTATTTGTCTATATGGGGATAACGGGTATAATATTGTTTATAAATATACATAGGAACATATTTAACCCATTTCTGATAAGAATAAGCATATAATTATTTTTCTACATGGGGACTATAGTGGAAAATTGTTTATAAATATACATAGGAACCTATTTAACCAATTTCTGATAAGAATATGCATATAATTATTTTTCTACATGGAAATTATGGGTGGAATATTGTTTATAAATATACATAGTAACCGATTTAACCCCTTTCTAATAATAATATACATATAATTTTTTTTCTACATGGGGATTATGGGTGGAATGTTGTTTATAAATATACATAGGAGTTTATTTAACCCATTTCTGATAAGAATATGCATATCATTTTTTTTCTATATGGAATTATGGGTGGAATATTATTTATAAATATACATAGGAACCTAATTAAAGCATTTCTGATAAGAATATGCATATAATTATTTTTCTACATGGAAATTATGGGTGGAATATTGTTTATAAATATACATAGTAACCGATTTAACCCCTTTCTAATAATAATATACATATAATTTTTTTTCTACATGGGGATTATGGGTGGAATGTTGTTTATAAATATACATAGGAGTTTATTTAACCCATTTCTGATAAGAATATGCATATAATTATTTTTCTACATGGGAATTATGGGTGGAATATTGTTTATAAATATACATAGTACCTATTTAACCCATTTCTGTAAGAATATGCATGTAATAATTTTTCTACATAGGGATTTATGGGTGGAATACTGTTTTAAAATATACATAGTAACCTATTTAACCAATTTCACATAAGAATATGTATATAATTATTTTTCTACATGTGGATTATGGATGGAATATTGTAGTTAAACATACATAGGAATATATTTAAGCCATTTCTGATAACAATATGCATATAATTATTTTTCTACATGGGGATTATAGGTGGAATATTGTTTATAAATATACATAGGAACCTATTTAACCCATTTCCGATAAGAATATGCATGTTATTATTTTTTTTACATGGGGATTATGGATGGAACATTGTTTAAAAATGTACATAGCAAAAAATTAAACCTATTTCTGATATGAATATGCATATAATTATATTGCTATAAAGGGATCATGTGTTGAATATTGTTTATAAATATACATAGGAACGTATTTAACCCATTTCTGATAAGAATATGCATATAATAATTTTTCTATATGGGGATTATAGGTGGAATATTGTTTACAAATATACATAGCAACATATTTAACCCATTTCTGATAAAAATATGCATATAATTATTTTTATACATGGGAATTATGGGTGGAATATTGTAGTTAAACATACTTAGGAATATATTTAACAAATTTCTCATAAGAATATGCATATAATTATTTTTCTATAGGGGGATTGTGGGTGGTATATTGTTTATAAATATACATAGCAACATATTTAACCAATTTCTGATAAGAATATGCATATAATTATTTTTCTATATGGGGATTATGGTGGAAAATTGTTTATAAATATACAGAGGAACCTAATTAAAGCATTTCTAATAAGAATATGCATATAATTATTTTTCTACATGAGAATTATGGGTGGAATATTGTTTATAAATATACATAGGAACCTATTTAACCCATTTCTGATAAGAATATGCATATAATTATTTTTCTACATGGGAATTATGGGTGGAATATTGTTTATAAATATACATAGGAACCTATTTAACCCATTTCTGAGAAAAATATGCATATAATTATTTTTCTGCATGAGGATTATTGGTGTAATATTGTTTATAAATATATATTGGACGTTATTTAACCCATTTCTGATACGAATATGCATATAATTATTATTCTTTATGGGGCTATTGGTGGAATATTGCTTATAAATATACATAGGAACCTATTTAACCCATTTCTGATAAGAATATGCATATAATTATTTTTCTACATGGGGATTATGGGTGGAATATTGTTTATAAATATACATAGGAACCTATTTAACCCATTTCTGATAAGAATATGCATATAATTATTTTTTTACATGGGGATTATGGATGGAAAATTGTTTATAAATATACATAGTAACCTATTTAACCCCTTTCTGATAAGAATATGCATATAATTATTTTTCTACATGGGAATGATGGGTGGAGAATTGTTTATAAATATACATAGTAACCTATTTAACCCCTTTCTGATAAGAATATGCATATAATTATTTTTCTACATAGGGATTATGGGTGGAATACTGTTTTAAAGTATACATAGTAACCTATTTAACCCATTTCTCATAAGAATATGCATATAATTATTTTTCTACATGGGGATTATGGATGGAATATTGTAGTTAAACATACGTAGGAATATATTTAACCCATTTCTCATAAGAATATGCATATAATTATTTTTCTATATGGGGATTATAGTGGAAAATTGTATATAAATATAAATAGGAACCTATTTAACCCATTTCTGATAAAAATATGCATATAATGATTTTTCTACATGGGGATTTTTGGTGGAATATTGTTTATAAATATACATACTAACCTATTTAACCCCTTTCTGATAAGAATATGTATATAAATATTTTTCAGTATGATGATTATAGGTGGAATATTGTTTATAAATATACATAGGAACATATTTAACCCATTTCTGGTAAGAATATGCATATAATTATTTTTCTACATAGGGATTGTGGGTGGACTACTGTTTTAAAATATACATAGTAACCTATTTAACACATTTCTCATAAGAATATGCATATAATTATTTTTCTACATGGGGATTATGGATGGAATATTGTAGTTAAACATACATAGGAATATATTTAACCCTTTTCTAATAAGAATATGCATATAATTATTTTTCTACATGGGGATTATGGGTGGAATATTGTTTATAAATATACATAGGAACCTATTTAACCCATTTCTGATAAGAATATGCATATAATTATTTTTTTACATGGGGATTATGGATGGAAAATTGTTTATAAATATACATAGTAACCTATTTAACCCATTTCTGATAAGAATATGCATATAATTATTTTTCTACATGGGAATTATGGGTGGAATATTGTTTATAAATATACATAGTAACCTATTTAACCCCTTTCTGATAAGAATATGCATATAATTATTTTTCTACATGGGAATGATGGGTGGAGAATTGTTTATAAATATACATAGTAACCTATTTAACCCCTTTCTGATAAGAATATGCATATAATTATTTTTCTACATAGGGATTATGGGTGGAATACTGTTTTAAAGTATACATAGTAACCTATTTAACCCATTTCTCATAAGAATATGCATATAATTATTTTTCTACATAGGGATTATGGATGGAATATTGTAGTTAAACATACGTAGGAATATATTTAACCCATTTATGATAAGAATATGCATATAATTATTTTTCTAAATGGGGATTATGGTGGAATATTGTTTATAAATATACATAGGAACCAATTTAACCCATTTCTGATAAGAATATAAATATAATTATTTGTCTATATGGGGATTATGGGTGGAATATTGTTTATAAATATACATAGGAACCTATTTAACCCATTTCTGATAAGAATATGTATATAATTATTTTTCTACATGGGAATTATTGGTGGAATATTGTTTATAAATATACATAGTAACCTATTTAACCCATTTATGATAAGAATATGCATATAATTATTTTTCTACATGGGAATTATAGGTGGAATATTGTTTATAAATATACATAGTAACCCATTTAACCCCTTTCTGATAAGAATATGCATATAATTATTTTTCTACATGGGGACTATAGTGGAAAATGGTTTATAAATATACATAGGAACCTATTTAACCCCTTTCTGATAAGAATATGCATATAATTATTTTTAAACATGGGGACTATAGTGGAAAATTGTTTATAAATATAAATAGTAACCTATTTAACCCATTTCTGATAAGAATATGCATATAATTATTTTTCTACATTGGGATTAATGGTGGAATATGTTTATAAATATACATAGTAACCTATTTAACCAATTTCTGATAAGCATATGCATATAATTATTTTTCTACATGGGGATTATGGAAGGAATGTTGTTTATAAATATACATAGCAACATATTTATTTTTTTTAAATCTTTATTTATTGTTTTTCATGACAAATCATTTCCCACCAGGGGCATTTCAAGGTACAAATCAATCTATATATTAAGAAAATAAACATACTTATCCCCCAAAACCCCCCCTCTGCCCTCCCCGCCCACCTACCCCTCCCCACCCTGCAGGACATTACTCGTTTAGATGCAAATCACATCTTAGTCGCTCCTAACAGACTGTAAATCCCTTCCTTGTTATACATTTTATATAATCTCCTTTAAGTAAGACCATGATCTTTTAAACTTGATCCAGCCTGACCACTTCCCTGTATGCTCCGAATCCTTGTCAGGTTCCATTCCCTGCCAGTCTAGGCACTCAACATTAAATATTTCATTAAGGCCAAAGAGCCAATCTCGCGTGTTGGGACTCGATGGTTTCAGCCAGTTTAAGGCGGTCTGCCTCTTGGCCACATCTAATATTATAGGGACCAGCGAGGAATTGTAACTCTTAACTGATTCCTGAGTCCCATGGAAGAGACAAGCCCATGAATCTTCCTGAATTTCCCTCCCCGTAAAGTCCTTTGTCAATGACAGGATTTTTTTCCAGAAGGCCTTAATGATGGGACATTCCCACCAGATGTGGGCCATTGTGCCCACAGTTGAGCATCCCCTCCAGCAGGTGTTAGCCTTTGTCCCGTCCATTTTACTTACTCTGTCTGGGGTGGCGTACCATCTTGCAAGAACTTTGTAATGGATTTCCGTTCTCCTATTGTCTAATGAAGTGTGGTGGGCCAATCTCAAAATTTTTTCTATCATGTTCCTATTACACTGTGACCCCAGTTCCTGTTCCCACCTTTTAATATAAGGAGGCACTACCTCCTCCTGTTCTGCTCCCAATATTCTATATATTTGGGCAATAACACCTCCTGAGTGCTCCTTCATACAGAGTTGCTCCAGCGGTCTGAGCTCTTCTATACTTCTGAGTGGCTTCGGTAGATTGCCGATAAAATGGGAGAGCTGGAGGTACCTCCATCTATCCATCACCCAAAGTTCTGATTCTCTACTCAATTCCATGAAAGTGCAGATTTTACCCTTACTAATGAAGTTTCTCAGTTGAATGGAATCCTCCTTTAACCAATTCCCCCCACCTCCCTCCTCCCTGGTTCAAACAATAAATTGTTTTTCATATATATCAACGGTGAATTATATGACCATTTGTGCTGTGTATGTATTTTATCCCAATATTTAAAAGTGTTTTGCGTTAACAAAGATGAGTTGGTGCTAAGTGCTCTGTATTTTGGAGGGTTCCATAGTGACTGTGCCAAATTATTATTACTTAAGGAGAACTCGATGTCCACCCAACGTTTATCTGTCCCTTTCTTGCTCCATTCAGTGACCCGTGAAAGCACAACTGCAATATAGTACCTATTAAAATCTGGTAACGCTATTCCCCCTTTTTTTTTCCTCTGCTCAATGTTACAGAGGAGATACGCGTTTTTTTGCCGCCCCAGACAGCTTCACTGATTAATTTCCTTAAAGCCTTCAAAAAATACCTTGGTAAAGGGATCGCCAGCAGTTAGAATTTATACAAGATTTTTGGGGTAATCATCATTTTAACCGTGTTTGCTCGTCCAAACCATGTGAGCGGCCTAGACCGCAGTCTTCTAACCTCTTGCCTGATATCGTCTAACAGTGGTATATAATTTTTTTGAAATAACTCTTTGATGGTATTGGCTAGCATAATTCCCAAATACCTGATCTCTCTTTTCCAGGCAAAGGGAAACACTGCAGCTAAATGGGCTTCTTCCTGCTTAGATATGATATGATATTTAAGATTTCGGACTTACCGGGGTTGATTTTAAAATTGGAGACTTCTCCATATGTTCTGAGGATTTGGAGCACATTGGGGAGTGTTATTCTAGGGTTTGAGATAAAGAATAGAACGTCGTCGGCAAATGCCGACAACTTATGCTCCTCCATTCCCACCCTCACCCCACTACAGTCAGGACTGTTCCGGATGGTGGCCAGGAGAGGTTCAAGGGACAAGACAAACAGGAGGGGGGAGAGCGGGCAGCCCTGCCTTGTACCATTTACCATCCCAAAAGGTTTTGAAATGGCTCCGTTAACCCTTACAGCTGCTGTTGGGCTACTATATAGAGTCTTGACCCAGGAAATAAACCTAGACCCGAACGCCATGGCTTCCAGCGTGTTCATCAAGAACCCCCAGTCTACCCTGTCGAATGCCTTTTCTGCGTCTATCGACAGGAATAGAGCTGGGGGTCCCCTGCGTTTACAAAACTCCGACAGCAGCACAGCCCGCACCCCGTTGTCCCTGCACTGTCTTCCGGGGACAAAGCTGGACTGGTCCGGGTGCACCAGATCAGCCATACATCTCTTCAGTCTATTAGCCATAACCTTGGCGTATAATTTAACATCTGCGTTTAACAGGGATATGGGCCGGTAGCTTGAACACAACCTGGCATCCTTCTCTTCTTTCAATATCAGGGTTATCGTAGCGGACAATGCCTCACCTTCCATCTCACACCTGGTGCCCAGATCATTCTAATATTGACACAACCTAGGGGCTAGTAAGTGTTTCATTTTCTCTAAGTAGATGGTGGAGAAACCATCTGGGCCTGGGCTCTTACCCTTCGGGGAATCTCTTAAAATCACCCCAGGAAGACGACAGATTTGTCGAAACGACGTGGGGAGGAGCGGCGTGCTGACGTCACCACCATACCACGCTGAACCCAGGAGAAACGCGCAGCAGCTGAAGCCGGCCGGCGCTACATGTTTTTATAAGCGATCTTTACTGCACAAATTGTAAGTGCTTTTCTTTTATAAATTAAAGTGGATTTTAACTGTATTACGCTATGGAGCATTTCTTTCCTATTTATCCATGGTCTGTGAGCGGATAAATCACGTTTGGATTGATTTCCTGGAGAGGTGGCTTCCGATCTGCGCACTGACAGAGACCCAGTGGCTGGGGGACACAGCCACATGTGTGCATGATCTCTGTGACAGGAGATCTTTGGATCTGGTAAGGGGCTTACCTTACTTGAGGTGGAGGATCTTCTCTCTATTTTAACATCACGCTCCCTACGGAGATAATCTTTATATCACTTGAAGGAAGGGTGTCTTTCTCCCTCTATCCAACCATTTTCTACACCCACAAGACCTACAGTTCATTTCAATCTATGACTAAATGGACTCTATTTAATCGTTTTTGTTTACTGAATGTTCCACTCATTTTTTTTTGCATGCGATTCTTTTTTTTTTTTGCATGCGATTTATGTGCATTTTTTTTTTTTTGTTATGAAACAATTCACTTGTGTTCATTCATAATTATGGTATTTTCAGTTAATATGATCATGTATTTGCACTAGCAGCGCAGCCTTTAAATTGTATAGCTAGTAAGGTGGAGGTTGTTTCACATCTAAGGTTGCAGCAGCATTTTACATTTCAATTTTTGGTTTGAGATATTTGTCTTTTCATCACACACATGTGGGGATCATTTCCACTTATGGGATAGCGCAGTATTTTTTACGATATTACAGGGGAATCTCTTAAGGCTGATAAAATTTCCTCTTCCTCGATTGGTTTATCCAAGTGATCCCTGTCCTCTGTGAGCAGCACCTTTAAACCTGCTTCTTTTAGGAATTCCCTGCTCCTAGCTACCCGGGCGCTAGCCCTATAGAATAAAGATCTGCGTAGAATTTTCTAAACTCCTCTGCCATGCCTCCGCTGGTCACTATCTCTTTCCCTCCTGAGCTGTTTATTTTATCAATAAAATTCCGCCCTCTTTTTTTCCTTATTAATCTGGCTAGATGTTTGCTCGATTTGTTTGCCCAGAGATATTTGTCCCTGGCTATTAAATTGATGGCTCTCTTGGCATCCTGCTCCATCATGTCCCTCAGCTCCTCTCTCCTGGCAACCAATAAATGGTAACAGTCCTGATCCTGCCCCTTGGCCTTTTTATGTGCTTGTTCCAAATTGAATAACTCCTCTACCAGTTTTGCCCTTTCTTCCTTCCTTTTCTTTTTCCAGCCTGCACCTATGGCTATAAGAGACCCTCGGATATTAGGCTTTATGCGCCTCCCATAGAATAGCGGGTGATACCTCGCCCGTATCATTTGTATTGAAGAAAATATTCACCTCGTTCTGGATCTGCTCTAGAACTTCGGGGTCCCTGAACAAATCCTCATTCAGCCTCCACGAAAAAGGACCTGTCGCCGCTTCTGGTAACTTCAGCCTCATCGTAACTGGGGAGTGGTCTGAAAGGGTCATTATTTCTATTTTAGTTTCTATGACCCCCTCCAATAAATTGTGGTCCACAAAAATGTAGTCCAGTCTGGAGTAAGTCCCGTGCACAGGGGAGAAGAAGGTGAAATCCCTTTCTTTAGCATGTTGCACTCTCCACACATCCATTAACTGGCTGTGGAAAAATTTACGCCTGATTGCCCCTAATGACACCTTCTTTATCCCCTGGGCACGAGACGTACTATCTAGAGCAGGGTCCAAACAGAAATTTAAATCCCCTGCTAAGACCACCTCCCCTTCCCCAAATACCAGCAACTTCTCCAACACTTGTCCCAAGAAAATAGTTGGGCTTCTGTTAGGGCAATAGACATTAGCCAATGTAAACATTCTTGATCTGATTGAACCTTTTAAAAAAATATAACGACCATCAGGGTCTACCAGTCTATCCCTCACTGAGAAATTTGATGCCTTAGACAACCCTATGGCGACTCCCCTTGACCCCCTGGTAGGAGACTCCCCGTAGAACCATTGAGGGATCCTAGGGGAAAACAACCTGACCCTTGTATCGAGAGTCAGGTGGGTCTCCTGTAGAAAGACTATGTCCCCGCGCAGGAGACACAGTTCCCTCAATATTTTGTGTCTTTTCTTAGGTGAGTTTAACCCTTTTACATTATAAGATATAAATTTGATCTCAGGCATAGCTAGTGGGGCGCGCGTTCGCCTCTATATTCTGCTCCTCTCGAACACTTCCTGCAAATTCCCCCTCTCCCTTCTAGTCCCTCCCCCCACTTACGCCCCACCCACCCCCTAACCCCCCTTCCCTTCCCCCTCCCTCTACCCTGATTCCCTCCTCCCCGTTCCCCCCTCTACCCCGCCCTCTTCCCCCTCCACCCCTTCACCCCACCACCACCCCGTGGCGCTCATTTCGCCGAAAGCCCGCCCATATGGAAATTTTCCCATTCCACGCTGCAGGGCTTCTCTCTCAGGGGTGAGCTCCAGCACCGGCATCCATCACCTACCCCTCCCAAAGGGGGGGAGGCACAGGAGATGGATACACGGAGCGCCCCCACTCGGAGATGTACCCCTTCCCCTGCAACATCCCTCCCGCTCGAACCCTATACATATTATTTTATACTGGTTATACAGGGCTGTCCAGCGGCCGGCCCCCCCCAAACCCTTCCCCTTATTCAATATCAACTAGAGTCCAAAAATACGTTAGTCTCGTGCCTCTGGTATGTATCAATGTATGTTTAACTACAATATTCCATCCATAATCCCCATGTAGAAAAATAATTATATGCATATTCTTATGAGAAATTGGTTAAATAGGTTACTATGTATATTTTAAAACAGTATTCCACCCATAATCCCTATGTAGAAAAATAATGATATGCATATTCTTACCAGAAATGGGTTAAATAGGCTCCTATGTATATTTATAAAAAATATTCCACCTATAATCCCCAAACTGAAACATATTTATATGCATATTCTTATCAGAAATGGGTTAAATATGTTGCTATGTATATTTATAAACAACATTCCTTCCATAATCCCCATGTAGAAAAATAATTATATGCATATGCTTATCAGAAATTGGTTAAATAGGTTACTATGTATATTTATAAACATATTCCACCAATAATCCCCATGTAGAAAAATAATTATATGCATATTCTTATCAGAAATGGGTTAAATAGGTTACTATTTATATTTATAAACAATTTTCCACTATAGTCCCCATGTTGAAAAATAATAATATGCATATTCTTATCAGAAATGGGTTAAATAGGTTCCTATGTAAATTTATAAACAACTTTCCACTATAGTCCCCATGTAGAAAAATAATTATATGCATATTCTTATCAGAAAGGGGTTAAATGGGTTACTATGTATATTTATAACAATATTCCACCCATAATTCCCATGTAGAAAGATAATTATATGCATATTCTTATCAGAAATGGTTTAAATAGGTTCCAATGTATATTTATAAACAATATTCCACCCATAATCCCCATATAGACAAATAATTATATTCATATTCTTATCAGAAATGGGTTAAATTGGTTCCTATGTATATTTATAAACATATTCCACCAATAATCCCCATGTAGAAAAATAATTATATGCATATAATTTTATCAGAAATGGGTTAATTAGTTTCCCATGTATATTTATAAGCAATATTCCACCCATAAATCCATATAGAAAAATTATTATATGCATATTCTTATCAGAAATTGATTAAATACGTTCCTATGTATATTTATAAACAATATTCAACACATAATCCCTATATAGCAATATAATTATATGCATATTCATATCAGAAATAGGTTTAATATGTTGCTATGTACATTTTTAAACAATATTCCATCCATAATCCCCATGTAGAAAAATAATTATATGCATATTCTTATCAGAAATGCTTTAATTAGGTTCCTATGTATATTTTTAAACAATTTTCCACCATAATCCACATATAGAAAAATCATTATATGCATATTCTTATCAGAAATTGGTTAAATAGGTTCCTAAGTATATTTATAAACAATATTCCACCAATAGCCCCATATAGCAAAATAATTATATGCATATTTGTATCAGAAATGGCATACAAATAGCATCCTATGTATATTTATAAACAATATTCCACCATACTCCCCATATAGAAAAATAATTATATGCATATTCTTATTAGAATTGGGTTAAATATGTTGCTATGTATATTTATAAACAATATTCCACCCATAATCCCCATGTAGAAAAATAATTGTATGCATGTTCTTATGGGAAATTGGTTAAATATATTCCTATGTATGTTTAACTACAATATTCCATCCATAATTCCCATGTAGAAAAATAAATATATGCATATTCTTACGAGAAATTGGTTAAATATATTCCTATGTATGTTTAACTACAATATTCCATCCATAATCCCCATGTAGAAAAACAATTATATTCTTATGAGAAATGGGTTAAATAGGTTACTATGTATATTGTAAAACAGTATTCCACCCATAATCCCTATGTAGACAAATAATTATATGCATATTCTTATCAGAAATGGTTTAAAAATAGGTTCCTATGTATATTTATAAACAGTATTCCACCAATAATCCCCATGTAGAAAAATAATTGTATGCATATTTTTATCAGAAATGGGTTAAATATGTTGCTATGTATATTTATAAACAATATTCCACCCATAATCCCCATAAAGAAAAATTATTATATGCATATTCTTATCAGAAATGGGTTAAATACGTTCCTATGTATATTTATAAACAATATTCAACACATAATCCCTATATAGCAATATAATTATATGCATATTCATATCAGAAATAGGTTTAATATGTTGCTATGTACATTTTTAAACGATATTCTATCCATAATCCCCATGTAAAAAAATAATTATATGCATATTCTTATCAGAAATGGGTTAAATAGGTTCCTATGTATATTTATAAACAATATTCCACACATAATCCCCTTTTAGAAAAATAATTATATGCATATTCTTATCAGAAATGGGTTAAATATATTCCTATGTATGTTTAACTACAATATTCCATCCATAATCCCCATGTAGAAAAATAATTATTTGCATTTTCTTATGAGAAATGGGTTAAATAGGTTACTATGTTATTTTAAAACAGTATTCCACCCATAATCCCTATGTAGAAAAATAATTATATGCATATTCTTATCAGAAATGGGTTAAATATGTTATTATGTATATTTATAAACAATTTTCCACTATAGCCCCATGTAGAAAAATAATTATATGCATATTCTTATCAGAAAGGGGTTAAATAGGTTACTATGTATATTTATAAACAATATTCCACCCATAATTCCCATGTAGAAAAATAATTACATGCATATTCTTATCAGAAATGCTTTAGTTAGGTTCCTATGTATATTTATAAACAATTTTGTACCATAATGCCCATATAGAAAATAATTATATGCATATTCTTTTTAGAAATTGGTTAAATAGGTTCCTATGTATATTTATAACCAATACTCCACCAATAATCCCCATGTAGAAAAATAATTATATGCATATTTTTATCAGACATGGGTTAAATATGTTGCTATGTATATTTATAAACAATATTCCAACCATAATCCCCATGTAGAAAAATAATTATATGCATATTCTTATGAGAAATTGGTTAAATATATTCCTATGTATGTTTAACTACAATATTCCACCTATAATCCCCATGTAGAATAATAATTATATGCATATTCTTATCAGAAATGGGTTAAATAGGTTCCTATGTATATTTCTAAACAATATTCCACCCATAATCCAAATATAGACAAATAATTATAGTCATATTCTTATCAGAAATGGGTTAAATTGGTTCCGATGTATATTTATAAACAATATTCCACCATAATCCCCATATAGAAAAATAATTATATGCATATTCTTATCAGAAATGGGATAAACAGGTTACTATGTATATTTATAAACAATATTCCACCCATAATTCACATTTAGAAAAATAATTATATGCATATTCTTATCAGAAATGCTTTAATTAGGTTCCTATGTATATTTATAAACAATATTCCACCCATAACCCCATATAGAAAAATAATTATATGCATATTCTTATCAGAAATGGGTTAAATAGGTTCCTATGTATAATTATAAACATTTTTCCACCATGATCCCTATGTAGAAAAATAATTATATGCATATTCTTATCAGAAATGGGTTAAATAGGTTCTCATGTATATTTATAAACAATTTTCCACTATAGTCCCCATGTAGAAAAATAATTATATGCATATTCTTATCAGAAAGGGGTTAAATAGGTTACTATGTATATTTATAAACAATATTCCACCCATAATTCCCATGTAGAAAAATAATTACATGCATATTCTTATCAGAAATGCTTTAATTAGGTTCCTATGTATATTTATAAACAATTTTGTACCATAATGCCCATATAGAAAATAATTATATGCATATTCTTTTTAGAAATTGGTTAAATAGGTTCCTATGTATATTTATAACCAATACTCCACCACTAATCCCCATGTAGAAAAATAATTATATGCATATGTTTATCAGAAATGGGTTAAATATGTTGCTATGTATATTTATAAACAATATTCCACCAATAATCCCCATGTAGAAAAATAATTATATGCATATAATTTTATCAGAAATGGGTTAATTAGTTTCCTATGTATATTTATAAGCAATATTCCACCCATAACCCCATATAGAAAATTATTATATGCAAATTCTTATCAGAAATGTGTTAACTAGGTTCCTATGTATATTTATAAACAATTTTCCACTATAGTCCCCATGTATAAAAATAATTATATGCATATTCTTATCAGAAATGGGTTAAATAGGTTCCTATGTATATTTATAAACAATATTCCACCCATAATCCAAATATAGACAAATAATTATAGTCATATTCTTATCAGAAATGGGTTAAATTGGTTCCTATGTATATTTATAAACAATATTCCACCCATAATTCCCATGTAAAAAAATAATTATATGCATATTCTTATCAGAAATGGGTTAAATAGGTTACTATGTATATTTATAAACAATATTAGAGCCATAAATCCCATGTAGGAAAATAATTATATGCATATTCTAACCAGAAATGGGTTAAATAGGCTCCTATGTATGTTTATAAACAATATTCCACCCATAGTCACCATGTTGAAAAATAATTATAAGTGTATTCTTATCAGAAATAGGTTAAATAGGTTACTATGTATATTTATAAAAAATATTCCACCCATAATCCCCATGTAAAAAAATAATTATATGCACATTCTTATCAGAAATGGGTTAAATAGGTTCCTATGTATATTTATAAACAATATTCCACCCATAATCCCCATGTAGAAAAATAATTATATTCATATTCTTATCAGAAATGGGTTAAATATATTCCTATGTATGTTTAACTACAATATTCCATCCATAATCCCCATGTAGAAAATAATTATATGCATATTCTTATGAGAAATGGGTTAAATAGGTTACTATGTATATTTTAAAACAGTATTCCACCCATAATGCCTATGTAGAAAAATAATTATATGCATATTCTTACCAGAAATGGGTTAAATAGGTTCCTATGTATATTTATAAACAATATTCCACCTATAATCCCCATACTGAAACATATTTATATGCATATTCTTATCAGAAATAGGTTTAATAGGCTCCTATGTATATTTATAAACAATATTCCACCCATAATTCCCATGTAGAAAAAAAATTATATGCATATTCTTATCAGAAATGCTTTAATTAGGTTCCTATGTATGTTTATAAACAATTTTCCACCATAATCCCCATATAGAAAAATAATTATATGCATATTCTTATCAGAAATTGGTTAAATAGGTTCCTATGTATAAGTAAAAAAAACAATATTCCACCAATAATCCCCATGTAGAAAAATAATTATATGCATATTTTTATCAGAAATGGGTTAAATATGTTGCTATGTATATTTATAAACAATATTCCACCCATAATCCCCATATAGAAAAATTATTATATGCATATTCTTATCATAAATGGGTTAAATACATTCCTATGTATATTTATAAACAATATTCAACACATAATCCCTATATAGCAATATAATTATATGCATATTCATATCAGAAATAGGTTTAATATGTTGCTATGTATATTTTTAAACGATATTCTATCCACAATCCCCATGTAAAAAAATAATTATATGCATATTCTTATCAGAAATGGGTTAAATAGGTTCCTATGTATATTTATAAACAATATTCCACACATAATCCCCTTTTAGAAAAATAATTATATGCATATTCTTATCAGAAATGGGTTAAATATATTCCTATGTATGTTTAACTACAATATTCCATCCATAATCCCCATGTAGAAAAATAATTATATGCATATTCTTATCAGAAATGGGTTAAATAGGTTCCTATGTATATTTATAAACAATTTTCCACTATAGCCCCATGTAGAAAAATAATTATATGCATATTCTTATCAGAAAGGGGTTAAATAGGTTACTATGTATATTTATAAACAATATTCCACCCATAATTCCCATGTAGAAAAATAATTACATGCATATTCTTATCAGAAATGCTTTAATTAGGTTCCTATGTATATTTATAAACAATTTTGTACCATAATGCCCATATAGAAAATAATTATATGCATATTCTTTTTAGAAATTGGTTAAATAGCTTCCTATGTATATTTATAACCAATACTCCACCACTAATCCCCATGTAGAAAAATAATTATATGCATATGTTTATCAGAAATGGGTTAAATATGTTGCTATGTATATTTATAAACAATATTCCACCAATAATCCCCATGTAGAAAAATAATTATATGCATATAATTTTATCAGAAATGGGTTAATTAGTTTCCTATGTATATTTATAAGCAATATTCCACCCATAACCCCATATAGAAAATTATTATATGCAAATTCTTATCAGAAATGTGTTAACTAGGTTCCTATGTATATTTATAAACAATTTTCCACTATAGTCCCCATGTATAAAAATAATTATATGCATATTCTTATCAGAAATGGATTAAATAGGTTCCTATGTATATTTATAAACAATATTCCACCCATAATCCAAATATAGACAGATAATTATAGTCATATTCTTATCAGAAATGGGTTAAATTGGTTCCTATGTATATTTATAAACAATATTCCTCCATAATCCCCATATAGAAAAATAATTATATGCATATTCTTATCAGAAATGGGATAAACAGGTTACTATGTATATTTATAAACAATATTCCACCCATAATTCACATGTAGAAAAATAATTATATGCATATTCTTATCAGAAATGCTTTAATTAGGTTCCTTTGTATATTTATAAACAATATTCCACCCATGAACCCATATAGAAAAATAATTATATGCATATTCTTATCAGAAATTGGTTAAATAGGTTCCTATGTATAAGTAAAAAAAACAATATTCCACCAATAATCCCCATGTAGAAAAATAATTATATGCATATTTTTATCAGAAATGGGTTAAATATGTTGCTATGTATATTTATAAACAATATTCCACCCATAATCCCCATATAGAAAAATTATTATATGCATATTCTTATCATAAATGGGTTAAATACATTCCTATGTATATTTATAAACAATATTCAACACATAATCCCTATATAGCAATATAATTATATGCATATTCATATCAGAAATAGGTTTAATATGTTGCTATGTATATTTTTAAACGATATTCTATCCATAATCCCCATGTAAAAAAATAATTATATGCATATTCTTATCAGAAATGGGTTAAATAGGTTCCTATGTATATTTATAAACAATATTCCACACATAATCCCCTTTTAGAAAAATAATTATATGCATATTCTTATCAGAAATGGGTTAAATATATTCCTATGTATGTTTAACTACAATATTCCATCCATAATCCCCATGTAGAAAAATAATTATATGCATATTCTTATCAGAAATGGGTTAAATAGGTTCCTATGTATATTTATAAACAATTTTCCACTATAGCCCCATGTAGAAAAATAATTATATGCATATTCTTATCAGAAAGGGGTTAAATAGGTTACTATGTATATTTATAAACAATATTCCACCCATAATTCCCATGTAGAAAAATAATTACATGCATATTCTTATCAGAAATGCTTTAATTAGGTTCCTATGTATATTTATAAACAATTTTGTACCATAATGCCCATATAGAAAATAATTATATGCATATTCTTTTTAGAAATTGGTTAAATAGCTTCCTATGTATATTTATAACCAATACTCCACCACTAATCCCCATGTAGAAAAATAATTATATGCATATGTTTATCAGAAATGGGTTAAATATGTTGCTATGTATATTTATAAACAATATTCCACCAATAATCCCCATGTAGAAAAATAATTATATGCATATAATTTTATCAGAAATGGGTTAATTAGTTTCCTATGTATATTTATAAGCAATATTCCACCCATAACCCCATATAGAAAATTATTATATGCAAATTCTTATCAGAAATGTGTTAACTAGGTTCCTATGTATATTTATAAACAATTTTCCACTATTGTCCCCATGTATAAAAATAATTATATGCATATTCTTATCAGAAATGGGTTAAATAGGTTCCTATGTATATTTATAAACAATATTCCACCCATAATCCAAATATAGACAGATAATTATAGTCATATTCTTATCAGAAATGGGTTAAATTGGTTCCTATGTATATTTATAAACAATATTCCTCCATAATCCCCATATAGAAAAATAATTATATGCATATTCTTATCAGAAATGGGATAAACAGGTTACTATGTATATTTATAAACAATATTCCACCCATAATTCACATGTAGAAAAATAATTATATGCATATTCTTATCAGAAATGCTTTAATTAGGTTCCTTTGTATATTTATAAACAATATTCCACCCATGAACCCATATAGAAAAATAATTATATGCATATTCTTATCAGAAATTGGTTAAATAGGTTCCTATGTATAAGTAAAAAAAACAATATTCCACCAATAATCCCCATGTAGAAAAATAATTATATGCATATTTTTATCAGAAATGGGTTAAATATGTTGCTATGTATATTTATAAACAATATTCCACCCATAATCCCCATATAGAAAAATTATTATATGCATATTCTTATCATAAATGGGTTAAATACATTCCTATGTATATTTATAAACAATATTCAACACATAATCCCTATATAGCAATATAATTATATGCATATTCATATCAGAAATAGGTTTAATATGTTGCTATGTATATTTTTAAACGATATTCTATCCATAATCCCCATGTAAAAAAATAATTATATGCATATTCTTATCAGAAATGGGTTAAATAGGTTCCTATGTATATTTATAAACAATATTCCACACATAATCCCCTTTTAGAAAAATAATTATATGCATATTCTTATCAGAAATGGGTTAAATATATTCCTATGTATGTTTAACTACAATATTCCATCCATAATCCCCATGTAGAAAAATAATTATATGCATATTCTTATCAGAAATGGGTTAAATAGGTTCCTATGTATATTTATAAACAATTTTCCACTATAGCCCCATGTAGAAAAATAATTATATGCATATTCTTATCAGAAAGGGGTTAAATAGGTTACTATGTATATTTATAAACAATATTCCACCCATAATTCCCATGTAGAAAAATAATTACATGCATATTCTTATCAGAAATGCTTTAATTAGGTTCCTATGTATATTTATAAACAATTTTGTACCATAATGCCCATATAGAAAATAATTATATGCATATTCTTTTTAGAAATTGGTTAAATAGCTTCCTATGTATATTTATAACCAATACTCCACCACTAATCCCCATGTAGAAAAATAATTATATGCATATGTTTATCAGAAATGGGTTAAATATGTTGCTATGTATATTTATAAACAATATTCCACCAATAATCCCCATGTAGAAAAATAATTATATGCATATAATTTTATCAGAAATGGGTTAATTAGTTTCCTATGTATATTTATAAGCAATATTCCACCCATAACCCCATATAGAAAATTATTATATGCAAATTCTTATCAGAAATGTGTTAACTAGGTTCCTATGTATATTTATAAACAATTTTCCACTATAGTCCCCATGTATAAAAATAATTATATGCATATTCTTATCAGAAATGGGTTAAATAGGTTCCTATGTATATTTATAAACAATATTCCACCCATAATCCAAATATAGACAAATAATTATAGTCATATTCTTATCAGAAATGGGTTAAATTGGTTCCTATGTATATTTATAAACAATATTCCTCCATAATCCCCATATAGAAAAATAATTATATGCATATTCTTATCAGAAATGGGATAAACAGGTTACTATGTATATTTATAAACAATATTCCACCCATAATTCACATGTAGAAAAATAATTATATGCATATTCTTATCAGAAATGCTTTAATTAGGTTCCTTTGTATATTTATAAACAATATTCCACCCATGAACCCATATAGAAAAATAATTATATGCATATTCTTATCAAAAATGGGTTAAATAGGTTCCTATGTATAATTATAAACATTTTTCCACCATAATCCCTATGTAGAAAAATAATTATATCCATATTCTTATCAGAAATGGGTTAAATAGGTTCTCATGTATATTTATAAACAATATTCCACCCATAATTCCCATGTAGAAAAATAATTATATGCATATTCTTATCAGAAATGGGTTAAATAGGTTCCTATTTATATTTAAAAAACAATATTCCACCAATAATCCCCATGTATAAAAATAATTATATGCATATTTTTATCAGAAATGGGTTAAATATGTTGCTATGTATATTTATAAACAATATTCCACGCATAATCCCCATGTAGAAAAATAATTATATGCATATTCTTATCAGAAATACTTTAATTAGGTTCCTATGTATATTTATAAACAATATTCCACCCATAACCCCATATAGAAAAATAATTATATGCATATTTTTTATCAGAAATGGGTTAAATAGGCTCCTATGTATATTTATAAACAATATTCCACTATAGTCCCCAAGTAGAAAAATAATTATATGCATATTCTTATCAGAAATGCTTTAATTAGGTTCCTATGTATATTTATAAACAATATTCCACCCATAACCCCATATAGAAAAATAATTATATGCATATTCTTATCAGAAAGGGGTTAAAAAGTTTACTATGTATATTTATAAACAATATTCCACCCATAATTCCCATGTAGAAAAATAATTATATGCATATTCGTAATAGAAATGGGTTAAATAGTATCCTATGTATAATTATACACATTTTTCCACCATAATCCCTATATAGAAAAATGATTATATGCATACTCTTATCAGAAATAGGTTGAATACGTTCCTATGTATATTTATAAACAATATTCCACCCATAATCCCCATGTAGAAAAATAATTATATGCATATTCTTTTCAGAAATGGGTTAAATAGGTTACTATGTATATTTAGAAAAATATTCCACCCATAATCCCCATATAGAAAAATAATTATATACATATTCTTATCAGAAATTGGTTAAATAGGGTCCTATGTATATTTATAAACAATATTCCACCCATAACCCCATATAGAAAAATAATTATATGCATATTCTTATCAGAAATGGGTTAAATAGGTTCCTATGTATATTTATAAACAATATTCCACCCATAACCCCATATAGAAAAATAATTATATGCATATTCTTATCAGAAAGGGGTTAAATAGGTTACTATGTACATTTATAAACAATATTCCACCCATAATTCCCATGTAGAAAAATAAATATATGCATATTCGTAATAGAAATGGGTTAAATAGTATCCTATGTATAATTATAAACATTTTTCCACCATAATCCCTATATAGAAAAATGATTATATGCATATTCTTATCAGAAATAGGTTGAATACGTTCCTATGTAAATTTATAAACAATATTCCACCCATAATCCCCATGTAGAAAAATAATTATATGCATATTCTTTTCAGAAATTGGTTAAATAGGTTACTATGTATTTTTAGAAAAATATTCCACCCATAATCCCCATATAGAAAAATAATTATATACATATTCTTATCAGAAATTGGTTAAATAGGGTCCTATGTATATTTATAAACAATACTCCACCCATAACCTCATATAGAAAAATAATTATATGCATATTCTTATCAGAAATGGGTTAAATAGTTTCCATTGTATATTTATAAACAATATTCCACCCATAATTCCCATGTAGAAATATAATTATATGCATATTCTTATCAGAAATGCTTTAATTAGGTTCCTATGTATATTTTTAAACAATTTTCCACCATAATCCACATATAGAAAAATCATTATATGCATATTCTTATCAGAAATTGGTTAAATAGGTTCCTAAGTATATTTATAAACAATATTCCACCAATAGCCCCATATAGCAAAATAATTATATGCATATTTGTATCAGAAATGGCATACAAATAGCATCCTATGTATATTTATAAACAATATTCCACCATACTCCCCATATAGAAAAATAATTATATGCATATTCTTATTAGAATTGGGTTAAATATGTTGCTATGTATATTTATAAACAATATTCCACCCATAATCCCCATGTAGAAAAATAATTGTATGCATGTTCTTATGGGAAATTGGTTAAATATATTCCTATGTATGTTTAACTACAATATTCCATCCATAATTCCCATGTAGAAAAATAAATATATGCATATTCTTACGAGAAATTGGTTAAATATATTCCTATGTATGTTTAACTACAATATTCCATCCATAATCCCCATGTAGAAAAACAATTATATTCTTATGAGAAATGGGTATGTATATTGTAAAACAGTATTCCACCCATAATCCCTATGTAGACAAATAATTATATGCATATTCTTATCAGAAATGGTTTAAAAATAGGTTCCTATGTATATTTATAAACAGTATTCCACCAATAATCCCCATGTAGAAAAATAATTGTATGCATATTTTTATCAGAAATGGGTTAAATATTTTGCTATGTATATTTATAAACAATATTCCACCCACAATCCCCATGTAGAAATATAATTATATGCATATTCTTATGAGAAATTGGTTAAATATATTCCTATGTATGTTTAACTACAATATTCCACCCATAATCCCCATGTATAAAAAGAATTATATGTATATTCTTATTAGAAATGGGTTAAATAGGTTACTATGTATATTTATAAACAATTTTCCACCCATAATCCCCATGTAGAAAAATAATTATATGCATATTCTTATCAGAAATGGTTTAAATAGGTTCCTATGTATATGTATAAACAATATTATACCCATAATCCCCATGTAGAAAAATAATTATATGTATATGTGTTAGTGGGAGAAATAGTCACCCATGATTTGTGTCATTGATAAGAATAGTGTCCCATCATTGGTGTCACTGGAAGAAATAGTACTGCATTTTTGGTGTATTTGTTAAGAATAGTGAGCCATCATTGGGAGGAATAGTCACCTATCATTGGTATCGGTGGGAGGAATAGTCAACTATCATAGGTGTCAGTGGAAAGAACAGTAAAACATTAGGATTTGTTAGATGCATTTTCTTAAAACATATGGATTACACTGGCTGAGAGATAGTTAGTGGGAAAGTAAACAACAAGGCTTTGCTGATATTTGCATTCTACCAACGATCATTGCTGTGCTTATGTAAGAATTATTCAACTAGTTCGAATCCAAGTCAAACCATCTGACAGATGTGAACTCCACAATATCTGGTAATCCGTATTTCTTTTTTTTTATTACTCTTTTATTGGAAATAATCACTCAATTAATATCAGTGCTATCCGGAGATGTACTGGATTTAGAGGAAAACAAACAATTCTCAGCCTATGTGTGGAAGGAACATTGAAACATAATGAGTCTCATCTGGAGAAATAGTGATGAATGAACGAATAGTATGAACTTGGTGTCAGATGAAGGGCTTTAGAAAACCAGTGCGCATTTTTATAATTTCGAGAGATAGTTGCAATTGCAATTAAAGTAGAATGTCGGGATGAGATCAGATTGTTTGATAATTGATGGTCCACTGGTCCACAGCAAAATATCAGTGAGACGTTTTACATGGTTGAGGAAAACATCAGGTTACATCTCCTTACTTGGACAGTTTTCGAAGACTGGGAAATTGCTTAAACACAGTAAATGTAACATTTGTCAAGATAGTGAATTTGCATTACACGATCCGTATCCACTGGTCCACAGCAAAATATCAGTGAGACGTTTTACACGGTTGATGAAAACGTCAGGTTACGGATATAAATGAAAGCGCTGATAATAGTTGCGATTACCTTAATTAAGACGAAATGCAATACTCACTCTGATAGTTGCAATTGCAAATACCCTGTTCAACAGCTTATCTTCTTTTATTGCTATATTTTGCGACCTATCTTGCATCCAATGACCAATCCAATGACAATTTGCTTTTGAAATACAGATTATAACGATCTCTATAAACCGATTCACTTCTTTGATTACAATCTGGCTCTATTTTTGTATTTATCTTTATCTAAACAAATATCAATGTCTTTGTATATATCTACTCTAATGCATTTATCTCTAAAACAGTCTACTGTCTATTAATTTGGTTAAAGAAACCGATTTAAATTGTCAAGGAGTAATACGTGTTGTCTCACTGCTATATTTTATATGTTTAAAGAAAATGCATCCTAATGTATACCTAATGTGATAACACTCTTAACATGTCTCGCAACCAACTCACCGTTATCAGGGCTTTTATATATATGGTGTAACATGACGTTTTCCTCAACCATGTTAAACGTCTCACTGATATTTTGCTGTGGACCAGTGGATACGAATCGTGTAATGCAAATTCACAGTGTTTTAAGCAATTTCCCATCTTCGAAAACTGTCCAAGTAAGGATGTTTTTCTCAACCATGTAAAACGTCTCACTGATATTTTGCTGTGGACCAGTAGACCATCAATTATCAAATAATCTGATCTCATTGCTATTCGCGACATTCTACCTTAATTGCATTTGCATTCTCTCGAAATTATAAAATGCGCACTGGTTTTTAAAAGCCCTTTATCTACTATTATTTACTATTCATTCATTCATCACTATTTCTCCAATTGACACTCATTATGTTTCACTGTTCCTTCCACATTTAGGATGAGAATTTTTTGTTTTACTCTAAATCTAGTACATCTCCGGATAGCACTGATATTAATTGAGTGATTATTGCCAATAAAGGAGTAATAAAAAAACAGAAATACGGATTACCAGATATTGTGGAGTTCACATCTGTCAGACTTGGATTCGAACTAGTTGAATAATTCTTACATAAGCACAGCAGTGATCGTTGGTAAAATGCAAAATAGCATAGCCGTATTGTTTACTTTCACACTAACTATCTCTCAGCCAGTGTCAATGGCGACCCTAGGGGGGGGCAGAGGGGGCCCTGACCCCCCCAACATTATGCTGTGCCCCACCATGTGCCCCCCCAAAAAAAAAAAAATTTTTTTTTTTTTTTTTTTTTACAAAAAATCAATGTCTAAGAGGGAGAGAGTCCCCAGTCAGCTCCTGCGGGTGATTCCTCCCCCCTCCCTCTGCTCGCTGACACTGTATAATGCGACGTTCACACAACCATGGCCGCCCAATCTGCTCCTTCACCTGCATCCTCATTGGCAGGGAGAAGAGCGAGTTGCAGGAAGGACTCCACCAGGACTCTCAGTTACTGAAAAAACAGACTGATTTCTCCTGTCCTTAGGACAGGAGGACCAGCCTGTAAATTCCAAGAGATGCCAGACCAGTGCTGACAATAGCAGGGGCAGGACAGCAAGAGGAGGCTGGGGAACCCCACAGTGGCAGAACACCAGGGCCCGGAGGCAAGACAACCTTTGCAACCCTGATAGTTCTCCCACTGCTTTGGATCCTTTTATTTTCTTGATATGCTGGTGACATATCTCTTGTTTTCTGCCACCCTGGAGGGACCCCAATACAGTAGGAAGGGAGCTCACTGCAGAACATGTGAAAGGGCCCGTTATGGGGTCGTAGTAAAGGGCCCCAGGAGATATATATATATATATATATATATATATATATATATATATATATATATATATATATATGCATTTTATAGTTGCCCCCCTACTTTTGTCCCTGTCCCGCCATGTGCCCCCCCTAAATTTGAAAGCTGGAGACGCCACTGGCCAGTGTAATCCATATGTTTTAAGAAAATGCATCTAACAAATCCTAATGTATAACCGTGTCACACTTAACGTCTCATCTTAACGTTTTGTTGGTAAACTCAAACCGTATTCCTTGATTATTCCTCCCACTGACATAATGATGGCTCACTATTTCTCCCATTAATACACCGACGATGGCTCACTATCCTTCCCACTGAAACGAACAAGGCGGTACTATTTTTCGAATTCATCCCACAATCATCCTTATTTTTTTCCACTGACATGTGGGTCACGATTTCTCCCACTAACACTAATTACTATTCCTCTCATTGACACTAATGATGGGTCACTATTCTTCCTACTGACACCAAAAATGGGGTACTATTTCTCACACTGACACCAATAAAATTACACCAATGATACACTTGAGGTGATTCAGTTCGCATGTGCATCGCTATACAAATCATTCATTCATTTATTCATTCATATTCCTTCCACCGACACCAATAACATTGTACTATTTCTCACACTGACACCAATGATGTTTCACTGTTCATTCCACAGACACCAATGATGGGTAACTTTTCCTCCCACTGAAACCAAATAGGTCACTATTCCTCCAATTGACACTAATGGTGTATCACTATTCTTCCCACAGACACCAAAAAAGAGGAACTTTTTCTTACACTGACACCAATGATGGCTTAATGTTTCTTCCACTGACACCAATGACGGGTCACTGTTTCTCCCACTGACACCAATGATGGTTCACTAGTCCTCCCACTGAAACCAATGGTGGCTCACTATTCCACCCACTGACACCTATAGTGCGGTACTATTTCTACCAGTTACACCAGTGATGGGTCACTATTCTTTCCACTGTCACAAATCATCTTCCTCCAACTGACACTTAATGATATTCTATTCTTCCTTTTGACGCCAATAATTGGTCACTATGATGGTGAATCACTATTCCATCCACCAAACAAGGGTCAATATTCCTTAAAATGACACCAATAACGAGGTCTATTCCTTCCACTGACCAATAACGTGGTAATATTTCTCATACTGACACCAAATGATGTTTGAATATGTATAAGAATATGCATATAATTATTTTTTTACATGGGGATAATGGGTGAAATATTGTTTATAAATATACATAGGAAACTAATTAACCCATTTCTGATAAAAAATTTGCATATATTGATTTTTCTACATGGGGATTATTGGTGGAATATTGTTTATAAATATACCTAGGAACCTATTTAACCAATTTCTGAAAAGAATATGCATATAATTATTTTTCTATATGGGGAATATGGTGGAAAAATGTTTATAAATATACATAGGAACCTATTTAACCCATTGCTCATAAGAATATTAATATAATTATTTGTCTATATGGGGATAACGGGTATAATATTGTTTATAAATATACATAGGAACATATTTAACCCATTTCTGATAAGAATAAGCATATAATTATTTTTCTACATGGGGACTATAGTGGAAAATTGTTTATAAATATACATAGGAACCTATTTAACCAATTTCTGATAAGAATATGCATATAATTATTTTTCTACATGGAAATTATGGGTGGAATATTGTTTATAAATATACATAGTAACCGATTTAACCCCTTTCTAATAATAATATACATATAATTTTTTTTCTACATGGGGATTATGGGTGGAATGTTGTTTATAAATATACATAGGAGTTTATTTAACCCATTTCTGATAAGAATATGCATATCATTTTTTTTCTATATGGAATTATGGGTGGAATATTATTTATAAATATACATAGGAACCTAATTAAAGCATTTCTGATAAGAATATGCATATAATTATTTTTCTACATGGAAATTATGGGTGGAATATTGTTTATAAATATACATAGTAACCGATTTAACCCCTTTCTAATAATAATATACATATAATTTTTTTTCTACATGGGGATTATGGGTGGAATGTTGTTTATAAATATACATAGGAGTTTATTTAACCCATTTCTGATAAGAATATGCATATAATTATTTTTCTACATGGGAATTATGGGTGGAATATTGTTTATAAATATACATAGTACCTATTTAACCCATTTCTGTAAGAATATGCATGTAATAATTTTTCTACATAGGGATTTATGGGTGGAATACTGTTTTAAAATATACATAGTAACCTATTTAACCAATTTCACATAAGAATATGTATATAATTATTTTTCTACATGTGGATTATGGATGGAATATTGTAGTTAAACATACATAGGAATATATTTAAGCCATTTCTGATAACAATATGCATATAATTATTTTTCTACATGGGGATTATAGGTGGAATATTGTTTATAAATATACATAGGAACCTATTTAACCCATTTCCGATAAGAATATGCATGTTATTATTTTTTTTACATGGGGATTATGGATGGAACATTGTTTAAAAATGTACATAGCAAAAAATTAAACCTATTTCTGATATGAATATGCATATAATTATATTGCTATAAAGGGATCATGTGTTGAATATTGTTTATAAATATACATAGGAACGTATTTAACCCATTTCTGATAAGAATATGCATATAATAATTTTTCTATATGGGGATTATAGGTGGAATATTGTTTACAAATATACATAGCAACATATTTAACCCATTTCTGATAAAAATATGCATATAATTATTTTTATACATGGGAATTATGGGTGGAATATTGTAGTTAAACATACTTAGGAATATATTTAACAAATTTCTCATAAGAATATGCATATAATTATTTTTCTATAGGGGGATTGTGGGTGGTATATTGTTTATAAATATACATAGCAACATATTTAACCAATTTCTGATAAGAATATGCATATAATTATTTTTCTATATGGGGATTATGGTGGAAAATTGTTTATAAATATACAGAGGAACCTAATTAAAGCATTTCTAATAAGAATATGCATATAATTATTTTTCTACATGAGAATTATGGGTGGAATATTGTTTATAAATATACATAGGAACCTATTTAACCCATTTCTGATAAGAATATGCATATAATTATTTTTCTACATGGGAATTATGGGTGGAATATTGTTTATAAATATACATAGGAACCTATTTAACCCATTTCTGATAAAAATATGCATATAATTATTTTTCTACATGAGGATTATTGGTGTAATATTGTTTATAAATATATATTGGACGTTATTTAACCCATTTCTGATACGAATATGCATATAATTATTATTCTTTATGGGGCTATTGGTGGAATATTGCTTATAAATATACATAGGAACCTATTTAACCCATTTCTGATAAGAATATGCATATAATTATTTTTCTACATGGGGATTATGGGTGGAATATTGTTTATAAATATACATAGGAACCTATTTAACCCATTTCTGATAAGAATATGCATATAATTATTTTTTTACATGGGGATTATGGATGGAAAATTGTTTATAAATATACATAGTAACCTATTTAACCCCTTTCTGATAAGAATATGCATATAATTATTTTTCTACATGGGAATGATGGGTGGAGAATTGTTTATAAATATACATAGTAACCTATTTAACCCCTTTCTGATAAGAATATGCATATAATTATTTTTCTACATAGGGATTATGGGTGGAATACTGTTTTAAAGTATACATAGTAACCTATTTAACCCATTTCTCATAAGAATATGCATATAATTATTTTTCTACATGGGGATTATGGATGGAATATTGTAGTTAAACATACGTAGGAATATATTTAACCCATTTCTCATAAGAATATGCATATAATTATTTTTCTATATGGGGATTATAGTGGAAAATTGTATATAAATATAAATAGGAACCTATTTAACCCATTTCTGATAAAAATATGCATATAATGATTTTTCTACATGGGGATTTTTGGTGGAATATTGTTTATAAATATACATACTAACCTATTTAACCCCTTTCTGATAAGAATATGTATATAAATATTTTTCAGTATGATGATTATAGGTGGAATATTGTTTATAAATATACATAGGAACATATTTAACCCATTTCTGGTAAGAATATGCATATAATTATTTTTCTACATAGGGATTGTGGGTGGACTACTGTTTTAAAATATACATAGTAACCTATTTAACACATTTCTCATAAGAATATGCATATAATTATTTTTCTACATGGGGATTATGGATGGAATATTGTAGTTAAACATACATAGGAATATATTTAACCCTTTTCTAATAAGAATATGCATATAATTATTTTTCTACATGGGGATTATGGGTGGAATATTGTTTATAAATATACATAGGAACCTATTTAACCCATTTCTGATAAGAATATGCATATAATTATTTTTTTACATGGGGATTATGGATGGAAAATTGTTTATAAATATACATAGTAACCTATTTAACCCATTTCTGATAAGAATATGCATATAATTATTTTTCTACATGGGAATTATGGGTGGAATATTGTTTATAAATATACATAGTAACCTATTTAACCCCTTTCTGATAAGAATATGCATATAATTATTTTTCTACATGGGAATGATGGGTGGAGAATTGTTTATAAATATACATAGTAACCTATTTAACCCCTTTCTGATAAGAATATGCATATAATTATTTTTCTACATAGGGATTATGGGTGGAATACTGTTTTAAAGTATACATACTAACCTATTTAACCCATTTCTCATAAGAATATGCATATAATTATTTTTCTACATAGGGATTATGGATGGAATATTGTAGTTAAACATACGTAGGAATATATTTAACCCATTTATGATAAGAATATGCATATAATTATTTTTCTAAATGGGGATTATGGTGGAATATTGTTTATAAATATACATAGGAACCAATTTAACCCATTTCTGATAAGAATATAAATATAATTATTTGTCTATATGGGGATTATGGGTGGAATATTGTTTATAAATATACATAGGAACCTATTTAACCCATTTCTGATAAGAATATGTATATAATTATTTTTCTACATGGGAATTATTGGTGGAATATTGTTTATAAATATACATAGTAACCTATTTAACCCATTTATGATAAGAATATGCATATAATTATTTTTCTACATGGGAATTATAGGTGGAATATTGTTTATAAATATACATAGTAACCCATTTAACCCCTTTCTGATAAGAATATGCATATAATTATTTTTCTACATGGGGACTATAGTGGAAAATGGTTTATAAATATACATAGGAACCTATTTAACCCCTTTCTGATAAGAATATGCATATAATTATTTTTAAACATGGGGACTATAGTGGAAAATTGTTTATAAATATAAATAGTAACCTATTTAACCCATTTCTGATAAGAATATGCATATAATTATTTTTCTACATTGGGATTAATGGTGGAATATGTTTATAAATATACATAGTAACCTATTTAACCAATTTCTGATAAGCATATGCATATAATTATTTTTCTACATGGGGATTATGGAAGGAATGTTGTTTATAAATATACATAGCAACATATTTATTTTTTTTAAATCTTTATTTATTGTTTTTCATGACAAATCATTTCCCACCAGGGGCATTTCAAGGTACAAATCAATCTATATATTAAGAAAATAAACATACTTATCCCCCAAAACCCCCCCTCTGCCCTCCCCGCCCACCTACCCCTCCCCACCCTGCAGGACATTACTCGTTTAGATGCAAATCACATCTTAGTCGCTCCTAACAGACTGTAAATCCCTTCCTTGTTATACATTTTATATAATCTCCTTTAAGTAAGACCATGATCTTTTAAACTTGATCCAGCCTGACCACTTCCCTGTATGCTCCGAATCCTTGTCAGGTTCCATTCCCTGCCAGTCTAGGCACTCAACATTAAATATTTCATTAAGGCCAAAGAGCCAATCTCGCGTGTTGGGACTCGATGGTTTCAGCCAGTTTAAGGCGGTCTGCCTCTTGGCCACATCTAATATTATAGGGACCAGCGAGGAATTGTAACTCTTAACTGATTCCTGAGTCCCATGGAAGAGACAAGCCCATGAATCTTCCTGAATTTCCCTCCCCGTAAAGTCCTTTGTCAATGACAGGATTTTTTTCCAGAAGGCCTTAATGATGGGACATTCCCACCAGATGTGGGCCATTGTGCCCACAGTTGAGCATCCCCTCCAGCAGGTGTTAGCCTTTGTCCCGTCCATTTTACTTACTCTGTCTGGGGTGGCGTACCATCTTGCAAGAACTTTGTAATGGATTTCCGTTCTCCTATTGTCTAATGAAGTGTGGTGGGCCAATCTCAAAATTTTTTCTATCATGTTCCTATTACACTGTGACCCCAGTTCCTGTTCCCACCTTTTAATATAAGGAGGCACTACCTCCTCCTGTTCTGCTCCCAATATTCTATATATTTGGGCAATAACACCTCCTGAGTGCTCCTTCATACAGAGTTGCTCCAGCGGTCTGAGCTCTTCTATACTTCTGAGTGGCTTCGGTAGATTGCCGATAAAATGGGAGAGCTGGAGGTACCTCCATCTATCCATCACCCAAAGTTCTGATTCTCTACTCAATTCCATGAAAGTGCAGATTTTACCCTTACTAATGAAGTTTCTCAGTTGAATGGAATCCTCCTTTAACCAATTCCCCCCACCTCCCTCCTCCCTGGTTCAAACAATAAATTGTTTTTCATATATATCAACGGTGAATTATATGACCATTTGTGCTGTGTATGTATTTTATCCCAATATTTAAAAGTGTTTTGCGTTAACAAAGATGAGTTGGTGCTAAGTGCTCTGTATTTTGGAGGGTTCCATAGTGACTGTGCCAAATTATTATTACTTAAGGAGAACTCGATGTCCACCCAACGTTTATCTGTCCCTTTCTTGCTCCATTCAGTGACCCGTGAAAGCACAACTGCAATATAGTACCTATTAAAATCTGGTAACGCTATTCCCCCTTTTTTTTTCCTCTGCTCAATGTTACAGAGGAGATACGCGTTTTTTTGCCGCCCCAGACAGCTTCACTGATTAATTTCCTTAAAGCCTTCAAAAAATACCTTGGTAAAGGGATCGCCAGCAGTTAGAATTTATACAAGATTTTTGGGGTAATCATCATTTTAACCGTGTTTGCTCGTCCAAACCATGTGAGCGGCCTAGACCGCAGTCTTCTAACCTCTTGCCTGATATCGTCTAACAGTGGTATATAATTTTTTTGAAATAACTCTTTGATGGTATTGGCTAGCATAATTCCCAAATACCTGATCTCTCTTTTCCAGGCAAAGGGAAACACTGCAGCTAAATGGGCTTCTTCCTGCTTAGATATGATATGATATTTAAGATTTCGGACTTACCGGGGTTGATTTTAAAATTGGAGACTTCTCCATATGTTCTGAGGATTTGGAGCACATTGGGGAGTGTTATTCTAGGGTTTGAGATAAAGAATAGAACGTCGTCGGCAAATGCCGACAACTTATGCTCCTCCATTCCCACCCTCACCCCACTACAGTCAGGACTGTTCCGGATGGTGGCCAGGAGAGGTTCAAGGGACAAGACAAACAGGAGGGGGGAGAGCGGGCAGCCCTGCCTTGTACCATTTACCATCCCAAAAGGTTTTGAAATGGCTCCGTTAACCCTTACAGCTGCTGTTGGGCTACTATATAGAGTCTTGACCCAGGAAATAAACCTAGACCCGAACGCCATGGCTTCCAGCGTGTTCATCAAGAACCCCCAGTCTACCCTGTCGAATGCCTTTTCTGCGTCTATCGACAGGAATAGAGCTGGGGGTCCCCTGCGTTTACAAAACTCCGACAGCAGCACAGCCCGCACCCCGTTGTCCCTGCACTGTCTTCCGGGGACAAAGCTGGACTGGTCCGGGTGCACCAGATCAGCCATACATCTCTTCAGTCTATTAGCCATAACCTTGGCGTATAATTTAACATCTGCGTTTAACAGGGATATGGGCCGGTAGCTTGAACACAACCTGGCATCCTTCTCTTCTTTCAATATCAGGGTTATCGTAGCGGACAATGCCTCACCTTCCATCTCACACCTGGTGCCCAGATCATTCTAATATTGACACAACCTAGGGGCTAGTAAGTGTTTCATTTTCTCTAAGTAGATGGTGGAGAAACCATCTGGGCCTGGGCTCTTACCCTTCGGGGAATCTCTTAAAATCACCCCAGGAAGACGACAGATTTGTCGAAACGACGTGGGGAGGAGCGGCGTGCTGACGTCACCACCATACCACGCTGAACCCAGGAGAAACGCGCAGCAGCTGAAGCCGGCCGGCGCTACATGTTTTTATAAGCGATCTTTACTGCACAAATTGTAAGTGCTTTTCTTTTATAAATTAAAGTGGATTTTAACTGTATTACGCTATGGAGCATTTCTTTCCTATTTATCCATGGTCTGTGAGCGGATAAATCACGTTTGGATTGATTTCCTGGAGAGGTGGCTTCCGATCTGCGCACTGACAGAGACCCAGTGGCTGGGGGACACAGCCACATGTGTGCATGATCTCTGTGACAGGAGATCTTTGGATCTGGTAAGGGGCTTACCTTACTTGAGGTGGAGGATCTTCTCTCTATTTTAACATCACGCTCCCTACGGAGATAATCTTTATATCACTTGAAGGAAGGGTGTCTTTCTCCCTCTATCCAACCATTTTCTACACCCACAAGACCTACAGTTCATTTCAATCTATGACTAAATGGACTCTATTTAATCGTTTTTGTTTACTGAATGTTCCACTCATTTTTTTTTGCATGCGATTCTTTTTTTTTTTTGCATGCGATTTATGTGCATTTTTTTTTTTTGTTATGAAACAATTCACTTGTGTTCATTCATAATTATGGTATTTTCAGTTAATATGATCATGTATTTGCACTAGCAGCGCAGCCTTTAAATTGTATAGCTAGTAAGGTGGAGGTTGTTTCACATCTAAGGTTGCAGCAGCATTTTACATTTCAATTTTTGGTTTGAGATATTTGTCTTTTCATCACACACATGTGGGGATCATTTCCACTTATGGGATAGCGCAGTATTTTTTACGATATTACAGGGGAATCTCTTAAGGCTGATAAAATTTCCTCTTCCTCGATTGGTTTATCCAAGTGATCCCTGTCCTCTGTGAGCAGCACCTTTAAACCTGCTTCTTTTAGGAATTCCCTGCTCCTAGCTACCCGGGCGCTAGCCCTATAGAATAAAGATCTGCGTAGAATTTTCTAAACTCCTCTGCCATGCCTCCGCTGGTCACTATCTCTTTCCCTCCTGAGCTGTTTATTTTATCAATAAAATTCCGCCCTCTTTTTTTCCTTATTAATCTGGCTAGATGTTTGCTCGATTTGTTTGCCCAGAGATATTTGTCCCTGGCTATTAAATTGATGGCTCTCTTGGCATCCTGCTCCATCATGTCCCTCAGCTCCTCTCTCCTGGCAACCAATAAATGGTAACAGTCCTGATCCTGCCCCTTGGCCTTTTTATGTGCTTGTTCCAAATTGAATAACTCCTCTACCAGTTTTGCCCTTTCTTCCTTCCTTTTCTTTTTCCAGCCTGCACCTATGGCTATAAGAGACCCTCGGATATTAGGCTTTATGCGCCTCCCATAGAATAGCGGGTGATACCTCGCCCGTATCATTTGTATTGAAGAAAATATTCACCTCGTTCTGGATCTGCTCTAGAACTTCGGGGTCCCTGAACAAATCCTCATTCAGCCTCCACGAAAAAGGACCTGTCGCCGCTTCTGGTAACTTCAGCCTCATCGTAACTGGGGAGTGGTCTGAAAGGGTCATTATTTCTATTTTAGTTTCTATGACCCCCTCCAATAAATTGTGGTCCACAAAAATGTAGTCCAGTCTGGAGTAAGTCCCGTGCACAGGGGAGAAGAAGGTGAAATCCCTTTCTTTAGCATGTTGCACTCTCCACACATCCATTAACTGGCTGTGGAAAAATTTACGCCTGATTGCCCCTAATGACACCTTCTTTATCCCCTGGGCACGAGACGTACTATCTAGAGCAGGGTCCAAACAGAAATTTAAATCCCCTGCTAAGACCACCTCCCCTTCCCCAAATACCAGCAACTTCTCCAACACTTGTCCCAAGCTTCTGTTAGGGCAATAGACATTAGCCAATGTAAACATTCTTGATCTGATTGAACCTTTTAAAAAAATATAACGACCATCAGGGTCTACCAGTCTATCCCTCACTGAGAAATTTGATGCCTTAGACAACCCTATGGCGACTCCCCTTGACCCCCTGGTAGGAGACTCCCCGTAGAACCATTGAGGGATCCTAGGGGAAAACAACCTGACCCTTGTATCGAGAGTCAGGTGGGTCTCCTGTAGAAAGACTATGTCCCCGCGCAGGAGACACAGTTCCCTCAATATTTTGTGTCTTTTCTTAGGTGAGTTTAACCCTTTTACATTATAAGATATAAATTTGATCTCAGGCATAGCTAGTGGGGCGCGCGTTCGCCTCTATATTCTGCTCCTCTCGAACACTTCCTGCAAATTCCCCCTCTCCCTTCTAGTCCCTCCCCCCACTTACGCCCCACCCACCCCCTAACCCCCCTTCCCTTCCCCCTCCCTCTACCCTGATTCCCTCCTCCCCGTTCCCCCCTCTACCCCGCCCTCTTCCCCCTCCACCCCTTCACCCCACCACCACCCCGTGGCGCTCATTTCGCCGAAAGCCCGCCCATATGGAAATTTTCCCATTCCACGCTGCAGGGCTTCTCTCTCAGGGGTGAGCTCCAGCACCGGCATCCATCACCTACCCCTCCCAAAGGGGGGGAGGCACAGGAGATGGATACACGGAGCGCCCCCACTCGGAGATGTACCCCTTCCCCTGCAACATCCCTCCCGCTCGAACCCTATACATATTATTTTATACTGGTTATACAGGGCTGTCCAGCGGCCGGCCCCCCCCAAACCCTTCCCCTTATTCAATATCAACTAGAGTCCAAAAATACGTTAGTCTCGTGCCTCTGGTATGTATCAATGTATGTTTAACTACAATATTCCATCCATAATCCCCATGTAGAAAAATAATTATATGCATATTCTTATGAGAAATTGGTTAAATAGGTTACTATGTATATTTTAAAACAGTATTCCACCCATAATCCCTATGTAGAAAAATAATGATATGCATATTCTTACCAGAAATGGGTTAAATAGGCTCCTATGTATATTTATAAAAAATATTCCACCTATAATCCCCAAACTGAAACATATTTATATGCATATTCTTATCAGAAATGGGTTAAATATGTTGCTATGTATATTTATAAACAACATTCCTTCCATAATCCCCATGTAGAAAAATAATTATATGCATATGCTTATCAGAAATTGGTTAAATAGGTTACTATGTATATTTATAAACATATTCCACCAATAATCCCCATGTAGAAAAATAATTATATGCATATTCTTATCAGAAATGGGTTAAATAGGTTACTATTTATATTTATAAACAATTTTCCACTATAGTCCCCATGTTGAAAAATAATAATATGCATATTCTTATCAGAAATGGGTTAAATAGGTTCCTATGTAAATTTATAAACAACTTTCCACTATAGTCCCCATGTAGAAAAATAATTATATGCATATTCTTATCAGAAAGGGGTTAAATGGGTTACTATGTATATTTATAACAATATTCCACCCATAATTCCCATGTAGAAAGATAATTATATGCATATTCTTATCAGAAATGGTTTAAATAGGTTCCAATGTATATTTATAAACAATATTCCACCCATAATCCCCATATAGACAAATAATTATATTCATATTCTTATCAGAAATGGGTTAAATTGGTTCCTATGTATATTTATAAACATATTCCACCAATAATCCCCATGTAGAAAAATAATTATATGCATATAATTTTATCAGAAATGGGTTAATTAGTTTCCCATGTATATTTATAAGCAATATTCCACCCATAAATCCATATAGAAAAATTATTATATGCATATTCTTATCAGAAATTGATTAAATACGTTCCTATGTATATTTATAAACAATATTCAACACATAATCCCTATATAGCAATATAATTATATGCATATTCATATCAGAAATAGGTTTAATATGTTGCTATGTACATTTTTAAACAATATTCCATCCATAATCCCCATGTAGAAAAATAATTATATGCATATTCTTATCAGAAATTTGTTAAATATATTCCTATGTATGTTTAACTACAATATTCCATCCATAATCCATATGTGGAAAAATAATTATATACATATTCTTATGAGAAATGGATTAAATAGGTTACTATGTATATTTTAAAACAGTATTCCACCCATAATCCCTATGTAGAAAAATAATTATATGCATATTCTTACCAGAAATGGGTTAAATAGGTTCCTATGTATATTTATAAACAATATTTCACCTATAATCCCCATACTGAAAAATATTTATATGCATATTCTTATCAGAAAGGGGTTAAATAGGTTACTATGTATATTTATAAACAATATTCCACCCATAATTCCCATGTAGAAAAATAATTATATGCATATTCTTATCAGAACTGGGTTAAATAGGTTCCTATGTATATTTATAAACAATTTTCCACTATAGTCCCCATGTAGAAAAATAATTATATGCATATTCTTACCAGAAAGGGGTTAAATAGGTTCCTATGTATATTTATAAACAATATTCCACCTATAATCCCCATACTGAAACATATTTATATGCATATTCTTATCAGAAATGGGTGGAAACAATATTTCACCCATAATCCCCATACTGAAAAATATTTATATGCATATTCTTATCAGAAAGGGGTTAAATAGGTTACTATGTATATTTATAAACAATATTCCACTATAGTCCCCATGTAGAAAAATAATTATATGCATATTCTTATCAGAAATGGGTTAAATAGGTTCCTATGTATATTTATAAGCAATATTCCACCCATAACCCCATATAAAAAAATTATTATATGCATATTCTTATCAGAAATGGATTAAATACATTCCTATGTATATTTATAAACAATATTCAACACATAATCCCTATATAGCAATATAATTATATGCATATTCTTATCAGAAATTTGTTAAATATATTCCTATGTATGTTTAACTACAATATTCCATCCATAATCCCCATGTGGAAAAATAATTATATGCATATTCTTATGAGAAATGGGTTAAATAGGTTACTATGTATATTTTAAAACAGTATTCCACCCATAATCCCTATGTAGAAAAAATAATTATATGCATATGCTTACCAGAAATGGGTTGAATAGGTTCCTATGTATATTTATAAACAATATTCCACCTACAAAATCCCCATACTGAAACAAATTTATATGCATATGATTATCAGAAAATGGTTAAATAGGTTACTATGTATTAAATATATATTCCACTAATAATCCCCATGTAGAAAAATAATTATATGCATATTCTTATCAGAAATGGCTTAAATAGGTTCCTATGTATAATTATAAACATTTTTCCAGAATAATCCCCGTGTAAAAAAATAATTATATGCATATTCTTATCAGAAATGGATTCCTATCTATGTTTAACTACAATATTCCACCCATAATCCCCATGTAGAAAAAAACATTATATGTATATTCTTATCAGAAATTGGTTAAATAGGTTACTATGTGTATTTATAAACATTATTCCACCCATAATAGCCATGTAGAAAAATAACTATATGCATATTCTTATCAGAAATGGGTTAAATATGTATATTTATAAACAATAATCCACCCATAATCCCCATATAGACAAATAGTTATATTAATATTCTTATGATCAATGGGTTACATAGGTTACAATGTATATTTATAAACAATATTCCACCCATAATCCCCATATAGACAAATAACTATATGCATATTCTTATCAAAAATGGTTTTAATAGGTTCCTATGTATAAACAATATTCCACCCATAATCTCTATGTAGAAAAATAATTATATGTATATGTGTTAGTGGGAGAAATAGTCACCAATGATGTGTGTCAGTGGAAAGAATAGTGTCCCATTGGGAGAAATAGTACTGCATTTTTGGTGTCATTGTTAGTGAGCCATCATTGGGAGGAATAGTCACCTATCATTGGTATCCGTGGGAGGAATAGTCAACTATCATTGGTGTCAGTGGAAGGAACAGTGAAACATCATTGGTGTCAGTATGACGTTATTGTTGTCGGTGGAGGGATAAGAATAGTGTCCCATCATTGGTTTCATTGGGAGAAATAGTACTGCATTTTTGGTGTCATTGTTAAGAATAGTGAGCCATCATTGGGAGGAATAGTCACCTATCATTGGTATCCGTGGGAGGAATAGTCAACTATCATTGGTGTCAGTGGAAGGAACAGTGAAACATCATTGGTGTCAGTATGACGTTATTGTTGTCGGTGGAAGGAATATGAATGAATAAATGAATGAATGATTTGTATAGCGCTGCACATGCGAACTGAATCACCTCAAGGAATAGGTTGTATCATTGTGTAATTTTATTGGTGTCAGTGTGAGAAATAGTAATCCATTTTTGTTGTCAGTAGGAAGAATAGTGACCCATCATTAGTGTCAATGGGAGTAATTAGTGTTAGTGGGAGAAATCGTTGACAAACATGTCAGTGAAAAAAAGTGGGATGAGTTCGAAAAATAGCACCGCTTTGTTCGTTTCAGTGTGAAGGCATCGTTGGTGTATTATAATGGGAGAAATAGTGAGCCATTATTATGTCAGTGGGAGGAATAGTCAAGGAATACGGTTTGAGTTTACCAACAAAACGTTAAGATGAGACGTTGAGTGTGACACGGTATACATTAGGATTTGTTAGATGCATTTTCTTAAAACATATGGATTACACTGGCTGAGAGATAGTAAGTGGGAAAGTAAACAATAAGGCTATGCTGATATTTTGCAATCTACCAACGATCACTGCTGTGCTTCTGTAAGAATTATTCAACTAGTTCGAATCCAAGTCAAACCGTCTGACAGATGTGAACTCCACAATATCTGGTAATCCGTATTTCTGTTTTTTTATTACTCTTTTATTGGCAATGTTCACTCAATTAATATCAGTGCTATCCGGAGATGTACTAGATTTAGAGTAAAACAAAAAATTCTCAGCCTATGTGTGGAAGGAACAGGGAAACATAATGAGTGTCAGTTGGATGAATGAATAGTATGAACTTGGTTTCAGATAAAGGGCTTTAGAAAACCAGTGCGCATTTTTATAATTTCGATAGATAGTTGCAAATGCAATTAAGGTAGAATTCGGGATGTAGAAATGAGATCAGATTGTTTAATAATTGATGGTCCACTGGTCCACAGCAAAATATCAGTGAGACGTTTTACATGGTTGAGGAAAACGTCAGGTTACACAATATATATAAAAGCCCTGTGAGTGAGTTGGTTGCGAGAAATGTTAAGAATGTTATCACATTAGGTATACATTACATTTTCTTTAAACATATCACATATAGCAGTGAGATAACACGTATTACTCCTTGACAATTTAAATCGGTTTCTTTAACCAAATTAATAGGCAGCAGCCTATTAGTGTTTTAGAGATAGTTGCATTAGAGTAGATATATATCAAAGACATTGATATTTGTTGAGATAAAGATAAACACAAAATAGAGCAGAATGTAATCAATGCCGTGAGTCGGTCTATAGAGATCGTTACAATCTGTATTTCACAAGCAAATTGTCATTGGACAATGACATTGGACAATTACATGTAAGATAGGTCGCAAAATATAGCAAGAAGAGAAGATAAGTTGTTGAACAGGGTATTGCAATTGCAACTATCAGAGTGAGCATTGCATTTCGTCTTAATTAAGGTATTGGTAACTATTTGTCCGATAATATAAACGTGAGAGCTGACACTTTATCTCAATGTTCGGTGTAATCCTGACATTATTTATGATAATGCATGAGTATTTAGAATTACCTTAATGAGATTTTGAGCAAGCAGAGTAGGAGAAGATGTATCCGGAGATGTGCCAGATTTAGAGTAATACAACAAATTCTCAGCCAGTGAGCGAAATAGTACACATCATTGGTGTCAGTTGGAGGAATAGTGAGGAACAATATTTAGCAGGAATTAAGAAAACCAGTGCACATTTTTATATTTTTGAAAGATAGAATAAGATAGAGATAGATTTAAGATAGAATCTCGGAATAGCAATGAGATCAAATTGTGTGATAATTGCTGCATCAAAATAGCACTGATATAACCTTAATGAGAATTTGCATTACACAATCCGTTTTCCCTGGTTTAGCAAATCAGCAAAATATCACTGTTCAAATATATAGCGAAAAAGTCCTTATAATAGTGAGTGGTTTGCGAGACATGTCAAGGAGGTTGACACAGTATACATTAGGATTATTTGATGTGGATTTTAAATAGATGCATAGCAGTGAGCAGTGAGATGGATTAACACTTGCTGAGAGACAGGTTGAAGTGTTGCTAGTTGTTAGTTGCGCTAGTGAGATATTTGTCCAAATAAATTCCAAAATTATTACAACAGAAAGTCGGTAATGTGATGAGATGATTTCTGCATAACACAAAATAGGGCGACCGTGAGTCGGTTTTGTTTCAAGCAAATTTTTAGTATATCTTATCAGGATCAGGATTAGCACTGAGATAGCTGATATAAAATAAGTGATTATTGCATCATATGAGAAAAAAAACAGAAATACGGTTTACCTTAGATGTCAGACATTGCGGTTGTCAGACATTGTCAGACAAGACTTGACTTCTTAAATAAGAACAGCAGTGAGACAAGGCTAGTTGAATAATTCTTAAATTAGCACAGTGAGGCAAGCCCGACTTTTTCACTTACTTTTAAGATAGAAGACTTTAAGTATTTTCATAGCTTACTTGAGAGTTTTCATAGCTATAGTTAATATAATTTATGTATTTATGTTCTATGCTCTATTTATGTTTTTCTATTTCTCTTTGCAATTCCGACATTCTGTGTTAATTTAGGTATTGTCTCCAACAGTATAAACCGTAAGCCCTGTAACTTTATCGCAAAGAATATATACTGGCTCAATGTTATCCTGACTTTAGTTGTGCAACACACTCATTACGTTAATGCGACTATTCCTAAACCGATGTAAAACTCAATCTCACATCGTTATGTAAACACACATATACACATACACGCATATTTTTATCAGGGCTTTTCTAAACCAGTGAGAGAAATAGTGCCCCATTGTTGGTGTGAGTGGGAGGACATCATTGGTGTCAGTAAAGGAACTAAAAATGTCAGTGTGATTGGTGTGTTGTTGGTGTCAGTGGAAGCAATATTTAAATCATCATTTGTGAAAGGAATAATGACTCATCAGCGTTGTTGGTTCTCAATGGAAGGAATTGGTGCCAGTTCACTAACTGTGACCCATCATTGGTGTCAGTGGAAAGATTAGTAACCCATTAGTGACCATTGGTGTCATTGGGAGAAATAGTAACCGTTTGTTAGTTTCAGTGGTTGAAATAGTGAACACATCATTGGTGTGAGTGGAAGGAACAGTTACCCATTCATTGGTGTCAGAGAAAGGAACAGTGACCCATCATTGGTGTCAGTGGGAGAAATAGTGACCCATCACTAGTGTCAGTAGGATGAACAAGGACCCATCATTGGTGTCAGTGGGAGAAATAGTGACCCATCACTAGTGTCAGTAGGATGAACAGGGACCCATCATAGGTGTCAGTTGGAGAAATAGTTACCCATCATTGGTGTCAGTGTGAGAAATAAACCCACATTTTTGGTGCCAGTGGGATGAATAATGAATGATCATTGGTATCAGAAATGGGTTAAATATGTATGTATGTATATTTAATAAACAATATTCAACGCATAATCACCATTTAGCAAAATAATTATATGCATATTCAAACAGAAATAGGTTTAATATGTTGCTACATATATTTATACACAATAATCCACCCATAATCTCAATGTAAAAAAATAATTATATGCATATTCTCATCAGAAATGGGTTAAATAGGTTCCTATGTATATTTATAAACAATATTCCACCCATAATTCCCATGTAGAAAAATAATTATATGCATATTCTTATCAGAAATTGATTAAATAGGTTACTATGTATATTTAGAAACAATATTCCACCCATAATCCCCATGTAGAAAAATAGTTATATACATATTCTTATCAGAAATACTTTAATTAGGTTCCTATGTATATTTATAAACAATTTTTCACTATAATCCCCATATAGAAAAATAATTATATACATATTCTTATCAGAAATTGGTTAAATAGGGTCCTATGTATATTTATGAACAATATTCCACCCATAATTCCCATGTATAAAAATAATTATATGCATATTCTTACCAGAAAGGGGTTAAATAGGTTCCTATGTATATTTATAAACAATATTCCACCTATAATCCCCATACTGAAACATATTTATATGCATATTCTTATCAGAAATGGGTTAAATAGGTTACTATGTATATTTATAAACAATATTTAATCCAGAAATGGATTAAATAGGTTACTATGTATATTTTAAAACAGTATTCCACCCATAATCCCTATGTAGAAAAATAATTATAAGCATATTCTTACCAGAAATGGGTTAAATAGGTTCCTATGTATATTTATAAACAATATTCCACCTATAATCCCCATACTGAAAAATATTTATATGCATATTCTTATCAGAAAGGGGTTAAATAGGTTACTATGTATATTTATAAACAATATTCCACCCATCATTCCCATGTAGAAAAATAATTATATGCATATTCTTATCAGAACTGGGTTAAATAGGTTCCTATGTATATTTATAAACAATTTTCCACTATAGTCCTCATGTAGAAAAATAATTATATGCATATTCTTACCAGAAAGGGGTTAAATAGGTTACTATGTATATTTATAAACAATATTCCACCCATCATTCCCAAGTAGAAAAATAATTATATACATATTCTTATCAGAATTGGGTTAAATAGGTTCCTATGTATATTTATAAACAATTTTCCACTATAGTCCTCATGTAGAAAAATAATTATATGCATATTCTTACCAGAAAGGGGTTAAATAGGTTACTATGTATATTTATAAACAATATTCCACCCATCATTTCCAAGTAGAAAAATAATTATATACATATTCTTATCAGAATTGGGTTAAATAGGTTCCTATGTATATTTATAAACAATATTCCACCCATCATCCTCATGTAGAAAAATAATTATATGCATATTCTTATCAGAAAAGGGTTAAATATATTCCTATGTATGTTTAACTACAATATTCCATCCATAATCCCCATGTAGAAAAATAATTATATGCATATTCTTATGAGAAATGTGTTAAATAGGTCACTATGTATATTTTAAAACAGTAGTCCACCCACAATCCCTATGTAGAAAAATAATTATATGCATATTCTTACCAGAAATGGGTTAAATATGTTGCTATGTATATTTATAAACAATGTTCCACCTATAATCCCCATACTGAAAAATATTTATATGCATATTCTTATCAGAAAGGGGTTAAATAGGTTAATATGTATATTTATAAACCATATTCCACCCATAATTCCCATGTAGAAAAATAATTATTATGCATATTCTTATCAGAAATGGGTTAAATAGGTTCCTATGTATATTTATAAACAATATTCCACCTACAAAATCCCCATACTGAAACAAATTTATATGCATATGATTATCAGAAAATGGTTAAATAGGTTACTATGTATTAAATATATATTCCACTAATAATCCCCATGTAGAAAAATAATTATATGCATATTCTTATCAGAAATGGCTTAAATAGGTTCCTATGTATAATTATAAACATTTTTCCAGAATAATCCCCGTGTAAAAAAATAATTATATGCATATTCTTATCAGAAATGGATTCCTATCTATGTTTAACTACAATATTCCACCCATAATCCCCATGTAGAAAAAAACATTATATGTATATTCTTATCAGAAATTGGTTAAATAGGTTAATATGTGTATTTATAAACATTATTCCACCCATAATAGCCATGTAGAAAAATAACTATATGCATATTCTTATCAGAAATGGGTTAAATATGTATATTTATAAACAATATTCCACCCATAATCCCCATATAGACAAATAACTATATGCATATTCTTATCAAAAATGGTTTTAATAGGTTCCTATGTATAAACAATATTCCACCCATAATCTCTATGTAGAAAAATAATTATATGTATATGTGTTAGTGGGAGAAATAGTCACCAATGATGTGTGTCAGTGGAAAGAATAGTGTCCCATCATTGGTTTCATTGGGAGAAATAGTACTGCATTTTTGGTGTCATTGTTAGTGAGCCATCATTGGGAGGAATAGTCACCTATCATTGGTATCCGTGGGAGGAATAGTCAACTATCATTGGTGTCAGTGGAAGGAACAGTGAAACATCATTGGTGTCAGTATGACGTTATTGTTGTCGGTGGAGGGATAAGAATAGTGTCCCATCATTGGTTTCATTGGGAGAAATAGTACTGCATTTTTGGTGTCATTGTTAAGAATAGTGAGCCATCATTGGGAGGAATAGTCACCTATCATTGGTATCCGTGGGAGGAATAGTCAACTATCATTGGTGTCAGTGGACGGAACAGTGAAACATCATTGGTGTCAGTATGACGTTATTGTTGTCGGTGGAAGGAATATGAATGAATAAATGAATGAATGATTTGTATAGCGCTGCACATGCGAACTGAATCACCTCAAGGAATAGGTTGTATCATTGGTGTAATTTTATTGGTGTCAGTGTGAGAAATAGTAATCCATTTTTGTTGTCAGTAGGAAGAATAGTGACCCATCATTAGTGTCAATGGGAGTAATTAGTGTTAGTGGGAGAAATCGTTGACAAACATGTCAGTGAAAAAAAGTGGGATGAGTTCGAAAAATAGCACCGCTTTGTTCGTTTCAGTGTGAAGGCATCGTTGGTGTATTAATGGGAGAAATAGTGAGCCATTATTATGTCAGTGGGAGGAATAGTCAAGGAATACGGTTTGAGTTTACCAACAAAACGTTAAGATGAGACGTTGAGTGTGACACGGTATACATTAGGATTTGTTATATGCATTTTCTTAAAACATATGGATTACACTGGCTGAGAGATAGTAAGTGGGAAAGTAAACAATAAGGCTATGCTGATATTTTGCAATCTACCAACGATCACTGCTGTGCTTCTGTAAGAATTATTCAACTAGTTCGAATCCAAGTCAAACCGTCTGACAGATGTGAACTCCACAATATCTGGTAATCCGTATTTCTGTTTTTTTATTACTCTTTTATTGGCAATGTTCACTCAATTAATATCAGTGCTATCCGGAGATGTACTAGATTTAGAGTAAAACAAAAAATTCTCAGCCTATGTGTGGAAGGAACAGGGAAACATAATGAGTGTCAGTTGGATGAATGAATAGTATGAACTTGGTTTCAGATAAAGGGCTTTAGAAAACCAGTGCGCATTTTTATAATTTCGATAGATAGTTGCAAATGCAATTAAGGTAGAATGTCGGGATGTAGAAATGAGATCAGATTGTTTAATAATTGATGGTCCACTGGTCCACAGCAAAATATCAGTGAGACGTTTTACATGGTTGAGGAAAACGTCAGGTTACACAATATATATAAATGCCCTGTGAGTGAGTTGGTTGCGAGAAATGTTAAGAATGTTATCACATTAGGTATACATTACATTTTCTTTAAACATATCAAATATAGCAGTGAGATAACACGTATTACTCCTTGACAATTTAAATCGGTTTCTTTAACCAAATTAATAGGCAGCAGCCTATTAGTGTTTTAGAGATAGTTGCATTAGAGTAGATATATACAAAGACATTGATATTTGTTGAGATAAAGATAAACACAAAATAGAGCAGAATGTAATCAATGCCGTGAGTCGGTCTATAGAGATCGTTACAATCTGTATTTCACAAGCAAATTGTCATTGGACAATGACATTGGACAATTACATGTAAGATAGGTCGCAAAATATAGCAATAAGAGAAGATAAGCTGTTGAACAGGGTATTGCAATTGCAACTATCAGAGTGAGCATTGCATTTCGTCTTAATTAAGGTATTGGTAACTATTTGTCCGATAATATAAACGTGAGAGCTGACACTTTATCTCAATGTTCGGTGTAATCCTGACATTATTTATGATAATGCATGAGTATTTAGAATTACCTTAATGAGATTTTGAGCAAGCAGAGTAGGAGAAGATGTATCCGGAGATGTGCCAGATTAAGGTGTCCGTTTATGAAGCAGTGAAATCTATTCACTGCTTCGTTCTCCGGCATTCACAGTGAAGATTTTTCTCCTCTGTGTGCCTGTTTATGAAGCGGTGTAGATCACTTCACCTTTGGAGGAGTGAAGAGATCTACAAATGCTTCAAATAGTGGAGAACAGCCCCTGATACCGGAATCTCGTGAGACTTTACGAGATTATAGTACCAAATGTCAGTTTATCAAGCAGTGATAAATTATCACCGCTCAACAGCGCGTGGATTAATGTTAATAAAATAATGTGTCCCCCTACATTATACACATATGTATACACACACACACACTATATATACATGTATATACACACACATGATATATATATACATATACACATTATATGTATATATGTATAAATATGTATACACATAAATATGACAGGGGGACATGCTTACAGTGTTGGGGAGTCTGAACGAGGCATAAGGAATTTAAAAAACTTCCTCCTTCCCCCTCAGATCCCCCCAGATTTCCTCTTCACTCCCCGATTCACCACCTCTGAGCTGGTGAACCTGGGAGTGTGAATTCTGACTCAGATCGCCAGTGAAGCGGTGAGATCACCGCTTCATAAACTGGCCGTTGCTGTGTCATTCATGGGGATTCTCCGTGTGTAGAGATAATCGGCGGGAGAACAAGTTCAAACATGTTCTCCCCCGATTATCACTGTTTCATAAACTGTTTATGGACTGTGATCAGCGGTGATCCTCGGGATCACCGCTGATCACTGCTTCATAAACGGACACCTTAGAGTAATGCAACAAATTCTCAGCCAGTGAGCGAAATAGTACACATCATTGGTGTCAGTTGGAGGAATAGTGAGGAACAATATTTAGCAGGAATTAAGAAAACCAGTGCACATTTTTATATTTTTGAAAGATAGAATAAGATAGAGATAGATTTAAGATAGAATCTCGGAATAGCAATGAGATCAAATTGTGTGATAATTGCTGCATCAAAATAGCACTGATATAACCTTAATGAGAATTTGCATTACACAATCCGTTTTCCCTGGTTTAGCAAATCAGCAAAATATCACTGTACAAATATATAGCGAAAAAGTCCTTATAATAGTGAGTGGTTTGCGAGACATGTCAAGGAGGTTGACACAGTATACATTAGGATTATTTGATGTGGATTTTAAATAGATGCATAGCAGTGAGCAGTGAGATGGATTAACACTTGCTGAGAGACAGGTTTGAAGTGCTAGTTGCTAGTTGTTAGTTGCGCTAGTGAGATATTTGTCCAAATAAATTCCAAAATTATTACAACAGAAAGTCGGTAATGTGATGAGATGATTTCTGCATAACACAAAATAGGGCACACTTTAACACACCGTGAGTCGGTTTTGTTTCAAGCAAATTTTTAGTATATCTTATCAGGATCAGGATTAGCACTGAGATAGCTGATATAAAATAAGTGATTATTGCATCATATGAGAAAAAAAACAGAAATACGGTTTACCTTAGATGTCAGACATTGCGGTTGTCAGACATTGTCAGACAAGACTTGACTTCTTAAATAAGAACAGCAGTGAGACAAGGCTAGTTGAATAATCCTTAAATTAGCACAGTGAGGCAAGCCCGACTTTTTCACTTACTTTTAAGATAGAAGACTTTAAGTATTTTCATAGCTTACTTGAGAGTTTTCATAGCTTAGTTAATATAATTTATGTATTTATGTTCTATGCTCTATTTATGTTTTTCTATTTCTCTTTGCAATTCCGACATTCTGTGTTAATTTAGGTATTGTCTCCAACAGTATAAACCGTAAGCCCTGTAACTTTATCGCAAAGAATATATACTGGCTCAAAGTTATCCTGACTTTAGTTGTGCAACACACTCATTACGTTAATGCGACTATTCCTAAACCGATGTAAACCTCAATCTCACATCGTTTTGTAAACACACATATACACATACACGCATATTTTTATCAGGGCTTTTCTAAACCAGTGAGAGAAATAGTGCCCCATTGTTGGTGTGAGTGGGAGGACATCATTGGTGTCAGTAAAGGAACTAAAAATGTCAGTGTGATTGGTGTGTTGTTGGTGTCAGTGGAAGCAATATTTAAATCATCATTTGTGAAAGGAATAATGACTCATCAACGTTGTTGGTTCTCAATGGAAGGAATTGGTGCCAGTTCACTAACTCTGACCCATCATTGGTGTCAGTGGAAAGATTAGTAACCCATTAGTGACCATTGGTGTCAATGGGAGAAATAGTAACCGTTTGTTAGTTTCAGTGGTTGAAATAGTGAACACATCATTGGTGTGAGTGGAAGGAACAGTTACCCATTCATTGGTGTCAGAGAAAGGAACAGTGACCCATCATAGGTGTCAGTTGGAGAAATAGTTACCCATCATTGGTGTCAGTGTGAGAAATAAACCCACATTTTTGGTGCCAGTGGGATGAATAATGAATGATCATTGGTATCAGAAATGGGTTAAATATGTATGTATGTATATTTAATAAACAATATTCAACGCATAATCACCATATAGCAAAATAATTATATGCATATTCAAACAGAAATAGGTTTAATATGTTGCTACATATATTTATACACAATAATCCAATCATTATCTCAATGTAAAAAAATTATTATATGCATATTCTCATCAGAAATGGGTTAAATAGGTTCCTATGTATATTTATAAACAATATTCCACCCATAATTCCCATGTAGAAAAATAATTATATGCATATTCTTATCAGAAATTGATTAAATAGGTTACTATGTATATTTAGAAACAATATTCCACCCATAATCCCCATGTAGAAAAATAGTTATATACATATTCTTATCAGAAATACTTTAATTAGGTTCCTATGTATATTTATAAACAATTTTTCACTATAATCCCCATATAGAAAAATAATTATATACATATTCTTATCAGAAATTGGTTAAATAGGGTCCTATGTATATTTATGAACAATATTCCACCCATAATTCCCATGTATAAAAATAATTATATGCATATTCTTATCAGAAATGGATTAAATAGGTTACTATGTATATTTTAAAACAGTATTCCACCCATAATCCCTATGTAGAAAAATAATTATAAGCATATTCTTACCAGAAATGGGTTAAATAGGTTCCTATGTATATTTATAAACAATATTCCACCTATAATCCCCATACTGAAAAATATTTATATGCATATTCTTATCAGAAAGGGGTTAAATAGGTTACTATGTATATTTATAAACAATATTCCACCCATAATTCCCATGTAGAAAAATAATTATATGCATATTCTTATCAGAACTGGGTTAAATAGGTTCCTATGTATATTTATAAACATTATTCCACCCATAATCCCCATATAGACAAATAATTATATGCATATTCTTATCAGAAAGGGGTTAAATAGGTTACTATGTATATTTATAAACAATATTCCACCCATAATTCCCATGTAGAAAAATAATTATATGCATATTCTTATCAGAAATTGGTTAAATAGGTTACTATGTAAATTTAAAAACAGCATTCCACCCACAATCCCTATGTAGAAAAATAATTATATGCATATTCTTACCAGAAATGGGTTAAATATGTTCCTATGTATGTTTAACTACAATATTCCATCCATAATCCCCATGTAGAAAAATAATTATATTGCATATTCTTATGAGAAATTGGTTAAATAGGTTACAATGTATATTTAAAAACAGTATTCCACCCACAATCCCTATGTAGAAAAATAATTATATGCATATTCTTTTCAGAAATGGGTTTAATACGTTACTATGTATATTGATAAACAATATTCAACATATAATTCCTATGTAGCAATATAATTATATGCATATTCATAGCAGAAATAGGTTTAATATGTTGCTATGTACATTTTTAAACAATATTCCATCCATAATCCCTATGTAAAAAAATAATTATATGCATATTCTTATCAGAAATGGGTTAAATAGGTTCCTATGTATATTTATAAACATTATTCCACCCATAATCCCCATATAGACAAATAATTATATTCATATTCTTATCAGAAATGGGTTAAATTGGTTCCTATGTATATTTACAAACAATTTTCCACTATAGTCCCCATGTAGAAAAATAATTATATGCATCTTCTTATCAGAAAGGGGTTAAATAGGTTACTATGTATATTTATAAACAATATTCCACCCATCATTCCCATGTAGAAAAATAATTATATGCATATTCTTATCAGAAAGGGGTTAAATAGGTTACTATGTATATTTATAAACAATATTCCACCCATAATTCCCATGTAGAAAAATAATTATATGCATATTCTTATCAGAAATGGGTTAAATAGGTTACTATGTATATTTATAAACAATATTCCATCCATAATCACCATGTAAAAAAATAATTATATGCATATTCTTATCAGAAATGAGTTAAATATGTTCCTATGTATATTTAAAAACAATATTCCACCCATAATCCCCATATAGACAAATAACTATATTCATATTCTTATCAGAAATGGGTTAAATTGGTTCCTATCTATATTTATAAACAATATTCCACCATAATCCCCATTTATAAAAATAATTATATGCATATCCTTATCAGAAATGGGTTAAATAGGCTTCTATGTATATTTATAAACAATATTCCACCCTTAATCCCCATGTAGAAAAATAATTATATGTATATTCTTATCAGAAATGGGTTAAGTAGGTTCCTATGTATATTTATAAACAATTTTCCCTATAGTCCCCATGTAGAAAAATAATTATATGCATATTCTTTCAGAAATGTTTTAATTAGGTTCCTATGTATATTTATTAGCAATATTCCACCCATAACCCCATATAGAAATATAATTATATGCATATTCTTATCAGAAATAGGTTAAATAGGGTCCTATGTATATTTATAAACAATATTCCACCAATAATCTCCATGTAGAAAAATAATTATATGCATATTCTTAGAAGAAATACTTTAATTAGGTTCCTATGTATATTTATAAGCAATATTCCACCCATAACCCCGTATAGAAAAATAATTATATGCATATTCTTATTAGAAATGGGTTAAATATTTTCCTATGTATGCTTAACTACAATATTCCATCCATAATCCCCATGTAGAAAAATAATTATATGCATATTCTTATGAGAAATGGGTTAAATAGGTTACTATATATATTTATAAACAATATTCCACCTATAATCCCCATACTGAAACATATTTATATGCCTATTCTTATCAGAAATGGGTTAAGTATGTTGCTATGTATATTTATAAACAACATTCATTCCATAATCCCCATGTAGAAAAATAAATACATGCATATGCTTATCAGAAATTGGTTAAATAGGTTACTATGTATATTTATAAACATATTCCACCAATAATCCCCATGTAGAAAAATAATTATATGAATATTCTTATCAGAAATGAGGTTAAATAGGTTACTATTTATATTTATAAACAATTTTCCACTATAGTCCCCATGTAGAAAAATAATTATATGCATATTCTTATCAGAAATGGGTTAAATAGGTTCCTATGTATATTTATAAACAATATTCCACCCATAATCCCCATGTAGAAAAATAATTATATGCATATTATTATCAGAAATTGGTGAAATAGGTTACTATGTATATTTATAAACAATATTCCACCCATAATCCCCATGTAGAAAAATAATTATATGCAATTTCTTATCAGAAATGGGTTAAATAGGTTCCTATGTATATTTATAAACAATTTTCCACTATAGTCCCCATGTAGAAAAATAATTATATGCATATTCTTATCAGAAATGGGTTAAATAGGTTCCTATGTATATTTATAAACAATATTCCACCCATAATCCCCATGTAGAAAAATAATTATTTGCATATTATTATCAGAAATTGGTGAAATAGGTTACTATGTATATTTATAAACAATATTCCACCCATAATCCCCATGTAGAAAAATAATTATATGAATATTCTTATCAGAAATGAGGTTAAATAGGTTACTATTTATATTTATAAACAATTTTCCACTATAGTCCCCATGTAGAAAAATAATTATATGCATATTCTTATCAGAAATGGGTTAAATAGGTTCCTATGTATATTTATAAACAATATTCCACCCATAATCCCCATGTAGAAAAATAATTATATGCATATTATTATCAGAAATTGGTGAAATAGGTTACTATGTATATTTATAAACAATATTCCACCCATAATCCCCATGTAGAAAAATAATTATATGCAATTTCTTATCAGAAATGGGTTAAATAGGTTCCTATGTATATTTATAAACAATTTTCCACTATAGTCCCCATGTAGAAAAATAATTATATGCATATTCTTATCAGAAATGGGTTAAATAGGTTCCTATGTATATTTATAAACAATATTCCACCCATAATCCCCATGTAGAAAAATAATTATTTGCATATTATTATCAGAAATTGGTGAAATAGGTTACTATGTATATTTATAAACAATATTCCACCCATAATCCCCATGTAGAAAAATAATTATATGCAATTTCTTATCAGAAATGGGTTAAATAGGTTCCTATGTATATTTATAAACAATTTTCCACTATAGTTCCCATGTAGAAAAATAATTATATGCATATTCTTATCAGAAATGGGTTAAATAGGTTCCTATGTATATTTATAAACAATATTCCACCCATAATCCCCATATAGACAAATAACTATATTCATATTCTTATCAGAAATGGGTTAAATTGGTTCCTATGTATATTTATAAACAATATTCCACCATAATCCCCATATAGAAAAATAATTATATGCATATTCTTATCAGAAATGGGTTAAATAGGCTTCTATGTATATTTATAAACAATAATCCACCCATAATCCCCATGTAGAAAAATAATTATATGTATATTCTTATCAGAAATTGGTTAAATAGGTTACTATGTATATTTATAAACAATATTCCACCCATAATCCCCATGTAGAAAAATAATTATATGCAATTTCTTATCAGAAATGGGTTAAATAGGTTCCTATGTATATTTATAAACAATTTTCCACTACAGTCCACATGTAGAAAAATAATTATATGCATATTCTTATCAGAAATGTTTTAATTAGGTTCCTATGTATATTTATTAGCAATATTCCACCCATAACCCCATATAGACAAATAATTATATTCATATTCTTATCAGAAATTGGTTAAATTGGTTCCTATGTATATTTATAAACAATATTCCACCATAATCCCCATATAGAAAAATAATTATATGCATGTTCTTATCAGAAATTGGTTAAATAGGTTCCTATGCATATTTATAAACATATTCCACCAATAGAAAAATAATTATATGCATATTTTTATCAAAAATGGGTTAATTAGTTTCCTTTGTATATTTATAAGCAATATTCCACCCATAACCCCATATAGAAATATAATTATATGCATATTCTTATCAGAAATAGGTTAAATAGGGCCCTACGTATATTTATAAACAATATTCCACCAATAATCTCCATGTAGAAAAATAATTATATGCATATTCTTATAAGAAATACTTTATTTAGGTTCTTATGTATATTTATAAACAATATTCTACCCATAATCCCCATATAGACAAATAATTATATTCATATTGTTATGAGAAATGGGTTAAATAGGTTACTATGTATAATTTTAAAACAGTATTCCACCCATAATCCCTATGTAGAAAAATAATTATATGCATATTCTTACCAGAAATGGGTTAAATAGGTTCTTATGTATATTTATAAACAATATTTCACCTATAATTCCCATGTAGAAAAATAATTATATGCATATTCTTATCAGAATTGGGGTAAATAGGTTCCTATGTATATTTATAAACAATTTTTCACCCATAATCCCCATGTAGAAAAATAATTTTATGCATATTCTTTTTAGAAATGGATTAAATACGTTCCTATGTATATTTATAAACAATATTCAACACATAATCCCTATATAGCAATATAATTATATGCATATTCATATCAGAAAAAGGTTTAATATGTTGCTATGTACATTTTTAAACAATATTCCATCCATAATCCCTATGTAAAAAAAATTATATGCATATTCTTATCAGAAATGGGTTAAATAGGTTCCTTTGTATATTTATAAACAATATTCACCCACAATCCCCATGTAGAAAAATAATGATATGCATATTCTTATCAGAAATGTGTTATATATATTCCTATGTATGTTTAACTACAATATTCCATCCATAAGCCCCATGTGGAAAAATAATTATATGCATATTGTTATGAGAAATGGGTTAAATAGGTTACTATGTATAATTTTAAAACAGTATTCCACCCATAATCCCTATGTAGAAAAATAATTATATGCATATTCTTATCAGAAATGGGTTAAATGGGTTACTGTGTATATTTATAAACAATATTCCACCCATAATTCCCATGTAGAAAAATAATTATATGAATATTCTTATCAGAATTGGGTTAAATAGGTTCCTATGTACATTTATAAACAATTTTCCACCCATAATCCCCATGTAGAAAAATAATTTTATGCATATTCTTATCAGAAAGGGGTTAAATAGGTTACTATGTATATTTATAAACAATTTTCCACTATAGTCCCCATGTAGAAAAAAATTATATGAATATTCTTATCAGAAATGTTTTAATTAGGTTCCTATGTATATTTATTAACAATATTCCACCCATAACCCCATACAGAAATATAATTATATGCATATTCTTATCAGAAATAGGTTAAATAGGGTCCTATATATATTTATAAACAATATTCCACCAATAATCTTCATGTAGAAAAATAATTATATGCATATTCTTATAAGAAATACTTCATTTAGGTTCCTATGTATATTTATAAACAATATTCTACCCATAATCCCCATATAGACAAACAATTATATTCATATTCTTATCAGAAATTGTTTAAATTGGTTCCTATGTATATTTATAAACAATATTCCACCATAATCTCCATATAGAAAAATAATTATATGCATGCTTTTATCAGAAATTGGTTAAATAGGTTCCTATGCATATTTATAAACACCACCAATAATCCCCATGTAAAAAAATAATTATATGCATATTTTTATCAAAAATGGGTTAATTAGTTTCCTTAGTATTCTTTATAAGCAATATTCCACCCATAACCCCATATAGAAAAATAATTATATTCATATTCTTATCAGAAATGGGTTAAATATATTCCTATGTATATGTTTAACTACAATATTCCATCCGTAATCCCCATGTAGAAAAATAATTATATGCATATTCTTAAGAGAAATAGGTTAAATAGGTTACTATGTCTCTTTTAAAACAGTATTCCACCCATAATCCCTATGTAGAAAAATAATTATATGCATATTCTTACCAGAAATGGGTTAAATAGATTCCTATGTATATTTATAAACAATATTCCACCTATAATCCCGTAACTGAAACATATTTATATGCATATTCTTATCAGAAATGGGTTAACTATGTTGCTATGTATATTTATAAACAACATTCCTTCCATAATCCCCATGTAGAAAAATAATTAAATGCATATGCTTATTAGAAATTGGTTAAATAGGTTACTATGTATATTTATAAACATAGTCCGCCAATAATCCCCATTTAGAAAAATAATTATATGCATATTCTTGTCAGAAATGGGTTAAATAGGTTACTATTTATATTTATAAACAATTTTCCACTATAGTCCCCATGTTGAAAAATAATTATATGCATATTCTTATCAGAAATGGGTTAAATGGGTTACTGTGTATATTTATAAACAATATTCCACCCATAATTCCCATGTAGAAAAATAATTAAATGCATATTTTTATCAGAAATGGGTTAATTAGTTTCCTTTGTATATTTATAAGCAATATTCCACCCATAACCCCATATAGAAAAATAATCATATGCATATTTTTATCAGAAATGGGTTAAATATATTCCTATGTATGTTTAACTACAATATTCCATCCGTAATCCCCATGTAGAAAAATAATTATATGCATATTCTTAAGAGAAATGGGTAAATAGGTTCCTATGTATATTTATAAACAATATTCCACCTATAATCCCGTAAGTGAAACATATTTATATGCATATTCTTATCAGAAATCGGTTAAATAGGTTTACTATGTATATTTGTAAACATAGTCCACCAATAATTCCCATGTAGAAAAATAATTATATGCATATTCTTATCAGAAATGGGTTAAAAAGGTTCCTATGTATATTTATAAACAATATTCAACACATTATCCCTATATAGCAATATAATTATATGCATATTCATATCAGAAATAGGTTTAATATGTTGCTATGTACATTTTAAACAATATTCCATCCATAACCCCTATGTAAAAAAATAATTATATGCATATTCTTATCAGAAATGGGTTAAATAGGTTCCTATATATATTTATAAACAATATTCACCCATAATCCCCATACTGAAAAATATTTATATGCATATTCTTATCAGAAAGGGGTTAAATAGGTTACTATGTATATTTATAAACAATAATTCCCATGTAGAAAAATAATTATATGCATATTCTTATCAGAACTGGGTTAAATAGGTTCCTATGTATATTTATAAACAATATTCCACCTATAAAATCCCCATACATGCATATGCTTATCAGAAATTGGTTAAATAGGTTACTATGTATTAAATATATATTCCACCAATAATCCCCATGTAGAAAAATAATTATATGCATATTCTTATCAGAAATAGGTTAAATACGTTCATATGTATATTTATAAACAATATTCCACCTATAATGCCCATGTAGAAAAATAATTATATGCATATGTGTTAGTGGGAGAAATTGTCACCCATGATGTGTGTCAGTGGAAAGAATAGTGTCCCATCATTGGTTTCACTGGGAGAAATAGTACTGCATTTTTGGTGTCATTGTTAAGAATAGTGAGCCATCATTGGGAGGAATAGTCACCTATCATTGGTATCCGTGGGAGGAATAGTCAACTATCATTGGTGTCAGTGGAAGGAACAGTCAAACATCATTGGTGTCAGTATGACGTTATTGGTGACGGTGGAAGGAATATGAATGAATAAATGAATGAATGATTTGAATAGCGCTGCACATGCGAACTGAAACTCAAGAAATAGGCGTATCATTGGTGTAATTTTATTGGTGTCAGTGTGAGAAATAGTACCCCATTTTTGGTGTCAGTAGGAAGAATAGTAGTAATTAGTGTTAGTGGGTGAAATCGTTGACCCACGAATCAGTGAAAAAAAGTGGGATGAGTTCGAAAAATAGTACCGCTTTGTTCGTTTCAGTGTGAAGGATCGTGTATTTATGGGAGAAATAGTGAGCCCATCATTATGTCAGTGGGAGGAATAGTCAAGGAATACGGTTTGAGTTTACCAACAAAACGTTAAGATGAGACGTTGAGTGTGACACGGTATACATTAGGATTTGTTATATGCATTTTCTTCAAACATATGGATTACACTGGCTGAGAGATAGTTAGTGGGAAAGTAAACAATAAGGCTATGCTGATATTTTGCATTCTACCAACGATCACTGCTATGCTTCTGTAAGAATTATTCAACTATTTCGAATCCAAGTAAAACCGTCTGACAGATGTGAACTCCACAATATCTGGTAATCCGTATTTCTGTTTTTTTTATTACTCTTTTATTGGCATTACTCTCAGTGCTATCCGGAGATGTACTAGATTTAGAGTAAAACAAAAAATTCTCAGCCTATGTGTGGGAAGGAACAGTGAAACATAATGAGTGTTAGTTGGAGAAATAGTGATGAATGAATGAATAGTATGAACTTGGTGTCAGATAAAGGGCTTTTGAAAACCAGTGCGCATTTTTATAATTTCGAGAGATAGTTGCAAATGCAATTAAGGTAGAATGTCGGGATGTAGCAATAAGATCAGATTGTTTGATAATCGATGGTCCACTGGTCCACAACAAAATATCAGTGAGACGTTTTACATGGTTGAGAAAAACGTCAGGTTACACAATATTTATAAAAGCCCTGATAATAGTGAGTTGGTTGCGAGACATGTTAAGAATGTTATAACATTAGGTATACATTACAATTTCTTTAAACATATCAAATATAGCAGTAAGGTAACACGTATTACTCCTTGACAATTTAAATCGGTTTCTTTAACCAAATTAATAGGCAGTAGCCTATTAGTGTTTTAGAGATAGTTGCATTAGAGTACAAAGACATTGATATTTGTTGAGATAAAGATAAACACAAAATAGAACAGAATCAAAGCCGTGAGTCGGTCTATAGAGATCGTTACAATCTGTATTTCACAAGCAAATTGTCATTGGACAATGACATTGGACAATTAGATGTAAGATAGGTCACAAAATATAGCAATAAGAGAAGATAAGTTGTTGAACAGGGTATTGCAATTGCAACTCTCTGATGAGTGAGCATTGCTTTTCGTCTTATTTAAGGTATTGGTAACTATTTGTCCGATAATATAAACGTGAGAGCTGCAACTTTATCTTAATGTTCGGTTGTCGGGAGACTTTATGTTCGGTGTAATCCTGACATTATTTATGATAATACAAGAGTATATAGAATTACGTTAATGAGATTTTGAGCAAGCAGAGTACGAAAAGATGTATCCGGAGATGTGCCAGATTTAGAGTAATGCAACACATTCTCAGCCAGTGAGCGAAATAGTACACATCATTGGTGTCAGTTGGAGGAATAGTAGTGTGTCAGATAAAGTCACAAAATATTTAGCAGGAATTTAGAAAACCAGTGCGCTTTTTTTATTTTTGAAAGATAGAATAAGATAGAGATAGATTTAAGGTATTAGTAGATTTAGATTAAAACAAAAAATTTTCAGCCTATGTGTGGAAGGAGCAGTGAAACATAATGAGTGTCAATTGGAGAAATAGTGATGAATGAATGTACTTGATGTCAGATAAACGGCTTTTGAAAACCGGCTTTTGAAAACCAGTGCGCATTTTTATAATTTCGAGAGATAGTTGCAAATGCAATTAGGGTAGAATGTCGGGATGTAGCAATGAGATCAGATTGTTTGATAATTCATGGTCCACAACAAAATAACAGTGAGACGTTTTACATGGTTGAGGAAAACGTCAGGTTACACAATATATATAAAAGCCCTGATAATAGTGAGTTGGTTTGCGAGACATGTTAAGAATGTTATCACATTAGATGTTATCACATTACATTTTCTTCAAACATATCAAATATAGCAGTGAGGCAACACGTATTACTCCTTGACAATTTAAATCGGTTTCTTTAACCATTTCGGAATAGCAATGAGATCAAATTGTGTGATAATTGCTGCATCAAGATAGCATTGATATCACCTAAATGTGAATTTGCATTACACAATCCGTTTTCCTTGGTTTAGCAAATCAGCAAAATAACACTGTACAAATATATAGCGAAAAAGTCCTTATAATAGTAAGTGGTTTTCGAGAAATGTCAACGAGGTTGACACGGTTATACATTAGGATTATTTGATGTGGATGTTAAATAGATGCATAAAACATATCAAGTATAGCAGTGAGACGGATTAACACTTGCTGAGAGACAGGTTGAAGCGCTAGTTGCTAGTTGCTAGTTGTTTAGTTGCGCTAGTGAAATGTCCAAATAAATTCCAAAATTATTACAACAGAAAGTCGGAATTGTGATGGGATGATTTCTGCATAACACAAAATAGAGCACACTAAAGTGTGCACCGTGAGTCGGTTTTGTTTCAAGCACATTTTCAGAATATTTTACATTACGTTTACGACAAGGTTGCATCAATGCTAAGTATAGTAAGACGAGAAGATAGCTGTTGCACGGTAATTTCACCATATTGCACTATCGAAATCAGGATCAGGATAAGCACTGAGATAGTTGATATAAAATAAGTGACTATTGCATTAAATGAGTAAAAAAAAAAACAGAAATACGGTTTACCTTAGATGTCAGACATTGCGGTGTTTAAGCATAGCTTAGCTATGTAAAACGGTTTGACTTGACTTCTTAAATAAGAACAGCAGTGAGACATGTCAGACGGTTTGAATTGGATTCGAACTAGTTGAATAATTCTTAAATTAGCACAGTGAGGCAAGCCCGACTTTTTCACTTACTTTTAAGATAGAAGACTTTAAGTGTTTTCATAGCTTACTTGAGAGTTTTCATAGCTTAGTTACTATAATTGAATTATGTTCAAAATACCAATATTAATATTGGACAATATTTTAAAGGCTGAATTACGTTATTACAAACGAATAGAAACCATCTCAAGCCTATACCGATATTGTGCTCTATTTATGTTTTTCTATTTCTCTTTGCAATTCTGACATTCTGTGTTAATTTAGGTATTGTATCCAACAGTATAAACCGTAAGCCCTGTAACTTTATCGCAAAGAATATATACTGGCTCAATGTTATCCTGACTTTAGTTGTGCAACACACTCATTACGTTAATGCGACTAATCCTAAACCGATGTAAACCTCAATCTCACATCTTTATGTAAACACACATATACACATACACACATATTTTTATCAGGGCTTTTCTAAACCAGTGAGAGAAATAGTACCCCATTGTTGGTGAGAGTGGGAGGACATCATTGGTGGGCAAAGGAACTAAAGATGTCAGTGTGATTGGTGTGTTGTTGGTGTCAGTGGAAGGAATATTTAAATCATCATTTGTGAAAGGAATAATGACTCATCCGCGTTGTTGGTTCTTAATGGAAGGAATTGGTGCAAGTTTACTAACTTTGACCCATCATTGGTGTCAGTTGAAAGATTAGTAACCCATGTCATAGGGAGAAATAGTAAACGTTTGTTAGTTTCAGTGGTTGAAATAGTGAACACATCATTGGTGTGAGTGGAAGGAACAGTTACCCATTCATTGGTGTCAGAGAAAGGAACAGTGACCCATCATTGGTGTCATTGGGAGAAATGGTGATCCATCACTAGTGTCAGTGTGAGAAATAAACCCACAGTTTTGGTGTCAGTGGGATGAATAATGAATGATCATTGGTATCAGAAATGGGTTAAATATGTATGTATGTATATTTATAAACAATATTCAACCCATAATCCCCATATAGCAAAATAATTATATGCATATTCAAACAGAAATATGTTTAATATGTTGCTACATATATTTATAAACAATAATCCACCCATAATCACAATGTAAAAAAATAATTATATGCATATTCTCATCAGAAATGGGTTAAATAGGTTCCTATGTATATTTATATACAATATTCCACCCATAATCCCCATGTAGAAAAAGAATTATATGCATATTCTTATTAGAAATTTGTTAAATATATTCATATGTATGTTTAACTGGAATATTCCATCCATAATCCCCATGTGGAAAAGTAATTATATGCATACTCTCATGAGAAATAGGTTAAATAGGTTACTATGTATATTTTAAAACAGTATTCCACCCATAATCCCTATGTAGAAAAATAATTATATACATATTCTTATCAGAAATAGGTTAAATACATTCCTATGTATATTTATAAACAATATTCCACCCATAATCCCCATGTAGAAAAATAATTATATGCATATTTTTATCATAAATGGGTTAAAATAACCCCTCTCTTCTTAGAATTCGTGCTTGCTGTGAAGATAATCGGGAACTGGCTATTGGAGCAATTAGGTGGAGATGAGTCTTTGAAGTGTGTCTCCTGCACACATAAAATATCGCAGTGAGATTCTTTAGCCAGTGTCCAAAGTGAAGACCTTTTTGCTGGATGATTGAGGCCTTTGGTATTTATCGTTAGGAATGTGATAGGCATTCTGAATGTGGAGGAGACTAAACTGCCAAGGAGATCTAAGATGTTAGCTTGGTAGGAGTACTGTAGAAGTTTTCAGCAAGTGGTCGCTCTATAGAGTATGTGCTACGAGGTTAAGCTATATGGTAAAATAAGCCTAGGAATGATCGGCAACAAACAATGATACAAAACTAAAATTAAAAAAAATAAAAGCAAAAAAAAATAATAAGTTAGATAAGAAAACGAAGAACTGTGTGCCAAGAGGACGAACAGTCAGCCTATCAGGAAAGTAAGTGGCACTTGGCTAACTTGTGGGGGAAAAGTTCAAGTGGCCAGTCAGAGCCACGTAACAGGCCGGGACATAGATGCTGACTTAGTAGGACCCCGTTCAGCGATTAGAGAAGTAGCGAGGGCGCTGATTAAGTTGGGCATCAGGATGCGGGATAGAGTACCTGTGATTCTCAAATGGTGGATTTGTGTTTTCTGGGATTATTCCCCATGAGCGGAGAAGGTGCAAACCTTCATTCAGTGTAGAAGCTGTGAATTTAGCCCCCTTGTAAGTAATCAAAAGCTTAGTAGGATTAATCCACTTGTATGGAAGATTATGGTTTCTCAAAGCTTTGGTAACTGTATTAAGTTCCCTACGCGATTGGAGGGTATATTGTGATAAGTCCGCAAAAATTTGGAGGTGTGAATACGGATCCGGTAGGGATTTCTCGTTTCTAGATGCCCGCATGACATGGTAAAAGTGTATGCGTAGAATCACATCCCGTGGAATGGTGTCAGGAAGGGATGGTGGTTTTGGCAGACGGTGGATACGATCAATCACCATTTCCATATTTTTTAGTTCGGTCAGTAATGCTTCGAAAAGCCCATTAGCATAGCTTGTTAGTTCGTGGGGTTTCACTGTTTCTGCCACTCCTCTGATTTTGATGTTGTTACGACGTGACCTGTCCTCCAGGTCCGCCAGCTTGCTGATCCGCAAGATTATCCTCATGTGCATCAACGAGGTCGTTTACAGTCGATGCAAAACCCCCAAGCTGGTTTTCAATTTGTGACACTCTGCCTGAGACTGAGGTTATATCAGCATGTAGGCTCTGCATAATGGATAGCATATCTGACTGCAAATAATTCCTGAGGGTGGATAGCATGTCTTTGAGTGTAGTGTCTAGTATAGGCTGATTATTAGTTGGAAAGCTGGCAAATGGGTCAGGAGCACTGCAGGGGTTAACAGCATGTGTAAGGTTTAGGCTTAGGAACATATTTAACCCATTTCTGATAAGAATATGCATATAATTATTTTTCTACATGGGGATTATGGGTAGAATATTGTAGTTACACATACATAGGAATATATTTAACCAATTTCTCATAAGAATATGCATATAATTATTTTTTTACATGGGGATTATTGTTGGAATATTGTTTATAAATATACATAGGACCCTATTTAACCAATTTCTGACAAGAATATGTATATCATTATTTTTCTATATGGGGATTATAGTGGAAAATTGTTTATAAATATACATCGGAACCTAATTAAAATATTTCTGATAAGAATATGCATATAATTATTTGTCTACATGGGGATTATGGGTGGAATATTGTTTGTAAATACACATAGTAACCTATTTCACCCATTTCTGATAATGATATGCATATAATTATTTTTCTACATGGGGACTATGGGTGGAAAATTGTTTCTAAATATACATAGTAACCTATTTCACCCATTTCTGATAATGATATGCATATAATTATTTTTCTACATGGGGATTATGGGTGGAATATTGTTTATAAATATACATAGTAACCTATTTCACCCATTTCTGATAAGAATATGCATATAATTAATTTTCTACATGAGGATTATTGGTGGAATATATATCTAATACATAGTAACGTATTTAACCAATTTCTGATAAGAATATGCATATAATTATTTTTTCTACATAGGGATTATGGGTGGAATACTGTTTTAAAATATACATAGTAACCTATTTAACCAATTTCTCATAAGAATATGCATATAATTATTTTTCCACATGGGGATTATGGATGGAATATTGTAGTTAAACATACATAGGAATATATTTAACAAATTTCTGATAAGAATATGCATATAATTATTTTTCTACATGGGGATTATGGGTGAATATTGTTTATAAATATGCATAGGAACCTATTTAACCTACTTCTGATAAGAATATGCATATAATTATTTTTTTACATAGGGATTATGGATGGAATATTGTTTAAAATGTACATAGCAACATATTAAACCTATTTCTGATAAGAATATGCATATAATAATTTTTTTATATGGGGTTATGGGTGGAATATTGCTTATAAATATACATAGGAACCTATTTAACCCATTTCTGATAAGAATATGCATATAATTATTTTTCTACATGGGGACTATAGTGGAATATTGTTTATAAATATACATAGTAACCTATTTAACCCATTTCTGATAAGCATATGCATATAATTATTTTTCTACATCAGGATTATGGAAGGAATGTTGTTTATAAATATACATACCAACATATTTAACTCATTTCTGATAAGAATGTGCATATAAATATGTTTCATTATGGGGATTATAGGTGGAATATTGTTTATAAATATACATAGGAACCTATTTAACCCATTTCTGGTAAGAATATGCATATAATTATTTTTTTACATAGGGATTATAGGTGGAATATTGTTTATAAATATACATAGGAACCTATTTAACCCATTTCTGGTAAGAATATGCATATAATTATTTTTTTACATAGGGATTATGGGTGGAATACTGTTTTAAAATATACATAGTAACCTATTTAACCAATTTCTCATAAGAATATGCATATAATTATTTTTCCACATGGGGATTATGGATGGAATATTGTAGTTAAACATACATAGGAATATATTTAACAAATTTCTGATAAGAATATGCATATAATTATTTTTCTACATGGGGATTATGGGTGAATATTGTTTATAAATATGCATAGGAACCTATTTAACCTACTTCTGATAAGAATATGCATATAATTATTTTTTTACATAGGGATTATGGATGGAATATTGTTTAAAATGTACATAGCAACATATTAAACCTATTTCTGAAATGAATATGCATATAATTATATTGCTATATAGGGATTATGTGTTGAATATTGTTTATAAATATGCATAGGAACCTATTTAACCTACTTCTGATAAGAATATGCATATAATTATTTTTTTACATAGGGATTATGGATGGAATATTGTTTAAAATGTACATAGCAACATATTAAACCTATTTCTGATAAGAATATGCATATAATAATTTTTTTATATGGGGTTATGGGTGGAATATTGCTTATAAATATACATAGGAACCTATTTAACCCATTTCTGATAAGAATATGCATATAATTATTTTTCTACATGGGGACTATAGTGGAATATTGTTTATAAATATACATAGTAACCTATTTAACCCATTTCTGATAAGCATATGCATATAATTATTTTTCTACATCAGGATTATGGAAGGAATGTTGTTTATAAATATACATAGCAACATATTTAACTCATTTCTGATAAGAATGTGCATATAAATATGTTTCATTATGGGGATTATAGGTGGAATATTGTTTATAAATATACATAGGAACCTATTTAACCCATTTCTGGTAAGAATATGCATATAATTATTTTTTTACATAGGGATTATGGGTGGAATACTGTTTTAAAATATACATAGTAACCTATTTAACCCATTTCTCATAAGAATATGGATATAATTTTTTTTCTACATGGGGATTATGGATGTAATATTGTAGTTAAACATACATTAATACATACCAGAGGCACGAGACTAACGTATTTTTGGACTCTAGTTGATATTGAATAAGGGGAAGGGTTTGGGGGGGGCGGCCGCTGGACAGCCCTGTATAACCAGTATAAAATAATATGTATAGGGTTCGAGCGGGAGGGATGTTGCAGGGGAAGGGGTACATCTCCAAGTGGGGGCGCTCCGTGTATCCATCTCCTATGCCTCCCCCCTTTGGGAGGGGTAGGCGATGGATGCCGGTGCTGGAGCTCACCCCTGAGAGAGAAGCCCCGCAGTGTGGAATGGGAAAATTTCCATATGGGCGGGCTTTCAGCGAAATGAGCGCCACGGGGTGGTGGTGGGGTGACGGGGTGGAGGGTGAAGAGGGCGGGGTAGAGGGGGGGAACGGGGAGGAGGGAATCAGGGTAGAGGGAGGGGGAAGGGAAGGGGGGTTAGGGGGTGGGTGGGGCATAAGTGGGGGGAGGGACTAGAAGGGGGAGGGGGAATTTGCAGGAAGTGTTCGAGAGGAGCAGAATATAGAGGCGAACACGCGCCCCACTAGCTATGCCTGAGATCAAATTTATATCTTATAATGTAAAAGGGTTAAACTCACCTAAGAAAAGACACAAAATATTGAGGGAACTGTGTCTCCTGCGCGGGGACATAGTCTTCCTACAGGAGACCCACCTGACTCTCGATACAAGGGTCAGGTTGTTTGCCCCTAGGATCCCTCAATGATTCTACGGGGACTCTCCTACCAGGGGGTCAAGGGGAGTCGCCATAGGGTTGTCTAAGGCATCGAATTTCTCAGTGAGGGATAGACTGGTAGACCCTTGATGGTCGTTATATTTTTTTAAAAGGTTCAATCGGATCAAGAATGTTTACATTGGGTAATGTCTATTGCCCTAACAGAAGCCCAACTATTTTCTTGGGACAAGTGTTGGAGAAGTTGCTGGTATTTGGGGAAGGGGAGGTGGTCTTAGCAGGGGATTTAAATTTCTGTTTGGACCCTGCTCTAGATAGTACGTCTCGTGCCCAGGGGATAAAGAAGGTGTCATTAGAGGCAATCAGGCGTACATTATTCCACAGCCAGTTAATGGATGTGTGGAGAGTGCAACATGCTAAAGAAAGGGATTTCACCTTCTTCTCCCCTGTGCACGGGACTTACTCCAGACTGGACTACATTTTTGTGGACCACAATTTATTGGAGGGGGTCATAGAAACTAAAATAGAAATAACGACCCTTTCAGACCACTCCCCAGTTACGATGAGGCTGAAGTTACCAGAAGCGGCGACAGGTCCTTTTTCGTGGAGGCTGAATGAGGATTTGTTCAGGGACCCCGAAGTTCTAGAGCAGATCCAGAACGAGGTGAATTTTTTCTTCAATACAAATGATACGGGCGAGGTATCACCCGCTATTCCATGGGAGGCGCATAAAGCCTATATCCGAGGGTCTCTTATAGCCATAGGTGCAGGCTGGAAAAAGAAAAGTAAGGAAGAAAGGGCAAAACTGGTAGAGGAGTTATTCAATTTGGAACAAGCACATAAAAAGGCCAAAGGGCAGGATCAGGACTGTTACCGTTTATTGGTTGCTAGGAGAGAGGAGCTGAGGGACATGATGGAGCAGGATGCCAAGAGAGCCATCAATTTAATAGCCAGGGACAAATATCTCTGGGCAAACAAATCGAGCAAACATCTAGCCAGATTAATAAGGAAAAAAAGAGGGCAGAATTTTATTGATAAAATAAACAGCTCAGGAGGGAAAGAGATAGTGACCAACGGAGGCATGGCAGAGGAGTTTAGAAAATTCTTCACAGATCTTTATTCTATAGGGCAAAAGGGGGGGAGGTTAGCGCCCAGGTAGCAAGGAGCAGGGAATTCCTAAAAGAAGCAGGTTTAAAGGTGCTGCCCACAGAGGACAGGGATCACTTGGATAAACCAATCGAGGAAGAGGAAATTTTATCAGCCTTAAGAGATTCCCCGAAGGGTAAGAGCCCAGGCCCAGATGGTTTCTCCACCATCTACTTAGAGAAAATGAAACACTTACTAGCCCCTAGGTTGTGTCAATATTGGAATGATCTAGGCACCAGGTGTGAGATGGAAGGTGAGGCATTGTCCGCTATGATAACCCTGATATTGAAAGAAGGGAAGGATGCCAGGTTGTGTTCAAGCTACCGGCCCATATCCCTGTTAAACGCAGATGTTAAATTATACGCCAAGGTTATGGCTAATAGACTGAAGAGATGTATGGCTGATCTGGTGCACCCGGACCAGTCCGGCTTTGTCCCCGGAAGACAGTGCAGGGACAACGGGGTGCGGGCTGTGCTGCTGTCGGAGTTTTGTAAATGCAGGGGACCCCCAGCTCTATTCCTGTCGATAGACGCCGAAAAGGCATTCGACAGGGTAGACTGGGGGTTCTTGATGAACACGCTGGAAGCCATGGCGTTCGGGTCTAGGTTTATTTCCTGGGTCAAGACTCTATATAGTAGCCAAACAGCAGCTGTAAGGGTTAACGGAGCCATTTCAAAACCTTTTGGGATGGTAAACGGTACAAGGCAGGGCTGCCCCTTGTCCCTTGAACCTCTCCTGGCCACCATCCGGAACAGTCCTGACTGTAGTGGGGGGAGGGTGGGAATGGAGGAGCATAAGTTGTTGGCATTTGCCGACGACGTTCTATTCTTTATCTCAAACCCTAGAATAACACTCCCCAATGTGCTCCAAATCCTCAGAACATATGGAGAAGTCTCCAATTTTAAAATCAACCTGGTAAGTCCGAAATCTTAAATATCAGCCTATCTAAGCAGGAAGAAGCCCATTTAGCTGCAGTGTTTCACTTTCCCTGGAAAAGAGAGATCAGGTATTTGGGAATTATGCTAGCCAATACCATCAAAGAGTTATTTCAAAAAAATGATATACCACTGTTAGACGATATCAGGCAAGAGGTTAGAAGACTGCGGTCTAGGCCGCTCACATGGTTTGGACGAGCAAACACGGTTAAAATGATGATTACCCCGAAAATCTGGTATAAATTCCAACTGCTGCCGATCCCTTTACCAAGGTATTTTTTGAAGGCTTTAAGGAAATTAATCAGTGAAGCTGTCTGGGGCGGCAAAAAAACGCGTATCTCCTCTGTAACATTGAGCAGAGGAATAAAAAAAGGGGGAATAGCGTTACCAGACTTTAATAGGTACTATATTGCAGTTGTGCTTTCACGGGTCACTGAATGGAGCAAGAAAGGGACGGATAAACGGTGGGTGGACATCGAGTTCTCCTTAAGTAATAATAATTTGGCATACTCACTATGGAACCCTCCAAAATACAGAGCACTTAGCACCAACACATCTTTGTTAACGCAAAACACTTTTAAATATTGGGATAAAATACATACACAGCACAAATGGTCATATAATTCACAATTGATATATATGAAAAACTATTTATTTTTTGAACCAGGGAGGAGGGAGGTGGGGGGGGAATTGGTTAAAGGAGGATTCCATTCAACTGAAAAACTTCATTAGTAAGGGTAAAATCTGCACTTTCACGGAATTGAGTAGAGAATCAGAACTTTGGGTGATGGATAGATGGAGGTACCTCCAGCTCTCCCATTTTATCGGCAATCTACCGAAGCCACTCAGAAGTATAGAAGAGCTCAGACCGCTGGAGCAACTCTGTACGAAGGAGCACTCAGGAGGTGTTATTGCCCAAATATATAGAATATTGGGAGCAGAACAGGAGGAGGTAGTGCCTCCTTATATTAAAAGGTGGGAACAGGAACTGGGGTCACAGTGTAATAGGAACATGATAGAAAAAATTTTGAGATTGGCCCACCACACTTCATTAGACAATAGGAGAACGGAAATCCATTACAAAGTTCTTTCAAGATGGTACGCCACCCCAGACAGAGTAAGTAAAATGGACGGGACAAAGGCTAACACCTGCTAGAGGGGATGCTCAACTGTGGGCACAATGGCCCACATCTGGTGGGAATGTCCCATCATTAAGGCCTTCTGGAAAAAAATCCTGTCATTGACAAAGGACTTTATCAGGAGGGAAATTCAGGAAGATCCATGGGCTTGCCTCTTCCATGGGACTCAGGAATCAGTTAAGAGTTACAATTCCTCGCTGGTCCCTATAATATTAGATGTGGCCAAGAGGCAGATCGCCTTAAACTGGCTGAAACCATCGAGTCCCAACACGCGAGATTGGCTCTTTGGCCTTAATAAAATATTTAATGTTGAGTGCCTAGACTGGAAGGGAATGGAACCTGACGAGGATTCGGAGCATACAGGGAAGTGGTCAGGCTGGATCAAGTTTAAAAGATCATGGTCTTACTTAAAGGAGATTATATAAAATGTATAACAAGGAAGGGATTTACAGTCTGTTAGGAGCGACTAAGACGTGATTTGCATCTAAACGAGTAATGTCCTGCAGGGTGGGGAGGGGTAGGTGGGCGGGGAGGGCAGGGGGGGTTTCGGGGGATAAGTATGTTTATTTTCTTAATATATAGATTGATTTGTACCTTGAAATGCACCTGGCGGGAAATGATTTGTCATGAAAAACGATAAATAAAGATTTAAAAAAAAAAAATATGTTGCTATGTATATTTATAAACAACATTCCTTCCATAATCCCCATGTAGAAAAATAATTATATGCATATGCTTATCAGAAATTGGTTAAATAGGTTACTATGTATATTTATAAACATATTCCACCAATAATCCCAATGTAGAAAAATAATTATATGCATATTCTTATCAGAAATGGGTTAAATAGGTTACTATGTATATTTATAAACAATATTCCACCCATCATTCCCATGTAGAAAAATAATTATATGCATATTCTTATCAGAAAGGGGTTAAATAGGTTACTATGTATATTTATAAACAATATTCCACCCATAATTCCCATGTAGAAAAATAATTATATGCATATTCTTATCAGAAATGGGTTAAATAGGTTCCTATGTATATTTATAAACAATATTCCACCCATAATCCCCATATAGAAAAATAATTATATGCATATTCTTATCAGAAAGGGGTTAAATATATTCCTATGTATGTTTAACTACAATATTCCATCCACAATCCCTATGTAGAAAAATAATTATATGCATATTCTTACCAGAAATGGGTTAAATATGTTCCTATGTATGTTTAACTACAATATTCCATCCATAATCCCCATGTAGAAAAATAATTATATTGCATATTCTTATGAGAAATTGGTTAAATAGGTTACTATGTAAATTTAAAAACAGCATTCCACCCACAATCCCTATGTAGAAAAATAATTATATGCATATTCTTATCAGAAATGGGTTAAATATATTCCTATGTATGTTTAACTACAATATTTCATCCGTAATCCCCATGTAGAAAAATAATTATATGCATATTCTTAAGAGAAATAGGTTAAATAGGTTATTATGTATATTTTAAAACAGTATTCCACCCATAATCCCTATGTAGAAAAATAATTATATGCATATTCTTACCAGAAATGGGTTAAATAGGTTCCTATGTATATTTATAAACAATATTCCACCTATAATCCCGTAACTGAAACATATTTATATGCATATTCTTATCAGAAATTGGTTAAATAGGTTACTATGTATATTTATAAACATAGTTCACCAATAATCCCCATGTAGAAAAATAATTATATGCATATTCTTGTCAGAAATGGGTTAAATAGGTTACTATTTATATTTATAAACAATTTTCCACTATAGTCCCCATGTTAAAAAATAATTATATGCATATTCTTATCAAAAATGGGTTAAATAGGTTCCCATGTATATTTATAAACAATTTTCCACAATAGTCCCCATGTAGAAAAATAATTTTATGCTTATTCTTATCAGAAAGGGGTTAAATGGGTTAGTGTGTATATTTATAAACAATATTCCACCCATAATTCCCATGTAGAAAAATAATTATATGCATATTCTTATCAGAAATGGGTTAAAAAGGTTCCTGTGTATATTTATAAACAATATTCAACACATAATCCCTATATAGCAATATAATTATATGCATATTCATATCAGAAATAGGTTTAATATGTTGCTATGTACATTTTTAAACAATATTCCATCCATAATCCCTATGTAAAAAAATAATTATATGCATATTCTTATCAGAAATGGGTTAAATAGGTTCCTATATATATTTATAAACAATATTCACCCATAATCCCCATGTAGAAAAATAATTATATGCATATTCTTATCATAAATGGGTTAAATAGGTTACTATGTATATTTATAAACAATTTTCCACCCATAATTCCCATGTAGAAAAATAATTATGTACATATTCTTATCAGAAATGGGTTAAATAGGTTCCTATGTATATTTATAAACAATATTCCACCCATAATCCCCATATAGACAAATAATTATATTCATATTCTTATCAGAAATGGGTTAAATTGGTTCCTATGTATATTTATAAACAATATTCCACAATAATCCCCATATAGAATAATAATTATATGCATATTCTTATCAGAAATGTTTTAATTAGGTTCCTATGTATATTTATTAGCTATATTCCACCCATAACCCCATATAGACAAATAATTATATTCATATTCTTATCAGAAATTGGTTAAATTGGTTCCTATGTATATTTATAAACAATATTCCACCATAATCCCCATATAGAAAAATAATTATATGCATGTTCTTATCAGAAATTGGTTAAATAGGTTCCTATGCATATTTATAAACATATTCCACCAATAATCCCCATGTAGAAAAATAATTATATGCATATTTTTATCAAAAATGGGTTAATTCGTTTCCTTTGTATATTTATAAGCAATATTCCACCCATAACCCCATATAGAAATATAATTATATGCATATTCTTATCAGAAATATGTTAGATAGAGTCCTACGTATATTTATAAACAATATTCCACCAATAATCTCCATGTAGAAAAATAATTATATACATATTCTTATAAGAAATACTTTATTTAGGTTCTTATGTATATTTATAAACAATATTCTACCCATAATCCCCATATAGACAAATAATTATATTCATATTCTTATGAGAAATGTGTTAAATAGGTTAATATGTATATTTTAAAACAGTAGTCCACCCACAATCCCTATGTAGAAAAATAATTATATGCATATTCTTACCAGAAATCGGTTAAATATGTTCCTATGTATGTTTAACTACAATATTCCATCCATAATCCCCATGTAGAAAAATAATTATATTGCATATTCTTATGAGAAATTGGTTAAATAGGTTCCTATGCATATTTATAAACATATTCCACCAATAATCCCCATGTAGAAAAATAATTATATGCATATTTTTATCAGAAATGGGTTAAATATATTCCTATGTATGTTTAACTACAATATTCCATCCGTAATCCCCATGTAGAAAAATAATTATATGCATATTCTTAAGAGAAATAGGTTAAATAGGTTACTATGTATATTTAAAACAGTATTCCACCCATAATCCCTATGTAGAAAAATAATTATATGCATATTCTTACCATAAATGGGTTAAATAGGTTCCTATGTATATTTATAAACAATATTCCACCTATAATCCCATAAAAGAAACATATTTATATGCATATTCTTATCAGAAATGGGTTAACTATGTTGCTATGTATATTTATAAACAACATTCCTTCTATAATCCCCATGTAGAGAAATAATTAAATGCATATGCTTATCAGAAATTGGTTAAATAGGTTACTATGTATATTTATAAACATAGTCCACCAATAATCCCCATGTAGAAAAATAAATATATGCATATTCTTGTCAGACATGGGTTAAATAGGTTACTATTTTTATTTATAAACAATTTTCCACTATATTCCCCATGTTGAAAAATAATTATATGCATATTCTTATCAGAAAGGGGTTAAATGGGTTACCATGTATATTTATAAACAATATTCCACCCATAATTCCCATGTAGAAAAATAATTATAAGCATATTCTTATCAGAAATGGGTTAAATAGGTTCCTAGGTATATTTATAAACAATTTTCCACTATAGTCCCCATGTAGAAAAATAATTGTATGCATATTTTTTTCAAAAATTGGTTAATTAGTTTCCTTTGTATATTTATAAGCAATATTCCACCCATAACCCCATATAGAAAAATAATTATATGCATATTCTTATCAGAAATGGGTTAAATATATTCCTATGTATGTTTAACTACAATATTCCATCCATAATCCCCATGTAGAAAAATAATTATATTGCATATTCTTATGAGAAATTGGTTAAATAGGTTACTATGTAAATTTAAAAACAGCATTCCACCCACAATCCCTATGTAGAAAAATAATTATATGCATATTCTTATCAGAAATGGGTTAAATATATTCCTATGTATGTTTAACTACAATATTTCATCCGTAATCCCCATGTAGAAAAATAATTATATGCATATTCTTAAGAGAAATAGGTTAAATAGGTTATTATGTATATTTTAAAACAGTATTCCACCCATAATCCCTATGTAGAAAAATAATTATATGCATATTCTTACCAGAAATGGGTTAAATAGGTTCCTATGTATATTTATAAACAATATTCCACCTATAATCCCGTAACTGAAACATATTTATATGCATATTCTTATCAGAAATTGGTTAAATAGGTTACTATGTATATTTATAAACATAGTTCACCAATAATCCCCATGTAGAAAAATAATTATATGCATATTCTTGTCAGAAATGGGTTAAATAGGTTACTATTTATATTTATAAACAATTTTCCACTATAGTCCCCATGTTGAAAAATAATTATATGCATATTCTTATCAAAAATGGGTTAAATAGGTTCCCATGTATATTTATAAACAATTTTCCACAATAGTCCCCATGTAGAAAAATAATTTTATGCTTATTCTTATCAGAAAGGGGTTAAATGGGTTAGTGTGTATATTTATAAACAATATTCCACCCATAATTCCCATGTAGAAAAATAATTATATGCATATTCTTATCAGAAATGGGTTAAAAAGGTTCCTGTGTATATTTATAAACAATATTCAACACATAATCCCTATATAGCAATATAATTATATGCATATTCATATCAGAAATAGGTTTAATATGTTGCTATGTACATTTTTAAACAATATTCCATCCATAATCCCTATGTAAAAAAATAATTATATGCATATTCTTATCAGAAATGGGTTAAATAGGTTCCTATATATATTTATAAACAATATTCACCCATAATCCCCATGTAGAAAAATAATTATATGCATATTCTTATCATAAATGGGTTAAATAGGTTACTATGTATATTTATAAACAATTTTCCACCCATAATTCCCATGTAGAAAAATAATTATGTACATATTCTTATCAGAAATGGGTTAAATAGGTTCCTATGTATATTTATAAACAATATTCCACCCATAATCCCCATATAGACAAATAATTATATTCATATTCTTATCAGAAATGGGTTAAATTGGTTCCTATGTATATTTATAAACAATATTCCACAATAATCCCCATATAGAATAATAATTATATGCATATTCTTATCAGAAATGTTTTAATTAGGTTCCTATGTATATTTATTAGCTATATTCCACCCATAACCCCATATAGACAAATAATTATATTCATATTCTTATCAGAAATTGGTTAAATTGGTTCCTATGTATATTTATAAACAATATTCCACCATAATCCCCATATAGAAAAATAATTATATGCATGTTCTTATCAGAAATTGGTTAAATAGGTTCCTATGCATATTTATAAACATATTCCACCAATAATCCCCATGTAGAAAAATAATTATATGCATATTTTTATCAAAAATGGGTTAATTCGTTTCCTTTGTATATTTATAAGCAATATTCCACCCATAACCCCATATAGAAATATAATTATATGCATATTCTTATCAGAAATATGTTAGATAGAGTCCTACGTATATTTATAAACAATATTCCACCAATAATCTCCATGTAGAAAAATAATTATATACATATTCTTATAAGAAATACTTTATTTAGGTTCTTATGTATATTTATAAACAATATTCTACCCATAATCCCCATATAGACAAATAATTATATTCATATTCTTATGAGAAATGTGTTAAATAGGTTAATATGTATATTTTAAAACAGTAGTCCACCCACAATCCCTATGTAGAAAAATAATTATATGCATATTCTTACCAGAAATCGGTTAAATATGTTCCTATGTATGTTTAACTACAATATTCCATCCATAATCCCCATGTAGAAAAATAATTATATTGCATATTCTTATGAGAAATTGGTTAAATAGGTTCCTATGCATATTTATAAACATATTCCACCAATAATCCCCATGTAGAAAAATAATTATATGCATATTTTTATCAGAAATGGGTTAAATATATTCCTATGTATGTTTAACTACAATATTCCATCCGTAATCCCCATGTAGAAAAATAATTATATGCATATTCTTAAGAGAAATAGGTTAAATAGGTTACTATGTATATTTAAAACAGTATTCCACCCATAATCCCTATGTAGAAAAATAATTATATGCATATTCTTACCATAAATGGGTTAAATAGGTTCCTATGTATATTTATAAACAATATTCCACCTATAATCCCATAAAAGAAACATATTTATATGCATATTCTTATCAGAAATGGGTTAACTATGTTGCTATGTATATTTATAAACAACATTCCTTCTATAATCCCCATGTAGAGAAATAATTAAATGCATATGCTTATCAGAAATTGGTTAAATAGGTTACTATGTATATTTATAAACATAGTCCACCAATAATCCCCATGTAGAAAAATAAATATATGCATATTCTTGTCAGACATGGGTTAAATAGGTTACTATTTTTATTTATAAACAATTTTCCACTATATTCCCCATGTTGAAAAATAATTATATGCATATTCTTATCAGAAAGGGGTTAAATGGGTTACCATGTATATTTATAAACAATATTCCACCCATAATTCCCATGTAGAAAAATAATTATAAGCATATTCTTATCAGAAATGGGTTAAATAGGTTCCTAGGTATATTTATAAACAATTTTCCACTATAGTCCCCATGTAGAAAAATAATTGTATGCATATTTTTTTCAAAAATTGGTTAATTAGTTTCCTTTGTATATTTATAAGCAATATTCCACCCATAACCCCATATAGAAAAATAATTATATGCATATTCTTATCAGAAATGGGTTAAATATATTCCTATGTATGTTTAACTACAATATTCCATCCGTAATCCCCATGTAGAAAAATAATTATATGCATATTCTTAAGAGAAATAGGTTAAATAGGTTACTATGTATATTTTAAAACAGTATTCCACCCATAATCCCTATGTAGAAAAATAATTATATGCATATTCTTACCAGAAATGGGTTAAATAGGTTCCTATGTATATTTATAAACAATATTTCACCTATAATCCCCATACTGAAAAATATTTATATGCATATTCTTATCAGAAAGGGGTTAAATAGGTTCCTATGTATATTTATAAACAATATTCCACCCATAATTCCCATGTAGAAAAATAATTATATGCATATTCTTATCAGAATTGGGTTAAATAGGTTCCTATGTATATTTATAAACAATTTTTCACCCATAATCCCCATGTAGAAAAATAATTTTATGCATATTCTATCAGAAAGGGGTTAAATAGGTTACTATGTATATTTATAAACAATTTTCCACTATAGTCCCCATGTAGAGAAAAAATTATATGAATATTCTTATCAGAAATGTTTTAATTAGGTTCCTATGTATATTTATTAGCAATATTCCACCCATAACCCCATATAGATATATAATTATATGCATATTCTTATCAGAAATAGGTTAAATAGGGTCCTATGTATATTTATAAACAATATTCCACCAAAAATCTCCATGTAGAAAAATAATTATATGCATATTCTTATAAGAAATACTTCATTTAGGTTCCTATGTATATTTATAAACAATATTCTACCCATAATCCCCATATAGACAAACAATTATATTCATATTCTTGTCAGAAATTGGTTAAATTGGTTCCAATGTATATTTATAAACAATATTCCACCATAATCCCCATATGGAAAAATAATTATATGCATGTTCTTATCGGAAATTGGTTAAATAGGTTCCTATGCATATTTATAAACATATTCCACCAATAATCCCCATGTAAAAAAATAATTATATGCATATTTTTTTCAAAAATGGGTTAATTAGTTTCCTTTGTATATTTATAAGCAATATTCCACCCATAACCCCATATAGAAAAATAATTATATGCATATTCTTATCAGAAATGGGTTAAATATATTCCTATGTATGTTTAACTACAATATTCCATCCGTAATCCCCATGTAGAAAAATAATTATATGCATATTCTTAAGAGAAATAGGTTAAATAGGTTACTATGTATATTTTAAAACAGTATTCCACCTATAATCCCGTAACTGAAACATATTTATATGCATATTCTTATCAGAAATGGGGTAACTATGTTGCTATTTATATTTATAAACAACATTCCTTCCATAATCCCCATGTAGAAAAATAATTAAATGCATATGCTTATCAGAAATTGGTTAAATAGGTTACTATGTATATTTATAAACATAGCCCACCAATAATCCCCATGTAGAAAAATAATTATATGCATGTTCTTGTCAGAAATGGGTTAAATAGGTTACTATTTATATTTATAAACAATTTTCCACTATAGTCCCCATGTTAAAAAATAATTATATGCATATTCTTATCAGAAATGGGTTAAATGGGTTACTGTGTATATTTATAAACAATATTCCACCCATAATTCCCATGTAGAAAAATAATTATATGCATATTCTTATCAGAATAGGGTTAAATATATTCCTATGTATGTTTAACTACAATATTCCATCCGTAATCCCCATGTAGAAAAATAATTATATGCATATTCTTTTCAATCTTAGTTTATTTCAAAATAAAGATATAACAGAAAGATATAGTACCGTATAGTACAATATTGTATACATTATATACACAACAAGAAAAATATTGTAATAGTACATTAGATATAGAGGTTTGTAATGTATTAGTGTATTAACAAGTGTGGGGGGATCACCCTGTACCCACCTTTAAACTTTTGTGTGTTTGTGTTATCAGGAGATTCCTCCTCGTTGAGCTAAAACGCTGTATAGATCATTCAATCATTTGTTGTAGAAATTTACGTTGTTGAGCAATTCTGAAAATATAGTCTTTTATATATCAATTTGAGTGACTGGATCAGTACTTAAGAAAAGATAACAGAGAAAAAGGGATGAGTAAGAGCATGTGGAGAGACAGGGGTTGACAACAGACTTGGGGGGGGGCACCCCGACATGGCTAATCAGCGGGCAAAGACTGGGCATCGCTGATCCATATAAGGAAGTCATCCGAGTATCGAAACATCGACCATGAGGTCCAAGTGATGGAGAACTGTTCCTCCTTCCCTGCTTCCTGCGCCAGCAAACGCTCCAGATCTCCTATCCGATCCACCTCGATAGCCCAATCTCCCAAGGAAGGCACGTCTATTGTTCTCCAATGTCTGGGGATCACTGTCCTGACCGCGGCCAAAAAGTGGCGCAGTATGTCCTTTTTAATCAGCTTGAGTGGGCCCGGAAGCATAGATAGTATGGCTATCTCTGGTGTGGGCTCAATTGAGGTCGCCATTAGTCTGCTGTAAAGATCAAAGACCTTTTGCCAAAATTTCCGAATTGGAGGGCATGTCCACCATATGTGGAGCATTGTCCCACTAGAGGACAGGCATCTCCAACACGTACCTGAGATAGAGGGGTTAAATCGTTGGATAGTCGCCGGGCACCTGTACCATCTTGTTAATAGCTTAAACCCCTTTTCTTGATTCTTAGTTGCCAAAGAGATCTTATGTGTTAAAATAAAACTTTTTTGCCAATCAGTAGGGGAGATGGAATGCTGTAGATCTGTTTCCCATTTCCGCGTGTATGTTGGAAGGTCAGGGGTAGATGCTCTTAATAGAAGGGAGTATAATAGTGATACTACATGTGTTGGGGGATCTGGCTGTAAGAGCAGCTCATCAAAGTCTGTCGGGTCTTCTAGGATTTCTGAGATGGGGGAGAGAGTACGTATGTACGATATTAATTGACTCCTTTGTAACCACATGGTTGGGTGCCCCGTGTTCGTTTGGGGAGGTATGTCCGGTCTCAAAGATGGGTCAGCGCGTATTACCTGTGTTAAACGTCTGTGACTATCCCTATTCCAGGGTCCAAATCTCTCCTCAACCTCCGCCGGGGGGAAGGCCGGAGTCCCAAAGAGAGGAGTCATCGGGCCCCGGGGTTTAGATAATTTACTCTTTAATAACAGTCGGTCCCATATCTGTAAAGTCTGACGGGTAAGGGCAGTAGAGAGGGTACCACCTCTACGCCGAGTCGCAGGTGTCCACGGCAGGGCGCAGAGATCAGCCTCATTGAGATGTTCCTCCAATTGAACCCAGATCTTGGAGGAGGAATGGTGAAACCAGTCCACAATACGTGTGAGTACCGCTGCCCTGTGGTAGGAGGAAGCATCAGGGACCCCCGCCCCCCCCGGGCCTTCGGGAGAATCATTGTGTCGTATTTTATCCTGGGGCGGTTACCTTGCCATATAAATTTAGAAAAAATCTGGCGAAGCTTTCTGAAAAACGGGGCAGGAATGTGGATAGGTAAGGTTTGAAAAAGATAGAGGAATCGGGGGAGGACATCCATCTTTAAAACATTCACCCTACCCAACCAAGAGAGCTGTTTAGATGCGTATGTGGTCAGGTCCATTTGTGTTCTAAGAAGTAGGGGGGTGAAGTTGCTAGTGAATAATTGGGAAGCGTCTGTTGGGATATGGATTCCTAAGTAACGAATAGACAAGGAATTTGTCTTAAAAGGGAAGGAAGACGCAAGTTGTTTGAGAACTGTTTCTGGGAGTGAAATGTTGAGTATTTCTGATTTATTGTGATTAACTTTAAAGTTACTAACATTTCCATATCTCTGAAACTCCTGCATAATGGAGGGTAAAGAGACTTGCGGTTGGGTCACGAAGATGAGTAAGTCATCTGCAAATAGGGCAAGTTTAGTGTGTATGGGGCCTATACTAACGCCGTGGACAGCCGGGTTGTTTCTGAGGGCAATGGCTAGGTGTTCCATAACAAGAACATAGAGAATAGGGGACAAGGGGCACCCCTGTCGCGTTCCATTGCGGATAGTGAATTTTGGAGCTAGAGATCCATTTAGTCTAATCCTGGCGGAGGGAGAAGTGTAAAGGGACATTATTCTAGAGAGCATGTTATTGCCCAGACCCATTTGTTGTAGTGATAGACGCAAAAATTGCCAATCGACACGGTCGAAGGCCTTCTCCGCATCTACCGTTAGCAGGCACGATGGGACATTGTGGGTTCGAGCGTAATCTGCAATGAGAAGTGTTTTCAAGGTGTTATCTCGTGCCTCTCGTCCACTCACAAAGCCCACTTGATCTAAGTGTATGATTCGGGGTAGCAACGGTTGTAGTCTATTAGCCAGCACCTTTGCGTACACTTTCAGATCAACCCCTATCAGCGAGATGGGTCGGTAGTTAGCACATATAGTTAGGTCTTTGTCTGGTTTTGGGATGAGAGTGATATGCGCCTCTAGAGTTTGCGGTGGGAATATCGATCGCTCAGAGATTGAATTGAATACTTTTGTTAAGAAAGGGGTGAGAAGGGGAGCAAATTGTTTATAAAATTTCGGGGTAAAGCCATCAGGGCCCGGGCTTTTACCAGATGGGGTAGATGCAATGGCGCGGGCAACCTCATCTTCCGATATCGGAGCTTCCAAGTCCTCTATCGTTTCGTCATCTAGAGTAGGTAAAGCGTTTTGTGCGATATATGAGGCTTGCGCGTCCGCTTTAGAATAAAGGGGATCTGTGGGGCTTGTTACAGGTATGTTATAGAGGGATTGATAGTAGTCCCGGAAAACCTGTCCCATCTCAAAGGGTGACGAGACAATTTTCCCAGAACTGTCCCGTATATGGGGTATAAAGGTGTTGGGTTGTTTGGTATGTAGAGTGCGAGCTAGTGATCTACCACATTTATCTCGGAATTTGTACTGGTGAAAGGCTAGTTTGTCCGCAAATGTACGAGCTGATGCCTCATATAATTCCCTAAGCTGAGAGCGGGCGGAAGAGACCTCCGCAAGCACCTCCGCAGTCGGGGAGCGTTTATGGGTAGTCTCTAACGTCCTGAGTTTGTGTATAGCCGTGGTTATCGCGGCCGAGCGGCCTTTAATGCTCCCCCATTTAATGGGTGGTGAGGTATCATCAGAGGTGTGGTCTGTAAAAAAATTTGAGATAGTCTCCGCTATCCGAGTATCGAACCCTGGCTCAGTCAGAAGCGAGTCATTCAACCTCCATGTCCATTCTTTTATTGGCGTAGAGGGGACTGTAAGTGTCAGGAATACAGGAGAGTGGTCGGACCAAACCATCGGGTCTATTTCGCAATTTGGGGACCAGTCTAGACAACTGTGGTCGATCAAAAAGTAGTCTAAACGACTGTACGTTCGGTGCACGTTGGAAAAGTGTGTGTAGTTTCGTGATTCTGGGTACAATATCCGCCATATATCTACAAGATGCATATTGTAAATGGGACGTTTTAGGGCCCGTAGTTTAGGGAAGGACACAGAGGAACGGGATGTTGATGAATCCAAAAGTGGATCCATAGGAGTATTGAAGTCCCCTCCGAGTATGAGCTTACCCTCCGCGAAACCCGATAAGATCTTAAAATACTGTAAGGCCGATGGGATTTGGTGAGTGTTAGGTAAGTATAAGTTAGCTATTGTAAATTTAGTCCCCCATAGAGAGATTTTCACAAAGACGTACCTGCCCTGGGGGTCCGCCATATGATCAAGTAGTTCAATAGGGAGTGTTTTATGGAACGCAATAGATACTCCCTTAGATTTTTGTGTTGGATTGGTACTGTGGATCCATCTATTAAAGTATCTACTGGAGCAGGAAGGGGTGGATTCAGAGTGGAAGTGGGTCTCTTGCAACAATAGCACGTTAACTCGTCTTTTGTGCATCTGATATAGTATTTGCCCACGTTTCGAAGCAATGTTCAGCCCATTGACGTTGTATGAACAGAGTTTCAATTGGGGGCGTGAGGTTACCGTATGAGCCATGTCGGGGTGTTAGAGGCCGTGCAGGGGCAAGAACAATAGAATATATAAAAAAAAAAAAGGAAAAAAGGGGGGGGGGGGTACGGAGATAGGTTCGGGGTAGAGTGGGGAGAGGAGGTGGAATATAGAAGTGGTAAAAAAGAGGAAGAGAGAGGAAAAAGGAGAGGAATTAAAGGAGAAAGAAGAGTATGAGGGTAGTAGAAAAGGTAAGGTGTAAGTAAGAGGACACCTAAAAATATGTCCAGAAGACTAATGTGTTTGCTAGCGCAAAACACTGCGTGATATATCACGCTTTAGGCACAAACCGTGCCTGTCCTACTGTGGGGGGAAGGTTGAAATGGGTGGACCTGAGTCGTGATCCCGACAGCGACTCAGGCATGCATATAGTATATGTGGCACACTAATCATGTAAAACGTATGTGAAACATATATGGAACATAAGGCAGCTTAACGAGAACAGGTGAGAACAACCAATTAAATATCAGCAGTGGGTTTAAGTAGTTAACCTGGGATCATATAGAAAATACAATACAATTACATTGGTTCCCTCTTGTAATTAAATCAGTTAGTCACAACTGCAGTATGCGCATAGGGGCGCACGGGGAAATGGGGGGCCCACCCGGGGAGGCGTCCAGTCGCAACATGTGTGGCGCCTTCTAAATTTACAGCCTCCCAAAATGGGGGTTGATTAAGGCCGGTGGCCAAACCTCCCTCCGGTGCAGTTCCCCCACTCCCCCCACACCCCCCCCAACGCACGCCACAGAGGGAGGAGGTGAGAAGGATCAATCTAACATGAAGCAAAACATTTTATACAAAACTGTTGTTGTATTGTATCAGTACCTGACTCCCTTTTTAGTGAGAGTCTCAAGGTGACCATAGGCTTCTCTCCCGAACCCCAGCCATACAATAAATCGGCAAAGAGCAGGAAAAGCGCCAGAAGGTAAGACCCACGCTGTCACATCATCATTTACCAAGTGATCCAGGGATCTCGGGCAACTTCTGGGTTAATCTTCTGGAAAGGTAGGCCGTCTCATCCCTGGGCCAGAAGAGACTGACCTAGACCTAGGACGTCTGCGACGCTGTGGGAGTGAACCAAGTCCCAACTGTCTCGATCCGTCGACTGGAGGGTCTAGCCAGTTCAAGATATCTACCGGCTCTTGCTCAAGAAATATGAAAAAGTCAGGTAGTTGATCTGGATCGGAGAGCGTGAACCTGCTATCTCCCCGGGTCACCTTGATGCTGAAGGGGTGGCCCCATGTGTAGGAGGCACCGGCTTGTCGTATAAGATCTAGTAGAGGGCGCACCACTCGACGCATGTATAGCGTATTGCGAGATAAGTCAGGGTATAGATGGATAGAGGCTCCAAAGAAGTCCACTGGGCCCACGTTCCATGCTTTCCGCATGATCTCCTCCTTCAAGGTATAATAGTGGACCCGGCAGAGGACATCGCGGGGGCGACCCTCCCGGGCTCCCCCCGGTCCACCCACCCTGTGAACACGATCCAGTTCAATTGGTGATGTTGCCTCTCTGCCCAGCACTTTATTGAGGATAGATATGACAGTGGGTTTCAGTTCCGCTCCCGATGTTGCTTCAGGTAGACCTTGCAATCTAATATTGTTCCTGCGACTGCGGTTTTCGCTGTCTTCGATGCGAAGCTGCTGTTGGCGTAGGCGACGGAGATGTGTCACGGATATAGTTTCAAGGGCTGTTTTACGTGCCTCATGGTCATCTTGAGCAGTATGTAAGACTGATACCGCTTCCTCATTAGCTGTAACTTTTTGTCTCAGCGCGTTCAGTTCTACTTGTAGGGAATCTTCTATCTTGCTCGCCCAGGATTCAAAGTCAGTTCTGAAGGCAGACAATAGGGCCGTGGCTTCCGTTCTGATGGGCACTCCCGTCAGGGGGTGAGGGGTTGTCCGTAGTTCCCCGGTGTCTGTGTCTTGTGATGTGGCTGACCTTGTAGAGGAGGCTGATGGCTCTCCTCTGAGTTCTTGGAGTTTCTCATTTGCGTCCCCAGTCATGTTACCTGTTACTAGAGTGGCGGTGGGTGGCTTGGTCTTCCCTGGGTTGCGGCCAGGCGCCATCTTGTCTTTAGGGGTTCGGGGATCAGTCGGCGTTGTTCTAAGTAGGTACCTCTGTATGGTGCCTTGTTGAGGGTCAGTAGGTTCCGAGGAGTGTGAGCTAGCTGCCGCCATGTAGAATGCAGGTGCGCTGTATTGCGGGATTAGCCTGTGGCTGTCGGGATGGCACGGGTCTCAGGGGTGTGCGGCTTCAGCCATCCATGGTTGATTGCTCTCTATCGGAGCCCCTTCCGCCATATAGAAAGGGGGGTCTGGGGGGCAGACTCGAGGGAGCAGCAATGTCCCCCTGTCAGTGCGGGTGGCTCTTTTAAATATTGTGTGTGCGCAGATACAAAGGGAGGAGAGCACAGTCCGGATATGATTAGTCCCTTCACAGTGTGGGCCCAACTTCACTGTCACGGTCGCAAGATGGCGACCAGTGCTAAATGTCCCCAAATGATAAAAGAGCCTGTACCTTAATCTCTGGGGCAGTGGAGGGGTGTCCACCCTGTAGGATGAATTGCTGGATGGCTCCTGTGTCTCCCACTGCAGGCCCAAGGTCCAGTAGTCTTGTAGGCCCCCCAGGCCTCGGATCCGCTGTAAGCTGTGGGTATCCGGGGCCCCACAGTCGTCAGCTCCAGAAGCAGCAGTCTTGGGTGTAGGCCGGGGGAGTGTAGGCCGATCGATCGCCCCCCGCACCGCCGATCGCGGTACTCGAGTCCGGGGATTCCGGCTGTCCTGTAGGCCGCAGGATGGTGGCCGGTGTTCAGTGCAGGGCCGGCAGCGGCCTAGGATCGGATGGCGGCCGGCGTTTGGTAGGCCGCAGGTGTTCGGGGCCCACAGCCGTTAGTTCCGGAGGTAGCTGTGCTGATTATAGGCCGATCGGGCACCCCCCCGTACCGCCGATTGCGGTACGCGAGTCCGGGGATTCCGGCTGTCCTGTAGGCCGCAAGATGGCGGCCGGCGTTTAGTGTAGGGCCGGCGGCGGCCTGGGAGCAGGTCAATCCTCAGGCAATACTGGTCAATTTGCCCCCAAAATACTGCAGCCAGCCCCTGACAGTCGTGGGGCACAGATGGGGGAGAATATTAGGTTGTATTGGCCGCGGATGGCTCCGGATTGCAGAGGACTCGGCGGAGCTCCTCTGCAGCACGTCCACCCACCTCAACGTCCGGACACGCCCCCTCTATATGCATATTCTTAAGAGAAATAGGTTAAATAGGTTACTATGTCTATTTTAAAACAGTATTCCACCCATAATCCCTATGTAGAAAAATAATTATATGCATATTCTTACCAGAAATGGGTTAAATAGATTCCTATGTATATTTATAAACAATATTCCACCTATAATCCCGTAACTGAAACATATTTATATGCATATTCTTATCAGAAAAGGGTTAACTATGTTGCTATGTATATTTATAAACAACATTCCTTCCATAATCCCCATGTAGAAAAATAAATAAATGCATATGCTTATCAGAAATTGGTTAAATAGGTTACTATGTATATTTATAAACATAGTCCACCAATAATCCCCATTTAGAAAAATAATTATATGCATATTCTTGTCAGAAATGGGTTAAATAGGTTACTATTTATATTTATAAACAATTTTCCACTATAGTCCCCATGTTGAAAAATAATTATATGCATATTCTTATTGGAAATGGGTTAAATGGGTTACTGTGTATATTTATAAACAATATTCCACCCATAATTCCCATGTAGAAAAATAATTATATGCATATTCTTATCAGAAATGGATTAAATACGTTCCTTTGTATATTTATAAGCAATATTCCACCCATAACCCCATATAGAAATATAATTATATGCATATTCTTATCAGAAATGGGTTAAATATATTCCTATGTATGTTTAACTACAATATTCCATCCGTAATCCCAATGTAGAAAAATAATTATATGCATATTCTTAAGAGAAATAGGTTAAATACGTTACTATGTATATTTTAAAACAGTATTCCAACCACAATCCCTATGTAGAAAAATAATTATATGCATATTCTTACCAGAAATGGGTTAAATAGGTTCCTATGTATATTTATAAACAATATTCCACCTATAATCCCGTAACTGAAACATATTTATATGCATATTCTTATCAGAAATGGGTTAACTATGTTGCTATGTATATTTATAAACAACATTCCTTCCATAATCCCTATGTAGAAAAATAATTAAATGCATATGCTTATCAGAAATTGGTTAAATAGGTTACTGTGTATATTTATAAACATAGTCCACCAATAATCCCCATGTAGAAAAATAATTATATGCATATTCTTGTCAGAAATTGGTTAAATAGGTTCCTATGCATATTTATAAACATATTCCACCAATAATCCCCATGTAAAAAAATAATTATATGCATATTTTTATCAAAAATGGGTTAATTAGTTTCCTTTGTATATTTATAAGCAATATTCCACCCATAACCCCATATAGAAAAATAATTATATGCATATTCTTATCAGAAATGGGTTAAATATATTCCTATGTATGTTTAACTACAATATTCCATCCGTAATCCCCATGTAGAAAAATAATTATATGCATATTCTTAAGAGAAATAGGTTAAATAGGTTACTATGTATATTTTAAAACAGTATTCCACCCATAATCCCTATGTAGAAAAATAATTATATGCATATTCTTACCAGAAATGGGTTAAATAGGTTCCTATGTATATTTATAAACAATATTCCACCTATAATCCCGTAACTGAAACATATTTATATGCATATTCTTATCAGAAATTGGTTAAATAGGTTACTATGTATATTTATAAACATAGTTCACCAATAATCCCCATGTAGAAAAATAATTATATGCATATTCTTGTCAGAAATGGGTTAAATAGGTTACTATTTATATTTATAAACAATTTTACACTATAGTCCCCATGTTGAAAAATAATTATATGCATATTCTTATCAGAAATGGGTTAAATAGGTTCCCATGTATATTTATAAACAATTTTCCACAATAGACCCCATGTAGAAAAATAATTTTATGCTTATTCTTATCAGAAAGGGGTTAAATGGGTTACTGTGTATATTTATAAACAATATTCCACCCATAATTCCCATGTAGAAAAATAATTATATGCATATTCTTATCAGAAAAGGGTTAAAAAGGTTCCTATGTATATTTATAAACAATATTCAACACATAATCCCTATATAGCAATATAATTATATGCATATTCATATCAGAAATAGGTTTAATATGTTGCTATGTACATTTTTAAACAATATTCCATCCATAATCCCTATGTAAAAAAATAATTATATGCATATTCTTATCAGAAATGGGTTAAATAGGTTACTATGTATATTTATAAACAATATTCCACTCATAATCCCCATGTAGAAAAATAATTATATGCACATTCTTATCAGAAATTGGTTAAATAGGTTCCTATGTATATTTATAAACAATTTTCCACTATAGTCCCCATGTAGAAGAATAATTATATACATATTCTTATCAGAAATGCTTTAATTAGGTTCCTATGTATATTTATTAAAAATATTAAAACCATAACCCCATATAGAAATATAATTATATGCATATTCTTATCAGAAATAAGTTAAATAGGGTCCTATGTATATTTATAAGCAATATTCCACCAATAATCCCCATGTAGAAAAATAATTATATGCATATTCTTATCAGAAATACTTTAATTAGGTTCCTATGTATATTTATAAACAATATTCCACCCATAATCCCATATAGAAAAATAATTAAATGCCTATTCTTATCCGAAATGGGTTAAAAAGGTTCTTATGTATATTTATAAACAATATTCCACCCATAATCCCCATATAGACAAATAATTACATTAATATTCTTATGAGCAATGGGTTAAAAACGTTTCTATGTATATTTATAAACAATTTTCCACCATACTTCCCATATAGAAAAATAATTATATGCATATTCTTATCAGAAATTGGTAAATAGGTTCCTATGTATATTTATAACAATTTTCCACCATACTCCGCATATAGAAAAATAATTATATGCATATTCGTATCAGAAAAGGGTTAAATAGCGTCCTATGTATATTTATAAACAATATTCCAGCAATAATCCCCATGTAGAAAAATAATTATATACATATTCTTATCAGAAATGCTTTAATTAGGTTCCTATGTATATTTATAAATAATATTCTACCCATAACCCCCGTATAGAAAAATAATTATATGCATATTCTTATCAGAAATGGGTTAAATATGCTCCTATGTATATTTATAAACAATATTCCACCCATAATACCCATGTAGAAAAATAATTATAAGTGTATTCTTATCAGAAATGGGTTAAATAGGTTACTATGTATATTTATAAACAATATTCCACTCATAATCCCCATGTAGAAAAATAATTATATGCACATTCTTATCAGAAATTGGTTAAATAGGTTCCTATGTATATTTATAAACAATTTTCCACTATAGTCCCCATGTAGAAGAATAATTATATACATATTCTTATCAGAAATGCTTTAATTAGGTTCCTATGTATATTTATTAAAAATATTAAAACCATAACCCCATATAGAAATATAATTATATGCATATTCTTATCAGAAATAAGTTAAATAGGGTCCTATGTATATTTATAAGCAATATTCCACCAATAATCCCCATGTAGAAAAATAATTATATGCATATTCTTATCAGAAATACTTTAATTAGGTTCCTATGTATATTTATAAACAATATTCCACCCATAACCCCATATAGAAAAATAATTATATGCATATTCTTATCCGAAATGGGTTAAAAAGGTTCTTATGTATATTTATAAACAATATTCCATCCATAATCCCCATATAGACAAATAATTATTTTCATATTCTTATCAGAAATGGGTTAAATTGGTTTCTATGTATATTTATAAACAATATTCCACCATAATCCCCATATAGAAAAATAATTATATGCATATTCTTATCAGAAATTGGTTAAATAGGTTCCTATATATATTTATAAACATATTCCACCAATAATCCCCATGTAGAAAAATAATTATGTGCATATTTTTTATCAGAAATGGGTTAATTACTTTCCTATGTATATTTATAAGCAATATTCCACCCATAACAACATATAGAAAAATAATTATATGCATATTCTTATCAGAAATGGGTTAAATACATTCCTATGTATATTTACAAACAATATTCAACAAATAATCCCTATATAGCAATATAATTATATGCATATTCATATCAGATATAGGTTTAATATGTTGCTATGTACATTTTTAAACAATATTCCATCCATAATCCCCATGTAAAAAAATAATTATATGCATATTCTTATCAGAAATGGGTTAAATAGGTTCCTATGTATATTTATAAACAATATTCCACCCATAATCCCCATGTAGAAAAATAATTATATGCATATTCTTATCAGAAATGGCTTAAATATATTCCTATGTATGTTTAACTACAATATTCCATCCATAATCCCCTTGTAGAAAAATAATTATATGCATATTCTTACGAGAAATGGGTTAAATAGGTTCCAATGTATATTTATAAACAATATTTCACCTATAATGCCCATACTGAAAAATATTTATTAGCATATTCCTATCAGAAAGGGGTTAAATAAGTTACTATGTATATTTATAAACAATATTCCACCCATAATCCCAATGTAGAAAAATAATTATATGGATATTCTTATCAGAAATGGGTTAAAGGGGTTCCTATGTATATTTATAAACAATTTTCCACAAATAATCCCCATATAGACAAATAATTATATTCATATTCTTATCAGAAATGGGTTAAACAGGTTCCTATGTATATTTATAAACAATATTCCATTATGATCCCCATATAGAAAAAAAATATGCATATTCTTATCAGAAATGGGTTAAATAGGTTCCTATGAATATTTATAAACAATATTCCACCAATAATCCAAATGTAGAAAAATAATTATATGCATATTCTTATCAGAAATGGGTTAAATACGTTCCTATGTATATTTGTAAACAATATTCCACCCATATTCCCCATGTAGAAAAAAAATTATATGCATATCCTTATCAGAAATGGGTTAAATAGGTTCCTATGTATATTTATAAACAATATTCAACCCATAATCCCCATATAGCAAAATGATTTTATGCATATTCATATCAAAAATAGATTTAATATGTTGTTATGTAATTTTATAAACAATATTATATCCATAATCCCCATGTAGAAAAAAAATTATATGCATATCATTATCAGAAAAGGGTTAAATAGGTTACTATGTATGTTTATAAACAATACTCCACCCATAATCCCCATGTAGAAAAATAATTGTATGCATATTATTATCAGAAATGGGTTAAATAGGTTCCTAGGTATATTTATAAACAATATTCCACCAATAATCCCCATGTAGAAAAATCATTATATGCATATTTTTATCAGAAATGGGTTAAATAGGTTCCTATGTATATTTATAAACAATTTTCCACCCATATTTCCTATGTAGAAAAATAATTATATACATATTCTTATCAGAAATGCTTTAATTAGGTTCCTATGTATATTTATAAATAATATTCCACCCATAACCCCATATTGAAAAATAATGATATGCATATTCTTATCAGAAATTGGTTAAATAGGTTCCTATGTATATTTATAAACAATATTCCACGCATAATCCCCATATAGACAAATAATTATATTCATATTCTTATCAGAAATGGGTTAAATTGGTTCCTATGTATATTTATAAACAATATTCCACCATAATCCCCATATTGAACAATAATTATATGCATATTCTTATCAGAAATGGGTTAAATAGGTTCCTATATGCATATATTCCTATATGCATATTCTTATCAGAAAATGGTTAAATAGTTTCCTATGTATATTTATAAACAATTTTCCACTATATTCCTATTGTAGAAAAATAATTATATGCATATTCTTATCAGAAATGGGTTAAATAGGTTCCTATGTATATTTATAAACAATATTCCACCCATAATCCCCATATAGACAAATAATTATATGCATATTCTTATCAGAAATGCTTTAATTAGGTTCCTATGTATATTTATAAATAATATTCCACCCATAACCCCATATTGAACAAATATATAGAAAAATAATTATATGCATATTCTTATCAGAAATTAGTTAATTAGTTTCCAATGTATATTTATAAGCAATATTCCACCCATAACCCCATATAGAAAAAATTATTACATGTATATTCTTATCAGAAATGGGTTAAATACGTTCCTATGCATGTTTATAAACAATATTCAACACATAATCCCTATATAGCAATATAATTATATGCATATTCATATCAGAAATAGGTTTAATATGTTGCTATGTACATTTTAAACAATATTACATTCATAATCCCCATGTAAAAAAATAATTATATGCATATTCTTATCAGAAATGGGTTAAATAGGTTCCTATGTATAATTATAAACATTTTTCAACCATAATCCCTATATTTAAAAATAATTATATGCATATTCTTATCAGAAATGGGTTAAATAGGCTCCTATGTATATTTATAAACAGTATTCCACCCATAATTCCCATGTAGAAAAATAATTATATGCATATTCCTATCAGAAATGCTTTAATTAGGTTCCTATGTATATTTATAAATAATATTCCACCCATAACCCCATATTGAACAATAATTATATGCATATTCTTATCAGAAATGGGTTAAGAGGTTCCTATGTATATTTATAAACAATATTCCACCCATAATCCCCATATAGAGAAATAATTGTATGCATATTCTGATCAGAAATTGGTTAAATTGGTTCCTATGTATATTTATAAACAATATTCCACCATAATATCCATATAGAAAAATAATTATATGCATATTCTTATCAGAAATGGGTTAAATAGGTTACTATGTATATTTATTAACAATTTTCCACTATAGTCCCCATGTTGAAAAATAATCATATGCATATTCTTATCAGAAATGGGTTAAATATATTCCTATGTATGTTTGAATACAATATTCCATCCATAATCCCATGTAGAAAAATAATTATATGAATATTCTTATGAGAAATGGGTTAAATAGGTTACTATGTATATTTTAAAACAGTATTCCACCCATAATCCCTATGTAGAAAAAAATTATATGCATATGCTTATCAGAAATTGGTTAAATAGGTTACTATGTATATTTATAAACATATTCCACCAATAATCCCCATGTAGAAAAATATATATATGCATATTCTTATCAGAAATGGGTTAAAAAGGTTACTATGTATATTTATTAACAATTTTCCAATATAGTCCCCATGTTGAAAAATAATTATATGCATATTCTTATCAGAAATGGGTTAAATAGCTTCCTATGTATATTTATAAACAATTTTCCACTATAGTCCCCATGTAGAAAAAAATTATATGCATATTCTTATCATAAATGGGTTAAATAGGTTACTATGTATATTTATAAACAATATTCCACCCATAATCCCCATGTAGAAAAATAATTATATGCATATTCTTATCAGAAATGGGTTAAACATGTTACTATGTATATTTATAAACAATATTCCACCCATAATTCACATGTAGAAAAATAATTATATGCATATTCTTATCAGAAATGGGTTAAATAGGTTCTCATGTATATTTATAAACAATTTTCCACTATAGACCCCATGTAGAAAAATAATTATATACATATTCTTAGCAGAAAGGGGTTAAATAGGTTACTATGTATATTTATAAACAATATTCCACCCATAATTCCCATGTAGAAAAATAATTATATGCATATTCTTATCAGAAATGCTTTAACTAGGTTCCTGTGTATATTTATAAATAATATTCCACCCATAACCCCATATAGAAAAATAATTATATGCATATTCTTAGCAGAAAGGGGTTAAATAGGTTACTATGTATATTTATAAACATATTCCACCAATAATCCCCATGTAGAAAAATATATATATGCATATTCTTATCAGAAATGGGTTAAATAGGTTACTATGTATATTTATTAACAATTTTCCAATATAGTCCCCATGTTGAAAAATAATTATATGCATATTCTTATCAGAAATGGGTTAAATAGCTTCCTATGTATATTTATAAACAATTTTCCACTATAGTCCCCATGTAGAAAAAAAATTATATGCATATTCTTATCATAAATGGGTTAAATAGGTTACTATGTATATTTATAAACAATATTCCACCCATAATCCCCATGTAGAAAAATAATTATATGCATATTCTTATCAGAAATGGGTTAAACATGTTACTATGTATATTTATAAACAATATTCCACCCATAATTCACATGTAGAAAAATAATTATATGCATATTCTTATCAGAAATGGGTTAAATAGGTTCTCATGTATATTTATAAACAATTTTCCACTATAGTCCCCATGTAGAAAAATAATTATATACATATTCTTAGCAGAAAGGGGTTAAATAGGTTACTATGTATATTTATAAACAATATTCCACCCATAATTCCCATGTAGAAAAATAATTATATGTATATTCTTATCAGAAATGCTTTAACTAGGTTCCTGTGTATATTTATAAATAATATTCCACCCATAACCCCATATAGAAAAATAATTATATGCATATTCTTATCGGAAATGGGTTGAATAGGCTCCTATGTATATTTATAAACAATATTCCACCCATAATTCCCATGTAGAAAAATAATTATATGCATATTCTTATCAGAAATGCTTTAATTAGGTTCCTATGTATATTTATAAATAATATTCCACCCATAACCCCATATTGAACAATAATTATATGCATATTCTCATCAGAAATGGGTTAAATAGGCTCCTATGTATTTTTATAAACAATATTCCACCCATAATCCCCATGTAGAAAAATAAATATATGTATATTCTTATCAGAAATGGGTTAAATAGGTTACTATGTATATTGATAAACAATATTACACCCATAATCCCCATGTAGAAAAATAATTATATGCATATTCTTATCAGAAATGGGTTAAATAGGTTCCTATGTATATTTATAAACAATTTTCCACTATAGACCCCATGTTGAAAAAAATCATATGCATATTCTTATCAGAAATGTGTTAAATAGGTTCCTATGTATATTTATAAACCATTTTCAACTATAGTCCCCATGTAGAAAAATAATTATATGCATATTCTTATCAGAAATGGGTTAAACATGTTACTATGTATATTTATAAACAATATTCCACCCATAATTCACGTGTAGAAAAATAATTATATGCATATTCTTATCAGAAATGGGTTAAATAGGTTCTCATGTATATTTATAAACAATTTTCCACTATAGTCCTCATGTAGAAAAATAATTATATACATATTCTTAGCAGAAAGGGGTTAAATAGGTTACTATGTATATTTATAAACAATATTCCAACCATAATTCCCATGTAGAAAAATAATTATATGCATATTCTTATCAGAAATGCTTTAACTAGGTTCCTGTGTATATTTATAAATAATATTCTACCCATAACCCCATATAGAAAAATAATTATATGCATATTCTTATCAGAAATGGGTTGAATAGGCTCCTATGTATATTTATAAACAATATTCCACCCATAATTCCCATGTAGAAAAATAATTATATGCATATTCTTATCAGAAATGCTTTAATTAGGTTCCTATGTATATTTATAAATAATATTCCACCCATAACCCCATATTGAACAATAATTATATGCATATTCTCATCAGAAATGGGTTAAATAGGTTACTATGTATATTGATAAACAATATTACACCCATAATCCCCATGTTGAAAAATAATTATATGCATATTCTTATCAGAAATGGGTTAAATAGGTTCTTATGTATATTTATAAACAATTTTCCACTATAGACCCCATGTTGAAAAAATTCATATGCATATTCTTATCAAAAATGTGTTAAATAGGTTCCTATGTATATTTATAAACCATTTTCCACTATAGACCCCATGTAGAAAAATAATTATATGCATATTCTTATGGAAAGGGTTAAATGGGTTCCTATGTATATTTATAAACATATTCCACCAATAACCCCCATGTAGAGAAATAATTATATGCATATTTTTATCAAAAATGGGTTAATTAGTTTCCTATGTATATTTATAAGCAATATTCCACCCATCACCCCATATAGAAAAATAATTATATGCATCTTCTTATCAGAAATGGGTTAAATACCTTCCTATGTATATTTATAAACAATATTCCACCCATAATGACCATGTAGACAAATAATTATATTCATATTCTTATCAGAAATGGGTTAAATAGGTTCCTATGTATATTTATACACAATTTTCCACCATAATCCCCATGTAGAAAAATTATTATATGCATATTCTTATGATAAATGGGTTAAATAGGTTACTATGTGTATATATAAACAATATTCCACCCATAATCCACATGTAGAAAAATAATAATATGCATATTGTTATCATAAATGGGTTAAATAGGTTACTATGTATATTAATAAACAATATTCCACCCCTAATCCCAATGTAAAAAAAGAATTATGTGGATATTCTTATCAGAAATGGGATAAAGGGGTTCCTATGTATATTTATAAACAATATTCCACAAAAAATCCCCATATAGACAAATAATTATATTCATATTCTTATCAGAAATGGGTTAAACAGGTTCCTATGTATATTTATAAACAATATTCCACCATGATCCCCATATAGAAAAAACATATGCATATTCTTATCAGAAATGGGTTAAATAGGTTCCTATGAATATTTATAAACAGTATTTCACCAATAATCCAAATGTAGAAAAATAATTATATGAATATTCTTATCAGAAATGGGTTAAATGGGTTCCTATGTATATTTATAAACAATTTTCCACTCTAGTCCCCATGTAGAAAAATAATTATATGCATTTTCTTATTAGAAATGCTTTAATTAGGTTCCTATGTATCCTATTTAACCAATTTCTGTAAGCATATAATTATTTTTCTATATAGTTTTTTTGTGGAATATTGTTTATAAATATACATAGGAACATATTTAACCCATTTCTGATAAGAATATGTATATAATTATTTTTCTACATGAGGATTATTAATGGAATATCATAGTTAAACATACATAGGAATATATTTAACCCATTTCTGATAAGAATATGAATATAATTATTTTTCTATATGCGTATTTTGGGTGGAATATTGTTTAAAAATCTACATAGCAACACATTAAACCTATTTCTGATATGAATATGCATATAATTATATTGCTATATGGGGATTATGGGTTGAATACTGTTTATAAATATACATAGGAAAAATAACTATGTGCACATTCTTATCAGAAATGGGTTAAATAGGTTCCTATGTATATTTATAAACAATATTCCACCCATAATCCCCATGTAGAAAAATAATTATATGCATATTCTTATCAGAAATGGTTTAAGTAGGTTCCTATGTATAAACAATATTGCACCCGTAATCCCCATGTAGAAAAATAATGATATGTATATGTGTTAGTGGGAGAAATAGTCACCCATGATGTGTGTCAATGAAAAGAATAGTGTCCCATCGTTGGTTTCACTGGGAGATATTCTGCTTTTTTGGTGTCATTGTTAAGAATAGTCAGCCATCTTTGGGAGGAATCATTGGTATCGGTAAGAGGAATAGTCAACTATCATTGGTGTCAGTGGAAGAAACAGTGAAACATCATTGGTATCAGTATGAGAAATTACCACGTTATTGGTGTCGGTGGAAGGAATCTGAATGATTAAATAAATGAATGATTTGTATAGCTCTGCACATGCGAACTGAATCACCTCAAGGAATAGGTGTATCATTGGTGTAATTTTATTGGTGTCAGTGTGAGATTATAGTACCCCATTTTTGGTGTCATTAGGAAGAATAGTGACCCATCATTAGTGTCAGTAGGAGGAATAGTAATTAGTGTTAGTGGGAGAAATCGCGACCCACGTGTCAGTGGAAAAAACATGGATGAGTTTGAAAAATAGTACCGCTTTGTTCGTTTCAGTATGAAGGATAGTGAGCCATCGTTGTTGTATTAATAGGAGAAATAGTGAGCCATTATTATGTCAGTGGGAGGAATAGTCAAGGAATACGGTTTGAGTTTACCAACAAAACGTTAAGATGAGACGTTGAGTGTGACAACGGTATACATTAGGAATTGTTAGATGTATTTTCTTAAAACATATGGATTACACTGGCTGAGAGATAGTTAGTGGGAAAGTAAACAATAAGGCTATGCTGATATTTTGCATTCTACCAACGATCACTGCTGTTATTTCTGTAAGAATTATTCAACTAGTTCGAATCCAAGTCAAACCGTCTGACAGTTGTGAACTCCACAATATCGGGTAATCCGTATTTCTGTTTTTTAATTACTCTATTATTGGCAATGATTCCTCAATTAATATCAGGGCTATCCGGAGATGTACTAGATTTAGAGTAAACCAAAAAATTCTCAGCCTATGTGTGGAAGGAACAGTGAAACATAATGAGTGTCAGTTGGAGAAATAGTGATGAATGAATGAATAGTATGAACTTGGTGTCAGGATAAAGGGCTTTAGAAAACCAGTGCGCATTTTTATGATTTCGAGAGATAGTTGCAAATGCACATAAGGTAGAATGTCGGGATGTAGCAATGAGATTAGATTGTATGATGTTTGATGGTCCACTGGTCTACAGCAAAATATCGGTAAGACATTTTGCATGGTTGAGGAAAACGTCAGGTTACACAATATATATAAAAGCCCTGATAATAGTGAATTGGTTCTGGAGATGTGCCAGATTTAGAGTAATGCAACAAATTCTCAGCCAGTGAGCGAAATAGTACACATAATTGGTGTCAGTTGGAGGAATAGTGAGGATAAAGTCAAAGTCACACCACAATATTTAGCAGGAATTTAGAAAACCAGTGCACATTTTTATATTTAGAAAACCAGTGCACATTTTTATATTTTTGAGAGATAGAAGATAGAGATAGATTTAAGATAGAATCTTGGAATAGCAATGAGATCAAATTGTGTGATAATTGCTGCATCAAGATAGCACCGATATCACCTAAATGTGAATTTGCATTACACAAGTGAGACGGATTAACACTTGCTGAGAGACAGGTTGAAGCGCTAGTTGCTAGTTGTTAGTTGTTAGTTGCGCTTATATAGATTGTGTAACCTGAAAACGTCAGGTTACACAATATATATAAAAGCCCTAATAATAATAAGTTGGTTCCGGAGATGTGCCAGATTTAGAGTAATGCAACACATTCTCAGCCAGTGAGCGAAATAGTACACATGATTGGTGTCAGTTGGAGGAATAGTGAGGATAAAGTCAGATAAAGTCACACCACAATATTTAGCAGGAATTTAGAAAACCAGTGCACATTTTTATATTTTTGAGAGATAGAATAAGATAGAAATAGATTTAAGATAGAATCTTGGAATAGCAATGAGATCAAATTGTGTGATAATTGCTGCATCAAGATAGCACTGATATCACCTAAATGTGAATTTGCATTACAAAAGTAAGACGGATTAACACTTGCTGAGAGACAGGTTGAAGCGCTAGTTGCTAGTTGTTAGTTGTTAGTTGCGCTAGTGAGATATATGACCAAATAAATTCCAAAATTATTACAACAGAAAGTCGATGATTTCTGCATAACACAAAATAGAGCATACTTTAGCACACCGTGAGTCGGTATTGTTTCAAGCTAATTTTCAGTATAGCTTACATTAAATTTACGATAAGGTTGCATAAATGCTAAATATAGTAAAATGAGAAGATAGCTGTTGCACGGTAATTTCAGGTTATATTGCACTATCGAAATCAGGATCAGAATTAGCACTGAGATAGCTGATATAAATTAAGTGACTATTGCATTAAAAGAGTAAAAAAAAAAACAGAAATACGGTTTACCTTAGATGTCAGACATTGCGGTGTTTAAGCATAGCACAGCTATGTCAGACGGTTTGAATTGGATTCGAACTAGTTGTGAGAGTTTTTCACTTACTTTTAAGATAGAAGACTTTAAGTTTTTTCATAGCTTACTTGAGAGTTTTCATAGCTTAGTTAATATAATTGAATTATGTTCAAAATACCAATATTATTATTGGACAATATTTTAATGGCTGAGTTACGATATTACAAACGAATAGAAACCATCTCAAGAATATTGTGCTCTATTTATGTTTTTCTATTTCTCTTTGCAATTCCGACATTCTGTCTTAATTTGAGTATTGGCAACAATGTCTACAACAGTATATACCGTGAGCCCTCTAACTTTATCGCAAAGAATATATACTGGCTCAATGTTATCCTGACTTTAGTTGTGCAACACCCTCATTTACGTTAATGCGACTATTCCTAAACCGATGTAAACCTTAATCTTACATCTTTATCTAAACACACATATTTTTATCAGGGCTTTTCTAAACCAATGAGAGAAATAGTACCCCATTGTTGGTGTGAGTGGGAGGACATCATTGGTGTCAGTATGGGTTTAATTGGTGTGTTGTTGGTGTCAGTGGAAGGAAGGATCATTTGTGGAAGGAATAATGACTCATCCGCGTTGTTGGTTCTCAATGGAAGGAATAATCATTGGATAATAATCCAAGTGATGTCACTAACTGTGACCCATCATTGGTGTCAGTGGAAAGATTAGTAACCCATTAGTGACCATTGGTGTCATTGGGAGAAATAGTAACCGTTTGTTGGTGTCAGTGGTAGAAATAGTGAGTTGGAAGGAACAGTTACCAATTCATTGGTGTCAGAGAAAGGAACAGTGACCCATCATTTGTGTCAGGGGGAGAAATAGTGACCGATCGCCAACACTAGTGGGATAAACATGGACCGGTGTCAGTTGGAGAAATAAACCCACATTTTTGGTTTCAGTGGGATGAATAATGAATTGGTTGGTGATCTGATTGGTATCAGAAATGGGTTAAATAGGTTCCTATGTATATATATAAACAATATTCAACCCAAAATCCCCATATACAAATTAATTATATGCATATTCAAACAGAAATAGGTTTAATATGTTGCTATGTATATTTATAACCCACCAATAATCAAGATGTAGACAAAAAATTATATGCATATTCTTATCAGAAATGGTTTAAATAGGTTCCTGTGTATAAAAAATATTCCACCCGTAATCGCCAAGTAGAAAAATAATTATATGTATATGTGTTAGTGGGAGAAATAGTCACCCATGATGTGTGTCAGTGAAAATAATAGTGTCCCATCATTGGTTTCACTGGGAGAAATAGTACTGCATTTTTGGTGTCATTGTTAATAGTGAGCCATCATTGGGAGGAATCATTGGTATCGGTAAGAGGAATAGTCAACTGTCATTGGTGTCAGTGGAAGAAACAGTGAAACATCATTGGTGTCAGTATGAGAAATACTACCCCGTTATTGGTGTCGGTGGAAGGAATCTGAATGTATTGAATGATTTGTATAGCTCTGCACATGCGAACTGAATCACGTCAATGAATAGTTGTATCATTGGTGTAATATTATTGATGTCAGTGTGAGATATAGTACCCCATTTTTGGTGTCAGTAGGAAGAATAGTGACCCATCATTAGTGTCAGTAGGAGGAATAGTAATTAGTGTTAGTGGGAGAAATCGTGACCCACGTGTCAGTGGTAAAAAACTTGGATGAGTTTGAAAAATAGTACCGCTTTGTTCGTTTCAGTGTGAAGGTCAACGGTATTCATTAGGATTTGTTAGATGCATTTTCTTAAAACATATGGATTACACTGGCTGAGAGATAGTTAGTGGGAAAGTAAACAATAAGGCTATGCTGATATTTTGCATTCTACCAACGATCACTGCTTTGCTTCTGTAAGAATTATTCAACTAATTCGAATCCAAGTCAAACCGTCTGACAGTTGTGAGACTCCACAATATCTGGTAATCCGTATTTTTTTTTTAATACTCTTTTATTGGCAATGATCACTCAATTAATATTAGTGCTATCCGGAGATGTACTAGATTTAGAGTAAAACAAAAAATTCTCAGCCTATGTGTGGAAGGAACATTGAAACATAATGAGTGTCAGCTGGAGAAATAGTGATGAATGAATGAATAGTATGAACTTGGTGTCAGGATAAAAGGGCTTTAGAAAACCAGTGCGCATTTTTATAATTTCGAGAGAGTTGCAAATGCACTTAAGGTAGAATGTCGGGATGTAGCAATGAGATTAGATTGTATGATGGTCCACAGCAAAATATCAGTGAGACGTTTTACATGGTTGAGGAAAACGTCAGGTTACACAATATATATAAAAGCCCTAATAATAATAAGTTGGTTCTGGAGATGTGCCAGATTTAGAGTAATGCAACAAATTCTCAGCCAGTGAGCGAAATTGTACACATCATTGGTGTCAGTTGGAGGAATAGTGAGGATAAAGTCAGATAAAGTCAGACAATATTAAGCAGGAATTTAGAAAACCAGTGCGCATTTTTATATCTTTGAGAGATAGATTTAAGATAGAATCTCGGAATAGCAATGACATCAAATTGTGTGATAATTGCTGCATCAAGATAGCACTGATATCACCTAAATGTGAATTTGCATTACACAATCCGTTTTCCCTGGTTTAGCAAATCAGCAAAATATGACTGTACAAATATATAGCAAAAAAGTCCTTATAATAGTGGGTGGTTTGCGAGACATGTCAAGGAGGTTGACACAGTATACATTAGGATTATTTGATGTGGATGTTAAATAGATGCATAAAACATATCAAGTATATATAGCAGTGAGACGGATTAACACTTGATTAACACTTGAAAGCGCTAGTTGCTAGTTGTTAGTTGTTAGTTGCGCTAGTGAGATATTTGTCCAAATAAATTATTACAACAGAAAGTCGATGATTTCTGCATTACACAAAATAGAGCACACTTTAGCACACCGTGAGTCGTTTTGTTTCAAGCTAATTTTCAGTATATCTTACATTAAATTTACGATAAGGTTGCATACATGCTAAATATAATAAAATGAGAAGATAGCTGTTGCACGGTAATTTCAGGTTATACTGCACTATCGAAATCCGGATCAGAATTAGCACTCAGCTGATATAAGCTGATATAAATTAAGTGACTATTGCATTAAGAGTAAAAAAAAAACAGAAATACGGTTTACCTTAGATGTCAGACATTGCGGTGTTTAAGCATAGCATAGCTATGTAAAACGGTTTGACTTGGATTCGAATAATTCTTAAATAAGAACAGCAGTGAGACAATCCCCACATGTCAGACGGTTAGAATTGGATACGAACTAGTTGAATAATTCTTAAATTAGCACAGTGAGGCAAGCCCGACTTTTTCACTTACTTTTAAGATAGAAGTGTTTTCATAGCTTACTTCAGAGTTAATATAATTGAATTATGTTCAAAATACTAATATTAAAATTAGACAATATTTTAATGGCTGGGTTACGATATTACAATAGAATAGATATGATATATAATAGATATAGATATAATAGAAACCATCTCAAGCCTATACCGATATTGTGCTCTATTTGTGTTTTTCTATATCTCTTTGCAATTCCGACATTCTGTCTTAATTTGGGTATTGGCAACAGTATAAACCGTGAGCCCCGTAACTTTATCGCAAAGAATATATACTGGCTCAATGATATCCTGACTTTAGTTGTGCAACACACTCATTACGTTAATGCGACTATTCCTAAACCGATGTAAACCTCTTGGTGTCATTGGGAGAAATAGTAACCGTTTGTTAGTGTCAGTGGTAGAAATAGTGAACCCTTCATTAATGTGAGTGAAAGGAACAGTTACCCATTCATTGGTGTCAGAGAAAGGAACAGTGACCCATCATTGGTGTCAGTGGGAGAAATAGTGACCCATCACTAGTGTCAGTGGGATAAACAGACACCCATCATTGGTGGCAGTTGGAGAAAATGTTACCCATCATTGGTGTCAGTGTGAGAAATAAACCCACATTTTTGGTATGAATAGGCTCCTATGTATATTTATAAACAATATTCCACCCATAATTCCCATGTAGAAAAATAATTATATGCATATTCTTATCAGAAATGCTTTAATTAGGTTTCTATGTATATTTATAAATAATATTCCACCCATAACCCCATATTGAAAAATAATTATATGCATATTCTCATCAGAAATGGGTTAAATAGGCTCCTATGTATTTTTATAAACAATACTCCACCCATAATCCCCATGTAGAAAAATAATTATATGTATATTCTTATCAGAAATGGGTTAAATAGGTTACTATGTATATTGATAAACAATATTACACCCATAATCCCCATGTAGAAAAATAATTATATGCATATTCTTATCAGAAATGGGTAAATAGGTTCCTATGTATATTTATAAACAATTTTCCACTGTAGACCCCATGTTGAAAAAAAATCATATGCATATTTTTATCAGAAATGGGTTAAATAGGTTCCTATGTATATTTATAAACCATATTCCACTATAGTCCCCATGTAGAAAAATAATTATATGCATATTCTTATCAGAAAGGGGTTAAATGGGTTCCTATGTATATTTATAAACATATTCCACCAATAACCCCCATGTAGAAAAATAATTATATGCATATTTTTATCAAAAATGGGTTAATTAGTTTCCTATGTATATTTATAAGCAATATTCCACCCATCACCCCATATAGAAAAATAATTATATGCATATTCTTATCACGAATGGGTTAAATACATTCCTATGTAAACAATAAACAACATTCCACCCATAATTCCTATATAGCAATATAATTATATGCATATTCTTATCAGAAATGGGTTAAATATATTCCTATGTAGGTTTAACTACAATATTCCATCCATAATCCCCATGTAGAAAAATAATTATATGCATATTCTTATGAGAAATAGGTTAAATATGATACTATGTATATTTTAAAACAGTATTCCACCCATAATCCCTATGTAGAAAAATAATTATATGCATATGCTTATCAGAAATAGGTTAAAGAGGCTCCTATGTATATTTATAAACAATATTCCACCCATAATTCCCATGTAGAAAAAAATTATGTGCACATTCTTATCAGAAATGCTTTAATTAGGTTCTTATGTATGTTTATAAACAATTTTCCATCATAATCCCCATATAGAAAAATAATTATATGCATATTCTTATCAGAAATGGGTTAAATATGTTACTATATATATTTATAAGCAATATTCCACCCATAATCCCCATATAGAAAAAATATTATATGCATATTCTTATCAGAAATGGGTTAAATACGTTCCTATGTATATTTATAAACAATATTCAACACATGATGCCTATATAGCATAATAATTATATGCATATTCATACCAGAAATGGGTTAAATAGGTTCCTATGTATATTTATATATTCCACCTATAATCCCCATACTAAAAAATATTTATATGCATATTATTATCAGAAAGTGGTTAAATAGATTCTTATGTATATTTATAAGCAATATTCCACCCATAATTCCCATGTAGAAAAATAATTATATGCATATTCTTATCAGAAATGGGTTAAATCGGTTCCTATTTATATTTATAAACAATTTTCCACTATAATCCCCATACAGAAAAATGGGTTAAATAGGTTCCTATGTATATTTATAAACAATTTTCCACCCAAAATTCCATTGTAGAAAAATAATTATATGCATATTCTTATTAGAAATGCTTTAATTAGGTTCCTATGTATATTTATAAACAATTTTCCACCTTAATCCCCATATAGAAAAATAATTATATGCATATTTTTATCAGAAATGGGTTAAATATGTTGCTATGTATATTTATAAACAATATTCCACCCATAATCCCCATGTAGAAAAATAATTATATGCATATTCTTATGAAAAATTGGTTAAACATATTCCTATGTATGTTTAACTACAATATTCCACCCATAATCCCCATGTAGAAAAATAATTGTATGTATATTCTTATCAGAAATGGGTTAAATATGTTCATATATATATATTTATAAACAATATTCCACCCATAATCCCCATATAGAAAAATAATTACATTAATATTCTTATGAGCAATGTGTTAAAAACGTTTCTATGTATATTTATAAACAATTTTCCACCATACTTCCCATATAGAAAAATAATTATATGCATATTCTTATCAGAAATTGGTAAATAGGTTCCTATGTATATTTATAAACAATTTTCCACCATACTCCGCATATAGAAAAATAATTATATGCATATTCGTATCAGAAAAGGGTTAAATAGCGTCCTATGTATATTTATAAACAATATTCCACCAATAATCCCCATGTAGAAAAATAATTATATACATATTCTTATCAGAAATGCTTTAATTAGGTTCCTATGTATATTTATAAATAATATTCTACCCATAACCCCTATATAGAAAAATAATTATATGCATATTCTTATCAGAAATGGGTTAAATATGCTCCTATGTATATTTATAAACAATATTCCACCCATAATACCCATGTAGAAAAATAATTATAAGTGTATTCTTATCAGAAATGGGTTAAATAGGTTACTATGTATATTTATAAACAATATTCCACTCATAATCCCCATGTAGAAAAATAATTATATGCACATTCTTATCAGAAATTGGTTAAATAGGTTCCTATGTATATTTATAAACAATTTTCCACTATAGTCCCCATGTAGAAGAATAATTATATACATATTCTTATCAGAAATGCTTTAATTAGGTTCCTATGTATATTTATTAAAAATATTAAAACCATAACCCCATATAGAAATATAATTATATGCATATTCTTATCAGAAATAAGTTAAATAGGGTCCTATGTATATTTATAAGCAATATTCCACCAATAATCCCCATGTAGAAAAATAATTATATGCATATTCTTATCAGAAATACTTTAATTAGGTTCCCATGTATATTTATAAACAATATTCCACCCATAATCCCATATAGAAAAATAATTAAATGCCTATTCTTATCCGAAATGGGTTAAAAAGGTTCTTATGTATATTTATAAACAATATTCCATCCATAATCCCCATATAGACAAATAATTATTTTCATATTCTTATCAGAAATGGGTTAAATATGTTCATATATATATTTATAAACAATATTCCACCCATAATCCCCATATAGAAAAATAATTACATTAATATTCTTATGAGCAATGGGTTAAAAACGTTTCTATGTATATTTATAAACAATTTTCCACCATACTTCCCATATAGAAAAATAATTATATGCATATTCTTATCAGAAATTGGTAAATAGGTTCCTATGTATATTTATAACAATTTTCCACCATACTCCGCATATAGAAAAATAATTATATGCATATTCGTATCAGAAAAGGGTTAAATAGCGTCCTATGTATATTTATAAACAATATTCCAGCAATAATCCCCATGTAGAAAAATAAATATATACATATTCTTATCAGAAATGCTTTAATTAGGTTCCTATGTATATTTATAAATAATATTCTACCCATAACCCCCGTATAGAAAAATAATTATATGCATATTCTTATCAGAAATGGGTTAAATATGCTCCTATGTATATTTATAAACAATATTCCACCCATAATACCCATGTAGAAAAATAATTATAAGTGTATTCTTATCAGAAATGGGTTAAATAGGTTACTATGTATATTTATAAACAATATTCCACTCATAATCCCCATGTAGAAAAATAATTATATGCACATTCTTATCAGAAATTGGTTAAATAGGTTCCTATGTATATTTATAAACAATTTTCCACTATAGTCCCCATGTAGAAGAATAATTATATACATATTCTTATCAGAAATGCTTTAATTAGGTTCCTATGTATATTTATTAAAAATATTAAAACCATAACCCCATATAGAAATATAATTATATGCATATTCTTATCAGAAATAAGTTAAATAGGGTCCTATGTATATTTATAAGCAATATTCCACCAATAATCCCCATGTAGAAAAATAATTATATGCATATTCTTATCAGAAATACTTTAATTAGGTTCCTATGTATATTTATAAACAATATTCCACCCATAACCCCATATAGAAAAATAATTATATGCATATTCTTATCCGAAATGGGTTAAAAAGGTTCTTATGTATATTTATAAACAATATTCCATCCATAATCGCCATATAGACAAATAATTATTTTCATATTCTTATCAGAAATGGGTTAAATTGGTTTCTATGTATATTTATAAACAATATTCCACCATAATCCCCATATAGAAAAATAATTATATGCATATTCTTATCAGAAATTGGTTAAATAGGTTCCTATATATATTTATAAACATATTCCACCAATAATCCCCATGTAGAAAAATAATTATGTGCATATTTTTTATCAGAAATGGGTTAATTACTTTCCTATGTATATTTATAAGCAATATTCCACCCATAACAACATATAGAAAAATAATTATATGCATATTCTTATCAGAAATGGGTTAAATACATTCCTATGTATATTTACAAACAATATTCAACAAATAATCCCTATATAGCAATATAATTATATGCATATTCATATCAGATATAGGTTTAATATGTTGCTATGTACATTTTTAAACAATATTCCATCCATAATCCCCATGTAAAAAAATAATTATATGCATATTCTTATCAGAAATGGGTTAAATAGGTTCCTATGTATATTTATAAACAATATTCCACCCATAATCCCCATGTAGAAAAATAATTATATGCATATTCTTATCAGAAATGGCTTAAATATATTCCTATGTATGTTTAACTACAATATTCCATCCATAATCCCCTTGTAGAAAAATAATTATATGCATATTCTTACGAGAAATGGGTTAAATAGGTTCCAATGTATATTTATAAACAATATTTCACCTATAATGCCCATACTGAAAAATATTTATTAGCATATTCCTATCAGAAAGGGGTTAAATAAGTTACTATGTATATTTATAAACAATATTCCACCCATAATCCCAATGTAGAAAAATAATTATATGGATATTCTTATCAGAAATGGGTTAAAGGGGTTCCAATGTATATTTATAAACAATTTTCCACAAATAATCCCCATATAGACAAATAATTATATTCATATTCTTATCAGAAATGGGTTAAACAGGTTCCTATGTATATTTATAAACAATATTCCATTATGATCCCCATATAGAAAAAAAATATGCATATTCTTATCAGAAATGGGTTAAATAGGTTCCTATGAATATTTATAAACAATATTCCACCAATAATCCAAATGTAGAAAAATAATTATATGCATATTCTTATCAGAAATGGGTTAAATACGTTCCTATGTATATTTGTAAACAATATTCCACCCATATTCCCCATGTAGAAAAAAAATTATATGCATATCCTTATCAGAAATGGGTTAAATAGGTTCCTATGTATATTTATAAACAATATTCAACCCATAATCCCCATATAGCAAAATGATTTTATGCATATTCATATCAAAAATAGATTTAATATGTTGTTATGTAATTTTATAAACAATATTATATCCATAATCCCCATGTAGAAAAAAAATTATATGCATATCATTATCAGAAAAGGGTTAAATAGGTTACTATGTATGTTTATAAACAATACTCCACCCATAATCCCCATGTAGAAAAATAATTGTATGCATATTATTATCAGAAATGGGTTAAATAGGTTCCTAGGTATATTTATAAACAATATTCCACCAATAATCCCCATGTAGAAAAATCATTATATGCATATTTTTATCAGAAATGGGTTAAATAGGTTCCTATGTATATTTATAAACAATTTTCCACCCATATTTCCTATGTAGAAAAATAATTATATACATATTCTTATCAGAAATGCTTTAATTAGGTTCCTATGTATATTTATAAATAATATTCCACCCATAACCCCATATTGAAAAATAATGATATGCATATTCTTATCAGAAATTGGTTAAATAGGTTCCTATGTATATTTATAAACAATATTCCACGCATAATCCCCATATAGACAAATAATTATATTCATATTCTTATCAGAAATGGGTTAAATTGGTTCCTATGTATATTTATAAACAATATTCCACCATAATCCCCATATTGAACAATAATTATATGCATATTCTTATCAGAAATGGGTTAAATAGGTTCCTATATGCATATATTCCTATATGCATATTCTTATCAGAAAATGGTTAAATAGGTTCCTATGTATATTTATAAACAATTTTCCACTATATTCCTATTGTAGAAAAATAATTATATGCATATTCTTATCAGAAATGGGTTAAATAGGTTCCTATGTATATTTATAAACAATATTCCACCCATAATCCCCATATAGACAAATAATTATATGCATATTCTTATCAGAAATGCTTTAATTAGGTTCCTATGTATATTTATAAATAATATTCCACCCATAACCCCATATTGAACAAATATATAGAAAAATAATTATATGCATATTCTTATCAGAAATTAGTTAATTAGTTTCCAATGTATATTTATAAGCAATATTCCACCCATAACCCCATATAGAAAAAATTATTACATGTATATTCTTATCAGAAATGGGTTAAATACGTTCCTATGTATGTTTATAAACAATATTCAACACATAATCCCTATATAGCAATATAATTATATGCATATTCATATCAGAAATAGGTTTAATATGTTGCTATGTACATTTTAAACAATATTACATTCATAATCCCCATGTAAAAAAAAAATTATATGCATATTCTTATCAGAAATGGGTTAAATAGGTTCCTATGTATAATTATAAACATTTTTCAACCATAATCCCTATATTGAAAAATAATTATATGCATATTCTTATCAGAAATGGGTTAAATAGGCTCCTATGTATATTTATAAACAGTATTCCACCCATAATTCCCATGTAGAAAAATAATTATATGCATATTCCTATCAGAAATGCTTTAATTAGGTTCCTATGTATATTTATAAATAATATTCCACCCATAACCCCATATTGAACAATAATTATATGCATATTCTTATCAGAAATAGGTTAAGAGGTTCCTATGTATATTTATAAACAATATTCCACCCATAATCCCCATATAGAGAAATAATTGTATGCATATTCTGATCAGAAATTGGTTAAATTGGTTCCTATGTATATTTATAAACAATATTCCACCATAATATCCATATAGAAAAATAATTATATGCATATTCTTATCAGAAATGGGTTAAATAGGTTACTATGTATATTTATTAACAATTTTCCACTATAGTCCCCATGTTGAAAAATAATCATATGCATATTCTTATCAGAAATGGGTTAAATATATTCCTATGTATGTTTGAATACAATATTCCATCCATAATCCCCATGTAGAAAAATAATTATATGAATATTCTTATGAGAAATGGGTTAAATAGGTTACTATGTATATTTTAAAACAGTATTCCACCCATAATCCCTATGTAGAAAAAAATTATATGCATATGCTTATCAGAAATTGGTTAAATAGGTTACTATGTATATTTATAAACATATTCCACCAATAATCCCCATGTAGAAAAATATATATATGCATATTCTTATCAGAAATGGGTTAAAAAGGTTACTATGTATATTTATTAACAATTTTCCAATATAGTCCCCATGTTGAAAAATAATTATATGCATATTCTTATCAGAAATGGGTTAAATAGCTTCCTATGTATATTTATAAACAATTTTCCACTATAGTCCCCATGTAGAAAAAAATTATATGCATATTCTTATCATAAATGGGTTAAATAGGTTACTATGTATATTTATAAACAATATTCCACCCATAATCCCCATGTAGAAAAATAATTATATGCATATTCTTATCAGAAATGGGTTAAACATGTTACTATGTATATTTATAAACAATATTCCACCCATAATTCACATGTAGAAAAATAATTATATGCATATTCTTATCAGAAATGGGTTAAATAGGTTCTCATGTATATTTATAAACAATTTTCCACTATAGACCCCATGTAGAAAAATAATTATATACATATTCTTAGCAGAAAGGGGTTAAATAGGTTACTATGTATATTTATAAACAATATTCCACCCATAATTCCCATGTAGAAAAATAATTATATGCATATTCTTATCAGAAATGCTTTAACTAGGTTCCTGTGTATATTTATAAATAATATTCCACCCATAACCCCATATAGAAAAATAATTATATGCATATTCTTAGCAGAAAGGGGTTAAATAGGTTACTATGTATATTTATAAACATATTCCACCAATAATCCCCATGTAGAAAAATATATATATGCATATTCTTATCAGAAATGGGTTAAATAGGTTACTATGTATATTTATTAACAATTTTCCAATATAGTCCCCATGTTGAAAAATAATTATATGCATATTCTTATCAGAAATGGGTTAAATAGCTTCCTATGTATATTTATAAACAATTTTCCACTATAGTCCCCATGTAGAAAAAAAATTATATGCATATTCTTATCATAAATGGGTTAAATAGGTTACTATGTATATTTATAAACAATATTCCACCCATAATCCCCATGTAGAAAAATAATTATATGCATATTCTTATCAGAAATGGGTTAAACATGTTACTATGTATATTTATAAACAATATTCCACCCATAATTCACATGTAGAAAAATAATTATATGCATATTCTTATCAGAAATGGGTTAAATAGGTTCTCATGTATATTTATAAACAATTTTCCACTATAGTCCCCATGTAGAAAAATAATTATATACATATTCTTAGCAGAAAGGGGTTAAATAGGTTACTATGTATATTTATAAACAATATTCCACCCATAATTCCCATGTAGAAAAATAATTATATGTATATTCTTATCAGAAATGCTTTAACTAGGTTCCTGTGTATATTTATAAATAATATTCCACCCATAACCCCATATAGAAAAATAATTATATGCATATTCTTATCGGAAATGGGTTGAATAGGCTCCTATGTATATTTATAAACAATATTCCACCCATAATTCCCATGTAGAAAAATAATTATATGCATATTCTTATCAGAAATGCTTTAATTAGGTTCCTATGTATATTTATAAATAATATTCCACCCATAACCCCATATTGAACAATAATTATATGCATATTCTCATCAGAAATGGGTTAAATAGGCTCCTATGTATTTTTATAAACAATATTCCACCCATAATCCCCATGTAGAAAAATAAATATATGTATATTCTTATCAGAAATGGGTTAAATAGGTTACTATGTATATTGATAAACAATATTACACCCATAATCCCCATGTAGAAAAATAATTATATGCATATTCTTATCAGAAATGGGTTAAATAGGTTCCTATGTATATTTATAAACAATTTTCCACTATAGACCCCATGTTGAAAAAAATCATATGCATATTCTTATCAGAAATGTGTTAAATAGGTTCCTATGTATATTTATAAACCATTTTCAACTATAGTCCCCATGTAGAAAAATAATTATATGCATATTCTTATCAGAAATGGGTTAAATAGGTTCTCATGTATATTTATAAACAATTTTCCACTATAGTCCTCATGTAGAAAAATAATTATATACATATTCTTAGCAGAAAGGGGTTAAATAGGTTACTATGTATATTTATAAACAATATTCCAACCATAATTCCCATGTAGAAAAATAATTATATGCATATTCTTATCAGAAATGCTTTAACTAGGTTCCTGTGTATATTTATAAATAATATTCTACCCATAACCCCATATAGAAAAATAATTATATGCATATTCTTATCAGAAATGGGTTGAATAGGCTCCTATGTATATTTATAAACAATATTCCACCCATAATTCCCATGTAGAAAAATAATTATATGCATATTCTTATCAGAAATGCTTTAATTAGGTTCCTATGTATATTTATAAATAATATTCCACCCATAACCCCATATTGAACAATAATTATATGCATATTCTCATCAGAAATGGGTTAAATAGGCTCCTATGTATTTTTATAAACAATATTCCACCCATAATCCCCATGTAGAAAAATAAATATATGTATATTCTTATCAGAAATGGGTTAAATAGGTTACTATGTATATTGATAAACAATATTACACCCATAATCCCCATGTTGAAAAATAATTATATGCATATTCTTATCAGAAATGGGTTAAATAGGTTCTTATGTATATTTATAAACAATTTTCCACTATAGACCCCATGTTGAAAAAATTCATATGCATATTCTTATCAAAAATGTGTTAAATAGGTTCCTATGTATATTTATAAACCATTTTCCACTATAGTCCCCATGTAGAAAAATAATTATATGCATATTCTTATGGAAAGGGTTAAATGGGTTCCTATGTATATTTATAAACATATTCCACCAATAACCCCCATGTAGAGAAATAATTATATGCATATTTTTATCAAAAATGGGTTAATTAGTTTCCTATGTATATTTATAAGCAATATTCCACCCATCACCCCATATAGAAAAATAATTATATGCATCTTCTTATCAGAAATGGGTTAAATACCTTCCTATGTATATTTATAAACAATATTCCACCCATAATGACCATGTAGACAAATAATTATATTCATATTCTTATCAGAAATGGGTTAAATAGGTTCCTATGTATATTTATACACAATTTTCCACCATAATTCCCATGTAGAAAAATTATTATATGCATATTCTTATGATAAATGGGTTAAATAGGTTACTATGTGTATATATAAACAATATTCCACCCATAATCCACATGTAGAAAAATAATAATATGCATATTGTTATCATAAATGGGTTAAATAGGTTACTATGTATATTTATAAACAATATTCCACCCCTAATCCCAATGTAAAAAAAGAATTATGTGGATATTCTTATCAGAAATGGGATAAAGGGGTTCCTATGTATATTTATAAACAATATTCCACAAAAAATCCCCATATAGACAAATAATTATATTCATATTCTTATCAGAAATGGGTTAAACAGGTTCCTATGTATATTTATAAACAATATTCCACCATGATCCCCATATAGAAAAAACATATGCATATTCTTATCAGAAATGGGTTAAATAGGTTCCTATGAATATTTATAAACAGTATTTCACCAATAATCCAAATGTAGAAAAATAATTATATGCATATTCTTATCAGAAATGGGTTAAATGGGTTCCTATGTATATTTATAAACAATTTTCCACTCTAGTCCCCATGTAGAAAAATAATTATATGCATTTTCTTATTAGAAATGCTTTAATTAGGTTCCTATGTATCCTATTTAACCAATTTCTGTAAGCATATAATTATTTTTCTATATAGTTTTTTTGTGGAATATTGTTTATAAATATACATAGGAACATATTTAACCCATTTCTGATAAGAATATGTATATAATTATTTTTCTACATGAGGATTATTAATGGAATATCATAGTTAAACATACATAGGAATATATTTAACCCATTTCTGATAAGAATATGAATATAATTATTTTTCTATATGCGTATTTTGGGTGGAATATTGTTTAAAAATCTACATAGCAACACATTAAACCTATTTCTGATATGAATATGCATATAATTATATTGCTATATGGGGATTATGGGTTGAATACTGTTTATAAATATACATAGGAAAAATAACTATGTGCACATTCTTATCAGAAATGGGTTAAATAGGTTCCTATGTATATTTATAAACAATATTCCACCCATAATCCCCATGTAGAAAAATAATTATATGCATATTCTTATCAGAAATGCTTTAATTAGGTTCCTATGTATATTTATAAATAATATTCCACCCATAACCCCATATAGAAAAATAATTATATGCATATTCTTATCATAAATGGGTTACATTGGTTCCTATGTATATTTATAAACAATATTCCACCATAATCCCCATATAGAAAAATAATTATATGCATATTCTTATCAGAAATTGGTTAAATAGGTTCCTATGTATATTTATAAACAATATTCCACTAATAATCCCAATATAGACAAATAATTATATTCATGTTCTTATCAGAAATGGGTTAAATTGGTTCCTATGTATATTTATAAACAATTTTTCACCATAATCCCCATATAGAAAAATAATTATATGCATATTCTTATCAGAAAATTGTTAAATAGGTTCCTATGTATATTTATAAACAATATTCCACCCATAATTCCCATGTAGAAAAATAATTATATGCATATTCTTATCAGAAATGGGTTAAATAGCATCCTATGTATATTTATAAACAATATTCCACCAATAATCCCCATGTAGAAAAATAATTATTTACATATTCTTATCAGAAATGCTTTAATTAGGTTCCTATGTATATTTATAAATAATATTCCACCCATAACCCCATATAGAAAAAAATTATATGCATATTCTTATCAGAAATGGGTTAAATAGCATCCTATGTATATTTATAAACAATATTCCACCAATAATCCCCATATAGAAAAATAATTATATGTGTATTCTTATCAGAAATGGGTTAAATAGGTTACTATGTATATTTATAAACAATATTTCACCCATAATCCCCATGTAGAAAAATAATTATATGCATATTCTTATCAGAAATGGGTTAAATAGCATCCTATGTATATTTATAAACAATATTCCACCAATAATCCCCATGTAGAAAAAAAATTATTTACATATTCTTATCAGAAATGCTTTAATTAGGTTCCTATGTATATTTATAAATAATATTCCACCCATAACCCCATATAGAAAAAAAATTATATGCATATTCTTATCAGAAATGGGTTAAATAGCATCCTATGTATATTTATAAACAATATTCCACCAATAATCCCCATGTAGAAAAATAATTATATGTGTATTCTTATCAGAAATGGGTTAAATAGGTTACTATGTATATTTATAAACAATATTTCACCGATAATCCCCATGTAGAAAAATAATTATATGCATATTCTTATCAGAAATGGGTTAAATAGGTTCCTATGTATATTTATAAACAAATTTCCACTATAGTCCCCATGTAGAAAAAAAATTATATGCATATTCTTATCGGAAATGCTTTAATTAGGTTCCTATGTATATTTATTAACAATATTCCACCCATAACCCCATATAGAAATATAATCAAATGCATATTCTTATCAGAAATAAGTTAAATAGGGTCCTATTTATATTTATAAACAATATTCCACCAATAATCCCCATGTAGAAAAATAATTATATGCATATTCTTATCAGAAATACTTTAATTAGGTTCCTATGTATATTTATAAACAATATTCCACCCATAACCCCATATAGAAAAATAATTATATGCATATTCTTATCAGAAATGGGTTAAATTGGTTCCTACCTATATTTATAAACAATATTCCACCATGATCCCCATATAGAAAAATAATTTTATGCATATTCTTATCAGAAATTGGTTAAATAGGTTCCTGTGTATATTTATAAACATATTCCACCAATAATCCCCATGTAGAAAAATAATTATGTGCATATTTTTATCAGAAATGGGTTAATTAGTTTCCTATGTATATTTATAAGCAATATTCCACCCATAACCAAATATAGAAAAAAAAATGTATGCATATTCTTATCAGAAATTGGTTAAATAGGTTCCTGTGTATATTTATAAACATATTCCACCCATTATCCCCATGTAGAAAAATAATTATATTAATATTCTTATGAGCAACTTTCTTGTAAAAAAAAATATTCTTATAAGCAATGGGTTAAATAGGTTACTATGTATATTTATAAACAATATTCCACCCATAATCCCCATGTAGAAAAATAATTATATGCATATTTTTATCAGAAATGGGTTAAATTTAAGAAGTTAAAAGCTCACGTGGTTTTCCTACAGGAAACCCACTTTACTCATCACTCCCTGCCTAGATTACCTACCCATTTATTTAACCAATGGTACCATAGCACCTCCCCCACAGTTAAATCTAAAGGCACCACGATTGCTATTCACAGGAATTGCCCCTTCCAGCTCTCGGACAGCAAAATAGACCCACTAGGCCGTTATGTATTTTTGAAAGGAACCATAGCGGGACGAAAATATACTTTCGCCTCGTTATATGCGCCCAATTCTAATCAAATTACTTTCATCGACAATACCCTAGACCTACTAGCAGACTTTAAAGAAGGCTATGTTATTTTGGGAGGGGACTTCAACGTTAGCCCGGACCCCCTGTTAGATACCTCCAGCTCTAGACACTCACACTCTTATGCTTTCCTAAAACACTTCCGAAAGTCAATTCAATCCAACTTGCTGCTTGATGGCTGGAGGGTCCTCCACCCAAAGGAGAGAGACTTCAGCTATCACTCGGCAGTACATGATGTATACACCCGCATAGACCACGTCTATGTGGACCGCCCAACACTAGAGCTCATGCAGTCCGCGTTCATTGGGAACATCACTCTATCTGATCACGCACCAGTGGGGGTGACCCTGTCACTCCCTTCAGGTTCCCGAGGGACCTGGACGTGGAGGCTGAATGAAAATTTGTTGGACGATACAGTGGCAGTAGCCAAGGTATCCGAGACCATCTCAAATTATTTTAAGGAAAATGTGACGGATGATATCAGCATGGGCGTAGTGTGGGAGAGCCACAAGGCAGTGATCAGAGGAGAGATAATATCACAAGGGGCTAGACTTAAAAAGATACGTCAGGCAGACTTTGAAAGAGTGTTAGCCGCCCTACAAGACGCGGAACTCAAACATAAACGAAATGGAGGCCCCGAGGCATTGCAGAGGCTAACTGAGCTAAGAGATTTGTTTTTGCGCCTGCTAGATCGGCAGACTCGTAGGCAAGCTAGACGAATATCACACAAATATTACGAACACGGCAACAAATGTGGTCGTATGCTTGCTAGAGCCATTCGTAAAAAGCACGCGCAGACTTACATACAAAAATTATGTTCCCCTTCTGGGGAGGTATCAGCTCGGTCCTCCAAAATTGCCTCGGGGTTTCAAGATTACTACACACACCTGTACAATTTAAATCTTGACAACCCCCCAGAAACACAGCAATCCAAGTCCACAGCCATACGAGACTACTTGGCTGCTGCTGGTGCTCCAACATTGAGTGCAGACCAGTGTGCTGACCTTGAACTTCCGATCTCCCCTGGGGAGATTGAACTGACAGTGAAGTCCCTCCCTACAGGAAAAAGCCCGGGACCGGACGGATACTCGGGTCTGTACTACAAAACTTTCCTACCCCTCCTTAAACCCCACATATGCGCTTACTTTAATTCCATAGCGGAAGGGGCCCCCATGCCTTCTGAAGCACTCCTGGCCCACATCACAGTGTTGCCAAAAGACGGTAAAGACCCGACGCTTCCCCAAAGCTACCGCCCGATCTCCCTCCTTAACGTAGACGTTAAGATACTAGCCAAGATTTTAGCGAATAGGATCGGGAATCTCCTGCCTAATATCATCCACCCCGACCAAACTGGGTTTATTAAGGGGAGGGAGGCGAGGGACAACTCCATTAGGGCCATACAACTCATCCACTGGGCCCGATCAAACCCTGACTCCAAACCTTACATCATTCTCTCCACGGACGCTGAAAAGGCCTTCGACCGGGTCAACTGGTCGTACCTCAAAGCGGTGTTGGAGACACTAGGGCTTAAAACACGCATGTTGACCTCTATCCTGGCGCTCTACTCTACTCCCTGTGCACAGGTCAAGGTGAATGGAGTGCTTTCCTCTAGGTTCCCGATTAGGAATGGCACGAGACAAGGGTGCCCCCTGTCCCCCCTTCTCTTCGCTCTAGTCCTTGAACCATTACTATGCACGGTCAGGGCGAATGCAGACATAAGGGGTATACGAGTTGGAAACACTGAACACAAACTATCCGCCTACGCCGATGATGTGTTATTCCACCTCTCAGAACCCCTGTTATCATTGCCAGTCCTGATGAAGGAACTGAAATTATTCGGATCACTCTCAAATTTCAAAATCAATTACTCCAAATCTGAGATTCTACCTATTCTCTTAACCCCTGCAATGACGAGTAACCTACAAGCCTCCTTTCCCTTCACCTGGGCTAAATCCTCTATTCGATATTTAGGGATTCAATTGACAGACAGCTTTGATTCCTTATATGATGCAAATTTCCCCCCCCTACTTCATTTAATTAAAAAAGATCTCTCCCTCTGGACCAAGACTGCGTTCACTTGGATAGGCCGTATTAATATCATAAAAATGAATGTTCTACCTCGTGTACTCTTCTTTCTTCAAATGATACCAATCCCACTGCCTACCAAATTCTTTTCCCAGATTAATAGCATCATAACGGGATTTGTGTGGAATGCACGTAACCCTAGAATAGCCATGAGGACATTAAAACGCCCAAAACTAGCAGGTGGCCTTGGGATCCCAGACATATTGAAATATCACAAAGCAATTGCCCTTCAGAGGATCCTCAACTGGCGCTTCCACACCCAATCCAAAATTTGGGTCTCTCTTGAGAAATGGCTAGCTGGCAGGAATCTGGCCTTTGCTCCCTGGCTACCAAGGGAATACCGCGGGCTCTCAGACTCAACTTCCCCACTGACGAGACACACCCTCTCCACTTGGGACAAACTAAACTCGATCTTAAACCTATCACCGCCCATGTCTCCATTAGCCCCGTTAGGGGGATTTCTTTGGTTCTTGCCAGGTGAGCAAATGGCCTTCTTTGCCCCGTGGGTGGATGATGGTAATGCCAGCTGTGGGAAACTGATGAGCAACGGTAAGCTGATGAGTTTCGAATCCCTACAAAGTAGACACAAGGGATCCAAAATAAACTTCTGGCGCTACAGACAGCTCCACCACTTTTTCGAAACACACGGACAATCCATAAGGGATATTTCCACTCTTACTCCTTTCGAGCAACTTTTTGTAGAGGACGACCCGACCCCACATTTAATATTTGAAATGTATCGCTTATTAAACAGTGCTAATGAAAATCTCAGACCGACCTACATACGGACATGGGAGAGAGACCTACAACTAGACTTCTCCACATCCCAACTAACACACCTTTATCAGCTCACTCACTCAAGCTCTATCGAATCCAGAACCCAAGAAACAAATTACAAGCTCCTGTCGCGCTGGTACAGAGTGCCAACTGATTTAGCTCGTATCTACCCCTCGGTATCAGACCAGTGCTGGAGGGGATGTGGACAGAGAGGCACGCTCCTCCACATTTGGTGGGAGTGCCCTCTGATACAGCCATACTGGGCAGATGTCAAATCCCTAATAAAAGAAATTCTAGACTTGGATCTTCCTTTGAACCCAGTCTACTTTCTCCTGCATGTCCCTCAGATGCCGATTAGTAGATACAGAAAATGCATACTACCACACCTCTTAAACGCAGCTCGACGCCTCCTTCCAATCTATTGGAAACAACCCAGGGTACCTTCTAGAGAGGACTGGATTAAAAAAGTCAATGATATTAGAGAAGCTGAACACTGGATAGCATCCTGTAAAGGAAAATTGGAACGCTTTGAGGCCATATGGGGACCTTGGAGAGACTTTATGTTCGACCCGAATCCCATACCCTCAAGCCTTGATCTGGCCCTGCTGGAATTAGCAGAACCAACCCTAAGATCCCGCCTAGGCAATGGAAACAGGGCCCACTGATAGACATTCTTTCATAGACCCCCTCCAGGATGATAGCCAACCGATGGCAGAACTCGCCCGGCGCAGATCTACAGAAACTTCTCAGACTCTGAGGTATGCTCCACACCACCCCCCCCCTTCTTACCCTTTCCCCACCTCCCCATCCTTTCATACCTGTCCCCCCTCTGACTCTAACTACTTCTTATTCTTCTTTACCTTCTAATTTTACTTCTTAGACTGCATACCAGTTGCCAATTATCAGGCTGCGGTCATAAGATACTGATGTTGCACTATCTGGACATGGGCGGCGGCTGACAACAAAGGGGAGCACAGACCCCCCATCGGGAGGTGGACCTGTTTTCGTTGCCCGCCTCTGATGGGTGGGGGGACAGGAGGGGTGCACCCTTCCTGGACACGGCGAGACGGATGAGGTTGTTGGAGGTATTTACCCCCCTCGGTTCGAGCCGTTGGCGGGGAGGGCTCACCCACTGGCTCTCCTGATCATTGAGCACTTTGAATGCGGCCAAGGTTGGCTCAGCCAACACGATGCCGCAAGTCCATCCTGATTCAGGATGTGTACTGTAGATTACAGATAGGGCCGCCGCCGTAGGTCCGAAATTCTTATTTGCACTAGCAGATGTATAGACAAAATATATGTGTGTTCTATCCTGCATTTCTAAAATGTGTGTATTTTTCTACTAAAATGTTGATAAATAAAGATTATATAAAAAGAAATGGGTTAAATGGGTTCCTATGTATATTTATAAACGATTTTCCACTCTAGTCCCCATGTAGAAAAATAATTATATGCATTTTCTTATTAGAAATGCTTTAATTAGGTTCCTATGTAACCTATTTAACCAATTTCTGTAAGCATATAATTATTTTTCTATATAGTTTTTTTGTGGAATATTTTTTATAAATATACATAGGAACATATTTAACCCATTTCTGATAAGAATATGTATATAATTATTTTTCTACATGAGGATTATTAATGGAATATCATAGTTAAACATACATAGGAATATATTTAACCCATTTCTGATAAGAATATGAATATAATTATTTTTCTATATGCGTATTTTGGGTGGAATATTGTTTAAAAATTTACATAGCAACACATTAAACCTATTTCTGATATGAATATGCATATAATTATATTGCTATATGGGGATTATGGGTTGAATACTGTTTATAAATATACATAGGAAAAATAACTATGTGCACATTCTTATCAGAAATGGGTTAAATAGGTTCCTATGTATATTTATAAACAATATTCCACCCATAATCCCCATATAGAAAAATAATTATATGCATATTCTTATCATAAATGGGTTAAATTGGTTCCTATGTATATTTATAAACAATATTCCACCATAATCCCCATATAGAAAAATAATTATATGCATATTCTTATCAGAAATTGGTTAAATAGGTTCCTATGTATATTTATAAACAATATTCCACTAATAATCCCAATATAGACCAATAATTATATTCATGTTCTTATCAGAAATGGGTTAAATTGGTTCCTATGTATATTTATAAACAATATGTCACCATAATCCCCATATAGAAAAATAATTATATGCATATTCTTATCAGAAAATTGTTAAATAGGTTCCTATGTATATTTATAAACAATATTCCACCCATAATTCCCATATAGAAAAATAATTATATGCATATTCTTATCAGAAATGGGTTAAATAGCATGCTATGTATATTTATAAACAATATTCCACCAATAATCCCCATGTAGAAAAATAATTATTTACATATTCTTATCAGAAATGCTTTAATTAGGTTCCTATGTATATTTAATAAATAATATTCCACCCATAACCCCATATAGAAAAAAAATTGGGGGCGTGGCCTGACCTCGACTGAGAATGGCAGCTTAACTTGTCAGCTCCCGCCGACAGACAGAATCATCAGCCTGAAAACGAGGTTTCTAACCCACTACTACCTCCAAACGCTATGGGGACCTCTTCCCGGAGCTCCTCGGCCTCCCGATCCAGGTCTCCCCGTGATTTAACCGGGCGGGTGAGTCAGAACATCCCGGAAATGTTCCGCACTCAGGCAAGCAACATGGCGACCTCCCGCGGCCTACTCCACACGTCAAGCCTGCTATCTAACCCAGACTCGCAGATCCCCTCAGACACTGCCGGGATAGTCCTCTCGCCACAACCGCCTCCAAGCCTCCATGATCTCCACTCAGTAGCAACGGACATCAAGAACACCCTTACGGCAGCCCTAACGGCCGCGATATCAGACCTAAAAATTGATATTCAAGCCATCGCCGGCAGAGTACACGAGGTGGAAAAGACCACGGCCACACATACCTCTGTACTCCGCCGCTCATGCCAAGTGATAGACACACACACCCTGCAGCTACGCGATCTTAACCGCCATGTCGAGGATTTGGACAATCGCGGCCGGCGCCACAACTTACGCATAAGAGGACTGCCGGAATCTGTCGATGCGGACCACCTTCTAACAGAAGTAACAGTCATGTTCAACACCCTGCTGGGAAAACCCGCCACAACATCTATTGGGATGGAACGCATACATCGCGCCCTACGTCCACGGGGGAGAGACTCTGATCCTCCCAGAGACGTAATCTGCTGTGTGATCGACTATCAACTAAAAGAAGAGATCTTACGGAATGCCCGTACTAACGCTCCATTGACACACAAGGGCACAGAAATCCGTCTCTTCCAGGACCTTTCGACCATTACGTTACAGCGTCGAAGAGAACTGCGCCCTCTGCTGGAAACTCTTCGTACCAACGGCATCCCGTATCGCTGGAAGTTCCCTTTCGGCCTGTCAGCCTCCAATCAAGGGCGCTCTGCACTCCTCCGAGTGCCGGAAGATCTGCATCACTTCTGCGAGACCCTGGATATTCCCTATACGGAAGTACCCGAATGGTACGCGGAATACCGGCCTCCCGCCAACAAAGCCTCATCTCGCACTGAGCCCATGGAAACACAAGCTCACCATTTCAGGAGGCAAAGATCGCCTTCCGATCCCCGGGAACACCACCGAACCCCAGATCAGGATCACAGAGCCAGCCCGCTGAAAGCTCCGCAGACCAGGAGGGCGCGTTGCGACCGTTGAGCAACAAAACGCGCCTCCTTACCCTCAGCTAAGTTACCTATAATACTCTCTTTCTCTATTCTGTTCCATATGACCTTTTTTTTTTCTCTTTGGCTGAACCCCACCTGCTCCTCCTCACAGCCTGCCTTCACTTGCTGCTGCCTCACAGTCCTGCTATAACAGTCCTGCTGATCTCTCTCTCACCCGCTAGGATTGCATGAAGCTTGCCTACTTTCAAATTCAATGCTCATTCGCTAGGTGCACTCTAGTATATCGCATTCTATCACTGACTGCCAAGAAACTTCTTCAAACGTTAGCCCTCAAAACCTTAATGAGCTGACTGTAACAGACAACTGTCAAGCTGGCACACAACCACTTCTTCCCACCTATGATGCATTTTTGGGTCTGCTTATTCCTTTCTCTATGGTCAAAACCTTCCTCTACCCCCCCCCTTTTTTTTTTTTTTTTTTTTGTTATACGCCTATTCTACTGCTTGCCTACGCACCCTCTGCGAAGCTGGTATAACTTCTGTGCATGCATGATACCTTTCCACCAAACCTTCTATGCCTGCAGTGGGGATGATGATCCATTCGGCAATTTAAAACTTGAAATTAAAAATTTTTAAATTTATAATGCTCCAACTCCTCTGACATAGATATCCCCTCCAGCCTATAGATCCGAACGGTTTTAGACCCGCCTACCTGAAATGTGGGTTCACCAGCTGGTCCACATGCCAATGTCACATAATGCCAGATCCATTTCAGGTTAAACCCCCCCCCCTTTTTTTTTTTTTTTTCTTCTTGACCACCACCCCATCCCCCTTGCTCAATCTAGACTCCCATAGTGAAGGAGTATATCATAGGGAACATAATGGATCATCATCCTGCCACTACTTGATAAGTACGCTTAGGAAACGCACAAAATATACTAGCTTACTTAAAGCCTGTACTTCATAACAACTAATGCCCTCCATGTAGATTTATGCCTCTTGGATATAAGCGCAGTATCAAGGAGTAACTTAAGCTTCATGCTCCCAGTATTATCTGACAAGTAACCAGCCATGTTTAGGGTTGTTATTACTCACACATAGGTCACTGGTTACCCTTACGAGAACAACACGGACCCTGAGGATGTCGATATGCCCCTTGGGACAGGGAAGGAACAGAGGAAGAAGAAGGAAAGGGGAAAAGGAAGATCCATTGAAGACGCAATGTACCATCCATCCAGCTCCAGGTCTTGGCTCTTTTCTCCTTACTCTACGCACGCACCACAGCGGTTACAGCAGAATATGCAGGCACACCACAACTCAATACTGAGGATAAAGCTAAGTTGGCTTAGAGAATGTTCTTAAAATGTTTGTATACTTAGGTTCTTTTCATTGAGTACCTCAAACCTGATAGGCATGCTCTGTCATGCACTGTTCTCCAGCTAGTACGAGATATTACACTGTTAGCTTAATTTCTATATAAGTTACCTTTTTAACCCATGCTCAACATTCACACACACTAGGAGAGATCACAGACTAATCTTTTTCCTCTTCCACATAGCCGCATTACACATCCTGGAAAGCACTATAATGTTCCTCTTCAACAATCTCCGGCACTACTAAACCCCCATCACGTCCACTCGTCCAATTGACCTAAATATACCCCGTATAGCAAGAATCAGCTCTCTCTACCATCCTCCTACCACACTACCACACCTCTCTCTCTGTTTGGCGGGTAGTAACTACCCGCTCTACCCCATCACTCTCGGTCATCTCTGGTTACGACCCACTCAGTGGTTATCTATACACATTGGTACTACGGTCCGACTCCTCCTCCGCCCCTACCCACCACTGACCTCTTTCGGCTCTTCTGGGATACGGACACACAGTATCCTTGGATTAGCAAGCAGGTTCTTGCTAATCTCCGATATCGATCACCTAAAGACAGAAGCCCTTATCTCTCTCATTGTTACGGATTCATTTTTTTAAGGGTATCAAATCGCCATCACCTATTCCCCAGACAACGCCCTCGCGTATACCTCCTATCCCCACGCGCCATCCCTCGCAACCCCTATTCTCCTCCAAAAAACAAGTATCTATTCCTGCTCCTTCTAATCTCTTTACTACATTAAGGTCGGACCCTCCTACACATTATGTCACAACCAGCTAACAAACCTAACAAATCTAACACTAAACTTATTTCCCTCAATGCACGGGGACTTAATCTCCCAGAAAAACGCTCTCAAGTCCTCCTCTCCCTACACAGGAACAAGGCCGATATAGTTTTCCTCCAAGAGACACACTTCAAAACAAACTCCATTCCAAAACTCTCCAACAAACGCTTTCCAATAGCTCTACACGCAACTAATCATGCAGCGAAAACCAAAGGTGTATCAATCCTCATTGCCAAACAATGCCAATTTCAACTTACGGATACCTATATCGACGGAGAAGCACGTTTCATCTTTGCAAAAGGCACTCTATATGGAAGGTGAATCACCTTGGCCAATATATATGCCCCAAACGCCGGCTAAGTAGCGTTCTTTAGAACCACACTGCACAAACTTTCCTCATTCCAGGAAGGCCTCCTTATTCTAGGAGGGGATTTTAATGTTTCCCTTAATCCTCTGCTAGATACTTCCACAGGCACCTCCACCATGCCATATAAAGCACTAAGGGCGATTAAAACAAAGTTACAGGAATTATCACTTCACGACGCATGGCGCACACTTTACCCAGACACGAAAGATTACACCTTCTATTCAACACCCCACAATCGTCATTCCAGACTGGACTATCTTTTCCTTTCACAAACAGATTTACCATGTCTGACCGCGGCGTCCATTGACCCCATGTATCTCTCGGACCATCACCCCATTTCCATGACCTTACAACTCACGAACGCCCCCCCCAAACACACCCCAATCTGGCGCCTAGACCCCTCTCTTCTTACAGATGCCGCCATTGCTTCTAGAATTGACGAACGACTGGTTCTATACTTTCAAGAAAACAATTCCCCAGACATTTCACCTATGATGAGATGGGAGGCCCACAAGAGTACTATACGTGGTGAACTCATATCAATCTCAGCCACACGCAGAAAAGAAAGAAATACCCATATCACAAGACTGACAGCACGTATTCTAGAATTAGAACGCACACACAAAAACTCCCAAGCAGTAGGTACCCTCCCAGAACTGATATTCAAACCCGAAAAGAGTTGTTGGAGACGCTTAACAAACGAATAAAAAGAAATTATATACTCTCCCAAAAAACTTTCTATGAATACGGTAACAAATCGAGTAAACTCCTGGCAAGGGCTCTACAAGCTAAAAAGGCTTCCATGACTATCCACTCACTTACTGACGCTAAAGGGAAAAAAATAGTCTCCAACGACCAAATAGCTGAACAGTTTATTCACTATTACTCCCAGCTGTACAACTTGCGCAACACAGACCCTCGGATCGACAACACCGATAGACTACAACTAATCAGAGATTTTCTCAGTAAATACTGTCCTACTACCCTATCGGCTGACTCGGCCAATGATCTGGAACAACCTATATCGTCCACGGAAATCGATATGGTTCTTAAACAACTGAAACCTGGTAAAAGCCCCGGCCCTGACGGACTGACAACGGGTTATTACAGAACTTTCATTCACACGCTTAAACCTCACTTTTTATCTGCCTATAACTCCCTCTCCCCAGAAAACCCACCACCACGAGACCTACTCACTGCACACATCACAGTAATCCCTAAACCAAACAAAGACGCGTCATTAGTGACTAACTACCGCCCGATCTCATTATTAAATGTTGACCTAAAAATTTACGCCAAAATCTTAGCCAATCGTCTCTTGCCTCTCTTAACCAATCTCATCTCATTGGATCAAGTAGGCTTCATTCCAGGTAGAGAGGCGCGAGACAACACAATCAAAGCTATCAACATTCACAAGTGGCTGTCCTCCTCCCAGCAACAGGGTTTCTTCCTGTCCCTGGATGCGGAGAAGGCGTTTGACAGGGTGGCTTGGGACTATATGACTGAAGTGCTTAAAATGATGGGAATACGAGACCGTATGCTCCAATTCATTATGGCCCTGTACTCCACCCCTACCGCGAGGGTCAGGATCAACGGTCACCTGTCGGATGCCTTCTCCGTGTCCAATGGGACTCGTCAGGGCTGCCCGTTATCCCCCTTAATCTTCGTCCTTTCCCTTGAACCCCTCCTCCAACGTTTAAGATCCAACCCGGACATCAAAGGAGTATCAATAGCAAATACTACACACAAGCTCTCTGCCTTCGCAGATGACATTCTCCTATTTCTAACAGACCCGCACATCACTTTACCTAACCTGCTTAAAGACTTTGACACGTTTAACACCCTTTCAAACCTACAAATTAACTTCGCGAAGTCAGAAGCCCTAAACATTTCACTTAGTAAAGAAACTCTTACGCTCTGCCGAACCAATTTCCCATTTAGATGGTCTCAAAACGCCATCACTTATCTAGGAATCAACTTACCATCCCAACTTTCTGACCTATATTCTAAAAACTACCTTCCTGTCCTCCAAAAAATTCAGAAAGACCTGAAGGCATGGTTAACAGGCATGTTCTCGTGGTTCGGAAGGGCATCCATACTTAAAATGAATATCCTTCCGAGAATACTATACATCTTACAAACTGTCCCCATAAAACTACCGCAAGCCTTCTTTGCCTCGTACCGCAGAGCATGTAGTGAGTTCCTGTGGGGCAAAGACCGTCCTAGGCTAAGCTTTGACCGTCTAACCCTGCCTAAACTCAAAGGAGGCATTGGTCTTCCGGACATTGCTAAATACCACGAGGCATGCCAATTGACGAGAATAGTAGACTGGTGTGTCCACTTTTCCACGAAAGCTTGGGTTACAATCGAAAACAAATTCTCCCAGATCCCAGTGCGACAATTACCCTGGATCACCCCAAATAATATCCCCTCGTCCTACACACAACACCCCCTGATAAGCTGCACTCTCCAAACCTTTCAGAAGGCTTGCAGACACCACCACATCTCCTCCACGCGAAGTCCGCTGACTCCAATTCGACACAACCCGGAATTCCCAACGGGCATGACCGACACGTTTCTTACAGATCTCTGGCCTCACACGGACATACACGCTGCACACCTCTTCTCTGGAGAGACCTTCCTACCACTTGCCACTTTAATTACGCAATCAAATGAACGAACATTCCCGAGGTGGATTTACCTCCAAATCAGACACTTTCTCAACCACCCTCACCATCGGGCCAATTACGCCAGACAACTCACGCCGTTTGAACAATTATGCACCAAATCAGAACCACAAAGACACTTAATCTCAGTTTTCTATTCTCTCCTATTTTCTGACCACAACCCTAAGTCTAACAAAGCTACCCGCAACTGGGAAAGAGATCTATCTATTGAGTTGTCGGAAGAAGAATGGGAAACTATCTATACACACATTCATAAGGGTTCAACCAATGTGTCTGCACAAGAGAATAGCTTTAAAATCTTTTCTAGGTGGTACAAAACTCAGACGAACCTACATAAAATTTCCCCCGCCTTATCTTCCAAGTGTTGGAGATGCTCTGACGGAGAAGGCTCCCTACTACACATATGGTGGTCATGCCCAGCTATCCAACCATTCTGGAAGGAAGTACACCGCATCACTTCCAACATCACCACCTATCAGATAGAATTTAGCCCTGCACAAATGCTCCTACACCACTCCTCTATCCCAAAACGAAACTACCAGCGATCCCTGACGCTACACTTACTAAACGCTGCAAAGATGTGCATCCCGACCCTCTGGAAATCCCCCAAACCCCCTACCACCGCTATTTGGCTCAAACGTATAGCAAAAATAGCAGAAATGGAAGAACTGATACACCAATCTAAAGATACGCCCATAAAATTCAGGACAATCTGGTCCTGCTGGCAACACTATCAGACAACTGACGAATATACGCACCTACTCTCAAAAGAGTAAGAAAGGATTCAAAAGGTCCAACAGGCCTATAACATGGAATAGTAGGCACGACCCGTCGCTCACGGCACCCATCTTACACCCCCTTACCCCCCGACCAACAGGACCCACCACCCACAAGCCACAGACTAGGATGCTATACAACTCCTGAATCCAGAAAACCCCCACCCTCTCCAAACCTATTCCTCACATACTCTTACCCACAACACCACTTTCCCCGAATCCCCATCTTTTTTATACTCCATGTTTTCTGACTTCACTTCTGGTATGATTTGAAGGTGATTAGTAACCAGCAACATAGCTGTCTCCTGCACCACCAGGCTTCTAGAGCCAGGGGACAGTAACCACACTTATACAATTACGCAACAACACCAATTAAACGTCACCTATCTCCCCTCCCCTAGCAGTGATCCCACACCCTCGAACTGTAACCACCGAACTATCTACAAGCCCACGCTTCCCACTTATAAACTTTTAGCAAAAACGGGCCACAGGCTTTGAATCGCATTAAGCGGTGAACAGATTCCCTTGAAAATAGCGAGGTATCTAGATACAGACGATACACATACGCATCCAGACATCCGTACAATGTTTCAAACACTTCGTTACATAAAGGGCTCATTACCCCTGTTGAGTTCTTGATTATTGGTTCTATGTTAAGGAACTAATCCTTTCCTTAAATTTGTCTTATATAAATTTACAATGCTGTTTGATCATTGTTGAATACTGTACTGCCTATTCTGTATTACCGTGTTGACATAAGCTTGTAACACCTTTCCTATGTATTGAGACTGTATATTTCAACATGTAATTCAACTTGTTTGATTACTAAACTTTTTGCTTTTCGAAAAAAAAAAAAAGAAAAAAAATTATATGCATATTCTTATCAGAAATGGGTTAAATAGCATCCTATGTATATTTATAAACAATATTCCACCAATAATCCCCATGTAGAAAAATAATTATATGTGTATTCTTATCAGAAATGGGTTAAATAGGTTACTATGTATATTTATAAACAATATTTCACCCATAATCCCCATGTAGAAAAATAATTATATGCATATTCTTATCAGAAATGGGTTAAATAGGTTCCTATGTATATTTTTAAACAAATTTCCACTATAGTCCCCATGTAGAAAAAAAATTATATGCATATTCTTATCAGAAATGCTTTAATTAGGTTCCTATGTATATTTATTAACAATATTCCACCCATAACCCCATATAGAAATATAATCATATGTATATTCTTATCAGACATAAGTTAAATAGGGTCCTATGTATATTTATAAACAATATTCCACCAATAATCCCCATGTAGAAAAATAATTATATGCATATTCTTATCAGAAATACTTTAATTAGGTTCCTATGTATATTTATAAACAATATTCCACCCATAACCCCATATAGAAAAATAATTATATGCATATTCTTATCAGAAATGGGTTAAATTGGTTCCTACCTATATTTATAAAAAACATTCCACCATAATCCCCATATAGAAAAATAATTTTATGCATATTCTTATCAGAAATGGGTTAAATAAGTTCCTATGTATATTTATGAACAATATTTAACACATATCCCTATATAGCAATATAATTATATGCATATTCATAACAGAAATAGGTTTAATATGTTACTATGTACATTTTTAAACAATATTCCATCCATAATTCACATATAAAAAAATAATTATATGTATATTCTTATCAGAAATGGGTTAAATAGTTTCCTATGTATATTTATAAACAATAATCCACCCATAATCCCCATGTAGAAAAAAAATTATATGCATATTCTTATCAGAAATGTGTTAAAAATATTCCTATGTATGTTTAACTACAATATTCCATCCATAATCCCCATACTGAAAAATAATTATATGCATATTCTTACCAGAAATGGGTTAAATAGGTTCCTATGTATATTTATAAACAATATTCTACCAATAATCCCCATACTGAAAAATATTTATTAGCATATTCTTATCAGAAAGGGATTAAATAGGTTACTATGTATATTTATAAACAATATTCCACCCATAATTCCCATGAAGAAAAATAATTATATGCATATTCTTATCAGAAATGGGTTAAATAGGTTCCTATGTATATTTATAAACAATATTCCACCCATAGCCCCATATAGAAAAATTATTATATGCATATTCGTATCAGAAATGGGTTAAATAGGCTCCTATATATATTTATAAACAGTATTCCACCCATAATTACCATGTAGAAAAATAATTATATGCATATTCTTATCAGATATGCTTTAATTAGGTTCCTATGTATATTTATAAATAATATTCCACCCATAACCCCATATTGAAAAATAATTATATGCATATTCTTATCAGAAATGGGTTAAATAGGTTCCTATGTATATTTATAAACAATATTCCACCCATAATCCCCATATAGAGGAATAATTATATGCATATTCTTATCAGAAATGGGTTAAATTGGTTCCTATGTATATTTATAAACAATATTCCACCATAATATCCATATAGAAAAAAAAATTATATGCATATTCTTATCAGAAATGGGTTAAATAGCATCCTATGTATATTTATAAACAATATTCCACCAATAATCCCCATGTAGAAAAATAATTATATGTGTATTCTTATCAGAAATGGGTTAAATAGGTTACTATGTATATTTATAAACAATATTTCACCCATAATCCCCATGTAGAAAAATAATTATATGCATATTCTTATCAGAAATGGGTTAAATAGGTTCCTATGTATATTTATAAACAAATTTCCACTATAGTCCCCATGTAGAAAAAAAATTATATGCATATTCTTATCAGAAATGCTTTAATTAGGTTCCTATGTATATTTATTAACAATATTCCACCCATAACCCCATATAGAAATATAATCATATGTATATTCTTATCAGACATAAGTTAAATAGGGTCCTATGTATATTTATAAACAATATTCCACCAATAATCCCCATGTAGAAAAATAATTATATGCATATTCTTATCAGAAATACTTTAATTAGGTTCCTATGTATATTTATAAACAATATTCCACCCATAACCCCATATAGAAAAATAATTATATGCATATTCTTATCAGAAATGGGTTAAATTGGTTCCTACCTATATTTATAAAAAACATTCCACCATAATCCCCATATAGAAAAATAATTTTATGCATATTCTTATCAGAAATGGGTTAAATAAGTTCCTATGTATATTTATGAACAATATTTAACACATATCCCTATATAGCTATATATTAATATATGCATATTCATATCAGAAATAGGTTTAATATGTTACTATGTACATTTTTAAACAATATTCCATCCATAATTCACATATAAAAAAATAATTATATGTATATTCTTATCAGAAATGGGTTAAATAGTTTCCTATGTATATTTATAAACAATATTCCACCCATAATCCCCATGTAGAAAAATAATTATATGCATATTCTTATCAGAAATGTGTTAAATATATTCCTATGTATGTTTAACTACAATATTCCATCCATAATCCCCATACTGAAAAATAATTATATGCATATTCTTACCAGAAATGGGTTAAATAGGTTCCTATGTATATTTATAAACAATATTCTACCAATAATCCCCATACTGAAAAATATTTATTAGCATATTCTTATCAGAAAGGGATTAAATAAGTTACTATGTATATTTATAAACAATATTCCACCCATAATTCCCATGAAGAAAAATAATTATATGCATATTCTTATCAGAAATGGGTTAAATAGGTTCCTATGTATATTTATAAACAATATTCCACCCATAGCCCCATATAGAAAAATTATTATGTGCATATTCGTATCAGAAATGGGTTAAATAGGCTCCTATATATATTTATAAACAGTATTCCACCCATAATTCCCATGTAGAAAAATAATTATATGCATATTCTTATCAGATATGCTTTAATTAGGTTCCTATGTATATTTATAAATAATATTCCACCCATAACCCCATATTGAAAAATAATTATATGCATATTCTTATCAGAAATGGGTTAAATAGGTTCCTATGTATATTTATAAACAATATTCCACCCATAATCCCCATATAGAGGAATAATTATATGCATATTCTTATCAGAAATGGGTTAAATTGGTTCCTATGTATATTTATAAACAATATTCCACCATAATATCCATATAGAAAAATAATTATATGCATATTCTTATCAGAAATTGGTTAAATAGGTTCCTATGTATATTTATAAACATATTCCACCAATAATCCCCATGTAGAATAATAATTATATGCATATTTTTTTCAGAAATGGGTTAATTAGTTTCCTATGTATATTTATAAGCAATATTCCACCCATAACCCCATATAGAAAAATTATTATATGCATATTCTTATCAGAAATGGGTTAAATACATTGCTATGTATATTTATAAACAATATTCAACACATAATCCCTATATAGCAATATAATTATATGCATATTCATATCAGAAATAGGTTTAATATGTTGCTATGTACATTTTTAAACAATATTCCACCCATAATCCCCATGTAGAAAAATAATTATAAGTGTATTCTTATCAGAAATTGGTTAAATAGGTTACTATGTATATTCATAAACAATATTCCACCCATAATCCCCATGTAGAAAAATAAATATATACACATTCTTATCAGAAATTGGTTAAATAGGTTCCTATGTATATTTATAAACAATTTTCCACTATAAGCCCCATGTAGAAAAATAATTATATACATATTCTTATCAGAAATGCTTTAATTAGGTTCCTAAGTATATTTATTAAAAATATTCCACCCATAACTCCATATAGAAATATAATTACATGCATATTCTTATCAGAAATAAGTTAAATCGGGTCCTATTTATATTTATAAGCAATTTTCCACCAATAATCCCCATGTAGAAAAATAATTATATGCATATTCTTATCAGAAATACTTTAATTAGGTTCCTATGTATATTTATAAACAATATTCAACCCATAACCCCATATAGAAAAATAATTATATGCATATTCTTATTAGAAATGGGTTAAAAAGGTTCCTATGTATATTTATAAACAATATTCCATCCACAATCCCCATATAGACAAATAATTATATTCATATTCTTATCAGAAATGGGTTAAATTGGTTCCTATGTATATTTATAAACAATATTCTACCCATAACCCCATATAGAAAAATAATTATATGCATATTCTTATCAGAAATGGGTTAAATATGTTCCTTTATATATTTATAAACAATATTCAACAAATAATCCCTATATAGCAATATAATTATATGCATATTCATATCAGATATAGGTTTAATATGTTGCTATGTACTTTTTTAAACAATATTCCATCCATAATCCCCATGTAAAAAAATAATTATATGCATATTCTTATCAGAAATGGGTTAAATACGTTCCTATGTATATTTATAAACAATATTCCATCCATAATCCCCATGCAGAAAAATAATTATATGCATATTCTTATCAGAAATGGCTTAAATATATTCCTATGTATATTTTAAAACAGTATTCCACCCATAATCCCTATGTAGAAAAATAATTATATGCATATTCTTACGAGAAATGGGTTAAATAGGTTCCTATGTATATTTATAAACAATATTTCACCTATAATCCCCATACTGAAAAATATTTATTAGCATATTCTTATCAGAAAGGGGTTAAATAGGTTACTATGTACATTTATAAACAATATTCCACCCATAATTCCAATGTAGACAAATAATTATATGCATATTTTATCAGAAATAGGTTAAATAGGTTCCTATGTATATTTATAAACAATATTCCACCAATAGCCCCATATAGAAAATAATTATATGCATATTCGTATCAGAAGTGGGTTAAATAGCGTCCTATGTATATTTATAAACAATATTCCACCAATAATCCCCATGTAGAAAAATTATTATATGCATATTCTTATCAGAAATGGGTTAAATACGTTCCTATGTATATTTATAAACAATATTCAACACATAATCCCTATTTAACAATAAAATTATATGCATATTCATATCAGAAGAAGGTTTAATATGTTGCTATGTACATTTTTAAACAATATTCCATCCATAATCCCCATGTAAAAAAATAATTATATGCATATTCTTATTAGAAATTGGCTAAATAGGTTCCTATGTATATTTATAAACAATTTTCCACTATAGTCCCCATGAAGAAAAATAATTGTATGCATATTCTTATCAGAAATGGGTTAAATAGGTTCCTATGTATATTTATAAACAATATTCCACCCATAGCCCCATATAGAAAAATTATTATATGCATATTCGTATCAGAAATGGGTTAAATAGCGTCCTATGTATATTTATAAACAATATTCCACCAATAATCCCCATGTAGAAAAATCATTATATGCATATTCTTATCAGAAATGGGTTAAATAGGCTCCTATATATATTTATAAACAGTATTCCACCCATAATTCAATGTAGAAAAAATATTATATGCATATTCTTATCAGATATGCTTTAATTAGGTTCCTATGTATATTTATAAATAATATTCCACCCATAACCCCATATTGAAAAATAATTATATGCATATTCTTATCAGAAATGGGTTAAATAGGTTCCTATGTATATTTATAAACAATATTCCACCCATAATCCCCATATAGAGGAATAATTATATGCATATTCTTATCAGAAATGGGTTAAATAGGTTCCTATGTATATTTATAAACAATATTCCACCATAATATCCATATAGAAAAATAATCATATGCATATTCTTATCAGAAATTGGTTAAATAGGTTCCTATGTATATTTATAAACATATTCCACCAATAATCCCCATGTAGAATAATAATTATATGCATATTTTTTTCAGAAATGGGTTAATTAGTTTCCTATGTATATTTATAAGCAATATTCCACCCATAACCCCATATAGAAAAATTATTATATGCATATTCTTATCAGAAATGGGTTAAATACATTCATATGTATATTTATAAACAATATTCAACCCATAATCCCTATATAGCAATATAATTATATGCATATTCATATCAGAAATAGGTTTAATATGTTGCTATGTACATTTTTAAACAATATTCCACCCATAATCCCCATGTAGAAAAATAATTATAAGTGTATTCTTATCAGAAATGGGTTAAATAGGTTACTATGTATATTCATAAACAATATTCCACCCATAATCCCCATGTAGAAAAATAAATATATATACACCTTCTTATCAGAAATTGGTTAAATAGGTTCCTATGTATATTTATAAACAATTTTCCACTATAGTCCCCATGTAGAAAAATAATTATATACATAATTCTTATCAGAAATGCTTTAATTAGGTTCCTAAGTATATTTATTAAAAATATTCCACCCATAACTCCATATAGAAATATAATTACATGCATATTCTTATCAGAAATAAGTTAAATAGGGTCCTATTTATATTTATAAGCAATATTCCACCAATAATCCCCATGTAGAAAAATAATTATATGCATATTCTTATCAGAAATACTTTAATTAGGTTCCTATGTATATTTATAAACAATATTCAACCCATAACCCTATATAGAAAAATAATTATATGCATATTCTTATCAGAACTGGGTTAAATATGTTCCTTTATATATTTATAAACAATATTCAACAAATAATCCCTATATAGCAATATAATTATATGCATATTCATATCAGATATAGGTTTAATATGTTGCTATGTACTTTTTTAAACAATATTCCATCCATAATCCCCATGTAAAAAAATAATTATATGCATATTCTTATCAGAAATGGGTTAAATACGTTCCTATGTATATTTATAAACAATATTCTACCCATAACCCCATATAGAAAAATAATTATATGCATATTCTTATCAGAACTGGGTTAAATACATTCCTATGTATGTTTAACTACAATATTCCATCCATAATCCCCATGTAGAAAAATAATTATATGCATATTCTTATGAGAAATGGGTTAAATAGGTTACTATGTATATTTTAAAACAGTATTCCACCCATAATCCCTATGTAGAAAAATAATTATATGCATATTCTTACGAAAAATGCTTTAATTAGGTTCCTATGTATATTTATAAACAATATTTCACCTATAATGCCCATACTGAAAAATAGGAAAAATAATTATATGCATGTTCTTACCAGAAATTGGTTAAATAGGTTCATATGTATATTTATAAACAATATTCCATCCATAATCCCCGTGTAGACAAATAATTAAATGCATATGCTCATCAGAAATTGGTTAAATAGGTTACTATGTATATTTATAAACATATTCCATAAAATAATCCCCATGTAGAAAAATAATTATATGCATATTCTTATCAGAAATGCTTTAATTAGGTTCCTATGTATATTTATAAAAAAATATTCCACCCATAACCCCATATAGAAAAAGAAAGGTTCCTATGTATATTTATAAACAATTTTCCACTATAGTCCCCCTGTAGAAAAATAATTATATGCATATTCTTATCAGAAAGGGGTTAAATAGGTTACTATGTATATTTATAAACAATATTCCACCCATAATTCTCATGTAGAAAAATAATTATATGCATATTCTTACCAGAAATTTGTTAAATAGGTTCCTATGTATATTTATAAACAATATTTCACCTAAAATCCCCATACTGAAAAATATTTATATGCATATTCTTATCAGAAATGGGTTAAATAGGTTCCTATGTATATTTATAAACAATATTCCACCCATATTGGAAAAAAAATATATGCATGTTCGTATCAGAAATGGGTTAAATAGGTTACTATGTATAAACAATATTCCACCCATATTCCCATGTAGAAAAATAATTATATGCATATTCTTAACAGAAATGGGTTAAATAGGTTCTCATGTATATTTATAAACAATGTTCCACTATAGTCCCCATGTAGAAAAATAATTATATGCATATTCTTAGCAGAAAGGGGCAGCATAGATTCCTATGTATATTTATAAACAATATTCCACCCATAATTCCCATGTAGCAAATTAATTATATGCATATTCAAACAGAAATAGGTTTAATATGTTGCTATGTATATTTATAAACCACCAATAATCAACATGTAGACAAAAAATTATATGCATATTCTTATCAGAAATGGTTTAAGTAGGTTCCTATGTATAAACAATATTCCACCCGTAATCGCCAAGTAGAAAAATAATTATTTGTATATGTGTTAGTGGGAGAAATAGTCACCCATGATGTGTGTCAGTGAAAATAATAGTGTCCCATCATTGGTTTCACTGGGAGAAATAGTACTGCATTTTTGGTGTCATTGTTAAGAATAGTGAGCCATCATTGGGAGGAATCATTGGTATCGGTAAGAGGAATTAGTCAACTATCATTGGTGTCAGTGGAAGAAACAGTGAGACATCATTGGTGTCAGTATGAGAAATACTACCCCGTTATTGGTGTCGGTGGAAGGAATCTGAATGTATTGAATGATTTGTATAGCTCTGCACATGCGAACTGAATCACGTCAAGGAATAGGTGTATCATTGGTGTAATTTTATTGATGTCAGTGTGAGATATAGTACCCCATTTTTGGTGTCAGTAGGAAGAATAGTGACCCATCATTGGTGTCAGTAGGAGGAATAGTAATTAGTGTTAGTGGGAGAAATCGTGACCCACGTGTCAGTGGTAAAAAACTTGGATGAGTTTGAAAAATAGTACCGTTTTGTTCGTTTCAGTGTGAAGGTCAACGGTATTCATTAGGATTTGTTAGATGCATTTTCTTAAAACATATGGATTACACTGGCTGAGAGATAGTTAGTGGGAAAGTAAACAATAAGGCTATGCTGATATTTTGCATTCTACTAACGATCACTACTTTTCTTCTGTAAGAATTATTCAACTAATTCGAATCCAAGTCAAACCGTCTGACAGTTGTGAAACTCCACAATATCTGGTAATCCGTATTTTTTTTTAATACTCTTTTATTGGCAATGATCACTCAATTAATATCAGTGCTATCCGGAGATGTATTAGATTTAGAGTAAAACAAAAAATTCTCAGCCTATGTGTGGAAGGAACGTTGAAACATAATGAGTGTCAGCTGGAGAAATAGTGATGAATGAATGAATAGTATGAACTTGGTGACAGGATAAAAGGGCTTTAGAAAACCAGTGCGCATTTTTATAATTTCGAGAGAGTTGCAAATGCACTTAAGGTAGAATGTCGGGATGTAGCAATGAGATTAGATTGTATGATGGTCCACAGCAAAATATCAGTGAGACGTTTTACATGGTTGAGGAAAACGTCAGGTTACACAATATATATAAGAGCCCTAATAATAATGAGTTGGTTCCGGAGATGTGCCAGATTTAGAGTAATGCAACAAATTCTCAGCCAGTGAGCGAAATTGTACACATCATTGGTGTCAGTTGGAGGAATAGTGAGGATAAAGTCAGATAAAGTCACACAATATTTAGCAGGAATTTAGAAAACCAGTGCGCATTTTTATATCTTTGAGAGATAGAATAAGATAGAGATAGATTTAAGATAGAATCTCGGAATAGCAATGAGATCAAATTGTGTGATAATTGCTGCATCAAGATAGCACTGATATCACCTAAATGTGAATTTGCATTACACAATCCGTTTTCCCTGGTTTAGCAAATCAGCAAAATATCACTGTACAAATATATAGCGAAAAAGTCCTTATAATAGTGGGTGGTTTGCGAGACATGTCAAGGAGGTTGACACAGTATACATTAAGATTATTTGATGTGGATGTTAAATAGATGCATAAAACATATCAAGTATATAGCAGTGAGACGGATTAACACTTGATTAACACTTGAGAGACTGGTTAAAGCGCTAGTTGCTAGTTGTTAGTTGTGTTAGTTGTTAGCGCTAGTGAGATATTTGTCCAAATAAATTATTACAACAGAAAGTCGATGATTTCTGCATAACACAAAATAGAGCACACTTTAGCACACCGTGAGTCGGTTTTGTTTCAAGCTAATTTTCAGTATATCTTACATTAAATTTACGATAAGGTTGCATACATGCTAAATATAATAAAATGAGAAGATAGTTGTTGCACGGTAATTTCAGGTTATATTGCACTATCGAAATCCGGATCAGAATTAGCACTGATATAAGCTGATATAAATTAAGTGACTATTGCATTAAGAGTAAAAAAAAAAACAGAAATACGGTTTACCTTAGATGTCAGACATTGCGGTGTTTAAGCATCGCATAGCTATGTAAAACGGTTTGACTTGGATTCGAATAATTCTTAAATAAGAACAGCAGTGAGACAAGCCCAACATGTCAGACGGTTTGAATTGAATTCGAACTAGTTGAATAATTCTTAAATTAGCACAGTGCGGCAAGCCCGACTTTTTTACTTACTTTTAAGAAGACTTTAAGTGTCTTCATTACTTGAGAGTTTTCATAACGTAGTTAATATAATTGAATTATGTATAAAATATCAATATTATTATTATTGGACAATATATTAATGGCTGAGTTACGATATTACAAACGAATAGAAACCATCTCAAGCCTATACCGATATTGTGCTCTATTAGTGTTTTTCTATTTCTCTTTGCAATTCCGACATTCTGTCTTAATTTGGGTATTGGCAACTATGTCTCCAACAGTATAAACCGTGAGCCCTGTAACTTTATCGCAAAGACTATATACTGGCTCAATGTTATCCTGACTTTAGTTGTGCAACACACTCATTACGTTAACGTTAATGCGACTATTCCTAAACCGATGTAAACCTCAATCTTAAATCTTTATGTAAACACACATATTTTTATCAGGGCTTTTCTAAACCAATGACAGAAATAGTACCCCATTCCTCAACCGATGTAAACCTCAATCTTACATCTTTTAACATTTAAAGAGTTTTTTATTGAGTACACCGGGTAGGGCAAAACAAGACAAACATTGACAGTTTGTACATTGAGGGCAGACCGATACATAGACCAAAAACACAGCATCAATATGTGAATATGAAGTTGACATGTCGGCTGGCACCAAAAATAGCGCCAGATCACCCACAGCTGATATAAATTAAATGACTATTGCATTAAGAGTAAAAAAAAAAACAGAAATACGGTTTACCTTAGATGTCAGACATTGCGGTGTTTAAGCATCGCATAGCTATGTAAAACGGTTTGACTTGGATTCGAATAATTCTTAAATAAGAACAGCAGTGAGACAAGCCCAACATGTCAGACGGTTTGAATTGAATTCGAACTAGTTGAATAATTCTTAAATTAGCACAGTGCGGCAAGCCCGACTTTTTTACTTACTTTTAAGAAGACTTTAAGTGTCTTCATTACTTGAGAGTTTTCATAACGTAGTTAATATAATTGAATTATGTATAAAATATCAATATTATTATTATTGGACAATATATTAATGGCTGAGTTACGATATTACAAACGAATAGAAACCATCTCAAGCCTATACCGATATTGTGCTCTATTAGTGTTTTTCTATTTCTCTTTGCAATTCCGACATTCTGTCTTAATTTGGGTATTGGCAACTATGTCTCCAACAGTATAAACCGTGAGCCCTGTAACTTTATCGCAAAGACTATATACTGGCTCAATGTTATCCTGACTTTAGTTGTGCAACACACTCATTACGTTAATGCGACTATTCCTAAACCGATGTAAACCTCAATCTTAAATCTTTATGTAAACACACATATTTTTATCAGGGCTTTTCTAAACCAATGACAGAAATAGTACCCCATTCCTCAACCGATGTAAACCTCAATCTTACATCTTTTAACATTTAAAGAGTTTTTTATTGAGTACACCGGGTAGGGCAAAACAAGACAAACATTGACAGTTTGTACATTGAGGGCAGACCGATACATAGACCAAAAACACAGCATCAATATGTGAATATGAAGTTGACATGTCGGCTGGCACCAAAAATAGCGCCAGATCACCCACAGCTGATATAAATTAAATGACTATTGCATTAAGAGTAAAAAAAAAAACAGAAATACGGTTTACCTTAGATGTCAGACATTGCGGTGTTTAAGCATCGCATAGCTATGTAAAACGGTTTGACTTGAATTCGAATAATTCTTAAATAAGAACAGCAGTGAGACAAGCCCAACATGTCAGACGGTTTAAATTGAATTCGAACTAGTTAAATAATTCTTAAATTAGCACAGTGCGGCAAGCCCGACTTTTTTACTTACTTTTAAGAAGACTTTAAGTGTCTTCATTACTTGAGAGTTTTCATAGCGTAGTTAATATAATTGAATTATGTATAAAATATCAATATTATTATTGGACAATATATTAATGGCTGAGTTACGATATTACAAACGAATAGAAACCATCTCAAGCCTATACCGATATTGTGCTCTATTAGTGTTTTTCTATTTCTCTTTGCAATTCCGACATTCTGTCTTAATTTGGGTATTGGCAACTATGTCTCTAACAGTATAAACCGTGAGCCCTGTAACTTTATCGCAAAGACTATATACTGGCTCAATGTTATCCTGACTTTAGTTGTGCAACACACTCATTACGTTAATGCGACTATTCCTAAACCGATGTAAACCTCAATCTTAAATCTTTATGTAAATACACATATTTTTATCAGGGCTTTTCTAAACCAATGACAGAAATAGTACCCCATTCCTCAACAGATGTAAACCTCAATCTTACATCTTTTAACATTTAAAGAGTTTTTTATTGAGTACACCGGGTAGGGCAAAACAAGACAAACATTGACAGTTTGTACATTGAGGGCAGACCGATACATAGACCAAAAACACAGCATCAATATGTGAATATGAAGTTGACATGTCGGCTGGCACCAAAAATAGCGCCAGCTCACCCACAATAACCATAAAGTACTACAATGTACATTAAAACGGCAATATGCTCGCCCAAAGTCAGGTGCACCCACACAAGTTTTTCAAGTAATAAAGAGGACTTAACAGTGCGGAAAATTGAAGACAGGAAAAACGACATGAACATTGTAAGAACCGATAAGATAAGGCAGGTTTAAAAGAGAGAAAGGGTGGAAGATCAGTAAGGGGAGGGAGAAGGGGTTGGCGAGAAGAAGAAAAAAAAACAAAAAAAAACAACAACCCACATGCTCTGTCACTGTAGTCACAAAGGGGGTCACAAAGCTGTTGTAATCCTGAGAAAATCGGAGATCGTAAACACACATATTTTTATCGGGGCTTTTCTAAACCAATAAGAGAAATAGTACCTAATTGTTGGTGAGTGGGAGGACATCATTGGTGTCAGTATGGGTGTGATTGGTGTGTTGCTGGTGACAGTGGAAGGAATATATCATTTGTGGAAGGAATAATGACTCTTCAGTGTTGTTGGTTCTCAATGGAAGGAATAATCATTGGTGCCAGTGGAAAGTGGTGTCACTAACTGTGACCCCATCATTGGAGTCAGTGGATTGGTGTCATTGGGAGAAATAGTTACCGTTTGTTGTGTCATAGTGAACATTGGTGTGAGTGGAAGGAACTTACCAATTCATTGGTGTCAGAGAAAGGAACAGGGACCATTCATTGGTGTCGGTGTGAGAAATAAACCCACATTTTTGGTTTCAGTGGGATGAATAATGAATTGGTTGGTGATCTGATTGGTATCAGAAATGGGTTAAATAGGTTCCTATGTATATTTATAAACAACATTCAACCCAAAATCCCCATATAGCAAATTAATTATATGCATATTCAAACAGAAATAGGTTTAATATGTTGCTACGCATATTTATAAACCACCAATAATCAACATGTAGACAAATAATTATATGCATATTCGTATCAGAAATTGTTTAAATATAGGTTCCTGTGTATAAACAATATTACACCCGGAATCTGGAAGGAATCTGGAAGGAATCTGAATGAATAGATGAACATGCGAACTGAATCACCTCAAGGAATAGGTGTAATTTTATTGGTTTCAGTGTGAGATATAGTACCCCATTTTTGGTGTCAGTAGGAAGAATAGTGACCCATCAATAGTGTCAGTAGGAGAAATCGTGACCCACGTGTCAGTGGAAAAAACTTGGATGAGTTTGAAAAATAGTACCGCTTTGTTCGTTTCAGTGTGAAGGATAGTGAGCCATAGTTGTTGTATTAATAGGAGACATAGTGAGCCATTATTATGTCAGTGGGAGGAATAGTCAATACGGTTTGAGTTTACCAACAAAACGTTAAGATGAGACGTTGAGTGTGACAACGGTATACATTAGGATTTGTTAGACGCATTATCTTAAAACATATGGATTACACTGGCTGAGAGATAGTTAGTGGGAAAGTAAACAATAAGTCTATGCTGATATTTTTCATTCTACCAACGATCACTGCTGTGCTTCTGTAAGAATTATTCAACTAGTTCGAATCCAAGTAAAACTATCTGACAGAAGTGAACTCCACATATCTGGTAATCCGTATTTCTGTTTTTTTATTACTCTTTTATTGGCAATGATCACTTAATTAATATCAGTGCTTATCCGGAGATGTACTAGATTTAGAGCAAAAAATTATCAGCCTATGTGTGGAAGGAACAGTGAAACATAATGAGTGTCAGTTGGAGAAAAAGTGATGAATGAATTAATTTAGTATGGACTTGGTGTCCGGATAAAGGGCTTTAGAAAACCAGTGCGCATTTGTATAATTTCGAGAGATAATTGCAAATGCACTTAAGGTCGGGATGTAGCCATGAGATCAGATTGTATGATATTTGATGGTCCACTGGTCCACAGCAAAATATCAGTAAGACGTTTTACATGGTTGAGGAAAACGTCAGGTTACACAATATATATAAAAGCCCTGATAATATTGAGTTGGTTGCGAGACATGTTAAGAGTGTTATCACATTAGAATGCATTTTCTTTAAACATATCAAATATAGCAGTGAGACTACTCCTTGACAATTTAAATCGGTTTCTTTAACCAAATTAATAGGCAGTAGCCTATTAGTGTTTTAGAGATAGATTCATTAGAGTTAGATATACAAAAAGACATTGACATTTGTTGAGATAAAGATAAACACAAAATAGAGAAGATTGTAATCAAAGCCGTGAGTCGGTTTATAGAGATCGTAACAATCTGTATTTCACAAGCAAATTGTCATTGGACAATGACATTGGACAATTAGATGTAAGATCGGTCGCAAAATATAGCAATAAGAGAAGATAAACAGGGTATTGCAATTGCAACTATCAGAGTGAGCATTGCATTTCATCTTAATTAAGTTATTGGTAACTATCTGTCCGAATATAAACGTGAGAGCTGCAACTTTATCTCAATGTTCGGTGTTATCCTGATATTATTTATGATAATGCATGAGTATTTGGAATTACGTTAATGAGATTGAGCAAGCAGAGTAGGAGAAGATGTATCCGGAAATGTGCCAGATTTAGAGTAATGCAACCAGTCAGCGAAATAGTAAACATCATTGGTGTCAGTTGCAGGAATAGTGAGGAATAGTAGTGTGTCAGATAAGTTCCACAATATTTAGCAGGAATTTAGAAAACCAGTGGGCATTTTTATATTTTTGAGAGATAGAATAAGATAGAGATAGATTTAAGATAGAATCTCGGAATAGCAATGAGATCAAATTGTGTGATAATTGCTGCATCAAAATAGCACTGATATCACCTAAATGTGAATCCGTTTTCTCTGGTTTAGCAAATCAGCAAAATATCACTGTACAAATATATAGCGAAAAAGTCCTTATAATAGTGAGTGGTTTGCGAGACATGTCAAGGAGGTTGATATATATTATATATTAGGATTATTTGATGTGGATGTTAAATAGATGCATAAAACATATCAAGTATAGCAGTGAGACGGATTTACACTTGCTGAGAGACAGGTTGAAGCGCTAGTTGCTAGTTGCAAGTTGTTAGTTGTTAGTTGCGCTAGTGAGATATTTGTCCAAATAAATTCCAAAATTATTACAACAGAAAGTCGGTAATATAATGAGATGATTTCTGCACCGTGAGTCGGTTTTGTTTCAAGCAAATTTTCAGTATATCTTACAAGAAATTTACAATAAGGTTGCATAAATGCTACATATAGTAAAATAAATAGATAGCTGTTGCACGGTAATTTCACGGTAATATTGCACTATCGAAATCAGGATCAGGATTAGCACTGAGATAGCTGATATAAATTAGGTAACTATTGCATTAAAAGAGTAAAAAAAACAGAAATACGGTTTACCTTAGATGTCAGACATTGCGGTGTTTAAGCATAGCATAGCTATGTAAAACGGTTTGACTTGGATTCGAATAATTCTTAAATAAGAACAGCAGTGAGACAATCCCCACATGTCAGACGGTTGGAATTGGATACGAACTAGTTGAATAATTCTTAAATTAGCACAGTGAGGCAAGCCCGACTTTTTCACTTACTTTTAAGATAGAAGTGTTTTCATAGCTTACTTCAGAGTTAATATAATTGAATTATGTTCAAAATACTAATATTAAAATTAGACAATATTTTAATGGCTGGGTTACGATATTACAATAGAATAGATATGATATATAATAGATATAGATATAATAGAAACCATCTCAAGCCTATACCGATATTGTGCTCTATTTCTCTTTGCAATTCCGACATTCTGTCTTAATTTGGGTATTGGCAACTATGTCTCCAACAGTATAAACCGTGAGCCCCATAACTTTATCGCAAAGAATATATACTGGCTCAATGATATCCTGACTTTAGTTGTGCAACACACTCATTACGTTAATGCGACTATTCCTAAACCGATGTAAACCTCTTGGTGTCATTGGGAGAAATAGTAACCGTTTGTTAGTGTCAGTGGTAGAAATAGTGAACCCTTCATTAATGTGAGTGAAAGGAACAGTTACCCATGCATTGGTGTCAGAGAAAGGAACAGTGACCCATCATTGGTGTCAGTGGGAGAAATAGTGACCCATCACTAGTGTCAGTGGGATGAACAGACACCCATCATTGGTGGCAGTTGGAGAAAATGTTACCCATCATTGGTGTCAGTGTGAGAAATAAACCCACATTTTTGGTATGAATAGGCTCCTATGTATATTTATAAACAATATTCCACCCATAATTCCCATGTAGAAAAATAATTATATGCATATTCTTATCAGAAATGCTTTAATTAGGTTCCTATGTATATTTATAAATAATATTCCACCCATAACCCCATATTGAAAAATAATTATATGCATATTCTCATCAGAAATGGGTTAAATAGGCTCCTATGTATTTTTATAAACAATATTCCACCCATAATCCCCATGTAGAAAAATAATTATATGTATATTCTTATCAGAAATGGGTTAAATAGGTTACTATGTATATTGATAAACAATATTACACCCATAATCCCCATGTAGAAAAATAATTATATGCATATTCTTATCAGAAATGGGTAAATAGGTTCCTATGTATATTTATGAACAATTTTCCACTATAGACCCCATGTTGAAAAAAAATCATATGCATATTATTATCAGAAATGGGTTAAATAGGTTCCTATGTATATTTATAAACCATTTTCCACTATAGTCCCCATGTAGAAAAATAATTATATGCATATTCTTATCAGAAAGGGGTTAAATGGGTTCCTATGTATATTTATAAACATATTCCACCAATAACCCCCATGTAGAAAAATAATTATATGCATATTTTTATCAAAAATGGGTTAATTAGTTTCCTATGTATATTTATAAGCAATATTCCACCCATCACCCCATATAGAAAAATAATTATATGCATATTCTTATCACGAATGGGTTAAATACATTCCTATGTAAACAATAAACAACATTCCACCCATAATTCCTATATAGCAATATAATTATATGCATATTCTTATCAGAAATGGGTTAAATATGATACTATGTATATTTTAAAACAGTATTCCACCCATAATCCCTATGTAGAAAAATAATTATATGCATATTCTTACCAGAAATGGGTTAAATAGGTTCCTATGTATATTTATAAACAATATTCCACCTATAATCCCCATACTGAAACATATTTATATGCATATTCTTATCAGAAATGGGTTAAATATGTTGCTATGTATATTTATAAACAACATTCCTTCCATAATCCCTATGTAGAAAAATAATTATATGCATATGCTTATCAGAAAAAGGTTAAAGAGGCTCCTATGTATATTTATAAACAATATTCCACCCATAATTCCCATGTAGAAAAAAATTATGTGCATATTCTTATCAGAAATTCTTTAATTAGGTTCTTATGTATGTTTATAAACAATTTTCCATCATAATCCCCATATAGAAAAATAATTATATGCATATTCTTATCAGAAATTGGTAAAATAGGTTCCTATGTATATTTAAAAAAACAATATTCCACCAATAATCCCCATGTAGAAAAATAATTATATGCATATTTTATCAGAAATGGGTTAAATATGTTGCTATATATATTTATAAACAATATTCCACCCATAATCCCCATATAGAAAAATTATTATATGCATATTCTTATCAGAAATGGGTTAAATACGTTCCTATGTATATTTATAAACAATATTCAACACATGATGCCTATATAGCATAATAATTATATGCATATTCATACCAGAAATGGGGTAAATAGGTTCCTATGTATATTTATAAACAATATTCCACTTATAATCCCCATACTAAAAAATATTTATATGCATATTATTATCAGAAAGTGGTTAAATAGATTCTTATGTATATTTATAAGCAATATTCCACCCATAATTCCCATGTAGAAAAATAATTATATGCATATTCTTATCAGAAATGGGTTAAATCGGTTCCTATTTATATTTATAAACAATATTCCACTATAATCCCCATACAGAAAAATAATTATATGCATATTCTTATCAGAAATGGGTTAAATAGGTTCCTATGTATATTTATAAACAATATTCCACCCAAAATTCCATTGTAGAAAAATAATGATATGCATATTCTTATTAGAAATGCTTTAATTAGGTTCCTATGTATATTTATAAACAATTTTCCACCTTAATCCCCATATAGAAAAATAATTATATGCATATTTTTATCAGAAATGGGTTAAATATGTTGCTATGTATATTTATAAACAATATTCCACCCATAATCCCCATGTAGAAAAATAATTATATGCATATTCTTATGAAAAATTGGTTAAATATATTCCTATGTATGTTTAACTACAATATTCCACCCATAATCCCCATGTAGAAAAATAATTGTATGTATATTCTTATCAGAAATGGGTTAAATATGTTCATATGTATATTTATAAACAATATTCCACCCATAATCCCCATATAGAAAAATAATTACATTAATATTCTTATGAGCAATGGGTTAAAAACGTTTCTATGTATATTTATAAACAATTTTCCACCATACTTCCCATATAGAAAAATAATTATATGCATATTCTTATCAGAAATTGGTAAATAGGTTCCAATGTATATTTATAAACAATTTTCCACCATACTCCGCATATAGAAAAATATTTATATACATATTCGTATCAGAAAAGGGTTAAATAGCGTCCTATGTATATTTATAAACAATATTCCACCAATAATCCCCATGTAGAAAAATAATTATATACATATTCTTATCAGAAATGCTTTAATTAGGTTCCTATGTATATTTATAAATAATATTCTACCCATAACCCCCATATAGAAAAAAAATTATATGCATATTCTTATCAGAAATGGGTTAAATATGCTCCTATGTATATTTATAAACAATATTCCACCCATAATACCCATGTAGAAAAATAATTATAAGTGTATTCTTATCAGAAATGGGTTAAATAGGTTACTATGTATATTTATAAACAATATTCCACTCATAATCCCCATGTAGAAAAATAATTATATGCACATTCTTATCAGAAATTGGTTAAATAGGTTCCTAGGTATATTTATAAACAATTTTCCACTATAGTCCCCATGTAGAAGAATAATTATATACATATTCTTATCAGAAATGCTTTAATTAGGTTCCTATGTGTATTTATTAAAAATATTAAACCCATAACCCCATATAGAAATATAATTATATGCATATTCTTATCAGAAATAAGTTAAATAGGGTCCTATGTATATTTATAAGCAATATTCCACCCATAATTCCCATATAGAAAAATAATTATATGCATATTCTTATCAGAAATGCTTTAATTAGGTTCCTATGTATATTTATAAATAATATTCCACCCATAACCCCATATTGAAAAATAATTATATGCATATTCTTATCAGAAATGGGTTAAATAGGCTCCTATGTATTTTTATAAACAATATTACACTCATAATCCCCATGTAGAAAAATAATTATATGCATATTCTTATCAGAAATGGGTTAAATAGGTTCCTATGTATATTTATAAACAATTTTCCACTATAGACCCCATATTGAAAAAAAATCATATGCATATTTTTATCAGAAATGGGTTAAATAGGTTCCTATGTATATTTATAAACCATTTTCCACTATAGTCCCCATGTAGAAAAATAATTATATGCATATTCTTATCAGAAAGGGGTTAAATGGGTTCCTATGTATATTTATAAACATATTCCACCAATAACCCCCATGTAGAAAAATAATTATATGCATATTTTTATCAAAAATGGGTTAATTAGTTTCCTATGTATATTTATAAGCAATATTCCACCCATCACCCCATATAGAAAAATAATTATATGCATATTCTTATCACGAATGGGTTAAATACATTCCTATGTAAACAATAAACAACATTCCACCCATAATTCCTATATAGTAATATAATTATATGCATATTCTTATCAGAAATGGGTTAAATATATTCCTATGTAGGTTTAACTACAATATTCCATCCATAATCCCCATGTAGAAAAATAATTATATGCATATTCTTATGAGAAATGGGTTAAATATGATACTATGTATATTTTAAAACAGTATTCCACCCATAATCCCTATGTAGAAAAATAATTATATGCATATTCTTACCAGAAATGGGTTAAATAGGTTCCTATGTATATTTATAAACAATATTCCAAATATAATCCCCATACTGAAACATATTTATATGCATATTCTTATCAGAAATGGGTTAAATATGTTGCTATGTATATTTATAAACAACATTCCTTCCATAATCCCTATGTAGAAAAATAATTATATGCATATGCTTATCAGAAATAGGTTAAAGAGGCTCCTATGTATATTTATAAACAATATTCCACCCATAATTCCCATGTAGAAAAAAATTATGTGCATATTCTTATCAGAAATGCTTTAATTAGGTTCTTATGTATGTTTATAAACAATTTTCCATCATAATCCCCATATAGAAAAATAATTATATGCATATTCTTATCAGAAATTGGTAAAATAGGTTCCTATGTATATTTAAAAAAACAATATTCCACCAATAATCCCCATGTAGAAAAATAATTATATGCATATTTTATCAGAAATGGGTTAAATATGTTGCTATATATATTTATAAACAATATTCCACCCATAATCCCCATATAGAAAAATTATTATATGCATATTCTTATCAGAAATGGGTTAAATACGTTCCTATGTATATTTATAAACAATATTCAACACATGATGCCTATATAGCATAATAATTATATGCATATTCATACCAGAAATGGGTTAAATAGGTTCCTATGTATATTTATAAACAATATTCCACCTATAATCCCCATACTAAAAAATATTTATATGCATATTATTATCAGAAAGTGGTTAAATAGATTCTTATGTATATTTATAAGCAATATTCCACCCATAATTCCCATGTAGAAAAATAATTATATGCATATTCTTATCAGAAATGGGTTAAATCGGTTCCTATTTATATTTATAAACAATATTCCACTATAATCCCCATACAGAAAAATAATTATATGCATATTCTTATCAGAAATGGGTTAAATAGGTTCCTATGTATATTTATAAACAATATTCCACCCAAAATTCCATTGTAGAAAAATAATGATATGCATATTCTTATTAGAAATGCTTTAATTAGGTTCCTATGTATATTTATAAACAATTTTCCACCTTAATCCCCATATAGAAAAATAATTATATGCATATTTTTATCAGAAATGGGTTAAATATGTTGCTATGTATATTTATAAACAATATTCCACCCATAATCCCCATGTAGAAAAATAATTATATGCATATTCTTATGAAAAATTGGTTAAATATATTCCTATGTATGTTTAACTACAATATTCCACCCATAATCCCCATGTAGAAAAATAATTGTATGTATATTCTTATCAGAAATGGGTTAAATATGTTCATATGTATATTTATAAACAATATTCCACCCATAATCCCCATATAGAAAAATAATTACATTAATATTCTTATGAGCAATGGGTTAAAAACGTTTCTATGTATATTTATAAACAATTTTCCACCATACTTCCCATATAGAAAAATAATTATATGCATATTCTTATCAGAAATTGGTAAATAGGTTCCTATGTATATTTATAAACAATTTTCCACCATACTCCGCATATAGAAAAATAAATATATGCATATTCGTATCAGAAAAGGGTTAAATAGCATCCTATGTATATTTATAAACAATATTCCACCAATAATCACCATGTAGAAAAATAATTATATACATATTCTTATCAGAAATGCTTTAATTAGGTTCCTATGTATATTTATAAATAATATTCTACCCATAACCCCCATATAGAAAAATAATTATATGCATATTCTTATCAGAAATGGGTTAAATATGCTCCTATGTATATTTATAAACAATATTCCACCCATAATACCCATGTAGAAAAATAATTATAAGTGTATTCTTATCAGAAATGGGTTAAATAGGTTACTATGTATATTTATAAACAACATTCCACTCATAATCCCCATGTAGAAAAATAATTATATGCACATTCTTATCAGAAATTGGTTAAATAGGTTCCTATGTATATTTATAAACAATTTTCCACTATAGTCCCCATGTAGAAGAATAATTATATACATATTCTTATCAGAAATGCTTTAATTAGGTTCATATGTATATTTATTAAAAATATTAAACCCATAACCTCATATAGAAATTAAATTATATGCATATTCTTATCAGAAATAAGTTAAATAGGGTCCTATGTATATTTATAAGCAATATTCCACCAATAATCCCCATGTAGAAAAATAATTATATGCATATTCTTATCAGAAATACTTTAATTAGGTTCCTATGTATATTTATAAACAATATTCCACCCATAACCCCATATAGAAAAATAATTATATGCATATTCTTATCCGAAATGGGTTAAAAAGATTCTTATGTATATTTATAAACAATATTCCATCCATAATCCCCATATAGACAAATAATTATTTTCATATTCTTATCAGAAATGGGTTAAATTGGTTTCTATGTATATTTATAAACAATATCCCACCATAATCCCCATATAGAAAAATAATTATATGCATATTCTTATCAGAAATTGGTTAAATAAGTTCCTATGTATATTTATAAACAATATTCCACCCATAATCCCCATATAGAAAAATAATTACATTAATATTCTTATGAGCAATGGGTTAAAAAGGTCCCTATTTATATTTATAAACAATTTTCCACCATATTTCCCATATAGAAAAATAATTATATGCATATTCTTATCAGAAATTGGTAAATAGGTTCCTATGTATATTTATAAACAATTTTCCACCATACTCCGCATATGGAAAAATAATTATATGCATATTCGTATCAGAAAAGGGTTAAATAGCGTCCTATGTATATTTATAAACAATATTCCACCAATAATCCCCATGTAGAAAAATAATTATATACATATTCTTATCAGAAATGCTTTAATTAGGTTCCTATGTATATTTATAAATAATATTCTACCCATAACCCCCATATAGAAAAATAATTATATGCATATTCTTATCAGAAAATGGGTTAAATAGGCTCCTATGTATATTTATAAACAATATTCCACCCATAATCCCCATGTAGAAAAATAATTATAAGTGTATTCTTATCAGAAATGGGTTAAATAGGTTACTATGTATATTTATAAACAATATTCCACTCATAATCTCCATGTAGAAAAATAATTATATGCACATTCTTATCAGAAATTGGTTAAATAGGTTCCTATGTATTTTTATAAAAAATTTTCCACTATAGTCCCCATGTAGAAAAATAATTATATACATATTCTTATCAGAAATGCTTTAATTAGGTTCCTATGTATATTTATTAAAAATATTCCACCCATAACCCCATATAGAAATATAATTATATGCATATTCTTATCAGAAATAAGTTAAATAGGGTCCTATGTATATTTATAAGCAATATTCTACCAATAATCCCCATGTAGAAAAATAATTATATGCATATTCTTATCAGAAATACTTTAATTAGGTTCCTATGTATATTTATAAACAATATTCCACCCATAACCCCATATAGAAAAATAATTATATGCATATTCTTATCAGAAATGGGTTAAAAAGGTTGCTATGTATATTTATAAACAATATTCCATCCATAATCCCCATATAGACAAATAATTATATTCATATTCTTATCAGAAATGGGTTAAATTGGTTTCTATGTATATTTATAAACAATATTCCACCATAATCCCCATATAGAAAATAATTATATGCATATTCCTATCAGAAATTGGTTAAATAGGTTCCTATGTATATTTATAAACATATTCCACCAATAATCTCCATGTAGAAAAATAATTATGTGCATATTTTTTCTTAGAAATGGGTTAATTACTTTCCTATGTATATTTATAAGCAATATTCCACCCATAACCCCATATAGAAAAATAATTATATGCATATTCTTATCAGAAATGGGTTAAATACGTTCCTATGTATATTTACAAACAATATTCAACAAATAATCCCTATATAGCAATATAATTATATGCATATTCATATCAGATATAGGTTTAATATGTTGCTATGTACATTTTTAAACAATATTCCATCCATAATCCCCATGTAAAAAAATAATTATATGCATATTCTTATCAGAAATGGGTTAAATAGGTTCCTATGTATATTTATAAACAATATTCCACCCATAATCCCCATGTAGAAAAATAATTATATGCATATTCTTATCAGAAATGGCTTAAATATATTCCTATGTATGTTTAACTACAATATTCCATCCATAATCCCCATGTAGAAAAATAATTATATGCATATTCTTATGAGAAATGGGTTAAATAGGTTACTATGTATATTTTAAAACAGTATTCCACCCATAATCCCTATGTAGAAAAATAATTATATGCATATTCTTACGAAAAATGCTTTAATTAGGTTCCTATGTATATTTATAAACAATATTTCACCTATAATGCCCATACTGAAAAATATTTATTAGCATATTCTTATCAGAAAGGGGTTAAATAGGTTACTATGTATATTTATAAACAATATTCCTCCCATAATTCCCATGTAGACAAATAATTATATGCATATTTTTTCAGAAATAGGTTAAATAGGTTCCTATGTATATTTATAAACAATATTCCACCAATAGCCCCATATAGAAAAATAATTATATACATATTCGTATCAGAAATGGGTTAAATAGCGTCCTATGTATATTTATAAACAATATTCCACCAATAATCCCCATGTAGAAAAATAATTATATGCATATTCTTATCAGAAATTGGTTAAATAGGTTCCTATGTATATTTATAAACAATTTTCCACCATACTCCGCATATAGAAAAATAATTATATGCATATTCGTATCAGAAAAGGGTTAAATAGCATCCTATATATATTTATAAACAATATTCCACCAATAATCCCCATGTAGAAAAATAATTATATACATATTCTTATCAGAAATGCTTTAATTAGGTTCCTATGTATATTTATAAACAATATTCCACCTATCATCCCCATACTAAAAAATATTTATATGCATATTCTTATCAGAAATGGGTTAAATAGGTTACTATGTATATTTATAAACAATATTCCACCTATAATCCCCATACTAAAAAATATTTATATGCATATTCTTATCAGAAAGGGGTTAAATAGGTTACTATGTATATTTATAAACAAATTTCCACCCATAATCCCCATTTAGAAAAATAACTATATGTACATTCTTATCAGAAATTGGTTAAATAGGTTCCTATGTATATTTATAAACAATTTTCCACTATAGTCTCCATGTAGAAAAATAATCATATACATATTCTCATCAGAAATGCTTTAATTAGGTTCCTATGTATATTTATTAAAAATATTCCACCCATAACCCCATATAGAAATACAATTACATGCATTTTCTTATCAGAAATAAGTTAAATAGGGTCCTTTGTATATTTATAAGCAATATCCCACCAATAATCCCCATGTAGAAAAATAATTATATGCATATTCTTATCAGAAATACTTTAATTAGGTTCCTATGTATATTTATAAACAATATTCCACCCATAACCGCATATAGAAAAATAATTATATGCATATTCTTATCAGAAATGGGTTAAATAGGTTCCTATGTATATTTATAAACAATATTCCATCCATAATCCCCATATAGACAAATAATTATATTCATATTCTTATCAGAAATGGGTTAAATTGGTTCCTATGTATATTTATAAACATATTCCACCAATAATCCCCATGTAGAAAAATAATTATGTGCATATTTTTTATCAGAAATGGGTTAATTAGTTTCCTATGTATATTTATAAGCAATATTCCACCCATAACCCCTATAGAAAAATAATTATATGCATATTCTGATCAGAAATGGGTCAAATACGTTCCTATGTATATTTATAAACAATATTCAACAAATAATCCTTATATAGCAATATAATTATATGCATATTCATATTAGATATAGGTTTAATATGTTGCTATGTACATTTTTAAACAATATTCCATCCATAATCCCCATGTAAAAAAATAATTATATGCATATTCTTATCAGAAATGGGTTAAATAGGTTCCTATGTATATTTATAAACAATATTCCATCCCTAATCCCCATGTAGAAAAATAATTATATGCATATTCTTATCAGAAATGGCTTAAATATGTTCCCATGTATATTTTAAAACAGTATTCCACCCATAATCCCTATGTAGAAAAATAATGATATGCTAATTCTTACAAGAAATGGGTTAAATAGGTTCCTATGTATATTTATAAACAATATTTCACCTATAATCCCCATAATGAAAATTATTTATTAGCATATTCTTATCAGAAAGGGGTTAAATAGGTTACTATGTATATTTATAAACAATATTCCACCAATATTCCCCATGTAGATAAATAATTATATGTATATTCTGATCAGAAATGGGTTAAATAGGCTCCTATGTATATTTATAAACAATATTCCACCATACTCCTCATATCGAAAAATAATTATATGCATATTCTTATCAGAAATTGGTTAAATAGGTTCCTAGGTATATTTATAAACAATATTCCCCCAATAATCCCCATGTAGAAAAATCATTATATGCATATTTTTATCAGAAATGGGTTAAATAGGTTCCTATGTATATTTATAAACAATTTTCCACCCATATTTCCCATGTAGAAAAATCATTATATGCATATTCTTATCAGAAATGGGTTAAATAGGTTACTATGTATATTTATAAACAATATTCCACCCATAATTCCCATGTAGAAAAACAATTATATGCATATTCTTATCAGAAATACTTTAATTAGGTTCCTATGTATATTTATAAATAATTTTCCACTATAATCAACATATAGAAAAATAATTATATACATATTCTTATCAGAAATTGGTTAAATAGGGTCCGATGTATATTTATAAACAATATTAAACCCATAACCCCATATAGAAAAATAATTATATGCATATTCTTATCAGAAATGGGTTAAATAGGTTACTATGTATATTTATAAACAATATTCCACCCATAATTCCTATGTAGAAAAATAATTATATGCATATTCTTATCAGAAATGCTTTAATTAGGTTCATATGTATATTTATAAACAATTTTGTACCATCATCCCCATTTAGAAAATAATTATATGCATATTCTTTTTAGAAATTGGTTAAATAGGTTCCTATGTATATTTATAAACAATATTCCACCCATAATTCCCATGTAGAAAAATAATTATATGCATATTCTTATGAGAAATTGGTTACATATATTCCGATGTATGTTTAACTACAATATTCCACACATAATCCTTATGTAGAAAAATAATTATATGTATATTCTTATTAGAAATGGGTTAAATAGGTTACTATGTATATTTATAAACAATATTCCACCCATAATCCCCATGTAGAAAAATAATTATATGCATATTCTTATCAGAAATGGGTTAAATAGGTTCCTATGTATATTTATAAACAATTTTCCACTATAGTCCCCATGTAGAAAAATAATTATATGCATACTCTTATCAGAAAGGGGTTACATATGTTACTATGTATATTTATAAACAATATTCCACCCATAATTCCCATGTAGAAAAATAATTATATGCATATTCTTATCAGAAATGCTTTAATTAGGTTCCTATGTATATTTATAAATAATATTCCACCCATAACCCCATATAGAAAAATAATTAAATGCATATTCTTATCAGAAATGGGTTAAATAGGCTCCTATGTATATTTTTAAACAATATTCCATCCATAATTCCTATGTAGAAAAATAATTATATGCATATTCTTTATCAGAAATGCTTTAATTAGGTTCCTATGTATATTTATAAATAATATTCCACCTATAATCCCATATAGAAAAATAATTATATGCATATTCTTATCAGAAATGGGTTACATAAACTCCTATGTATATTTATAAACAATTTTCCACCCATAATCCCCATGTAGAAAAATTATTATATGTATATTCTTATCAGAAATTGGTTAAATAGGTTACTATGTATATTTATAAACAATATTACATCCATAATGCCCATGTAGAAAAATCATTATATGCATATTCTTATCAGACATGAGTTAAATAGGTTACTATGTATATTTATAAACAATATTCCACCCATTATTCCCATGTAGAAAAATAATTATATGTATATTCTTATCAGAAATGCTTTAATTAGGTTCCTATGTATATTTATAAACAATTTTCTACCATAATCCCCATATAGAAAATAATTATATGCATATTCTTATCAGAAATTGGTTAAATAGGTTCCTATGTATATTTATAAACAATATTCCACCAATAATCCCCTTGTAGAAAAATAATTATATGCATATTTTTATCAGAAATGGGTTAAATATGTTGCTATGTATATTTATAAACAATATTCCACCCATAATCCCAATGTTAGAAAAATAATTATATGCATATTCTTATGAGAAATTGGTTAAATATATTCTTATGTATGTTTAACTACAATATTCCACCCATAATCCCCATGTAGAAAAATAATTATATGTATATTCTTATCCGAAAGGGGTTAAATAGGTTACTATGTATATTTATAGACAATATTCCACCCATAATTTCCATGTAGAAAAATAATTATATGCATATTCTTATCAGAAATGCTTTAATTAGGTTCCTATGTATATTTATAAATAATATTCCACCCATAACCCCATATAGAAAAATAATTAAATGCATATTCTTATCAGAAATGGGTTAAATAGGCTCCTATGTATATTTTTAAACAATATTCCATCCATAATTCCTATGTAGAAAAATAATTATATGCATATTCTTATCAGAAATGCTTTAATTAGGTTCCTATGTATATTTATAAATAATATTCCACCTATAATCCCACATAGAAAAATAATTATATGCATATTCTTATCAGAAATGGGTTACATAAACTCCTATGTATATTTATAAACAATATTCCACCCATAATCCCCATGTAGAAAAATTATTATATGTATATTCTTATCAGAAATTGGTTAAATAGGTTACTATGTATATTTATAAACAATATTACATCCATAAACCCCATGTAGAAAAATCATTATATGCATATTCTTATCAGAAATGGGTTAAATAGGTTACTATGTATATTTATAAACAATATTCCACCCATTATTCCCATGTAGAAAAATAATTATATGTATATTCTTATCAGAAATGCTTTAATTAGGTTCCTATGTATATTTATAAACAATTTTCTACCATAATCCCCATATAGAAAATAATTATATGCATATTCTTATCAGAAATTGGTTAAATAGGTTCCTATGTATATTTATAAACAATATTCCACCAATAATCCCCTTGTAGAAAAATAATTATATGCATATTTTTATCAGAAATGGGTTAAATATGTTGCTATGTATATTTATAAACAATATTCCACCCATAATCGCAATGTTAAAAAAATAATTATATGCATATTCTTATGAGAAATTGGTTAAATATATTCTTATGTATGTTTAACTACAATATTCCACCCATAATCCCCATGTAGAAAAATAATTATATGTATATTCTTATCCGAAAGGGGTTAAATAGGTTACTATGTATATTTATAAACAATATTCCACCCATAATTTCCATGTAGAAAAATAATTATATGCATATTTTTATCAGAAATACTTTAATTAGGTTCCTACGTATATTTATAAACAATTTTCCACTATAATCCCCATATAGAAAAATAATTATATACATATTCTTATCAGAAATTGGTTAAATAGGGTCCTATGTATATTTATAAACAATATCCCACCAATAATCCCCATGTAAAAAAATAAGTATATGCATATTCTTATGAGAAATTGTTTAAATATATTCCTATGTATGTTTAACTACAATATTCCACCCATAATCCCCATGTAGAAAAAAATGATATGTATATTCTTATCAGAAATGGGTTAAATAGGTTACTATGTATATTTATAAAAATTTTCCACTATAGTCCCCATGTAGAAAAATAATTATATGCATATTCTTATCAGAAATGGGTTAAATAGGTTACTACGTATATTTATAAACAATTTTCCACCCATAATCCCCATGTAGAAAAATAATTATATGCATATTCTTATACATATTTAAACATCATTTGGTGTCAGTATGAGAAATACTACCACGTTATTGGTCAGTGGAAGGAATAGACCTCATTATTGGTGTCATTTTAAGGAATATTGACCCCTATTTGGTGGATTGAATAGTGATTCACCATCATAGTGACCAATTATTGGTGTCAATAGGAAGAATAGTGACCTATCATTAGTGTCAGTTGGAGGAAGATGATTTGTGACAGTGGAATGAATAGTGACCCATCACTGGTGTAACTGGTAGAAATAGTACCGCACTATTGGTGTCAGTGGGAGGAATAGTGAGCCACCATTGGTTTCAGTGGGAGGAATAGTGAACCATTATTGGTGTCAGTGGGAGAAACAGTGAAGCGTCATTGGTGTCAGTGGAAGAAACATTGACCCATCATTGGTGTAAGTTGGAGGAATAGCGACCCATCATTGGTGTCAGTGTGAGAAAAAGTTGCTCTTTTTTGGTGTCCGTGGAAAGAATTGTGATCCACCATTAGTGTCAATTGGAGGAATAGTGACCCATTTGGTGTCAGTGGGAGGAAAAGTTACCCATCATTGGTGTCTGTGGAATGAACAGTGAAACATCATTGGTGTCAGTATGAGAAATAGTACAATGTTATTGGTGTCGGTGGAAGGAATATGAATGAATAAATGAATGAATGATTTGTATAGCGATGCACATGCGAACTGAATCACCTCAAGGAATAGGTGTATCATTGGTGTAATTATATTGGTGTCAGTGTGAGAAATAGTACCCCATTTTTGGTGTCAGTAGGAAGAATAGTGACCCATCATTAGTGTCAGTGGGAGGAATAGTAATTAGTGTTTGTGGGAGAAATCGTGACCCACGTGTCAGTGGAAAAAAATAAGGATGATTGTGGGATGAATTCGAAAAATAGTACCGCCTTGTGTTCGTTTCAGTGGGAAGGATAGTGAGCCATCGTCGTCGTATTAATGGGAGAAATAGTGAGCCATCATTATGTCAGTGGGAGGAATAATCAAGGAATACGGTTTGAGTTTACCAACAAAACGTTAAGATGAGACGTTGAGTGTGACACGGTTATTCATTAGGATTTGTTAGATGCATTTTCTTAAAACATATGGATTACACTGGCTGAGAGATAGTTAGTGTGAAAGTAAACAATACGGCTATGCTATTTTGCATTCTACCAACGATCACTGCTGTGCTTATGTAAGAATTATTCAACTAGTTCGAATCCAAGTCAAACCGTCTGACAGATGTGAACTCCACAATATCTGGTAATCCGTATTTCTGTTTTTTTATTATTCTTTTATTGGCAATGATCACTCAATTAATATCAGTGCTATCCGGAGATGTACTAGATTTAGAGTAAAACAAAAAATTCTCAGCCTATGTGTGGAAGGAACAGTGAAACATAATGAGTGTCAATTGGAGAAATAGTGATGAATGAATAAATAGTATGAACTTGGTGTCAGATAAAGGGCTTTTGAAAACCAGTGCGCATTATTATAATTTCGAGAGATAGTTGCAATTGCAATTAAGGTAGAATATCAGTGAGACGTTTTACATGGTTCAGGAAAACGTCAGGTTACATCACCTTACTTGGACAGTTTTCGAAGACTGGGAAATTGCTTAAACACTGTAAATGCAAGATAGTGAATTTGCATTACACGATCTGTATCCACTGGTCCACAGCAAAATATCAGTGAGACGTTTTACACGGTTGATGAAAACGTCAGGTTACGGATATATATAAAAGCCCTGATAATAGTGAGTTGGTTGCGAGACATGTTAAGAGTGTTATCACATTAGGTATACATTAGGATGCATTTTCTTTAAACATATCAAATATAGCAGTGAGACAACACGTATTACTCCTTGACAATTTACATCGGTTTTTTTAACCAAATTAATAGGCAGTAGCCTATTAGTGTTTTAGAGATAGTTGCATTAGAGTAGATATATACAAAGACATTGATATTTGTTGATATTTGTTGAGATAAAGATAAAGATTAACCAATAAATCCCCAACATTATTACACTATTGGAGTTCTTCCCCTTGTTTTTTCTTAAAAATGGATTCTCCCACTCCTGAGTCTCCCCTCTGATGTTGGAGCAGTTGGATCAGCCGGATCAGATTGGAGTCGGTGGTGCACGCTGACAGGACCCGGACATCAACATTCCATCTGTCCCCGCAGAGGGTTATATCTGCAAGCTCATACGACCTTGCCATAGAGGAGGTCCAACGAATGGGGTAAGGGTACATCCATTACTCCACCTCTGCAATCAATGTGTATTCGGAAATGTTCTTTACAACTTACCTTTTTCCTGATTTTGTGATGTGATACACCAAATGGACTTTCTTCTTTCTTCTTTCTTTTCACTTTTTTTTTGCTTAATTTATTCATGGACTGATTATAGGTGGTTTTTGGATGTGTGATTGTTTATATCTTATTTTCAGAATATTCAAATATTTTTTTCTGATCTTTGAGAGAGGATTTCATGCACTTGTTATTGTTTTATTATTTTTGCTGGGATTCATAAATTGTGTCTCCGAGCATTTTCCCAATTATATTGTTAGCGCACAAATTTTTATTTATATGTTTACTACTTCATGGATATTTGGAGTTTTTTTTGCAGCTGCATCTTTGTGAAATAAATTTTTGATTTAACACGTTCTGCTCATTAGCGCAAGTTTTTCTCACCATTTCTTATTCCACAGACACCAATGATGGGTAACATTTACTCCCACTGACACCAATGATGGGTCGCTATTCCTCCAACTGAAACCAATGGTGCCTCAGTATTCCTCCCAATGACACCAATAGTGCGGTACTATTTCTCCCAGTTACACCAGTGATGGTCACTATTCTTTCCACTGTCACAAATCATCTTCCTCCAACTTGCACTAATGATAGGTCACTATTCTTCCTATTGAAACCAATAATTGGTCACTATGATGGTGAATCACTATTCCATCCTCCAAATAAGGGTCAATATTCCTTAAAATGACACCAATAATGAGGGCTATTCCTTCCACTGACCAATAACGTGGTAGTATTTCTCATATTGACACCAATGATGTTTTACTGTTCCTTCCACTGACACCTATGATAGTTGACTATTCCTCCCACCGATACCAATGATAGGTGACTATTCCTCCCAATAATGGCTCACTATTCTTAACAATTACACCAAAAATGCAGTACTATTTCTTCCAGTGACACCAATGATGGGACACTATTCTTATCAATGACACAAATCATGGGTGACTATTTCTCCCACTAACACATATACATATAATTATTTTTCTACATGGGGATTATGGGTGGAATACTGTTTTTAAATATACATAGTAACCTATTTAACCAATTTCTCATAAGAATTTGCATATAATTGTTTTTCTACATGGGAATTATGGATGAAATATTGTAGTGAAACATATATAGGAATATATTTAACCCATTTCTCATAAGAATATACATATAATTATTTTTCTACATGGGGATTATGGGTGGAATATTGTTTATAAATATACATAGGAAACTAATTAACCCATTTCTGATAAAAATATGCATATAATGATTTTTCTACATGGGGATTATTGGTGGAATATTGTTTATAAATATACCTAGGAACCTATTTAACCAATTTCTGATAAGAATATGCATATAATTATTTTTCTATATGGGGAGTATGGTGGAAAATTGTTTATAAATATACATAGGAACCTATTTAACTCATTGCTCATAAGAATATTAATATAATTATTTGTCTATATGGGGATTATGGGTGGAATATTGTTTATAAATATACATAGGAACATATTTAACCCATTTCTGATAAGAATATGCATATAATTATTTTTCTACATGGGGACTATAGTGGAATATTGTTTATAAATATACATAGTAACCTATTTAACCCATTTCCAATAAGAATATACATATAATTATTTTTACACATGGGGATTATGGGTGGAATATTGTAGTTAAACATACATAGGAATCATTAAAACATATAGTCAAAGAGGGTAGACTTATGTCTTTCCAAGCCCTGAGGCAATCTTTCGCTATTCCGCTCTCCTTCCAATTTAGGTACTGGCAGCTGAAACACGCCTTTGAAGCTCAGTTCCCTGCCCCCCTCATTCTGGAACCGGACTCAATTGAACGGCTCTTGACTTCCAGCGTGATGGGGAAGCCCCTCTCAACATTATATCTTTACCTTACAGTGGAATATGATGCCAAATTAACCAAAACCTGGGAAAAGTGGAGGGTCGATATTCCCTCTTTGAACGAGGAGGAGTGGAAGGAGTGTTTAATCTCCTACATTCCCTCCATGATAGCTGCAAAAGATAAGTTCATACAATTTAAGTTCCTACACAGAGCGTATTTCACCCCACAGAGACTGGCGCGCATTTATCATCAAAGAGATCCCAACTGTCAGAGATGTAGGCAGGAGGAGGGTACTTTCTGGCACATGGTCTGGTCCTGTCCCAAACTTCACCCCTTCTGGTCAGCAGTGGCCTCCACAATGAGCAGGGTCATAGGCTCACACTTGCCGGTTGATCCTCAGGTACTACTGCTTAGTCATTTGGAGGAAGATAGATATAGTAAATTGTGTCTAACCTTTGCACTATACTATGCCAGGCGTGAAATCTTATTGCGATGGAAACTAGTGGAGCCTCCTACTCTGGCCTCGTGGAGAAGGTCGGTGAATATGGCACTTCCTCTTTATAGACTGACATATGAAAGTAGACAATGCCCAGGAAAGTTTGATAAAATCTGGTCCTCTTGGGTTGATGCCTCCGGGGATTCTGAACCCCCATCCCCATAACCAAGAAGTGAAACATTTTAGAGGACATCCTACATCTCATGGTCATTTATCTGATGCTCGGCCCCCCCCTCATCCCCTTCCTACCCCCTCCTTTGGTCCAATCCCCCCCTCTTCCCCCGTCCCCCCCGCCATCCCTACTAGGTTTGACTGCATATTGGTTGGCTACTTTATTCCACCTGAAGAGGTTATTACGCTTTAATGCCATAAGAAGTATTGCTAGGTATAATTTCTGACGTTTGCATAGCTGACATGTCTGCTAAATAGTGGCTTTTGATTGAAGGCAGATCCTGTTGTCACTTTTCTCATCGCATTGACTGTGCTAATTTATTGTATTGTAATGCTGATTTGTTCAATAAAATCTTCTGTTAAAAAAAAAAAGAATATATTTAACCAATTTCTCGAAAGAATATACATATAATTATTTTTCTACATAGGGATTATTGGTGGAATATTGTTTATAAATATACATAGGAACCTATTTAACCAATTTCTGATAAGAATATGCATATAATTATTTTTCTACATGGGAATTATGGGTGGAATATTGTTTATAAATATACATAGGAACCTATTTAACCCATTTCTGATAAGAATATGCATATAATTATTTTTTTAAATGTGGAGTATGGTGGAAAATTGTTTATAAATATAAATAGGAACCTATTAAACCCATTGCTCATAAGAATATTAATATAATTATTTGTCTATATGGGGATTATGGCTGGAATATTGTTTATAAATATACATAGGAACATATTTAACCCATTTCTGATAAGAATATGCATATAATTATTTTTCTACATGGGGACTATAGTGGAAAATTGTTTATAAATATACATAGAAACCTATTTAACCCATTTCTGATAAGAATATGCATATAATTATTTTTCTACATGGGGATTATGGGTGGAATATTGTTTCTAAATATACATAGTAACCTATTTAACCCATTTCTGAAAAGAATATGCATATAATTATTTTTCTACATGGGGATTATGGGTGGAATATTGTTTCTAAATATACATAGGAATGTATTTAACCCATTGCTCATAAGAATATTAATATAATTATTTGTCTATATGAGGATTATGGGTGCAATATTGTTTGTGAATATACATTGGAACATATTTAACCCATTTCTGATAAGAATATGCATATAATTATTTTTCTACATGGGGACTATAGTGGAAAAGTGTTTATAAATATACATAGGAACCTATTTAACCCATTTCTGATAAGAATATGCATATAATTATTTTTCTACATGGGGATTATGGGTGGAATATTGTTTAAAAATATACATAGTAACCTATTTAACCCATTTCTAATAAGAATATACATATAATTATTTTCTACATGGGGATTATGGGTGGAATATTGTAGTTAAACATACATAGGAATATTTTTAACCAATTTCTCATAAGAATATGCATATAATTATTTTTCTACATGGGGATTATGGGTGGAATATTGTTTATAAATATACATAGGAACCTATTTAACCCATTTCTGATAAAAATATGCATATAATGATTTTTCTACATGGGGATTATTGGTGGAATAGTGTTTTTAAATATACATAGGACCCTATTTAACCAATTTCTGATAAGAATATGTATATAATTATTATTCTACATGGGGATTATGGGTGGAATATTGTTTCTAAATATACATAGTAACCTATTTAACCCATTTCTGATAAGAATATGCATACAATTATTTTTCTACATGGGGATTATGTGTGGAATATTGTTTATAAATGTACATAGTAACCTATTTAACCAATTTCTAATAAGAATATACATATAATTATTTTTCTACATGGGGATTATGGGTGGAATATTGTTTATTAGTATACATAGGAACCTTATTTAACCCATTTCTGATAAGAATATGCATAAAATTATTTTTCTATATGGGGTTATGGGTTTAATATTGTTTATAAATATAAATAGGACCCTATTTAACCAATTTCTGATAAGAATATGTATATAATTATTTTTCTACATGGGGATTATGGGTGGAATGTTGTCTATAAATATACATAGCAAAATATTTAACCCATTTCTGATAAAAATATGCATATAATTATTTTTCTACATGGGGATTATTGGTGGAATATTGTTTATAAATATACATAGGAACCTATTTAACCCATTTCTGATAAGAATATGCATAAAATTATTTTTCTATATGGGGTTATGGGTTTAATATTGTTTATAAATATACATAGGACCCTATTTAACCAATTTCTGATAAGAATATGCATATAATTATTTTTCTATATAGGGATTATGGTGGAAAAATGTTTATAATTATACATAGGAACCTATTTAACACATTTCTGATAAGAATATGCATATAATTATTTTTCTATATGGGGTTATGGGTGGAGTATTGTATATAAATATACATAGGAACCTATTTAACCTATTGCTCATAAGAATATTAATATAATTATTTGTCTATATGAGGATTATGGGTGGAATATTGTTTGTGAATATACATTGGAACATATTTAACCCATTTCTGATAAGAATATGCATATAATTATTTTTCTACATGGGGACTATAGTGGAAAAGTGTTTATAAATATACATAGGAACCTATTTAACCAATTTCTGATAAGAATATGCATATAATTATTTTTCTACATGGGAATTATGGCTGGAATATTGTTTATAAATATACATAGTAACTTATTTAACCCCTTTCTGATAAGAATATGCATATAATTATTTTTCTACTTGGGGATTATAGTGGAAAATTGTTTATAAATATACATAGGAACCTATTTAACCAATTTCTGATAAGTATATGTATATAATTATTTTTTTTATATCGGGATTATAGTGGAAAATTGTTTATAAATATACATAGGAACCTAATTAAAGTATTTCTGATAAGAATATGCATATAATTATTTTTCTACATGGGGATTATGGGTGGAATATTGTTTCTAAATATACATAGTAACCTATTTAACCCATTTCTGATAAGAATATGCATATAATTATTTTTCTACATGGGGATTATGGATGGAATATTGTTTATAAATATACATAGGAATGTATTTAACTTATTTCTGATAAGAATATGCATATAATCATTTTTCTATATAGGGATTATGGTGGAAAAGTGTTTATTATTATACATAGGACACTATTTAACCCATTTCTGATACGAATATGCATATAATTATTTTTCTATATGGGGCTAATTGTGGAATATTGTTTATAAATATACATAGGAACCTAATTAAAGCATTTCTGATAAGAATATGCACATAATTATTTTTTTACATGGGAATTATGGATCTAATATTGTTTATAAATATACATAGTAACCTATTTAACCCATTTCTGATAAGAATATGCATATTATTATTTTTCTACATGGGAATTATGGGTGGAATATTGTTTATAAATATACATAGTAACCTATTTAACCCCTTTCTGATAAGAATATGCATATAAATATTTTTCAGTATGGGGATAATAGGTAGAATATTGTTTTTTAAATATACATAGGAACCTATTTAACCAATTTTTGATAAGAATATGCATATAACTATTTTTCTATATGGGGATTATGGTGGAAAATTGTTTATAAATATACATAGGAACCTAATTAAAGCATTTCTGATAAGAATTTTCAAATAATTATTTTTCTACATGGGAATTATGGGTGGTATATTGTTTATAAATATACATAGGAACCTATTTAACCCATTTCTGATAAGAATATGCATATAATTATTTTTCTACATAGGGATTATGGGTGGAATACTGTTTTAAAATATACATAGTAACCTATTTAACCCATTTCTGATAAGAATATGGATATAATAATTTTTCTATATGGGGATTATGGGTGGAATATTGTTTATAAATATACATAGCAACATATTTTACCAATTTCTGATAAAAATATGCATATAATTATTTTTCTACATGGGGATTATTGGTGGAATATCGTTTTTAAATATACAAAGTATGCTATTTAACCCATTTCTGATAAGAATATGCATATAATTATTTTTCTATATGGGGATTATAGTGGAAAATTGTTTTTAAATATACATAGGAACCTAATTAAAGTATTTCTGATAAGAATATGTATATAACTATTTTTCTACATAGGGATTATGGGTGGAATATTGTTTCTAAATATACATAGGAACCTATTTAACCAATTTCTGATAAGAATATGCATATAATTATTTTTCTATATGGGGATTATGGTAGAAAATTGTTTATAAATATACATGGGAATATAATTAAAGCATTTCTAATAAGAATATGCATATAATTATTTTTCTACATGGGAATTATGGGTGGAATATTGTTTATAAATATACATAGGAACATAATTAAAGTATTTCTGATAAGAATATGTATATAAATATTTTTCTACATAGGGATTATGGGTGGAATATTGTTTCTAAATATACATAGGAACCTATTTAACCAATTTCTGATAAGAATATGCATATAATTATTTTTCTATATGGGGATTATGGTGGAAAATTGTTTATAAATATACATGGGAACATAATTAAAGCATTTCTACTAAGAATATGCATATAATTATTTTTCTACATGGGAATTATGGGTGGAATATTGTTTATAAATATACATAGGAACCTATTTAACCCATTTCTGATAAGAATATGCATAGAATTATTTTTCTATATGGGGATTATAGTGGAAAATTGTTTATAAATATAAATAGGAACCTATTTAACCAATTTCTGATAAGAATATGCATATAATTATTTTTCTACATGGGAATTATGGGTGGAATAATGTTTATAAATATACATTGGAACCTATTTAACCCATTTCTGATAAAAATATGCATATCATTATTTTTCTACATGGGGATTATTGGTGGAATATTGTTTATAAATATACATAGGACGCTATTTAACCCATTTCTGATAAGAATATGCATATAATTATCATTCTATATGGGACTATTGGAGGAATATTGCTTATAAATATACATAGGAACCTATTTAACCCATTTCTGATAAGAATATGCATATCATTATTTTTCTACATGGGAATTATGGGTGGAATATTGTTTATAAATATACATAGTAACCTATTAACCCCTTTCTGATAAGAATATGCATATAAATATTTTTCAGTATGGGGATTATAGGTGGAATATTGTTTATAAATATACATTGGAACCTATTTAACCAATTTCTGGTAAGAATATGCATATAATTATTTTTCTACATAGGGATTATGGGTGGAATACTGTTTTAAAATATACATAGTAACCTATTTAACCCATTTCTCTTAAGAATATGCATATAATTATTTTTATACATGGGGATTATGGGTGGAATATTGTTTATACATATACATAGGAACCTATTTAAACCATTTCTGATAAAAATATGCATATAATTATTTTTTTATACAGGGATTATGGGTGGAATACTGTTTTTAAAAATACATAGTAACCTATTTAACCAATTTCTCATAAGAATATGCATATAATTATTTTTCTACATGGGAATTATGGATGGAATATTGTAGTTAAACATACATAGGAATATATTTAACCCATTTCTGATAAAAATATGCATATAAATATTTTTCTACATGCGGATTATTGGTGGAATATTGTCTTTTAAATATACATAGGAACCTATTTAACCAATTTCTGATAAGAATATGCATATAATTATTTTTCTATATTGGGATTATGGTGGACAATTGTTTATAAATATACATAGGAACCGAATTAAAGCATTTCTAATAAGAATATGCATATAATTATTTTTCTACATGGGGATTATGGGTGGAATATTGTTTATAAATATACATAGCAACATATTTAACCCATTTCTGATAAAAACAGGCATATAATTATTTTTCTCCATGGGGATTATTGGTGGAATATTGTTTATAAATATACATAGGACCCTATTTAACCAATTTCTGATAAGTATATGTATATAATAATTTTTTTATATAGGGATTATAGTGGAAAATTGTTTATAAATATACAAAGGAACCTAATTAAAGTATTTCTGATAAGAATATGCATATAATTATTTTTCTACATGGGGTTATGGGTGGAATATTGTTTATAAATATACATAGGACCCTATTTAACCAATTTCTGATAAGTATATGTATATAATAATTTTTTTATATAGGGATTATAGTGGAAAATTGTTTATAAATATACAAAGGAACCTAATTAAAGTATTTCTGATAAGAATATGCATATAATTATTTTTCTACATGGGGATTATGGGTGGAATATTGTTTCTAAATATACATAGTAACCTATTTAACCCATTTCTGATAAGAATATGCATATAATTATTTTTCTACATGGGGATTATGGATGGAATATTGTTTATAAATATACATAGGAACGTATTTAACCTATTTCTGATAAGAATATGCATATAATCATTTTTCTATATAGGGATTATGGTGGAAAAATGTTTATAATTATACATAGGACGCTATTTAACCCATTTCTTATACGAATATGCATATAATTATTTTTCTATATGGGGCTAATTGTGGAATATTGTTTATAAATATACATAGGAACCTAATTAAAGCATTTATGATAAGAATATGCATATAATTATTTTTTACATGGGAATTATGGATCTAATATTGTTTATAAATATACATAGTAACCTATTTAACCCATTTCTGATAAGAATATGCATATCATTATTTTTCTACATGGGAATTGTGGGTGGAATATTGTTTATAAATATACATAGTAACTTATTTAACCCCTTTCTGATAAGAATATGCATATAAATATTTTTCATTATGGGGATAATAGGTGGAATATTGTTTTTTAAATATACATAGGAACCTATTTAACCAATTTTTGATAAGAATATGCATATAACTATTTTTCTATATGGGGATTATGGTGGAAAATTGTTTATAAATATACATAGGAACCTAATTAAAGCATTTCTGATAAGAATATTCAAATAATTATTTTTCTACATGGGAATTATGGGTGGTATATTGTTTATAAATATACATAGGAACCTATTTAACCAATTTCTGATAAGAATATGCATATAATTGTTTTTCTACATAAGGATTATGGGTGGAATACTGTTTTAAAATATACATAGTAACCTATTTAACCCTTTTCTGATAAGAATATGCATATAATAATTTTTCTATATGGGGATTATGGGTGGAATATTGTTTATAAATATATATAGCAACATATTTTACCAATTTCTGATAAAAATATGCATATAATTATTTTTCTACATGGGGATTATTGGTGGAATATTGTTTATAAATATACAAAGGATGCTATTTAACCCATTTCTGATAAGAATATGCATATAATTTTTTTCTATATGGGGATTATAGTGGAAAATTGTTTATAAATATACATAGGAACCTAATTAAAGTATTTCTGATAAGAATATGTATATAACTATTTTTCTACATAGGGATTATGGGTGGAATATTGTTTATAAATATACATAGGACGCTATTTAACCAATTTCTGATAAGAATATGCATATAATTATTATTCTATATGGGACTATTGGTGGAATATTGCTTATAAATATACATAGGAACCTATTTAACCCATTTCTGATAAGAATATGCATATCATTATTTTTCTACATGGGAATTATGGGTGGAATATTGTTTATAAATATACATAGTAACCTATTTAACCCCTTTCTGATAAGAATATGCATATAAAAATTTTTCAGTATGGGGATTATAGGTGGAATATTGTTTATAAATATACATAGGAACCTATTTAACCAATTTCTGGTAAGAATATGCATATAATTATTTTTCTACATAGGGATTATGGGTGGAATACTGTTTTAAAATATACATAGTAACCTATTTAACCCATTTCTCTTAAGAATATGCATATAATTATTTTTCTACATGGGAATTATGAATGGAATATTGTAGTTAAACATACATAGGAATATATTTAACCCATTTCTGATAAAAATATGCATATAATTATTTTTCTACATGCGGATTATTGGTGGAATATTGTCTTTTAAATATACATAGGAACCTATTTAACCAATTTCTGATAAGAATATGCATATAATTATTTTTCTATATTGGGATTATGGTGGACAATTGTTTATAAATATACATAGGAACCTAATTAAAGCATTTCTAATAAGAATATGCATATAATTATTTTTCTACATGGGGATTATGGGTGGAATATTGTTTATAAATATACATAGCAACATATTTAACCCATTTCTGATAAAAACAGGCATATAATTATTTTTCTCCATGGGGATTATTGGTGGAATATTGTTTTTTAAATATACATAGGAACCTATTTAACCAATTTCTGATAAGAATATGCATATAATTATTTTTCTATATGGGGATTATGGTGGAAAATTGTTTATAAATATACATAGGAACCTAATTAAAGCATTTCTGATAAGAATATTCATATAATTATTTTTCTACATGGGAATTATGGGTGGTATATTGTTTATAAATATACATAGGAACCTATTTAACCCATTTCTGATAAGAATATGCATATAAATATTTTTCTATATGGGGTTATGGGTGGAATATTGTTTATAAATATACATAGGACCCTATTTAACCAATTTCTGATAAGTATATGTATATAATAATTTTTTTATATAGGGATTATAGTGGAAAATTGTTTATAAATATACATAGGAACCTAATTAAAGTATTTCTGATAAGAATATGCATATAATTATTTTTCTACATGGGGATTATGGGTGGAATATTGTTTCTAAATATACATAGTAACCTATTTAACCCATTTCTGATAAGAATATGCATATAATTATTTTTCTACATGGGGATTATGGATGGAATATTGTTTATAAATATACATAGGAACGTATTTAACCTATTTCTGATAAGAATATGCATATAATTATTTTTCTAAATGGGAATTATGAATGGAATATTGTAGTTAAACATACATAGGAATATATTTAACCCATTTCTGATAAAAATATGCATATAATTATTTTTCTACATGCGGATTATTGGTGGAATATTGTCTTTTAAATATACATAGGAACCTATTTAACCAATTTCTGATAAGAATATGCATATAATTATTTTTCTATATTGGGATTATGGTGGACAATTGTTTATAAATATACATAGGAACCTAATTAAAGCATTTCTAATAAGAATATGCATATAATTATTTTTCTACATGGGGATTATGGGTGGAATATTGTTTATAAATATACATAGCAACATATTTAACCCATTTCTGATAAAAACAGGCATATAATTATTTTTCTCCATGGGGATTATTGGTGGAATATTGTTTTTTAAATATACATAGGAACCTATTTAACCAATTTCTGATAAGAATATGCATATAATTATTTTTCTATATGGGGATTATGGTGGAAAATTGTTTATAAATATACATAGGAACCTAATTAAAGCATTTCTGATAAGAATATTCATATAATTATTTTTCTACATGGGAATTATGGGTGGTATATTGTTTATAAATATACATAGGAACCTATTTAACCCATTTCTGATAAGAATATGCATATAAATATTTTTCTATATGGGGTTATGGGTGGAATATTGTTTATAAATATACATAGGACCCTATTTAACCAATTTCTGATAAGTATATGTATATAATAATTTTTTTATATAGGGATTATAGTGGAAAATTGTTTATAAATATACATAGGAACCTAATTAAAGTATTTCTGATAAGAATATGCATATAATTATTTTTCTACATGGGGATTATGGGTGGAATATTGTTTCTAAATATACATAGTAACCTATTTAACCCATTTCTGATAAGAATATGCATATAATTATTTTTCTACATGGGGATTATGGATGGAATATTGTTTATAAATATACATAGGAACGTATTTAACCTATTTCTGATAAGAATATGCATATAATCATTTTTCTATATAGGGATTATGGTGGAAAAATGTTTATAATTATACATAGGACGCTATTTAACCCATTTCTTATACGAATATGCATATAATTATTTTTCTATATGGGGCTAATTGTGGAATATTGTTTATAAATATACATAGGAACCTAATTAAAGCATTTATGATAAGAATATGCATATAATTATTTTTTACATGGGAATTATGGATCTAATATTGTTTATAAATATACATAGTAACCTATTTAACCCATTTCTGATAAGAATATGCATATCATTATTTTTCTACATGGGAATTGTGGGTGGAATATTGTTTATAAATATACATAGCAACATATTTTACCAATTTCTGATAAAAATATGCATATAATTATTTTTCTACATGGGGATTATTGGTGGAATATCGTTTTTAAATATACAAAGTATGCTATTTAACCCATTTCTGATAAGAATATGCATATAATTATTTTTCTATATGGGGATTATAGTGGAAAATTGTTTTTAAATATACATAGGAACCTAATTAAAGTATTTCTGATAAGAATATGTATATAACTATTTTTCTACATAGGGATTATGGGTGGAATATTGTTTCTAAATATACATAGGAACCTATTTAACCAATTTCTGATAAGAATATGCATATAATTATTTTTCTATATGGGGATTATGGTGGAAAATTGTTTATAAATATACATGGGAATATAATTAAAGCATTTCTAATAAGAATATGCATATAATTATTTTTCTACATGGGAATTATGGGTGGAATATTGTTTATAAATATACATAGGAACATAATTAAAGTATTTCTGATAAGAATATGTATATAAATATTTTTCTACATAGGGATTATGGGTGGAATATTGTTTCTAAATATACATAGGAACCTATTTAACCAATTTCTGATAAGAATATGCATATAATTATTTTTCTATATGGGGATTATGGTGGAAAATTGTTTATAAATATACATGGGAACATAATTAAAGCATTTCTACTAAGAATATGCATATAATTATTTTTCTACATGGGAATTATGGGTGGAATATTGTTTATAAATATACATAGGAACCTATTTAACCCATTTCTGATAAGAATATGCATAGAATTATTTTTCTATATGGGGATTATAGTGGAAAATTGTTTATAAATATAAATAGGAACCTATTTAACCCATTTCTGATAAAAATATGCATATCATTATTTTTCTACATGGGGATTATTGGTGGAATATTGTTTATAAATATAGATAGGACGCTATTTAACCCATTTCTGATAAGAATATGCATATAATTATCATTCTATATGGGACTATTGGAGGAATATTGCTTATAAATATACATAGGAACCTATTTAACCCATTTCTGATAAGAATATGCATATCATTATTTTTCTACATGGGAATTATGGGTGGAATATTGTTTATAAATATACATAGTAACCTATTAACCCCTTTCTGATAAGAATATGCATATAAATATTTTTCAGTATGGGGATTATAGGTGGAATATTGTTTATAAATATACATTGGAACCTATTTAACCAATTTCTGGTAAGAATATGCATATAATTATTTTTCTACATAGGGATTATGGGTGGAATACTGTTTTAAAATATACATAGTAACCTATTTAACCCATTTCTCTTAAGAATATGCATATAATTATTTTTATACATGGGGATTATGGGTGGAATATTGTTTATACATATACATAGGAACCTATTTAAACCATTTCTGATAAAAATATGCATATAATTATTTTTTTATACAGGGATTATGGGTGGAATACTGTTTTTAAATATACATAGTAACCTATTTAACCAATTTCTCATAAGAATATGCATATAATTATTTTTCTACATGGGAATTATGGATGGAATATTGTAGTTAAACATACATAGGAATATATTTAACCCATTTCTGATAAAAATATGCATATAAATATTTTTCTACATGCGGATTATTGGTGGAATATTGTCTTTTAAATATACATAGGAACCTATTTAACCAATTTCTGATAAGAATATGCATATAATTATTTTTCTATATTGGGATTATGGTGGACAATTGTTTATAAATATACATAGGAACCTAATTAAAGCATTTCTAATAAGAATATGCATATAATTATTTTTCTACATGGGGATTATGGGTGGAATATTGTTTATAAATATACATAGCAACATATTTAACCCATTTCTGATAAAAACAGGCATATAATTATTTTTCTCCATGGGGATTATTGGTGGAATATTGTTTTTTAAATATACATAGGAACCTATTTAACCAATTTCTGATAAGAATATGCATATAATTATTTTTCTATATGGGGATTATGGTGGAAAATTGTTTATAAATATACATAGGAACCTAATTAAAGCATTTCTGATAAGAATATTCATATAATTATTTTTCTACATGGGAATGATGGGTGGTATATTGTTTATAAATATACATAGGAACCTATTTAACCCATTTCTGATAAGAATATGCATATAAATATTTTTCTATATGGGGTTATGGGTGGAATATTGTTTATAAATATACATAGGACCCTATTTAACCAATTTCTGATAAGTATATGTATATAATAATTTTTTTATATAGGGATTATAGTGGAAAATTGTTTATAAATATACATAGGAACCTAATTAAAGTATTTCTGATAAGAATTTGCATATAATTATTTTTCTACATGGGGATTATGGGTGGAATATTGTTTCTAAATATACATAGTAACCTATTTAACCCATTTCTGATAAGAATATGCATATAATTATTTTTCTACATGGGGATTATGGATGGAATATTGTTTATAAATATACATAGGAACGTATTTAACCTATTTCTGATAAGAATATGCATATAATCATTTTTCTATATAGGGATTATGGTGGAAAAATGTTCATAATTATACATAGGACGCTATTTAACCCATTTCTTATACGAATATGCATATAATTATTTTTCTATATGGGGCTAATTGTGGAATATTGTTTATAAATATACATAGGAACCTAATTAAAGCATTTATGATAAGAATATGCATATAATTATTTTTTACATGGGAATTATGGATCTAATATTGTTTATAAATATACATAGTAACCTATTTAACCCATTTCTGATAAGAATATGCATATCATTATTTTTCTACATGGGAATTGTGGGTGGAATATTGTTTATAAATATACATAGTAACCTATTTAACCCCTTTCTGATAAGAATATGCATATAAATATTTTTCATTATGGGGATAATAGGTGGAATATTGTTTTTTAAATATACATAGGAACCTATTTAACCAATTTTTGATAAGAATATGCATATAACTATTTTTCTATATGGGGATTATGGTGGAAAATTGTTTATAAATATACATAGGAACCTAATTAAAACATTTCTGATAAGAATATTCAAATAATTGTTTTTCTACATGGGAATTATGGGTGGTATATTGTTTATAAATATACATAGGAACCTATTTAACCCATTTCTGATAAGAATATGCATATAATTGTTTTTCTACATAAGGATTATGGGTGGAATACTGTTTTAAAATATACATAGTAACCTATTTAACCCTTTTCTGATAAGAATATGCATATAATAATTTTTCTATATGGGGATTATGGGTGGAATATTGTTTATAAATATATATAGCAACATATTTTACCAATTTCTGATAAAAATATGCATATAATTATTTTTCTACATTAGGATTATTGGTGGAATATTGTTTATAAATATACAAAGGATGCTATTTAACCCATTTCTGATAAGAATATGCATATAATTATTTTTCTATATGGGGATTATAGTGGAAAATTGCTTATAAATATACATAGGAACCTAATTAAAGTATTTCTGATAAGAATATGTATATAACTATTTTTCTACATAGGGATTATGGGTGGAATATTGTTTATAAATATACATAGGACGCTATTTAACCAATTTCTGATAAGAATATGCATATAATTATTATTCTATATGGGACTATTGGTGGAATATTGCTTATAAATATACATAGGAACCTATTTAACCCATTTCTGATAAGAATATGCATATCATTATTTTTCTACATGGGAATTATGGGTGGAATATTGTTTATAAATATACATAGGAACCTATTTAACCAATTTCTGGTAAGAATATGCATATAATTATGTTTCTACATAGGGATTATGGGTGGAATACTGTTTTAAAATATACATAGTAACCTATTTAACCCATTTCTCTTAAGAATATGCATATAATTATTTTTCTACATGGGAATTATGAATGGAATATTGTAGTTAAACATACATAGGAAGATATTTAACACATTTCTGAAAAAAATATGCATATAATTATTTTTCTACATGTGGATTATTGGTGGAATATTGTCTTTTAAATATACATAGGAACCTATTTAACCAATTTCTGATAAGAATATGCATATAATTATTTTTCTATATTGGGATTATGGTGGACAATTGTTTATAAATATACATAGGAACCTAATTAAAGCATTTCTAAGAAGAATATGCATATAATTATTTTTCTACATGGGGATTATTGGTGGAATATTGTTTTTAAATATACATAGGAACCTATTTAACCAATTTCTGATAAGAATATGCATATAATTATTTTTCTATATGGGGATTATGTTGGAAAATTTTTTATAAATATACATGGGAACATAATTAAAGCATTTCTAATAAAAATATGCATATAATTATTTTTCTACATGGAAATTATGGGTGGAATCTTTTTTATAAATATACATAGGAACCTATTTAACCCATTTCTGATAAGAAAATGCATATAATTATTTTTCTAAATGGGGATTATGGGTGGAATATTGTTTATAAATATACATAGGAACCCATTTAACCAATTTCTGATAAGAATATGCATATAATTATTTTTCTAAATGGGAATTATGGGTGGAATATTGTTTATAAATATACATAGGAGCCTATTTAACCAATTTCTGATAAGAATATGCATATAATTATTTTTCTATATGGGGTTATGGGTGGAATATTGCTTAAAAAAATACATAGGAACCTAATAAAAGCATTTCTGATAAGAATATGCATATAATTATTTTTCTACATGGGGATTATTGGTGGAATATTGTTTATAAATATACATAGGACGCTATTTAACCCATTTCTGATACAAATATGCATATAATTATTTTTCTATATGGGGCTATTGGTGGAATATTGTTTATAAATATACATAGGAACATATTTAACCCATTTCTGATAAGAATATACATATAATTATTTTTCTACATGGGGATTATGGGTGGAATATTGTAGATAAACATACATAGGAATATATTTAACCAATTTCTCATAAGAATATGCAAATAATTATTTTTCTACATGGGGATTATGGGTGGAATATTGTTTATAAATATACATAGCAACATATTTAACCCATTTCTGATAAAAACAGGCATATAATTATTTTTCTACATGGGGATTATTGGTGGAATATTGTTTTTTAAATATACATAGGAACCTATTTAACCAATTTCTGATAAGAATATGCATATACTTTTTTTTCTATATGGGGATTATGGTGGAAAATTGTTTATAAATATACATAGGAACCTAATTAAAACATTTCTAATAAGAATATGCATATAATTATTTTTCTACATGGAAATTATGGGTGGAATATTGTTTATAAATATACATAGGAACCTATTTAACCCATTTCTGATAAGAATATGCATATAATTTTTTTTCTACATGGGAATTATGGGTGGAATATTGTTTATAAATATACATAGGAACCTATTTAACCAATTTCTGATAAGAATATGCATATAATTATTTTTCTAAATGGGAATTATGGGTGGAATATTGTTTATAAATATACATAGGAACCTATTTAACCAATTTCTGATAAGAATATGCATATACTTTTTTTTCTATATGGGGATTATGGTGGAAAATTGTTTATAAATATACATAGGAACCTAATTAAAACATTTCTAATAAGAATATGCATATAATTATTTTTCTACATGGGAATTATGGGTGGAATATTGTTTATAAATATACATAGGAACCTATTTAACCCATTTCTGATAAGAATATGCATATAATTTTTTTTCTACATGGGAATTATGGGTGGAATATTGTTTATAAATATACATAGGAGCCTATTTAACCAATTTCTGATAAGAATATGCATATAATTATTTTTCTATATGGGGTTATGGGTGGAATATTGCTTAAAAAAATACATAGGAACCTAATAAAAGCATTTCTGATAAGAATATGCATATAATTATTTTTCTACATGGGGATTATTGGTGGAATATTGTTTATAAATATACATAGGACGCTATTTAACCCATTTCTGATACAAATATGCATATAATTATTTTTCTATATGGGGCTATTGGTGGAATATTGTTTATAAATATACATAGGAACATATTTAACCCATTTCTGATAAGAATATACATATAATTATTTTTCTACATGGGGATTATGGGTGGAATATTGTAGATAAACATACATAGGAATATACTTAACCAATTTCTCATAAGAATATGCAAATAATTATTTTTCTACATGGGGATTATGGGTGGAATATTGTTTATACATATACATAGCAACACATTTAACCCATTTCTGATAAAAAATATGCATATAATTATTTTTCTACATGGGGATTATTGGTGGAATATTGTTTTTAAATATACATAGGAACCTATTTAACCAATTTCTGATAAGAATATGCATATAATTATTTTTCTATATGGGGATTATGGTGGAAAATTGTTTATAAATATACATGGGAACATAATTAAAGCATTTCTAATAAAAATATGCATATAATTATTTTTCTACATGGAAATTATGGGTGGAATCTTTTTTATAAATATACATAGGAACCTATTTAACCCATTTCTGATAAGAAAATGCATATAATTATTTTTCTATATGGGGATTATTGGTGGAATATTGTTTATAAATATACATAGGAACCTATTTAACCCATTTCCGATAAAAATATGCATATCATTATTTTTCTACATGGGGATTATTGGTGGAATATTGTTTATAAATATACATAGGAGCCTATTTAACCCATTTCTGATAAAAACATGCATATAATTATTTTTCTATATGGGGTTATGGGTGGAATATTATTTATAAATATACATAGGAACCTAAATAAAGCATTTCTGATAAGAATATATATATAATTATTTTTCTACATGGGGATTATTGTTGGAATATTGTTTATAAATATACAAAGGACGCTATTTAAGCCATTTCTGATAAGAATATGCATATAATTATTTTTCTATACGGGGAGTATGGTGGGAAATTGTTTATAAATATACATAGGAACCTATTTAACCCATTGCTCATAAGAATATTAATATAATTATTTGTATATATGGGGATTATGGGTGGAATATTGTTTATAAATATACATAGGAACATATTGAACTAATTTATGATAAGAATATACATATAATTATTTTTCTACATGAGGATTATGGGTGGAATATTGTAGTTAAACATACATAGGAATATATTTAACTAATTTCTCATAAGAATTTGCATATAATTATTTTTATACATGGAATTTATGGATGGAATATTGATTATAAATATACATAGTAACCTATTTAACCCCTTTCTGATAAGAATATACATATAATTATTTTTCTACATGGGGATCATGGGTGGAATATTGTTTATAAATATACATAGGAGCCTATTTAACCCATTTCTGATAAAAACATGCATATAATTATTTTTCTATATGGGGTTATGGGTGGAATATTATTTATAAATATACATAGGAACCTAAATAAAGCATTTCTGATAAGAATATGTATATAATTCTTTTTCTACATGGGGATTATTGGTGGAATATTGTTTATAAATATACAAAGGACGCTATTTAAGCCATTTCTGATAAGAATATGCATATAATTATTTTTCTATACGGGGAGTATTTTGGGAAATTGTTTATAAATATACATAGGAACCTATTTAACCCATTGCTCATAAGAATATTAATATAATTATTTGTATATATGGGGATTATGGGTGAAATATTGTTTATAAATTTACATAGGAACATATTGAACTCATTTATGATAAGATATATACATATAATTATTTTTCTACATGAGGATTATGGGTGGAATATTGTAGTTAAACATACATAGGAATATATTTAACTAATTTCTCATAAGAATTTGCATATAATTAATATTATACATGGATTTTATGGGTGGAATATTGATTATAAATATACATAGTAACCTATTTAACCCCTTTCTGATAAGAATATGCATATAATTATTTTTCTACTTGGGGACTATAGTGGAAAATTGTTTACAAATATACATAGGAACCTATTTAACCCATTTCTGATAAGAATATACATATAATTATTTTTCTACATGGGGATCATGGGTGGAATATTGTTTATAAATATACATAGGAGCCTTCAATTAATTAAACAATGGAGCAACATTTAAAGGAGTATAGTCCACCAGGTCCCTCGTCACCTCCACACCCAAATATTTAATCTTGGAAACCCTAGCAAGTGGTAATGGAGGGGATGTGTAGGGAGGAGGGAATACATGTATAGAAAGAATGTGGGACTTGTCCCAATTTATACGCAGACCCGAGTATCCCCCCATTTGTTCAATAAGTTTTAACGCTGCTTGGAGTGAGGGTCCCTGGTCCGCAAGGTATAATATGGTGTCGGCGGCATACATTCCTATTTTATCGACTGTGGGGCCCCGGCGCAGTCACTGAATATCAGGGTGTGCCCTAATGGCAATCGCCAGTGGTTCAGCTGCCAGCACGTATAGTAAAGGAGAAAGGGGACACCCCTGTCGGGTGCCCCTCCCAAGCGGGAACTCCTCCGAGAGCCATCCATTCACAATGATTCTGGCCCTGGGTGTTTGATATAGAAGCTGTACCCATTTAATGAAGCGTGCCCTGAAACCGTAATTGCGCCAACATTCCCACAAATATGGCCATTCTACAGAATCAAAGGCCTTAGCGGTGTCTAACGCCACCACCACCCTTGTTCCTCAGTTATCATGTCGGGTTTGAATATTCATATAAAGTCATCTGATATTCATAGCCGTGTTTTTCCCTGGCATAAAGCCCGTTTGATCCGTATGAATTAAAGTTAGGATAGCAGTGAATAACCTGGAGGCCAGAATTTTAGCTAAGATTTTAATATCTACCTGCAGGAGTGAAATAGGCCTGTAGGACTCAGGAAAATGTGGATCTTTTCCCGGTTTAAGGAGAACTATGATTTAGGCTTCCTGCATAGATTCGCGGAGTAAGTTCTGATCGAAAATGGACTTGTATAAGGCTTTCAGTTTAGGAATCAAGATATCTGAGTATGTGACATAAAATTCCAGAAGTAGACCGTCCATCCCTGGAGCCTTAGATTTGGCTAGCTGTGCAATGGCTTCTGTGATGTCATGTTCTGTGATAGGTGCATCCAGAAGTTCAACCTGTTCTCGGTTCAGCTGGGGGAACTGTATGGAAGATAGATACAAACGTATTTCTCTTTGTGTGTATGTACTCTGAGATTTGTATAGGTTACAATAAAATCATCTAAATTGAGCCGCCACCCGCCCCGGATCCGTTATATTACGCCCTTCTGGGTCAGCTAGCGATACTACAACTGGGGGCTTATCGTCAATATAGGCCAGGTATGCCAACAGTCTCCCAGCCCTTTCTCCCTGTTCATATACCCTCTGACTACAGAAAAATGCACGCTGTTTTGCCTTCTCTACGTGTAGTTGCGTGACTAGACGTGTCTGTAGTTTCACTCTTTCTAGGTTTTCAAGGGATGGGTTGGAGCTGTATACCTCCTCTAATTCCCGAAGTTTGTCAGAAGTGATTTGAAGTATAGTGTTAGACTCCCTTTTTAGCCTGTTCATGCTGGAGGACAAAATTCTACGAGCATGGTTTTTAAAATTGTCCCAGTGTGTGTTAAGCGCAGAAGGCCCTTGTGTCCTTGCCAAAAAAAAGAGTAGTTCCCTGGCAATGGAGTCAAGGTTCGAAAGAAGGGATAGCCAGTGAGGGTTTAGTCACCATCGCCTGACAGGAGAAGCTGTCCGTAAGGATGCCGTCATCCAACACGGAGAGTGGTCTGACAGGATTCGGGGAGCAAATCCTGAGCCTGTAACCTTAGGCAGAAGGTCCCCTGAAACAAGTATATAGTCTATCCTGGACATAGTATTATGACTTACCGAATGGCAGGTGTATGCTCTAGTAGTGGGATTTGCGTGTCTCCAGACGTCTATAAGGGCAAATTCGGTCAGTGTACGGTATAGCCTAGTGTGCAATGGTTCGCCCTGTCTAGATTCAACCTGTGCTGATCTGTCCAAGGACGGAGTCATTGTGTGATTAAAATCCCCCATCCTTAGTACAGGCATGGATGGGTACAGCGCTATAAAAGCAAGACCTTCCGCAACCACATCCGACCTGTACGGAGGGGGGATGTAGCTAGCCAATATCAACAAGGGGTCTCCCCCCACAAGTGCATGCAGAAAGAGGTACCTGCCCTGCCGATCCAACACCATGGATATCAGCTCAAAGGGTGTAGATTTTGCCACCAGCACCGTTACCCCTCTAGACATATTTGTGTGAGTGCTGTGGTAAGCCAACCCTACCCAAGGGCGCTTTAGGGCCGCCTGTAAGTGGCCTGTGACATGCGTTTCCACCAACGCGATAATATCTACTTTCTGTCCTTTCAGGTACTGTAGTACCGCTGCCCTTTTAAGATTATCTTGCATGCCCCATACATTCCACATCATAAATTACCGTATTTATCTGCGTATAACACGCGCCGGCGTATAACACGCACCCCAAGTTTAGGAGAGAATTTTAAGGAAAAAAACTTTTAGGAGGGAAGTTTAAGGAAAAAAAACTTACATTAAAATGCCCATCAATGCAGCCACATTAAAATGCCCATCAATGCAGCCTTATCGTGTCTATCTGCAGCCTTGTTAGTGTCATTGCAGCCTTTTCAGTGTCAGTGCAGCCTTGCCCCAGTGTCCATTGCAGCCTTGTCAGTGCAGCTTTGCCCCAGTGCAACCTTGTCAGTGCAGCCTTGTCAGTGCAGCTTTGCCCCAGTGGTCAGTGCAGCCTTGCCCCAGTGGTCAGTGCAGCCTTGCCCCCAGTGTCCATGCTTGGACAGATCGCCGCAGATCACATAGCATGTAGTTTTAAATATGGCGCCGCGGAGTTCGGAGGGACTCGGCGGAGCTGAACAAACGCCGCCGAGATACACATAGTCGAGTGTACTCAACTCTTTCCAGCGCCGCTCACAGTCCTGCCCAGTCCCGCCCTATGATGGACATAACACAGGTCCAATGGCGGGACTGGGCGTGACTGTGATCGGCGCCGGAAAGAGCCGAGAACACTCGACTATGTGTATCTCGGCTCCGCCCAGTCACTGTGATTTCGGCGGCGCTCCTTCAGCTCCGCCGAGTCTCTCCGAACTCCGCGGCACCATATTTAAAACTACACACTTTGTGAATGTCGGCGGCGCTCGTCGCCGATAGATCACAATTAGCGGGGACCAGCGTATAACACGCACCCACGATTTTCCCCTGATTTTAAGGGGAAAAAAGTGCGTGTTATACACCGATAAATAAGGTAAATGTCTGCCATGGTGTTCGGTTGCAAACATATTGCAGGTGTAACGGCAGGGCAGCACCCCCCCCAACACCCGCAACAATACATCCATTTCGTAACCCAATACAAACACTACACATGCAATAAATGCTTGTTCAAAAACATTCCAAGTAAATAACCATTGCACAACTGTGCTAACATTCCCAATGCTCAGATCTAGGTATATCTGGCATTTTCCTTCCCTCCCAGCTTCTCATCCACCCAACTTGGTGGAAGCATACAATCCCTTGCAACCTGAATATAAATCGGCTTCCAGCCATCAACGTTAGCTGGAGGTACAGAACTTTGTATTTGGTAAGCTGTGATGTTCAGCATAGTAAGAAAAAAAAGGGGGAGAAAAAAATAAAGGTTGCAAACATGACGGGGACGATTTTCCACTGTATAAAGCATGGAAAGGACACGAGGCAAGTCTGATGTGTCTCTTTCTCTGTCTCGGTGAGGCTCTTGCTGGAAGGATAGATCGTCATCTTGGTATATTAGTGTCGTGGGGCCTGTGCCCTATATAATTCTCCTCTATTTTGCTGCAGAGGTAGTATAGCACTCATGTTAGTAAGCTCTGCTGGTCAGGTAATCTCAGGCCCAAAGCCGCGTAACCAGGGTTATCAACAGGCTGCGGTCACCCTCCCTTCCAATGGATACAACCTAGGGAATGGGTACCCCTGTCTTCAAAATGGGGGTAGACTCCAGTCTCATATTTAGTAATATGTGGGTTGTATAATTGAGAGGGGGAGACAAAAACAATAGGAGATAAGAAAATGAAAGGGATAGGGAGGGGAGAGAGTAAGGCCTTTATACGAAAAAGTAGATGGTAGTATTTGGCTACCTCACCACAGCTAAAGTTACAAATAGAGAAAAGGTGGGGCCCACCATCTTTTGCCAATGTCAACACTACTCACAGTAACCGGCCGTGTGTTCGATTATCCGTCCGGGCGTCCGCGTTGGTCTAACCGCTGCCCTCGGGTTTTCAAAAAATAGGACTTTGCCATCCTCCTCCACTCTCAGTCTGGCCGGAAACAACATGGCATATTTAAAGTGTGCTACCCAGGCCGCCTCTTTACATCTTGGAACTGTGCACGCTTTCTTTGGACTTCATTCGAGAAATCAGGGAACACTGCAACATAGCCGTTACCCAAGGTGATATTACCTTTCTCTCTGGTCAGCCGCAGGATTTTATCTCTGTCCTTGAAGTTAAGGAACTTGGCAATGAAGGTCCTGGGGGGGGCTCCCACAGGTGGAGGTTTAGCTGGGATGCGATGCGCCCATTCCACTGCGAACATGACGGAGAAGGCCTCACTTCCAAAGTGTTGAATCAGCAGGGATTCCAGGTATTCTGCAGGGTTGGTACCTTCCGCCTTTTCAGATAGACCGATTAACCGTAGATTACAGCGCCTTAAACGATTCTCCATATCATCTTGGTGTGCGTGTAATTGATGGATCTGGCATTGCAGGTCCCCTGTAGTGTGGCTCAGGAGGTGTAGGATGTCTTCTGCCGCTCCAATGCGCGTCTCGGCTTCGGTTACCCTATCTTTTACCTTGGATAAATCTTGCCGTAGCAGGGAGATGTCAATCTTGACCTCATCTATTTTGGCAGTGAGTGTTCCCTACAGCGTTGCTATAGCATCTAGGACCATGGTAGTGTCCGCACTCTGATGATCAATCGCGGAGCAAGTGCCGTCTCCATTGTTGGCCTGCGGGACTTGGTCCTGATGGCGGTATTTCGCCAGCTTATCCACCGCCTCAGAAGACCTTTTCGGCAGGGACATATTCCCATGCTGCTCCGCGTTAGCTACACCCAGGCCCTCTCCAGGTGCAGCAAGATGGTCACTGTTCCGGATAATAGGCCGGAGCCATGTTTGGTACTCACAATGGGCGTGGGCTGTAGATGTCCCTCGTCAGCAAGGGCAGGCAGCCCGGTGTTCCCTCCTAATGGGGGTATTCAGAAAGTTCAGGAAAACTCCATAAGGAACCGCCGGGTGGAGCAAGATGGCCACCGCTCTGGATAACAGGCCGGCGCCACGGGTTGTCCTTAGGGATGAGCCGAACACCCCCCGGTTCGGTTCGCACCAGAACCTGCGAACGGACCGAAAATTCGCACGAACGTTAGAACCCCATTGACGTCTATTGGACTCGAACGTTCAAAATCAAAAGTGCTCATTTTAAAGGCTAATTTGCATGGTATTGTCCTAAAAAGGGTTTGGGGACCCGGGTCTTGCCCCAGGGGACATGTATCAATGCAAAAAAAACTTTTAAAAACGGCTGTTTTTTCGGGAGAAGTGATTTTAATGATGCTTAAAGTAAAAAAAAAAAAAAGTGAAATATTTTTTAAATATCGTACCTGGGGGTGTCTATAGTATGCCTGTAAAGTGGCGTATGTTTCCCGTGCTTAGAACAGTCCCTGCACAAAATGTCATTTTTAAAGGAAAAAAGTCATTTAAAACTGCTTGTGGCTTTAATGTAATGTCAGGTCCTGGCAATATGGATGAAAATCAGTGAGACAAACGGCATTGGTACCCCCCAGTCCATTAATAGGCCCTTTGGGTCTTGTATGGATATTAAGGGGAACACCCAAATTAAAAAAAGGAAAGGTGTGGGGCCCCAGGTCCTATATAGTCTGAACAGCAGTATACAGGCGGTGCAAACAAGACAGGGACTGTAGGTTTGTTGTTAAGTAGAATCTGTTTGTAATTTTGAACTGGTACATTTTTAACGTGTTTAGCTCCAGCCAAAAAATCTATTTTAAGCTTTTTGGAAAACCTAGGGAAGGGTTATCACCGCTGTGACATTTGTTTTGTAAAATCTTTATTTTAGGAACATTTCAGTGAAAAACTTTACATAGAGTAAACATGTATAACAGAGCCCAGAGAAGGTTTACAGTGACACATGCTTTTGCAACTGACCATATCTTAGACAAGATTAGTTCACAATTTTTGTGGCTTTTAGATATCTTGTTGAGTCCAAACGTCCCCGGGGAGTAAGTCCCGTCCAGTAACGGTCCTCCCTCGTCCAGGGTTTTGGCTGGTCGGGTGGGTAAATGGGGCACCTCCCCCGACGGCCGCCCGAGAAGAGGGGGGCCATCTGCCTCCAACAACCTCCCCCGGACCGCCAGACCGGCGGAAGCACCCCCCCAAATTCCCATTTTCTGGAGTGTGAGACACGGCCCCCCCACCCCAACAGGGTTTAGAGGAGCCGGGTCCCCCCTCCTGTGATTGGCCACTGTTGTCTTATTTCTGGTTGCTGCAGTGTATAATAAAGTTATTATCCAGTCTATGGGCAAGAAGATATTGCATGCTCTATAAATCATAATTAGTAATAGAAGAGAAGTGAAAGAGAGAGAGAAAGGAATAGGTAAAGAATTGAAGTGGGGGAGGGGGAGGATAGGTGGGGAAAGTGGGTGAGGTAGGTGAGGAGTGTACCTTATGATCTGGAGAAGTCTCAGAGTTCCGCGACGAACGGGCCCCGACCACGACAGGTCTTTTCAATGTTTGAGGTGGATCTTGTTCATTATGTGATATTATTAACATTAAGGCGGGATCTTAGGGAAGGTTCTGCCAGCTCTAGCAGGGCTATGTCTAAACTGGAATTTTTGTGATCAGGTTCGGACATATACTCTTTCCAGGGGGTCCATATAATTTCAAATCTTTCTACTTTCCCCTTACAGGTCGCTATCCAGTGTTCGGCTTCTCTAATGTCATTTACTTTCTTAATCCAGTCTGCTTTTGAAGGGGTCTTGGTTTGTTTCCAATAAATCGGGACAAGGCGTCTGGCTGCGTTTAGAAGGTGTGGCAATATGCATTTTCTGTATCTACTGATTGGCATTTGTGGAATATGCAGGAGAAAGTATGCTGGGGACATGGGGATGTCAAGATCTAGGATCTCTTTTATTAGGTTTTTAATTTCACTCCAATATGGTTGGATCAGTGGGCATTCCCACCAAATATGGAGGAGTGTACCCTTTTGTCCACACCTTCTCCAGCATAGGCCTGATACCAAGGGGTAGATGCGAGCTAGGTCAGCCGGTACCCGGTAGCATCGTGATAAAATTTTGTAATTAGTTTCTTGGGATTTGGATTCTATGGAGCTCGAGTGGGTGAGATGGTAAAGGTGTGTCAGTTGAGTTGGGGAGAGGTCCATCTTTAAGTCCTTTTCCCATGCCCTTATATAGGTTGGCCTAAGATTGTCGGTAGCATTACTTAATAAACGGTACATTTCCGAGACCCTGTGAGGAATTGGATCTTCTTCTATGAAAATCTTTTCGAAGCTTGTGAGAGTGGAAAGGTCTCTAATTGATTTTCCATTTATCTCGAAGAAGTGGTGAAGCTGTCTATACCTCCAGAAATTCATTCTGGAGCCCCCGTGTCTCTTTTGTAGAGATTCAAAGTCCATTAATTTACCTTCATGCATTAATTTCCCACAGCTGGCATTACCATCATCCAACCAAGGACCAAAGAAGGCCATTTGTTCTCCTGGTGGGAACCAGACGAACCCCCCTAATGGAGCTAGTGGTGACATATGTGCAGATATTTCAACGCCATCGCGGAAGGGAATCCTATCCCCACTTGGGCGCTTCTAGCACATATAACAGTGCTACCCAAAGAGGGCAAAGACCCGATGCTACCCCAAAGCTACCGGCCCATATCCCTTCTTAATGTTGATATTAAGATCATGGCACTTCCGGTTCCGGCGCCGCATGGAGTAGCTGCTCTCTTCACCAGCTCCCGCAGCTCTACTCCAAAATCAGCATATAAAGCCAGAAAACCCCCAAAAAACACCGGCACTCACCCCACGCCATCCCAGGGCACAGGATGGACCGGTATGTGGAAAAAACCGGCACGCGATCGTACGCGGCCGCGGCGGCGCGGACCCCACAGCCGCAAATCGAGGCCCCGGCTTCGGCCTACACGGAGCCTCCCACAGTATCAGAGCCTGACATGGAGGTAAGCGGCGCTGCGGCCCCCTCCTCACCTGCTGATGCAACTCCACATCTCACAAGCCCATCCAGCCCATCCAATGCATCCAATATTAAAATGATAGCACAGGCTGTGGCAGCCCTCCTCTCCCCAATGATTACAGCCTCGGTGGGAAAGCAGTCAGCGCAGGCATGCAGCAACTACAAACCCAGCTAGGGGAACATGCCTCCAGGCTTAATGAAACTGAGCACCGTATAACCAATATAGAGGAAGAACTATACCACTCTCAATCCTCAGTACAGGCCCTAAATAAAACTAACAAATATATTCTTGAAAAGCTGGACGATTTGGAAAATAGATCCAGAAGGAACAATTTGCGATTTGTGGGCGTCCCTGAATCGCTGCAACCCTCAGCCCTCACTGACCTATGCGCCAAACGCATCCCTGAAGCTTTAGGCCTACCAGGCCCCTGCACAGTAGAACGGGCACATCGCATGGGATCTTTTAACTCAGAACGCAAATCGCCCCGTCCCATAATCGCAAAATACCTCAATTATTCGGATAAAGCCTACATTTTGCAAAAATTCAGGCAATCTAGATCTCTTCAAATCGACGGCATGAAAATCCTAATCTTCGCAGATTATTCTATTGAAGTGTCCCAGAAGAGGAAAGCCTTTCAACAGATATGCTCGGAACTGCATCATCAACAACTCAAATTCACTTTGGCCTTCCCGGCCACCCTCCGACTCAAAGCCCCAAATGGCGACCAACTCTCTTTCCAAGACCCGAAAGAAGCTGAGGCCTTCCTACGATCGCTACACTCAGGCTCCAACCTCAACCCCTCTCCTAGAGCGGCTCCTATCAACCGTGCTCTAGACCAAAGGAGCCCACGCAAAGACTCTCCAAAACGCTTCAGAGCATCGGCACAGGACCAACACCGCTCCACTCCTTACTGAAGACCACAAGCACAGTCCCATATTGCTACCACATACCGCCTCCCCTCTACGGCTATGGCGGTCTAACTCTTAACGGGATATCCCACTCAAGAGACGAAGTTAAAGGTTTCTCTTTCAAAATTGTTCTCTCCTCCTTACCAGGCATGACAGTTACTGGTAGGCCAAGCGATTTCTCTCTCTCCTATGTTTTATATTTACGGTTCACATGTTACTAACTGGTAAATTTGTTTTCTGTGACAACCAAGGTTTTGACTCTCTCCTCTGGCTCACCTGTGTATCCAATCCCCCTGTCAATTACTGCACAACTCAAGCTGCCAATGCAACTCACCCTGTTAATAAGGATTCTCAAATACAACAGCCTCTGAGTCCTGCGATGGGAGGTGGATTACACAGTCGACTCCATGCGGAAAAAAGTGAAGTTCTTTGAATATGTTTTATTGTTTCTCTTTTCTACCCCCTCCCTTATCTACCCCTCCCTACACTACGCACCCCCATTTTATGGCACACGCGCCCTTAGCGGCCACACAAACCTCCGCTCAAACAAAACAACCCCTTCTACAACCCAGCCTAATTTCACACCACAGCATCACCTATTAACAGGCGAAAATTATACAATATCTTCACATACCCCCCCAGTGACCCCCCCTATATGAAACTAGTCTCCTGGAATGTTAAGGGGCTTCGATCACCCAATAAGAGAATGAAAATCCTCCGTCACCTCAAAAGACTTAAAACTGACATTGCCCTACTCCAAGAAACCCACCTTTCCACCCCTGACTTCCACCGAATGAAAAAACTGTGGGTAGGTACAGTACTAGGCTCAGACTTCAATGGACGCAAAGCAGGAGTACTGATACTCATCCACAAAAACCTGCCATGTGAGGTACTATCTACCAAAGCAGATGCACAGGGTCGCCTCATCTCAGCCCACATCAAAGTAGGAACCAAGGAAATGATAATATCAAACATTTATGCGCCCAATAACCCCACAAAACAATTTTATAGTGAACTGTCAACATGGCTCCTCAGCGACCCGACTCTCCCGCACATAGCTGGCGGAGACTTTAACTCCACAATACACCCGATAGACGACAGATCCACCTCAAAACGCACATATCTCCCCTCAGATCTCGATACACAAACCCTACTAGCCTCAACGACGGAATCCCTCCATCTACACGACATCTGGCGAATCCGACACCCAGCTGATAGAGATTTTACCTTTTACTCCAATCCCCACAACGTATTCACCAGAATTGACTACCTCTTCTGCTCGGACGACCTTCTACCACTGATATCAGACGCAGACATCCACGACATTGCCATATCCGACCATGCACCAATCTCGATCACGATTGATAACCCTAACTTACACCCGAATCCTAAAATATGGCGTTTCCCATCTTATCTTCACAACAATTCTGACTTTCGTCAGTACATGGAAAACGTCTGGTCTGAATATACTTCGACCAATGACAAACACTCCGACAACCCCAATTTATTCTGGGAAGCAGGCAAAGCATTCCTCAGAGGCCGTATAATCTCATACGCAGCATCCTTTAAAAGAAACGCACTCAAAAAATACAAACAAGCCAGCTCCCAACTGCACCTAGCCCAAAGATTACTTTACATTAATAACTCCAATGACAACAGGAAGGCATGGCAATCAGCAAAACAATCCTTTGATACCTGGGCCGAAACCCTAGAACAAACAAAAAAAGCACACATGGATGCCACCCTCCACAAATTCGGCAACAAGGCAGGTAAACTCCTCGCCAACCTATGTAAGGGACCCTACCGACCGACACACATCGCATCTCTCCGCGACTCTCAGGGCAACATAAACACCACCCAAAAAGACATAAATAGAACCATGCTACATTACTACACATCCCTATACGGACCAGATCCCATAAACCCAACACAAGCACAATCCTTTCTTGAAAAGGTAACCCTTTCTCAAGTAACACCCTCACAGTTAGAAGCACTAAATGCCCCAATATCCCCCCTTGAAATATCCAACACAATTAAAAACCTAGCCCCTTCAAAAGCCCCAGGCCCTGATGGTTTCACGGGAGAATTCTACAAGTCACTACAACCACTCCTAGAATCCACACTTCATGGAGTTTATCAACATATCTGGTCAGGGGGAACATACCTACCCACGGGCAATCAAGCCACTATCAAATTACTAGCCAAAAAAGGTAAAGACCCCCAAGAACCAGGCTCATATAGGCCAATTTCACTTCTAAACCTAGATGTCAAAATCCTTTCCAAAATTATTGCCACAAGGCTAGCGGACATCATTCCCTCTCTGATACACCCTGCCCAATAAGGGTTCGTGAAAGGCAGAACTGCCACTATGAACATCAGGAAGGTAATGATGGCCCTGGAACATGCCAAATGCAACTCAGAGGGAAAATATGCTATCATCACCCTGGACGCGGAGAAAGCCTTCGATAACGTTAGCTTCGAATGGCTTTCTCTGGTCATGAACAAAATGGGATTCTCCGGTTCCTTCACCCATCTTATAAACACTATGTACACCACCCCAGCCGCTAGACTGGTAGCGGCAGGCCTCCTATCAGAAGAATTCCGCCTGTACAAAGGAACTCGGCAAGATTGCCCCCTATCACCTCTCCTCTTCAACATCGCATTAGAACCACTATCTAGGTACTTAACACACGTAGCCCCACTAAATGGCATCCCCATCGGCAAACAGGAAATTCGCACCTCTCTCTTTGCTGATGATGTCCTTATATTCTCAGCAAACCCCTCCTCTGACATGTTCACGATTAAGCTAATTTTTGACCAATTTAGATTATGCTCGGGCCTTCGCATAAACTACAACAAAAGTGAAATCCTCCCCCTAGGCACCGTATCCAACCCCCCTTGGACACAGAATTCCATATTCTCGGTAGCACATTCCCACATCACCTATTTAGGCATAAGAATAGGAAAATTACCCTCCTCTCTCTACCACCTCAACTACCCACCTTTACTCAAAAAGACCTCTCAGGAACTAGCAAACTGGATGGATCTCCCTCTCTCGCTACTGGGAAGATGTCATCTAGTGAAAATGGTCAGCTTCGCCCGCCTACTTTATCCATTACATACCATTCCTTTACTCCTGCAACATAAAGATACTAAAATTCTTAACGAGGCAATATCAAAATTTTTATGGCGGAATAGACGACCACGAATTGCATTCTCTAAACTGCACCTTCCCAGGCGCGAAGGGGGTATTAGTCTCCCTAATGTCAGGATCTATAATTTAGCTTGTCTTCTGAGGATAAGTCTAGATTGGGTAGCGCAAACATCTCGTTACTCCAACTTTCACCTCGAAACCGAAATGGTCAACCCATACTCCCTGGTAGCCCTCCTCCACTGCAAGTGGAAATCCATCCCTCCACCCCTTCAATATAACCTACTACTCCGGGACACCGCAATTGCTTGGAGGGAGATCCGGAAAACCCTTAAACTTTCACCGTTTATCTCTAGACATCTCCCAATACAAGGAAACCCGAGCTTTCCCCCAGGTCTGGAACATCAGCCATATAATACTTGGCAACAAAAGGGTATCTCCAACTTTTCTTCACTCTGTGATCCAGAATCTGGCCGCCCCATTCCCTTCAAGTCATTAGCGGAGACATTCCAACTTCCACAGTCACACATGTTCTATTATGGTCAATGTATAAGCTTTCTCAAAAACGCTTGCAGAGACGATCAAAAAAGATTTAGAACGTCCCTGTCGGACTCTCTTCTTTCAAAGGGCTCCTATAAAATTTCAGACATTTATCAGCCTCTCCTACTAAAAGCTATTCCCTCACTGGAGACCTCATCAGTAATTAACTGGGCAAAAGACTTCCCTGATGCCGACTTGGTCAACAAAATTCTTCAAGGCCTCAACACTATTCACAAGCTGGTACCCAATGAATCCTGGAGGGAAACCCAACTTAAGATCGTCCATCGAGCCCATATACCCTTCCTCTCGAGCAAACAAGCTCAAACCTCCTCCACGTGCCCCCATTGTATTCATCCCAGACCTTCTTTGACCCATCGTTTCTGGGCATGCACTTACATATCCAGCTTCTGGGACCAGGTCCTACAATACATATTTGAGGTGACCCTGCTAAAAATATCTAAGGACCCCCTACTCCTCATTTTTGGACACTGGGACCCCCAACTGCTACCCTGGTCTTCAATCTCTACTCCTTCATGCAAGGATTGGATCCTGATATGCCTCCTCTTTGCTAGAAGAGCCATATTAAAAAATTGGATCTCCAACTCCTGTCCCACCACCTCTCAAATCAAAAGAGACCTCCTACAGTTGCTCTACAAAGACAGGATCAACACGGACTTCACGAATGAAAGGACCAGGACACGCTTCCACCACAAATGGGGAACTTTCATGACCTCAACACTCTCCCCCACGGATATAGCTCATCTGGAAACTTTATCTTTCCTTTACTATCAACCTCACACCCCCATTTCAGACGGAATGATCCCCCCAAACCAAGATTCTACAACATAAGGAATCCAACTCCTACCATTTACCACAACATAAACCAGGATGTCCTCACGCTCTTCAAAACTCCATATTCTCTATGATCATTTTAACCTTATTGTTATCATTTTAACCTGGATTTTCGGCCCACAGGCTGCATATTATCGTCTAAAACATGATCTTGGTGCTCTTTCCTTCGCACCCCCCCCTGATGTGGTTAATCTGCATCTACCTGGCTTTCCCCCATTCTCCCCCCCCTCACCCTACGCGGGGTACATCCAGTAACGTTCTGTTACCAACTTCAGGGAATCCCCCCCCCCCACCTAGATCCATCCAGTTTTACCTCCTCTTTTCCACATAAAAGGTTACCTTTCTCCCCATTCCCCAGGTTACTAGTCTTTATCAGCTGCTCTACATTTCTACTCTGTATCGAGCTGATGTTTTTCTTTGTTATTTTTGTATAAAACACAAAATACAATGATACTGTCTTTTGATGTCATTCCCTGTATGTTACATCCCTCAATAAAAACTTATTTAAAAAAAAAAAAAAAGATCATGGCGAAGGTATTAGCAAATAGACTTGGATTTAGAGCTGAGTTTAATTTGTCCCAAGTGGAGAGTGTGTGAAGCGTCAGGGGGGAAGTATCCTCCGACAGTCCCCTGCACTCTCTGGGTAGCCATGGAGCATAAGCCAGGTTCCTGCCCGCTAGCCACTTTTCCAAGGAGACCCAAAGCTTGGACTGGGTGTGGAAGCGCCAACTGAGGATTCCCTGAAGGACTATGGCTCTATGATATTTCAAGATGTCAGGAATTCCCAGCCCCCCCGTCAATTTAGATCGTTTCAACACTCTCAAAGCTATTCTAGATTTCTGTGCGTTCCATACAAAACCCGATAGTATACTGTTAATCTGGGAAAAAAACTTGTTCGGTAAGGGGATGGGAATCATTCGTAGGTAAAAAAGGATGCAGGGTAAAATGTTCATTTTGATTATATTGACACGTCCTATCCATGTAAAAGCGGTCTTAGTCCACTGTGAAAGGTCTTTTTTAATTATGTTAAGGAGTGGGGGGAAATTTGTGGCGTACAGGGTATCATAGCTGTCTGTCAGTTGTATTCCTAGATATCTAATTGAGGATTTGGCCCAGGCAAGGGGGAAGGCATTTTGTAAGTTACTCATCAGGGAGGGAGGCAAGTGAACAGGCAAAATTTCTGACTTAGAGAAATTAATTTTAAAGTTTGATAATGATCCGAATTTGCTTAGTTCCTTCATCAGGTTTGGCAGCGAGGTCAGGGGTTCTGATAGATGGAATAGAACATCATCTGCATAGGCAGACAGTTTGTGTTCAGTTGTTCCAACCTTTAGGCCCTTTATATCTGTGTTCGCTCTGACAGTGCATAATAACTGTTTAAGAACTAGAGCGAAGAGGAGAGGGGAAAGGGGGCACCCCTGTCTCGTGCCATTCCGAATCGGGAATTGGGAGGATAGGACTCCATTCACCTTTACCTGTGCACAGGGAGTGGAGTAAAGAGCTAGAATCGAGGATAGCATGCGTGTTTTAAGTCCTAGAGTCTCTAATACCATTTTTAGGAATGTCCAATCAACCCAGTCGAAGGCCTTCTCGGCGTCAGTAGAGAGAATTACGTAAGGTTTTAAGTGTGGGCGGGTACGTGCCCAGTGTATAAGTTGGATGGCTCTAACTGAGTTGTCTCTTGCCTCTCTCCCTTTAATGAACCCTGTTTGATCTGGGTGGACTACGTTAGGTATAAGGTTTCCAAGTCTATTTGCTAATACCTTCGCCATGATCTTAATATCAACATTAAGAAGGGATATGGGCCGGTAGCTTTGGGGTAGCATCGGGTCTTTGCCCTCTTTGGGTAGCACTGTTATATGTGCTAGAAGCGCCCCAGTGGGGATAGGATTCCCTTCCGCGATGGCGTTGAAATATCCGCACATGTGGGAACTTAAAAGATGTAGGAATGTTTTATAATATGTCCCCATGAAGCCATCCGGTCCTGGACTTTTCCCTTTGGGCAGGGATTTCACTGTTAACTCTATCTCTCCTGGTGATATTGATAGTTCTAGTTCTGTGCATTGATCTTCGTTTAAAGGTGGGACACCGGCTGAAGCCAGGTAGTCTCGTATGGCTGTGGTTCTATTTGTCTGGGCGTCTAAAGGATGGTCAGGGGTCAGGTTGTAAAGTTGTGTATAATATTCTTGGAACCCTGAAGCAATTCCAGAGGACCGAACCGAAATGTCTCCATTTGAGGAGCGTAGTTTGTGGAAATAAGTCTGAGCTTGTTTCTTACGAAGAGCTCTAGCGAGCATGCGCCCACACTTATTTCCATGTTCATAATATTTGTGTGAAAGGCGTCTGGCTTGCTTACGAGTCTGTCTATCTAGTAGACGTAACAACAAGTTTCGTAGGTCAGTTAACCTCTGTAATGCCTCAGGGCTCTCCTTTTGTTTATGTTTCAGTTCTGCTTCTTGAAGGGCAGTCAGTACTCTTGTGAAGTCTGCCTGGAACATCTTTTTAAGTTTGGCCCCTAGAGATATTAGCTCCCCTCTTATTATGGCCTTATGACCTTCCCATACTATGCTTTCTTTGACATCGTTAGTGGCATTCTCTCTAAAATAATTTGTGATGGCCTCCGACACTTTAGCCCCTACCGCCGCATCATCCAGCAAATTTTCATTTAATCTCCACGTCCATGCCCCACGGGAGACAGACGGGAGCTTGAGAGTCACACCTACCGGTGCATGATCCGATAGTGTGATGTTCCCAATGAATGCAGACTGTAGGAGCTCCAATGCCGGCCGATCAACATATATTTGGTCTATACGGGTATAGACATTGTGTATTGCCGAGTAATAGCTGAAGTCCCTTTCTGCAGGATGTAGGGTCCTCCAAGCTATCAATAAGCATGTGTGATTGAAAGGACTTACGAAAATGTTTTAGAAAGGCGTAAGAGTGTGTGTGGCTAGTGTTGGAGGTGTCAATGGAAGGGTCTGGGCTGACGTTGAAGTCTCCTCCAAGGACAACAAATCCTTCCTTAAACTCTGTCAAAAGTTCAAGGGCCTTATCTATGAAGGAAATTTGATTTGAGTTGGGAGCGTATATCGAGGCGAATGTGTATTTGCGCCCTGCTATGATACCTTTCAGGAAAATGTATCGACCTTGTGGGTCTATTTTACTGTCCGAAAGTTGGAAAGGGCATGTTTTATGGATCGTTATTTTAGTTCCTTTAGATTTAGAGGTAGGGGAAGTGCTTGGAACCATTGGTTATATAAATGGGTTGGAAGTCTAGGTAAGGAAAGATGGGTAAAATGGGTTTCCTGTAAGAAAACTATTTGTGCCTTAAGTTTTTCGAGTTCCCACCATAATTTGCTCCTCTTCCCAGGGGAGCATAAGCCTCTTATATTATAGGATATTACCTTTAGTGTAGACATGATGGGTCAGGTGTTTGGATGTATGTCGCGCGGTCGAGCCCGTCCGACGCGGAACCCCCAGTGGTATGTTGTCCTGGGAAAGAGGGGGTGGGGTAGGGAGAGGGTGGAGGAAGTCAGAAAAGTAAAGGAAAAGAAAGCACAAAAAGATTACTGTTAAAACATACAAAACAGTACAACTTATGAGTAACAGTGTTAATGAGAAAAACTTCTGCATGTGAGGTGTGAGGTCTGCCCTAACAACGGAGGAGGCCTCAGACCTTAGACTAATGTCCCAACTAGGGACAATACCCAACAAGGGGTGGCCTACGTGGGGAAACGTGAGCCTAAACATGGGGGGGAAACATGGGGTGCCGTCTCTGTCCACCGCATCATTTAAGTTGTGGTTTTGGACAGGGGGAGTCATTCTGGGGTAGCAAATGCAGCCTTTCATTATATGGGGCCTAGGTAAGATAGGTGAGACAACAATATAAGGAGGGTGGTTTTCACGTGGGGTCGTCTGAGTCCTGGGCTTTGTCAGCTAGGGTCCCTCATTTGTTGATTGTAGTTAGTGATCGTGGTTAATCTGAAGGCTTGCATGTGAATAGCCCGCTTTGCATATCAAATTGGTAGAGAGAGGGGAACGTTTCAGAATGTGGGTGTGGTTCTTTCATGGTAAATGTATAGGTCACCCATAGTCATCAGGGTATCACATAAGGGCTGCATAGTAAATGTATAGGTCATCCATAGTCATCAAGGTATCACATGAGGACTGCAGCATTAATCTTGTGTGGTGGAGGGCCCCGCCGCAGGATCTTGATTCTGGTGTTGTCTGTCTCTTCTGCGATTCTTGCGGGAGACTGTTGACCATTGAGAGGGTAATTGAGTCCCGGGAGCATCAAATGTGTTTCTCCAATCCGGAAAGTCCACTGGATCTAGGTAAAGAGTGGAAAGGAAGTTTGGGAGATCATCCTTATTACGCAATGTGACTTGGCATCCATTTTTAGTCACTTGTAAAAAGAAAGGGAAGCCCCAGCGGTATGGCAGACCCGCCTCTTGAATGGCATTCAGGAGTGGACGCAGAGCTCTGCGTTGCATGAGGGTGCGCCTGGAGATATCTTGATAAAAAAATAAGTGCGCGCCATCAAAATCATAGAATGGTTTACCACGCATTTTTTGCATAATGCGGTCTTTAAGATTGTACTTGTGAAGTTTGCAAATTATGTCCCTAGGATTGTCCACATCTTGAGATGGAGGTCTTAGGGCTCTATGTGCCCTATCAATTTCTATTGGCGTAGTTGCTGATAGGCCCAGTATATCCCTGAAGATGTCTGTCAGTGTGGGAATAATATCCCTTGATGCTGGGGCTTCAGGCAGACCTCGGATCCTTATGTTGGCTCTCCTGCTGCGATTTTCAGCGTCATCCAGCTGGCAGAGCAAGTTTTCAATCTGCTGGCTTTGTATTTGACATTGGGATTGCAGCAGCGCAATAGTGGGGAGAGCCTCCTCCAGTTTTTCTTCTATAGATTCCACTCTATTGCCCAGGTGTGTGGTGTCAGCTTTCAATTGGGCTATATCCTCAGGGAAGGCTTTTTCTACCCTGCATGTAAAGCGCTCCAAGTCCTCTTTGGTGGGCAGGGACATAATATGGCGCCGAATGTCCTCATCACTGAGATAGTCAGAGATCTCAGAGCGGCCTCCTAGAGAAGCTGGGGAGGCACAGGGGGCAGAATCACTCACCGACCCTGGGGATGGAACCGGAGATGCTGGGGAGTTTGTTCCCTTCAGTGTCCGGGCCGTGGCTGCAGCTGGCTGGGAGGATTTGCTTGTTTTCTGGGCCTTCCTGGGCGGCGCCATCTTGGAGCGCTCGCGGCCTTGTCCCCGGGTCCCTGAAAAGTAGGAATCAAGCTGTCCCTGTCTTGATCTATCAGTCCTTGCCGGCTGTGTGGGTTGCCTGAGTCGCTGTGACATGTGGGGAGTCTGGAGCGGCGATTTACCCCCCGTTTTTCGCAAAAATTTGGGCCTTAGGTGGTGTTGTGGCCACAACAGTGTAAGCCCTCACAGGGCCCTTCTGTGAAATATTAGGTCAAGAATTGTAATTACATGCCCCTGTTGAACAGGGGCAGAAAAATTGGGCCTTTGGTGGTGGTGCTGGTTCCACAACACTGTAAGTCCTCACAGATACTCTTGGTGGGCGCAGAAACAGGCCCTGCTGTGAAATATTAGATCAAGGATTCTAATTACATGTCCCTGTTGAACAGGGGCTGAAAAATTGGGCCTTAGGCACTGGTGCTGGTGCCACAACACTGGAACCCCTCACAGATACTCTAGTTGGAGCGCAGGAACTAGCCCTGCTGCAAAGAATTGCATCAAAAATTGTAATTACACGCCCCTGTTAAACAGGGGCTGAAAAATTGGGCCTTAGGCACTGGTGCTGGTGCCACAACACTGCAACCCCTCACAGATACTCTAGTTGGAGTGCAGGAACTAGCCCTGCTGCAGAGAATTGCATGAAAAATTGTAATTACACGTCCCTGTTAAACAGGGGCTGAAAAATTGGGCCTTAGGCACTGGTGCTGGTGCCACAGCACTGCAACCCCTCACAGATACTCTAGTTGAAGCGCAGGAACTAGCCCTGCTGCAAAGAATTGCATCAAAAATTGTAATTACACACCCCTGTTAAACAGGGGCTGAAAAATTGGGCCTTAGGCACTGGTGCTGGTGCCACAACACTGCAACCCCTCACAGATACTCTAGTTGGAGCGCAGGAACTAGCCCTGCTGCAAAGAATTGCATTAAAAATTGTAATTACATGCCCCTGTTAAACAGGGGCTGAAAAATTGGCCTTAGGCACTGGTGGCGGGACTGGCAGCGCCCAGAACCAAAAATGTTCTTACAAGCTATCATCATGATCATTGAGGAGGAAGAGGATAATTACTCAGTATAACAGGATAGTCACTCAGCATCAGGATCTGACATTTCTAAAAATTTATTCGGTTACATCAGCATCAGGTGCTTGGTAGTTGGTGGTGATCCAAGACTGATTCATTTTTATGAAGGTCAGTTGATCGACCGAGTCGGTGGACAGACGCACCCTGTGATCGGTTACAAAGCCTCCAGCACCAGCAGCTCCACAGTTGGTATCAAACCCAAAGTAACTTACAGAAGATCAAAGAACATCAAAAGCAAAATTGCCCCTAGTAAAATCAAGTCCCTCCAACCCATCCCTCCACAACCTGTCCTCATACCCCTCAGAGGGATGTATCAATGTAAAAAACCCCTCTGTCTCACCTGCCAATTCGTACACCATGGCCAAAAAACCTTCAACGTCAAAGGAAAAAGTTACACCCTCAAAGAATTCTACAATTGCTCTACGGACTTTGTCATATACTGCCTTACCTGCCCCTGTGGGTTGTTTTATGTTGGTCAGACCATAAGGGCACTCAGAGCACGGTTTGGGGAACATCGGCGCTTTATTGAAAAGGGCCGAGACCACCATAGCGTCCCCAAACATTTCCTCACACACCACGGCCGGTCTACGGCTGGCCTTAGTGTATGGGTCATCGAATCCATTTCCACCACATATCCTTCAGCCGAACGCTTCAAACGTCTGTGCCAACAAGAGACCTACTGGATCTATTCTTTGGGTACCCTTACACCCGGTGGGCTGAACGAGGAAATTGAAGTACACACATTACTATAAGCCACCTCCCCCCCCCATGAGACTACCCTTACTCCCTGCTCCCCCTGTCTCCCCCTGCCCCCCTCTCCATTTCCCCCCCACACTTTTTGTTTTCTCTCACTTTGGCTCCCCCCGCCCCCCACCCCTCCCTTCTCCTTTTTTCCGTCCTACCCCCGCCTCCCCCCCCACTCCCCCTCCCCTTTCTTCTCTCTCTTTATTTCAAACCCCACCCCCATAATAAAACCCCGCCCCCCCCTCATTCGCTTTTCAGTCCATCATCCTATACCAATCATCATCCATAATCATAGTCCACTGTACATGGATATATATATTTATTTCAAACCCCACCCCCATAATAAAACCCCGCCCCCCCTCATTCGCTTTTCAGTCCATCATCCTATACCAATCATCATCCATAATCATAGTCCACTGTACATGGATATATATATATATATATATATATATATATATATATATATATATATATATATATATATATATATATATATTTATATATATATATATGTGTGTCTGTGTTTGTATATATATATATATATATATATATACACCTTCCCCCTATCATATACTGCTCTACCTCTTTTCAACACCATCTTTTGAGAGTATGTACAAATGTTTTGTAAGCATCTTTTCCTTTTTTATTCAAATTCATCACTACTTTTATTTTAATCCTCATATTTATTTATATATATATATATGTTTTTGTAAATATATATTTTTTTAATTTTATTTTTATCATTATTATTATTTTTATTATTATTATTTTTCCCATCCAAATATATATCGCTAACTTTATATATAATAATTTTTTTTATATTTCTCATATAATTCCCATCTTTTTAGAATTTTTTAGATATTTTCTAAAGTTTTAACATATATATATTTCTTATTTATATTTAGCCCTTATGTGCCTTTAAGTATTCTAGTGCGATCATATTAATATATGCCATTAAGTGGTCTCAAACATGTAGTTTATGCCTTAGATCTCCCCTGATTCGAATAAACAGCCTCTCATAGTCCTTTATCAGTGATGTGCTGCTAGCCGACGCTGAGCCTTGTTGTCCCACAGTGCCGGCATATAAATAGCACATCACTGACACACTCCCCTTCAGGCCTATTGAAGGAGCAGCAGCTCCGAGCGCGTAGCCAAGCACATTCAGCCTCCAGAACCCTCCCTTGGTGTTAGCCCTCCCCCTGGAGTGTACCCGTCACGCACCTCCCCCGTGCGTTCCACGCCGGTCTCAGCTTCTCCCTAATGGCCACAGGAAAAGATACCAGCTACAAGCGTCCATCTGCAGCCCTACAACGCTGATACAACTTCCGGACTGGAACACACTGTCTACTCACAGATGAGCCTTTTTAATATGTCTTTCTTGTAAGTGTTCATTTTTTATATGTCATTAAATTTTCATATTAATACTACACTCAGGTGGCGCTTCCTTTTCTCCACCCCCTCTTGCAATAACACAGAGCCAGCTCTCTGAGGACAGCAGCCGCCTTTAGGACCAACCACCCCACTAGCCAGCCCTTCATATTCTGAACGATCAGAGACTACATTAACCCCTGAACTGCCACTACTATGGCCATAGACTTTATGCCTGGCTAACTTTATATACCCCCAGTATTGTGTGTATCTTTTGTATATGCGCTTACAGTTATTATCACCTATATCTGAAAGAACGCTGGATGCAGGACAGGCCAGTAGCTCAATTGCATACTGTGCAAGCTCTGGCCAGTGATCCATCCTCAAGACCCAGTAACCCAGAGGATTTTCGGTGGGAAAGGTGTCCAAGTCAGATCTTACCCCTATGCATTCCTTCACCATGTAAAACAGACGCTGGCGATGGTTGCTGGAACCGATCATACCTTGGGGCTGCGGACTAAAAAATTGTCTGAACACATCGGTCAGACGGCCACCTTCTCCACACTTCTTCTTTGACTGATCGAAGTCTCAGAAACTCGTTGTCCAGAAACAGGAGTTTGTAACCTCCCAGTCTCTGGGAACGCGTTGCACAGACCTTTCTGCAAGGCCTCCCAAAGATGTTTCATCCTCTGCTCCCTCTGCAACAGCAAGATAAGGTCCGCAACCTTACCCTTGTAACGTGGATCAAGTAGGGTTGCCAGCCAGTATTGTTCCTTCTCCTTGATACCATGAATACGAGGATACTTTGCAGGATCAGGGAGGCCATGCAGCGTATGTTTGCTGAGGCATTCGGTCCGGAGTCCTCTGGGTCACTAAGGATGACATGATCTGCAGCCACCTCCTCCCAGCCACGTACAAGTCCATGTGTTTCTTGGGTCTGTAAATGATCACTTAAAGACTGCTGCTGATGTTGAGTGCCAGGCTCCACCTCCATACTGACACAATCCTCCTCCTCCTCCTCCTCTTCCTGTGTGATCGGTGGGCACGCAGGAACACTGTCTGGATAAAGGGGGCCTTGAGAGCTAAGGAAGTCCTCCTCTTCCTGCCTCTGTTCTGCCTCAAGTGCCCTGTCCATTATTCCACGCAGCGTGTGCTCCAACAGGTGGACAAGGGGGACAGTGTCACAGATGCACTGCTCACCATCCTCGTGGCCTCCTCAAATGGTGACAGGAGAGTGCATGCATCCGTGATCATGGCCCACTGGCATGGGAAAAAAAACCTGGTGCCATAGTCGCACATGTAGTCACTGATGGCCCTCTGCTGTGTGCAGCCGCTGCAGCATGGCCAACGTTGAGTTCCACCTGGTGGGCATGTCACAGATTAGGCCGTTCTTGGGCAGGTTAAATTCCTTTTGGAGGTCTGCCAGCCGAGCACTGGCATTATATGACCAGCGGAAATGCACACAGACTTTCCTGGCCTGCCTCAGGACATCCTGTAAGCCTGGGTACCTGCCCAAGAACTGCTGCACCACCAAGTTAAGGACATGAGCCAAACAGGGCACATGGGTCAATTGTCCCTGTCGGAGGGCGGAGAGGAGGTTGGTGCCATTGTCGCAAACTACCATTCCTGCCTTAAGTTGGCGTGGCATCAACCACCTCTGAACCTGCCCCTGCAGAGCTGACGGAACCTCTGCCTCAGTGTGGCTCCTGTCCCCCAAGCACCCCAGCTCAAGCACCGCATGGCATCTTTTGGCCTGCATACTTGAGTAGCCACTTGAACGCCTACGGAGCACCGCTGGTTCCGAGGACAAAGCACAGGAAGAGGCCATGAAGGAAGAAGAAGAGGAGGGGGTGGAGGAGAGAGGTGTGTCAGAATCATTAGTAGTGGCATTTTGGAGGCATGGAGGCGGAACAACTTCCAACACTACTGCACCTTGTCCTGCATCCTTCCCAGCTGCCAGCAGAGTCACCCAGTGCGTCGTGAAACTTAGGTAACGTCCCTTTCCATGCCTGCTGGACCATGAGTCAGCGGTAATATGCACCTTACCGCTGACCGCCCTGTCCAGCGAGGCATGAACATTGCCTTCCACATGCCGGTAGAGAGCCGGAATCAACTTCCGTGAGAAAAAGTGGTGTTTGCGTACCTGCCACTGAGGAACCGCACATTCCACAAACTCACGGAAGGGGGCAGAGTCTACCAACTGAAAAGGTAGCAGTTGAAGTGCTAGCAATTTTGCCAAGCTAGCATTCAACCGCTGGGCATGTGGATGGCTGGGAGCGAACTTCTTTCGGCTGTGCAGCAGCTGAGGCAGGGAAATTTGCCTGGTACAATCTGACATCAGTGTACCGAAAGCAGATTGCCCACAAGTACTTGGCTGTGACACACCTAATTCTACACATTCATTCCTCTCAGTGCAGGTCTCAGAGAGGACTGAAGGTATAGTGGGGTTGGAGATCTCATCTGATGAGGAGCAAGGAGAGGTCCTCTTTGTTCTTTGGTGTGGATCTTTTAGAAACGCTTGCCAACGAACTGCATGGCAGGTCAACATATGTCTGGTCAAGCATGTGGTGCCCAAGTGGGAGATGTTTTGGCCACGCGAGATACGCTTGAGACATATGTTGCAAATAGCAGCGGTGCGATCTGATGCACTCGTCTCAAAAAAGGCCCACACCAAAGACCTTTTGGAATAATACACAGAGACAGCAGCGTCCTGCACATGTGGAGCTTTGCGGTGTGATGCAGTCAGTGTGCTACCCTTAGACTGGCCCCTGGAGGGCATCCTGCCTCGTTGGTGATGTGTCTCCTCCTCCTCCTCTCTCCTATCCTACGTGGGTACGTTGAGTCAGTGACCTCATCATCCCCTCCCTCCTCATCACTGGAGCAAACCTGGCAGTATGCTGCAGCAGGGGGAGCATGACTGCCAGATTGCTGTCCTTCTTGGGCACCCCCTCTGTCCGTGCTCACGTTACTGCCTTCATCTAGCTCAGTATCATCATCAGAGCCTTCTAAACACTGGGCATCCTCCTGGAGCATGTACCCAACACTGTGGTCAAACAGTTTGAGGGACTCCTCAGGAGGACATGGTGGGGCTAGGGAAGGAGTCACTGATGCCATTGAGCTGAGGGAAGAGGCCGCGTTGGCAGCTGCTTTGCCAGAGAAAGTACCCTGAGCATGGGTGAGAGAGGATGAGGAGGATGAGGACGGCTTGGTCATCCGCTCGACCAAGTCTTCCACATGTTGCGGCTCAACACAGCCAGCTGCCGAAAAAAAGGCCAAACGTGTCCCACGGCCACGTGCTGATGAGGATGCACTGTCACCATGACCAGCACTGTTGCCTATAGACACAAAGCCTGCTTGCCCTCTTTTATTGGCTTGTGATTGTCTGCCTCTCCTTGTTGGCCTTCCAGGCCTGCAGTGAGATGTAGCTGCACTAAGCTGGTACATATATATATATATATATATAAATATATATATATATATATATATATATATATATACTGGTACTGCAGCTAGCAAAATCAACTGCCTGCCTGTAGTATGAGAACACCACCAATCTTCTACAGGTAGCTTTAGATGAACATTGTGCAGAGGTCGCACTACACTAACTTGTAGCTTTAGCTGAACACTGTGCAGAGGATGCACTACACCAAAGTTAAAATAATGTAGCTGCCTGCGGTAGTGATAGGATCAGGAAAACAGCACCAACCTTCTATAGGTAGCTTTAGATGAACACTGTGAAGAGGACGCACTACACTAACGTTAAAATAATGTAGCTGCCTGCGGTAGTGACAGGATCAGGAAAACACCACCAACCTTCTACAGATAGCTTTAGCTGAACACTGTGCAGAGGTCGCACTACACCAACGTTAAAATAATGTAGCTGCCTGCGGTAGTAATAGGATCAGGAAAACACCACCAACCTTCTACAGGTAGCTTTAGCTGAACACTGAAGAGGACGCACTACACTAATGTTAAAAAAATGTAGCTGCCTGCGGTAGTGATAGGATCAGGAAAACACCACCAACCTTCTACAGATAGCTTTAGCTGAACACTATGCAGAGGACGCACTACACTAATGTTAAAATAATGTAGCTGCCTGCGGTAGTGATAGGATCAGGAAAACACCACCAACCTTCTACATATAGCTTTAGCTGAACACCTCTGCAGAGGACGCACTACACTAACGTTAAAATAATGTAGCTGCCTGCGGTAGTGATAGGATCAGGAAAACCCCACCAACCTTCTACAGGTAGTTTTAGCTGAACACTGTGCAGAGGAGGCACTACACTAACATGTAAATAATGTAGCTGCCTGCGATAGTGATAGGGTCAGGAAAACACCACCAACCTTCTACAGGTAGCTTTAGCTGAACACTGTTCAGAGGACGCACTACACTAACTTGTAGCTTTAGCTGAACACTGTGAGGAGGACGCACTACACTAACTTTTAACTTTAGCTGAACACTGTGCACTACACTAACATGTAGCTTTAGCTGAACACTGTTCAGAGGACGCACTACACTAACTTGTAGCTTTAGCTGAACACTGTGAGAAGGACGCACTACACTAACTTGTAGCTTTAGCTGAACACTGTTCAGAGGTCGCATTACACCAACGTGAAATTAAGGTAGCTGCCTGCGGTAGTGATAGGATCAGGAAAACACCACCAACCTTCTACAGGTAGCTTTAGCTGAACACTGTGAAGAGGATGCACTACACTAACGTTAAAATAATGTAGCTGCCTGTGATAGTGATAGGATCAGGAAAACACCACCAACCTTCTACAGATAGCTTTAGCTGAACACTGTGCAGAGGTCGCACTACACTAACATGTAAATAATGTAGCTGCCTGCGGTAGTGATAGGGTCAGGAAAACACCACCAACCTTCCACAGGTAGCTTTAGCTGAACACTGTGCAGAGGTTGCACTACACTAACATGTAAATAATGTAGCTGCCTGCGGTAGTGATAGGGTCAGGAAAACACCACCAACCTTCTACAGGTAGCTTTAGCTGAACACTGTGCAGAGGTCGCACTACACTATCGTGTAAATAATGTAGCTGCCTGCGGTAGTGATAGGATCAGGAAAACACCACCAACCTCTTCTACAGGTAGTTTTAGCTGAACACTGTGCAGAGGTCGCACTACACCAACGTTAAAATAATGTAGCTGCCTGCGGTAGTGATAGGGTCAGGAAAACACCACCAACCTTCTTCAGGTAGCTTTAGCTGAACACTGTGCAGAGGTCGCACTACACTAACGTGTAAATAATGTAGCTGCCTGCGGTAGTGATAGGATCAGGAAAACACCACCAACCTCTTCTACAGGTAGTTTTAGCTGAACACTGTGCAGAGGTCGCACTACATTAACATGTAAATAATGTAGCTGCCTGCGGTAGTAATAGGGTCAGGAAAACACCACCAACCTTCTACAGGTATCTTTAGCTGAACACTGTGCAGAGGTCGCACTACACTAACGTTAAAATAATGTAGCTGCCTGCGGTAGTGATAGGATCAGGAAAACACCACCAACCTTCTACAGGTAGCTTTAGCTGAACACTGTTCAGAGGACGCACTACACTAACTTGTAGCTTTAGCTGAACACTGTTCAGAGGACGCATTACACTAACTGGTAGCTTTAGCTGAACACTGTGAGGAGGACGCACTACAATAACTTGTAGCTTTAGCTGAACACTGTGCACCACACTAACATGTAGCTTTAGCTGAACACTGTTCAGAGGACGCACTACACTAACTGGTAGCTTTAGCTGAACACTGTGAGGAGGACGCACTACAATAACTTGTAGCTTTAGCTGAACACTGTGCACTACACTAACTTGTAGCTTTAGCTGAACACTGTTCAGAGGACGCACTACACTAACGTTAAAATAATGTAGCTACCTGCGGTAGTGATAGGATCAGAAAAACACCACCAACCTTCTACAGGTAGTTTTAGCTGAACACTGCGCAGAGGTCGCACTACACTAACATGTAAATAATGTAGCTGCCTGTGGTAGTGATAGGTTCAGGAAAACACCACCAACCTTCTACAGGTAGCTTTAGCTGAACACTGTGCAGAGGTCGCACTACACTAAGGTGTAAATAATGTAGCTGCCTGCGGTAGTGATAGGATCAGGAAAACACCACCAACCTTCTACAGGTAGGTTTAACTGAACACTGTGCAGAGGTCGCACTACACTAACGTGTAAATAATGTAGCTGCCTGCGGTAGTGATAGGATCAGGAAAACACCACCAACTACAGGTAGCTTTAGCTGAACACTGTGCAGAGGTTGCACTACACTAACATGTAAATAATGTAGCTACCTACGGTAGTGATAGGGTCAGGAAAACACCACCAACCTTCCACAGGTAGCTTTAGCTGAACACTGTGCAGAGGTCGCACTACACTATCGTGTAAATAATGTAGCTGCCTGCGGTAGTGATAGGATCAGGAAAACACCACCAACCTCTTCTACAGGTAGTTTTAGCTGAACACTGTGCAGAGGTCGCACTACACCAACGTTAAAATAATGTAGCTGCCTGTGGTAGTGATAGGGTCAGGAAAACACCACCAACCTTCTACAGGTAGCTTTAGCTGAACACTGTGCAGAGGTCGCACTACACTAACGTGTAAATAATGTAGCTGCCTGCGGTAGTGATAGGATCAGGAAAACACCACCAACCTCTTCTACAGGTAGTTTTAGCTGAACACTGTGCAGAGGTCGCACTACATTAACATGTAAATAATGTAGCTGCCTGCGGTAGTAATAGGGTCAGGAAAACACCACCAACCTTCTACAGGTATCTTTAGCTGAACACTGTGCAGAGGTCGCACTACACTAACGTTAAAATAATGTAGCTGCCTGCGGTAGTGATAGGATCAGGAAAACACCACCAACCTTCTACAGGTAGCTTTAGCTGAACACTGTTCAGAGGACGCACTACACTAACTTGTAGCTTTAGCTGAACACTGTTCAGAGGACGCATTACACTAACTTTTAACTTTAGCTGAACACTGTGCACCACACTGACATGTAGCTTTAGCTGAACACTGTTCAGAGGACGCACTACACTAACTGGTAGCTTTAGCTGAACACTGTGAGGAGGACGCACTACAATAACTTGTAGCTTTAGCTGAACACTGTGCACTACACTAACTTGTAGCTTTAGCTGAACACTGTTCAGAGGACGCACTACACTAACGTTAAAATAATGTAGCTACCTGCGGTAGTGATAGGATCAGAAAAACACCACCAACCTTCTACAGGTAGTTTTAGCTGAACACTGTGCAGAGGTCGCACTACACTAACATGTAAATAATGTAGCTGCCTGTGGTAGTGATAGGTTCAGGAAAACACCACCAACCTTCTACAGGTAGCTTTAGCTGAACACTGTGCAGAGGTCGCACTACACTAAGGTGTAAATAATGTAGCTGCCTGCGGTAGTGATAGGATCAGGAAAACACCACCAACCTTCTACAGGTAGGTTTAACTGAACACTGTGCAGAGGTCGCACTACACTAACGTGTAAATAATGTAGCTGCCTGCGGTAGTGATAGGATCAGGAAAACACCACCAACTACAGGTAGCTTTAGCTGAACACTGTGCAGAGGTCACACTACACTAACATGTAAATAATGTAGCTGCCTGCAGTAGTGATAGGATCTGGAAAACACCACCAACCTTCTACAGATATCTTTAGCTGAACACCGTGCAGAGGACGCACTACACTAACATTAAAATAATGTAGCTGCCTGCGGTAGTGATAGGATCAGGAAAACACCACCAACCTTCTACAGGTAGCTTTAGCTGAACACTGTTCAGAGGACGCACTACACTAACTTGTAGCTTTAGCTGAACACTGTGAGGAGGACGCACTACACTAACTTGTAACTTTAGATGAACACTGTGCACTACACTAACATGTAGCTTTAGCTGAACACTGTTCAGAGGACGCACTACAATAACTTGTAGTTTTAGCTGAACACTGTTCAGAGGACGCACTACAATAACTTGTAGCTTTAGCTGAACACTGTGCACTACACTGCCTGCGGTAGTGATAGGATCTGGAAAACACCACCACCCTTCTACAGATATCTTTAGCTGAACACCGTGCAGAGGACACACTACACTAACATTAAAATAATGTAGCTGCCTGCGGTAGTGATAGGATCAGGAAAACACCACCAACCTTCTACAGGTAGCTTTAGCTGAACACTGTTCAGAGGACGCACTAAACTAACTTGTAGCTTTAGCTGAACACTGTGAGGAGGAGGCACTACACTAACTTGTAACTTTAGATGAACACTGTGCACTACACTAACATGTAGCTTTAGCTGAACACTGTTCAGAGGACGCACTACACTAACTTGTAGTTTTAGCTGAACACTGTTCAGAGGACGCACTACAATAACTTGTAGCTTTAGCTGAACACTGTGCACTACACTAACTTGTAGCTTTAGCTGAACACTGTTCAGAGGACGCACTACACTAACTTGTAGCTTTAGCTGAACACTGTGCAGAGGTCGCACTACACTAACTTGTAGCTTTAGCTGAACACTGTGCACTACACTAACTTGTAGCTTTAGCTGAACACTGTTCAGAGGACGCACTACACTAACTTGTAGCTTTAGCTGAACACTGTGCAGAGGTCGCACTACATTAACATGTAAATAATGTAGCTGCCTGCGGTAGTAATAGGGTCAGGAAAACACCACCAACCTTCTACAGGTATCTTTAGCTGAACACTGTGCAGAGGTCGCACTACACTAACGTTAAAATAATGTAGCTGCCTGCGGTAGTGATAGGATCAGGAAAACACCACCAACCTTCTACAGGTAGCTTTAGCTGAACACTGTTCAGAGGACGCACTACACTAACTTGTAGCTTTAGCTGAACACTGTCCAGAGGACGCATTACACTAACTTTTAACTTTAGCTGAACACTGTGCACCACACTAACATGTAGCTTTAGCTGAACACTGTTCAGAGGACGCACTACACTAACTGGTAGCTTTAGCTGAACACTGTGAGGAGGACGCACTACAATAACTTGTAGCTTTAGCTGAACACTGTGCACTACACTAACTTGTAGCTTTAGCTGAACACTGTTCAGAGGACGCACTACACTAACGTTAAAATAATGTAGCTACCTGCGGTAGTGATAGGATCAGGAAAACACCACCAACCTTCTACAGGTAGTTTTAGCTGAACACTGTGCAGAGGTCGCACTACACTAACATGTAAATAATGTAGCTGCCTGTGGTAGTGATAGGTTCAGGAAAACACCACCAACCTTCTACAGGTAGCTTTAGCTGAACACTGTGCAGAGGTCGCACTACACTAAGGTGTAAATAATGTAGCTGCCTGCGGTAGTGATAGGATCAGGAAAACACCACCAACCTTCTACAGGTAGGTTTAACTGAACACTGTGCAGAGGTCGCACTACACTAACGTGTAAATAATGTAGCTGCCTGCGGTAGTGATAGGATCAGGAAAACACCACCAACTACAGGTAGCTTTAGCTGAACACTGTGTAGAGGTTACACTACACTAACGTGTAAATAATGTAGCTGCCTGCAGTAGTGATAGGATCTGGAAAACACCACCAACCTTCTACAGATATCTTTAGCTGAACACCGTGCAGAGGACGCACTACACTAACATTAAAATAATGTAGCTGCCTGCGGTAGTGATAGGATCAGGAAAACACCACCAACCTTCTACAGGTAGCTTTAGCTGAACACTGTTCAGAGGACGCACTACACTAACTTGTAGCTTTAGCTGGACACTGTGAGGAGGACGCACTACACTAACTTGTAACTTTAGATGAACACTGTGCACTACACTAACATGTAGCTTTAGCTGAACACTGTTCAGAGGACGCACTACACTAACTTGTAGTTTTAGCTGAACACTGTTCAGAGGACGCACTACAATAACTTGTAGCTTTAGCTGAACACTGTGCACTACACTAACTTGTAGCTTTAGCTGAACACTGTTCAGAGGACGCACTACACTAACTTGTAGCTTTAGCTGAACACTGTGCAGAGGTCGCACTACACTAACTTGTAGCTTTGGCTGAACACTGTGCACTACACTAACTTGTAGCTTTAGCTGAACACTGTTCAGAGGACGCACTACACTAACTTGTAGCTTTAGCTGAACACTGTTCAGAGAACACACTACACTAACTTGTAGCTTTAGCTGAACACTGTGCAGAGGTCGACTACACTAAGTTGTAGCTTTAGCTGAACACTGTGCAGAGGTCACACTAAACTAACTTGTAGCTTTAGCTGAACACTGTTCAGAGGACGCACTACACTAACTTGTAGCTTTAGCTGAACACTGCAGAGGTCGCACTACACTAACTTGTAGCTTTAGCTGAACACTGTGAGGAGGAGGCACTACACTAACTTGTAGCTTTAGCTGAACACTGTGCACTACACTAACTTGTAGCTTTAGCTGAACACTGTTCAGAGGACACACTACACTAACTTGTAGCTTTAGCTGAACACTGTGCAGAGGTCGCACAACACTAACTTGTAGCTTTAGCTGAACACTGTGAGGAGGACTCACTACACTAACTTGTAACTTTAGCTGAACACTGTGCACTATACTAACTTGTAGCTTTAGCTGAACACTGTGAGGAGGACGCACTACACTAACTTGTAGCTTTAGCTGAACACTGTGCAGAGGTCGCACTACACTAACTTGTAGCTTTAGCTGAACACTGTGAGGAGGACGCACCACACTAACTTGTAGCTTTAGCTGAACACTGTGAGGAGGACACACTACACTAACTTGTAGCTTTAGCTGAACACTGTGCACTACACTAACTTGTAGCTTTAGCTGAACACTGTGAGGAGGACGCACTACACTAACTTGTAGCTTTAGCTGAACACTGTGCACTACACTAACTTGTAGCCTTAGCTGAACACTGTGAGGAGGACGCACTACACTAACTTGTAGCTTTAGCTGAACACTGTGCAGAGGTTGCACTACACTAACTTGTAGCTTTAGCTGAACACTGTGAGGAGGACGCACTACACTAACTTGTAGCTTAAACGGAACATTGTGCACTACGCTAACTTGTAGCTTTTTTTTTTAAAGGTAAATTTTTATTTGGTTTTTTGCTACAAAACAGACATACAGACATAAAAACACACAATTCGAGCAAACATTGCTCATTGCAATACATAGTATAAGACAATGGTATATATATGGCATACATGTTCTCATGTTGTACAGCTGCATATTGGTATTCAGTTTTCATCAAACTTGGTATCATTGACTGGAGTTTCTTTATTAGCTTTATATGGCAGGTGTAATAGTGTTTTCGGAGCTAGTCCACAGACCCCATATTTTGTGAAATTTTTTTGGACATCCTCTGGCTTCGTATGTTAATTTATATAATGGTATAGCCTGATTAACCATGTTCAGCCAGAATGCTATCGTAGGTGGGGATTGTGATTTCCAATGAATAGTAATAGATTTTTTGGAATAAAATAACACAATTCTTAGGAAAGTTTGCTTGTTTTTAGATATACTCTCATCGTCCACATATCCTAGTAAGCATCTCAGGGGGTTGCAGATATTAGGCAGCTGGGTCAGGGAACTGATAAAAGCAGTAACCTCTGACCAGAACCGCCTGATCTCGGTGCATTCCCACATCAAGTGATAGAAGGTGGCCTCTATAATGCTGCATCTGGAGCACATTGCCGATGGCAGTTTTCTGAGTTTAAATAATAAGGATGGCGTAAAGTATGCTCTGTATAATAGTTTGGTTTGTACGATCCTATCCCTGGAGGAGATGACAGAGGGGACCTGGAGGGGAAGTATGTCCTGCCAGATATCCTCCGTCAGCTCAGGGATATCAGCTTTCCACTTAGTGAGCGTGTTGCTGAGTCTGTGCGTTGTGGTGTGCAGTAGATTCTTATAGTATGTGGAGATCAGTTTATCGTGGGAAGGATCTGTTAGTAATTGCTCTAGCGGAGATAATCGAACATTTATATTTCGCAACCCAAACTGAGTGGTTGCTGTGTGGCGTATTTGCAAGTAATGAAAATAGGCTGTGCGTGGCAGCTGGTAGTCCTGGCGAAATTCCTCAAATGACCTAAACGTATTGTTTGAGAATAAATGCATTATGGTTTTAATCCCTTCTTTTGACCAATATTCCCCATCTGTCCTACGGGCGAACTCCTGTAAATTTGGATTCCCCCATAATGGAGTATTTGGAGAGTAGGTGCGGTGCTCAGTATCCGGCAGCATTTTAGTTAGTTTGAGAATCCGTAGGGTCATTTCAAGGATTTTAGTGCTTGCCCTCCCTCTAAGAGATAGGCGGTGGACCAGATACTGCAGGGATTCGTACGAAGTGAGTATGGCTGCTTCTAGGGAGGTAGCCGCATTGTTGGATTCAGGGAAGAACCACCAATGGGCATGAACCAGATGCGCGGCTATGTAATATGTCTGAAGACATGGTAGTGCCAATCCTCCCTCTAACACCGGCAGTTGAAGAGTATTTTTGGCAATTCTCACTGCTCCCCCCTTCCAAATGAAGGCGATAAGAACAGAGTCAATCTCTTTAAATTTAGTTTTGGTGATATATATTGGTGAATTGCATAGTAGGTATAGGAAACGTGGGAGGAATATAATTTTAAAGATATTTATCCTACCTAATATCGTTAAGGGAAGATTGGTCCATGTCTTCAGTGTGGTCTTCATTCTATTAATTAGTGGGTCTAGATTATATTTGCTATAGGAGGACAGAGGATGTTGGATCATGACCCCCAGGTATCTGAAAGAGTCGACTATTTGTAACGGGCAAGAGGAAGGGGGAGTAAACACTGCTTCCTGATCTATTTTAAACATAAGGGATTTGTTAACTTGTAGCTTTAGCTGAACATTGTTCAGAGGACGCACTACACTAACTTGTACCTTAAGCTGAACACATTGCAGAGGTCGCACTACACTAACTTGTAGCTTTAGCTGAACACTGTGAGGAGGATGCACTACACTAACTTGTAGCTTTAGCTGAACACTGTGAGGAGGACGCACTACACTAACTTGTAGCTTTAGCTGAACACTGTGCACTACACTAACTTTTAGCTTTAGCTGAACACTGTTCAGAGGACGCACTACACTAACTTGTAGCTTTAGCTGAACACCGTGCAGAGGTCGTACTACACTAACTTGTAGCTTTAGCTGAACACTGTGCAGAGGTCACACTAAACTAACTTGTAGCTTTAGCTGAACACTGTGAGGAGGACGCACTACACTAACTGTAAATAGTCTAGCTGCCTGACTGTGGTAATAATAGGAGTAGACGAACACCAGCAATTTTCTTCAGGTATCTGTAAATACTGTAACAACACAAGCCTGCCTGTCAGTAGGAAGATAATAACAGGAACGGATCTAGCTAAACGAAATACAGTGTATATATATATATATATATATATATATATATATACACAATACCTGGGATGCATATATATACACAATACACTGTAAGTGCAGCTAACTGACTGACTGTCCTGCCTAATCTATCCAGCTTAAATCAAATGACACTGTCTCTCTCTCTCTCAACGCCGGAACACACTACACAGGGCCGCCGTGCAGGCGGCCTTATATAGTGTGGGGCGTGTACTAAACCCCCCTGAGCCATAATTGGCCAAAGCCACCCTGACTTTGGCCAATTACAGCTCTCTCTACAGACGCCGCTGTGATTGGCCAAGCATGCGGGTTATAGTGCATGCTTGGCCAATCATCAGCCAGCAATGCAATGCGATGCCGCAGTGAATTATGGGCCGTGACACGCCACACGAATTTGGCGCGAATGGCCCATATCATTCGCAATTCGGCGAACGGGTGAACAGGCGATGTTCGAGTCGAACATGGGTTCGACTCGAACACGAAGCTCATCCCTACCCAGGGGACATGGATCAATGCAAAAAAAAGTTTTAAAAACGGCCGTTTTTTCGGGAGCGGTGATTTTAATAATGCTTAAAGTGAAACAATAAAAGTGTAATATCCCTTTAAATTTTGTACCTGGGGGGTGTCTATAGTATGCCTGTAAAAGGGCGCATGTTTCCCGTGTTTAGAACAGTCTGACAGCAAAATGACATTTTAAAGGAAAAAAAGTCATTTAAAACTACTCGCGGCTATTAATGAATTGCCGGTCCGACAATACACATAAAAAAAATGACATGGGGGGTACCCCTAAAATCCATACCAGGCCCTTCAGATCTGGTATGGATATTAAGGGGAAAGCCGGACAAAATGTAAAAAAAAATGGAGTGGGGTCCCCCCTTAAAGTCTATACCAGACCCTTCAGGTCTGGTATAGATTTTAAGGGAACCCTGTGCGAAAATTAAAAAAACAAACGCATGGGGTCCCCCCAAAATCCATACCAGACCCTTATCCGAGCACGCAATCTGGCAGGCCGTAGGAAAAGAGGGGGGGACGAGAGAGCGGCCCTCCCTCCTGAACCGTACCAGGCCACATCCTCTCAACATTGGGAGGGTGCTTTGGGGTAGCCCCCTAAAACACCTTGTCCCAATGTTGATGGGGACAAGGGCCTCATCCCCACAACCCTTGCCGGGTGGTTGTGGGGGTCTGCGGGCGGGGGGCTTATCAGAATCTGGAAGCCGCCTTTAACAAGGGGACCCCCAGATCCCGGCCCTCCCCCCTGTGTGAAATGGTAAGGGGGTACAAAAGCACCCCTACCATTTCACAAAAAACTGTCAAAAATGTTAAAAATGACAAGTGTAAAGGCTAGCCAGAGGTTAGCCTGTATTTGTGGGAGGAGGCTGAGAGGGCTACTTAAGCCTCCTCCTCTATCTGGCCAGGGCTCGTTGGCGTTTCTGGGTTCAATAGGGGGTGGGGCCTACACGTCACTTCTGGGTCGGCTGCAGCATGGCGGCGGTACCTCTGTCGGTGCTTCACCGGGGAGTTCGCCTGGCTACCCTCCTGCACCCACATTTACGGGTCCCTGCTTCTCCCGGTATTTCGGGGGGGGTGTTCGGCCACCCGCCCGCCAACCACTCCTCTCCCTATTCAAAGACAGCTCCATGAGGGAGCCACTCGCTGCCCAGCATTCTCTCCCCTTACCAGCTTGCTGCAGGGGGCAGCCGTCAGCCCGCTTTTCCGGGTGTTGGGGGGGGGGAGAAAGTGCAGCCAGCCAGCCGTCTGCTCCTATCTGCATACGGCGCCACGGGGGGGGGGGCGCCCGCCCGCTTCTCTCGGCGATCATGCCGGGGGAGCAAGGGGGGGCCGTCCATCCATTTTCCACCCACCCTTCTTCCCTTCGGCTGCAGATAAATCAGGTGCGGCCCACCCGCTTCTCCCGGTGATCATGCCGGGGGAGGGAAGGGGGCCGTCCATCCATCCATCCTCCACCCTCCTTTGGCTGCAGCTTGCCAGGTGCTGCCCGCCCGCTGCTCCCGGCGCTAGGGGGGGCGTTCCTCTTGCAAAGTAGCTGCCGCCCGCTTCTTCTCCCTTTTATCCAGGTGCCTACCAGAGCGGTGGGGGGCCGCCAGCTTCTCACGGGGGGGGAGGCATCCAGCCATCAGCATGGCTCCATTTGGTCAGCGTGCTGCCTGCTCACCGGCTTCTCCCGGCTCCCATGGGGGGGCGTCTATCCATCCATCTGGGCACAATCCCGCATAGTTGGGGGGGGCCACCGCTATTCCTCTGTCCCTCTGTTCCTGACAGTGCCGGGGGGGGGGCTGCCTGCCCGCCCGCTTCTCCCGCCACTCGCGCTGCGGGGGAGGAGGGGGGGTTGTGCCGTCTGTCCGGTCATCCATCCTCCAACCACCCACTTTCCCCACAGCCCCATCTGTTCGGGGGGGGTGCTGCCCGTCCACGTCTCCCGGCTCTCATGCCGGGGGGAAGGGGGGGCGCATCCGTTCATTCTCCACCCACCCACTTGCCACTCGCCCGCCAATTCACCTCCCTGGTACCACGCCGTGCATCGTGGAGGGGACGCCCGCACGTCTCCCTGTTTCCATAGCTGGGGGTGGCGCTCACCTGACCGCTCACCTCCCGCTATTCACGTGGGGCATCATGTGAGGGGTCCCCGCATGCCTCCCGGGAATCCACCGCTTCAGTCACAAGTGTTCATATCGCGGTATTTTGGTCTCAGGACTTCTGTCATAGCGTTTCTGCACAGGTTTTCTGTCATAGAGTTTCTTTTTAGGCGTTTAGTCTCAGCGCTTGTTTTCCTGTCATGGCGTTTCCTGCCTCAGCATTTCTGGCGTAGCATTCAGCATTTCTGTCTCAAATGTTCTGCCCAGCATTTCTGTCGTAGCGTTTAGCATTTCTGTCGTAGCGTTTAGCATTTCTGTCGCAGGGGTTCAGCATTTCTGTCGCAGGGGTTCAGCATTTCTGTCGCAGGGTTTCAGCATTTTTGTCGTAGAGTTTCAGCATTTCTGTCGCAGAGTTTCAGCATTTCTGTCGCAGAGTTTCAGCATTTCTGTCGCAGGGTTTCAGCAATTCTGTCGCAGGGTTTCAGCAATTCTGTCGCAGGGTTTCAGCAATTCTGTCGCAGGGTTTCAGCAATTCTGTCGCAGGGTTTCAGCAATTCTGTCGCAGGGTTTCAGCATTTCTGTCGCAGGGTTTCAGCATTTCTATCGCAGGGATTCAGCATTTCTGTCGCAGGGTTTCAGCATTTCTGTCGCAGGGTTCGGCATTTCTGTTATAGCGTTCAGCATTTCTCTCTTGGAGTTTTGCCCTAGCATTGCTGTCATAAGAGTTCAGCATTTCCGTCTCAGCGTTCTGACCTAGCTTTTCTGTCATAGCTTTCTGCCCCGGCATTTCTGTCTCGGCGTACAGTCTCGGCATTTCTGTCATAGCGGTTCTGCCGTAGGTTTTCTGTATAGCGTTTCTGGCTCAGGATTTCTGTCATGGCATTTTTTCTTTATTCGGTCCTGGCGTTTTCTGTCATAGTGTTCTGGCTCAGCATTCAGGCTCAATTTTTTCTGTCTCGGCATTTCCGTCATAGCGTTTCTGCCCCAGGGTTCTGTCTTTGCATTTCTGCCATCAGTATTTCAGTCTCAGCGTTTCTGTCATTGCGTTTCGGTAATGGCATTTCTGCCTCAGCGTTTCTGCCCCAGGATTTCTGTCGTGTTTCTGCCTCTGCGTTCTGTCGGAGCGTTTTCTACCCCAGCATTTTCTGTCGTGGCATTTCTGCCCCAGGGTTTCTGTCATTACATTTCTGCCCAGGGTTTCTGTCATTACCGTTCTGCCCCAGGGTTTCTGTCATTACCGTTCTGCCCCAGGGTTTCTGTAATTACATTTCTGCCCCAGAGTTTCTGTAGTTACATTTCTGCCCCTGGGTTTCTGTAATTACATTTCTGCCCCTGGGTTTCTGTAATTACATTTCTGCCCCTGGGTTTCTGTAATTACATTTCTGCCCCAGGGTTTCTGTAATTATATTTCTGCCCCAGGGTTTCTGTAATTACATTTCTGCCCCAGGGTTTCTGTAATTACATTTCTGCCCCAGGGTTTCTGTCATTACATTTCTGCCCCAGGGTTTCTGTCATTACATTTCTGCCCCTGGGTTTCTCTCATTGCATTTCTGCCCCGGGTTTTTTCTGTCATTGCATTTCTGCCCCAGGTTTTTTCTGTCATTGCATTTCTGCCTCAGGTATTTTCGGTCATTACATTTCTGCCCCAGGTATTTTCGGTCATTACATTTCTGCCCCAGGTATTTTCGGTCATTACATTTCTGCCCCAGGTTTTTTCTGTCATTACATTTCTGCCCCAGGTATTTTCGGTCATTATATTTCTACCCCTGGGTTTCTGTCATTACATTTCTGCCCCTGGGTTTCTGGCATTACACTTCTGCCCCAGGTTTTTTCTGTCATTGCATTTCTGCCCTAGGTATTTTCGGTCATTACATTTCTGCCCCAGGTATTTTCGGTCATTACATTTCTGCCCCAGGTATTTTCGGTCATTACATTTCTGCCCCAGGTATTTTCGGTCATTACATTTCTGCCCCAGGTATTTTCGGTCATTACATTTCTGCCCCAGGTTTTTCCTGTCATTACATTTATGCCCCAGGTTTTTTCTGTCATCACATTTCTGTCTCAGCATTTAGTTCAGCATTTCTGTCATAGCGTTATTGTGCTTATGTTTCTGCCCTAACGTTTCTGTTTCAGTGTTCAGCCTCAGCATCTCTCAGAGGGGCATCGTTGTTCAGTCACGGCACATACTCCGGTAGCTGTTTCATCTTCGTTGTTTGTCATGTCTCATCGTTTTTTGTTTATGGTTGTACCTGCGTCAGGATCTGTCACGTCTACAGATCCATACGGGCTGAGGTTTCGTTTGTTAATGATTGTTGACCACAATCTTCTCGCCCGTATTGGCATTCGTTACCCCCTTATTGGTCCTTAAGTGGTAGGTTTGGGCAAACGTCATCATGATTCTGGATTCCTCTCTCGGCTCGGATCTTGTCTAGGGTATGGCCTGGAAGACTGCCCAGGGACGTCAGTCCAGTCATCTTTTCCGTTCCCCAGCCGGTTCCAGGTAGGGGGGAGGTTTAGTCACTTTGGGTATGACTGTTTTCATGCCATGGGACTTATTTCCCTGGGATGGAGTCTAGCTCTCCTTCCTCGGTTCAGATTTCAGACTCGGTTACCAGGTCACAGGCTGAAGCACGACCCGATCGCATCAGGTGGGACCAGTATTCTGTGTCTGGCATGGTTTCTACACGTTGTCAATACTTATTGCCATAGTGCATGGGCCTGATCCACCTACTTCATCACATCTTTCAGGTATTTAGCATTTTGAACTCCTACCAGTTGTCCTTTGGCACTCACCCTCAGACTTCCCCACACCAGCATGGCCAGGCCAGGGCTTGGGAGGGATTTCACTGAGCACTTCACTGGTGTCCGTTTTTGAAGTTTCGATCTTCTCGGCCATTCATCTTGCAGGGGCTCCTCAGGACAGCCATTGCTCCCCTTCCCCCACGCATCCGCATTCGCAAGCAGTTCATTCTCATGTCTGGGTCGTCTCGGACTTCAGGCTCTGTCCAATCGTTCACTGGACGTTCAGTTGGATTCTGGGTAGCTTCGCAGGTTCGGTAGGGGGTTCTGTCTCATCACCAAGTCGGGGGGGGGGTTTCTCCGGTCATAGGGGACACTTTTCGGATACATACTGTTGCCATCCGGGCGCACGCTACTCCTCTTGATAGGATGTTACCTTCCCTTCTTCACCTAAATTTGTGTCTTTTTGCCCTCTTTTCAGGCATACTGACCAGTCAGGCCAAGGCACACCTCAGGCCTTGGTGCTTAGGAGTATCACTTTCTTACTCGAAGACTCTGACTACAAGTGTAAAGGCTAGCCAGAGGTTAGCCTGTATTTGTGGTAGGAGGCTGAGAGGGCTACTTAAGCCTCCTCCTCTATCTGGCCAGGGCTCGTTGGCGTTTCTGGGTTCCCACCCACCCGTTTCCCCCAATCCTCATACATACTCATTACTTTTTCTTACATTCAGGGTATGCCCTCTTTTCAGGCATACTGACCAGTCAGGCCAAGGCACACCTCAGGCCTTGGTGCTTAGGAGTATCACTTTCTTACTCGAAGACTCTGACTACAAGAGACAGTTTTTGACAATTCCTTTATTTAAATGCTTCTTCTTTCTTCTATCTTCTTTCTTCTATGTTCTATCTTCCTTCGGTTTCTTTCTCCATCTTCTTCTGGTTTTTCTGGTTTTTCTGGTTCTTCTGGTTCTTCTTCCGGTGTTCTCGTCCGGCATCTCCTCCGCGGCGTCTTCTTATCTTCTTCTCCTTGGGCTGCTCCACATCCATGATGGCATGGAGGGAGGCTCCCGCTGTGTGACGCTTCTCTCTTCATCTTTTTCTTCATCTTTTTCTCTTCATCTTCTTCTCTTCATCTTCTTGTCTTCATCTTCTTTTCAGGACACTCCGCATCCATGATGGCATGGAGGGAGGCTCCCGCTGTGTGATGCTTCTCCTCTTCTGACGGTTCTGAAGGAATTGTCAAAAACTGTATCTTGTCAATACCATGCATATAAGCCTTTAAAATTAGCACTTTTGATTTCTCCCATAGACTTTTAAATGGTGTTACGCGGCATTCGAATTTGCCGCGAACACCCCAAATTGTTCGCTGTTCAGCGAACTGACGAACAGCCGATGTTCGAGTCGAACATGAGTTCAACTCGAACTCGAAGCTCATCCCTACTGTCTAGTAGCACTGAACCGAGCCCTATTCTATCTCTCTGCACGCTAATATCACACTAAAAATGGCCGCTATTGAAAGGAATACTTTTATAGTGTGGGGCAGGACTAGGAGCAATGAGCCATGATTGAATAGAGTCATCATGACAGCGTCCAATCATGGCTCTAAAGATGCTTTGTGCTCTGATTGGGCAAAGCTTTCATTGCTTCAGTCAATAAGGGCTTTCAGTGCACTGTGCAGTGGCGCAGTGCATTGTGGTCGTTTGGCGGACCAAACAAATGGTCAAATGCCCCGATAATTCAGGTGTTTGGCAAAAGTGCGAACAGCCAATGTTCGGCCCGAGCATGAGTTTGGGCTGAACATTGGCTGTTCCCTCGCCCATCCCTACTCATATGCTTTTCTGGAAGACGATTGGGAAAAAAATCTGCCTTAGGCAGCTTGTTGCATGTCTGAGATGCAGCTAAAATTGGATGCAGAGAACTGTGTTGAAATAGGGTCTCGCTCCAGCAGAGGAAGTGTTTGCTTGAGTTTTTTGCCACTGTGTCTTGTTTATACCTCTGCTATCAATGAGGGCATGCCCCTATGGAGTTCCCATGATGTAGGATTTAGAAAATGGGTAGGCGTGTCCGTGGAGGAACAATATATCAGATGTCAACCGTCCTGTAGTGAAGTCCTCACAAAAAAAAGTGATAGAAGTGTCTTATAAGAACTCTGCGGAAGTGGTGTGTGACCTGTGAAGTAATGTAACACTTAGTCATCCACCTCAGACTAAGTTCTAAATGGTGGAATTTTTACTAAACGCTCAATAAGTATGTAAAAGTCCAACACATTCCCCATTTCCTGATTCAGGAGACCCTTAAATATGTATAAATCTCATGCATGCTGTAAGGCTGCCATATCGGTTCAGTAGCAGAAAAAATCTGTCTTGCCTTTCTGTATAGGTCTAGGCTTTAGAGGGCTTTGGAATGGATCACAAACCTAAACCTGTATAGCACCCTGCAGCTAACTACACTCCTTCCACTCAGTGCCAAGGTGACCATCCAAGCAGGATTCAGTGCTTGAAGCAACATTACAAGCCGCACAGCATGGGGTCCGGGTTTTGTTCCCAGTGTATTACTGAGGTTACACAGATCCAGATGCACTGCTTCTACTGTTATAGCAGAAGGCCGTGAAGGGTGGATAGAAGTATTCAAAGTAAAATACCAAACTAGTTAAGCATAAAAAAACTTCTCCACAGGGAGAAGAGGTCCATCATTTAAAATGATTGGAAATAATCACCTTGTAAAACAACCCATTCAGTTTAAAATAGAAATGAAAGGCAAAGAATTTGTGTATAGATATAAAAAACATTATAAATAACTTTTTTCCCTTTTTTTATACGTGATCATATTCCCTCTGTTCTCAGCTGCATAAGAGCTGGGGGGAGGAGAATCAACAGTACACTGAGCTTCTCAGTGAATGGCTGTGCAAGGGAGGCGTGTCAGGACAAGCCTGATCATTGGAGGAGAGCAGGCTGAGTTCCCAGCACAGCTAAAGAACTGACCGCCAGTGTGTTCTCCTGCTTACTGTGGTCGGTTTTTAATAGGAAAGCAGAGGGACTGGCAGGAACTCCAGGGAATTCACACAAAGGAAGCAATACAACGAGAACAAGGATACTTTCTCATACAAGTACATGATACAGTAGGCACACATGAGGAAAATGAAATGTTGGGGTAACAAACTCTTTAAGGACACTAGCAAAATAAACTGAAACTCATGGAGTAGAGGTATAATAGTATGCAGGGCCGGTACAGGGGGGGGGCGCGGAAAGGGCAGATGCCCTGGGCAGGATCATTTACTGGAGGAAGAGGGGCGCAGTAGAAGCGCTGGTGTACCAGCCGCGCTACATAAATAACAACAGCATGTGCCGAGTGCGCTCCTGCACCCTGCCCCTCACTTCTCTTTCAGGTGGAGTAATCTCACAAACGAGAGAAGGCCTGTCAGCTCCTGCAGTGGATTTCTTCCCCCCTCCCTCTCCTTGCTGACTCCAATGTTAATGCGAGTGGTGCTCACACAGCCAGGCCGCTCATCTGCTGCCAATTGAAGGGCAGACCAGGTCTCCTGCTTGTCATAATGACTGCAGCAGACCCGGCTCCTGAAGCAAGCAGCGCTCCCGCCCCCCAGCCTGCCCCTGCTTGTATGCTCAGAAAGCTTTGCTGGCAAAACTCACAGGACAGCAAGGAGATGCAGGATGATGTCATACCAGTGCTTGCTTGGTCAGCATAGGGAGGGATTTGTGCAGTCACATGCCAGTTCTTATGTATATAAAGAGCGCAGCGCTGGATATAGATGAACAGTGAAAAATATTTTGTTATGTGCAAATAAAGACTGTGCACATTAATCACTAAAATAATGTCCGTGAATATTTCTAATCAAGCAAAACCAAAATATAAATAAACGTCCATGGAAACATGTGAAAAAAACCGCTATGGATATCTGACTTCCACCGCTGTAAAACCCGTCACCAGAAAGATTAAAGGCTTACCGGACAGCCTTTAAAGAAAGGCATGAATCAATCTCCACTTTGGATGCTGTCCCTTCTATGGATGGATCCTGCTGTGAAGTGCTAGATGGTTAATCTCAGATCATTCAGCCATGGAGGAGAGCCAATCCCAGCGGTAATGGATATCCAGGAAGAAAGAAAGAGATGCTCCGATAGTGTAGTAAAACTATTGGTTCCTTTATTAAAATGCCATGCAGGCGTTCAACAATACAAAAAATCCTTGCAAGGAATGGTAAAACAACTCCGGTAGAAAACGAAAGTTCGCGCATGCGCAGTCCGTGCGTGCGTGTCTACCCTACGGCCGTTTCGTCAGAAATGACATCATCAGGGGCACGCCTACACGTCCGCGCATGCGCTTTAAGTACCTGAGCGGCAAAGCGAAGACACTCAGCCATTGGTTACATAATTACCGGAGTTTAGAAACAGCTGAAGCGTCCACACAAGTGATGTTAATTATATGCATGCATAAATCTTATCCAGTGCCATCTTGTGGACAATTAGGTTATTGCTTCAAGCTTAAATTAAATCTGGTATTTTAAACCTATTAAGATAAAGGAAAATGGCTGAAGGACAATTCGCATCCCCCTTCAAGTTACCGTATAAATATTTCTTATTGAACAAATTTCAGAAGAGGGAAAGAATAATTCCTCTCTGAAAATAAAAATAAAATTTAAATTAAAAATTCCAGTATTACAGAAACGTAATATAACAAAGTAGAAGTTTAGCTATATTATGCAAAGTATTTTACTGGGAGCTGAAACATCATAAAAAATAGAGAAGTCATCTAAATATAAGATGATAACCCCTAAGTAGGAGAAACTTGTTTTAATTAGAGGGTTTAATAAAAACCTAATGGCCAAGTAGTAAAAAAACAAGGTCATTCTCTATATAGAAAAATTCAAAACAGAGGATAGTGTTGACCAAAGAATGTGGAGGGGACATCGAAAAAAAGGGGGCGGAGTCAAAAAATTATCAACTATTATTAATAAAACAATTGATGTCCCACTCCACATTCAAACCTGTAGGAACATGACAGCCCAATTTGTATATCCAGTTAGTCTCACTTCTGGATATACTACGTTTACCGTTACTCCCTCGCCAGTGAGGTATGTATTTTTCGAGGGCTAGAAACGTAGTCCCTGTGGGATCCCTTCTATGTTTAAGGTCATAATGTTTTGAGACATTATGTTTATCAAAGCCCCTTCGGATATTGGCAACATGCTCCCCAAGTCTCACCTGTAGCTTTCTAGTAGTGCGTCCTACATATTCCAACCCACAAGGGCATCTCAAGAGGTACACTACGCACTTTGTAGAACAGGTAATAAAAGATTTAATTGGATATGTAGTACCTGTTCCTGTAGATGTAAGTAGCGTGAGCTTTGACAGAGACAGAATTAGACTTTTTAAAAGTCAACAGCTCCTCAACAGCCCTCACATATCCAGACAATAGAAAGGAATCTCCTTAGAGTGAATTGGGGCTGGACACATCCTATCATATGAAAAACAGCACCTTGGTTAAAAGAAGGGTCTTTCCTGAAAGCATACCTAAACAAACAATGTAATATATTGATGCTTACCAGTTCCTAGATATGGTGGCTGTATTCAATTTTAAGCTTTTTCCTTTTATGAAAATAGCCTTGATAAAAATCTGGTGATTCTGCAAATCACTACCTGTCGCTTCAAGTCTAGATTTCATCTGCACCTAGATGGGGAGGGTGCAGCTCTGCTGGGAGAGAACATGACCAAAAAGTTAGAGGGGCTTTTAAACTATGTGTTGGGGGAAGGGTCCAGATGTTGTGCTAGCCAGAATTGAGCAAGGTTCAGCGGGTTATATCGGGGGCATTAGTGGTAAGGTGACCAGAATACAAGGTAAGTAATTGGCAAATCCAAATTGCAGTCTCATAACAATGAACAAGGAAATGGGGGGATATAGTAACCAAGACGGTAATGTTAATTTTCATAGCATGTCACAGGAAGCACCCTCATGGCTATCAGAGGACAGAATTAGACATAGACTTTGAAAACTTAACATAAATAAGTCACCGGGACAGATGGCTTGCACCTGAGGGTTCTTAAGGAACTCAGTCAGGTGATAGCCAAACCATTGTTCCTAATTTTTGTGGACAGTTTACTGACTGGAATGGTACCAGCTGATTGGAGAACAGGTCTGATGGGTGTTGTAGTGCAGTGATTTGCCCTCTCCCCCCTCCGTTCCTGCATCCCCCCTCCCTCCCTGCTTATACAAACAATAACCCCCCTCCCCACCTCTCCACCCTAAACAATAACCCCCTCCCCATCTCTCCACCCTAAACAATAAACCCCCCTCCCCACCTCTCCACCCTAAACAATAACCCACCTCTCCACGATAAACAATAACACCCCTCCCCGCCTCTCCACCCTAAACAATAACACCCCTCCCCACCTCTCCACCCTAAACAATAACACCAGTCTCCACCCTAAACAATAATCCTCCTCCCCACCTCTCCACCCTAAACAATAACACTCCTCCCCACCTCTCCACCCTAAACAATAACCCCCTCCCCACCTCTCCACCCTAAACAATAACCTCTTCCCCACCTCTCCACCCTAAACAATAACACCCCTCCCCACCTCTCCACCCTAACCAATAACACCCCTCCCCACCTCTCCACCAAAAAAAAAAGTTAAAAGGTACAGTGTTAAAAAAAATGTGGGGTGCGTGGCTACCATCGACATGGCCGGACGTGTTTGAAGAGAGCTATGCCAGCCACCCATAGAATCCGCATCAATCCTACTAGCAGCTCTCACTCCACAAATTGCTTCCTTGAGGTGCCCAGACATTATACAAGCACCGCAGGCTTATATTATGAGCAAGGATACCCCCTCTACACCAGCGGACCATCTTAAAGAATTTGCCCGCATGCAGAGACAAGATGGCATCAGCGGCCCTCCTCACACGTGGAGCAGCGCGGCGACAGCTACCGGAGCTACCCCGAAAGTCGGCACATTGGCAGCGGAGAAGACGGGTAAGCTGACCCTGGAGCAAGTTCATGCCCAGCTTCTTGAGGCGATTATCTCCAGTAGCACCTCCCTGACAGGCAATATGGAGGAGATCAAAGTGGACATAGGCCTCATGAGACATGACTTGCAGCATGTTAGGGAAAGGGTGGCAGAAACTGAGAGCAGAATTTCCACCTTGGAAGATGATTTCTCCCCTTTCCCTGGTCGGGTGACAGCTGCTGAGAAACAAATCTCTTTCTGGTCCCAAAAAGCCGATGACCTTGAAAATCGCCTTAGACGCAACAACCACAGGATGGTGGGACTCCCTGAAAAGGCGGAGTGCCGGAACTCAGGGGACATTGTGGAAACGTGGCTCAAAACTACCTTTCCTGATGCCAAGTTTTCTGCTGCCTTTGCTGTTGAGAGGGCTCACAGAGTCCCAGCAAAACCCCCTATCCTTGGTGCAACTCCCAGGCCACTACTGTCCAGAATGCTCAACTGTAAAGATCGTGATCTGGTGCTTCGTAAGGCCCAACAGAAAGGCATGATCAAATTTGAAAATGTGCAGATTTCCATCTTCCGGATTTCTCAATCGAATTGCAGAAGCAAAGAGCCACATTCAGAGAGGTTAAACGGAAGATGGGATCATCTACTCTATGGCTTTCCCTGCTCAGTTGAGAGTGATTGATGGTGGTCATGTGCTCTTCTTCACTACCCCTGATGCAGCTCAAGAGTGGTTGAATGCAAAACGGTGTCCGTCCTGATCATTCTGGCATAGCATTGTTGTTGGGGAGATTCCTTTACCTTGCTTGCCCTAGATGTACATTTTTTCCTGCAACAAGTGCTTGAAAAGTAATCCTATTACATGCAAGCTCTCTTTTTGTTTGTTTCTTTTGTTTTCAAGTAAATGCCTTTGCTGCACTGGCAGTGAATGTCTGCATTTCTATTTCCTTTTCCTCTGTTTGGAGCAACGTATTACTGAACTGCACAGACTGTCATTTCAATTCAACACTGGGTTCTTATTTTTTTCACCAGTTTTTTTTTCTGCATTGCCTATTATTCAGTAGGTTTTCTGAGTTTCAGACTTATTCTAGTCATACCTGGTGTGTTGCTGCCCTCTTCTGGACGAACCTGGAACTCCTTATCCAAATGGCTTCTGTTGTCTACGTACTAACCATTGGGGGGGAAGGCTCTGAACTCTGGTAGTATTATATACACTGCAATATGGGTATTATGTGCATTTGACACTGTTCAGTCTGACACTGTTTATTTCATCTAACAATAGCAATGTAGAATGTACCCTTTATTTTTGTGAGAGCTTAAGGGTATGGCTACTACCACAAATTACCTTCACATATGCTGTTGCAATGTGCAAGTAATGCCCCGTTGATACCTCTTATCTACATAAGCTACATCAGTTATTTATGGTTTGGCTTTTGGCCGCAATTGTTACGCCACTTGCCGTTTTGTTCATTGGTACATATATAGTTTTACTGTCATGCATTTTATCTCATTACATGCTATCTCATTGTTATTTCCTGATATGCTGAACATCATTTTTTGATTGTTTGATGGCTAATCTCAGTACCTTTTTGTCATGGAATGTGAAGGGTCTAGGTACCCCCCACAATTGTTCCCAAGTGTTTACCACGATACTTAAATCCAATGCTCACCTGATATGTCTTCAGGAGATGCATTTGACTCCTGAACACATTGATCACCTCAAGAAGCCTTGGCTGCAGTGGACGGGCCATTCCTCTTATTCTAGGGGGGGTTCAGTATTGGTGCACCACTCGGTCTCATGGGAGTGTTTGAGGGTTCAGGCAGACCCCGATGGGAGGTATGTCTACATGCACTCCCATTTGTGATTATGGGTATTTACAACCCCCCTCCTGCTAACCTACAGGTGGTTAAAGATGCAATGGTTTTTGCTGTAATGTATCCAGAAGCCCATATTTTATGTTTAGGTGATTTCAACCTGCTCTTGGACCTGGTCATGGATAGACATGGTGACCCCCCAGCCATGCAGTCCCAGACATTGTCTGCTTTCGGTTCTTTGGTCTCTGAGTTTGGTTGAAGTGACTTATGGCGGGTTTCCAATCCCAATACCAGGGCATATTCATGGTCCATCCCCAGCAGAGGCTGTTTCTCAAGAATTGATTTGCCATTAGGTAATGATAAGTTTCTCACCAAATTGTCCTCTATCACATATCTGCCTAGGGGAGTGTCGGATCATTTGCCTTTGTCACTGTCGATTGATACTGGGGCCACTGGAATCCGCAGACCCTGGCGCGTTCAGCCCTTTTGGCTGTTCCTGATTGGGTTCAAGGACAGGATACCAGATCAACTAAGCGGCTTTCCTGGAAGCCCACGGCTCTGAACATGGTTTAATGTTTTGGGACGCCTTGAAGGCGTATTTGAGTATTTGAGAAGGGCTCTTAAGTCCACTATATCGTTTATGAAACGTTCTTCCCGACAAGATGAGGAAGATCTAACAAAAATGTACCAAACAGCTGAAGCGACTTATTTGACAGCCCCAACTAACTCTAACTGTATCCACTGGGAGTTTATGTCTCGTTTTATATTCAGACCATATGTCTGCCGCTGCAAAAAGCAAATCATTCTATACCCAGCAGAAATATTTTGAATGGCTCGATAGCAGGCGGGTAGCTCTGTAGTGAATAAAATAACACGTCCTGACATTACGGAGGCCCATTTGGCTGGAGATATCTTTACTTGCTTTCACAACTTCTATAAAAGTATGTATGACTCTACCCTTACATTTACCAGTCAAGACATTGAGGCATACATTTCTGATTTGATATTCCCTACATTAACTCAGGAACAGGGGGAGGACTTAGAAGCAGATATCACAGAAAATTAGGTCAGGGAGGCAGTAACGTCTATGGCTAAGGGAAAGGCCTCAGGTCCCGATGGTCTACCCTTGGAAATATATTGCAGATACCTGGACACTCTTGCCCCGGTTTTGTCACAGGTCTATTCGTACAGAATTTTGAGAGGGGACACTGCCACCATCTATGTAATCTGCCACGGTGGTCCTTATTCCTAAACCTGAGAAGGACGCGGCTGATTGTGCGGTGTATCGGCCAATTTCTTTATTGAATATTGACTATAAAATACTAGCAAAGATCCTGACCAAACGTCTCAAGGCAGTCATTCTTAGTATAATTCATCCAGACCAAACTGTGTTAATGCCAGAAAAGTCTACCTCCATTAACATATGAAGGACACAACTAATGGCTAAACTTAGAAAATTTCTGCCTGAGTCTTGTGCACTGGCTTCGCTAGACACCCCAAAAGCCTTCGACTCAATAGAATGGCCCTTTCTTATGGCTGCGTTGCACTCACTTGGCTTTGGCACTACATTCCAACAATGGGTCACTATACTTTATAGGTGTCAGGGCTGGGCTCAGCCCCTCCTTCTCTGAGCTGGCCGCTCAGCTGTCGGCTAATTGCCAGCTCCTATCTCTCCACAGTGACTCACCTGTTGATGATATCCTGTTCGTCAGTCCTGCCTATTTAAGCCATCCAGCCCAGATGATCTCTGCCTTCACCTTGGTCACATCTCTAGAGACGCTCTCCTGTGTTCCTGTTAAAGACTTGCTTGGCTGACATTCCTGCTGGCTCCAGATCCTGCTTGCTGTTCTACTACGTTCATCTCTGGCTCCCTGACGTTTTGGCTTGTCTGACTATTCGTTCCGGTTCCTGAACTCTGGCTATGTTTTGACATCGTTTACTTTTTTTATTATTATTAAATAAGTGAGCTCCCATCTCTCGCCACAGTTACCCAGCTGTTGTTGAATCTGCTTGTCAGTCCTGCCTACTTAAAGCCATCCAGCTCACTTGATCTCCGCCATCGCCTTGGTCACAAGAAACCATCTCCTGCGTTCCTGTTTAAAGATTGGCTTTGCTGACATCCCTTCTGGCTCCTTATCCTGCTTGCTGTTCCTTTACTTGGATTCCTGACTTCTAGCTTGGCTGATTACCCGATCTGGTTACTGAACTCTGGCTTGGCTGACTACCCGATCCAGTTACTGGAATCTGGCTATGGTTTGACTACGCTTATAAACAAGTGTGATTTTACTGTACTTCGGTCTGGTTCATGGTTTCTGACACAGACTTAATAATAACCAAGTCATAATTATTAGTAAGGGCCTCAAGCGCTTTCTTTTCAACCTGGGTAAGAATGTGTGCATTCTTATTTTTGGCTGAAGCGCACATATCGATGCTCAGCATAAACGATGCGATAGAAAGCATCAATGCACAAACCTTTAGAATGGGTTGGGTAAAACGTGGATTTTGGCCTGAACTTAGTATTTTGGAGAGGTGGGGAACTCATGAGGTGCTAGGTATACAGGATGTTGTCACTTACAGTATCATCAAGGAGGGGGGGTGATTGTAACTACTACTTTATCATGATAAAGTTCTTTCAATAAGGCTAAACAAATGGAGTCATCATGTGCGGTGTTATCTATTAGGGCTGGGCTGGGCTCAGCCCTTCCTTCTCAGAGATCTGTGCTCAGCTGTCAGTTAATTGCCAGTACTCTTCATTCCACAGTGACTCACCTGGTCTTCATTTCCTGCTCGTCAGCTAGCCCTGATGGCTATTTAAACTGTCTGGATCAGATCTCCTGTGCTTTCGCCTGGTCAACATATCCAGATACTCTCTGCTGTGTTTTCCTGTTAAGGACTTTTGCCTGGCTGACTTCCCTTAGGGTTCCTGATCCTGTTTACTGCCTCTACTACGCTGATCTTTGGATTCCTGTTTCACTGGCTTGTTCCAACTACCCGCTCTGGTTACTGAACCCTGGCTATGTTTTGACTACGTTTGCTCTGTTTGTACCATTTTACCATTTTATTAAAAAGTGTGATTTTAACTGAACTCAGTCTCAGTCTGATTCATAGTTCCTGACAGGTGTATCATTCGGTGGAGGATCGACAGGGGTTTGGCAAACCTTATTTTTATTTATATTTTTATTGGACTGTATATTATAAAAATATTTTACGGTCAGGAGATGTAGGAAACCTATTTAAGTCCTTAAATAAAAGGAAAGGGTTGGGTGGGACAGAAGATGAAAAATTTAAGCCCTGGCTGAGCAGGGAAATCACATCAGCTATGAGCGTATGAGTGGATAAGTTAATCACTTCCAGACCGCTGATCGTCGATATACGTCCTTATTTGAGGAGGAATATTGTTGTTATGGCAGCAGCTAGCTGCCATAACCACAGTATTCTCTTGTTCAGCCGGTGGTCCGCTACAAAACAAAAGTGGTCTTTGTGGTGGCGGATTCGTGAGATCACTTTTATCGGCGGTGGAGAGGGGCCCCCCTCCAGCTGCTCTCCAGTGCTCTCCGCCACTTACCGGAGCTGTCGGCAGCGGCGGAGGGGATCGGGTCCTCTCTGTGGCTGGGCATGGAGACGAGTGAGGGTAAGATGGCCCCCACCCGTCTCCATGATATTGCAGGGCGGAAGCGATGTCAAAACGTCACTTCTGCCCCTTTAGATCTTAAAGGGCCATTTTTTGAAATGACAATTTTTTTTATTGCATTTTAGTGTACATATGAGATCTGAGGTCTTTTTGACCCCAGATCTCATATTTAAGAGGTCCTGTCATGCTTTTTTTCTATTACAAGGGATGTTTACATTCCTTGTAATAGGAATAAAAGTGACACATTTTTTTAAATAAAAGGTAAAATAAATAAGAAAAAAAAATACATTTTTAAATGCGCCCCGTCCCTCCAAGCTCGCGTGCAGAAGCGAACGCATACGTGAGTAGCGACTGCATATGAAAATGGTGTTCAAACCACACATGTGAGGTATCTCCACGATCGGTAGAGCGAGAGCAATACATTATAGCCCTAGACCTCCTCTGTAACTCAAAACATGCAACCTGTAGAATTTTTTAAACGTCGCCTATGGAGATTTTTAATGGTAAAAGTTTGTCGCCATTCCACGAGCGGGTGCAATTTTGAAGCGTGACATGTTGGGTATCAATTTACTCGGTGTAACATTATCTTTCACAATAAAAATAAAAAATAAAAATTGGGATAACTTTACTGTTATCTTATTTTTTAATTCAAAAAAGTGTATTTTTTGCAAAAAAGTGCGCTTGTAAGACCGCTGCGCAAATATGGTGTGACAGAAGTATTGCAACGACAGCAATTTTATTCTCTAGGGTGTTAGAAAAAAAATGTATAATGTTTGGGGGTTCTAAGTAAACTGTTTTTAACTTGTAAACAACACATCTACAAAAGAGGCTCGGTCCTTAAAGCGGGGTTCCACTCAAATTTTTAACTTAATCTTACACCCTTCAGTTAATTGCATAGATGTTCAAATACCACAAGAAAATTTTTTTTTATCGCTGTAATTACCTTTATATTGTACTTTATTGTGGCACTTCCTGTCTCTCCTTCCATGGGAGTAGGCGTGTTTATTTCCTTTCCCCGGCGCCGCACTGTCTCCTGGGAGCTTAGTGTCAGGCTTCCCAAGATTCAGTGCGGGAACAATGATCATGCGTGTGAACAAGCTGTGAATGAACAGCATTCACCGCATCCAGGAAATCAATGCTTGTGGGCTTCACATGCCCACAAGCAAGATGGAAACAGCCAGCATCATATTTTTAAAGTTATTCTTCAGTACGAAAACAGACAGAGGCGGAAATATTACACCCAAACTGTGAGTATTATTTTGGGATTAGCAAAGTGTCTCAATGACCTAAAAAAAAATAAAAAAAGGATTGGTCGCCGGACTCCCACTTTAAGTGGTTAAAGATCTTTACTGTACTCTCTTTTTCCTGGGGTCTCGGCCACCTCTTCCCTGGCATCCTCTGTCTTCTATTTTGTGGCTTGGTCCGGGGGAGGTCTGGCACTAAAAAAGAAACCTCAGATGGGTCAATATGGTGGGCCTTTGCGGTAGATGTTACCAAAGGAGAGTTGGGTCCACAATAGATGGATGGACCAAATAATTCATTCTTTAAGGCATGGATGTGGTATTAGTAGTAACCACATCAGTGCAATCAGAAGGGGATGATCGTGGTACCAGGATAGTTGATGTAGATGCATGTGCAGATTTAGGGGGGCTAGGTTTACGCTGGACCCAGAGGACCGGAGGTAATGGTGATTGTTTCTGCTTGTGTTTGCGAATCTTCTTCTGTCTAGATGTGGGGACTAGCGCAGGTAATGGATTAGCAGTAGGCCTACTGTTTTGGGATGTGGCCGGTCTGAGATAATAGAGGTGGTAAAGTATGTGCTGTTGAAGTTTGATGAGTAGTGACTGAAATGTCACATGGGTCTGTTTCTATGAGTGATGGAATGTGATTTTTGATGATCCTATTATTGTTATAATAATCCCCAAAGTCACGGTGGAGTTTACCGAGCTTGGTTCTAATAAGGAGATCCTCTTTGCTTTGTGTTTTCTTCCTAATGGTAGAAAACCAAATAGTGGGTAGTTGGGCGGTCAATTTTAAAATTCGAGTGGACAGAATCTGTATTTGATGAACTAGTTACTCATATTTAATGCGTCTTTGTGTACCAATGATCTGAATCCATTTCTTGGTATAAAATTCAGAGAGGGAAGACCATTCTTTCTGCTGTGCAGGGTCTAGAAAAGAACACATTTTGAAAACTCTAAGGCCCCTGGGAGTAATGTGGGAGGATAGATATTTGTGGAGAAAAAACTCATTCCACCAATGCCGATTAGCGGAAATGATCATTTTCTCCAATCTACGAAACAAAACGCATAGTTCGCCATAGTGTGTGTGGGTGAAATGGAGGAAGGGCCTAAAAAATTGTCTGGAAAGATGGAAAGGAAATCATCTAATCTAGAGTATTTTAATGATTCAATCTCATGTAGAAGATCCATGTGTAAAATAATATGCTGTGAGATCACAAATGAATCAAACAAACACAATAGACAAGGGGAGTGGGCAACGGAGATATGAGTGGCAACAAAAATGCGGGGGGGAAGGGGGCCAAGGGGCGGACTGTGATGAGAGAAGCAGGTCAGTCTCTGAAATAGTTCCTTTGCAACCAATGCAGGGAAGAAGTCAGTTATTCAGTGCAGCAGCCTGCTAGATGCTTAAAAAAGATGAACAAGATAAAAAATTGTAGGGCTCTCTGGATGACAGGACTGACCAGAAACAATGTCCACAATAGAGATGGATACAATACAGACAAGGTGGTATATTCAAACACTTGGGCAGCCCTCAATATCTGATAAACCAAAGTTTGCTTACAGAAAAGCCCCCAGTATCAAAAGTAAGCTGGCACCAAGCAAATTAAAAAATAAGCCCCCACTGCCTAGGCATTCCCTTCCCATCATTTTATCCATTACAGGCATGTACCATAGCCGCAAGCCCCTCTGTAAGACCTGTTGGTTTGTCCAGCATGGGCAGAAGGAATTCCGCATCAAAGGTAAAACCTATCCAATCAAGGAAATCCACACATGCTCCTCTGACTATATAATATATAGCCTGACATGTCCCTGTGGTCTTTTCTAGGTTGGTCAGGACATTACGCAAATGATTTGGCAAGCATAGGCGTTTCATTACTGAGGGCAAGGATATACACAGTGTTCCTAGACATTTTATGGAACACCACAATAAGTCCACCGATGGTCTAAAAGTTTGGGTTATTGAAGCTATGCCCAGAGATCCTTCCTTGGCTGAGCGTTTTCGCAATTTTTGCCAGAGGGTGATGTATTGGATTTATTCTTTGGATGTTCTGTCTCCTGGATGGTTAAATGAAGAGCTGGAAATCAATGCTTTGCTTTCGGCACCTTTACCTTTATCCTTACATGTTTACATTTGTGTACTTCTTTTAGGTTCATCAATAACCCTACATACACACATAATGGATTTTTGCGACATGCTTCTCCAACTGTAAGTTATCATTTCATATGCTCTTACACATAATTATAGGCCACATATATAGATTTTTTTAGTTTACTTGTTATATCGCCCATACATATACACCCCCTGCTGGACAATATATCACATGCATTACCTGTATTTGTTTTTTTATGACTGAGCATGTATTGTGCATCTTTGTATGTATGTGTGTGTGTGTGACATGTATACATGCATCTTAGCGTGGGTGTTTGTGTTTTCATGCACATGTATGCATACATGTGTATATGTGCACTTACCCACACCATTTTTTACAAACCACATCTGGTATGTATATGCCAATTGTCCTCTTAATTATGTGTCATGCCAGGTGCAATGCAGGCATTTGTAGCCCCCCTTTTATTATCTATTTATTATTATTGTTTTTGCTGTTATTGTTCTTGGTTGCACAATGCCATCCCCATTGTTTTTACTCCCTTTCCTGTGTATCTTTCAGGTATCCCTTGCTGATACAGCACATAACAATCCCGGGATCTGGCTGCCTTCCCCCCTGTCCTTGCTTACAGCCTCACCCCCTGACACAATAAGAAGCCACATCTGCTGGCTTCTAACCATTGGTATGAAGAAGGAATCAGACGTTCCAAAATGTGTCCCGCCCCTTTTCATCACTTCCGATTCATGTGGTTCACGCTGGTTTTGGTCCCCTTCCGCTGACGTCACTTCTGGGTCCTGCGTTTCACCCTGATCCCAGCAGCTTGGCTGATCCTTTTGGTGCTTCCTTGTGCTGCGGCTTCCCTCTGCTGGTAGGCTGGGATCCCCTGCTGCACATCGAACCACCTCCAGGACCTCCATAACTGGGACCACCCTGTCCGAAGAGGATGTAAAATATGGGGGTTCAGTCAGCGCAAAATGATATACTGTACATAAACTCGCAAAATGAAAGCAGCTGTATACTAAAAGGTCAATATATGAAAATCCTTCTGAACATGTAATAGGTAAATAACAGTGCAGCGCTAAGAATATATACAGAAACAAAATAACAGATTGTTCATAGCATAAGATGTTAAAAAATCCCCTTTGGTATAAAAGATGGATATAAAAATAGACAGATAAGATCTCCTCAGCGGTGATAGGGGTGTTCATAGACATTCATGTGATATCTCCTAATCAGTGATTCCTCTGCCAGCTAGCTAAACCGCTCACGTCAATCACTAGACCCCTGAGCTAACAGATGGGTAAAACAGGAGTACGACAGTTACAGCGGTCACAGATGGAAGCTTGAATGTACAGATGAATAAGATACGATGTCCAACCACTTTTAACAACCGCACATTGTCACTCTTAAATTCCAACTGTAGTACCATGAAAAAAACAATGAAAAAATATATAGTGCACACTGTGTGGCTAAAATGCTTTCTTTTTATTCATAAAAATCAGGTATCTACATAAAAAGCACTGTAACCCCAGTGCTAGGATAAATGGCATGTAATATTGTTGGTATACATAGGCTGCAGTGACATCATAAAGTCCTCTTGCACGCGTATTGTCCCTAAGCTGGACTTCCACAGCGATAATGCAGGCCCGTACGTCTATCCTTTATATAGTAAGCTACCTATGTAATTGCACCTACCTATGTAATTGTATACTCCTCCTCCTAAGGCATGCGCCGTCCAATCAGCTTTAAACATCCGGAGGTTAAGCGTTCACTTCCTATTAATTCCGTCCGTTGGTATAGCAACCTCAGCATCAACAACGGCACGACGCTGGGTCTCAAGTCAGCTGACACATGACTCAGACCAATCAGCTTCAAGACACCAGAAGGTTAGGTGTTCACTTCCTGTTAGCTCAAGTCAGCTGACACATGACTCAGACCAATCAGCTTCAAGACACCCGAAGGTTAAGTGTTCACTTCCTGTTAGCTCAATCCATCGGCATGGTAAAATCGGCGTCAACAACGGCATGACGCCGGGTCATGTGACAACTAACACATGACTCAGACCTCACACTAGGACGATCAGGAAGTGAACTACACTAATTAAAAAAAAAACATACAGACAAGAGCCAGCATTTTTGTACCAAAATGATATGTGATCAGCAAATAAAATGTATCAATTTTTAAAAATTGCTAAAATGACATGACATCATCGCAGCCACCTTTACCAATAACAGTACCACTTATAAATGCTCAACATACATCCTCGTAAATATCATCATTCAATTACGTCAATTGATAAAATCACAGATATGCACCAAAAAAGAAAATTATATATAAAATCCCATAGAGGGGAGAATACATTCAACGATCCGAAATGAAACAATTTAAATCAAATTCGACATTGAGCCCCGTGGGTACCCCCACTTTGGTCTCATAGACCCAGAAGGTCTCACGGCGGTTCAATTGTCGAAATAAATTGCCCCCCCTCCAATGTTGAGTCACCTTCTCAACCCCCCAAAATTTCAATTTGGCAGGGCTGCGATCGTGAAACATTCTAAAATGTTTGGAGACATTGTGAGTAATCAGACCATTTTTAATATTACTCACATGTTCTCCAATTCTTACAAGTAGTGGTCTAGATGTTCTCCCTACGTATTGGAGCCCACATTCACATTCCAAGATGTATACTACTCCAGATGTTGAGCATGTTATCAATTCCATGATTTGGTACACCTTGTTAGTGGCGACAAATTCCTTACGTTTCTTTACATTACCCCTAGCCTGTTTACATGGGGGGCAGCGGCCACAGGCATGAAACAGCCGGAGCCAGTACACTATCCTGTTTAAGGATGGGCCAATGCCTACGGATGATCTTTTCAAATTTTTTATGTTGTACATTAAAGTCCAAGATCATTCTCGTATGCATAGTTGTATTCCGTTTCTCCTTAGGACAATTGGGCACCAGTATTGTTCTGTCAAGTTTCCGAACAGACTCTATTTCTCTCTCAATAATGGATTTATCATACCCCTTTTGCAAAAAGCGGGCAGACAGAACCTGAGATTGTGAGAGATAATCGCTTTTGTGTGTGCAATTTCGTCTAAATGCCTACAAATTGTCCCCTGGGGATGTTGCACAACCACTGAGTGTGGTGACAACTTCCAAGGGGAATAAACGCATTGCGATCTGTAGGCTTGAAGTGATTCATCATTTTTATCCTATCTCCCTCCTTGCTTATGTCTAAGTCTAGGAAGACAGTACGATCGATGTTAACATTCCAGGATAAAACAATGTTCCTATTATTCACATCAAGCCTCTGCATAAAATGTTCAAGACTCGACTTTTCACCATTCCAGATCATAACGAGATCATCTGTATACCTCTGGTAACAGATAAGTTCTGGGGGACTATTTTTTAAAACAGCTTCTTTCTCCCATTGTGCCATAAAAAGATTGGCGACACTGGGGGAGAAGCGTGCCCCCATCGCTACACCCCTTGTTTGGAGAGAGAACTGTCTATTATGCCAAAATTTATTTTTGGATAAACAGAACCTCAAACAATCCAATAGGAAATTCTTATGCCTTCTAGATAAATCAGATGTGGTAAAAGCCCATTGTACTGAAGTGAGTGCATCTTCGTGACTGATAATGGTGTTCTCAGAAAGCAAGAAGACGAGATAGTCAGAGATTCCAAAATCTGGATGATGTGTTTAGTATCTTTTAGAAAAGATCAGTTTTGGTGACAATGGGCTGGAGGAAAGAGTCAATGTATTGACCCAGTCTAGATGAGACTGAGCCAATGCCACTGACTATTGGCCTGCCAGGTGGGTTGGTACTTTCCTTATGGATTTTTGGCAAAAAGTACACTATAGGAATTCGACAAAAAAGTGGATCTAGATATAGTGCTTCTTTCTTATTTAAGACACCTATATGTTTCCCTCTCTCGATTAGGAAGTGCAGCTCTTCCTTAAACTCAAACATGGGGTCTTTGGTTAGCACCATATATGTGTTATGATCACTAAGTAAAAGACACAGAGCCAGTGATAGACCACCCGGAGAGTTTAAAAACAACACATGTGCTGTATGGCATGTAAAACATGTGTATTACACACAACACTTACACAATTTAGAGGGGGAAGACCCTCAAAAATGGTGCAGCCAGACGAACCGTAACTGGTAGAAACAGATCAAAACAAGAATGTATTGTTCTTGTTATGATCACTAAGTAGGTTTTTCATTTTGTTCCCTTTAATATGCTTTGCTTAGTACTACTAGGCCCCCTCATTTGTTCGCTGGACGTATTACCAGGTCTTTCCTCTCCATCAATGACTCAATGCCTTTTTTGATATGTACAGGATCATTCACCTTATGTATCCTAAGTGATTCAAGATCTCTGGTAATCATATTCTTAAAGACATCCACAAATTTAGTGTCCAAATTAGGAGGGTTAAAAACCGACTTGTTGCAGAGAGTCGAATGGTGGTTGAGAGGTTCCACTACATTAGATTTTGTCCGGACTATGGTGTTTGAAAGGTAGTCTTTTTTAATATTTAGATTTCTAATATATTTTTGCAGGCTAATGTAGGTTTGAAATGTATTCAAATTGCGGGTAGGGGCATATTTTAAGCCTCTATCGAATACCTTAATTTCATCCTTGTAATACAATATATTACAGTCTAGCAGCATCACAATGGAGATATTCCAATATCTTGAAAAAGAGATAAAATTGGGTGAGATTTTTTCAAGAAATCAGAGTACCGGTGAGGGAAATTAATTAGCCCACGCCTTTAGGAAATTGGGACAACTTTTTGAGAAAAAGGTTAAAGCATGGTGGGATATAGCTTCATTTGAACAATATCTGACAGCAAAACTGATACCTAGACGCCTTAGGTGGGAGGTACCCCCCAACAACATGGATGATGACTCCATGAAGGAATGGGGCGAGTTCTTCACCACAAAGGGCCTTGAACTGGTTGAACTTTTGCTGTTACGAAAACAGACAAAAATAAAGATGCTTGAAACCCAAATTAGGGAACTCAGGAGCTCAATAGAAACTCATAAGGAATCTGAAGAGTTCCTAAGATTGTCTGCTGAATTAAAAAACAGATTAATCAAATGGGATTCGGAAACACAGGATAAAAAAAGAAAACATTTATTAGAGATATGAATGATTTTGGGAAGGGAAATGCGTTCAAATGGCAAACAGGACCAGTGGATGTGGACACATCCGGGTCCGTCTGCTGCTGAGCCTTTGAACACACCCTTACCCACTCCACAAGGGAGGAAGCGGGTTTCACATACGATTATAGTGATTATGTTAATACTGGGACACCCCAGAATAGTAATCAATATAAGGTTGTTCATAGTAGGAGGGGTAAGAACAAAAGAGGTTGGGGTCGAAGGGGAGGAGGGCATGAGTCCCCATATAGGCAGCATGTACAGAACCCACCTTTTGTTAATAATGAGACCTATAATGGCCCTAACCATTACCCAGATAGTTACCATCATTCTTCTGATTATAATGATGTTTACCACAATGGGAGTCCTGGGTCTGCCTATAATTCATATGGTGGCCAGAATACTTCCAGAGATAATGACACCTATTATAATAGAGGTAGAGTTCCACAGCCCTATGGGAACCAACTACACATTCAAAACCGTTTTACCTGATTACAATATTCTGGCCCCCGTAGGGGAGGTGATTTTCACAGGACTCCGAGAGGGACAGGGAGGGAAGCCCCATTTGTCCCACCCAATCCAGGAGGGAGGCCGAATGGAGCTCCACCACCCACCATTACAGACAATGGACAAATAAGAAAAAGAAAAGCTAGATAGAAAGCAGGCGAGTACAAAAGGGTAGAACCCCAGTAGGAGCAGGGATCAACAACCTTAGTGGAATCCCTTAACGAGGATGAAATTAAGGTATTCGATAGAGGCTTAAAATATGCCCCTACCCGCAATCTGAATACATTTCAAACCTACATTAGCCTGCAAAAATATATTAGAAATCTAAATATTAAAAAATACTACCTTTCAAACACCATAGTCTGGACAGAATCTAATGTAGTGGAACCTCTCAATCACCATTCGACTCTCCGCAACAAGTCGGTTTTTAACCCTCCTAATTTGGACACTAAATATGTGGATGTCTTTAAGAATATGATTACCAGAGATCTTGAATCACTTAGGATACATAAGGTGATGATCCTGTACATATCAAAAAAGGCATTGAGTCATTGATGGAGAGGAAAGACCTGGTAACACATAGTATAGGAACGAAATGGAAAACCTGCTTAGTGATCATAACACATATATGGTGCTAACCAAAGACCCCATGTTTGAGTTTAAGGAAGCTGCACTTCTTAATCGAGAGAGGGAAACATATAGGTGTCTTAAAGAAAGAAGCACTATATCTAGATCCACTTTTTCCTAAAATTCTTATAGTGTACTTTTTGCCAAAAATCCATAAGGATAGTACCAACCCACCTGGGAGGCCAATAGTCAATCGCATTGACTCAGTCTCATCTAGACTGGGTCAATACATTGACTCTTTTCTCCAGCCCATTGTCACCAAAACCAGATCTTTTCTAAAATATACTAAAAAAATCATCCAGATTTTGGAATCTCTATCTTGTCTTCTTGGTTTCTGATAACGGCAGATATGAGTTCTTTGTACACCATTATCAGTCACAAAGATGCCCTCACTTCAGTACAATGGGCTTTTACCACATATGATTTATCTAGAAGGCATAAGAATTTCCTATTGGATTGTTTGTTATAAAGTTTATTATACTTTTGGTATAATAGACAGTTCTATCTCCAAACAAGGGGTGTAGTGATGGGGGCACTCTTCGCCCCCAGTGTCGCCATTCTTTTTATGGCACACTGGGAGGAAGAAGCTGTTTTTAAAAATAGTCCCCCGGAACGTATATGTTACCAGAGGTATACAGATAATCTCGTTATGATCTGGAATGGTGAAAAGTCGAGCCGTGAACATTTTATGCAGAGGCTTGATGCGAATAATAAGAACATTGTTTTATCCTGGAATGTTAACATCAGTCACATTGTCTTCCTGGACTTAGACATAAGCAAGGAGGGAGATAGGATAAAAATTATGAGTCACTTCAAGCCTACATATCGCAATGCATTTATTCCCCTTGGAAGTTGTCACCACACTCAATGATTGTGCAACATCCCCAGGGGACAATTTGTACGCATTAGACGAAATTGCACACACAAAAGTGATTATCTCTCACAATCTCAGGTTCTGTCTGCCTGCTTTTTGCAAAAGAGGTATGACAAGTCCATTATTGAGAGAGAAATAGAGACTGTTCAGAAACTTGACAGAACAACACTGGTGTCCAATTGTCCTAAGGAGAAACAGAATGATCTTGGACTTTAATGCCCAACATAAAAAATTTGAAAAGATCATCCGTAGGCATTGGCCCATCCTTAAACAGGATAGAGTACTGGGTCCAGCTGCACTTCCCGATTGTCCCGAGTTCGTATACAGGAAGGCCCCTTCCCTGAGAGATAAACTGGCCCCAGGGGTCATTGATCCTCCTGTTCTTTTTGAAAATAGGATCTTCAATTTTCTGACAGGGTTTCACGCCTGTGGCCCCTGCCCCCCATGTAAACAGGCTAGGGGTAATGTAAAGAAACGTAAGGAATTTGTCACCACTGCCACTAACAAGGTGTACCAAATCAAGGAATTGATAACATGCTCAACATCTGGAGTAGTATACATCTTGGAATGTGGGCTAGGGAGAACATCTAGACCACTACATGTAAGAATTGGAGAACATGTGAGTAATATTAAAAAGGGCCTGGTTACTCACAATGTCTCCAAACATTTTAGAATGTTTCACGATCGCAGCCCCTACAAATTGAAATTTTGGGGGGTTGAGAAGGTGACTCAACATTGGAGGGGGGGCAATTTAATTAGACAATTGAGCCGCCGTGAGTCCTTCTGTGTCTATGAGACCAAAGTGGGGGTACCCACGGGGCTCAATGTCGAATTTGATTTAAATTGTTTCATTTCGGATCGTTGAATGTATTCTCCCCTTTATGGTATTTTATATATAATTTTCTTTTTTGGTGCATATCTGTGATTTTATCAATTGACTTAATTGAGTGATGATATTTATGAGGATGTATGTTGAGCATTTATAAGTGACACTGTTATTGGTAAAGGTGACTGCGATGATGTCATGTCATTTTAGCAATTTTTAAAAATGGATAAATTGTATTTGCTGATCACATATCATTTTGGTACAAAATGCTGGCTCTTGTCTGTGTTTTTTTTGCTGGAATCCCTAGTGCGGGTTGCACATGACTATGTGCACTGTCTGGCTTTGGTGTCCCCTATTGTAAAGCCGGATATGCGCTGTTGGAGTGTATAACCGCACAGGAGTTGTATCCAGGCAATGTTTTTCACATAGAGGGCTGGCCTTAATTAGTGTAGTTCACTTCCTGATCGTCCTAGTGTGAGGTCTGAGTCATGTGTTAGTTGTCACATGACCTGGTGTTGTGCCGTTGTTGACGCCGCTGTTACCATGCCGATGGATTGAGCTAACAGGAACTGAAAACTTAACCTTCGGGTGTCTTGAAGCTGATTGGTCTGAGTCACGTGTCAGCTGACTTAAGACCCAGCGTCGTGTCGTTGTTAATGCCGAGGTTGCTATACCAATGGACGGAATGAATAGTGTTCACTTAACCTTCGGACGTTTGAAGCTGATTGGACGGCACAACGCCTTAGGAGGAGGAGTGTATAGGTGCAATTACATAGGTAGCTTACTATATAAAGGATAGACGTACGGGCCTCCATTATCACTAAGGAAGTCCCACTTAGGGACGATATGTGTGCAAGAGGACTTTATGATGTCACTGTAGCCACCCTATCCACCTATATATACCGACAATATTACATGCCATTCATCCTAGCACTGGGGTTACAGTGCTTTTTATGTGAGTACCTGATTTTTATGAATAAAAAGAAAGTATTTTAGCCACACAGTGTGCACTATATATTTTTTCAATGTTTTTTCCATGGTACTATGGTTGGAATTTAAGAGTGGCAATGTGCGGTTGTTAAAAGTGGTTGGACATCGTATCTTATTCATCTGTACATTCAAGCTTCCATCTGTGACTACTGTAACTGGCGAACGCCTGTTTGACCCATCTGTTAGCTCAGGGGTCTAGTGATTGAGGTGAGCGGTTTGGCTAGAACCAGCGTGGAGGAATCACTGATTAGGAGATATCACATGAATGTCTATGAACACCCTTATTACCGCTGAGGAGATCTCATCTGTCAACTTTTAAATCCATCTTTTATACCAAAGGGGACTTTTTAACATCTTATACTTTGAGCAATCTGTTATTTTGTTTCTGTGTATATATTCTTAGTGCTGCACTGTTATTTACCTATTACAAGTGTCCGAAGTGGAGCTTGTGTGCTGAGGATTCAGGCGAAAACTTAGTCAGGCAGATCAGGTTGGCAACAGATCAGGGAAAGCAGTACATGATTGAAATCCAGAGAGTGGTCAGGCTGGCAAAGGTCATACACGAGCTGGCGGTGAAGTACAAAATCATCAAGCTAGAGAGTAGTCAGGAATTCAGGCAGAAGTTCATATACAGTATTCAGAGTCACAAAGCAGTCACAATACCCAGGGAGCTAGTCCACACAAACGGGCACTGAGAGATAGGAAGTTCTGCTATTTATGGGCTGCTTTGATTGTAGATTGTCCACAGCTGGCAGCAGGTGGGGCTAGTGAGTCCAAGGTAACGCTTTAAACTGAGAGAACATAGCCATAACTCCAGAGCTCTTCTGTGGCACAAGTAAGACTGCAGCTGTGGGACCAAGAACATCCCTGTTCGAATACACCCAGGTACATGACACATTCCGACATTGGACCACCATGTCTTGTAGGTGTATTTAATCCTTTTGGGCTATTAAAGTATTTTATTGCTGCACTTAGAGGTGCCTTTTTGTGTTTGTTTATCTTTACCAGAGATTGCTTCCCTCATTGAGTGCTGCCCAAGTGTTTGAAGACACCACCTTGCCTGTATTGTATCCATCTCTTTTACGGACATTGCTTCTGGTCAGTCCTGTTATCCAGAGCACCCTACAAATTTTAATCTCACACACACACGCAGGTTGAATTGGGTGGACTTGTGTCTTTTTTCAACCTAGAACAAATTTAATATTTATGTCAACACAGGGTGGCTCCCGTGGACATATACTGGTAACCTCTGCCTCATTCCGATAAAGCATGAGAAAAAGAGGATCCAAAAGTAAGGGACTTTTAGGGCACCTAATCAAAATGTTTCCGTACTAATAATAAGACATATTTAAAAAAAAAAATCAACTTCACCAACTATGTAACTATATGAATGTAACTAATGTATGAAACAGGACAAAATTATGAGGCTTGTACACCAATGCTAGAAGTCCAGTGAATAAATTGGGAGAACTTGAACTGCCAACGTCCGGGGAGAATTTAAATTTTGTGGGAATTTCAGAAACTTGGTTTGACAGCTCACATGATTGGCTGGCAACCATTTAGGGGTATTCCCTATATCATAGGGACATGGAGGGGAGGAAAGGGGGAGGGGTATGCCTATACATCAAGAATGATTTGCAAGTGAATGCGAGGGACGACATTACAAATGGGACAAGGGAGGTGAAATCCTTGTGGGTGGAGCTCCAAAGGCAATAAAATAATGGGAAAGTAATGCGTATGCTACAGGCTCTCTAAACCAGTGTTTCTCAACTCCAGTCCTCAAGGCGCCCCAACAGGTCATGTTTTCAGGATTTCCATTATTTTGCACAGGTGATTTGATCAGTTTCACTGCCTTAGTAATTACCACATCCGTTTCATCTGGGGGAAATCCTGAAAACATGACCTGTTGGGGCGCCTTGAGGACTGGAGTTGAGAAACACTGCTCTAAACTGAAGGAGTAGGAAAAGTCTGACCTCCTATCACAGCTAGGAAGGGCAGCAAGGCAGGGCAATGTCATTATAATGGGGGATTTTAATTATACAGATATAGACTGGGCAGAAGGAACTGCCCATTCAAAGGCTTGCCATTTCCTAAATGTCTTACAGGACAATTTCATGGGTCAGTTGGTGAATGCACCAACAAGAGACAATGCATTACTAGACATACTGATTACAAATAACACATAATCGCGGATGTGGAAATTAAGGGCAACTTAGGAAACAGGAACCACAGGTCAATTACATTCAGTATAAATCACAGAAATAAGAAGCACAAGGGTAAGACAAGTACACTGAACTTCAAAAGAGCCAACTTCCCTAAACTGCACTCGTTGCTACGCAATATTAAATGGGATAAAATCCTAGGAACAAGGAACACTGAGGAAAAATGAGAGTGCTTTAGGAGCATACTAATTAAAAGGTATTGGCCAGTACATCCCAATGGGCAATAAGTATAAAAGAGCTCAAATTTAACCTGGGTGGCTAAACTCTAATGTAAAAATGCATATAAAAGCAAAAGAAAAGGCCTTCAAAAAACGTGTTGGAATGCTGACAATGAACCCTCAGCCTTATATTTCTGTGGTTATTAAAAACAAGAATGTAATAAGAAATGTAAGAGAGCAATCAGAGCAGCTAAGGCACAGAGTAAAAAAAATCCCAATCATTTTTTAAAATATTTTAACAGTAAGAAAGTGAGGCATATTGGCCCCATAAAGGATGATGAAGGGAATTTGGTTACTAAATACAAAGAGATGGCAAAGGTTTTAAAATGCATTCTGCTCCTCAGTTTTCACAAAGGAAAAAAGGGGGATATAGTAACCAAGACTGTAATGTTAATGACACATCACGGAATGTACCTTCATGGCTAACAGAAGCCAGTATCAGAAATCGCCTTGAAAAATTTAACACAAATAAGTCACCTGGACCATATAGTTTACACCCGAGGGTCCTTAAGGAACTCAGCCAGGTGATAGCTAGATCATTGTTACTAACTTTTTGGACATGTTTACTGACTGGAATGGTACCAGCTGATTTGAGAAAAGCCAACGTGGTATCAATATTTAAAAGAGGACCGCAATATATCCCTGGAAACTACAGGCCAGTCAGCCTAACATCAATAGTCTGTAAGCTACTGGAGAGGATGATAATGGATATCCAAGAATTTGCAAGGAAAGCCAACAGAATATTAGCATGCATTAATAAGGGGATTTATGCCAGAGATAAAACGATAATTCTCCCACTCTACAAGACTCTGGTCTGACCGAATCTTCAGAATGCCGTCCAGTTCTGGGGACTCAAGAAGGATGTGCTTGAACTGGAAAGGGTTCAAAGAAAGGCAACAACGCTAATAAAGGGACTAGAGGATGTCAGCTATGGGAAAAGACTACAAGCAAATTTGAACTTATTCTCTCTGGAGAAGAGATGCTTGAGAGGGGATATGATAGCAATATACAAATACCTTACTGGTGACCCTAGCATAGGGAATAAACTTTTAAGTGAAAGGGAGTTTTAAAAACAATATGGCCATTTTATGAAACTGGAAGAGAAGCGGTTTACCATTAGTCTGTGTAAAGGGTTCTTTACTGTCAGTGCGGTAAGGATGTGGAATCCTCTTCCACAAGCAGTGGTATCAGCAGGGAGCGTCGATAGTTTAAAAATTCTATTGCTAGACCTCCTCTGTATCTTTAAACAGGTAACCTGTAAAGGTTTTTTTTTAAGAAAGATTTTTTTTTTTTAATTGGCAAAATCTTTTATTGAACAAAAAAAGAGGATTACATACAATCGGTCATCTTGACAGTCATCTATAATTATAAACAATATTATCAATTATAGGCGTACATTCGTTTCTTTACGTATATGAATATTGGTCTAGTACCATATTGTTTGTGTCGTATACAGCTATTCAACTCTATATAAAATTCAAGGTAAGGTAAAAATTGGCCTTATTGACACTCATTATATCCAGTGTGCGGTCAAGTTTTAGGGGATGGAAATAGACAGTAGAGATCCGTAATCCATCATATTATGTTAAGTCGATGGAGAGGGGGGGTTAGCTTAATCCATCATGTTCGGATTTTCGATTATACACATGTGTCGGGGGCCTTTAGCCACCTTTCCCAGATCTTATCGTTCTTGGATGGACACCCTCTGTTAGAATACATTAGTTTCTTGTATGGCAGAGCTGTATTGATTTCTATTAGCCATTGCACAAATTCCGGCGGAGTGGGTCTCATCCAGAGTCTGGCTATGGTTTTACGCGCAGAAAAAAGCGTTTCATGTAAAAATATTTTGGTATATTTATCAAAATCTGGGTCTGGAAAAATTCCCAGGAGACATGGTTTTGGCTGTAGTGTGATGGGGGAGCCCATTTTGTCGTGGAGAAACTGTACCACCTGGGTCCAGAAGGTTTGAATCTTAGGGCATTGCCACAGCAGGCGAAAATAGGTGCCCACTGCCTGACTACACATTTGGCAATTAGTAGATTGATTGCTTTTGTATTTAGAAACTCTAAGAGGTGTGAGGTATGCTCTATGTGTTATGAAAATTTGTGTTAAGCGATCCGATAATTTAGGGGACACTAGTTTGCATGTATCGAGTGCGTCGCTCCACTCAGAGTCTTCTATAGGGCCTAGCTCCCTCTCCCATTTGGTCTTGAGTGCGTATGCAGATGAAGTTGCCTGGGGGAGTGTTAGCATGCTGTAAAATTGTGAAATCAATTTCTCTGGGTCAGGACATTTTACTGCTGCCAATAGGGGGTTATCATGCAAGTTTACATCTAAGGGAAACTGTGCACGATATGCATGTCTTAATTGTATATATCTGTAATGCATTTGTTCTGGTAGTGCAAATTCTGTTTTTAAACTATGGAAAGACTTAATTTTCCCATTTTGAGTGATTTGGGCCAGGTAAACTATTCCCCTTGAACTCCATACTCTGTTATCATGCAGAAGGTTAAACTCTGGTAGGGACGTGTTTTGCCAAAGATGAGTGCAGCTATGGGGAGATATAACATTCATTCTATCTGAGGCCAACTTCCACACTCTTCTGTATTGGTATAACAGTGATTTTCGGTCCTTTTTTTGACCCTTGTCTCTTCCTTCACCCGTTATTGCTACCAGGGAGTCTAAAGTTTGTCTAGTCCATTTTGGACAAAGAGAGTGTAAAAATCTATCTCTGTCCACTTTATCTATATGGAAAATCTGCGATAGTTGAGCCGCTATATAGTATGTATTGAAATCGGGTAATGCCGTTCCGGCAAGATCTGTTGGATGTTTTAGTTTATGCCAAGGGAGTTTATGCCTGTTGTTGCCCCAGACAAATGGTTTGATGAGGGTCTCAAGTATTTTGAAATGCTTAAGTACCAAATACACCGGTGAATGCCAAAGCATATATAGGACCTTTGGCAAAAGAACCATTTTTATTAGATTTATTCGTCCCATCACTCCCAGTGGGAGGCGGGCCCATGCCTGAGTCTTTTGTCTAAGCATTTCCTGCAGTGGCGCAATATTAAGTGGGATATAGTCTGATGGTATTCGGGTGGTTCGTATTCCCAGGTACTTTATGGTATTTACTCTCTGCAAAGGAAGTAGAGCCCTATCCCTAGGTGGCGGAAAGCTATCTAGAGGGAGTATTTGGGATTTATCCCAATTAATCCTAAGTCCAGAGAATGCGCCGAAACGCTCTATAAGGGCCAGTGCCAGTGGGAGGGAATCTTCAGAGTCATCTAGATATAGCAGGGTATCGTCAGCATATGTGCTTATTTTTTCCACTATCTCCCCCCTTCGTAGGCCCACTATTCCTGGATGTTCCCATATGGCTATTGCGAGGGGTTCCGCTGCCAGTGCATATAGCAACGGCGACAGCGGGCATCCCTGTCTCGTACCCCTGGACAGAGGGAACTGCTCAGAGGGCCATCCATTTGCCAAGACCCTCGCCACCGGATCCTGGTATAAGAGCTGGATCCATTTTATAAATCTGGGACCCAACCCAAACCTCCCTAGGCAGGTCCACAAGTACCTCCATTCGACTGAGTCGAATGCCTTGGCTGTGTCCAAGGCAACGACTATTCTGGATCCAGCATTATCATGTTTAGTTTGGAGATTGATAAACAGCCTCCGGAGGTTGAATGACGTGTTTCTCCCCGGCATGAACCCGGCCTGATCTCCATGGACCAGCGATAGGATAACTGTGTTAAGGGGAATGGCGAGAATCTTGGCAAGAATCTTAATGTCCACCTGAAGTAGGGATATGGGACGATAAGACTCCGGAAGATGTGGATCTTTTCCTGGTTTGGGGATTAGTATTATAGTAGCTTCCCTCATAGAGGCTGGGAGATCTGAATTTTCAAAAATGGAATTGTATAATGTGAGTAGTCTAGGGATCAATTGGTCTGAGTATGTGGAATAGAATTCCACAGGCAAGCCATCCGAGCCCGGGGCCTTAGACCTGGGGAATGTAGCGATCGCCTTAAATATTTCATCTCCTGTTAACGGGGCTTCTAATTCTTTCATTTGCTCCTCTGTTAGTTTAGGGATTGATATTTCATCTAAAAAAGATTCCATTAAGGTGACATCATCTGGGGCTGTGGTTGTGTATAGAGCAGCAAAACATTTTTTAAATAGGGATGCTACTTCTGTAGGCTCTGTCACCAGAACTCCATTTTGTGAACGGAGGGAGATCACCACCGGGGGTCTCTCCTCACAATGCACCATATAAGCTAATAGCTTCCCGGCCCTTTCTCCATATTCAAATGATTTCTGTCTATGGAAGAAGAGCTTGCGTTTGGATTTTTCATAGTGTATCTGATCTAATGATCTGGAGTATATTTTGAGATTATTGGCTTTGTCTGTGGTAGGATCAATTAAAAAGGCTTCCTCTGCTGCTTGTAAGTGTTTAATTGCGATGTCAGTAGTTATTGCAGAGGCGCGTTTCAGCTTATTGATACGCATGCTGAGTATCATGCGTACATGTTTTTTGAATGTTTCCCAAATTATTTGCGGTGATGCAGAGTCCCCATTAATCACAAAAAATTGATCCCATTCTACAGCGAGATCATCGTCTTCTGGAAACAGGGTCAGCCAGAAAGGGTTCAGTCTCCATGAATTTGGAGGTCTTGTGTGTGGCAGGGAGAGTGTGGCCCAATACGGGCAGTGATCAGAGAGTGATCTAGGGTGAAATCCCGCTTCCAACAATCTAGGGAGTAGTGTTTTGGATATGAGAATAAGATCTATGCGGGACATAGAGTTGTGTGAAGTGGAGAAGCATGAGTAGGCCCTTAATGTGGGGTGTTTGTATCTCCATGTGTCGACTAGATTAAAGTCGTCTAGGAGTCTTGCAAATCTTGTCGGGTGTCGGGGTGCAGTCGTAGGGAGGGATCCCGCTAATCTGTCTAACGTTGGGTCTAACACCGTATTAAAATCACCAAGCCATATAGCTGGTGTATTAGGATACATAGCCATGAAGTCAAATCCCCTAGTCAGGGTGGAGAACTGAAATGGGGGTGGTACATAATACGCCAGTAACAGCATGGGGTCGCCATGTATTTTAACTTTCAGAAAGACATATCTACCTTCTGGGTCTGTCTCCGAACCCTGGAGCTCAAAGTGTGTGGTTTTAGTGACTAGTATTGATACTCCTCTAGAGTGGGTGGTATGCACTGAGTGGTACGCCCATCCTATCCATGGACGCTTAAGTGTCCTCTGTACTGAACCCTCTGCGTGGGTCTCCACCAGTACCACCACATCAGCTCTTTGCTTTTTAAGTTGAGCAAAAACAGCTGATCTTTTTATTGGGTCTCTAACCCCTCGCACATTCCATATTACTAGTTTCAATGAAGCCATGGGGTGAAGTGCTTATAGAAATCAGCTCCAGGATTCGGACCACCCCCAGAGTTAGTCGGTGGCAGAAACAGCCTCCAATGTGTAACTGTCAACAGAATTGTCATTCTTTCTGTACAATTCCCAAAAAGACCGATTTGTACATAATAAAAGACCCTGCCTTGTAACTTTATTAACCATATATCCCCCCTCCCCGCCCTGCACTGTCCCCAACTGGTGCGGGCTATTTCCCTTAACTGCCAACATGGCATAAACATTGTCCAGCCTGAGAGGAGAGCTGCATTAACTAAACAAATATAGAAAAAGGCGTTTGAGAGCCGTACCGCGATCCTTCTATTGGTATCTGCAAACGCAGCCATTACAGCAAAAAACCATGCATGTCCTCCCAGGCTGGAAATTGTGGTTAGTGGGGCGGCTTTACGCTGCATAACGTAGCATAGAGTAGGACTATGGTCACTGCTACCGTGAGCTCACAGGCACAGTGCTGCCCTCCGCCGATGGAAATATTAAGCAAGAATTATCAGAGAACAAATAATAAATGTATATGTAACCCAAAATCAGTATGAAAGTTGGAGGGCTGGTTCCTCCTTCCCCTCCCCCCCTGAAACCTCGTATAGCAATACCAAACTGCAGTGCTTATGCAAAAGTGTCACTCTCAGCTATGTAGGAGGCATTGTACTAGAGAAGTCGAATAAGTCATTCCATGCATAGTTACTAGTATAGTGCAACATCTCACATCTCATAGGTGGGAGTCTTAGAGGGCTGTCTGAATGCATTCTTTAAGAAAGATTTTTAAGTACCGCATTTTGTCGCCATTCCACGAGCATGCGCAAATTTAAAGTCTGACATATTAGATATCTATTTATTTTATGTAACATAATCTTTCATATTATACAAATTGGTGTATACAGTGCATCCGGAAAGTATTAACAGCGCTTCACTTTTTTCAAATTTTGTTATGTTACAGTCTTATTCCAAAATGGTTTAAATTAATTATTTTCCTAAATTCTACAAACAATACCCCATAAATGAACAACGTGAAAGAAGTTTGTTTGAAATCTTTGCAAATGTATTAAAAATAAAAAAAGGAAAAATCACATGTACATAAATATTCACAGCCTTTGCCATGAAACTCAAAATTGAGCTCAGGTGCATCCTGTTTCCACTGATCATCCTTGAGATATTTCTACAACTTGATTGGAGTTCACCTGTGGTAAATTCAGCTGATTAGACATGACTTGAAAAGGCACACACCTGTCTATATAAGGTCCCACAGTTAACAGTGCATGTCAGAGCACAAACCAAGCCATACATTTCAAGGGATTGTCTATAGACCTCTGAGACAGGATTGTATCGAGGCCCAGATCTGGGCAAAGGTACAGAATCATTTCTGCAGCATTGAAGGTCCCAATGAGCACAGTGGCCTCCATCATCCATAAATTGAAAAAGTTTGGAACCACCAGGATGCTTCCTAGAGCAGGCCGCCCAGCCAAACTGGGTGATCAGGGAGAAGGGCATTAGTCAGGGAGGTGACCTGAGGCATGATGGTCTCGATGGTCACCCTGACAGAGCTCCAGCATTTCTCTGCAGCAGTCCACCAATCAGGCCAACAGAAGCCACTCCTCAGTAAAAGGCACACGACAGCCCATCTAGAGTTTGCCAAAAATCACCTGAAGGACTCTCAGACCATGAGAAACAAAATTCTCCGGTCTGAAGAAGCATAGATTGAACTCTTTGGCTTGATCGGCAAGTGTCATATCTGGAGGAAACCAGGCACCACTCATCACCTGGCCAATACCATTCCTACAGTGAAGCATGGTGGTGGCAGCATCATGTTGTGGGGATGTTTTTCAGCGGCAGGAACTGGAAAACTAGTCAGGATTGGGGGAAAGATGAATGCAGCAATATACAGAGATATTCTTGATGAAAACCTGCTCCAGAGCGCTTTGGACCTCAGACTGGGGAGATGGTTCTCCTTCCAACAGGACAACGACCCTAAGTTCACAGCAAAGATAACAAAGGAGTGGCTATGGGACAACTCTGTGAATGTCCTTGAGTGGCCCAACCAGAGCCTGAAAAATGGCTGTGCACAGACACTCCCCATCCAACCTGATGGAGCTTGAGAGTTCCTGCAAAGAAGAATGGAAGAAACTGCCCAAAAATAGGTGTGCCAAGCTTGTAGCATCATATACAAAAAAGACTTGAGGCTGTAATTGGTGCCAAAGGTGCTTCAACAAAGGATTGAGCAATAGCCGTGAATACTTATGTACATGCAATTTTTTTCCTTTTTTATTTTTAAAATAATTTGCAAAGATTTCAAACAAACTTCTTTTACGTTGTCATTATGGGGTATTGTTTGTAGAATTTTGAGGAAAATAATGAATTTAATCCATTTTGGAATAAGGCTGTAACAGCAAAATGTGGAAAAAGCCAAGCGATATGAATACTTTGCGGATGCACTGTATATTGTGTTTTGTTTTAATTCATGAAAAATGATTTTTCCCCCCAAAAAATTGCATTTGAAAAACCACTGCGCAAATGTCGTGTGACATAAAAAATTGCAACAATCACCATTCTATACCCTAGGGCAGGAGTCTCAACCTGGCAGCCCTCCGGCTGTTGCGGAACTACAAGTCCCATCATGCCTCTGCCGATGGGAGTCATGCTTGTAACTGTCAGCCTTGCAATGCCTCATGGAAATTGTAGTTCTGCAACAGCTGGAGGGCCACCGGTTTGAGACCCCTGCCGTAGGGTCTCTGCTAAAAAAAATATATATAATGTTTGGTGGTTATAAGTAATTTTCTAGCAAAAAATACTGATTTAAGCTTGTAAACAAAAGGTGCCAGAAAAGGCTTGGTCTTCAAGTGGGTTAATGTCTCCATAGAAGAGAGCATTTGGCGCAAAGCTTGTACCTTATAAAATGCAAGGGAGGGAAAATCCTCTGTGGTCTCTGCTTCAAAATCAGGGTCCTCAATACTTTCCTCCATTTTAACTTCAACTGAAGGAGATTCCGTCTCAGATTCCCAAACAGGGTCTTGGGCAAAAGAGGACATTTCTGGCAATGGAAGATTCTAATGGTGCCAAATGTTTTTCAAATAAAAGCAGATAATGCGGCAGATAAATCTGCTTTTGTTAGACAGGCAGCCTAGTGCATGCCTCAGAGGGAGATAGAGTCAGATGAGGGGAGTGGTGTAATAATAGGACATTGCTTCAGGACAAGAATAATTGAGTACTGTCCGTGATACTTTTTGTGACAGAGAGAGGTCGTAAAACTGTTGGATAATGAGTACGAAAACCCATTATCTAGATTTACGTCATTATCTTTCGTGTCAAACAGAACTATCATTCTTAGTTCAAAAAGTTTCCTTTTATGCATAGTTTTTAAATTCCCTTTAAGAACTAAGACATTGAGGTCTTCCATAGTGTGGTCCGATTATGAGATGTAATATCACACAGGTGTGCAGAACTAATTTTCTTTATGTTCTTTGATGGTGTGTCTGTGCAAATTCATCCTTGTTTGTAAATTCTGTCCTGTTTTGCCAATGTAAGTTCCTTTGCACTGGATGAGGTGCACAACATTACTGGAGGTGCAGTTGTATGATCCTGGGATACGGAAGGTCCCTTTTGTGTGTGGGACACTTTTAGATGGATTGATATGGTTACACAGTTTGCAGCGTTTTCTTCCATTATTTGTGACTTCATAATCAGAATGAAGTTTCCTGCTGATTAGGTTATGTCTGAGGTTGGGTGGTTGCCTGAAAGCTATAGGACTGGGGGCTGTTGGAATATTTCTTTCAGTTTCATCCTCTGTTATGATGGGTTGTAAATATTTGATTATCTTTCTTTTTTTTCAAATCTTTTATTTATTCAAGAGACAAGTTCCATAGTATCAGAGTGGTGAAGATAAAAGGATATACAATACAATATATTAGGACTGCATATAAAAAAGCAAAATCAACATACACATCTGAGTGAGGCCAATATGCAAACTGATTATGGCGAGCCTCTGGAACTCTCAGACACTTTTTGTTTTGTTACAGTAAAAAAGATTGTGAGGTAGAGCAGTAAGGATAAAGAGAGAGCTTGAAGAAAGAGGAGACTGAAATAGGAGAAGAAATTAGAGAAAAGGAAGAAGAAGGGGGGGCGGGGGGGAGGAAAGGAGGGGGAGAGGGGAAAAATTAGGGGATGTGGAATCTCAGAGTGCGAGAGTGATATGAAAGATATTTCGTCAATTCAGTCAGAACTCATGCATCCCACAATGATGATCTGAGATGAATTCAGACACCGGTATCGTATTAAAAAAGTGCCTGCCCCTTTTCAGAAAAGCCGAACATATTCCATAATGTCCAGCTTTTGGAGTATTGTTCATGTTGGTGTTGTGCCGAGAGGATAGGATCTTCCATTTTCTTCTACTTTTCTGAGCTAAAGACCAATGGTCGTGGCTGTGGATTTTTCCAGTTGAGAGGAATACACATTTTGGCAGCATCAAGGAGATGGCGGATAACGGATTTCTTGTAGATTTTTTCTGGGATAGTGGAAGCATGAAGAAGAAAGAAAGCTGGATCCTAATGGATTGGACGTTCTGTGAATTTTTGTACAATTTGATGGACCTCTTTCCAAAATTGTTAGAGTTTGGGACATGACCAAAGGATGTGCAAAAGTGTTCCTCACCCCCCTTGTTCATCTCTGTCTTCTGGGTCTGAGCATATTATGGAAGGACTCTGCTAGTGTTCTGAGATGTTTATCTCTGTCTTCTGGGTCTGAGCATATTCGGTGGTATCTGATGGCCTAGCTGTGCCTGTTAAGTGTGTTGGGGGTGAAAACTGGAACTATGGAGATAATTGCATCTGTCAGTAGGTATCCTGTATATAGAAGTGTGAAGCTGGTCATCCCTGATGTATACTGTGGTGTCTAGGAAGTTGACATGTGTTTGAGTTTTTAGTTTGATGGGTCAGAATTGTTGATCAATGAGTAAAACTGTTTAAGATTTTTTTCACCTTCTGTCCATATTATTAAAATATCATTGATATAGCGATAGTATCTGTATGGCTTTTGGTGTATGCTGTTTAGGAATTTGTCCTCCAGGTCAGCCATAATTACGTTTGCATATTGGGGTGCCATTTTACTTCCCATAGCAGTGCCCATTCACTGAAGATAGATGTCATTGTTGAAAGTGAAGTAGTTGTGTATAAGAATGAATTCAATGAGCTGTGTAACATCCTCAGCAGTGTATTTGTGGTTTGGTGAGGATGATAGTAATCTGTGACTTGCAGCCAACCCATTCTTGTGAGGGATGTTAACGTACAGCGATTTTACATCCATAGTGACTAGAAGTGTATTTGATAGTAATTGTATATTGTTGAGCTTGTTCAGTTGTGTCTTACAGGAAACTCGCAGTATTCATGACTAACAATTTTTAAAAATGTCTACAAGGCTTGAGATTTGTTTGGTAAGTACATTCATACCGGTTATGATAGATCTGCCTGGATTTCCTGGCTTATGAATCTTGGGCAGCATGTAGAAGTCTCCAATTTCTGAATTATCCGAAATCACATTGATAAGTTCTGAATGCAGATATCAGGTGGGCTGATATTCTTTTAATGAAACCTTTTAATTGCTTAGTAAAATACTGGGTCGGATCATAATAAAGTTTTCATTGTAAGTATCATTTGCCAATGGCATGAAATACCAAGCTGCTGCAAGCAAAGCAAACAGAATATTGGCATGCATTAAAAAGGGGATACATTTCAGAGATAAAACGATAATTCTCCCACTCTACAAGACTCTGGTCTGACCGCACCTGGAGTATGCTGTCCAGTTCTGGGCACCAGTCCTCAGGAAGGATGTGCTGGAACTGGAGAGAGTCCAGAATAGGATAACAAAGCTAATAAAGGGACTGGAGGACCTTAGTTATGAGGAAAGGTTACAAGCACTGAACTTATTCTCTCTGGAGAAGAGACGCTTGAGAGGGATTTCAATGTGCAAATACCGTACTGGTGACCCCACAATAGGGATAAAACTTTTCAGCGAAAGGGAATTTAAAAAGACACGTGGCCATTGTGTTGCTATAGCCATTTGTATAGTGACTTTATTGCAATAATATAGTGTTAGGTGTAGTAACAGCTAATGTTTACAGAGGCCCTTCCCCTCCATTGATATGTAAATAACTGAAACAGGATGTTCTTTGCAGGAAGTTGTTGTATGCAGGAAATGAGTGGGAGGGGCTTGGGAAACATTTGTAAGAAACATGTGTTTGGAACAGATGTGTTTGGAAGGACAAAGAGGAAGACATGAATGCAAGGATCTCGATAACTTTGGAGATGCTTTTGTGAGTTGTACTCTGAGCAAGGAACTATAAAGGACATCTTGACCCCTAAGCTGAGTAACTGTTTAGTTTACTTAATGTGTACATATTGTACATGCTTAATATTTGTAGGCATATGTTGTAAGCTAGAAGTTGGGTTGTATTGTGCATCCTAGGGTTTGTATGTGCAGATTTTTCCCTGTTTAGTAAAGCATTGATACACTTCAGAAGTCTAAGCTTCCTTGGTTTTACCACAAGAACTTAATAGATAGACAGAAAGCATTACACCATTCACTAAAATTAGAAGAGAAGCGGTTTAACTGCGTAGAGGGTTTTTTACTGTAAGAGCGGTAAGGATGTGGAATTCTCTTCCACGGACAGTGGTTTCAGCGGGGATCCTTGATAATTTCAAAAAACTATTAGATAAGCACCTGAACGACCACAACACACACATTGTATGTATGTAATGTATGTATGTATGTATGTATGTATATATATATATATATATATATATATATATACACACATATATACACACATATACACACACACACACACACACAGATATACAATGTAATACTGACATAAAAGCACACACACAGTTTGGACTTGATGGACTTGTGTTTTTTTCAACCTCACCTACTATAACTATGTAAGGAGACATTTGCTGGTACAAAAAATACCAAAGACATTCTGCCTGTGTATGTCGGTCTGTTGGACGTGTATGCTGGAAAACCAGCAGCCGACTGGCTCCGGATCAGCGCTCTCAGCCAATGTCATCGAGCGCTGATCGGAGTGTTCTGGTGGGGGGCATCCACTTGTCAGAACACAACAGTTCAGCAGGGGAGATTGCTGGACTAACCTTGCATGGTTAGTACAGCGGCTCCCCAACAGAGCTGTCAGTCCATGGGTTGCACGAAAAAAAAAATGCCCAAAAGTTTTTTTTTTATGGGTCTGGGAACCAATAATAATGGACCACAGCCCTGGAGCTGTATAGCACCCTGTAGCGAATTACTCATATTGTATTTTGTGCCAAGGTAAAGCCATACGCCAGTGCCCAAAGCAAACACAATTGTCCGGCACCACACAATGGGATTTGGGAACAGTCTCCAAGGTACTCAAAGGCCAATGAACTGTTAACTGCTTGATAGCTCAGGGCAAAAAGCAGTCAGATCTTGATAGACGCGTCAGAGAAAGGACACTAGAAAATAAAAAAAAGACTGGAGCGGGGTTATACAAGCAAGCAAGGGCAACCCAAGCAAGTTTTTTTTTTTTGCCAGTGTCCAATCATCTGAAGGTAGCTTGCATATAAAATATTTAAATGTGTTGCTATGCTGTATACATAAATTGATATATTGTATCACTGTGTCTTTTGTGCTAACTAAACATATCCAAGATGTAAACAAACAAATGCCACTAAACCGATAAACACACGATCAGTCACATAAGGTGAAAAAAGTCCCCATGCACTTCCATTATAGCCTATTAAATGGATTGTGCTTCCACAGTGTAACCTTCCCACAGGTAAGTGAACACAATATCCCAGTGCTGTAAGGACTATTGCAACCAATGTGCACCACCCTCACCTTCAAGTAATGACCTTCAAATCAAATAGGTCAAGAAGCACTTGCCCCCTTCTGGGGATGATATTGTAAGGCCTCTCAGGCATCCTGGACTCTCCTCTCTTCCATTTGCTGAGGTGGTGCACATTGATTTTTAAGAAGAGTCCTTACAGCACTGGGATTTTGGGTTCACTTACCTGTGGGAAGATTACACTGTTAAAAGCACGGTTCATTGAATAGACTGTAGTGGATGTACATGGGGCCTTTTTTTCACCACCGATTGTGTGTGTATTGGATTATTGTCATATATATTTTTTTGTTTATATCTTGGATATGCTTTGTTTGCACAAAAGACACAGTGATACAATATATTACTTTAGGTATAAAGCAGCACAACACATTTAAATATTTTATTTTTCAAACTTGTGGTGTACACACACTGTGGTGATTGCAGCAGCAAGTCCCGTGTCCTGTACAAATAAAGTAGTTGTAAAGCCGTTTTTTTTCTATTACAATAAAAACATATGATACCTACCTGCTCTGTGAAATGGTATTGCATTGCATAGACTGGCCCCTTACTTCCTCTACTGGAGTTCCCTGCCAGAGCTCTCCAGTACTTTCCTTCATGTGTCCTCATAGCACGCCATGTACTATGGGGGCAATCATGCATACGCACTCCTGAGTTGGGCTGTGTGTGCCCATAGACGCACACAATGTGGCTCTGCCATGCCCCCACCACAGGATTTGACTGAAAGCAGCAAAAGCAATGGCTCCTGCTTCTGTCTGAGCTTCCTGTGAGACCAGAATATGAAAAGAGAAGACCTACAGCTAAGCACAGCGCTGGATCGCTGACTGGCTCAGTGACAACTGTGAAGGGAGTCACTTTGGGTGGGGGGCTTGTGGAACCCAGCTTACCTTAGAGAGGTTGTGAAACTTCTTGTCCAGCTCCCCTGGCCCCTCCTATGTGTAAGTTACCCTGTGTCTATTAGGGGCACAGGGTGACCAAGAACCCCAGTCGGGTCTGCACTAACCAGACTCATCGTACAACTACACCAGACTCAGCATTTTGTGTTACCCGTTATTCAGGGTTCTATATGTGTGGTTTCTGTTGAAACAAACATATACATCCCATAATAGGTTGCTCCCAAGGCAGAGAGAAACAATAGAACAATGGGATACATTACATTACAATAGAACAATGGGATTACTTTTTTTTTTTTGCCGGTTTTAGGAAAATCAAAGTCGTCAGCAAAATAAAATGTCCTGTGTGTCATTTGTAAATCCTATATCTTTTTATTTATTTTTCTTACAAAATAGGAGTTAACTGTTAAAAGGAGGTAATGGAAGTTATGTCCATGGCTTGGTCCATCAGATCGTTACTTTGTTTCATAACTTTCCCTTGAAAAATGGCAGAAGGAAAACAGTTATCCATGATCATCAATGTATTTATAAACATCAATATAAAATGACCTGTACAATAAAAAATTAAGTTACAATCTAAATAAAACAGATGTAAATTAGTGTCAGAGTAAAAACACAGTAGAAAGTGAAGGGCATGAGTTTTTTTTGAAAAAAAAGTAGTTATAAATTTTCTTCTTTGTAAGGAGAAGATTCTGTTACTTGCGAAGCAGGTATTGTTGATAAACAAAATGAAGTGCTTGCCCTGGCAGGTGTACTAGTACAGTTATACTCATGGTTCAAGGAGACAAATTCTTGTCGCAGTAAAGTTGGTTGATGAGAACTTGAAAAAGCATAGTCAACAGAACTGGAGCAACCCGGTATTTGACAAGAAAAGTGAGGACTTTGAAAAAGAGAAATACTTGTTTCTTCAGTGAGTTTCTTCATCATTCCTTTGAACAAAATATCAGTGATAAGTACCTCTGATAATAGTCTTTGCTTTTCATCCATTTTGCGTAACTTTGCTGCAACTGTAACACCAAATGCATCAAATTCGTCTTCTTTTTGGTTGAGAACTGCAGTTGCTTCATTAAGTAGCTGTCTGCTCAGTTCCTCATTTACGGTCCGCCGTCTTTTTTGGTTTTGAATTGGAGGAACTTGCTGGGGCATTTCAATTACTTCATGAATTTGGGGACGAATACAAACCTAGCCATTGTTAAAAGAAAAAAAATATTAATATATATCACTTTTATACAAAATTAACATTGCTACAATTTTTCAAGCAATTTAATAAAAATAACATGTAGCCAAATATTTAAATAAAAATCGCATTTGCATTACTATACTCTTCATTACCTGAGGTTTTGATGTTTTTACAGAGGATTTTCAGAGTCAACAGGTTGTTGCCAACACTCAACGTACCACACAAAATGAATGGTTTGTTGGGCCTCCATCACCATTGTAGTCCAATAGTGGGGCATCGTAGACAGAATTAGATGGCCAGTATGGGCAACAATGGGAGGTAGCTGCTGTTAGTATATTAAAGTAATCTGAAAAAAATCTAAAATCCCATACTTACTCCCTGGAGGTGTGAAGTGTGTTATTTGTCAGTTTCTCACATAAATTGAGCCACAGATTTGCTTAACCACTTCAACACAGGGCACTTCTACACCTTTCTGCCCAGACCAATTTTAAGCTTTCAGCACACTCTCACAATGTGAATGACAATTACCTGGTCATGCGATGCTGTACCTAAACAAATTTTTATCATTTTTTTCTCACAAATAGAGCTTTCTTTTGGTGGTATTTGATCACCTCTGAGTTTTTTTGTGCTACAAATAAAAAAAGAACAAAAATAAAAAAAAATAAAAAAAGCTTTTCTTTGTTTCTGTTACAGAACTTTGTAAATAAGTACGTTTTCTCCTTCACTGGCGGGCACTGATGAGGCAGTACTGATTGCCATTAATGAGACCTCTAATTGGCTGTCGCAGTGATCACATGATCAGGAGCTGGTCACAACAGCTTCTGATTGTTAGTGGGGACAGACACCTGACAGCTCAGTCTATGTGCTAACCGCGCGCAGTGAGCATGCTCTCAGCACAGAAATATTGGCTACCCAGTGATACATATGTGCAGCGTGTAGAAATCACAGCCCATCTTTTTGATGCCATATGTGTTATGTGGGTGACAATAGGTTATAAGCATAAGTTCCTGATCCCCTGTGGAACGGTGAATATTGAAGCAGGGTGCAAGGTCCCAAGGAGAGAACAAAACAGCAAAACTGTTTGTTTAATGGAAGCAGTAGCTTTTATGTATACAATAATGGTTCCATCCAGGCAATGTAGAGAGAATTCCTTAGGACGCTTAGGAGTGGGGCACACGCAGGACAGAATATCCTCATTGAGATGGAACGCTGAAACCACCATTGGAAAAAGGATGGTCTTGGATGGAATACAGATCTTATTAATCCCAAAACCTTGTTACCACGTATAGTGCTGCTCAAGGTGCTCTGCTGGTAAAGAATCCCGGTGTAGGGGAGCAGGTTGTCTTGCGTTTGATCCAGAAAGCAGTGATGCATGTAGGGGATGGAGACACTGCACATTATTAGCTCAACTGGTGAAGAGGAATGGAAATAGCCCCAACCTGGAACTCCTCCTAAGCCATGCCAACTGATGCATTTCGCCTCACCCACCAGAGCTTATTCATAGAGGTAGATAACTAATCCCCGGTGGGCGGGTTAAAATGCATCAGAGAGACATGGCTTAGGAGGAGTTCTAGGCTGAGGGCGACAAAGATTTGGGGGTCACACCCTAAAAGATGCTGATAATGGGGTATTTTAACGCAGTAAGTGCACTTAAGAACCATATAGCCATATGGTGTGACTAAATCCCCATATTTTTTGAAAATGTTCAGGTGTTTTAAATAGCCTTGCAGGAGTTAAATGTCATTTTTGCATGTGTGCGCTATAATATTTTATTCTCCAGGCTGAGGCTGTTCACATTCCTCTCCACCTGTTGAGCGAATGGTGTGCATTATCCCTCATGCCTTCACACAATCTTATTGTGAAGTATGAGGAGACATTCTTTACACTAAAGGGCTGCCAGTTCAGAGCTATGCGTGACAGACCTGATGACCACCATAAGACTACTTTGCCAGTAAGAAGCACCATAGAAACATCACTGATGGGTTTAAAGGGTGGTTTCTGCAGAGCAGAGAACTAAATTAAAGTGTTTCTAAAGGCTCAACATGTTTTACCTTAATGCTTTTTCTACTTTAAAGCAAAAAATGTTCCAGTAATTGTATTTCCCCCTCACCCCCTTCTACTTACCCAATCCCTATCTTGATCCAGCACTGTGTCTATCTGCAGCAGCTCTCTCCTTTCTCTCTGCTCACAGAGGCAGCAGCGGGAGCCATTGGCAATCAAATCCTGTGATCAGAGAGCAGGGGGCAGGACTGAGCCACGCTGTATCAATAGACACACATAGCCCGACTCGGGATTGAACCCACAGGTGTGCCCCATAGAAAGCGGCTTCCTATCGTGGCGCACTGAGAAGAGGAAGAGTCAGGGGAGCCAAAAAGAGAAGGTTCAGAGCTGCTCTATGCAGAGAGCAGGTAAGTTTGTTATATAACATGTTTGCTTTTTTCCAAAAAAAAAAAATAGCCTTTATGCTTAAAGAGGAGTTCCACCCAGGGGGGCCATAAAAAAAATAAAAAAAATTAAAAGTCAGCAGCTACAAACACTGCAGCTGCTGACTTTTAATTGGACACTTACCTGTCCTGGAGTCCAGCGAAGCGGGAGAACGAAGCCCAGCTCGTCTCCCCCTCCGTTCAGCGGCGCCGGCATTGCAACTGTGGGCGCCGGGCTGTGGCTTCACAGCCTGGCACCCACTGCGCATGCGCAAGAGGCACCGCTCGCCGTGATTGGCCGCTCAGTTATCTGGGACCTGTAATGGGTCCCAGATGATTGACAGGAGGGGGGGAGCAGAGCGGAGCCCTTCCTGTGCCGAGGGGGAAGTTATGTCACCAGCCCAGGCTAAGGAAGGGGCAGACTACGAGGCTCCACCTAGCAACAGGCATTTAGAGGTAAGTTAAAAAAAAAAATATCCAAATGTTTTTTTGTTGCTTTTTTTTAAGGATTTTTTATGTATTTTTGTTTTTTTGGGTGGAACCCCACTTTAAGGTCCCAGGGAAGCACGGTGTGCAGCAAGGGATGCATAACAATGTGAATAAAGGTCTTCAGCAGGGAGTGTGAAGCCAGAGACTTTGGAAATACAATGGACAAGGCTCATATTTTCCCCTATAGGGTACCAGGAGCTAGAGATTCTGGTCAATACCTGTTTGTAAGAATTACAGAATTCAAGGCACAGAGTAATCTCTGAGACTGAGAAGACTATGTTCAGACCAGGCAAAGTAAGATTTCCAGGTACAATAATAGAGCTTCCAGGAAGTGGCATTTCTTGCTTTTAGCAAGGTAGGAATCACATACTCAGAAACCCTCTATCCTTTAAGACCTGGGTGTCAACAACCACCACACCGGGAACACTGAAGCCGGGTTGAAATAGAGGACCTTGAGATAGCAGATCTGGCCTGTTGGGAAGGTGCCAGGAATAATCAGCTACAGTATAAGAGTATACCTGTGTAATAAGTTCTTTTGACCAGTTTGGTGCGAGTAGGATTATTGTTTTCCTATCTTGCTCTATTTTGTGCTACAGGTGAGGAACAATTTGCAGTGGTGGAAAGGCATAAATTTGCCCGAAGTAAGACCAGGTGATAATTAGAGCATCCAAGGACAGAGCTGTACATCAAGAATGATTTGCAAATGAATGTTAAGGACGACATTACTAATGGAGCAAGGGAGGAGGTGGAATCCTTGTGGTTGGCACTCCAAAGGGATTAAAATAATGGGAAAGTAATAGTGGGCGTATGCTACAGGTCCCCTAACCTGAGGAACAAGGAGAAGTCTGACCTCCTATTGCAGTTAGAAACGGTGGCAAGGCAGGGCAATGTTATTATAATGGGGGATTTCAATTATCCAGATATCGACTGGGCGAAAAGAACTGCTCATTCATCTGAGGCTCACCATTTCCTAAATATCTTGCAGAACAATTTCATGGGTCAGTTGGCACCAACATGAGATAAAGCATTACTAGACAGACTGATTACAAACAACACAGATCTGATTGTGGATGTGGAAATACGGGGCAACTTAAGAAACAGCGATCACATTGAGTATATATCACAGGAAAAGGAAACATGAGGGTAACACAAGTACACTGAATTTCAAAAGAGCCAACTTCCCTAAACTGTGTTCTATGCTACAAGATAATAAACAGGATAAAACCCGAGGAACAAAACACTGAAGAAAAATGGGAGTGCTTTAAGAACCTATTAAACAAAGATATTATACAGTGCATTCCAATGGGTAATAAATATAAAAGAGCCAAGATTAAACCTGGGTTGTATAACGTAAAAATGCATAAAAAAAAAAGAGAAAAAAAAGGCCTTCAAAAAATATAGGGCTAAGGGGTCATTAACCGCATTCCAACACTACAAGGAATGCAATAAGAAGTGTAAGAGCGCAATCAGGGCTGCTAAAATAGACCATGTAAGACACACAGCGGCAGGGAGTAAAAAAAAAAAAAAATCCCAATACATTTTTTAAAATATATTAACAGTAAGAAAGTGAGGCCAGAGCATATTAGTCCCATAAGAGACGGTGAAGGGCATTTAGTTACAAAAGATATAAAAATAAAATAACCAAGATGCTGCTGTTAATAACACATCACAGAATGTACCCTTGTGGCTAACAGAAGCCAGTGTCAAAAATGGATTTGAAAAACTTAACATAGGAGAGGCACATGCGCAGAGCCTAACCGAGCGGTAATGCTGGCTTAGAGCTCCGCTCCAGGGAGAACCACACCAGAGTACATCACATAGCATTGGCTCCCCAAACAACGCTCGCAGACACCTTCGGACACTTAGAGACCTCCACTCCTGCTGCCATGGATCTGAATTAAAGATCAAGAACACTCTGTCATCTGCCAAGAGGCGCCGACCCCTTCCTCGCAGCTCAGCACATCACGCTCTGCCAAGTCACAGCTCCACAGCCAGATGCCCCAGGACATTGCCGGTGAGTCTGATTCAGATATGGGCAGCTCTCAATCAGTGATACAATCCAGTATGTTTAAACAGTTTGAGCGGATGCTACAGAAAGCACTTACGCAGACATCAGCCCATATCACTGACAAGCTGAGATCAGGGAGCTAGGCCAAAGAACTGTGGAGTTAGAAGTGAGAGTGTATGAGCTAGAGTACCACACAGAGAATTACACTGTTGAATTAGAGAATCTCAAAGAGGAGAACTTGGCATTGCAGTCATGATTGGAAGACCAGGAGAATAGGGACCGTCAATCTAATCTACAGATAAGGAGGGTTCCTGAGACAATGCTTGATCTGCAAGCTACTAAGAAAGCCCTGTTTCAAGAGCTACAACCCAGTGGAAAGATTAGACGGTCCACCACGGGACATTATAGCCAAGTTCCACTACTACCGCACCAAGGAACAGCTACTCGCAGATGCCAGGGGCAAGGATTCCTTATCTTTTCAAGCTTTACCAGCTATTCACAGACCTAGCCTCTCTTACAGTGGGAAAGAGACACGCTCTCAAACTTCACCTGTAGTTACTTCAACGTAGTTACTTCAACGCAATCAGATCGCCTACCATTAGGGATTTCCATTCTCGGTATGCTTCACGCAACTAGAAACCAAATATGTGTGCCGCACGGCCAAGGAACTACAGACAGCCCTGCTGCACTTGGGCATACCCCATACAGGGACACTTCGTGCAGACGATCGGCGTCTCGTTCCTCACAAAAACTGGCGGCTGCCGGCAAAGACCATGCAGACCACACATGCCAAAATCTTCACAAACAAGGTCGTTTTGATAACCCTGCAGCATCCAACGATGACTCGATCGACTGACTTCACCTAAAAGATATGATTGGTTTCAACTAACCCCCTATACTGTCGCCACGAGCCGATGGAACTCTCCTATGACGGTCTTGACCATTCCCTTCCACAAACTCTAGCTTTCATCTGTCACCATCTCGTGGGGATCGTCCTGCTTGAGTTCAGCTGAGCCGTGATATCCTATTGGCTCGTAATTCCACCCTTTTGGTCACTCCCGACCTACATTAATTTCTGGTAGGCTCTGTGCAAACCGCAGACATCTTTGTCTCTCAATCATAGGCCATATCGATGAACAAAATTGTTTCTACACAGATATATATATATATATATATATATATATATTTATATATATATATATACACACATATACAGTGCGGACGTTAAGTATTCAGACCCCTTAAAATTTTCACTCTTTGTTATATTGCAGCCATTTGCTAAAATCATTTAAGTTCATTTTCTTTCCTCATTAATGTACACACAGCACCCCATATTGACAAAAAACACTGAATTGTTGACATTTTTGCAGATTTATTAAAAAAGAAAAACTGAAATATCACATGGTCCTAAGTATTCAGACCCATTGCTGTGACACTCATATATTTAACTCAGGTGCTGTCCATTTCTTCTGATCATCCTTCAGATGGTTCTACACCTTCATTTGAGTCCAGCTGTGTTTGATTATACTGATTGGACTTGATTAGGAAAGCCACACACCTGTCTATATAAGACCTTACAGCTCACAGTGCATGTCAGAGCAAATGAGAATCAAAGGAGCTGCCTGAAGAGCTCAGAGACAGAATTGTGGCAAGGCACAGATCTGGCCAAGGTTACAAAAATTTTTTTGCTGCACTCAAGGTTCCTAAGAGCACAGTGGCCTCCATAATCCTTAAATGGAAGACGTTTGGGATGACCAGAACCCTTCCTAGAGCTGGCCGTCTGGCCAAACTGAGATATCAGGGGAGAAGAGCCTTGGTGAGAGAGGTAAAGAAGAATCCAAAGATCACTGTGGCGAAGCTCCAGAGATGCAGTTGGGAGATGGGAGAAAGTTGTAGAAAGTCAACCATCACTTCAGCCCTCCACCAGTCAGGGCTTTATGGCAGAGTGGCCCGACAGAAGCCTCTCCTCAGTGCAAGACACATGAAAGCCTGCATGGAGTTTGCTAAAAAACACCTGAAGGACTCCAAGATGGTGAGAAATAAGATTCTTTGGTCTGATGAGACCAAGATAGAACTTTTTGGCCCTAATTCTAAGCGGTACGTGTGGAGAAAACCAGGCACTGCTCATCACCTGTCCAATACAGTCCCGACAGTGAAGCATGGGGGTGGCAGCATCATGCTGTGGGTTTGTTTTTCAGCTGCAGGGACAGGACGACTGGTTGCAATCGAGGGAAAGATGAATGCGGCCAAGTACAGGGATATCCTGGATGAAAACGTTTTCCAGAGTGCTCAGGACCTCAGACTGGGCCAAAGGTTCACCATCCAAGAAGACAATGACCTTAAGCACACAGCTAAAATAACGAAGGAGTGGCTTCACAACAACTCCGTGACTGTTCTTGAATGGCCCAGCCAGAGCCCTGACTTAAACCCATCTCTGGAGAGACCTAAAAATGGCTGTCCACCAACGTTTACCATCCAACCTGACAGAACTGGAGAGGATCTGCAAGGAGGAATGGCAGAGGATCCCCAAATGCAGGTGTGAAAAACTTGTTGCATCTTTCCCAAAAAGACTCATGGCTGCATTAGATCAAAAGGGTGCTTCTACTAAATACTGAGCAAAGGATCTGAATACTTAGGAGCATGTGATATTTCAGTTTTTCTTTTGTAATAAATCTGCAAAAATGTCAACAATTCTGTGTTTTTCTGTCAATACGGGGTGCTGTGTGTACATTAATGAAGAAAACAATGAACTTAAATAATTTTAGCAAATGGCTGCAATATAACAGAGTGAAAAATGTAAGGGGGTCTGAATACTTTCCGTCCCCACTGTACATATATATATATATTTTTTTTTCGAATCCCCCCCCCTTCATAGGTCCTCAGGGTATGACGGATCTGCTGTTTTGGGGTATCGTTATTTCACCTCAGTTATTTCACTGACAGGTGGCAATAGCAGGTGGCACTGGCAGGGGGTACTGGTAGGCACAGATGAGGCATAATTGCCTCTTCCTCTTCGGGACCGATGTCCCTTGCAGATAAGCCGGTGATTGGCTTTTTTTTCTCAGCGCGAGGAGAAAAACAAAAAACGATTACCGAGCTTTTGTTTACATCATGTGATCAGCTGTCATTGGCTGACAGCTGATCACGTGGTAAGGGGCCGGGAAAGGCCCCTTACTCGGATCTGTGATCACCCTAGTCTCAGTGACTCGGTGATCACAGCGCAGGGGGCGCACGGGGCGCGTGCACAGGGGAGGACGTCATATGATGGCCTCCCGGAAATTCAGGTCCGCGCTGTGGCTGTCATTCGGCTAAAGCGTGGACGGCAAGAGGTTAATGAAAAATCCACCCCTTATAGTTTTCCATCACTCCACACTATTCACACTTTCTTCTCAAATAAATGTTCCTGAGGGCAGATTCTCACTGGTCATATCTCAGACAGTGCGATCACAATTGTGTTGTACTATGCTCCCAATAAGCGCCCGACAGCATTTATTTTGCATCTACTCCAGGTGGTGGAAAAAGCACAAATTTGGAATGGTCATTCTTTGTGGGTATTCAAATCAAACTATTTTCCCATTCCTTGATAAATCCCCACCAGCCCCGTCCTCTAGCCCAATCAAATTGACCTTCCAACATATACTCTCCACACACACAACTTAGTTGATACTTGGCGCAAAGCCAATCCTCTTAGTAGGCAGTATATGCATTACACAAATCTTCCTCTCGCATCGACCACATTTTTTTTCCCATGATTTCCATTTTTTCCAAGCATGATCCCAGAGATAATTTCTTCAGTTATCACCCCTTTTTTCTTGCACGGACTATTGTAGCCTCCCCTATTCCCAGGACGCAAGATACATCCTGGTGTATCAACAACACTACTCTCTCCCACCCCTCTCACCATTTAGACATCAAAGTGGCTCTCAAGGACTCTCTCTCCAACAATGCTAGACAATGTTTCTGCACTAACATTATGGGAAGCTCATAAAGCTGTCATACGGGGCAGTGTTGTAATATGTTCACCGATTTATGTGGGACATTATATTATTATATGCATGTACACATATAGTACAATCAGGGCCGGACTGGGAATAACATCCAGCCCTGGAAAAAATTTCATACCAGCCCCACAGCATTATTATACCACCGCAACAACATAACGTCATTGATTTCTTGTTCATGAAAGGGAAAACCATAAAATGCACATTTGAAGAGTGTATTATATATAGATAAGACAGATATGAAATCACATAGGGCTTATATATATATATATATATATATATATATATATATATATATAAAAGCAAATTCCAGTTAAAAGTGGTAAGTGATCAATCATCAAGGGGGACCCCAGGAAGTCAGAACGTGGGAGGGGGGGGAACCACCTTCCGCAAAAAGAATACACTAAAGTAAGGGGGGTGGGTTACTGATATAAGGCTGTGCTTTATATCGGTGCCCTCTTACATTATCGTATTCACTCCCCCCTTACATCAGTGACCCCTCCTTCAGACTGGCCTAGCGGTGCTGTTACTGACCTCCTCTCAGGTGCACCGTGTAGGGCTCAGTCAGTCGGCTCCAGCTCGGTGGCTCTGGTTTTATCCTATAGTCTCCTCTCCACAGTCCACACTTGTCTGACTTCTCCCATGACCCCCATCCCGGCGGTGTTCCCACTCTTGACTCCTCTGCAGACTCCCTCAGAGACTGCAGACATGATACAGGAGATGGTCAGAGACTGCAGACATGATACAGGAGATGGTCAGAGACTGCAGACATGATACAGGAGATGGTCAGAGACTGCAGACATGATACAGGAGATGGTCAGAGACTGCAGACATGATACAGGAGATGGTCAGAGACTGCAGACATGATATAGGAGATGGTCAGAGACTGCAGACATGATACAGGAGCTCAATGCAGCCTCACCAGTGCCCATCAAATGCAGCCTCACCAGAGCCCATCAAATGCAGCCTCATCAGTACCAATCAAATGCAGCCTCACTGTGCCCATCAATGCAGCCTCACTGTGCCCATCAATGCAGCCTCACTGTGCCCATCAATGCAGCCTCACTGTGCCCATCAATGCAGCCTCACTGTGCCCATCAATGCAGCCTCACTGTGCCCATCAATGCAGCCTCACTGTGCCCATCAAATGCAGCCTCACTGTGCTCATCAAATGCAGCTTTACTCTGCCCGTGAATGCAGTCTCACTGTGCCCATGAATGCGGCCTCACTGTGCCCACCATTGCAGCCTCACTGTGCCCACCATTGCAGCCTCACTGTGCCCATCAAATGCAGTTTCACTGTGCCCATCAATGCAGCCTCACTGTGCCCATCAAATGCAGTCTCACTGTGCCCATCAAATGCAGCTTTACTGTGCCGTGAATGCAGTCTCACTGTGCCCGTGAATGCAGTCTCACTGTGCCCAGGAATGCAGCTTCACTGTGCCCATCATTGCAGCCCCTCCTGTGCCCCATGGCCCAGTCAGCAGTCCCTGTCTGTGGGAAGGTGTGTTGTTGATGCTCGGTACGGTACCTTGCATGCCAGCAGGATATCCATGATGGCCAACAGCAGGCAGGGTCTGTTCTCGTTTTGGATGGGGACAGTGCTCCTTCCAGAGGATCTGTTTGCTGTGAGATGGAGTGGTCCCTGGCCACCTGCACCTTCAGCCATCCTCATTTTCCAGCCCCAGTCAGCCTGTCCTCTGGTCCTGGGGAAGTGGAGAGCACTGGGTGGGAGCTGGAAAGAAGGGGGAGCAGAGAGTACTGGCGGAGTTGGAGAGCACATGGGTGGGGGCAAAGAGCAGGGGGGAGTGGAAATCACAGGGATGGGGAGCGGAGAGCGCTGGGGGGGGACTTGAGAGCACTGGGGGTCCAAAAAGAACAGAGGTGGAGAGCACTGTGGGGGCTAAGAGTGTGGGGTGGCGAAGAGCACTGGGGGAGGGGCAGAAAAACAGGGGTGGAGAGCACTGGGGGGTACAAAGAGCAGGGGGGAGTGGAGAGCAATGGGGGGAGCTTGAAAGCACCAGTGGGGGCCAGAAAGAACAGGGGTGGAAAGCACGGGGGACTGAAGAGCACTGGCGGGGGAGTGGAGAGTACAGGGGTGGGGAGCGGAAAGTGCTGGGGGGGAAGCTTGAGAGCACTGGAGGGGGAGCCAAAAAAAAAACAGGGGTGGAGAGCACGGGGGGCAAAGAGCACGGGGGGGGGGGCTGGAGAGCGATGGGTGGAGCTTGAGAGCACCGGGGGGACCGAAAACAGGGGTGCGGAGAATGGGGGGCTGGAGAGCACTGTGGGGGGCGGAGAGCACTGGGGTGGGGGCTGGAGAGTGATGGGGAGAGCTGGAGAGCACTGGGGGGGGAGAAAGAACATGGGTGGAGAGCACTGGGGGAGTGAAGAGCACTGGGATGGTGGCTAGAGTAGGATGGGGAGAGCTGGAGAGCAGGGGGGGGCAGAAAAAACAGGGGTGGAGAGAACTGTGGGGGGGGGCTGGAGAGTGTGGTGAGGGGAGGAGAGCATGGGGGGGAGCCAGGGAGCACAAGAGGAACTGGGGGGGGCCAGTAAAAGAAGTTGGATAGGAGGATCGGCTGGGGGGGCGCATATAGAGGAAATTAGCTTTCTATATTCCTCCATGCAGCCGCTGAATACTTGATTCTCCTCCTCTCCCTCCTGCAAGTATTCAGCGGCTGCATGGAGGAATATAGAAAGCTAATTTCCTCTATATGCGGCCCCCCTCCTCTCCCCCCGCCGATCCTCCTATACAGGCTGAGGCACACAGGGCGGACTGTACGGGCGGGCATCTACAGTATCCCTCTCTCCTGCTCCGTCCCTTTCTCCTGCTCCTGTGTGTCACGGAGCTGGCTGTGTCTGTGTTCGGCGGCCGCGCTGTAACACGGTCCCGCCCCCCTAGACCGGCTCGTGTGATAGGCGGAACACTGATTCTATCCACTATCACACAAGCCGGTCTAGGGGGGCGGGACCATGTTACAGCGCGGCCGCCGAACACAGACACAGAACACAGACCGTGACACACAGGAGCAGGAGGGGAGCACTGCAGCAACTCAGGCGGCCTACCGGGAAATCTCCCGGTATCCCGGTAGGCCAGTCCGGCCCTGAGTACAATATTGACCAGGCCAGAATTATCATCTCACTACAGGCAGATTGATCGAACAGGCAGCATCCCTTAGGCTAGATTGTAAAATTATATTCCAAAAACTAGAAGCAAATTTTAATGCATGCCATGCTGCTTTTCAGTCCACCCCTAACTCTACCACTATTGCACGTCTCAATAAAGCCAGACTAGATTTCAATTTGTTTCTTACCGACTCTGCCGATAAACTTATCCGCAAACGTCAGCATATATCATACCTCAAAGCCAATAACCCCGACACACCTATGGCACACACATTGCGAGCAATCCACCACCCCAAGACTTCCATACGTGTCTAAAAACAATCCGTGTAACCTATACCAGTAATCCCATTAAAATACTTGAAATGTTTCGCTCTAATCTCGCCAAACCCTACTCACCTTCGCAAGACTTTGACCCTGCTAATGCCGACGCCCTCTTTGCCCGTTGTACCCTCCCAACACTTAACCAAGAACAGCAAGATCTACTTGAGTATCCTATTACAGACATGGAGGTCATAGTAGCTATTAAAGAGTCAGAAACCACATAGAAGACCGGGACTAGATGGGTTTTGGGCGGCTTATTATAAATTATTTGGGCCCATTTTGACGCCTATGTTAACTAGCGCCTTCAATTCTCTGCTAGACGGCCCCTCATTTTGATCTGAAATGCTAACTTCTATAATCTCTAGGTTACCTAAACCTAAATCAGATTCCTCTTCTTGGACCAACTATCGTCCCATCTCTCTCATAAACTGCCAAGCCAAGATTCTCGCAACCCGCTTGAATACCATTATAGGTCTATTAATACACGGTGACCAAATGGGCTTTATACTAATTCGTCAAGCCGGCGACAATGTTAGACGAGCCCTCTTAATTATTATTATTATTATTATACAGGATTTATATAGCGCCAACAGTTTACGCAGCGCTTTACAACATTAGGGAGGACAGTACAAGTACAATACAATTCAATACAGGAGGAATCAGAGGGCCCTGCTCGTTAGAGCTTACAATCTAGAACGGAGGGTCAAGTTATACAAAAGGGTAATAGCTGTGGGGGATGAGCTAATGGAGAAAATAGTGCAGTTGTTAGATGGAGGCAGGATAGGCTTCCCTGAAGAGGAAAGTTTTCAGGGATTGCCTAAATGTTGATACATTTGGAGACAGTCTGACAGATTGGGGTAGGGAATTCCAGAGGATGGGCGAGGCTCGGGAGAAGTTCTGGAGGCAGATATGGGAGGAGGTGATGAGGGAGCTAGAGAGCAGGAGGTCCTGGGAGGAACGGAGAGGGCGATTAGGTTGGTATTTTGAGACTAGGCTAGTGATTTAGCTGGGGGCAGAGTTGTGGATGGCTTTGTAACTTATTGTTAGTATTTTGAATTTAATTCGTTGGGCGAGTGGCAGCCAATGGAGGGATTGGCAGAGGGGGGTAGCAGACACTGAACAGTTTGTAAGGTGGATGAGTCTGACAGCAGCATTCATGATGGACTGAGGGGGATAGTCTATTTAAAGGTAAGCCAATGAAGAGGGAGTTGCAGTAGTCAAAGCGAGAGATAACCAGGGAGTGAATCAGGAGCTTTGTGGTTTCGTTGGTTAGAAAGGGACGTGGTTTAGAGATGTTGCGGAGGTTGAGGGGGCAAGCTTTGGAAAGTGATTGGATTTGGGGCGGAAAGGAGAGTTCAGAATCCAGGATAACACCTAGTACCCTGACATGTGGGGACGGGTGGATGGTTGTGCCATTGCTCTTGACAGACAAGTCGGGGGAAGAGGCACGTGAGGGAGGAAATATTATAAGCTCGGTTTTGGACAAGTTGAGTTTGAGGAAGTGGTGTGACATCCATATAGATATGTCGGTTAGTAAGTTAGTGATGCGTGAGGAGACTGATGGAGTGAGTTGAGGGGTGGAGAGATAGATTTGTGTGTCGTCAGCATAGAAATTATATTGAAAGCCATGAGAGGCTATCAGCTGACACAGGGAAGAGGTGTAGATTGAAAATAAAAGAGGTCCAAGAACAGAACCTTGGGGGACCCCGACAGAGAAGGGAAGAGGAGTGTAGGAAGTAGAATTGTAAGTGACACTGAAGGTGCGTTGGGATAGGTAGGATGAGAGCCACTGAAGAGCACAGTCACGGAGACCGAGGGAGTAAAGTTTATTGAGGAGGGGGTGGTCAACTGTGTCAAAGGCAGCTGAAAGATCCAGAAGTAGGAGTACAGAATAGTGTCCGTTGGTTTTTGCAGTTAGTAGGTCATTTGTGAGTTTTAAAAGAGCAGTTTCTGTGGAGTGTTGAGGGCGAAATCCAGATTGAAGGGGATCAAGAAGGTTGTTTTTAATGAGGTGGTCACTCAGTTGGTTGTAAACCGGGCGTTCAAGGAATTTAGAGGAAAAGGGGAGCAAGGAGATAGGGCGTAGGTTAAGATTGGTAGGGTCCAAGGATGGCTTTTTAAGTATGGGGGTGACCAGTGCATGTTTTAGAGCATTGGGGAAGATGCCAGAGGTGAGGGAGAGATTGAAGATATGGGTTAGAGAGTGTAGGATGGAGTCAGAGGGCGACCATAGCATATGAGAGGGAATAGGGTCCAGGGGACAGGTGGTCAGGTGGGTGATAGAAATGAGTTTAGCAACTTCCTCTGTAGTAGCAGATTTGAATAGGGGGAGTGTCAGTTGTACCTGTTGACATGGGGTCTTAGCTGGGGGAGATACCTGTAGAGCGGAGATTTCATCGTGAATTGTATCAATCTTGTTTTTGAAGTGATTAGCGATCTCCTGGGCAGTGAGTGAGTCAGTGGGTGGAGGCGGTGGAGGACAAAGTAGAGAGTTGAAGGTAGAGAAGAGTTTACGGGGACAAGATGAGAAGGTGTTAATAAGAGCCGTAAAATATGTTTGCTTGGCAGTGTGGAGGAAAGAATAGTATTTTTGGAGGGCAGATTTGTATTGGTTGAAGTCTTTGAGAGACTTAGTCTTGTGCCACAGACACTCAAGAGCGCGACTACGTTTTTTGAGAACTTTAGTGTCATCTGTTTGCCAGGGTTGTAGGGGTCGAGGCCCGATTCTGCATTTAGTGAGGGGAGCGAGCTTGTCCAGGGTGGAGGACAGGGATTTATTGTAGATGGACGTGGCTTGGTTGGGGCAGGACAGGGGAGAGATTTTGTCATAGAGGTGGTCAGTAGCAGAATAGAGGAGAGAGGAGTTGAAGTTGCGAAAATTTCTACGGGTGATGGTTAGGCGTTTGGAGGGAAAGGTGGTGGAAGACAGGGGGAGGGAGAAACTAATAAGGTGATGGTTGGAAAAGGATTGTTTGAGAAGTTGCATGGAGTGCATAGGTAGGAGAATACAAGGTCAAGGGTGTTGCCATCAGAGTGAGTAGAAGCCTGTACCCAGAAGAAGAAGTAGCAGGAGTGTTTGTATTAGCAGGGATGTTGAAATCACCAAGAAGGATTGTGGGAATTTCTGAGGAGAGGAAGTAGGGTAGCCAGGCAGAAAACTCATCAAGGAAAGTTGATAATGGTCCTGGGGGCCAGTAGATCACAGCAATTCTTAGGGAAGTAGGAGAGAATAGATGTATACAGTGGGCTTCAAATGATGAGAGAGAAAAAGAGGGAGGAGAGTGAATAACCTGGAAGGTGCATTGGGGGGATAGGAGGAATCCCACTCCACCTCCCTTGCGTCCATTAGGCCTAGGGGAGTGAGTCCAGTGAAGGCCACAGTGGGATAGGGAAGCAGGAGAAGGGGTGTCATGTTTGTAGAGCCAGGTTTCGGTGAGAGCAAGTAGATTGAAGGAATTAGTGACAAAGAGGTCATAAACAGCAGTGAGTTTGTTGCAGACAGAGTGGGCTTTCCAGAGGGCGCAGGAGAGAGGGAGGCTGGTGTTGGGAAGAAGAGGAATGGAGACTAAATTGCGTAGATTGTGACTACTGCCAGAGGGTGTAGGGTGATGGGTGTGTTGGGCACAGTTAAATAAGGGAGGCCCAGGGTTTGGGGAAATATCTCCAGCGGTTAGAAGCAGAAGAGTAAGGGAGGTAATATAAGAAAATGATTTGTATGAGGGGACATGCTTCAGTATCCTGGGGGGTTTGTTAGCAAGTGGGCTTAGAGTTAGAAAGAGGTGATGAGTGCAGTAATAGGGGGAGGGGAGAAGTGAGGGTGATATGTACAAATTGTGGGGTGGAGCAGAGGGGTGAAGAAAAGAGAGTTTGAGGAGAGAGGCAGCAATTGTGAAAAGGAGAAGAGGTAAAGAGAGCATGTTTCAAAGAGGAAGGTGAGATAATTTGGAATAGAGGTCATCTGCTGTCTGTTGTAGTTTGCTTTGTGCAAATCGCTGAAGTGCAAGAGCAGAAGTGCCACTTATTTAAAGAACCCCACTTCTTTGGAAGAACTACTGTATGTGCAGCCCCCTGTATGTGTTCCCCCGTAAAGAAAGCCTTGTTTTTATACTGTGTGTTGGGTGTGGATAGAATCTGGCAATTAATCAATTAAGAGGGCATATTAGGAACACAGCTAGCAGGGCATAACTTTCACACCACAATCAAACTGCAAGGGGACTAAAAGGCCAAAATTGTAAAGATAAGGGAACCCATAATTTAGGTAAGACTTAATGGCTAAATAAACATTGAAATAATGTGAGCATGGCTACAGATGGAGTTGAAACAGTGGTGACAAACAGATTTACCAAATATGCATTTGAGCAGTCAGTCAATGTTCAGTTTAAAAGGTATGTGGAGGTATAAACGCAGGTTTACCAAATATGCATTTGAGCAGTCAGTCAATGTTCAGTTTAAAAGGTATGTGGAGGTATAAACGCAGGTTTACCAAATATGCAGCCAAGACTAGACGCATCCCAACATGCCTTCTATCCCTTAAAGCGTTTGACTCTGTCACTTAGCCTTATCTACAATACACACTCCAGCCCTGGGGTTTTGGGAACCACTGACCTGGTTCTCCTCCTTATATAATAACCCGCGAGCATACAATAAGTACGCTGGCTATAAATCAGCAATGATTGATATTAGGAGAGGCACTAGGCAGGGTTGTCCCCTCTCCCAGTTATTTGCCCTACTTATTGAACCATTGGCACAACTGATCAGGTCGGACCCTGATGTCAAGGGGATAGAACTGGGAGGTCACCACCACAAAGTATGCCTCTTTGCAGACGATATACTCATCTTTTTAGCCTATCCCCAAATCTCTGCCCCCAATTTACTTGCCATATTAGGGAGCTTTGCCCATATCTTCGGACTGCATGGTAACCCCAAAAAATCAAATGCACTCAACATTTCCCCATCATAGTCAGAACTTCAATAAGCTATGTCCTCACTGCCATTTACTTGGGTGACACATCATCTTCCATATTTAGGGGTACAACTTACTGCCTCTATAACTGATCTCTTTGCTGTTAACTACTTACCCCTTCTAAGACAGGTAACCAGTCTCATGGCACAATGGTCCTCCCTTCCCCTATCCTGGCTAGGTAGGGTTAATGCTACATAAATATCGATACTGCCCAAATTCTTATATCTTTTCAGAGTACTTCCCATCCCTGTACCATCATATTTTTTATGCCTTACGCAACGCAGAATAATGTCCTACATATGGGGTGCTACTAAACCTTGCATCCCTAAATCTACTCTGTATCTTTCTAAACTGAGTGGTTGTCTGGGAATTCCAAATTACTCATCCTAATTTTACACAGTGCAACTCGCACAACTGCCCAAGTATCACGCGGTGAACAAAACGCCACTGTGGGTAGCAGTCAAATCTGTTGACTGCGACCCCATTTCGGTAGGAAACATGCTGTGGCTTCAACCGAAAGACAGAGCTTCCATTTTAAACCCCATTACTAAAACATTCCTTAACCATTTGGGACAAATTTGGAGACACACGTAATCTCCAATCTCCCCATAACCCCCTCCTCAGGAACCCAGCATTTTATCCAACCCGGGAATCTCCTGCTGCATTCACAGCCTGGTCCGTAGCTAACCTATTCAGACTCCACAAACTGGTCTCTAACAATACTATCCATATGTTTCCTACTCTAGGCAAGTCTTATGCTTTTCCTAGGTCTGAACTATTTCGCTACTTGCAAATAAATTTTTTTTACATGCCATGTCTTAGCACAAGATCTTTACTAAGTCAGATGACACAATTTAAACGCATTTGCAAGAGTGACCCACATATTAGGGGACTCATATCAATTTTATACCAACAATTAAATGCAATTTCAAACAATGCACCGCCATCTTACACCATTAATTGAGATCGCAGATTGGTCCAGTATCTGGACGACCACTAAATCCTCTCCCAATATCTTGGCAATTGAAACTAACTATAAAGTCCTACCACGATGGTGTCTTGTACCGGTGAGGATTGCAAAATATGTCCCATCATATCAAGGGACATGTTTTTGAGGCTGCTCAGATCCAGGCACCCACATACACATGTGGTGGCAATGCCAGGTTACGCAAGAATTCTGGAAGAACATCTTTGCTATAGCCTCTGAAGCCCTAGAAACCAATATTCTTCCTGACCCGGCAACAGCCCTCCTAAACCTTAAACCAGCAGAGCTCAATTCCAATTACTTGTACAACTTACCACTGTGGCCAAAGAAACCATACCCAAGGCATGTAAACTCAAACTTTGGTTGTGGCTGAAGCTAAAGATAGGATGAATAGGGCCCTTATCTTTGCTAAAATGCCATTGAAAATGATAAGATACGGAAATATAGGGGGGCGTGACCGGAAGCCGCACTGAATGGCAGCCTGATTCCTCTGCTCTCTCTCAGCCCGGGAAAAAACGGCGCATAGGGGACTCCACACAGCACTCATATGGGCAAATCCAGGACCACCAGATCCGCGGCAGCCAGGGGATCATCCTTACCCCCTCCGGGACCCTCCTCAGACCTCCGGTCCTTCTTTCCGCCGACGGACATGCCACAGACCGGAACAGCCAAGATGGCGCCGGATCCCCCTGCGGCCTACCTTCAGAGATCCGCCCGGATCTCTCCAACACCTCACCTACCACAGCGGACATCTATAGACCCCGGATCTGCTCCACTGGACAGCACAATCGGACCCTGTAATCCGGGAGCGGTGAGTCCCCCATCCAGATCCTCACCTCATGAGGCTACGCAGCATGGCCCCCAGGACACCATGACTCCCTCCCTCCCCCAGCAGTACACTCAGTGCTCGGAAGCGTTCCCCCGCTTGCTGAGAACAGCATCAGACCCATGTCTGCACGGCACTGAACCGGACTCCCCAACCTCCTCAGTCCTCTCTATGGACTTTCCGGCTCTGCCGGCCCCCATGCACCCAGCTAGCTGCATCCTTCCGGAACCTGCTGCGAGCTCAGCATCCTATAGCCACACAGAGCCTGCTTCACCACCACCAAAGGCCCAAAAAATGGCGCTCCCACAGGCACTTGACTTGCCCAGAGACTGGACAATACCACAGGCCACCTATGCCCAAAAAGTGAGTCTACCCGGCCCCCGCTTTCAGAGGATGGATGCAACAGGGGCCAACCCACCTGCCCAGACTCCAACCTGGAGTGAACCCTGGGACTCCCCACCGGGAACTGCACACCAGGCCTTGGGCCTCACCGCATCAGGCCCCCCACCTTTACCACCCCGCACACCCCCGGCGCAGTGGTCCGCACTACCAGAGCACCCCCAATCAGCACCCCCACAATGGCAAACCTATTTGCAAGCAATCCCCACTAAAGAGTACTTCCGACAGTTAATAGAGGACGTAAAGTCCACGTGTCGCTCGGAAATACAAGTGCTCCAGTCAGGCCTCAAACACCTAGCCGACAGAGTGGAAATGGCTGAAGAAGAGATCCAAGAGACCAAGCTTGCAGTCCACAGAACCCAACTCCAGGGAGCAGACCATCACACCATGCTAAGAGACATGCAGCGTCACATGGAAGACTTGGACAACAGAGGACGCAGGAACAACATACGGGTGAGAGGAATTCCAGAAGTTGAAGGCCCAGAAGACATTCAACATATTCTACAAGACGTGTTTAACAATCTCTTGGGAGAACCAGTCACCAAGTTCATAGAAATGGACAGAGCCCACCGAGCCTTGCGACCCAAGAATGCCACTACGCAACCAAGAGACATTATCTGCAGGATTAACTCCTACCCCTTGAAAGAGGACATTATGCGACAAGCTCGCTTAGCACGCAGAGTGACTTACAAAAATGCTCAGGTGCAGCTATACCCTGATCTCTCATGGATCACATTACAGAAGCGAAGACTCCTTCAACCACTACTACGCATTTTACAAGAAGAAAATATCCCCTATCGCTGGGGTTTCCCCTTCAGCCTTACAGCCAAAAACCAAGGCAAATCTGCGGTTCTACGTTATCCGGAGGACCTACAAGCCTTCTGCAATACAGTGGGAATATCCGTCCCCCGTCTCCCAGAATGGGACCTGATCACCAATCTACCCGCACCACCCGCAACTTGGCAGAAAGTTTCCTCATCCAACAGATCCCGAAACAAAGATGCTTCACGCAAGAGTACCAAGCACGGAAATGGCTGACTTCAGATGTACCGACAGCATCTTAAGGATGCCTTCCAATGGCTTTTTTGACCGCCAGACAATACTGGTGAATTTGCCCTGGACATTATAGTTTACTTAGTCCCCCCCTTGTTGCGCCCTCAGTTTACATTTTAGTTTACATTACGGGCACATCTCCGCGGAGATTCGAGAGAGTAGGAGATATCACTTTTGACCACCCCCCTCCTGGTTAGCTGATAGCAGTTGTAGTTGTTTTACAGTTCGTGTTTTCTATGACCAAATTAGGGCTCCCTTGCATCCACCCGACGGGTCCTTCTGGGCCGCAGCTGGGAGGATCCTTGGAATCCCGTACTGACCTAGGCCTTTCTGCCTCTCGAGGTCGTTTGATAATGGACCGAATTTATACCCGTATGATTTGTACTAATCACATGTTTTTCTTTCTTCTTCTCTCTCCCTTCCCCCCCCCCTCTCTACCCGTCTCCCCCCCCCACCTATCCGCCATTATGTGACTCAACGGATAACCCGTGGAATCCACCTGGCTCCTCCCTCGGGGTATGTGCACAGCCAACCCACCGCCTTCTGAACATCCTCTCCACATCAGGTAAGACAACTACCCACCCCAGACTAACACTATGGCTAAGATCCTATCTTTAAATGTTCACGGCCTAAATTCTGATAAAAAGAGACATCTGGCGATGAGGGAATTTAAACAATCTGGAGCAGATATTGTTTTTGTCCAAGAAACACACTTTGATAAGGGGGGCTCATTTTCATTTGCTTCCAAGCATTTCTCCCAAATATACCACTCTTCAGGTCCACATAAACGGGCAGGGGTCGCCATCCTCATTAAAAATGGATCCCCCTTTAAATGTACGGCGCAATATAGCGATCCACATGGCCACTTTGTCATCCTTCAAGGACAGTGGCAAAAACAGGCACTTACTCTCTGCACCCTCTATGCCCCCAATATTAAACAATATAACTTCCTGACTAAAGTATTTACCCGACTCTTTAAATCTGAACATGAGATACTAGTAGTGGGGGGCGATTTTAATCTAACTCACTCAACAACTGCGGATCGTCAGGTGGTGGGCCCCAGGGCAATACCGGCTCGTGCCCTACGGGACTCGAAGCTATTCCGCAGACTCTCTAGACGCTATGCTCTCTTCGATGCCTGGAGGGCTCTCCATCCTGGCGACCGGCAATACACGTTCTACTCAGCCCCCCACCAAATACACTCACGCATCGACTACTTCTTCATAAATAATACTGCGCTTAGACACACAAAAGAAGCAAAGATACTACCGATCTCATGGTCTGATCATGCACCTATATCACTTAAATTAGAACTAGGTTCCACCGCCTATAGGCCATACAATTGGAAACTAAATACATTCCTCCTTCAGCACATCCCATCGAAAACAGAATTAATATCCACTCTAACTCACTATTTTGCAGAAAACAATACCCCTGACATATCTACATCTACACTATGGGAAGCCCACAAGGCCGTGATCCGAGGCAGATGCATGGCACTGTCCTCTGCTATGAAAAAAGATGCCCTGGCCACAAAACTTCAAACCGAAAAAGAACTTAGGGCTTTAGAAAACCAACTACAACGGTCACCAACTCTAACCCTTCTTAAAAAAGTCGTAAAACTGCGAACAACATTGAGCGATTTGGCAATGGGGCGGGTAGAAAAAGCCATCCTCAGACTAAGACAATTGTACTATGATAAAGGCAACAAAGCACACTCCTTACTAGCGAAAAAACTACGCGATAACTCACATATCCACACCACACCAAATTAAGACTAAATCAGGCTCCCTACTATCCCACCCCAAGGACATCGCTGATACCTTTGCGGACTACTATCAGGACCTCTACAATAATCCTAATATCCCTAGTAATCCCGCCCCCCCAGACCTTCTCCACCGAATGCAGCGCTATTTGGCGGAGAGTGGAGTCCCACAGCTCCAAAATTCTGACCTGACAACTTTAAACATGCCGATCACTGAAGAGGAAATAGAACAGACTATAAAGACTCTCCCGTCACGCAAGGCCCCCGGACCAGACGGACTACCCTACGAATATTACAAAGCAGTCCTCCCCATCCTCTTACCACATATGTGCAAACTCTTTAATGCCTTTTACCGAGACTCCCCCATCCCGTCAGACATGCAGCGCTCATTTATCACTCTGATCCCTAAACCAGAAAAAGACCCTACCCTATGTGCCAACTATAGACCTATTGCCCTGCTGAACTCAGACCTAAAAATTTTCACTAAACTATTATCAATACGGTTGAACATGATCCTCCCATCCCTAATTCACAAGGACCAAGTGGGCTTTGTCCCCCTTAGGCAGGCAGGAGACAACACCAGGAAGGTGATTGATCTGGTGGATGTGGCGAATAGGGAGAAAACGGCGGCTCTGCTACTCAGCCTAGATGCCGAAAAGGCCTTTGACCGACTTGGGTGGCCCTTCCTGTTCGCCACATTACAACACGTGGGATTTCGGGGACCATTCCTGAGAGCCATTAAACATCTCTATACAAATCCCTCTTCACAGGTCAGAACTCCCTTTGCCATCTCTTCAGCTTTTTCGATAACAAACGGCACTCGACAGGGATGCCCATTGTCACCCCTGCTATTTGCATTATGTGTCGAACCCCTGGCGGCCTCTATCCGAGGTAATCAGGATATTCGGGGGATCTCTGTTAGGGGTCGGGAGTTCAAGATCTCGTTGTTCGCGGACGACGTGATCCTTACCCTGACCCAACCCAGAGTCTCCCTACCAAATTTACACGCAGAACTGGACAAATATGGAGCCCTGTCGGGCTATAAAATTAATACCTCTAAATCAGAGGCCCTCCCAATCAACATCTCGGACACGGAAACGACACACCTGAAAGCAAACTTCACATATCACTGGAAAACCACTTCCTTGAAATACCTAGGGGTACACATCACTACAAAATTTAACACTTTATATCAGGAAAACTTTCCCCCCATATACCGCTCCATCAGAGCCCTGCTAACATCTTGGAAAAAACATCACATCTCCCTACTAGGTCGGATCGCGTCGATTAAGATGACAATCCTCCCGAAACTGCTCTACCTTTTCCAAACTCTACCCGTCCCTGTCCCCCACAGCCACTTGAGTAAACTGCAATCTGACCTTTTTAAATTTACCTGGAACTACAAAAGACATAGGGTTCCTCGGTCGGTAATGATGGTGGCACGCTCAGATGGAGGTCTCGCGTTCCCCAACCTCATTAAATACTATCAAGCCACCCAACTACAAGCTATAGCCTCCTGGTTCACTCAACGGTCCTATAATAGGTGGACAGAGATTGAAAAAATATGGTTAGCCCCGACCCACCCTAATAACCTACTATGGAACGCGAGGGCGGAGGTCCCCCCCGAGCGCTTACTGGGAGCCGTGTCCCATCTTCGCCGACTGTGGTACAAATTATCAAATGTACATGAATTGTCCTCAGAAAAATCGGTCCTAACATCCTTCATCTATAACCCCAAAATTCCAGACAGCCTTACTCGCCAGATGTCTCACCCGTGGTCGTCGCGGAACCTTTTCCACTACGGACACATAGTAGATCCTAGAACCCGCAGACTATTGCCCTACTCTGATCTCCAAACAAAATATGACCTTCCACGTCAGGCCTTCTACAGCTACCTGCAAATACGCCATTATGCCCTGTCCATAGCGTCTGACCTACAGTTCTCTCCTCCAACGCCTTTCGAAAACCTGATTATGGGAGGCACGGCCCAGAAGGGCCTAATCTCTGATATTTACAAAATAATAAATGCCTACCCATTAGAAACTAAGGGTAAGCATGCTTACATGATCAGGTGGGAAAAAGCCCTCGAGGAGGAACTTCCCATGGAGCAGTGGCAGACGATATGGACCCAGGCGGCAAAAAGTTTACTTTGTACCCTATACAAGGAGAATGCTTATAAAATCCTCCTATACTGGTATATGACTCCGGACACCCTCCACGCCATATACCCCTCCAGTTCCGACCGCTGCTGGCGATGTCAGAAAGAAAGGGGAACACTCCTTCACATATACTGGAGCTGTCCATTGATTACCCCCTATTGGGCTGAGGTCCACCAATTGCTGACCGGTCTTTTGAAGGTTCAGGTTCCCATGACTCCCAAGTCCTTTCTTCTAGGAGTCCTACAACTAAAAATCCCTAAGACATACAAAAAATTAATGCGTCATATTCTCACATCGGCACGCTGCCTTATCGCCCTAAATTGGAAACCCCCCCCCCCCCCCACTCCTGAAGCCCTATACGCCAGGATTAAAGATGTGGAGTTGATGGAGAAGATGACGGCCAGAATACAGGACAGGCTGGAAGCACATAATAAAGTATGGGAGTTGTGGCACCTTCGGGAGGACCCACCTTGAACAAGTAAACAAGTCACTGTAATAACCACCTCCCCCCCCCTTCTTTACCTTTCTTCCCTTCTCCCCCCGCTTTCTTTCTTTTTGTATTGAATGTTTTAATAACTTGTACGGTTTTGAACAATGGTATATACTATGTAATCTTGTAATACAAATATAACAATAAAATGTTATTTGGAAAAAAAAAAAAGATACGGAAATATAAAAAAAATATGGCAACCTTGGATCAGGCACCGTTTACCCTCCGAATTTGACAAGTCCTTATTATATTACAAGTCCTTATTTATTGCCTTGGTAAATGAACTTCTTTTCTACCTGCTTAGAGTATATCCTAATCTGGAACCGCACTACCGTCCTGGGAGGTTTCTCTCCCTCTGAATCCATCCCCCCCTTTCTCTCTCTGTCTGACCCTCTTGGTGTGGGCGATCTACAGGGACACCCACTCTCGCAGAACCCTAAACTAGCTCACACTCACTCCTCCTTCTTTCACCCCCCTTATTTTCCTACTCCACCCTCACCCACATGAAACATCTATATGGGATATCATCTCCTTTTCCAAGTTACAACCTAGAAATGGGTTTAATACCTATTCAACTTGAGATTTTTGATTGATACGTGATATTTTTATATCCTGCATGATCGTAGGTAGAGGTATATGTTTCGTACACCTGTATTCCTCGACTCATCCCTGGCGAGGGTGAAATTACTTATGTTTGTTATCTTGAATACTCAATGTATGATGGTTCTCATTTATTTATGTGCCTACTTGACTTTCGAAAATCAATAAAATCTATTGACAAGAAAAACTTAACATAAATAAATCACCAGGATCAAATGGCTTACACCCATCGGGTGATAGCTAGTCCGGTGTTCCTAATTTTTATGGACAGTTTGCGGACAGAAATTGTACCAGCTGAAAAGTCAACGTGGTACCAATATTTAAGAAGGGACAGAGACATATACCTGGAAACTACAGGCCAATCAGTCTAACATCAATAGTTTGTAAATTATTGACATGGATGATCAGGGACTATATACAAGAATTTGCTGATGAAAACAGTATCATTAGTAGTATCCAGCATGGATTCATGAAGGATTTTTCTTGTCAGTCAGATCTGTTAACATTCTATGAACAAGTGAGCTGCGACCTAGATAAAAGTAGGCTTGTGGACATGGTATATCTGGATTTTGCAAAGGCATTTGATATAGTTCCCCAAAAATGTTTACTTTACAAACTGAGGTCTTTCAGCATGGACCATAGGGTATGTACCTGGATAGAAAACCACAGGGGCATGTCCAAACGGTGGTGATAAATAGTGAGCACTCAGAATGGGCTGAGGTGGTAGGTGGTGTCCCCCAAAGATATGTCCCGGGACCAATTCTGTTTAATTTATAAATGATATAGAGGTTGGTATAAATAGCTCGATCTCAGTGTTTGCTGACGATATAAAGCTAAGCAGGGCAATAACTTCACAACAGGATGTGGAAACATTACAAGAGAACCTCAATAAAATAACGGGTTGAGCAACTACATGGCAAATGAGGTTGAATGTTGAAAAAAGTTAATGCATTTGGGTGCTAAAAACATGAATGCAAGTTACTCGCTAGGAGGAGAACCTTTGGGGGGATTCAGGATGCAAGTAGATGTCAGGCTCAGCAAGGGCATGCAATGCCAAGCTGCTGCAAGCAGAGCAAGCAGGATATTAGCATGCATAAAAAAACTGGGTTTACTCCAGAGATAAAACTATAATTTTGCCACTTTACAAGATTTTGGTTAGGCCGCATCTTGGTATGCTGTCCAGTTCTGGCCACCAGTCCTCATGGAGGGATGTCCTGGAAATGGAGAGAGTCCACAGAAGGGCAACAACGCTAATAAAGGGACTGGAGGACCTTAGTTATGGGGAAAGACTAACAAGCATTAAACCTATTCTCTCTGGAGAACAGACACTTGAGGAGTTATGATAGCGATATACAAATACCTTACTGGTGACCTTAGCATAGGGAATTAAAACTTTTCAGTGGGAGGAAGTTTAAAAAGACATGCAGCCATTTATTGAAACTGGAGAAGTGGTTTAACCTTAAACGGTGTATAGGGTAAAGATACTGTCAGAGCAGTGGGGATTTGGAACTCCCTTCCACAAGCAGGGGGTGTCGCTATTTAAAAAAAACGGGATATGGGATTTAATATTGACATACACACACACACCACAGGTTTAACAGGACGGACTGGTCTCTTTATTCAACCTTAACAACTTTGCAACTATGTAAGAGCTAGAGGATCTCTGCTTCTAGCAACAAACAGAGGTACAGTATCTCAAAAAAGTGAGTACACCCCTCACAATTTTGTAAATATTTTATTATACCTTTTCATATGACAACACTGAAGAAATGACACTTTGCTACAATGTAAAGTAGTGAGTGTACAGCTTATGTAACAGTGTACATTTGCTGTCCCTTCAAAATAACTCAACGCACAGCCATTCATTTCTAAACTGCTGGCAACAAAAGTGAGTACACCCCTAAGTGAAAATGTCCAAATTGGGCCCAATTAGCCATTTTCCCTCCCCGGTGTCATGTTACAAGGTCTCAGGTGTGAATGGGGTGCAGGTGTGTTAAATCTGGTGTTATCGCTCTCACACTGGTCACTAGAAGTTCAACACGGCACCTCATGGCAAAGAACTCTCTGAGGATCTGGAAAAAAAGAATTGTTGCTCTACATTAATACAGCCTAGGCTATAAGAAGATTGCCAAGACCCTGAAACTAACCTGCAGCATGTTGGCCAAGACCATACAGCGGTTTAACAGGACAGGTTCCACTCAGAACAGGCCTTGCCATGGTCGACCAAAGAAGTTGAGTGCACGTGCTCAGCGTTATATCCAGAGGTTGTCTTTTGGAAATAGACGTATGAGTGCTGCCAGCATTGCTGCAGAGGTTGAAGGGGTGGGGGTCAGCCTGTCAGAGCTCAGACCATATGCTGCACACTGCATCAAATTGGTCTGCATGGCTGTCATCCCAGAAGGAAGCCTCTTCTAAAAATGATACACAAGAAAGCCCCCAAACAGTTTGCTGAAGACAAGCATACTAAGGATATGGATTACTGGAACCGTGTCCTTTGCTTTGGTCTGATGAGACCAAGATAAACTTATTTGGTTCAGATGGTGTCAAGCGTGTGTGGAGTCAACCAGGTGAGGAGTACAAAGACAAGAGTGTCTTGCCTACAGTCAAGCATGTTAGTGGGAGTGTCATGGTATGGGGCTGCATGAGTTCTGCGGGCACTGGGGAGCTACAGTTCATTGAGGGGAACCATGAATGCCAACATGTACATACTGAAGCCAAGCATGATCCCCTCCCTTCAGAGACTGGGCTGCAGGGCAGTATTCCAACATGATAGGGACCCCAAACACACCTCCAAGACGATCACTGCCTTGCTAAAGAAGCTGAGGGTAAAGGTGATGAACTGGCCAAGCATGTCTCCACACCTAAACCCTATTGAGCATCTGTGGGGCATCCTCAAACGGAGGTTGGAGGAGCGCAAGGTCTTTAACATCCACCAGCTTTGTGATGTCATCATGGAGGAGTGGAAGAAAAATCCAGTGGCAACCTGTGAAGCTCTGGTGAACTCCATGCCCTAGAGCAGGGGTCCTCAAACTTTTTAAATAGGGGGCCAGTCCACTGTCCCTCAGATTGTTGGGGGGCCGAATCAATGCAGCCGCACCAGTTCCCAGCAATGCAGCCTCACCAGTGCCCAGCAATGCAGCCTCACCAGTGCCCAACAATGCAGCCAGTCTGACCAGTGCCCAGCAGCGCAGCCAGTCTGACCAGTGCCCAGCAGCGCAGCCAGCCTGACCAGTGCCCAGCAGCGCAGCCAGCCTCTCCAGTGCCCAGCAAGGCAGCCAGCCTCTCCAGTGCCCAGCAAGGCAGCCAGCCTCTCCAGTGCCCAGCAAGGCAGCCAGCCTCTCCAGTGCCCAGCAAGTCAGCCAGCCTCTCCAGTGCCCAGCAAGACAGGCAGCCAGCCTCTCCAGTGCCCAGCAAGGCAGCCAGCCTCTCCAGTGCCCAGCAAGACAGGCAGCCAGCCTCTCCAGTGCCCAGCAAGGCAGCCAGTGCCCAGCAAGGCAGCCTGACTTGTGCCCAGTAATGCAGCCTGACTTGTGCCCAGTAAAGCAGTCTGACCAGTGCCCAGTAATGCAGCCTGACCAGTGCCCAGTAATGCAGCCTGACCAGTGCCCAGTAATGCAGCCTGACCAGTGCCCAGTAATGCAGCCTGACCAGTGCCCAGCAAGGCAGCCTGATCAGTGCCCAGCAAGGCAGCCTGATCAGTGCCCAGCAAGGCAGCCTGATCAGTGCCCAGCAAGGCAGCCTGATCAGTGCCCAGCAAGGCAGCCTGATCTGTGCCCAGCAAGGCAGCCTGATCTGTGCCCAGCAATGTAGCCTAACCTATGCCCAGTAATGCAGCCTGTCCTGTACCCAGTAATGCAGCCAGCCTCTCCATTGTCCAGTTATGCAGCCTGACCTGTGCCCAGTTATGCAGCCTGACCTGTGCCCAGTTATGCAGCCTGACCTGTGTCCAGCTATGCAGCGTGATCTGTGCCCAGCAATGCAGCGTGATCTGTGCCCAGCAATGCAGAGTGATCTGTGCCCAACAATGCAGAGTGATCTGTGCCCAGCAATGCAGAGTGATCTGTGCCCAGCAATGCAGAGTGATCTGTGCCCAGCAATGCAGCCAGCCTGTCCAGTGCACAGGGATTAGGGAGAGGAGCGCCGCGGGACTTACCGCTATGAACAGGCAGCCGCAAGGAGAATCCTTGTGAAGCTTTCCCGCGCTGGAGTGGGCTCTGTGTCTCCGCCCCCACTCTGGACAGTGCCCGAAATTAGTACCGTTTCCCCCTATGAAGCGGGGTCCGCAGGGAAAGCATCTCTCCGGGCGGACCGTTGTGGGGGCTCCAGTGCCCGAAAGGCAGGGAGGGCCGGGTAAAAGACCTTGGCGGGCCGTATTCGGCCCGCGGGCCGTAGTTTGAGGACCCCTGCCCTAGAGGGTTAAGGCAGTGCTGGAAAATAATGGTGGCCACACAAAATATTGACACTTTGGGCCCAATTTAGACATTTTAACTTGTGTACTTAATTTTGTTGCCAGCGGTTTAGACATTATTGGCTGTGCCTTGAGTTATTTTGAGGGGACAGAAAATTTACACTGTTATACAAGCTGTACACTCGCTACTTTACATGGTAGCACACTAAAAGATATAATAAAATATTTACAAAAATGTCAGGGGTGTACTCAGTTTTGTGAGATACTGTAGCTTGCTGTTGTATCTGGTTTCCTTTCTTGACCATATTCCGTGAACAGTCAAGGGTTGGAAGATTCCTCCACAGTCTTGCACCTGTTATAAGAACTTTCCAGTTGTAACGGAGGAAAGATTTTGCAATTGTTAGAACTGGAATGGTGATCCAGCAGAACAGAGAAGTTCTTGTTTGGCTAGATAGGAACATTTGTCCTTGGAGGCCAGGGAAAACACCGGATTCTTCCATGCTAGCAGAATGCTTTTATGGAGAGCTCCTGAGAGGAATTGGGCAAAAAGTACTGTCTCAAAGGAGACGACCATTAGACCCCCCAGAACTCTCATAGCGAATCTCACTGTGGGATTTCTTTTGGATCTCAGTTGTCTAGCATGAGCTCTTAAAGAAAAAACATTTCCAGGATCAGACCCATGTATTCAGGCCCGGACTGGGACAAAAATAGGCCTGGGCATTTTAAACTGGGCAGCCCAATAGGGAAATAGGGCGGAGATGTGGGGTAATCGTTTGCGGGGTGGTTGGTGACCAGATATTCATTCTGAGAGGTGTGTAGTTTGGTAAATTCTGTGCTTACCCGGATAACTAATTAAACCGTACCATGTAAACTAAAATATAAAAAAATTATATTAATTATATAAATGCAGCAATCTTAAAGAATTAAATACTTAATCCATAAACAATACATATACACAAACAAAGATGCGCAAAAACTAAAACTAATTATGTGACCAGTGACCAACAAGTGAATGAAATGATCACATAAGTGAATAAATAATTAAACCCAATAATTATAATTCATTGATTAGGGTGCAAAAAAACTATGTGTATCAAAAAATTATTTAATATAGTGAATGATAAATAATTCAAAAAACTAAATGTGACATAAAACTAGGTTTTTTGCACCCTAATCAATGAATTATAATTATTGGGTTTAATTATTTATTCACTTATGTGATCATTTCATTCACTTGTACACGGACAGCCCCAGACCAGTATGGGACAGCCCAAAACAAGTGCACGGACAGCCCCAGACCAGTACACAGTCCCAGACCAGTAATAGACAGCCCCCGACCAGTACACAGACAGCCCCCGACCAGTACACAGACAGCCCCCGACCAGTACACAGACAGCCCCTGACCAGTACACAGACCAGTACACAGACAACCCCAGACCAGTACACAGACAACCCCAGACCAGTACACAGCCCCAGACCAGTACACAGCCCCAGACCAGTACACAGCCCCAGACCAGTAATAGACAGCCCCAGACCAGTAATAGACAGCCCCAGACCAGTAATAGACAGTCCCAGACCAGTACACAGCCCCAGACCAGTACACAGACAGCCCCAGACCAGTAAAGTAGAAAGCCCCAATCCACTCCCCTTCCTCGCCACTACAGATGTAACGCACTTTTTTTTTCAGTGTGCTCACCTTCCTCCCTGTGCAGCCATCAGTGTCCCGGCCGGTGTTAGGAGAGAGGCTGCCGCCGTCTCTTCGAGTGCAGCCATAGCTCCAGCGCGCCCAGCCCACGAGGTGTCTGTCCAGTGCAGGCGCTTCCTGCATGTCAAAAGGAGCCTTCTCTCCCGCCTCCTTCTGCACCTCGTAAGTGTGCTGGTGCCCGGCCCTGCTGTAGGAAAGCCCGTATAGCGGGAGGTGAGCGATGGTCGTGGTCTGTGTTAACCCTGTCCGGACCATGGTCGCCGCTTACCTCCTGCCGTGCGGCCCAGTCAAGAAGCTGCTCCTAAAAAATGCGGCCCAGGGACATCAGCCCATCGGGCAAATGCCCGGTGTGCCCTATGGCCAGTCCGGGCCTGCATGTATTCTAGGCCCAGGGAAGCCTGAAAAGCAGATATGTTGAAACTGGTCACCAAGCCACAGTTCAGGAGCAGCTGGATTGTCTTTCACATTCACAGAGAGCTGTAAGGGAGATGAATGAAACCTTCAGTAGAAAAGCATCTAGATAGCCTGTCACCTGTGTGCCATAAGTTCCGGGGCAAGCAAAGGTACAAAGACCCTTCTGAACACTCTGGGAAAATAGGATAAGCCAAAGGGCAGTGCTACAAATTGGAAGTGGTTGTCTGCCACTGCAAAGCATAAAAATTACTAATGAAGTTTATGAATGGGAACATGCAGATAGGCATCTTGGATGTCCACAGATGCCACTTATTCCCCTTGTCTCAGAGAGGCAATTACTGAACCTACGGATTCCATGTGAAATTTTGGAATTTGAAGGAATTTTTTGAGGGATTTTAAGTCCAGGATAGGACCAATACCATTGTTGGGCTTTGGTACTGTCAACAATTTGAGTAGAATCCCTTGGACCTGTCTTGTGGCAGTACTGGTACAAATCCCTGGGTGGTTCAGGGCTTTCTGCAGACCCAACTGTTCTTGTACATGTTTTGGTTGATTAAAAAAAAAGCTGTGAAGCAATAGTTTTGAACTGTATTTGAAACCACAGGTATGGGACCCAGAGAATTGCAGACAATTACAAATATTACAAATATTATCCCACTCTTAGGAGTGAGGGTACTCCGTTGTGAAGAGGGCTTTGGGGAAGGCTTTTTGGCCTCTGTGGGCCATGCTTTGTACCAAAAGGAAGAACTTATCGTTATGAACTTGAAGCCTGGTTGGAAGTGCAAAACTTTTACAGGCCACGTCTGCTGTCCTAGCCTTTAGCCATAAAATTATGTACATATGAATGGAGATTAGAGCTATTCTGGATACTTGTCTCATGACATGTTTTAAGGCATCTACATAAAAAAGAACAGAAGGCAACTGTTCAACAAAATAGAGGTCTTCTGCACACAGACACTGACTCTCCGTTTCATGAATGTAAATGAAATGAGTAAAAGCTGGCTTCAGCTTCTGTTCTCCACCCGTAGAGGACACCTCAGATGCATTTCACCCTTATTGGGGACTAATCGTAAAGTTCTCTACAGGTGGAGAGCATGAGCTGAAGCCATATTTTACTCATTTCAAGCTAATTTCATGCAACAGGGAGTTAAACATTTCATATTCTGATATATGCCCACTGTACCACGTACTTTGTTTGAAAAAGTATCCGGTTCTCTTTGTATTGCTTCCTTTGTGTGAAATCTCTGGTGTTCCTGCCAGTCCTTCTGTTTTCCTATTAAAGACTGACTACACTAAATAAGTGAACACAGCAAGGTCAGTTCTCTAGATGTGCTGGAACTCAGTGTGCTCTCCTCCAATGATCAGACTTGTCCTGACACCCCCCCTGCACAGCCTTTCACTGGGAAGATCAGTGTGCCGCTGTTTCTCCTTCCCCCAGCTCTTATGCAGCTGAGAGCAGAGGGAATGTGATCTCTTATAAAAAAGGGAAAAAAAGGTATTTATAATTTTTTTTAAAATAAACAAATGTTTTGCCTTTCATTACAATTTTAAACTGAATGGATTGTTTTACAAGGTGATCGTGTACAATCACTTTAATGTCTGTGTGCAGACGACCGCCATTTACTTGAAGTTTACTAGAGCTTGATCAGCTGATCCTGTTCACATGCTGATCCAACTGATACAGGTTTTGACTGCATGTCAGACTGCAACTAACTGGACTAGGGCAATGATTAACCAACATTACCCTGTATTTCAGAATCATGCTGTTGCAGAGCAATAACAAGAATTGCCTTCTAACAATGAAAATATTACCGCTCAAATGCCACCCAAACCGGTATCAACAACTATAAGAAATAATCGGCTGACTAAATAGGTACCTCATCCACATGTATTACCATCTACCAAAAAAACATTTAATTCCAGACTTTACTGGTAACAGAGAGAGATGGTTACACAAGTATTAAAAATATATGTATTTATTACAAAATCAAATTCAAATTATTGTTAGCATTAATAGCAAAGAAATGGCCTATTCAAAAAAAAGAGAAAACATATGAATAAGCAAAATATCATATAATACATAGAGACTTAGATATACAGTTGTGCTCATAAGTTTACAAACCCTGGTAGAATGTATAATTTCTTGGCCATTTTTCCGTGATACAAAACACAAGGCCAAGTCGACCTGTCATTGGCTACAGCAGAATAAAGTGAAGGTTCTGCTATCTCAGTCTCCTGCCCTCAATATCATTGAGCCACTCTGGGGAGATCGCAAACGTGCAGTTCACGCAAGACAGCCCAAGAATTTACAGGAACTGGAGGATTAGGCAGCTTTACCATCTGAGAAGATAAAAAGCCTCATCCACAAATACCACAAAAGACTTCAAGCTGTCATTGATGTTAAAGGGGGCAATACACAGTATTAAGAACTGGGGTATGTAAACTTTTGATCAGGGTCATTTGGGTAGTTTGTGTTGTCGTTATGATTTTAAAAAGAGTAAAGTTTTTGTGTTATCATTCATATTCTCTGAAAAATGGCAAAGAAATCATAAATTCTGCCAGGGTATGTAAACTTATGAGCACAACTGTAATTACTGAGCATATTTTGTCACACTTACGCATCACATTCAGAATATAGCTCTCAGATGGCGACAGGATATTCAACGTGGATATATTTCAAGTTCAAAATGTAGTCAATAAGAATTAGTAAATAGGTGGACCTTACAGCAAAAGAAATATAAAAATACGGAAAATTTCCACAAGCCTGCTATGCAGATATCAAAATTTTCTGCAATCAGAATCAACACAGGAGGGGAAAGAAGGGAGGGGAAAAGGGGAAGCAGAGGAAAACCAGGGGAAAGGAGAAATTGCAGGATTATGGTATTCCAAACTTGCAGATGTGATAGAGGCCCCGGCTGGCAAATATCTTTAAAGATATTAAACCACATTAATGTAACCATCCCTTCACCAGGAGGGCCCAATTCCTTCTATCCCATACCAATCATAGACTTCTTACCTTCCGAACATCCAGCCTCCACATGCCATCTCTCGAAAAATGACTCCCACCTATCGCCTTATAAAGCCAGATCGATGCCAAATCTCAGCAGCCTCATCCTCCTATAGGAGAGCGGATTACCCATGAGATCAAACTGTGTCCAGCTCAAAGTGCATTCTCAGTCCCCATAGCCGTCACAACACACTATGTCTCCGCAGCCATCACACATACTCTCTGCTCCCAACCGCCACCAAGCGGAGAGCAGTGCAGCTGCAATCCCCAGCATGGGCCGCCATGCGCCGCGGCCAGTCAATCTGCACCGCATAACCAGCCCACCAATCATCGACACTGTGGCATAGGCCATCCACCATCATATCGCCGCGCATGTGCAGAGCGGTGCTTTTACACGCCGTCTGGAGAGGGCACTTGATCCGACCTATCAAACACAACATCAGAGCCCCAGCCATGCTGCCGCTCGACCAATCTCACAGTCCCTCAGGCAGCAGACTCCCCACCAGTCAGACATTACGTCATAGAAGGTCCAATCCAAACCAACCTAGCCCTGTGATGTTTGCCCAAACAAACAGAACATCACAGCATAGCCAAACAAACCACATATCATCCCAGCCTAATGTCTGCCCATGAAGGAGGATCATACAAAAAATCCATTCACCTATAGCATGCTCAGAAGAGCAATAAAGTAAAAACTTGGATGATATGTAGTTTGGCTTTGCCGTGATGTTCTGTTAAATGATTCTAAGTAGGGCTATATCATGTGTCTTGTGCCCCCCACCCATTTTGATGCCATTTGGCCTTATGTTATCAATCGTTGTTACAGGCTGCATACCTATGATAATCTTTCTCCAGGTTTTGAATGCTGGTTCTGATTGCGGAAAAATTTGATATCTGCTTAGCACGCTTGTTGATATCCCCCGTTTTGGAGTATAGCGAAAGATCTGATCAAGAAGTAAGCAGTGAACATGCTCTTGCGGCAACATAGCCTTTCCATGCCATATAATATGGAATTTTTATTGTTGGCACATATACCGTATAAACTCGAGTATAAGTCGAATTTTTCAGCACATTTTTTTGTGCTGAAAGTGCCCCCCTCGACTTATACTCGAGTCAAGCACTTTTCTGCAGCAAAAAAATTCATTTTCCGAACCGACTTTGGGGCCCCGTATCTCAGGGCCACTTGGTGTTAGGAACCCCACATTTAGTGTTCAAACCCAGTGGAACTGGTACCACAACATATCCAAAGCTGAAGTTCCTAGCATGAAGTGGCCCCAAGATACGGGGCCCCAAAATCGGTTCGGAAAATGTCATTCTCTGCTGCAGAAAAGTGCTTGACATTTTCTGAACCGACTTTGGGGCCCCATATCTCAGGGCCACTTGGTGCTAGGAACCCCAGCTTTGGAAATTTTTTGTGCTAGTTCCACTGAGTTTGCACACCAAATTTGGGGTTCTTAGCACTAAGTGGCCTCGAGATACGGGGCCCCAAATTCAGTCAACTGTGTCCATCTGCAGCAATGTAATTTCGGGACCCTTTGGGTATAGAGACACCAAATTTTGGCTGCAGCTAGGGGGCACCTAGGAACCCCTAACTACCGATTTCGAAGTTCAGGGGACCTATGGCTGCAAATGGGCACAGTGAGGCATGCAAATGGGCACAGTGATGCTGCAAATGGGCATTGTTGACCCTCTTTTCTACTTACAGTAGCTGTGCATTTCTCACCCTCGTCTTATACTCGGGTCAATAAGTTTTTCCCATTTTTTTTGAGGTAAATTAGGGCCTCGACTTATACTCGGAACGACTTATACTCGAATATATACGGTAGGTATTTTTATTTATTTTTTCTTGTTCAAACATTTTATTAAAGCATAACAACTGACATGTCAAGGTACATAAAAAAGCGGTACTGAATTTGCAAATATAAACCATTAAAGTAACGCATCAAATATGAATAACAATAATGCCCCGTACACACGGTCGGATATTGATCGGACATTCCGACAACAAAATCCATGGATTTTTTCCGACGGATGTTGGCTCAAACTTGTCTTGCATACACACAGTCACACAAAGTTGTCGGAAAATCCGATCGTTCTGAGCGCGGTGACGTAAAACACGTACGTCGGGACTATAAACCGGGCACTAGCCAATAGCTTTTGTCTCTTAATTTATTCTGAGCATGCGTGGCACTTTGTGTGTCGGATTTGTGTACACACAATCGGAATTTCCGACAACGGATTTTGTCGTCAGAAAATTTTATAGCAAGCTCTCAAACTTTGTGTATCGGAAATTCCGATGGAAAATGTGTGATGGAGCCTACACACGATCAGAATTTCTGACAACAAGGTCCTATCACACATTTTCCGTGGGAAAAGCCGACCGTGTGTACAGGGCATAAGAAGTTGTTACGAATGTACCAATGTGTAACAGTGATAGTTCCAAGACAGTGGGTGTCAAGTCCACATAGAAGTAGTAATACAAACATTGTAACAACTTTAATAATGTGGAGTGACAATCAGTACCCCGAATAGAGAGGGGGTTTCGGCTAATGTTGGACAAAGATATTGGACATGGATTGATGTATTATTCACAACAAGAGTGTCGTCTCCATGAGTTTGACCTAGGGTTAGAGGGCCAGAAGCACATGTTCAACTTAGATCAAGTAGATAACAGTATGTAGGACAGTACACATGACAATAAAAGGAGGTGTCAAATCAGGGAAGTTTGGGTACAAATATAATAACGTAATATTATGCCCTAACATAGGACAAAGACAAAAAAATGAGTAAGAGCACTTATAGGTATTTTTATATTTCTTTGGCATAAGGTCCACCTATTCACAAATTCTATATTGACTACATTTTGAACTTGAAATAGATCCACGTTGAATATCCTGTCGCCATCTGAGAGCTATACTCTGCATGTGATGCGCAAGTGTGACAAAATATATTCAGTAATTATATCTAAGACTCTATGTATTACATGATATGTTGCTTATGCACGTTTTCTCTTTTTTGAGTAGGCCATTTCTTTGCTATTAACCCTAAGGAGGTCCTGAGGAAGCTAAATGCGAAACGCGTTGACTCCTTGGATCATACAGCAAAGATAATTGTTGGCAGCTTATTAATATGGCTTACATTGCCTCAGAGAACAATTTTCTATACTAAATAATTTTAATGTGATTTTGTAATACATAAATATATTTTTAATACTTGTGTAACCGTCTCTCTCTGGTACCAGTAAAGTCCGGGATTAAAAGGTTTTTTGGTAGATGGTAATATATATGGTATGAGGTAATATATATGGTATGAGGATGAGGTACCTATTTAGTTAGCCGAATATTTCCTTATAATTGTACAGGTTTGGGTGATCTGGGTGATTTTAGCATGATTCTGAAATACAGGGTAATGTTGGTTACTCATTGCCCTAGTCCAGTTAGTTGCAGTCTGACATACAGTCAAAACCTGTATCAGTCGGATCAACATGTGAACAGGATTGGCTTGTCAGGCTCCAGTAAACTTCAAGAAAATGGCGGCCATCTGCACAGACATTAAAAGTGATTGTATACGATCACCTTGTAAAACAACCCATTCAGTTTAAAATCGTAATGGAAGGCAAAACATTTGTTTATAGATATTAAAAAAAATGATAAATACCTTTTTTCCCTTTTTTATAAGTCACAGTCCTTCTGCTTTCTGCTGCATAAGAGCTGAGGGGAGGAGAAACAGCGACACACTGATCTTCCCAGTGAAAGGCTGTGCAGGGGGGGGCTGTCAGGACAAGTATGATCATTGGAGGAGAGCACACTGAGTTCCCAGCACAGCTAGAGAACTGACCATGCTGTGTTCACTTATTTAGTTTAGTCAGTTTTTAATAGAAAAGCAGAGGGACTGGCAGGAACACCAGAGATTTCACACAAAGGAAGCAATACAAACTGAACAGGATATTATTTCAAACAAAGTATGTGGTACCGCGGGCACATATGAGGAATATGAAATTTTGGGGTAACAAACACTTTAACTCCCTGTTGCATGAATGTGCTTGAAATTAATAAAATATGGCCTCAGCTCATGTTCTCATATATATAGATGAGGTACCCATTTAGTCAGCTGATTATTTTTAATAGTTGTTGATACAGGTTTGGGTGGCATTTGAGTTTAATTATTTTCATTGTTAGAAGGCAATTGTTGTTATTGGTTTGCAACAGCATGATTCTGAAATACAGGGTAATGTTGTGGTTACTGATTGCCCTAGTCCAGTTAGTTACAGTCTGACATACAGAAATAGCAGTTAGAGCTGGTTGCATGGCTGGGCCTGTGAGGTTAAAGAGAGCTTTTAAAAGCATTAAAATTTTTCTGTCAGCAGAATCTTTGAAAAAAACACAAACACTTTAAATAGATACAGTGAGATGTTTGCTTAGGACAGAAACGGCAGGATCAACTATAAGTATAGCCCACTTTTTTGCCAACTCTTTTTCCACTAGATAAGATTTAATCAAAAATGTTTGGGGTAATAAAAATCCATTCAGGAAGGAATCAATCTTTATAGACTGCATATTCTATCTGTTCATGAACAGGAAATGTTTTGCAAGTTTTCGATGGTCTCTTTGCGCCCAAAGGGGCATGGCGGGATGGAGCAATCCCAATTTGCACGATGACAAGGCTTTTGCGGACAGAGACAGACAATGAGGTTTACGCCAGCAAGCATGTTGCATAAAGTATATAGGGACAATGTGGGGGGAGAAATCTTTTGCAGCTTCCTACAACACTATCTCAACATCCTCTTCATTCCCTTCAGATTCTGTTTCCTCTATGACTGGTATATAACAGTCTCACATTAGTTGAGAAATGGAAATAGGAAAAGAAGTGGGGAGTTTCTGAGCGCTGGAGAAAAATGGCAATGTTAATGCTGTAATTAGTCTAAGGAATTGTGATAAAGATGCAGAATACAGACAGAATTGCTTCTGTCGGGTAGGCAACTTGAGGTGTGCCTGAACAGAGCTAGAATCAAATGCTGATACCACTGTTACAAGCAGGTCCTACTCCGGTGCATGGGACGCATTGTTGTAACTAGAACCTTCAGGGCCCCGGTGCAAGAAAAAAGCAGGATTTTGATAAAAAAATTGGATTTTTGACTTACCGTAAAATCTATTTCTCTGAGTTAATTGACAGACACACATTATTCAGAACCATAGGGTTATACCGCCCCCTACAGAAGTAGGACACTAGGCAAAAAAAAAAGACTTGGCTACGCCTATGGGCAGTCCTAGGTGGTATACACCCCCCTCTCTGCTATAGGCCTTCAGTTTAGTAACAAGCAGTGTCAGAAGTATTAAAACTCCTTACAGGGGTGGGTACTGTGTCTGTCAATGAACTCAGAGAAATTGATTTTACGGTAAGTCAAAAATCCCATTTTCTCTTTCGTTCATTGACAGACACAGCGCTCCATTATTCAGAACCATAGGGACGTCCCAAAGCAGTGCCAAACATGAGGGGTGGGACAATGAAAAATCCCAAGGCTAACACAAGAGCCAACCAGGTAACAGGAGCTCAAAACAGAACAAGCTGTAGTCCAACCTGAACAATATCCCTTCAATAGGGAATAGACCCTCTAAACAGTAGCCTGCAAAACCTTGTGGCCACAAGAGGCATCCGCAGATGCCAACACATCCACTTCGTAGAACGCTGTGAAAGTGTATACCGATAGCCACCTTGAAAACTTGCGCAACGGGCGACTGATGACAGAAGGCCCAAGAAGCACTAAGTGCCCGAGAAGAATGCACCATAACAGGGAAAGGAGAAACCCGATCCCCGACAGAATAGGCCAGAGCCATCATCTGTCTGATCCATCCAGAAATGGTCGCAGAAGAAGCAGACAGCCCCTTTCTTGGCCCATCTGTGATCACAGTGGCTGCCAAATACACCCGAACCCCCCAAACCACATACGGGGCAGATAAGGTCCTTATGATGTGTTGACCAGGTAACACAAGGAAGGCAACAGAATGTCCTTATTCAAAAGGAAATCTGAGGAAGGAACGATGGAAAAGGGCGAAGAACCACCTTAAACTAGTGTAACCCTGGGTAAGGTGTACGACAAGATAACGCCACCATTTCCATCACCCTGCGAGCAGAGGTGATAGCCACCAAGAGGCCACTTTCCGAGACAGAGTAAGCAGTGGAATCTCCAGAATATTTTGAGAGAGAGGCCTCAGGAGAACCAAAATCACCAAGTTCAGATCCCACAGCGGTAGAAGAGACTGCACCGGTGGAAACAAACGTCGAACCCCTTGAATAAAAGTTACGCACCAGGGAGTGCGAGACCAGGGGATGCTGAAGAAGACCACCCAGGCTGACACTTGGCCCTTGATGGTACTCGAGGCCCATTCTTGCTCAACCCCCCTTGAAGGGAGGTCGAAATTGGAGCCACTGAGAAAGAACGAGGATGAATGCCCGGTGACTCACACCAGGATATATGCGTTTTCCACATCCGGAGGTAGACTCCATAGCCATCAGCAGCGTCGGAACTGCAGCACCTGACTCATCACAGCCAGGCCGTTAAAACCAGTGACTCTAAAGCAAGATGGAAGAACGGCCCTTGGTACAGTAGATCCTCCCCTAGAGGCAGTCGCCAAGGAATGTCGGCGACCAGGCGCACCCGGTCGGTGTACCCAGACCAACGGGACCTGTCCGGAGCCAACAGAATGACCGGAATCCCCGCAGCCATGATCCTGCGCAAAAGCCACAGCAGAAGCTGGAGAGTAGGAAAGGCGTAGAGCAAACGTTACCGGACCTCGCTCCAAGTTCCAGGATATTGCTCGGTTGTCAGGATTCCACCAGCGTCCCATGACACTGAGCAAAGCTCAGTTCCAGGACATCTCCCCACCCGGACAGACTGGCATTGGTGGTCACCCTGTTCAATACAAGGGAAGAAAGGATTTACCCCGCCGAAGAACCGGAGAGCGAAGCCACCAGACCAGGGAACCTCTGGTTTCCTGGCTCAGCCGAATCCGATTGTCCAGAGACCTCGGGCACTTGTCCCAATATGCCAGGATCTCCCTGAAGGGAGCTTGTATGGAACTGTGCAAATAAAATCGCCTCAAAAAAAGGTAGATATCATCAGACCCAACACCCACATGCAGGTCCGCATGTGGGTGTTAAAGTAAATGAAAAACGCAGCATGCAACTTCTGGAGTTTGTCCAGAGGAAGAAACACTGTGGCCAGAGCTGAAGCCTGGGTCAGGCTCAGATAATCCAATGTTCTTGAAGGGTCCAAAGCAGACTTCAGATAGTATAGAAGCCAACTGAATCTGTCAAAGTCTGCCTCTCGGAGTAGTCGAGGACTCGCAGAAGATCGTCCTGGCAACCCAGGGCCTCAAACCCCTACTGACGTAACCAAGCCAGATCCGGGGCCAACCCCTCGTGAACACCGGAGGAGTGGTGGCAAGACCAAAAGGCAACACCACGCGCTGATAATGCTTAGCACCCACAGCAAAACGGAGGAAGTGCTGGAGTCGGGCACATAATGAAATGCGCAAGTAAGCATTCATGATGTCGATAGAAGCCAAAAAGTCCCCATAATGAAGGGGTGCCACCGCCGTGCGAATGGACTCCATCCTGAAATTCTGTACCCACTGGACGCACCATGCCCTCCATCTTTTGGACTGTGAACAGGTTTGAATAAAACCCCTGAAACTGTTCCCAATACGGTAACTGGGACAATCACACTCTGAAGCAACAGGTCTTGCATAGCCTCACGAGAACAGCAAACGGTCTAGCGACAGAGGCCCATTGGAAGCAAAAAAACTTTTTGGGGAACAAGGCCGGAAAACCATCTTGTAACCGAACAAAATCAAGACGCACAATGATGTCATCCAGGGTAGCCCCCCACAATACATGCCTAAGCACCACTGCGGAAGCAGAGTTCAGCAACCAGGGGAACTGCGGCCAAGAGGCATAGCAGACAAACTGCAGCGCCTAGGCTGCTGACCAACAGGTCTGCCAATGCAGCAAAGGCAGGGGGATTCTGCTCCCTCTCTAGATATGTCAGCTGGATCTTTAGACGCCAGAGATTCCTCTATTGGAATCATGGTTGCCTTGAGCAGCCTAGAGACAGGGGGGTCCATTACTGGTGGAACAGTCCACACCTGAAGGAGGTACTGCTCAAGGGGGTACCTTACAGCAAGCGTTTTCGGAAGCACAAAGGGCACTTTGGACACTCCCAGTCTTCGTGGACAAATTTGGCAAAATAAGAAGGGAGAAGGGAACGCTTTCACCGCGCAAGGGGAACCAGTCCTCCACCGCAGCCACCGATGCATCCCCCATTTTTAAAGGTTCCCGCACAGATGTAATAAGTGCAACAACAGTGCCTTTTCGTGCACCACTGGAGTTGTGGAGGAATCATCCTCACTCCCTGACAGGACAGGGAGCATGGCCACCAACCCCGCAAGGTGGGCCACGTCCGTGGTGGCAGAGCCAGATATAGGATCATTCAAGACAGAGGAGGTAGGGGCGGGCTGGGGGTGCCATTTACTAGGCTATATGCCTAAGTGCCACCACAAAAAACTCAGGAGGGGCCACCAAATGAGACCCCCACTGCCCGAGGCCCTCACAAGATATGTCGACCGAGGCCCCGCACAGGGGACGCTGACCAAGGCCCTGCACAGGGGGCACCACCGAGGCTCCTCACAGGGGGTACAGATCTAGGCCCCTCACAGGGGGGCGCCAACCGAGGCCCGCACAGGGGGGCGCTGATGGATGCCGCCCACACGTGGCACCACTGAGGGGGCCCAGGCTAAGGCCCCTCACAGGGAGCACCCACGCGGGCCCACCTACAGGACCCCCAAAACGAGATCGCCCTCAGAGCCCCCACAGTGGCACGAGCCATAGCAGGCCGCAAAAGCCACGGCCTAAATTTTCGTCCGCCTGCCGTGAGTGCACGGCCAGTGGGGGGACTGGACCGATCTGAGCAGCTGAACAGAAGGCGGACACCTAAAAATGGAAATCAGCGGCTTCCGCCTGACCTGGGGCCGCCCACTAAGCGCACGCTCGGTAGGCCGCAAACCTGCGGACTAAATTAGGGGAGGGCCACCGCAGACAGTCCCCTGATCGTGGACGTCTGGTCACCCGCCTCCCAGGCCCAACCACTGCAGCAGGTGGGCCCAAGGGATACCCCCCAATAGCAATCTCGAGGGTGGAAAGGGCAGTGTGTCCCAAAAGCACCTAGACCAGAAGCCTGGGCCTCACCCGGGAAGGAAGGGAGGAAGGGGGGTGGAGGAGAACCCCGGAGGGACCGACCGCCCCAGGGAGTACCCGCGCCCCACACCACGTCCAGGGAAGGAGAGGAGGGGCCCCGTACTTACCCATCCAGCGAAGCATGCGGGTAACGCTCCCAGACAGATCCCCTTGCCAACTAAGTGGGGGGCTGTCGGCCATGAGGAACGCTGTGACCCGGTCATATGCGACCTCGCCAGACATTTAACTCGCAGCGCCAGCCCTTGTCCAGTGGGGCTATGTCGCGGCCGACTGCACTCGCTGGCCAGACTGGGCAGACCAACTGGATCTTAGTGTCCAGCCCATCGCCCAGCCCGGCAGTTGATTGTAGATCTCACCGGAGAAAAATCCAGGAAAAAAAGAAAATAACAAAAAAATTCCCAGGACTAGCGATCCCAGCAGGGAACTAGGTCCTTACTCCTGACTAGGCAGAAAAAAAAAAACTGAAGGCCTATAGTAGAGAGGGGGGTGTATACCACCTAGGACTGCCCATAGGCGTAGCCAAGTCTTTTTTTTCTGCGTAGTGTCCTACTCCTGTAGAGGGCGGTATGACCCTATGGTTCGGAATGAAATTTAGCACCAGGTTTGCACTCTTAACTGTACATTCCAAACATAGCCATGCTGTTCACAGTAACAGCCAAAGATACAGGGTGACTCTGTCTTACCAGTCCATGACGCTGTCCAGGCTTCCCCTTCCATGGTGGGCTTACCCCTAAAGGAGTTTTCAGGTACTGGGTTCCATTTTGTCATGGCTGGGATACACAAACATTTTTATAATTCATAAAATACTCAAGGCAATTCCAGACCAGAGGAGCGTTCCCCCCCCAGAGGAACTGTTGATTTAATTATGCTCACAGGTGGGGGGTGGGTGATTCGTACGCAAACTCTCACATACCGAGCAGGAACCTGGACAATGGTGTCTGCTTAACTCAAACCAAACCGACAATGGTGAATTGATGGTTTGAAGTCTGGATTTCAAAAAGTCTTTGATCAAAGAAAGTCCATGTCAAACAAGCCCCATTGTTTCAAAAACAAGGTTACCTCCTCAACAGGGTTGATTTACCTGGCCCCAGACAATGGCAGAGACACCCGTTAATTACAAACCAGAAGGGCCCCAGCCACAAATTGAAATAGAACTAAGAATATATGTATATAAATATATTATATATATCTATATAGATATGGATATATAATGTGTTAAATTACAATGTTGCAATGCATTTTGTATGAATCAATGTGTACTGTAGTCATCCATGTATTTGACAAGGATTTGGCACCTGTTATGGTTTTAAAAGATGATGTTGTTTAATTCCATAAATCTCTGTCAATCTCCATATATTTGGTTAGGTAGAGATTTCTTATAGTCAGCAAGGTACATGAGATGGGGACAGAAAAAGGCCGGCGATCGCCATATTATATTAACATGAAACACGATTAAAAGACATTTCATAATAACACTAAACATCATATTCTGATTACACCTTTACCATCATCACTGGTGGGCGGGTGAGAATCAGGACAGCCCATATTTGGAACCAACCAATCATGGGATGGTAAACATTAAATGGGAAGGCACAAATTCAACAAATGGACTGCACCCAATAAAAAGAGAAACACATATGATTAAAGGGGGAGAGGACCACATACCAACACGCCGGATACATTCCCTAGGCGAACAAGAAGCCTGCTGATAATTGACCACTCCAAATCTCGCTGGACTTTGATACTGGAACTAATTGAATGTACTTGTAATTTGTAGGATATCTTCCCCATTTAAACTGTGGTAAGATACAGACCATACGGATATTAATTAACCTTTTCCTCTCAAAATTGTAGGGATTGTATTTTACAGTTTATGGTTTAACCTTATGTACAGTGTTTAGGGCAGTTGTATAATTGATAATTTTCCCACATTATTTGTCTAGGCTGTGTGTTGAAGCCGTGCCTGAGTGAAATTAGGTACAGACCTATATTACAACAAATTTGGCTACTGTGGTCCCAGGGAAATTATTTATCGCCCCATTCAATCTAGTAGCTATGTTAAATCAATATATTTCCTTCAAATTGATAATAGCTATCTGTTGACTCCGTGAGACATACTTTGTATTACTTCCGGCTGGAGAAATTCAGAGGATGGTTTCCCCGAGCGACAAGAGATAGTGTTTTTGAACGTAAGGCGTAATTACCGCAAATATTTTTTTAACATAGTCATTTGGGCTACCCTTAAGTTATTTGTAAAATATTAGGAAAAAATAGTTTTATTGCCGTGTTGATGTTTTTGGTAGGGTGTATGAAATATTAATCATCAGAAATCCCGGTTCTGTATGAAATTGTATAATTCTACTTATAAATTAAGAACATTGTATTATTTACTTATTCATTTTATTGGGAGATAATTATACATTGGTAAGAATTCCCCATAGATTAACAAACTCAGGAAATTATTGTGGTATGTTACTGATTGTCTGAACAAAGTTCACAATTTTACCATAAGATTGGAGGCACTGAGCAAAACACTGAGATCTTAATTTAAATTCCCCATATGTATTATTAAGATTCCATATCACACTCACAACAATAGCAATGGAATGTGGCCCTGGACCTGCATAGTACCCTGCAGCTAACTCAACACATTACACCAAGGTGAGTGCCCCATACAAGACCCAGTGCCCAAAGCAACATTACAGGCTGTCCTTACAGTGTGGTGCTGGGGTAGCACTCTCTACATTTTACCAAAGTTGTGCCAGATACACTGCTTCTGTGTACTGTATGCATTAGAAGACAATGAGTGTTAATTGAAGGATCGGAAGATAAAATATTAAATGAAAATAATAAACTAGTAAAGATAAATTTTGTTCGAGAAGGAGAAGAGATTCAACACCTTTAGACGCAAGCAAAAAAACTGAGCTATAGGGTAGACCAGGGGGTGTACTCGCCAGTGTCCAATAACCAGAAGGTACGACCCAATAACCCATGGCGTATGAATAAGCTGTCTGTGTCCTGTACGATAAATTGCTTATTTTTACTGTACACGGTTGGAAAACTGAAGTTAATATTCACACAATCTGTGTGAACATGGTCTAAATCTTTTACTAAAACAGTCTTGTAGTATATCCTAACCTTAATTTGGTAACCTTTAATCCTGCTTCTTACCTTTAGAACGTAAAGAAAAAAACTGCATGCACAAATTAGGAGCAATTTTACAAGTGCTTTACACTTGGCAGTGCATCACGTATTCAAACTGTTGCAGGACAAAATTATCATTTTTTTCCCAGTTATTTACATTAGCTTGTTGTTGTGAGGTGGCAGAATTGAAGCTTGAACAGGACAGTTCAGATGATCCTTTGACAGTGGATCATATCAAGGTGGTCTCAGTCAAAATGAAGATTTAATACCATCATTAACTTGTCTCCGCCATATAGCTTGGCACATCTTAAAGTGAACTTGCTCCATTGCTCAAGAGTGTAAACTCAATATGTACCTTCATAATCCTCTGCATCAGCTGTTTCAGAATGCACTACTTTTCCCAAAATGTGCAGACTTAACAGTGCTGTTATGAATAAGTAAATTTTTTTTTTGTCAAACGTCAACAGCTAAGTTCTTATCTCTAACCACAACCCTAGATGTTGACAAATACAAACAGTTGTGGCACAAGACTATCACAGGAATAGCACATATGCCTTTCTTCCTGTGATATTGCTTGTAATTGCTAGCTTGACCTCAACTTTTCCATTTTGTGCAAAAGGCTAAAGGGGAGAATAACTGGTTTTCTAGGAATAGATGTGAAGTTTTTGTTTATAAACCAAACAGTTATTAGTTGGTCTAACTGACAATAAAAATGGTTGCTTTATACAGTTCCAGTGTAAAATGAACACAGAACCTGTGCAAAATGCCAGAAAAAAAAACAAAAAAACTTGCCGCTCTTTGAAAAAAAAAATAAGATCAATAACCCTATGATACATTTTCAGACTAAAGCTGGCCATACACCTATAGATTGTCTGCAGATTTTCTATGGTTGGATAGAAAATGTGCAACAGATCTCTCCGTGTTCGCTAAACTGTGTGGATGGAGGAATCTCCCACTTTTTCCATCTAACCATAGAAAATCTGCAGATAATCTATAGGTGTATGGCCAGCTTAAATCTACTAAATCTGGTTATAGAGAATAAGGATAACAAAATGATTAAATTATAATATGGAAAATGAAGACTGGCAACTTGTCAGGGCTGGCTCAGCCCTTCCTTCTCTGAGTTGGCCGCACAGCTGTCGGCTAATTGCCAGCTCTCATCTCTCTCCCCAGTTATCCAGCTGTTCCTGATCCTGCTCGTCTGATGTGCCTACTTAAAGCTGTCCAGCTCACTTCAGTTCTGCCTTCGCCCTGGTCACATCACTAGAAACCATCTCCTGCGTTCCTGTTTAAAGACTGGCTTTGCTGACATCCATTCTGGCTCTTTTGCCTGCTTGCTGTTCCACTTGGATCCCTGACTTCTGGCCTGGCTGATTATCCGATCCGGTTACTGAACTCTGGCTATGCTTTGACTACGCTTACTCTATTTACCTTTTTATTTTTATTAATAAACAAGTGTGATTTAATTGTACTTCTGTCTCGGTCTGATTCATGGTTTCTGACACAACTACACAAAAGACTAATAACTGACCAATGGTTATGCCTTTTTTAAACTTGATACTCCCCTGTGTTCACAAAATGTAGGGGTTAACAAGAGAGTTTAAACAACTATGATGGAGCGTAAGCTTGACAAACATGCATTACTATTCTCTGACTAGCATAATGTATGCTGGTTATGCTCACCTCTGGTAGTGATCTATGGGCCATATACAGTATAGTCTAATCACAAATTGCAATGATCACTCTTAAGGAGGAACTGAAATCTGCTCATATAAATTTGTTAAAAAACATCTTTGCCATTCTGAATTTCCCTCCAACCACTTTGCATATTATTTTATATATACTGTGATTCTGTACTTGCCATATATGCTGCAGAAATTTCCCTCCACTGAGTCTGCCTGCAGCTATTTTAACTGTGGATTTACACTTGCACACCTCCAGCTCTGCAGCTCTCACTGGCCCTCTTATGACTCACCCCCCTCCCTTCCTAGCAAACTCTCACGAGAGTAAGAGAGCTGTGCATGGTGTCATAAGCCTAGGCTAATGACCAGACAAGAAACAGGAAGTGGGCTGTATAAGGTATTTACTGGCAGAAAAAACATGTTTTACTATCCAAAGTCAAAACAACAAGGGCAGAAGATGAAAAAAATGACTGAAGCTCCGCTTTAATGACAAATCTACAGAGATTAACTTTTTAGGGTGCCAGAGGTACTCATTACCCCACATGAAGACTTTCCAGAAAATCACCTTGTGAATGGGGCTTTGCTATTCTATGAAGAACTCGGTCTATAAAAAAACCATGGGTACATCACTAGGAAGCAGCAATCCTGGGATAAATTTAAGGAAAAGTATATATGTCCCTGCCCTTCGATCTAGGTGAGATATCAATCAGCTGGCAACATAGAGCTCCATATTACTTTCTTGTTACACAGATCATGATCATAAATGCCCATAAGGATTAGAATGCACCTTGCATTACAAATAGGACAAAAAGAAAACAGTAGCACTTTAGCTCTGTCTATTGGCAACACTTTGATAAACAATTATGTGCATGTGGTGCTCTGTTGCCCTTCCGAGAATACCGCAACAGTAATGGTTGTGCTGGTTGCTCATAAAATCAGTCCTTTCAGTGTTTAGGCACAAATTTTATGTTCAGGGTACTGAGAAAATCCCAGTGATAGGGGAAGTCATTTGGCCACCAGAAGAAAAATTATGTGGTCATCATACAAATGTCTTAATCAATTGTGGTCTACACATCCTAATATCTATAAAGTGTTCTGGAGAAAAAACTGTTTAGTACATACATTATCAAAAATTTCATATGAGTAAACAAGGTCTACTTTACAGGAGGAACAGTGCATTTTTGCAATTTGCCAATAAACAGGCCAATCAAAGTGGTATGTTGGCATATTATCATAAGAAAATCTGTTACTGTAAGCCGTTTTAGGAGTACACTGAGATAGTTAATCATTTATCATGCCTAACATATGCTATAATTCATACCTGGGAGAAGTTTTTACTTTCTCCAGCACTTTCTAGGCTATCATTTGTGTTTTCTTCCTCTTGCTGCATCTCATATGTGTCAGGAAATTGGGATACAGATGGTATGCGTACATCCTGAATGATGGTAAATTTCAGAAGGTCAAAGTACCACAGACGTGGTATGTAGATGTCCTCACCAGAAGCACCAGATCTTATTGATGCCTCTACTTTCTTTAACTCCTTCTTGAATACTGTTCGCAAATTTGCAATTTTATGTTTAACAAGGTCTACAGTTGCTGAGGGACAAACTGTTTTACAAAGATCGGTTAGTTTTTCATATGCCTCTGTTTTTTTCTGCCTATTGGAATAATCAGAACATTTTACTTTCCACAAGCAAGGTAAAGACTTATACATTTCAATAAATTCTTTTAGAAACTCTGGGTTCATAAAAATTTCTGTTGATGTTTTCTTCTTTGCAAGGACCTACACAAAAAAGGGGAAAGAAAAATACAATTTATATTAATGTACTGTTACACAGTTCATGTTTGGAGCAGTAATTTGAAAGCTAAAATCCTGAATATTTTATGTAACATGATGTTCTTTGGCACTCACTCTTTAGCATGCCCTTTCATATATTACTGGCTTTTACAGGGAAATTAAGGATAGTGCAATACATACATAGCGATACTAAGGTTGTTATATTTGGCCAGCAAACTAATTGTGAGATATTGGATCTCCCCCCATGCCCCCACAGACCATCAATGGATTCACAAGGTTAATGAGATACTCATTAGGGAGAAACACACATATCAGCACAGGAAGGTGCCGTCCAAATTTACAAAAATATGGCAGTCTCAGAGGGTTTGCTCCCCCACAACTTGTCCTTAATAGATTATTGGTGACATAATGGAAGTAGTAATCGAAGTGGTGATACATTGGGTGAGACGTACATGTGAAACATCTGCACTGCTCGTTTGGAAGAAGAGTGTGCACTAGGTGTAGCACTCTCTGGGTTGATAGTGGTTTGTTTTCTGTTGTTTATTCTTTCTAAGCCAGCTCTTCTTTAGAGTACTGGAGTCACATTTGCGATATGATGCACAGGTTTGGGGGCATATGTTCTGCACTGTAAATTGAACTACTTCTGCATAATCTATGTTTGAGCTGCATGTAACCCAAATATCTGTGCATGTGTTGATTTCCTTCTGACAACAATAAAATTATAATTATAATAAAAGGATACTGCTATTGTGAGTTGTGAAATTTGCTACTGCAAAGAGCTTGAGAAACTATATTAAATTCAAAGTTTCCAGAGCAAGCACCCTATAGTACAGTACTTGCCAGTATCTGAGTTAATTTTCAAACTAATCTCTGTACAACTCCTCAGATCCTAGGCCCTGACTTGCCACGTGACTGCTGAACAGCAATGATTAAATAAGGTACTCAAATGCTGTTTATAATAAAGTGGAGCTCAACATAAATGGAGGGGGGGGGGCAGGGGCGGGAGCGGGTACCTAGTTTTGACAGGCACCCACTCCCACTTTCAGGTGATCTTGCTGCGGCGAGGTGACCCGGAAGTTCGGTCCCCCTCCTCCTTCCCCCGCTACCGGCTACAGTATTTGTAGCTGCTGACTTAATGTTTCTGAAGGAGCCTGGACCGTCTCTCTTTACATTAAATACAGTGGCATGATCTTTATACATAAATAGAAAGGATAATGGCAATTAAACATTACATGATTATAACTTTAATGATTGTCAATTAAGCCCTTCCCTCCATCTTACATTTGTCAATCGACTGAACCTTTCCTGCCCACTAAAGTTTTTGCCATTGACAGCTAATGGCAAGAGATTAGGATAAGCATAGGAAGGAACGTAGCCTAAAGTAGATGTAAACCTGATTCATGAAATTTGAGCTGGGCACATATAGCTGCAGTGTTTTGTTATCTCTCTTCAAAGCATTATGTCCTGTAGCTGTCTCTTGCTCCTTCTTCTGTTATCAGCCTGATAACTACTGACAAGTTCTCGGTCACATGATAAAAGCAGCCAGAGTTTTGTGTTGAGGAGGATCCTATAATTCGATTAGCACTGAGCTGAACAATTCAACAGAGCTTAATATCTCTACCTATGAGGAGAGGGGGTGTGTCCCTTTCCTCCAATCAGCTGTCTTGGCTGTATGACCAGGCTTCACTGCAGTGTTAATCAGGAAGAGAAAATCTCCTAACAAGATGTGCACTTTTTAAACAGTATATAAAGCTGAAGACAGCAGACATGCATGTAAAACTTATGTAGGGAGATTTGTTTCATCCCTGTGTATCATCTGAGGCTGTTCATTTCACCGGGTATATGCGAGGGTTTACATCCACTTTGATCAAAAATTGGAAAAAACTCTAGCTCCTGTGTGCTGTTCGGGTCCCTGACAACCAAAGAGATTCTAGGCAATAAAAGGATCAATTTTAAGAGCAACACAGTGCAACTTCTATTACCATTGACAGTTGTTAGGCTATGACAAGTTTACTTAAAAATATTTATTTCTCTGGGAAATTAAAACTTAGATGGTCAGACAAACCTTTGCTCTTTGGCATGCTTCAACCAATCTGAAAATAAATAACTGAAGTGCCTACCAACAATATTTTTACAGTAATTGTCTTTCAGGAAGCAAGGCTTTCTTTTGGTACAGTGCAATTTCACACTTTTTATAGCTAGAAATGTTCCACATACTGTATGTACAACAAAATGCTTTCTTATATTCGTCCCATTTTAAGGGACATCAGAAATATGCAGATTTCATTAAAAATAACTAATGCAAATGGTATGAAAATATACCCACCTCCTCCTTGTCCAACAACAGACTTATGGATCTTACACGCATTCTTCTTAAGAAACGACTGCCATATACTGACCAGGGAACAACATTGTTTACATGTGTAGTAATGGGCTATTTCTGAAGACTGGAAACTCTGCAGACACATCCATTTATTTTCTACTGCAGGCACCAACACATGTTCAGAACAGCAGAAGGGTTGAATTTGTAAGATGTGCTGGGCCCTGGTCAGGCCATGGCAATCTGACCTGAACAAGGGTTGCATCTCAGCAGGTGAGTAGAAGGAGGGGCTGGAAAGGGTGGACTCGAAGAGTCTTTATAAAACTAAATAAATAACTTAAAGTTAACACTAGTTAAAATTTTAAGAAAACCCGTTATGAGGGAAACATGTTACCACTGCTGACCTCTCCTAAATATGTTAATTGCCTGACTATACTGTAAATATGAACCTTTTACTTTAATAGTGTGGGACACTGGCAAAGAGGAGGCATGAAAGTAAAGATTTCTAATCTGCATACATATAGCGTGAAAGGGACTCAGACGGAGCTGAAGCCAGAATGTAAGCATGGCAATCAGAAGTTGGTCAGCAATGTCAGCTCACAAATTTTTCTTGACCAGTTAACTGACAAACTCACACTTTTTAAAATGAGATAAATGCAATATGTCTAAATCTAAATAGAATGTACCTTCTATCACGTTTTTCCTCTGTTTCATCTAATGTAAGCTTTTTTTCTTCTGTTACCAGACTTCCTGTTTTAGGGTGGCTACCTTCGTTCTTCATGCTCCCCTTGTGTATGTGCATGTAGCCACCCTTTCAGATATGCAAAGATATTCAGCTCTATGAAAATTGTAGTATGTTGTACACATAGAATGGAGCATGTTACCAGAAATAACAACCCTACTAGCTCTACACTAGTAGCAGTGAGGTGCATCAGTTGAGGATAGGGAGCCCGCACAGGACAAAAACAAACCTGAAAACAATGGTAAGGACTTTTTAAACTAAATCCCCCCCCCCCAAAAAAAACCTGGGTTTATATACTTGATATTTTAGAATGATTTATGTAATAAATACAGTTTAGTGTCACTTTTAAAGTGCTGCCTCATTACAGGCCTGTCCTGAAAAGGCTGCTATATGCTTTGTCTGAGAAACTTTTGCTTTGCTATGAAGGCCTCAATTTCTAATCATAATCCCATAAACCTAAATACCTAACCTAACTGAACATCCATGTAAAAACAACGGGGGCTCTTCTACCCGTATTGTTACAATTTGAAAACAGCGTGGCCGTGCGGGGCTCTGCTTACACAGCCGCATCATTCATTCACAGTTTCCTGTGAATTAATTAGACTACAAGCACCACTGGCCTTTGTCGCCAATGGCTTGTAGTTCCCAATGAACTGCGAGGGTGCTGGGGAGCATCCTTCTAGTCCATTCAGTCTTCCTGCCATTCAGTAACTGCCTACCCGTATCGGAAGTACAGGCAGACAGCTTACTTGATTGTCTGCAGAATCCAACGCATCATGGGATCTGCTGATGCTTTAAAGGCTGCAATCTAAAAAAAAAAAAAAAAGTTATAAATGCACATTTTTTTACCTGCAAAGAGATATGCATTTATTATTTTTTTACAAAATGTTAACTTATGCTTTATTCACTTCAATACCGGGCATATTCTGGCACTCCTCTGTAAAAATTTTTTTTTGCTAGAAAATTACTCAGAACCCCCAAACATTATATATGTTTTTTAGCAGACACCCTAGGGAATAAAATGGCGGAAATTGCAACTTTTTATCTCGCACGGTATTTGCGCAATAATTTTTCAAAGCCTTTTTTTTGGAAAATAAATTAAAAAATAACAAAACAGTAAAGTTAGCCCAATTTTTTGTATAATGTGAAATATAATGTTATGCCAAGTAAATAGATACCCAATATGTCATGCTTTAAAATTGCGCACACTCATGGAATGGCGCCAGACTACGGTACTTAAAAATCTCCATAGGCGACGCTTTAAAATATTTTACAGGTTACCAGTTTAGAGTTACAGAGGAGGTCTAGCACTAGAATTGTTGCTCTCACTCTAACGCATGTGGGCGGGACTTACATGTGTGTTCGCTTCTGAGTGCAAGCTACCGGGGACAGGGGAGATGTAAACATTTTTTTTTTGTTACTTTTTTTTTCTTTAGTTACTTTTTTTCCCTTTATTTTTACAGTTATTTTTTTTTTAATCACTTTTATTCCTATTACAAGGAATGTAAACATCCCTTCTATCGTCACAAATCTATCGTGACAGGTCCTCTTTATGGAGAGATGCGGGGTCAATAAGACCCCACATCTCTCCTCCAGGCTGTAAATCATGAGATCAGAAAAAAAAATTCACAGATCTCATGCTGACAGCCGGTTGTTAACATGCGGGGTCTGGGCGTAACGTCATAACGTCGCGCCCGGGCCACCAACGGTCATAGAGATGACTGGTGACCATCTGGTCACCGGAAAACTCTATGGTCGTCATCCGGCGGCATCAGATTCTTTCTCCGGGCCCCCGATGGCACGGGAGAGCCCGGAAGAAGCACCGGATGGCGGCGGGAGGGGGGGGCGTCCCCTCCCATCGCCTATAAGAATGATCAAGCAGTGGAACTGCTGCTATGATCATTCTTATCATCGTGTACAGATTTGCCGCCTGCAAATAATGATATCTGAATGATGCCTGTAGCTGCAGGCATCATTTAGATATTCCCACACAGACAAGAACGTCATATGACGAAGCGCGGTATTGAAGTGGTTAAGGAGCACAGGATTCAGTTATTTGGAGACAACTGAGTTATACTACCACATTTAGGAGGAACTGGACACATGAAAACAAAGAAGTAATTGACCAGCCAGGTATAATCCCTCCCACTCCCATCATACTTCAGTTTTGTAGATAAGCAGTACTAGGAGTAGATCAAAACACAGAGGGGTTCACACTGTCACGACTTGTGATCCCACATGTGAGACCCCAAGTTCCATGACATGTGAAATCCCATTTTAGTCAATGAGAGTGGTCTTAATTAGCACTATTGAAGCCACATTGACTTTGGAAAAGTTTCCTGTTTTACTTCAAGGCAACTTCTATCCGACTTGTGCCCTTAAACTATAATGGAAGTCACCTCCAAGTTGGATCTTCATCTTAACCACTTCCATACAGGGCCTATTCTGGCACTCCTCTCCTACATGTAAAAATCAACATTTTTTTACTAGAAAATTACTCAGAACCCCCAAACATTATATTTATTTTTTTTAGCAGACACCCTAGGGAATAAAATGGTGGTCGTTGCACGGTATTTGCGCAATAATTTTTCAAACGCATTTTTTTGGGGAAAAAAACTGTTTCATGATTTAAAAAATAACAAAACAGTAAAGTTAGCCCAATTTTTTTGTATAATGCGAAAGATGATGTTACCTCAAGTAAATAGATACCCAACAACATGTCACGTTTTAAAATTGCGCACACTCATGGAATGATGCCAAACTTCGGTACTTAAAAATCTCCATAGGCGACGCTTTACAATTTTTTACAAGTTACATGTTTAGAGTTAAAGAGGAGGTCTAGAGCTAGAATTGTTGCTCGCGCTCTAACGCACGCGGCAATACCTCTCTTGTGTGGTTTAAACAGCATTTACATATGTGGGCGGGACTTACGTGTGTGTTTGATTCTGAGTGCGAGCTACCGGGGACAGGGGTGTTTTAAATTATTTTTTTTTTTACACTTTCTTTTACATTTTTTTAATCACTTTTATTCCTATTACAAGGACTGGTGACCATCTGGTCACCGGAAATCTCTATGGTCGTCATCCGGTAGCGGCCGATTCTTTCTCTGGGTCCCCAATGGCACGGGAGAGCCCGGAGAAGCACCGGATGGTGGCGGGAGGGGAGATGACCCCTCCCGTCGCCTGTAAGAACGATCAAGCGGTGGAACTGCTGCTATGATTATTCTTATGGTGCACAGAATCGCCAGCTGAAAACAAGGACATCTGATTGATGCCTGTAGCTGCAGGCATCATTTAGATATTACCACTGAAAGTCAAAGATGTCATATGACGTCTTTGGGAGGGAAGTGGTTAATTAATGTGATTTGGATCCGCCATTACAGGAAGACTACCCAGGAACTCCCTGAAGTTGCTTCAAAGTTGTTTCAAGTCGCATCAAGTGGCACTGAAGTCGCCTGGCAAAGTCGCACTGTAAGTGTTTTACTGCAAAGTACAAAAATCCTGTTTTCTATCTAGTTCATTAAGGGACATGGGATTAAAGGGATTGCAAAGGCAGAAGGTTTTTTCATCTCAATGCATTGTGTGCAGCAGCCCCCTTCAGCCCCACTAAAACTTACCTGAGCCTGTCTTTATCCAGTGATGTTGCAGGAGTGTCTAAGTTGCCTGGGACGCTCCTCCTCGTTGGCTGAGTCAGCAGTGGGACGCGATTGGCTCCCACTGCTATCAATCAAATTCAGTCAGCCAATCAGGAGAGAGAGGGGGCAGGGCCGGGTTGCAGCTCTGTGTCTGAATGGACACAGGGAGCTGTGACTCGGCTTGGGTGCCCCCATAGCAAGCTGCTTGCTGTGGGGGCACTCAACAGAAGGGAGGGGCCAGGAGCACAGAGGAGGGACCAGAGAAGAGGAGGATCCAGGCTGCTCTGTGCAAAACAAACTGCATAGAGAAGGCAAGTATAACATGTTTGTTATTTAAAAAAAAAAATTTTTTAGACAACTGGGACTTCCAAAAGTAGTCCAACTGAGGGGTGTGCGATAGTAACAAAACACCAAGGGTCACATACATGTTACAATTTTACTGCACAATTTTAAATTTACCAAACTATGCAATATGAGCACCTACCTAATCTATCCAGTCAAACAGTTGTTGGCAGATCTAATGAAAACTGTACAGATTGTACCATGTCTGCGAAGCCTAAGATGTCCACAGAACAAAAAAGTAAAAACTTTGAGCAGCCTTTAGCTCAGAGCTGCGTGAAGGACCTTAAACCTGAAGCTGGCATCAGATAAAGCCTCAACATCAACCTGACAAAACTCATAACAAATGAACAAATAACCAGATAGCAGCTATGCAAATCTGGGAAGTCATTGCATGATGTTGCCCAAGCAGCACTAGCAGACTCAGTAGAAAGGGAAAAGCAACTCCACTTTTGGTGAGAAAAAAACATTTCCCCCTGGGTGATTTATGTACGTTGCAGGGATTTTAACAAACTTTGTTGCAGATTCATACCTTTTGCTATTCTGAAAAAAATCACTGTTTGCTTCTCTGTGTGCCCATGTTCTGAGTGAGTCTAATAGGAGTGGTTTCATAATTATCAACCAGGTGCTGCACCTGCAGGGCTCTAATGAAGAAAACTGCAGGGTCTGCATCCCTTTAGATGTGATTTCCTATTGGGGGTAGCTTACCAAAAATAATATTTTTGTTGCATGGGATTCCAAAAATCTGACTTGCATCTTAAGCCAAACTTCTCGAAAAATCAGTGAGCCAATCACACAAGCAGGAAATGATGTTTCTGGGAGGCGTTCTGTACACATTATTTGTACAGAAAATCTCCAGGTATTGCATTTTAGAGAAAATTACAGAGCTGCAGATTGAAAAGGAAAGGTAATTTTTAATAACATTCAATTATAATATGACTTGTGTCGCAACTGTATATGCTATATTTTTTTATTTGCTCTTTTTTTTCACATGAAAGTGGAGTTTCCTTTAACCACTTACGGACTGCCCGCCGTCATTATACGTCGGTACTTTGAAGAGGGATATCGTTGTTATGGCAGCAGCTAGCTACCATAACCCCGGTATCATCTTCTTCAGAGGGCGGTCCACTTTCAAATAAAAGTGGTCTCTGAGGCGGATTCGCTGTGAGATCACTTTTATCGGCAGCAGGAGAGGGCCCCCCCCCCTACCATCTGAGGCGATCAGGTCCTGTTCCTGTTTCTCTAGGGTGTTAGAAAAAAATATATATATAATGTTTGGGGGTTCCAAGTAATTTTCTAGCAAAAAACCTAAATCTCAGAAAGAGGCTCATCCTGGTTAAAACTTCTTTGATGATCTGTGCGAGCCGCCGTGAAATGGTAAAGCAAGAATCTGTTTCCCCTTTATTGGCACCATAAAAAAAATGCCAATAAGAAATGGAAGCAGTGGGTGAGAGGTAAACTTGCAAAGTGCAAAGCACTTATAGGAAGAGCATTTACTTTGGGTGTACTAAAACTGGACAGAAAAAAATGGAAGAACAAGGTCCTGGTTGAGGTAAATTGCTAAAACCACTTTAGAAAGAAAAAAATTATATTGGTCTCAATATTACCTTCTCCTGTTGTAGGCCCAAACACAGGACAAGGCTGCCTGTTCAAACATTCTTCAGAATGGAATTCAAGGAACAAGGTTGAAAGGGCAAGGAGATTTGCTCCTTGACCATACTCCAAAACAAATGCTAATCCTGACTTGAATCCAGAAATGTTAGAAAGCAAGGACCCCAACGAGGGGGGAACCTTTGAACCCCCCCCCCCGGTACAGTGGGACTTTACAGGCGAACAAGACAGTTGATTTATAAGTAAAATCTATTTATTTATTTAGAAAAATGCTTAAAAAAGCATAAAAACAAGATTATCTAAACATAGATCTGTACAAAATACTTATATACAGCGCAACAAGTTTTTATGATATAGTTTATATATATCATAGATAGAGTCTATATATAGAGTTTTTGAATACATATTATCTCCATGAGCCTGACATGTTTCAGGACAGGTGCCCCTTCTTCAGAGGAGTATTGAGGAGAAAGTTTTTTTAGGTGTATTTACAGTATCCGACCTTTAGAAAGATTTTTATGCAGGAAATGTGTAAAATTAAACTCTCGTATTAAGGAGAGGAAGATAATGTAATAAACGAATCAATAGATATATGACCGCCAATTAACAAATAGTAGGAATGGCGGCTTCCATTGGGCCGGGAAGCAGCTCCACAAAGGCCCCCCAAAAGGAGAGGATGAGCCTCGCCAAATCCGCAATGGAGCCTTTTTTTTTACAGATTTCCGAACGAGCAAGCTAAAGTATGGTTGCTGATGGCGTGTATGTTTAAACATTTACATCCTTTTTTCCCTCAAATAGAGCTTCTTTTGGTGGTATTTGATCACCTCTGCGATTTTTTTTGCGCTATAAACGAAAAAAGAGCGACAATTTTGAAAAAAACATTTTTTTTAGTGTTTGCTATAATAAATATCCCAAATTTTTTTTACACAAATTTCTTCATCAGTTTAGACCGATATATCTTCTACATATTTTTGGTAAAAAAACAAAAAACAAAAAACACGCAATAAGCGTATATTGATTGGTTTGTGCAAAAGTTATAGCGTCTACAAAATAGGGGATAGATTTATGGCACTTTTTTTGGGACCATTGACATTTATACAGCCAACTGTGGGGGGATGAGAGTGACTAGATGAGGAGACATATCTCTGTTCCTAACTAATAGGAACACACAATCTGTCTCACCTCTCCTGACAAAACCGGAATTTGTGTGTTTACACACACAGATCCCTGTTCTGTCTCTCGTGCCCGCGATCACGGGTGGCCGGTAGTCCTCTGTTGACAAAAATTCAACGTTCCTTAGAATCCTGGCATCACCTCAAGCTTTCATGGTGGGGACGAATGTCCTCAAAATGGACAGTCTCTCTAAATTACTTTATTTATTTTAAACATTACCCATACTTCTTCCCAAAGTTTTCTTTCTTACGCTTCGCTCCCTGGTGGTCAAGTTTATCTGGCAACACCACCCCTCTAGGCTTAAAAATAAAGTACTCTGTGCCCCCAGAATTCGAGGAGGCATAGGTCTCCCAGACTTTCAACTGTATCACACATCAGCTATTATCTCTAGACTTCTCGAGTGGTTCCCACGGCCCTTAACCAAACCATCCACGATCATCGAGCAGGACATGGCTCAAGTAGACCTCAGAGCTCTTCTGTGGGGATATAACGCCAAATTTCGCACTATTGATGGAATATCCACCCTGACAAAGGCGGCACTTACCACATGGTACAGCATACATACTACCTTTGGCCTTTTCACAGACCCTAGTCCTCTTTCTTCCTTATTTGACAACCCAGAACTCCCAATATACAACACTGGAGGACAATGCGGTTCATATGCAAGAGAACAATGGCCTATAGCCAGACAGTTCGTTCAAGCCTCCACAGGCCAATTTCATCCGAAATCAGTCCCCCAATCCCCCGCCCTGATCGATTGGCTTTCCATGATATCCCTATCACAACATTGCAAGATGCTCCATCTATCGGGACAAGTCCACAGATCACTCACGACATTTGAGGATATGTGTAGTCTTTCTCAGACCCCCAAACATCCTCTATCCCTGATTTACAGAGACATACAGTCGTATACATATGACTCGCTACCGAATTTCATGCAAAAATGGTCTAAAGACCTGGGCATTGAGATATCCCCTGAACAATGGAACACCTCTTTCATACTCACACACAAATCTTCTATATCCGGGTTCTCACAAGAGAAAAACTACAAACAACTATCGCTGTGGTACAGGGATCCAGTCACGGTGAACAAGATGTACCCGGGTACTTCGGATGTGTGTTGGCGCTGTCACGGAGGAAAGGGCTCCTATATCCACGTGTGGTGGGAACGCGACAGAGTTCGCCTTTTTTGGGACAAGGTATTTAGCATTTACAATGATTTATACAATGTCTCCCTGGTGCCCTCCCCGAAGGTGGGTCTATTATCCATCCTGCCAGGGCCCAACAGTTCTCACAGGAAGGGCCTTCTTAGGTTCTTTTTGTCTGCAGCCCGACATGTCATATCACAGTATTGGAAAACTGAAATCATCCCCCCTATTACCAGATGGATTGACTCCATTAATGAGACTATGCTCATGGAGGAACTACAGGCAAAACTGGGAGACACATTGGATAAGCACACACAATTAAGGTACCTATGGCTTCACCATTCTTCCTCGGACCTCCTTCTCAACATGAGATGAGGATTGTGCCCCATATATATGAAAAGAGGAGATGGAGAGAGCTATAAACTACTAACGAAAGTGATTTTGATGACCCAATACAGCTTAGTGTATAATTGACTAAAAAGCTATTAAGCTACTATTGCTGAGTACCCCCCTCCCTCCTCCTTTTCTATTCCTTTCCCCATACCCCCCTCTATCCGACAGTTTGATTGAAGATTGGAAATTTCAGGCAGTGCCCTAAGATAGATGACACTGCATGGCTGGCTTATGTAATATAAAAAACTGTTTAACCACTTCAATACCAGGCACTTAGACACCTTCCCGCCCAGACCAATTTTCAGCTTTCAGCGCTGTCGCAATTTGGATGACAATTGCGCGGTCATGCTACACTGTACCCAAACAAATTTTTTATCATTTTGTTCCCACAAATAGAGCTTTCTTTTGGTAGTATTTGATGACCTTTGCGGTTTTTATTTTTTGCGCAACAAATAAAAAAAGACCAAAAATTTTGAAAAAAAAAACAAGTTTTTCTTTGTTTCTGTTAAAACTTTTTGTAAATAAGTATGTTTTCTTCTTCAATGACGGGCACTAATATGGCTGCACTGACGGGCACTGATGGGCACCGATGAGGTGGCACTGATGAGGTGGCACTGATAGGCGGTACTGGTATGCGGCACTGATGGGCACTCATAGGTGGCATGGATGGGCACTTATAGGCGGCACTGATGGGCACTCATAGGTGGAATTGATGGGCACTCCTAGGTGGCATTGATGGTTACTTATGGGTGGCACTGATAGTTGGCACAGATGGGCACTGATAGATAGGCATTGATGGGCACTGACAGGTGGCATGAATGAACACTGATGGGTGGCACTGATGGCATTACTTGTTTGCAGTCATGCACCTAAGGGTGGCATTGCTGGGCATCACTGCAACATAATTGTGCCAATCAGTATTCATGTATATGTAAGATATAACACTTTGTACATATCCCCCCCTTTTTCTTTATTATGTATCCCCCCTCCTTTCTTTTTTATTACTGATTCACTTGTGTTACATTTTAACTTGAACCTGTTAATGTTTGTAACCCAACCCCATCTATCCTTACCACATATAATGCGGGAATTCACAAGGTTTGGGAAGCTGAGCAATTTCTGCTATCTTTGCTCCCTGGACCGCTTAAATCTGTCAAAAAAGACGTTTTGCATCACTTTCTGGCGACTGCTAGAACGGTTCTGCCCAGACATTGGAAGTCGACGGCCATGCCTTCCCTGGGGGATTGGGCAATTGAAGTCGACCAAATTAATAGATTGGAACAAATGTTGTCACAGGAAACGGGTAAAGAGGAGCAATTCTCCAAGACCTGGACTCGTGGGTTATGTTTCGCTACTCCTCAGAATTTATTCCACGGGCCTCAGAGGACTCCACCGATGCACCTGTATCTCCAGAGTGGAATGTTTCTCTCTTAATTTCTACATTCCTTACTACCTTGACCCCTCTATCTCCACTCTCTCTCTTTTTCTCCTTTCCCTGTAAATGTTAGTGTTACACGATCACCTAAATCATAATCTCTAGTCTCATCTGACCGGAACGGTGGCACACACAGAGCTTCCTACTCAGAAAACGTGCTCAGCACAGCACAGCAACAAAAGCCCTAGTAGTGAGTGGGCACCGCTCGTTGAGTAGATAGTGGTGCTCACCTAACCTTAATAAGCCAGGTTAGACGCTGTAGGTATACAGGCTTATATACACCACACCAAATCAACCGAAACTCACAATTATCTAAACCATGAGACGGTACGACACCAGTGTTGCAGGGATGTATATCTCTGTTTATGTGATATTGAATGACATATGTATGCTGTAAAATTTTCCAAATTCCAATTTTTCTATCTCAATAAAATAAGATTGAATTAAAATCCTACCGGACGTCTCCCGGGCTACTCTGCAGAGATGAGCCATGCTCTCCCCCTTCTTAGAACTAGTCCACCGGTAAGCAGCCACCTACTGCTGGGGATACCCGCTGTCGGTATCCTTTAGAAAAGACCAGCGGACCTTCAACCTCCACTCTTCGGGAGACCTACCGGCCCTATTCACGTTCCTGGAAACAGCTCCAATCAGACGGGTGGCCGATCCGGCCCGCAGACTTTGCAGAGGAACACCCAGCCTAGACCGCAGAGGCATCGCCGGAGGTCGCGAGCGCCTATACCAGATGGTACACGTGAGTCGTAAAGAGTTCTCCCCCTCCGCCCGATGGAGACTACCACTCTAACCTCCTAGTTTTGACCCACAGTTTCTACCCCCAGGAGGACCATACATCCTCACCCTGAGAGCCAAGAGGTTCTCTTAGAGACATTGCCCAGTACATCCTGCTGCCCGGACTTAAGTGTGGCTGACACCCTCCCCTGGTGGACGTCTCAGAGACTTTAGGTACGGGGAGCGTTGTCCCCCGTTCCCCCACCCCCAGAAGGAACAGGTATCCAGGTTGCCACACAGCTGAACTTAAACTTTTCTGTGCTATTTCTAAGTCCCTGGCAGCAAGCGGAACACATATACCGCCTCCTTAAGTTAAACAAGCACCACCAAACAAACAAAACACTCTAACAGGTTGCTGAACCTGAGTGGCAGCGCCGACCAGGAGACACAGCTAGCAGGAGACTGTTCTTGGTGACAATGTTGGGAACCGGAGGGATTGGGGAGTGACATGGGTCCTTGCTGAAGCCACTCGAGTGACGTTTGCCACCTCCTGTTCGGGGGATGGGGGTCTGACTCCCTGTGTATATTGGATAGGGATGGTTCACCCTGTATTTTTTACTGCTGACATTGTTGATGTAAGATTGCCTTTTATAGTATCTCAGGGGCTACAAATATGATATATCTGCCAGAAATGCCCAGGAAAGGCTGCTATATAGATTGAAGTTAGATGATCCCCAGATGTCTCTCTCGTCCCTAACGTAGACACCTCCTCGGGATCACCCTCCATCCCGACAGGTTCCCACAAACGCATTACCCAGAAACTACACGAAGCCCAGTAGATTGACGTGTGGAGCCTCCAGCATTCGGGAGAAAGGGACTACACGTTCTACTCCCCTCCCCACAAACTATATACCAGAATAGATTATTTCCTTATCCCCCATGGCCAACTCCATACGGTTAAGGACTCCACCACTGGCCATAGGACATGGTCCGACCATCTCCCTATAATAATGACCTAAGCACTCTCCAATAACCCGTCTCACAGAACTCGCTTCCGGCGTCTAAATGAAAGCCTCCTACAGAGACCAGAGGTCCTGGAAGAGGTAAATAGAGAACAATAATTCTACTTTCAAGCTAACACTGCAGTAAACTGCTTGCGGAGTGGTGTTGGAGGCCCACAAAGCGGTCGTAAGGGGTATCTTCATAAAACATGGCACTCGTATTAAAAGAGAGAGAAACAAATTGAGTTACTCCTCGCCAAACTCCATACCACTGAGTCACAACATAAAAGTTCCCCTGGTCCCCTCATAGAGGCCAAATTTGCCTCTCTCCGCAACCAAATCAATGACATCCTCAGATATAGGGCTAAGGAAGCGATACAAAAATGCCGTCTTACAACATATGAATGCGGAGATAAATGTGGGCAAATTCTTGCCAGAGTGGTTAAAGACATTAAAATGCAAGCCTACATCCCTCATATCAAGACTTCGACTGACATGAAGGTCAGCTTACCAAACCAAATAGCTAAAACTTTTAGAGAATATTACAAGACCCTGTATAATTTACCCCCCCGCAGAGCGCAATCCCTGATAGAACCATATATATCCTCCGCCCAGATACCTACACTGACACAAGAAAGCATAGCTGAACTAGACACCCCGATCACACCAGAGGAACTGGCAATAGCACTTAGCTCAACTAAACTGGGTAAGGCCCTTGGGCCAGACGGTCTTACCCTTCGATACTACAAAACATTACTCCCATCCCTTAGTCCCCATATGGTAACTTTATACAATGACCTAGGGAAAACGGCAGCCTTCTCCAGCGATACTCTATGGGCACATATCACGGTCATCCCTAAGGAAGATAAAGACCTAACAGCATGCAGTAGTTATAGACTGATCTCCCTTCTAAACACTGACCTTAAGCTGTTCACAAAGATTTTAGCAACCCTACTAGCCCGAAATCTACAAACTCTGATCCACCTAAATCAAGTGGGCTTTATCCCCACTAGGGAAGCTAGGGACATTACAACTAAAGTACTGAATCTGATACATTTGGCTAACCAGACCCAAACGCCCTCCGTCTTCATAAACAATGATGCAGAAAAAGTATTCGACAGGGTCAACTGGAAATGTATGTTCACAGTTCTTCGACCTATAGGGCTAGGGCAGACTATGATTAAATGGATTGCCCAAATCTACTCCACCCCTACTGCACAGGTCAGAGTGAATGGAATCCTATCAGACCCCCTCCCAATTACGAACGGGACTAGACAAGGCTGCCTGTTGTCACCCCTCCTTTTCGCCCTATCATTGAAGCCGTTTCTATGTAAAATCAGAAAAAAAACAGACATGCAAGGCCATACGGTTGGAGACACCCAATACAAAGTCTCCACATACGCAGATGATTTACTTTTCTTCCTAACAAACCCATCAATCTCTCTCCCAAACCTCCTCCGAGAATTTGACACCTACGCAACCATATGTAACCTAAAAATTAACTAAATAAATCAGAAACCATGGGTGTAGAGATATAACCAACACTCCCTGCTAACCTTAATTTTAAGTGGACATCCACCGCCCTGAAATACCTGGGCACTGCCGTCCCAACTAATCTAACCCATACCTTTAACCTGAACTTCCCACCTTTACTGATTAAAACCTGGACCTTACTGGAATCATGGCACAAGGGCCTTTATTTCTGGTTCGGCAGATGCAACCTTATCAAGATGTGAATATTACCCAAGTTCCTCAACCTGTGTACTAACGTCATTCTTTAGACAGGTACACACTCAAGTCAAGAAATTTATATGGGCAAAAAAGAAACCTGGATTACCCCGTACCCTACTATCCCTTCCTAAGCTTAACGGAGGTCTAGCAGTTCCAGATGTGAGGAAATATTACAAAACTGTACAACTAGGTAGAATCATAGATGGGTGCCATCACCAAGACTCAAAACTATGGACGCAGCTGGAACAAGCCCAAACGCAAGTGCCACTACAGGGTGCTATTTGGTGTTATGACCATCTTCCAGCACGCCTGACGAAACACCCACTGATAGAGACAACGCTTCGCATAGGGTCACAAACTTGTCTCATGCAATCGCTATCCACACCTAACCCTCCGCTATATCTCATTATAGGAAACCCTTAATTTACCCCAGGGTTAGACCCTCAGGTTATAAATGCACTAAATACAGCAAACCGCACATGAGCACAACATTTTTTGATAAATGACTCTTGGACCCTCACTACGAAAAAAAACTGGCCCCTTTAAGCTGCCGTTCTGGACTGCCATCCAACTAAGACATTTCCTTACATCCATACCTAATCCACAAGGTTTTAACAAACCCCTAACTACATTTGAGGAATACTGCTCAACAGAAGGTAAACTTCCGAGGGGCGTTATCTGTAACGTATGACCTCCTAATCTCCCCAACGGAACACCTTCCTAAGTAAGTGGGAGAGGGACCTAAATTATATATTTACTTCAGACCAGACCCAATGTAACATCACGTTTACCTTAAAATCCTCGTTCTGTACAAAAGAACAGGAGACCAACAACAAGCTCCTAACGAGGTAGTACCTTACCCCACACGCTCTACATACTTATTACCCGAACACATCAGCACTTTGCTGGAGATGTCAGGGAGACAGGGGCACGTTACTGTATTTTGGTCCTGTCCACTTTTGGTCCACAGTCTGAACAACTATCCAGAAGTTCACAGAATACAATGTCCCAGATGACCCGGCCTTCTACCTACTGCATGTCACCACAATATCAACTAAGAAATACAAAAAAATCAATTGTACGTCACTTATTAAATGCCGCAAATTCCTGTATTCCACTTCAACGGAAAAATCAAACCCCACCAACGGCGACCAGTTGGATCCGGAGGGTAGAGAACATTAGTAAAATGTAAGACCCAGTGCTCACTGCGAGACACCAAGAAAAATATAACAAGACATGAGCACTCTGGAACCAGTTCATTCTCTCCCCATAAGGTATCGCCCTTAGAACTTCTTGACGAGGCCGATACCCCGGTAAGCTTGAGCTCCAAGACCGTCCTGATTCAGCCAGGGTCCTGCCATATCCCCCACCCCTACAGTCCCAACCCTACAACCTCCTTCCAGCCATGATATCCCCCCCTCCCCACTGGACCCCCCCTCTTGTCTTTTGCGCCTCTCCTTTTTCCTGTCCTTCCTGTCCTCCGGTTATAGACCCCTACCCGGATAGTTTGTGGGGCGGGGGGGTGGGGGAAGGAGAGGAGGAAGGGAGTAAGGGGAGAGAGAGAGGTGAGAGAGGAGACAGAAAGTGACCAAGGATTCTCTGCCTCCATCGTCTCTCTTCAGCTGATTCACTGATAGAGAAGGCTTAGGCCTTTCAGCATTACCTCGGGAAGGGTTTCTCACCTGGTATATAGCCACAAGCTCAAATGTATACAAGAAACCCTGTCTCATCTTTCTCCTTGTGTTGATGTTGATTATAACTTCCCCTTTTCTATGCCTGTATTCTATTGTCTTAGCCCATGTTGGGTGTTAATAAAAAATTATATTTGAAAAAAAAAGAAAAGGCGAGAAGAAAACTGGTCAGGGAGGCTGCTAGAAAATTACTTAGAACCTCCAAACATATAGATTTTTTTCAGACACCCTAGAGAATAAAATGGCGGTCTTTGCAATACTTTATGTCACACAGTATTTGCGCAGCAGTCTTAAAAGCGATTTTTGGGAAAAAATACACTTTTTTAAATTAAAAAAATTAGACAACAGTTAGCCCAATTTTTTTTATATTGTGAAAGATAATGTTACACTGAGTAAATTGATACCCAACATGTCACGCTTCAAAATTGCACCTGCTCGTGAAATGGCGACAAACTTTGACCCTTAAAAATCTCCATAGAGGACTGTCAGGTCACCTGAGTCCAGGTGACAGATGCACTCCGTAGGAGTCAGAAGTGCACCGCTAAGGTAGTGGACCTTAAGACTGACTGCTGCGGTTTGAACTCTGGGAGGTTCAGAAGCAGGTCTATTGGAGCGTCAACACAGATCCCACTGGGATCTAGAGCATAGATTCCCCAGGGCGCAGAGTCTAAGAGCCAGCAGGTGTTCACCAGAGCCTCTAGTGGCGAGGATGCACTGCGCTGCAGACTGGCTCCAGGTGGCGCCCCCCAGGGTCTCACAGCTCGCGCTCACGGTAGACTACAGGAGAAAGCAGGCTGGAACAACAAGGATAGTAAAGGGATAAGCCAAGGTCGGGGCGACTAGCAGACAAGAATAAACATAGAACACGCCAAAAGGTCAGGGTCACAAGCATACAGGGATAGTCGAGAACAGGCCAAGATCGTTAACTGGAATCAGACGTAGGAGACACAGCAAGAAGCACACGAAAGCTAAACACACAAGGTTGGTCAGCAAGGTTGGCTTGCAATGCACAGGTTAATATAGTGTTCCTAATTAGAGGCTGAGGTGGAGCTATGCTGAGGGAAGATTATATAAGCAGTCAGGTGAGAGTGGCTGGCCTCTAAAGGTGAACACATGGACTAGGTAAGCTGACAGACAAAGATTACTGCATAACCATGACAGTACCCCCCCTCTTACGAGGTCTCCCCCGCCTGGGCCCAGGCTTAAAAGGAAACTCCAGATGAAACCTCAACAAACGAGGCGCAGAGATCTCAGATGCAGTGATCCAAGACCTCTCCTCAGGACCAAACCCTTTCTAATGTACGAGGTACTGAAGAATGCCTCTACGGCGCCGGGAATCCAAAACTTGACTCGTACTTTAGATTATCCTCAGAGATCGAAACCGAGGTAGGGAGAGGATGAGAGGACTTATTGAGGACTAAAGGCTTCTTAGGAATGGGTAAGGGCATGAGAAGACCATCAGGAGCCTGAGCAGGGTCCCCCAGACCCTTAAAGATGAGCTGGACATCCAGCACAGGACCATCAGACTGGGCAGAGGTCAGTGGATCCCTGAGACCAGGTTGGTTAGAAGGTGACGTGTCACAAGAGTCAAGCTGGATAGCTGAAACACAAGCAGAATGCAGAGTGTCCAGAAAGAAAGGTTGAAAACCCCATCTGGCCAAATGAGGCAGTCTATCCAAAGGATAGCTTGAGCCTCTTAGACAAGTTTGAATGGACGTAGTAGTAGTAGGGTGAGGCCAGGTTACAGGAGGTCTTGAATAGGAAAAAGCAGGAAGCTCACTGGGCATGGGCTGGGCTGGCATGACTGGTGCAAAGGCCGACTGAATAGCATTGCCAGGTGTAGTGACCTCAATCGCATCGCAGGGCGTAGCGACTGTGGAACTTGCGGACAAGTTAACCTGGCTGTGTGTCCAAGGGAGTTTATGATAGGCTCAGGTTCACAGGTGGGCTCCTCATCCAAAATGCCACATGACCTAGAGAGTGCCTCGGCCTGACTATTGCAGGACAAATAACAGAAATCGCCATATACAGCAGAAGGAGCAGAAGATACTGGAATGGTGGCAACAGGAAGTTTCTCTTTTGGGGCAACCTTGAGTAGGCAGGAAGAGGAATAGGAGGAACCCCATGCCAGGATCTGTCCAGCAGTCCAGTCAACGTGTGGAGAATGGAGCCGTAACCAAGGAAGATCTAAAATGAAAGGAGATGAAGCCTTAGGTAAGACAAGGAAGGATATCCACTCCTGGTGGAGTGTCCCCACCAAACATCTTAACAGGGAGAGTCTGGAAGCGGATAGGGCCCCCTGGGAGAACAGTGTCATCAATCGCCAAGACCACCAAGGGCGTTGTGAAGAGCAAGAGTAAGCCTCGTGGAAGATGCAGTTCCCCAGTCCATGAAATTGCCAGTGGCTCCGGAATCCAGATATGCCGAGACCGAATGAGAGGAAGCGCCGACATGAAGGATCACAGAAAGGAGAAGACGAGAAGTGAAGGTGATATTTCAGGGTCCAATACTCCACTTTCCAGATGTATTAGCCCCAAGCGTTTTTCCAGACGAAGAGAGCAAGTGTCACGAAAATGACCTTTGACCCCACAATAGAGGCACAGGCCCAGAGTTCTGCGCCTAGCGCGTTCCTCGGGAGATAACTTGGTCCGGCCCAGCTGCATACGTTCCTCAGCAGGCAGCTCAGGCTGCCTAAAGAACGGGCAGTCCTCTCTTGAAAGCGAATATCGATCTGGTTACACAAGGTGATGACACCATCCAGATCAGCAGGAATAGCTCTTCCCGCTAATTCATCCTTCACTCTATCAGAGAGGCCATGTAAAATGGTTGCAACTAAGGCCTCATTATTCCAGCTCAGTTCAGCAGTCAAGATACGAAAATGAAGAGCGTACTGTCCCACAGAAGCGGACTCTTGACGGAGACGTAAAAGGGCGCTGGCTGCTAAGGAGACATGACCCGGTTCCTCGAAGATATTCCAAAAAAGTTTCAGGAAGTCAGACAGGCTAGATACCACTGGATTATTCAGTTCCCACAGAGGGGCAGCCCAGCCTAACGCCTTGCCGGACAGGAAGCATTCAATTTAGGCTACCTTTGCCCAATCGGACAGGAAGTTTTGGGGCTGAAGCTCAAAATGAATCGTGCACTGGCTAAGGAACCCCCTGCAGGCCTTGGGGTCCCCAGAGTAACGCAACGGAGTAGGTAATTGCAAATGATTTGTGGATGTGGCTGTGACCGGAATAGGTGCGGCAGCAGATAGCGGTTGAGGTTGTTGAACCGGGGGTCCTAAGGAGGCCTGAACCTGTTCAAAACGGGAGGCCAAATCCTGAAGGAATCCCATCACCTGGGTTTGATTAGATTCCTGGGTCTCAGGTCTGCGAACTAGGCCCTGCAATGGATCATCTGCGGGTAGCGGCACATCAGCCAGGTCCATGGCTGATCAAATTGTCAGGTCACCTGAGTCCAGATAACAAATGCACTCCGTAGGAGTCAGAAGTGCACCGCTCCTTAGTGGACCCTAGGAATGACTGCTGCGGAATGAATTCTGGGAGGTTCAGGAAGCAGGTCTACTGGAGCATCAACACAGATCCCACTGGGAGCTAGAGCATAGATTCCCCAGGGCGCAGAGTCTAAGAGCCAGCAGGTGTCCACCAGAGCCTCCAGTGGTGAGGATGGACTGCGCTGCAGTCTGGCTCTAGGTCACGGCCCCCAGGGTCTCACAGCTCATGCTCACGGTAGACTACAGGAGAAAGAGGAAGGAAGCAGCAGGCTGGAACAACAAAGTTTGTAAAGGGATAAGCCAAGGTCGGGGCGACTAGCAGACATGGATAAACATAGAACGCACCAAAGGTCGGGGCGACTAGCAGACAAGGATAAACATAGAACACGCCAAAGGCCGGGGCGACTAGCAGACAAGGATAAACATAGAACACGCCAAAGGTCAGGGTCACAAGCATACAGGGATAGTCGAGAACAGGCCAAGATCGGTAACTAGAATCAGACGTAGGAGACACAGCAAGAAACACACGAAAGCTAAACACACAATGGTTGATCAGCAAGGATGGCTTGCAATGCAAAGGTTAATATAGTGTTCCTAATTAGAGGCTGATGTGGAGCTATGCTGAGGGAAGATTATATAAGCAGTCAGGTGAGAGTGGCTGGCTTCTAAAGGTGAACACATGGAGGAGGTAAGCTGACAGACAAAGATTATTGCATAACCATGACTTCGACATTTACAAATTTCTACAGGTTACCAGTTTTGAGTTAGAGGAAGTCTAGTGCTAAAATTATTGCTCTCGCTTTAACGATCCTAGCGATACCTCACATGTGTGGTTTGAACATGGTTTTTATATGCGGGCGCGACTTACGTATGCACTTACTTCTGCATGCAAGCTCGGTGGGGCGGGGCGCTTGAAATTTTTTATTTTTTTATTAAAAACTTTCTTTGATTTTTACACTGTCCTTTAAAAAAAAAAAAAAAAAATTGGGTCACTTTCATTCCTATTACAAGGAATGTAAACATCCCTTGTAATAGAAAAAAAAGCATGATCTCTTTAATGTGAGATCTGGGGTCAAAAAGACCTCAGATCTCACATTTACACTAAAATTAAAAAAAAATTAAATATTTTTTTATTGCAAACAAAAAAAAAAAATTTCCCCTTTAAGACCATTGGGGGAATTTACGTTTGACGTCACTTCCTCCATCCAATGATATGAAGCCGATTGGGGGCCATCTTTCCCTCACTTGGCTCCAGGCTGTTGAGGGGAGAGGACCCGATCGTCTCCGCCGCTACCATCGGATCCGGTAAGCGGCGGAGACCACCGGAGCGTGGCGGGAGGCCCTCTCCCACCTCGATGAAAGTGATCTTGCGGTGAATCAACCACGGAGGCCACTTTTATCTGAAAGAGGACCGTCCACTGCTCCAGAGGATACTGGGGTTATGGTAGCTATCTGCTGCCATAACAACGGTATTGCACTTCATACAGCCTACGTACAACAGCGGTGGGTGGTCCTTAAGTAGTTAAACGAGCTGCAGGAATATCTGGCAAGTACTAGCTGTTTGGTACATGTGACAACAATCTCCCGTATTCTTCATATGTCTGGGCTATGGGGTAGAGTGGCAAGATGGAAGCCTTTTCTTACAAATAAAAACATCCAAGCCCGGCTAAATTTTGCAAAAACAAATCTGAAGTCTCCCAAAAGCATTTGGGAAAATGTCTTCTGGTCTGATGAAACCAAGGTTGAACTTTTTGGCCATGATTCCAAAAGATATGTTTGGCGCAAAAACAACACTGCACTTCACCAAAAGAACACCATACCCACCAAGAAGCATGCTGGTGGCAGCATAATGCTTTGGGGCTGTTTTTCTTCAGTCAAGGCAGAGGGAATTGTGAACAGTTCCAAATACCAGTCAATATTGGCACAAAACCTTCAGGCTTCTGTTAGAAAGATGAAAATGAAGAGGAACGTCATCTTTCAGCATGACAACGACCCAAAGCATACAAAGGAATGGCTTCACCAGAAGAAGATTAAAAGTTTTGGAATGGCCCAGCCAGAGCCCAGATCCGAATCCCATTGAAAATCTGTGGGGTGATCTGAAGAGGGCTGTGCACAGGAGATGCCCTCGCATTCTGACAGATTTGGAATGTTTTTGCAAAGAGTGGGAAAATATTGCCAAGTCAAGATGTGCCATGCTGATAGACTCACCCAAAAAGACTGAGTGCTGTAATAAAATCAAAATGTGCTTCAACAAAGTATTAGTTTAAGGGTGTGCACACTTATGCAACCATATTTTTTTATTTTTACTTCCCTCCACCTAAAAGTTTTCAGTTTGTTGTTCAACTGAGTTGTACAGTTTATAGGTCACATTAAAGGTGGAAAAAGTTCTGAAATTATTTATCTTTGTCTAATTTTTTTTACATCACAGAAACCTGACATTTTAAAAGGGGTGTATAGACTTTTTATCCACTGTATTTCTGTGTTCCCCATGGAAGGCAAAGACCTTTCCATATGTGCAAACCACTGCCTGATATCGCTTCTGAATACAGACATGAAAATCTTTACAAAGATCTTGTTGCCTTGACTCATGCCTTTCATTCAATCCATTATTCATCCTGATCAAGTAAGCCCGGGGTTCGTACCTGCAACTGAGGCTAAAGATAATCGCATACAAGTCCTACACCTGGAAGACACCCACAGAATTCCACTTTGCCTGCTATCCACTGATGTCGAGAAGGCATTTGATTGAGTGGAATGACACCTTCTGAGGCCAACGCTAGCCCATATCTGATTGAAGACCATATGCGTCGATGGATAACTGCTCTTAATTTCATGCCTACTGCAACAGTACAAGCTAATTGAGCCAAATCTCCCCGCTTTAACCTGGCCAAGGGCACGCAGCAAGGATGCCTGTTGTCACCCCTCATATTCATCTTGAGGTTGAAGCCCTTCCTACACCATGTCTGGCAAAACTTGGATATTAAAGTGGTTGCAAAGGCTGAAGGTTTTTTACCTTCATGCTTGCTAAGTAGGGCTGCGGAAATTAACGATTAATTCCTCAATTAATTGTTAATTATTTTGATGGATCAAAGTTTTTTTGATCGGTAGGCTGCCTGCCCTGGGGTCGCTTTGGGCCAAGCTGTGGCTGCAGTGCAGCGCTCCTCTCCCTCCTCCTCCACTATATGTCATACACAGTCTGTGGGCATCTCCCGCTGTGTGTCTCCGAGCTGAGTGTGAAAACTTTGGCCGCGCTGTGAGAAAAGTCCCGCCCTCCTCCTAGATCAGCTTGTGTGATAGACGTTCTGTCAGAGACACACAGTGGGAAATGCCCGCAGACTGTGTAATCCAGGCACAGGCAAGGACTACAGTGAGGCTGCGATTATGGGCACGGTGAGACTGCATTATGGGCACGGTGAGACTGCATTATGGGCACGGTGAGACAGAATTATGGGCACGGTGAGGCTTCGATTATGGGCACGGTGAGGCTGCGATTATGGGCATGGTGAGGCTGAGTTTATGACGTGTGATGTCCTAGCCATGCCCCTCTATGTCCGGCTTCGGCCGTTGCCATAACAACGGTGCTAAAAAAGCTAAAAGTAGTTGGATCTGTATGTGCGTTATAATTAATCGAAATTAGTCGATTAAAAAATCATTAATCGAACACGAAAACTTTAATCAGTAACGGCCCTAATTCTAAGGTATATATAAATTTAAAGTTGACCACCCGCTCCTCCCCAACAATCTACACTCCCTTGGCCTCCATGATTCTGCTTTTTCCTGGTTCTCCTCCTACCTATCTTAGTGCGCTTTCAGTGTCACATACAACACCATCACCTCTGCTCTGCATCCTCTTTCTGTTGGGCCCCTCCTATTCTCTTTCTATACCTCTTCCCTGGACCAGTTGATAACCTCCCATGGCCTCCAATACCACTTCTATGCCGATGACACCCAGATCTACCTCTTCACTCCTCAACTTACCGTCTCAGTCTCCTCACGTATTACAAACTTACTGAGTGACATATCGGTATGGATGTCTCATGACTTCTTTAAACTCAACCTTTCTAAAACTGTACTTGTTATATTTCCTCCTCCTTAACCCCTGCAACGTTTCCAGAATTCGCCCCTTCCTGACTAACGACACCATAAAACGTATTTACTCCTTGGTTATTTCCTGCCTCGACTACTGCAGCTTCCTCCTCACTGGCCTACCCTTATAAAATATATAAATAGTCCTCTGCGCTACTAAATAATCATGAAAAATTAAATGAATCATATCAAATTAGTGGAAATGCTGCAAAACCTAAAAGTGTTCACAACTACACATTGAAAGAGATATAGATATATATATATATATATATATATATATATAGAGATATATATATATATATATATATATATATATATATATATATATACACACATACACACACACACACACACGGGGGACGGAAAGTATTCAGACCCCCTTAAATGTTTCACTCTTTGTTATATTGCAGCCATTTGCTAAAATCTTTTAAGTTCATTTTTTTACTCATTAATGTACACACAGCACCCCATATTGACAGAAAAACACAGAATTGTTGACATTTTTGCAGATTTATTAAAAAAGAAAAACTGAAATATCACATGGTCCTAAGTATTCAGCCTCTTTGCTGTGACACTCGTATATTTAACTCAGGTGCTGTCCATTTCTTCTGATCATCCTTGAGATGGTTCTATACCTTCATTTGAGTCCAGCTGTGTTTGATTATACTGATTGGACTTGATTGGGAAAGCCACACACCTGTCTATACAAGACTTTACAGCTCACTGTGCATGTCAGAGCAAATGAGTATCATGAGGTCAGGAACTGCCTGAAGAGCTCAGAGACAGAATTGTGGCAAGGCACAGATTTGGCCAACGTTACAAAAAAAATTCTGCTGCACTTAAGGTTCCTAAGAGCACAGTGGCCTCCATAATCCTTAAATGGAAGATGTTTTGGATGACCAGAACCCTTCCTAGAGCTGGTCGTCTGGCCAAACTGAGCTATCAGGGGAGAAGAGCCTTGATGAGAGAGGTAAAGAAGAACCCAAAGATCACTGTGGCTGAGCTCCAGAGATGCAGTCGGGAGATGGGAGAGAGTTGTAGAAAGTCAACCATCACTGCAGCCCTCCACCAGTCGGGGCTTTTATGGTAGAGTGGCCCGACGGAAGCCTCTGCTCAGTGCAAGACACATGAAAGCCTGCATGGAGTTTGCTAAAAAACACCCAAAGGACTCCAAGATAGTGAGAAATAAGATTCTTTGGTCTGATGAGACCAAGATAAAACTTTTTGGCCTTAATTCTAAGCAGTATGTGTTGAGAAAACCAGGCACTGCTCATCACCTGTCTAATATAGTCCCAACAGTGAAGCATGGTGGTGGCAGCATCATGCTGTGGGGGTGTTTTTCAGCTGCAGGGACAGGACGACTGGTTGCAATCGAGGGAAAGATGAATGCGGCCAAGTACAGGGATATCCTGGATGAAAACCTTCTCCAGAGTGCTCAGGACCTCAGATTGGGCCGAAGGTTTACCTTCCAACAAGACAATGACCCTAAGCACACAGCTAAAATATGTCAATGGACTTTATCTACTACAGTCAGGTCCATAAATATTGGGACATCATCACAATTCTAATTTTTTTTGGCTCTATTACACCACCACAATGGATTTGAAATGAAACGAACATGTGCTTTAACTACAGACTTTCAGCTTTAATTTGAGGGTATTTACATCCAAATCAGGTGAACGGTGCAGGAATTACAACAGTTTGTATATGTGCCTCTAAGGGACCAAAAGTAATCTGACAGATTAACAATCATCCACCAAACTTTCACTTTTTAATACTTGGTTGCAAATCCTTTGCAGTCAAATACAGCCTGAAGTCTGGAACCCATTGACATCACCAGATGCTGGGTTTCATCCCTGGTGATGCTCTGCCAGGCCTCTACTGCAACTGTCTTCAGTTCCTGCTTGTTCTTGGGGCATTTTCCCTTCAGTTTTGTCTTCAGCAAGTGAAATACATGCTCAATCGGGTTCAGGTCAGGTGATTGACTCTGTCATTGCATAACATTCCACTTCTTTCCCTTAAAAAATTCTTTGGTTGCTTTCGCAGTATGCTTCGGGTCATTGTCCATCTGCACTGTGAAGCGCCGTCCAATGAGTTCTGAAGCATTTTGCTGAATATGAGCAGATAATATTGCCGAAACACTTCAGAATTCCTCCTGCTGCTTTTGTCAGCAGTCACATCATCAATAAATACAAGAGAACCAGTTCAATTGGCAGCCATACATGCCCACGCCATGACACTACCACCACCATGCTTCACGGATGAGGTGGTATGCTTTGGATCATGAGCAGTTCCTTTCCTTTTCTATACTCTTCTCTTCTCATCACTCTGGTACAAGTTGATCTTGGTCTCATCTGTCCATAAGATGTTGTTCCAGAACGGCAAAGGCTTTTTTAGATGTTGTTTGGCAAACTCTAATCTGGCCTTCCTGTTTTTGAAGCTCACCAATGGTTTACATCTTGTGGTGAACACTCTGTATTCACTCTGGTGAAGTCTTCTCTTGATTGTTGACTTTGACACACATACACCTACCTCCTGAAAAGTGTTCTTGATCTGGCCAACTGTTGTGAAGGGTGTTTTCTTCACCAGGGAAAGAATTCTTCGGTCATCCACCACAGTTGTTTTCCGTGGTCTTCTGGGTCTTTTGGTGTTGCTGAGCTCACCAGTGCGTTCTATCTTTTTAAGGATGTTCCAAACAGTTGATTTGGCCACACCTAATGTTTTTGCTATCTCTCTGATGGGTTTGTTTTGTTTTTTCAGCCTAATGATGGCTTGCTTCACTGATAGTGACAGCTCTTTGGATCTCATATTGAGAGTTGACAGCAACAGATTCCAAATGCAAACAGCACACTTTAAATGAACTCTGGACCTTTTATCTGCTCCTTGTAAATGGGATAATGAGGGAATAACACACACCTGCTCATGGAACAGCTGAGCAGCCAATTGTCCCATTACTTTTGGTTCCTTAAAACGTGTGAGGCACATATACAAACGGTTGTAATTCCTACACCGTTCACCTGATTTGGATGTAAATAACCTCAAATTAAAGCTGAAAGTCTGCAGTTAAAGCACATCTTATTCGTTTCATTTCAAATCCATTGTGGTGGTGTAAAGAGCCAAAAAGATTAGAATTGTGTCGATGTCCCAATATTTATGGACCTGACTGTATATTTAATACATTTTTCATTTATGGTTCACATACTTATTATGGTGTGATATTGAAGGTTATGCGCAAGATCACTCTACACTATATATCTACCCCTTACACAGGCTACTCCCCCTGTAATCTATTACGATTGCTGCTGCAAGACTAATACACCTTACTAACCAATCCGCGAATGCTGCTTCTCTCGGCCAATCCCTTCACTGGCTTCCACTACCCCACCGTATAAAATTCAAAAACCTAAACCACAACATACAAGACCGTCCACAACATTGCCTCCAGCTACATCCCCAACCTCATCTGCAGATATCGCCCAAAATCGTCCTTCTAAGGCCTTCAGCTCTCTAGCTCCCTTGTTACCTCCCTCCCATGCTCGACTCCAGGACTTCTCCAGAGCCTCTCCCATCCTCTGGAACTCCCTGACCCAGTATGTCCTGTTAGCCCCTAACCTGTTCGCCTTTAAGCATTGCCTGAAAAATAATTTATTCAGGGAAGCCTATACGAGAACCGTACCCGAGCCACCTCCATCGGATCACCCCCCCCGCAGCTATTTCCTTTTGTACTACCTCCCCTCCCTTTGGATTGTAAGCTCCCTGAGCAGGGCCCACCTATTCCTTCTGTATTGTAATTGTACTGTACTGTGCCCCTCTACATTGTAAAGCACTGCCCAAAATGTTGGCACTATACAAATCCTGTATAATAATATATAAATAGAGATGCTTAGAAGTGGGGCATTAGGTATACCTCCAGGGGTATAATACACACAACCAATAAAGATATAAAATGTTAACATTTAATATAGCCATTAAAAAAAGACTTAAAACCATGTATGCAAGTTAGCCATCTGATGTAACTGTTACATGGCCTTGAGATCAACTTGTAAAGGTCGACGTGTTTCGCGGGATATCCCTCTTCATCAGGTCCTCAGATCTCAATGCCCCCCTCTTCCTTCCTCTTCTTTTTTTTTCCTTTTCCTATACAGAAGAGTATTCTTGATATAAGCGTTGGACTTTGGCATACAGAGTATTTTTTTTTTCTTTTGGGTGTGGAGCGTCTTTGGAATTGGTTTCTCCCCACAGGCCTACCAGATCTGATCACCAGTCATTCTCCTATGAGTTTACTTAAAGGTGAAGCATCTTTGATAATCAAGACACGTGGTAGGAAAAATAAAATACATTTTATTGAGCTAAAGCTAACCTCAAGATATGTGGTACACGATTGTATATGAACGTTATAATCTATATACAAGATAATAGTATGAAAAAATGTATATATATATATTCATACATACACGCACATCTAAAATCGCATAGCATTCCATAGAAGTAACTGGTATGAGTAACCAAATGCTTATTTGGTAATAGGTAAAAATAATTTATAGGATGCAAATGAGTCAAAATAAAAGTCAGATAGCATGTGAGGACAAAATATAAAGTATCATCCAGATTATACACCAATATAAATAGATCACACAGTAACAAATTAGTCCAAAAACAACATGTCAAATGTGCCTCCATTCCTTTTGTAACATATGAAAACAAGGGGGTAATGCAACTTTAAATGACGTGCATGATTAACATGAATCTAGGATCTGTTTTTCTTCACCAAAAGGTTCAATTTGTGGACCCCCTTGACGCTCAAGAAGGAGAGGTCCATGAATCTGGAAACCAGGGAAGATGTCCCCCCACCCCAGCAATGGGTGAGGACAGACCTTCATGCTGAAGGAGTCTTGTCAGTGGATCTGGAGAGGCCTGCTCTAGGCTTACCAGACCAAGATTGCATGGAACTTCCCGGGGAAGACTTGAGAGATCTGTTTCCCTTATCTGCAGTCCCGGGAGCCTGGAAGAATTTCTTATGGGCTGAGAAGGAAGGCCCCCTTCTGCGACAAGGCTCCTTCCCTTTCATAAACTGAGGCAGGAAGGTACTCTTCCCCCCTGTGACACCCTTGATGTCATCCAGGGTAGCCCCAAACAGGCGGTCGCCTTGAAAGGGCAGATCAATGAGATAATTTTTAGAGGTTTGGTCTGCCGACAAATTCTTAAGCCACAGCACACGTCTAATCACCACCGCTGAAACATAAAGCTTGGGCAGCACAGGGAGCTGCATCCAAGGCTGCATCACAAATATACTATAGCCCATGGACCAACTGGTCCGCTAAATTAACATAAGCAGCGGGAATCTACTACTCACTACGCAAACCCTGGCACAAAAGCTTGGCCCATTCAGTTAGGGGCTGCAACACCAGGGCCGAGGCCAAGACTGGACGCAATACCGACCCAGCCATAGTAAACATGCTGCGTGCCACAACCTCCGCTTTCCTGTCAGCTGGGTCCGTAAAAGGGTGACTTGGGTTTACCTATAAGGAATGGGAACAACCAATCAAAAATAAGGCAGATAAAAAAACACCTTTGGTGTGCGAGGCGACTTATGCATACTAAAAAGGACACAGCCACATCTGTGGCCCTGTCAGCCGCATCCTCCATCTTTAGAGTCTCCCGCACCGCAGTAAGAAGTGCGTCTAACAGCGCTTTTTCACTCGCTGCTGAGACCGGAGGACTCATCCTCACTATCAGACAGGTCAGGGGGCGAGATATTAAACCCCCCCTGGACGAGCCACATTCCCGGCGGCATCAGGCTCAGAATCAGATGAGACAGACTGAGCAGGGGAAGACAGGGGACACTTCCTCCTGGTTCTTAGCCCACGCGCTACTTCCACCGGGGATACCAATGACTAAAGGACCGCGTCAGAGCAACCATGGGAAGCTGGAGTTCCGAGGGACCTGCCACCTCCATGAGAGGTTACATAGGAAAGAAAACCCTGTAGTACAAAAGACCCTGTAGTACAAAATAAATCTTTGGCACCACCAAAGGACACCCCTATGGCCAGGGTACCTATCAGCAGAGAGGGAGATACACAAGGACCCCCAAAGACTCACCCTTCAAGCCGGAAGAGCGCTGTAATTCGGACCCAGCAAATACTAATGGTCGGCATCTATTTCATCCATCCCAGGCAGGAAGAAAAGAAGAGAGGAGGAAGAGGAGGAGCCCTGGCATCTCCACGAGTCTCCAGCCGTCTCCTTAGACTAAGGAAAAATGGCCCCAGAGATGTCATCGGCTACACAAACATGGCCGCCGGCGGGAGACTAGCCAAACCAAGGGAAAATGGCCCCCTTGATGTCATCGGACCTCCCAAACATGGCCACCGGTCGTTTGACATGCTGAAGCATGCTGCCAGGATCCTCTCTGTGCCTTCACCATCGCTGCACTCTCTGCAAGGGGACCACCCTCCAAGGGGTACTGTACTCCACCAGGCTGGGTGAACATTTAGGGGACACCGCTGCGCACTCTGCACCACTGCACTCTAAGCCATGGAACCCCTAAACTGCACACTACCTCACACTGCACACACAGTAGGGCATGCATCTAGGGGTCTCCACTGCACCCTCTTCACTGGAACCCCCCATACTGCCAGGGCAGGACACACACCACCCAGAAGGGGGATGGCGGGGGAGACCCCCAGGGGTCCCTGCTGACTGCCCTGGGACTCCCACCAATCCGTGGGGGGAAGCTCAGCTTAACCGAGGGACTTTAGGATGGGAGGAGAGATCCTGCAGGCAGGTCCAACCTTGCTGGAGGGTACCCGCGTCCAGCCCAAACCGCACAAAAGGAGGATAGGGGGAGGGAGGATAGATAGGGGAGGATAGACTGTACTTACTGATCCATGGTGCGGGTGACCCTCTAGACAGAACTCCTCACCACCAAAGTGGGGGGCTGTTGGCCAAGGGACCGCTGCAACTCGGACCAGAGCCCGTTCTTATGCAACCCTATGATGCGTTTAACTCACGGGCCAGCCTCCATTCGTTGTGGCTATGTTGCGGCCGAACCTTGCGCGTAGCTGTGGTCTGGGGAAACCACTGTATCTAAATTATCCAGCCCGTCGCCCAGCCCGATAGTTGATTGTAGATCTTCCAGGAGAAAATGCATGGAAGAAAGACAAAAAGCTAAATTTGCTAGGACCAAAAGATCCCAGCAAGGAGCTAGGACCTTACTCCTGACTCGACAGAAATAAACTGAATACCTAGAGCAGGGAGGGGATTATATACTGACTGAGGACAGCCCATGGGCATAGCCAGGTGTTTTTTTTTGTTCTACCTAGTCCTACTTCTGCAGAGGCGATATAACCCAATGGTCAAGATTAAGGAGGCACTGTGTCCGTCGATGAACGAAAGAGAAAACATCTCACTTGATGATTTTTAGAATCATCCTTCACTGAACATAAAGTATACAAGCAGAGCCAACGTGTTTCAGGGGACTTGTCTCTCCCTTCTTCAGGGCTAGTATTGTAGAGAGAAAGATACATGATAAAAAATGTATAGCCAGTCTAAAGAATTTGTACACAGTGCAAAACAAAAAACAAAACTCTGTGTGGGTATATATATAGTTTCTAGGTCGAATAAGTCCTCATTGGGTCTCTATATACCAATTGCGGGAGGCAAAATAAAACCATATACACATTGAACTTTTCTTGACTAAATAATAACGGACAATAAACAATGAATACACAAATACACACACACATATTCAGTATATATACGCACAGTAATGCAAAACAGTCTTAGGCAAGAAATGCTGTAAAGTAAGAATGCTTTAAAAAATATATTCTAATTGTTTAGATTTAGTTATTTACAAAATGCAAAGTGAGCAAACAGAAGCACGATCTAAAATCAAATCAGTATTTGGCGTGACTACACTATGGCTTCAACCCTGCTTCATTCCTTCTAGGTACCCACAGTGTTTTAACAAACTTGTCAGGTAGGTTGTTTCAAACATCTTGGAGAACTAACCACAAATCCTCTGTGGATGTAGACTGCCTCAAATCCTTCTTTCTCTTCATGTAATCCCACAGACTCAGTGATGTTGAGTTCAAGGCTCTGTGGGGGTAAAAACCATCACTTCCAGGACTCCTTGTTCTTTACGCTGCATACAGCTCTTAATGACATTGGCGGTATGATTGGGGTCATTGTCCTGCTGCAGGATAAATTTGGGGCCAATCACAAACCTCACTGGTATGGTATGATGGATAAGTATCTGCCTGTATTTCTCAGCATTGAATACACCATAGATTGGGCAATGTTGAGGACTGTACATGCAGTGGTCGGCCAAGGAAACCTAATGCAGCAGGTGAAAGACACATCATGCGTTCTTTCCTTCAATATCAAGGCTCTGTGGGGGTAAAAACCATCACTTCCAGGACTCCTTGTTCTTTACGCTGCATACAGCTCTTAATGACATTGGCGGTATGATTGGGGTCATTGTCCTGCTGCAGGATAAATTTGGGGCCAATCACAAACCTCACTGGTATGGTATGATGGATAAGTATCTGCCTGTATTTCTCAGCATTGAATACACCATAGATTGGGCAATGTTGAGGACTGTACATGCAGTGGTCGGCCAAGGAAACCTAATGCAGCAGGTGAAAGACACATCATGCGTTCTTTCCTTCAATATCTGCACTGGACTGGCAGAAACCAGTAGGACCCAGGTACACACATCTACTGTCTGGAGAAGTCTGAACAGAAGTGGCCTTCATGGAAGAATTGTGGCCAAAAAGCCATACCTCTGACGAAAACAACTATGTATGAAAACATAGGAACTGGGGTGCAGACAATTGGCAACGGATGCTCTGGACTGAGGAGTCAAAATTTTAAATATTTGGCTGTAGCAAGAGGCAGTTTTTTCCCCAAAGGACTTGAGATCAGTATAACAATGAGTGTCTGCAGGCAACAGTGAAGGGGGTTCTCAATGCTTAGAAATACAGGCAGATATTTATCCATCATGCCATACCATTTGGGAGGTGCGTGATTTGCCCCACATTTATTCTGCAGGACAACGACCCTAAACATACCACCAATGTCATTTAGAACTATCTGCGGCATAAAGAACAAGAACAAGGAGTCCTGCAAGTGATGGTTTGGGCCCCCACAGAGCCCTGATCTCAACATCCTCAAGTCTGTCTGGGATTACATGAAGAGAAAGAAGGATTTAAGGCAGCCTACATAGAATATCTGTGGTTAGTTCTCCAAGATGTTTGGAACAATCTACCTGTTGAAGTTCCTTCAAAAAAGGTGTGCACAAGCACTGTGTGTATCCAGCATAATTGATGCTGGTTTGAAGTCAAAGGGTAGTCACACCAAATATTGATTTGATTTGGATTCCTCTTCTGTTCATCTACTTTCCATTTTCTTAATTGATAATAGACATTTCTATTTCTGAAAGCAGTCCTAATTTACAGCATTTTACACACCTGCCTAAAAAAACTTTTGCACAGTACTGTATAATTTATATTTTTTGTCCTTTAATATTTATTCATAAGAAAAAAATCACTGTGTATATGGTTTTATTTTACACACCCTCGGCAATTTGACCCAATGAGCACTTAATCTAGAAACTATATATACCCACACAGATTTTTGTTTTGCACTCTGTACACATTTATGATAATCCTTGCAAATATATTGGGAGTCCACCTCGTTTTCATTGTTCATAAGGATCAGTTGGGCTTCATAATTTTTCAAATAATGAACAGTGCTGTGCTAAAAAAAGAATACTATATGCAAAATAAACTGCAAAAATACAAAGTAAATCTTATAACATAACAAACAACAAATGAATCAGTGCAAATTATAAAGTGTATGTAATATACACAGTTCAAATATAGTGCATATAGCACTATGTCTTCTCTCTTTCAAATCTTAGAGCCATTATCATGTGCCAAAGTAATAAAGATAAAAATACAAAAAAACTGTGACAGTGTGTGCAAATGAGTCCTATAAGGCAGGGGTCCAGAAACCATAGGTCGTGGACTGACACCGGTCTGTGGCACGTTAATAACCAGGCCGCACAGCAGGAGGTGAGTGCTGACCGCAGTTCCATGATAGTCCTGTCTGGATCGAGGCCATGCCACTTAGAAGCCTGTGTGTCCTCTCCCTCGTCCCCCGCCCCACTGATGACATCCTCCTATCAGCGGGATAGGAGGCAGGAGTACTTTCATATTAACAAGCGGGTAATCACGTCCTTCGTCCAGATCTGCAGCTCCTCCCACTGCCTGCCCTGCTGATAAGATTACATCATCGATGGGGCGGCAGACCTGGGAGGAGACACATAGGCTGCCAATGGTCTATGCCATGCCAAATTTGAACTGTACAGAGGAGGCACACATTGAAAGGGGGCAGTGAATTTGGAAAAGGAAAGGGAGCCCATGACTGCAAAGGGCACTGTGATGGGAAAAGGGGGGCCTATGATTACTAGAAGCACTGTAACGTAAATAGGGAAATATGATACAGGGGACTAAACTGAAAGGAGCACTGTAATCATTACAGTCCCCCTTCCTTTTTACATCACAGTGCCATCAATAATGTATTATTTTATAAAATTATCATTGATGTAAAGAGGACTGCACTGTAAAGGGAACTGCACTGTAATGGGTACCTGTGATGTAAAGGACTGCAGTGTAAAGGGGGTCTGTGATGTGAAGGGGAACTGAGGACACTGTAGGACTGCTTTAATGGGGGGACAGTGGACACAGATCTAAAGGGGGTCTGAGATGTAAACGGGGGGCTGAGGAGTGACTCCCGAACCCCTAGAAAAATTGGCTGCCACAAAACCGTTCCCTGGTGCCTTTCCAATATCTCTAAGCACTTTAGGCATGTTCATGCAGACAATGTTGCCTTTTTTTGCGGTTTGGAAAAAGTTGGATCTCCTAGAGGGGGGTGAGATCCACCGAAAGCTTCTTGAAACGTCTGGTGGATTTTTAACCTCCACACGAGAATTCCCACAGGTATGAACCATAGGTATGACATGGATCTATTTTTGAAATAGTATTACTATATATATATTTTTTAAATTATTTTTATTACAATTTTTAGAACACACAACACATATACAACTTAGGTGCCTACGTTACACAAATACAATAACGGGGGAAATACAATCATTTGTCAGAGTGAGTTGCTTGTCATACAATGAAACCAGAGTTAATAACACTGCTCCCCTACTAGTATTGTTGACCATTTATTACATTACAGATATCTATAAGTGAGGTTCAAGGTATTACTAAACTGATTCTAGGACTTGAAGTTCCAACCTATCTCTATAACATAACGTCTACAGTAAACCAAGATTCACTGAGCGGTGTCTAATGCGTCCAGCCATTTACGCCAAACTTTGTCAAATTTCAACGGACAGCCCCTATTTGCGCAAGTGTCTTTATACAGCGGTAGGCTGTCGTTGACCAATCGCTTCCACTGAGAACATGAAGGGGGATCAGACTTTTTCCACTGCATCGCAATGTTCTTCCTGGCATAAAATAGTAACAACCATTGTGCATTTTGCTATTGTTGGGACAAGATTTTCTATCAGGCCCAGTAGGCAAAATTCCAGCACCTGTGGTAAATTAGTTGATGTAACTTTGTTTGTTAGGTTGAGTACCTCACTCCAATATTGTTGTACCTTAGGGCATTGCCAGAAAATGTGAGAAAAATCTCCTGGTGAGGTGCCACATCTCCAGCACTCCGAAGAGTGTTCAGAGTTCATCACATTAAGTCTGTGTGGAGTGAAGTAGGCCCTATGAACAATTTTAAACTGTACCAATCTGTCCCATATGGAAACCAACGACCTAAAAAGGGAAGTCCCAGACATCATCCCAGTCGTCATTGTCCAACGCGGGGATATCACATTGCCAATGGGACCGGAGCTTGTCCAGAGGTGGCAAAGACAAAATGCGCGTATATGCGTGATGTGGGTTGCTCCGCACAACCAGATCTGAGCATCTTCTAGAGCTCCAACTGGGTCAGGATGCAGGATGAACGTGGAAATTGTGCCGCAAATGCATGCGATAGTTGGAAATAACGAAACTGGTAATACTTCGGTAAATTGTACAGAGAGGAAAGCTGAGGGAAGGGGAGTAGAGAGGCCTGCGATACTACGTGCGATAATAATTTTACACCCTGTTTGGTCCACACGTGTGGGTCTATGAGTTTGTAAAAATGGGGTGAATTAGGATTTAACCATAATGGGGCGTTAGGGGAAATCTCTGACTGCTTATACTTTTCCATATTCAAGCCCATTCGCCAAGCCCGCAGGGTAGTAAGCATAGAGGTGGTCAGTGGGTATAGGGCACGGAGCCCCTGTAAATTAAAAATTGAAGAGCTTCCCAAGAGCCCACCACTGTGGCCTCCAGCGTGGTAGATGCGTTAGTTCTGTCAGGGTTTAGCCATCAAACCACAGTCACCAGCTGTGCAGCCAGGAAATATTTATGACAATCTGGAAATGCCATGCCGCCTTGCGACGTTGGCCTCATCAAGGTCGACAGCCGGTATCTGGGTGGGGCAGGGCCCCATAAGAAGGCGGAAAACAGTTGATTGAGTTTTTTAAAGAAGGATTTGGGGATCCACTGCGGAGAATGGCGAAATAGGTAGGTGAATCTGGGAATAATTTTCATTTTGAGGAGATTAATAGGGCGTACACACGGTCGGACTTTGTTCGGACATTTCGACAACAAAATCCTAGGATTTTTTCCGATAGATGTTGGCTCAAACTTGTTTTGCCTACATACGGTCGCACAAAGTTGTCGGAATTTCCGATCGGCAACCACGCGGTCACGTACACCTTGTACGACGAGACTAGAAAAGGCCGGTTCAGAACCAAGCGCGGCACCCTTTGGGCTCCTTTTGCTAATCTCGTGTTAGTAAAAGTTTGGTGAGAGACGATTCGCGCTTTTTCAGACTCGTGGCTTTCAGATCGTTTTCTGCCCTTCAGTTTGTGCTTGTGGGTTTGTATCTGCTCTTCAGTGCATGCAGTCAGTTCGTATCAGAGTTTTCTGTGTGATCTTGCCTGCTCGTTGCTGTTTTTCAGGTCGCTCTTCACAGGCCTTGCCGTTCTTCAGTGCGTTCTGTTACTTCGTTCTGAGCAGCCGACCGTTTTCTAGCCATGTTTTGTATGCGTACTCCTCGTAGAGTTCGTGCTGTGCGGGGGCTTGATGTTGGGGTCCTGTCCTTGACACAAGTCCAGTCCATGAACAGGGTGAGGAGGAGTTCATGGACCAAGAATTAGTTGCTTCAGCGTGACCAGTTCTGTCATATGCCTTTGCTCCGTGAGATCCGTGAGAATAATCCTGATGATTTCAGGAACTTTCTCAGGATGACGGACCCCGTGTTTCACCGTTTGTTGGCTTCGCTGACCCCCTATATCAGCAGGCAGGATACCTGCATGAGGCAAGCCATCACTCCGGAGCAGAGGTTGGTCGCTACCTTGTGGTATTTGGCGACAGGGAGAAGTCTCAGGGAGAAGTCTGCAGGACTTGAAGTTCTCGACAGGCATCTCCCCCCAGGCTCTGGGGATCATTATCCCAGAGACCTGTTCTGCCATCATCCAGGTCCTTCAGAAGGAGTATATGAAGGTAAGATTTTTATCCTTTAATGTCACATTTTAGTGTATTTAATGTTTGATAATATATTGTATTTCTTTCCTCATTCCCTAATTACCATGATTGTAATATGCTGTGAATGTCCCCTTTGTTCTCATGCATGCTGGATTTTTATGTAATTATTATTTTAGGTCCTTCATACATATTTGCCCTTCAATAACCTCCCCAGCATGGTGTCTCCTGCCCTATATTCACCTCATGTAGTCACTTAACAATGTATTTTATCAGCTCCATAGTAGTGCTTTACCCCAAACACCCCCTAAAATGTTTGGAAATGTTATTTTTTATTTAAATTCAGGCAGAGTGGCAGAGGCTTTTTTTTGTGGTGTCCCCAAATAATTTTTAGTAACCCTCCCTCCCCCCAACTGCTAAGTCAGCTGATCCCAATTCTCCATCCTCAATCATCTATCTGCTGACTTTGCCAAACCCATACACACTATACCCATCTCTTTAGTGCTGAGATTTATGGATGAATTCCCCAAAGCATGTAGTGCAAGGGCCTGCCTGTATACTTTCCAATGGTACTGTTTAAAGTTTTTGTATCCTATTATTATCTTGATAGGTAATAGCAGAATGTCCAAATGTGTAGAGTGTGTATTTATATCTTTGCATTGTGACACTTCTTACCTGTCCAGTGGGCTGCCAATAGTGTAACTAAGGAGGGGCTGTTCCACGTAATACCCATTATTTAGGCATTCATCTCTCAATGAAGTGAAGAGGGTTACCTGTTCAAGAGTTCCCCCCCCTATAATGTTAGAAATGGCCCATGAGAGGGGGGGAGGGGGAATATGATAGGTGTACCTTATACTTTGGCCTTGTTAAATTCCCCTTAATAAATGCTATCTGGAGGTTGCCACAGAATGTTTGTGTCTAATCTGCTTGCCATGTGTCTGTGAAAAAATAGTAATGTTTATTGTTTTTTCCTCAACAGTTTCCTTCCACGCCACAGGAATGGCAGACTGTGGCCTCCCACTTTGCCCTGCGGAGGGGCAATTGATGGGAAACACGTCCACATCGTCCCACCACCTAACTCGGGGTCGTACTATTATAATTACAAGGGGTTTAATAGTATAGTGATGTTGGCGGTGGTGTCAGCTAATTACTACTTCTTGTATGTGGACATGGGGAAGAATGGCCGGATGTCCGATGGTGGAGTCATCGCCCAGACGGAGTTCTACAGGCGTCTCCAGAATGGCAGCTTGGACTTGCCAGCTCCAGAGGACAATGTGGAAGGTCTCCCATTTGTGTTCATTGCTGATGAAGCGTTTGCGCTGGGGGACCACCTGATGCGGCCATTCCCGATGAGGACCCTCACCCCGGAACAGAGGGTTTTTAATTACCGGCTGGCCAGAGCCCGAAGAGTGGTGGAGAACACATTTGGAATCCTGGCCAGCCGGTTCCGACTATTTCTGACACCCATCCATATGGCGGAGTATAAACTGAACCATATAATACTGGCGTGCTGTGTTCTCCATAATTTTTAAAGAAAACATTCTGCCAACTATGCTGGCTCAGTTGGGCCTGAGGCCGGAATCCTACATCCAACAACACTGACGGCGCTTGAAAGTGGCCGTCCTGGCTTGCCCTCCCTGAGTGCCTGTGATGTCCGGTTACGATACCTGGAGTTCTTTGCGGGTAGGGGGGCTATCAATATGCCAGACAATATGTGAAGCCTTTTTCAAATAAAAAAAAAAAAAGAAATTCTTTGTGGACATTTACTGCTTGTGTTTGTTTTAGCTGACCCTGACAGAAATGTTTTGAGTGCAGAAAATGTAGTGATTGGGTAACCTTATACAAAGCACTGTTGGCTGGTATTTCCTAAATGCAAAAACACATTTCACTACAAGTGCACTTGCAACTGCACTGAACCTGCACTTGTAGTGCAAAGTGGATTTGCCCTTAGGAAATAACCCCCATTTTTGCATAAAACAGCTATTACATCACCCCAAAAGTGTTGTAGTGTTGGGGCGCATGCGCGGCGCAGAGGAAGATGGACGCCTGATACAGTAGCTCCGCTACACCTGGGACTCTATAGGCTTCCTGAGGGCCATACACAGCACAAATTTCATTATTTTCTGCACCCCTCAAGCCACATATGCCTGGTGCATGCCGTAGAAGCGAGGGAAATCTCGGGGCTCCTCTCAGAATACTTTAACCCACTATCTCCTCCGCACGCGGGATCGCTACAGCATGGCCCAAGATGGCGACGCGGGAAGAGGGAACTCTCCGGCTCCATCCACTCCGCCGCAGCCAGACCTCTCTCCTCACAAACACAGTGAGTACCACCCCACCCTTTCTAAGGCGGACTTGGACAGTAGTCTGGAAGCCATGTACACTAGATTGGCATCCAAATTCCAAACGGAGCTGCATAAAAACTCCCATACTCTGTCCCAAGAGATAGCGGCCCTGGGCTCACGTACTGAGCTGCTCGAAACCAAACACGATGAGCTAGCCCTGGCTTATAATGACCTCAGTCGCGACCACGAATCTCTATCTCTGGCCCTCAATACAATACAAGCCCAAGTCGAAGATCTCGACAATAGAAATAGACGTAATAACTTGAGGCTCAGAGGCATCCCTGAATCCGAGACAGAACTAATCCCTACGGTGATCCGTTTATTCAAGTCACTTCTCCCTGACCACGAATCCGCAGCCTTCAAGTGCGATCGTATCCATAGGGCTCTCCGTCCTAAACCACCTGATGATAAGCCCCCCAGGGATGTAATCCTCTGTATGAAGGACTTCCTCATCAAAGAAGAAATCCTGAGGGCTGCTTGTAACAATCAACGCATCACTCTGGACAATCACACTATTCAGATTTACCCAGATATTTCCCCAGCAACCCTAGACAGACGTAGAGGCCTGAAGGAGATCACTACTGCGCTACAGTCTGCACACATTCGATACAGATGGGGATTCCCGTTCAAACTACTGGTCCCCCATAATGGTACCACGTTCGCCGCTTCCTCTCTCCGTGAGGGCCAAGAAATCCTGGTGAAGCTCGGCCTCCTGGATGCTGCTGTGTTACGTCGCCTTCCATCAACACCCCGTCCGGCTCCCATCTGGCAAACCCCTCCGCCTAGGAGAGACAGAAGGAGGATTCGTTATGAAGCCGGAGAGGGCCTCGCAGAACAACTACGCTAATGGTTCCCGTGAAATGCTCAGCACCACAATTACTCCTATCCTTAGGATGGTGGCCGTCCCTCGGTGCCGCGATATGTTCTCCCCACCCAGCAAAGTAACTCCTTTTTCTTTTTTTTTTTTTTTGTTTTTTTTTTTATCCTTGTGCCTTGGGCACTGTAAGCCCTGTTGACTACACACTCTGCAACCCCACTTAGGGGAGCTGCAGCCTTGCTGGGTACGAGACCTAGTTGTCTCGCTTGTGAATTATTTGTTTTTTTTATCAGGTGAAAAAGGTTTTTTTTTATAACCTTCACTGATCTGGTTTTGCCTGTTTGACTTTATGTCCTTTTATAGTTGCCTGAATCTAGGCCTTTTTTACTTTCTGATTTTCTATTTTTTTCTAAAATTTTTCCTTTTTCGTTTTTTTGGTCAGTCATTTCAATACCTAATGCTCAGAGTCTCTGTAAATATTGCTGAAGATCCTTATGTATTTAAGATTCACATCTGTATATGCTATGGTTGCAATTTATTGAATATTGAAGTGGCGGTACCCCTGCTTGTCTTCTTATACCTTAACTTACAAGCTCAGCTTACCCTCTGTGTAGGCTTTACTACAAACTCTCTCAGTTGTGATAGTTCGACTATGATAAATCATGGTTATCACATGTATTTCCCATAATGTGAAGGGATTCAACTCCCCGATCAAGAGACGCAAAGCTTTTGATCAATATAATCATCTTGGCGCTAAGATTCTCCTAATTCATGAGACTCATTTCTCACATACCTCACACCCAAAATTCCTTCACAGGAATTTTCCCCAAGCATTTTATTCACTTCATTCAACCAAAAGCAGGGGTGCCGCCATATTATTACATACCTCCTTGCCAATGGAGGTAAAGCATTGTCATAAAGACAAGGATAGCAGGTTCGTCATTATTAAAGGGTTAATCCACAACAAGGAAATAACTATAGCTAGTGTTTACGCCCCTGCATCTTTTTTCAAATCCTTTTTTGACAGGTTGGTTTCTTTGAACTCACCTCATATGATAATAGGAGGTGACTTCAACTTAGTTGCTAACCCAACACTGGATAGATCCTCCTCCACGATCTTGTCTAAAGCCTTCCCGAGGTCTCTTTCACAAGGACTGGTTGACCACCAGTTAATAGATACCTGGAGAACGCATAACATGGGACTAAAAGAATACACCTTCTACTCGAATCCACATAATAGTTATGCTAGGTTGGACTATATTTATACTACCCCCATTATCTTAGCCAACTCATCGACTGCCACAATCCATCCTTGTATCTGGTCAGATCATCATGTCACCTCTTTCTCTACACAATTTATAGGCCTTGCTCCCACCCCACACACCTGGAGATTGAATGAAGCTTTGCTCTCGGATTTAATGGCTGAATCCGAGACAGCTAAGTCCATTGAGGAGTACTTTTCCTGTAATGAACTCCCAGAAACCCCACCTGCCATAGTATGGTCTGCCCACAAGGCAGTTATAAGGGGAAAACTTATCAGCATTGCCTCTTCCCATAATAAGATGCATAGACAAAAAATCCTTGACCTCACGACAGAATTGGACCGTTTATATAAAAACACCGCTTTGTTATGCTTGGAATCCACCAGGAAAACTATAGATCAAAAGAGTCTAGAATTAAACTCTCTCCTATCCTCCAAGACTGAGAAAGACTTTAGATGGTCCAAAGCCAAATTTCTGTTGCATAATAATTCCACTACAACTCTTTTCGCTAGGAAACTTAACCAGGCCTCCCGCCCCACACATGTATACAAATTGACCTCTACAGCGGGTCATTCCACCTCTCATCCTAAGGAAGTGCTTCATATTTTTGAACGCTTCTACTCCTCCCTCTTAGCACCAGTTCAAACCCCTCCCACTAATGCTGAAGAAACTTGGTTTCAAAATGTCCCCATACCTTCCCTCTCCCCTTCACAAACAGAGAAACTTAACGCCCCCATTACTACTTCAGAAGTGCTTAGAGTAATTAAATCCCTTAAGGTGGGCTCTGCCCCCGGCCCCGATGGTTTTTCGGCCATATACTATAAAAAATTTGCCACACTTCTAACCCCCAGCTTAGTACAGTTATTTAACTGGGTCCTACAAGGGGGTAGTTTCCCAGATGAGATGTTATTGGCAAACATGTCCTTGATCCCCAAACCCAATAAAAATCATTTACTTCCCCAAAATTATAGACCAATTTCGGTCATGAATAATGACTTAAAGATTTTTAGTAGAATTCTAGCGGATAGGTTGGCCTCTATTATTTCCTCCCTTATCTCCCCCTTTCAGTCAGGATTTATACCCCATAGATTTATAACTGATAACATCAGGCTAGCTTCCAACATAATAAAAGATGCAAACCAGACCTCCAGGAGACTCTTCATGCTCAGCCTTGACATACATAAGGCGTTTGATAGCGTCTCCTGGAACTACCTTTCCATCCTTCTGCAGCGTATGGGCTTCTGCAATGAATTTTTGCACGGGTTTCATGCCCTTTATATTAATCCCAAAACTCGTATTAAGATTCCGGGCTGTTACTCTGAATTTTTTTCAGTTGGTCGGGGCACTAGACAGGGGTGTCCACTTTCCCCCCTGATTTTCGCCCTTGCCCTGGAACCCCTAGCCATTGCCATACTCACCAACCAAGATATTTCAGGGTATTCAAAAGGTGCCTCTACATACAAATTTTGTATGTACGCAGATGATGTCCTCATGTTCTTGACCAACCCCCTTTTTTTTTTTTTTTTTTTTTATAAATCTTTATTTATTTTTCAAAATACAAAAAACCAACCCGTGGTATCATACAAGTTCACTTTCTTAATTACTAAGGGGGGGAGGGGACACCCGACCAGCAAAGCGGGGCTTCATACCCCCCCTCAACGCCTTCCGGAACTGCCTCTCCCCCCCCCTACACCCCCCCTCCCTCCCCCCCCCTCCCCCGCAGACACGTACCCCATCCCCTCCTCCTTCATATCTCCGCCCCACTCCCCGGCACTATCTTGACATTATCTCCACATATTTCTCTGTTTTTTTAAAAATCCCCCATGGATACCATTTCCCTTGATCTCTTTCTTGCCTCCCCTCTGGGGCCTCTTTTTCCTCTATGTATTCTAATCTGTAGATTTCGTCTACCTTATTGATCCAGTCTTTTATCCTTGGGGGTTCTGTTTCTTGCCACTTTTTTGGGATAACATTTTTGGCTGCATTAAGTAAAATTGGTGCCAGGGAGGAAATATATTTCCTCTTCCCTCCCTCCTGGCCGTGAAACAAACAGGTCCAAGGGTCCTTATTAATATTTTTCGCTATTATTCCTTCTATCAATCCTATCACTTCGTGCCAGTAGGGTTGAATTTTAGGGCAGTCCCACCAGATGTGTGCCATTGTGCCCAGGCCTCCACACCCTCGCCAACAGCCAGGGGATTTATCTAATGAAAATTTACTCACCCTAGCTGGGGTCATGTACCACCGGGCTAAACATTTATAGTTACTCTCCCTTGACTTCATATCCACAGCTGTTGTATGTGTGGCTTCCAAGATGTTTTTTTCCGTGTCTACGTCGCATAGTAATCCCAGATCCTCCTCCCATTTTCTAATGAACGGTGGCGAATCCTGTCCACTCCTACCCATCAATATTTTGTACACCTTTGAGGCCGTCCCTTTTAATTCTTCTCTAAGTGCCAGTTTCTCTAATCCCCTATATTTCTCCTCTTCCCTTAAGGGGCCTGGGAGACTAGTAATGAAGTGTTTTAATTGGTTATACCTCCACCCATTTACTGTAAACCTCTGCCCTTGTGCCTTTAATTCATCTAGTGATTTTAATTCCCCCCTACTTATTATGTGTCTTATTTGTGTATCCTTTTCCGAAATCCAATTTCCTCCTATTTTCCCCATTCCTGGAGGGAAGAACGGGTTATTCTTTAAATAGATTAGTGGTGAATTGTAGCCCCACTCATTTAATTGGTGAATCTGGTCCCAAACTTTAAGTGTGTGACGTGTGATATAGTGTGTTTCTGTGCCTAACTCCCTATACTGTGGCGGGTTCCAGATTATCTGGTTCAAAGATACCTTACTTAACCCTATTTCTAGATTTACCCATTTTTTTGTATTGAAACTTTTACCCCACTCCAGTGCCCGTGTTATTACGATCGCTCTATAATAGTTTCTAAAGTCAGGGAGGGCTAACCCCCCACGTGCTTTCTCTCTACATAACACCCCGTGCGCAATTCTCGGTTTCTTTTGGCCCCAAACATATTTATTTATCATCTCTGTTAGTACCCTAAAAAATTCTCGGGGAACTGGGATAGGGAGCATTTGCATTTTGTATAATATTTTCGGTGCAAGGACCATTTTTGCTATATTTATTCGCCCCATCCACGAGGCTGTACCATGGGCTATTCTTTTTATTTCCGTTTTTATTTCGTTTAAAAGGGGTATATAATTTATTTTATACAAGTCCCTTCTAGAGCTCGTTAATTTCACTCCTAAGTATTTTATTTTGTCCCTCCATGGAAAACGGAAGACCTCGGCTAATCTACTGGCTTCTAGTTTGTTTATGTTGATCTTTAGAGCTTCAGATTTTTCTATGTTGATTTTAAAATTTGATAATGCACTATACCGCCCCATAATTGCTAGAAGATTAGGGATTGATATTCTGGGTTTTGATATATAAAATAAAATATCGTCGGCAAATGCCGCTAGTTTGTGCTCTTCCTCCCCTACCACACATCCGCTTATGTCAGGGTGTTTTCTGATTATACTAAGGAGAGGTTCCAGGGCCAGGACAAAGAGGAGCGGGGACAGCGGACAGCCCTGTCTAGTACCATTTTGCATAATAAAACTGGAGGAGGGAGTGTTATTCACCCTAACAAAAGCTGCAGGATGGTTGTACAAGATTTTTATTCTTCTTAGCATTGCTGGCCCTACTCCCATTTCCTCCAGTGCACTGAACATAAATCCCCAGTCTACCCTGTCGAACGCTTTTTCGGCGTCAATCGACAGGAGTAGCCCTGGGGATTTGCCGGCTTTAAGTGCCTCCAGTACCAGCAGGGACCGCACCCCATTGTCTCTTCCCTCTCTTCCGGGTACAAATCCCACCTGGTCCGGATTTACCAGGTGGGGCATTTTCTCTCTCAAGCGGAGAGCCAGGACCTTTGCGTACAATTTGGTGTCTTCATTTAGCAACGCAATCGGCCGGTAACTTGAGCATAGGGTGCGGTCCCTGCCTTCCTTGGGGATCAGTGTCACTGCCGCCAGCAATGCGTCCTTGCACATTTCCTGGTCTCCTAGGCCATTCCACATCTGGCAGAGCCTAGGTACCAGGATTGATTTAAATTTTTTATAGAAATAGGTCGTGAAGCCATCCGGCCCAGGGCTCTTACCCCCTGGGGATTGCTTCAAAGCTCTAAAGACCTCCTCCTCTGAAATTGTTTTTTCTAATTCCAGTGAGTCTATTTGTGACAGAGTGGGGAGGGCAGCTTCTTTAAGAAATTCCTTTACCCTTTTTTCTCTTTTCCCCTCCTGCTCTACCTTTCGCTCAACCGCGTAGAGGGAGGAAAAATATTTTTGAAATTCTTCTGCTATTTCTTTTGTTAAATGTCTCATCTCCCCTTTTTTATCCTTCACCTTCTCTATATAGTTTTCCAATTTTTTCTTCTTGGTGGTTGCCGCTAAATGTTTCCCTATTTTATTCTCCTGTATATGGTAGTTCCTATTGTTTTTATATATCCTTTTGAGGGCTTCTGTCTCTAATAGGTCTCTTAACTCATCTCTTTTTACTGTTAGTTCCTTTAATACCTCTCTGCACACCTCCTTGCTTTTTTTATGGGTTTGTTCTAGTTTGGCCATTTGTTCTAGCAATTCTTTTTGTTTTTTCGTTCTTTCCCTCTTTTCCCCTGCACCAATTGAAATTAATATCCCTCTAATGTAGGCCTTAAAGGTTTCCCACACAATAGTTGCCGGGACCTCATTGGTCTCATTTATGCGGAAAAAGCCCTCAATTTCTTTTTGGACCCTTTCAACAACCTGTTTTTTATTAATAAGGAATTCGTTCAGGCGCCAGGTATATGGGATCCTATGAAGGCCTTTAAATAATAATGTCATAACTACTGGGGCATGGTCTGAGAGGGTCATAACCTCAATTTTTGTTGCTCTTACTGAGTCCAGCAAACTATGTTCCACCAAGAAATAGTCCAGCCTTGCATAGGTCTTATGAACCTGTGAATAATATGTGTAGTCCCTCTCCTTGGGATGTAACACTCTCCACACATCAATCAACTGCTGGGCTTGTAGTTTTTTCCCTATTCTGGCACATGCCCTTTTATCCTCCCAGTGGGATTCTGCTGACCTATCCAAGGCTGGATCTATACAAAAATTTAGGTCTCCTGCTAAAATCAGCTCGCCTTCTTTATATTCCTCCAATCCAGTCAGGATTCGGCCAAGGTACCCCATCGGATCTCTATTTGGGCAGTATATATTTGCCAAAGTATAAATTTTTTCATTAATTTTCCCTTTCACAAACAGGAATCGTCCTCTGGGTCCACTCTCTTATCTAACAAATTAAATTTTATCTGTTTCGAGAATCCGATGGCAACCCCCTTTGCCCTTTTGGATGGGGAATCCCCATATATCCATAGTGGAAGGCTTTTTGATGTTAATTTAATACCCTCCTCATACACTAGATGGGTTTCCTGCAGGAAAGCTATGTCGATCTCCAATCTCTGTAATTCCTGACTCAGCTTCCCCCTTTTCCCTGGTGAGTTGAGGCCTTTGACATTATACGACAGGCATCTGACTTCCATTGTCATTTACTCTTTGTTTCCGCCCTCACATCTCTTTTGGAAGCCTTTTAATTTACCCTGGGTATGACCTCTCCCCTGACACCAGGCAGTACCAAAAGATATAACCGTAGGGCCTAGAGAGGCAAAACCTAAAGGGAGAATATATGCCCCTAAATTTTTTCCAAGTCTAGAGAAACAGGGAAATAGATGCGTAAAAACACATAGGGTAGATCTTTTGGGTTGTACTCTCTGTCTGCGGGTACCCTTCCTCCCCCTCCTCCCACCCACACCCCCCCTCCCCCCCCGAAACCCCCCCACCCCCACCCACCTCCCGCTCCCCCACCCCCCCCCCTCCCCACACCGTTTCCCAAGCTGAGGGTCGTGGCATCTCTCATAATACCTTCCCGCCAACGCCCCCCTGTGTGCAGGGTGTTGCTCCCGCGATGGGGGTTCGGAGAAACTAAAAACCCTTTCATGGTGAAAGCATCCTTTCTAAGTATCACATTTTAGTCCTGGTGTTTTATATTCGCCCCCCACCCCCCCCCCACCCCCCCCCAAACTCGCCCCCCCCCCTCAAAAGAGCCTGCCCTCCATGTCCTGAGGAACTCTAATATTTAAGTTTGTGCAGAAGTCCTGTAGATCTTCCATCTGTTTTAATCTGAAGCTCCTCCCCTCTCTTGTCACCAGTAGGGCAAATGGGTAGCCCCAACTATATTTCAGATTAGCGTCCCTTAGAGTGTCCAATAGTGGTTTTAGTTGTCTTCTCCTTGCGAGGGTCTTAGCTGAAAGGTCCGTAAAGACTTGAATGTCTTGGTTGTTATATTTCAGTGATCGAACCCCTCTCAGGTTTTTCCAAATCCTCTCCTTCTCCTCATAATAATGAAACCTCGCAATCACATCTCTGGGGGCATCTTCTCTGGCGTTTGCGGGCTTTTTTATTCTGTGGACACGTTCTATTTTGAGCTCCTCTTCCTTGCTTCTTCCTAGAACCGGATTAAAAATTTCCCTCATAATGGCAAGCAAATCCTCCCCCCCTTGCTCTGGGATGGCTCTAATTCTAAAGTTTTGCCTTCTGTTTTGGTTTTCTTGTTCTTCGAGTTTAAGGAGCATTTCCCTATGATCCGATTTCAGGTTTTTAACCTGTTTTTTCAGTTCCTCAATCGTTGTTGCATACTGCTCCGTTAAATCCTCCACTTTTTCCACTCTTTTTAATAAATGTCCCAAATCTTCTCTAACATTCAGGATTTCTGCTTTCAATACATTCTCTAGTTTAATAAACATATCCTGCATGTCTGTTTTTGTAGGGAGGGTATCCATATTTGGCTCTGCATTCGTTCCTATTTCAGGCTCTGGTGAAGTTGGTACTCTAGCGCCATTTCCTATTGCGCCTTTATTTTTATTGGGGTCCTTCTTTTTTTCTTTTGCACTTTGTTGTTTGTTTTCCATACTTGGGCTTCTATTTTGCGTTTCTGTCATATATCTTTGGATAGTGCTTGTATTTAAGCTGTCTCTGGGTTTTTTTACTTCAGCAGCTTTAGTAGAGCGCCCTCTCATACTCAGGTTCTCCCCCCCTCTACTCTCCTTGAATGAGGTCTCAGGCCTCTATGTTCCTCTCTGTGCCCCTATATTTGTTTCATACAGCTGCAACAGGCTTTATTTCCAGTATGTACAGATTTTATCTCAAAAATGTCCTACCTGGAGCTGTCTTGTAGCTGGGGGCACAGGGACAACAAGCCGGACTTCCTTTGCTTGGAGGATACACTAGGGTGGTTCTCTTTAACAGCTGCGAACTCCAAGGCCCTCCAAGCGCTTTCCAGGAAGCTGTCCTCCACTGTGGCAGGGAGAAAAAAAAAAAAAAGAGTTCCTTTCCTGTTGTTTTTCCGGCTCCCCCTTTCCCTGTAAACGGGGGGTTAGGGATAAGGATAAGGGGGAATAGCAGAGGCTGAAGGGGAGGGGTGTCTCAGGTCCTTCCTCCGATCTCCTCCAGGGGGGGGGGGGGGGGCGGGGGCGGGCGACGGAGCGAGCAGCGGCGCCTCGAGCGTCCACGGACACCTCAGCTCCTAGCCGGCTTCAGCTCTTCAGGATACGAGGTATGCAAGGCATCCGGGCGGGTCTCCTTTGTAGAGGGCAGACAGTCGCTGCTGTCTCCAGCTTAAGCTCCGGTTCCACTCGCTCCCTGTACCTAGGATCTTAGCGCTGTCAGCCGTCGCTGCTTCCTGTTTTCTGGGCTCCTGTCCAGCAAGGTCGATCGACTCTCACCTCACGCTGACATTTTCACCATGCTCTCCTCCTCCGTCCTCCACCGCCCCACCGCGTAGCTCCTCCCCTACTCCTCACACGTCATCTCCGCACTCCAGACCACAGTCTTGACCAACCCCCTTATCTCCCTCCCTAATCTCCTTCAGACCCCATCAGATTTTGCTGGAGTCTCTGGTCTTAAGATAAATGTCACAAAATCGGTAGCCCTACCGGTGGGATTTTCTCCAATGGAACTCCAACACCTTAAAGACACCTTTCATTTTATGTGGGCAGATACCCACCTATCCTATTTAGGCATTTGTTTGACAGGAGAGTTCAGCAAACTCTTTGAATTTAACTATCCACCTATGATTTCCAAACTGAAAAAGACTCTGAAAATGTGGTCCCAACTTCACATCTCCTTTATGGGTAGAATTACAGCCCTCAAAATGGTGATCCTCCCCAGGTTACTCTATCTCTTTAGATCCCTCCCAATTAGAGTTTCCAAATCATATCTGCTGAACTTCCAGGCACAACTTATTAAGTTTATCTGGCAGGACAAACCCTCCAGATTTGCTAGGGACACCCTCTACTGTTCTGCTAAGGGCGGGGGATTGGGGGTCCCTCGAATTTGGCTTTATTACCTGGCCAGCAGATATGCTCAGCAAGCCCAATGGAATATTCGCAATTCTAAGGTCCTGTGGGTCAAATTTGAACAAGACTATTTTTCCCCTATTTCTCCCTGGGATAATGTGGTCCTCTTTCCCCTCCCTGCCAGATATTTCCTCCTCCTTGGTAGTGTCTCTGGGGCTAAAAACTTTGGAACTCCTACAAACATAGGTTCGGTCTTTCTACCCAGTCCCCTCAGGGAGCCTCCTTTCTCGGTGACCCTAGATTCCCTTCAGCTTACTACCACACAGAGTCATTCCAACAATGGACACAACACAACTTAATCACTCTGGGCGATTTCCAGGTTAACTCCAAATTCACCACATTCTCGTCATTAAAAACCAGATTTAATATTCCAGACAAGGAATTTTTTTGCTTCCTTCAAATACGTCACTTTTTTCAACAACACTACCCTGCCCCCTTGGAGGCTGACACGTCCTTATATGAAGATCTATGCCGTGAGACCCCCCGTCAGCGGGGTCTCATCTCACTGATCTATAAACTCTTGGTGTCAGCTGTAGATGTCCCGACCCTGAAATATAGGTCTCAATGGGACCAAAAACTAAACCTAGACCAGGACGCTTTGGACTGGGAGAGAGGTTGGTTAAATATACGCAAATGTACCAAATCCCTAGCCGTTAGAGAGACAGCTATAAAACTCACGACAAGATGGTACTATACCCCATTCCGCATTCACAAAATATTCCCACAAACTTCCCCTAGATGTTTCAGGGGATGTGCACATTTGGGTTCATATATGCACATTTTCTGGGATTGTGAAAAACTTCAACCTACTTGGAGAGAGGTCTTTAAACTGGTGGATAGACTGGTGGGTCACCCCATTAGTCTCACTCACCTCCACTGCATCTTTTTCCAAGATATCCCTGAAATTCCAAAACCTCTCCTTAGGTTAATTCACTCAATATGTATAGCTATGATCTGGTGCACAGCTCTTCACTGGAAGTCCACTGCTGTTCCATTCGCGCAAATTATGGCACGTATTGATTGTATGATGATATCCGAGCAAATATTTCACACATTACATGACTCTATTCCTGCATACAATGCCAAATGGAATCCATGGTTCTTATTAAGGCTTCAAGATTGAGCACTCCTGACCAAATTATTATTATTATTTTTCTCTTCTTTCTTTTTAGTTTTATAAGTATTACACACCCAACTCTTAGGGTATAACTTCTTCTTTGTGGTAACTTCTGTAGTTCAGGAGAATATTGAGTTTGTAAAATGGTTCTTAATGTGATAGACCACTATGTACTTTTTTCCTCATGACATATATTGTACCCTGAAAGTATTGAATATCCTCATTTAAATTTTTGTGTATTCTTTCTTTTCTTTAATAAAATCTTTTGAAAACAAAAAAAAGTGTTGTAGTGTTGAGACAATAATCCACACATTCTTGAGTAAGCCACTTTTTTATATCTGCACAATCACATGTTTGTTGTATAACAATTTTTGCAGTAGCATTATCAAAAATCGAAATATCCATTTCAGATAAAACAGGCCTGTGTAAAACCAACAAGAAAGCCAAAAAACTTGAACTTACAAAGTTCACATATGGTAAAACCTGAAGGCTATATCAGACATCAGTATTTAGGAACTGGGTTTGATATAGCGTTTAGATGGGGGGAAATCACCCCTGGAAAAGCCAAATTTGGAAGATGCACACCAATTTACGAATGTCAACATGTGCTATCTGCCATCAGGGGGGATCAAGGAACGTGTTTTGGGGGAGCAAGCCCTTCCTCAATGCTACTTTATAATTGAGGAAGGGGTTGCACCCCCAAAACGCGTCCATTGATCTCCCGTGATGGCAGATAGCACATGTTGGCACACTGTGTGCATCCTCCAAATTTGGCTTTTCAAAACATTGCAAAAAAATTTAAAAGACTGGACCACAATACAAAAAGTGATTTTGTGGGGTTTAAATTCACCCCAAAACATCAATGATGTTATTATTTTTTTTTAATAACATCATGGATTTTTTGCTGGATGTTTTGCAGTTCGACATTACACCCCATGATCTCCCCGATCAGGATCTGGGCACTTTCAGAAGTAAAGCGTTCTGGATCCACAACCTCACGATCTCCTAAAAAGAGATAAATAAAAAAAAAAAAGGTCTCAAAAATCTGCCACCATCCATCTCTTTTACCTGAGCCTGTGGTCGCAGACACTCACCTGTTGTGGTGCCAATCTCCACCACATCTTTTTCTTCCTCCTGCTCAGCTTCGTTTGGGGGTATTTCACCTTCTTCCATAGGTGGGGGGCCTCTGGTCTCCTCGGATGAGGGGTGTCCTCTGAGTCTTTTCTCCCCTATGTAAAACAAAAATGGTATAATTAGCACACAGATATTTGATGGCAGAACTATAAATAGGAAACATTGCTTGGAAGTGGGGTACAATTGTCTATTTTAGCAGAGTTCCAAGATGTATTTTTTTTATTGCCCTTTGTCAAGCTGCAATACTTTACCTGTTTAGTACAAGCTTCACAGATGTAGCCCCCCTATAGTATACACTGGAGCACCTGTGTCCCCCCCCTAATAAAAAGGGTGTTCTTGTGTCCCACACTAGTGCTCCAGTGTCCAGATGTGAAAACAGCTGCTCAAGTGTCCTCTCCTTACACACAATCTAGTTGGCATTTCATTCTAGTAACAAACCCATCTACACAAACAAATATTTGGTATCCAAGTAGGCCCAGAAAAAATGTGTGAAAATGCATATGGCCTAAACAATGGTGTTCTAGAGGCCGAAAGAAAAATGTTTGATACGAACGAATAATGGGCCCATGAACATTAAAGTTGCCCTTTTAAACGTTACGATTAATAAAAGCATATGGAGCAGAACGAACGGAATAAAGACAGAAAGAATAGGAACACAGCACAACTACTTACTTTTTTGCAGCACTCTCCGGATCTTTCGGTACTGCTCTGGCTCTCTCAACTTCAGGTCCGACCACCGCTTCCTGAGCTGATCTTTAGATCTTCGTACCCTGAAATTCCTGTGAAGGCTTTTGACCACTTTAGCAATGATTTTGGCCTTTCGGATGTTGGGGTGGGGGTAAGGCCCATACGTTCCGTCATAGTCGGACTTCCTCGTGATGTCGACCATCTCCAACATCTCCCCAAAGGACATATTTGTGGCCTTAAAACGTCTCCTTCTGGATCGGGGCGTGCCTGGATCCGGGCTTTCCTCCTCCTCCTCCTCGTTGCTATAATTAGCACACACCTGCTCTAACTCCGCCATCATGCTCTTTACCCACTGCGCCGAACGAAAAGGGGCGGGGAATAGACTAGAAAGAACGTCAGGGGCAGGCGGAGTTACACGCATGCGCAGTGTGTATAAAGCGTAACACGCGTGCGTATTACGTACGATCTGTGAGCGGAGGAAGGAGCATTGGACGCGCCGATCGTAAGAACGAAGGTAAGAGACAAACTTGTGCCTATACTGCTTCTAGATTGAGGCCTATATTGTAACAAGATTAGGAGAGTTTTGTCTGACATTAGGCTTTGTCTTGTGTTGTGTCTTGCAGTGAACATGGATATGGTACTCAAAGATAATGACTTCATGTCAGTATTCATAGATATGCTAAGGGAGCTGCCCTGTCTGTGGGAGATTAAACACCCCCATTTCAAGAACCAAGCAAAGAGGAAGGCAGCACTGGAGCAATTGTGTGAAATTGTGAAGCAGGTGATCCCCACGGCAGACATCACCTATTTAAAGATATTAATTGGTGGCCTGAGGAGTACATATCTGAGGGAGCGCAAGAAAGTCCTGGATTCACAGAGATCCGGAGCAGCAGATGACATCTATGTCCCCAGGATGTTGTACTACGACAGGCTGCACTTTCTGGCAGGCCAGACTGAACCCAGGCCATCCCTCTCCAGTCTTCCTTCCACGCTTCCTTCCCCCCCGGCTGAGGCTTCTGACGCCCAACCTGGGCCTTCCAGGCCACATGTGGAGGAGCCCAGATTGATAGCATTCCTCTAAATATTTCTGCTTGTACAATCAATGATGTTACCTAGATGTTAGTTGGGAGTACTAATTTAGGATTGTGATTGATGAAGCAAAAACTAAAACCATGTCCCTTTTTCATACACAGGGAAGTCTCAGCCAGGAGGTGGCCGGGCTGAGCCGGCTGGCTGATCTGCAGGTCCCTCCACCCCCCTGAAAAGAGAAAGTGGCAGTAGGAGGAGTGCCCCAGAGGAGGCTGCTATAGGATTCTTTTGGAGGGCTACAGAGGTCCTGGGAGCACCCCACACCATGGAGGAGAACATTGCTGCCTTCATTGCATATAAAATGCAGAAGATGGAGGAGGGCCAAAAAGTCATGTGTGAGGCCCTCATATCGGAGGCTCTGGAGAAAGGTATGAGGGGCCAAATGACACCTCAGACACACCTTTGTGATGGTCCTCCTCCTGCAGGTCCACCTCCTCCTCCTCCCTCTCCTCCAGGTCCCCCCAGTCCTCCTCCAGGTCCTCCCAGTCCTCCTGCCACATCTCTAACTGCACAGCCACAGCCCGGAAGGAAGCGTGAAAGGAAGACCAGAAAGTGAGGACCCTGGATCCAGTCTGGTCGGCCAAAAAATGCAGCCTCTTGTGGTACCACAGCCTGGGGACACAGATGTCATCTGCTGCTTTCCGGATCTCTGCGAATTCTGGACCAGACTGCCCTTCCTTACATATGGACTCCTCAGGCCACCAATTTTGATGTTGAAGAATTGATGTCTGCCGTGGGGGTCCCAGGCTTCGCTAATTTCTCCTGTTGATCCAGTGTTGCCTTCCTCTTTGTTTGGTTCTGATCCCTTAATAAAGGATTTTTGTTTTGAAATATACTCTCCTATGTGTTTTACTTCAAAAAGGACAGTTGGTTTGTGAGGATTCAGGTACATTTCAAATATACAATGTGAAATGAACAAGGGACCAACAACAATCTCCTGGAGATTAAATAATAAAAGATATCAATGGTGTTGGGGTAACTTGACACACAAAACACACCCAAAAATATTCAGGAGTAAAAATAAAAATAACATTGAACAAAGATCAGCCTTGGAAAAAATCAAAACATTAAAGAAAAAAAAAGGCTGAAAATCCAAAAAAAAAAAAAAATATATAAAACTGTCAGATGTGACAACTAACAATATATTCAGGGAATCCCACTAAAAAAACACAAATAAAAGTTTGTGAGAAGTGTGTGTGAATATGAGCAGCAAAACTACTTAATTCTTGTCACATTATAAAGAAGAAGAGAGTGCGCTGTATTAAACCATTTTTAACATTGCAGCGTGACGAAAGTGCTGTATCCATTGCGAACGCTAAGTTTACCAGAACGAGCTGTCCCGTCTTGGAATTTCTTCTGAGAATGCGTGGCACTTTGTGAGTTGGAACAGGCCACACACGGTCGGAATTGACGCGATCGGATTTTGTTGTCGGAAAATTTTATCTCCTGCTGTCCAACTTTGTGTGTCGGAAAATCCGATGGAAAATGTCCGATGGCGCCCACATACGGTCGGAATTTCCGACAACACGCTCCGATCGGACATTTTCCATCGGAAAATCCGACCGTGTGTACGGGGCATAATTCTGCCCCAAATGGATAAGGGCAATTTACTCCATGACTTAAGTTTTGTTTTCATATCACCTAGTACTGGGTCTAAATTTAGTCTAAGGAAGTCCGAGGCTTGAGTGGAGACATTGACCCCCAGGTATTTAAAGGTGTCAACCCATTGTAATGGGCTATCTGAGGGGGATGTGGCTCTGGCAGCCTGATCTATTGGTAATAGAGTGGATTTTGACCAATTGACCTTAAGAGCCGGTTCACACAGGGGCGACTTGTCAGGCGACCTAGCCGCCTGACAAGTCGCCTCCCGTTCTGTACAATGGAACCGTTCTAATAGGAGCGACGCAAGTCGCTCCGACTTAGAAAAAGGTTCCTGTACTACTTTGGGGACGACTTGGGGCAACTTGCATAGACTTCTATACAGAAGTCGTTTTGCAAGTCGCCGCAGAAGTCGTTTGCAGGTCGCCTCGCTGAGGCGACCTGCAAGTCGTGCCTCCCCTGTGTGAACCGGGGCTAAGGCCAGTTATCGCGGAAAAAGTATTTAGGACCGTCAATTCCCCTTACAATGACGGGCCAGCATCATTGAGAAAGAGAACCATATCGTCTGCGTACAGGGCTACCCTTTCCTCCAGCAAACCAATACGGAGCCCTTTGATGTGAGGCGATGTACGCAATGCCTCAGCCACCGGCTCAATGGCAAGAGCAAACAAGGCCGGAGAAAGAGGGCAGCCCTGTCTAGTTCCCCTGAAGAGTCAGAACGGAGCAGACAATCCACTTCCCAGGCGTATCGAGGAGGTGGGACAGTTGATATCACCTGAAGCCACTTGATAAACCGTAATGGAAATCCCATCCTACGCAATGTCTCCCATAGAAAAGGCCATTCTACCGTATCAAATGCCTTTTCTATATCTAATAAGGCTATTGCTCTTGTCCCGGTGTCATGGTGCTGGGTATGAATGTTAGTGAACAGTCTCCTAAGATTAACATCTGTGGACCTACGGGGCATGAATCCCGTTTGGTCAGGATCTATCACCGGGGGCAGCAGGGGGTATAAGCGGAGGGCCAAAAGTTTAGTTAATATTTTGAGATCGTTGTTTAATAACCCAATTGGTCTATATGAGGCACATAAAGCTGGGTCCTTAGGAGCTTTATTGGATTAGAGTGAGGTAAGCATGATGCATTGAAGCAGGTAAAACACCTTTGGCCAAGCAAGCAGTGTACAACTGGGCCAGTATAGGCGCCAGGAGTTCACCATGGGCTCTGTAAAAATCTATCGGCAGGCCGTCTGGCCCCGGCGCCTTTCCGGAGGGAAAGGACCGGATAACACCCAAAACCTCCGATGCCGTAAAAGGTTGGACAAGTGACTCTCGCTCAACATCCGAGAGCCAGCCGAGCGCCAATGGATTCAAGAGATCTTGCAATGTCTCAGGCTGGAAACCAGAGGGGAGAGCGGAGGTATAGAGCGTTTTATAGAAGGCGTTAAACGTTTGCAGTATTCCTGTCGGGGAGGTCACTGTCTCCCCATCAGGAGAACGCAAACTAGAAACAACTGCAAGTGGATGATTATGTTGCACCAGCATGGCCAAAAAACTACCGTTTTTATCTCCCTGCTCAAAAAAACGCTGCCTTCCCTTACGCACGTCCAGCCTCTGTCAGATGCAAATTTAGTGTTCTCTGAGCTGCCCTTAGCAAATCAAAATGTGCGGGCGTGGGGTCTGCGCTATATGTAGCAGTGTGATCCGCCACTGACCGCTGTAATAAATGAGTTTCCCGACTCTGCTGCCTCTTGATGCTAGCTATGGATGAGATGTACTGCCGTCTAGTATAGGCCTTAAACGCGTCTAAAACCACTTGGGGAGATGAAGATCCAGTATTCAATTCCCAAAACTCTTCCAGCCCGGGGCGGGATTGTATCCGCCAACTCAGGATGGGAGACCCACTGTGCCCCCAGCCTCCATAGAGCAGCGTTACGGTATGCAGGAGAGCGAAGTACTATAGCTAATGGGCTATGGTCAGATATGGTCACTTGGTAAGTAAGTAGCCTCAATTACATCTGCCATCATCACCGGATTAGCAAAAGCCAAGTCTATTCGTGATGCAGTCTTGTGGGAGGCTGAAAAACACGAATAAGCTCTGGTGATAGGACGTGTCCGACTCCAGATCTCCTCCAGACCCACAGCCTGGGCCCAGACAGTTAAATCAGCACTATAGTTCTTAGGTGGCTAGGCCCATCTAATTCCGGGGAGATGATGGCATTAAAGTCTCCCATCACTAGTATTTTCTCCGGACAAAAGGGTGCTGCCTTTTCCAAGACTGCATACAGTATGTCAGGTGAAAAAGGTGGGGGTATATATAGGTTGATTACAATATATCTTTGAGACCAATGCGTAAACACCACTATAGCAAACTTGCCCTGGGGGTCCGTGCAAACTTCCTCGATCGTACATGGAAATTTCTTGTGTATTAGTATCAAGACTCCCCTGGTGTAGGAAGAATACGTAGCGTGAATGGCTCTCTGGATCCAAGGTTTTTTTAAAGTCAGGACCTTGCTGCCCGTGAGGTGAGTCTCTTGAAGAAGAATGAGTTGAGGGAAGTGAGATTTTAGATATTGGAACAAAAGAGCACGTTTAAATTTGGAATTGAGACCTCTGACGTTCCATGAGAGGACAGTGAATGAATCAGCTAAGGAGGTAGCCATGCAGACTTAGAAAACCATATCCAGCTAGGATAGAAAGGGGAGCATATTCGGGAGCAGCAAAATCACTGGCTTATTCCACCATGTACCAACAGCATTTAACCATTTCGGCAACCTTATAAAAACTAAAACAGAAACAAACAAAAAACTAGAACGTACATTACTCAAGCATGAATTGCTTTTCCTACTAATTCCCATCCCCCCCGCCAAAACCAGGGAGGGGGGCCTGGGAATAGTTTTTTACCCCTAAACCAAACTTGAGAGCTGCAAGTATGCCCCTATGTGGGGATACCTCACTTTCAACCAGTCCACACTCCAGGCCGCTAGATGAGAAATGGTTGTTCGTCCTCCCTCTGTCAACCAGTCAATAAACAAAAAAAAACAAAACGAGGGGTGCGCAACACTGGGGAGGAGGGGGGCCAAAGATAGGGAATGTGGTCCTGTCTCTCGGAGTGATGAGGCACTCCGCGACCGAGAGTTGAGCGGTCCAGCTCCGAATATAGTGCATTTACTTGCTTCGCTGGAGATAAGGGGGTAAGATTGCTGAAAGCTGAAAACGTTCAGTATGTAAGCGATCATATGTCTCGGATCAGCGCCCCCTGGGTATAGAAGTTGGTATAGTGAACTGAAATCCTCCAAACTGAAAGATGGCCATCAACAACATTGGGTGAAGGAAAGCGTGAAAATTAAAATGAAAATAAAAAGAACAAAAATAAGCTTCATGAAGATGGCTGTGCAAAGTAGGGATACTAAGCTTGATACGAGTGTCACTTACGACCATCCAGCCAGGACATGGCAGCCTCCGGGTCCATAAAGAAGTGTGCACGATCACCATCAACCACACGTAACTTGCTGGGATACAGCAGACTGAACTTGAGGCCTTTATCCCTGAGGCGTTTTCTGACCTCCGTGAAGGATCGACGTCGCTGCTGCACTCCTGGAGAATAATCCGGGAACAACATTATTCTTGCATTGTTAAAACGCATGTCCTGCTTCTCTCTGGCTGCCGCCAGGATCCTGTCCCTGAATGGCCTAGGCAGGTTACCAGGGATTGGAGGGACCCTATGTGCCCTTTCCACCACAAAGGTGGGAGGCATGGCAGGTAAATCCAGTAATGAGATGAGGAATGTTTCCGCAAATTCAACAGGTCTAGTCCCTTCAGCTCTTTCAGGGAGGCCTATAATACGAATGCTATTTCGTCTCAAGCAATTTTCCGTGTCTACAGACTTCTCTTGCAGGGCTTTTACTTGCAGCTGTAGTGCACGGAGGTCCCGGGAGTCAGACCTAGTATCATCCTCCAATTGTGAAATGCGGCCTTCAGCCTCGGCAAAGCCGGACCTAAATTTATCCATATCATGCCGTATTAGGCTGATATCTGTGGCTAGGTGGTCAATTTTGACCATTACTGAGTAATGACTTAATAGTAATTAGCCTTAATAGTAATTCAGCATGGGAAGCAACAGTTGAGGCAGCGGGCTCAGGAGTCGTCTGGGTGCCGACTGACATCTTTGAAGCAGGGGGCCTCGTGGGCAAGATGGCGGCTGCGGACCGGGCGGCACTCGTAGAAGAGGACCGGAGCTTACCCGGAGATAGCGGCGGACCCCGCGGAGTTCCGTGTGTCCTCCTAGACCCCAGGGTGCCTGGAGAAGACGGATGTCAGCAAATAGTAGCGCTGTGAAAGCTGTCAGGATGGATGTCTCAACGCATCCTCTCCGTCTTACATCCCGGCCACGCCCCCCCCGAAATAGTATTATTATTTAGCTACTAGTAAGGTTTTAGTTTATGTAATATTTATCTATAGTCAAGTCATATTTTGGTTCATATATGGTTTGTTTATGTATATAATCTGTATAAATATAGATATATATATATATATATATATATATATATATATATATATATATATATATATATATATATATATATATAAAAATTGTCACTCTGCATAGAGATGGCCAGGGATCTCCAAACTACGGCCCGCGAGCTGTTGCTGAACTACACATCCCATGAAGCATTGTAAAACTCCTGTCATTCACAGACATGACTAGGCATGATGGGAATTGTAGTTCCTGAACAACTGAAGGGTCATAGCTTGGAGACCCCTGGCCTGGGATATAAGAACATTGCCAAGACCCTGAAACTGAGTTGCAGCACGGTGGCCAAGACCATACATCGGTTTAACAGGACAGGTTCCATTCAGAAAAGGCCTTGCCATCGTCGACCAAAGAAGTTGAGTGCACGTGCTCAGCGTCATTTCCAGAGGTTGTCTTTGGGAAATAGACATATGAGTGCTGCCAGCATTGCTGCAGAGCTTGAAGGGGTGGGGGGTCAAGCCTGTCAGTGCTCAGACAATACGCTGCACGCTGCATCAAATTGCTCTGCATGGATGTCGTCCCAGAAGGAATCCTCTTCTAAAGATGATGCACAAGAAAGCCCGCAAACAGCTTGCTGAACACTAAGGACATGGATTACTGGAACCATGTCCTGTGGTCTGATGAGACCAAGATTAACTTATTTGGTTTAGATGGTGTCAAGCATGTGTGGCGGCAACTAGGTGAGGAGTTAAAGTGTGTCTTACCTACAGTCAAGCATGGTGGTGGGAGTGTCATGGTCTGGGGCTGCATGAGTGCTGCCGGCACTGGGGAGCTACAGTTCATTGAGGGAACCATGAATGCCAACATGTACTGTGACATACTGAAGCAGAGCATGATCCCCTGCCTTCAGAGACTGGGCCGCAGGGCAGTATTCCAACATGATGACGACCCCAAACACACCTCCAAGACAACCACTGCCTTGCTAAAGAAGCTGACGGTAAAGGTGATGCACTGGCCAAGCATGTCTCCAGAACCTAAACCCTATTGAGCATCTGTGGGGCATCCTCAAATAGAAGGTGGAAAAGCACAAGGTCTCTAACATCCACCAGCTCCATGATGTTGTCATGGAGGAGTGAAAGAGGACTCCAGTGGCAACCTGTGAAGCTCTGATGAACATGCCCAAGAGGGTTTAGGCAGTGCTGGAAAATAATGGTGGCCACACAAAATATTGACACTTTGGGCCCAATTTGGACATTTTCACTTAGGAATTACACACTTTTGTTGCCAGCTGTTTAGACATTAATGGCTGTGTGTTGAGTTATTTTGAGGGGACAGCAAATTTACAAGGTTATACAAGCTGTACACTCACTACTTTACATTGTAGCAAAGTGTATTTTCTTCAGTGTCACACGAAAAGATATAATAAAATATTTACAAAAATGTGAGGGGTGTACTCAATAGTGTGAGATACTGTATATCTGAAAACTGATCAGTCCTGAGGTACTTATGGCCTATTTAATTTCTTGAGGCCGGAAAACACCAGGACAGTACAAATATCCCCAAATGGCCTCTTTTTGGAAAGTAGACAGTCCAAGGTATTTAGTAAGAGGCATGGAGAGTTTTTATTGTAATGTGTTTTATTACTGTTAACAGCACAGTACAGTACAGTACGGAGATAGTCTAACCACCAGCGCAGTACTTAGTAGAGGCGGCGGGGTGATTACTACCATCACAGAAGGACAGTTAGGTCGAAAGTTGGTGGTAAACAGTGCTTGATCCAGGGTTTCCAGATACGGCCAAACTAGGGGACTTGATCTTTTTCCATGGCATCCATTTTGTTATGGATCATAAAACGGGTTACTCTATGTTTGGTCTTAGCTACAACTAAAGAGGGGGTTTTCCAAGCCTTAGCTATAGTTTGTTTTCCAGCTGCGAGAAGTTGAATGAAGAGCTTAAATTGCATCCACGACAGGGAGTCAGGTTTTAGATTAGGAAGTGCTGTGGTTGAATCTGGTTGTACAAGGATGTCAAACAGTTTGGTAGCAAGAGAAAAAAATGTGATTCTAGAAGGCTTGGACTATTGGGCATGTCCACCAGATATGAAAGTGTGTACCTTGTTCTGAACAGCCTCTAAAACAGAGAGCTGAGTAGGAAGGGGCAAATTTGGCTATTCTAGAAGGCACTAGGTACCAGCAGGTCAGTAATTTATAATTGGCTTCCATTGCCAGGATATTGGGTGAGGACAATTTAGTTGCTGACCAGATCTCAGACCAGTCTGCGATGTCGAGGGTGCGTCCAAGGTCCTCCTCCCATTTCTGTGTGTATTGAGGTTTATCCGAGTTGGGCTTAACTAAAAGTTGGGAGTAAAGGAATGAGATCAATCCTCTAGCGCGTGGTTCATTTTTACATGTGGACTTCAACCTAGAGAAATGATTGAGGGGGGTATCAGAGCTTATGTTGGGTGTGTAAAAGTTTTTGATTTGGAGGTAGCAAAACAGTTCTGACAGAGGTAAATTAGAGGATTCGCTAAGAGTCGGGAAGGAGAGAAAAGTGGAGGAAGTGACAAGGTTATGCAACCTTAATAGTCCCAAAGATGTCCACCTATGAAATGCTGTTGGGAAATCCCAAACAGGATAACAGGCTGGGCTTTTGAGGAAGGAAAGGAGGGGGTTGTGGGGGGATTGTAGCTTGTATTTCGATTCGAGCTTGTCGTAGAGAGAGATAAAGTGTCTGGTGATGGGATTACGAAGGTTAGAGCGGTCTTTTGGGCACAGCCATAATAGGTTAGAAACTGATAGCGGTTGGCATTCAACCGATTTGATCGCTACCGACAGGGGAATTTCTTGTGTGGTATGATATTTGGGTAACGTTGCTAGGTGTGCAGCTTTATAGTATGTTGCAAAATTGGGTAGGCCAAGGCCACCGCAAAGTTTGGGAAGGTAAAGTGAAGTTTTTGGTATTCCGGGCTTTAGGGAGCCCCAGACAAACACCGCCGCTCGCTTTTGGAGGAGCTGTAAGTAATAGGTAGGGACGGGGATCAGTAAAACCCTGAATGAGTGAAGTAGTTGGGTAGGATAGACATCTTAATTACGTTTATTTTGCCTAGCCAGAATAGGTGAAGGGAGGTCCATTGCATCAGTAAGTTTGTCACCTGTCCCAGGATTGCTGGACAGTTAACAGCAAAGAGCTGTGAGGATTCAGCTGCAAGATGAATTCCCAAGTAGGGGATGGTTTTCGAGGCCCATGTGAAAGGGAGTGCTGCTCGAGCAAACTCCAGGTGGGACAGAGATATATTGAGCGCTAGGGATTTCTTAGTATTGATGACCAGTCCTGAGATGGCAGCAAACTTACTGAGTATGGGTAGGAGATTAGGGCCTGAGACTTGTCGTCTGCAAATAAGCAGAGCTTATGTTAATGGCCACCTAACTCTATTCCTGCGATTGTCGGGTTGTTCTGATTAACAGGGCTAGTGGTTCACTGAGGAGGGGCGAGAGGGGGCAGCCCTGACGTGTACCTCTTTCTATGTTGAAGAGGCCAGATTTATAGTCAGCATATTTGACATATGCACAGGGTTTGCCATATTTTATTTTATTTATTTATTTCAGGTACTTATATAGCGCCGTCAATTTACGCAGCGCTTTACATATACATTGTACATTCACATCAGTCCCTACCCTCAAGGAGCTTACAATCTAAGGTCCCTAACTCACATTCATACATACTAGGGACAATTTAGACAGGATCCAATTAACCTACCAGCATGTCTTTGGAGTGTGGGAGGAAACCAGAGTACCCGGAGGAAACCCACGCAGGCACAGGGAGAACATGCAAACTCCAGGCAGGTAGTGTCGTGGTTGGGTTTCGAACCAGCGATGCTTCTTACTGCTAGGCGAGAGTGCTACCACTACACCACTGTGGGCAGCATAGTGGTAGCACAGTGGTGCTGCCCACAGTGGTGTAGTGGTAGCACTCTCGCCTAGCAGTAAGAAGCGTCGCTGGTTCGAAACCCAACCACGACACTACCTGCCTGGAGTTTGCATGTTCTCCCTGTGCCTGCGTGGGTTTCCTCCGGGTACTCCGGTTTCCTCCCACACTCCAAAGACATGCTGGTAGGTTAATTGGATCCTGTCTAAATTGTCCCTAGTATGTATGAATGTGAGTTAGGGACCTTAGATTGTAAGCTCCTTGAGGGTAGGGACTGATGTGAATGTACAATGTATATGTAAAGCGCTGCGTAAATTGACGGCGCTATATAAGTACCTGAAATAAATAAATAAAATAAAATATAATGCAGTAATCCATTGTAAAAAGTGGGGACCGAATCCCCATTTCAGTAGGGAGTAGCGCAGATAGGGCCAGGATATTGAATTTAATGCTTTCCGAATATCGAGTGAGAGAAAGCATGTGGGAATATGGCGTGTTCTAGCTGCGTGTGCTAAGAGGACAGCCTGACGTACATTGTCAGCTTGGCGAACTGGTATAAAACCGATCTGTTTACGATGAATAAGTCTACTGATAATTCTGTTTTGTTGAGTGGCCAGGATTTTGGCTAGGAATTTAATATTGATGTTTAAAAGGGATAGAGGATGATAATTTGTGCAAGAGGTGTCGTCAGAATGGGGTTTGGGGATCATACAATCGCTGTAAAGCCCCATACACACTATCAGATTTTCTGCTGATTTTTGTCTTCAGATTTACCAAAACCATATAATATGAGGTCAAACCTTAGGAGTTTCAATTTGTATGCAATCAGGCAGGCCCTTGCACTACATGGTTTTGGTAAATCTGAAGACAAAAATCAGCAGAAAATCTGATAGTGTGTATGGGGCTTTAGAGTTTATTGCCTGAATGAGTGGCCTTTAAATATTACATAAAAGCTTTGGTGTGGAGGATCTCTTAGAAGGTGCGGTAGTAGATGGCCGAGTATCCATCTGGGCCTGGTCTTTTATTCAATTTCAGCTCTTTAATTGCTGTAGAAACTTCATTGGGCGTAATGATGACATCGAGTTTGTCTCGTTCAGGTTGGGATAGCGTAGGGAGATTCAAACGGGAGAATAGGGTGTCCGCTTTAAATGAGCAGAATTCTGTCTCTGCGGAGTATAAGGAGGCTAGATGGGTTTGGAATTTTTGTACAATCTTTACTGGGTTACTAGTGAAGGCGTCATTGGATAGCTTGAGTCGAATAGGTATTGTGGACTTATTTACGGCTTTAAGCGTGCGTGCTAGCAGGGTATCTGGTTTGTTGGATTATATGTAGTATGTGTGTCTAGAGCGGCGTAGGGATTTATCAGCAGATTCGGAGAGGAATAGATCGTATTCCAGGCAGGCTGTCTAATTTCGTTTTTGTGGCAGGGGTGGGGTCGAGGTTGAATTCTGTGTAGGAGGTTTTGAAGTCGGCCTCTAATTTACGTGTCAGATTCTTGCGCTTGCGATTGAATAAGGCAGATTGTCGTTTGAATGCACCTCGAAGGACCGGTTTATGTACTTCCCAGAGTGTGAGTGGAGAGATATCAGGGGTAGTTATTTAGAGCTAGTCTTTTAGGGCGCTTTCGATGTTGAGTCGATGAGACAAGACTTTGAGCATTGAGTCTGGGAGGCATCAAGTGGCGTTGTGTGCATTAGGGATGGGTGAGGCAAAGGAGATGAGAACCGCACTGTGATCCGACCAGGGTATAGGTATTATAGTTGAGGTGAGGCTCTCAGGTACCATACCGGTAGTGACTAGAATCTGGTCGATACGTGAGAAAGTGGATAGGAGTAGAAAGTGTATCTCCTTTTGATTGGGTGGATTTCATGCCAGGTGTTGACAAGGTTGTGCCAGATGAGGAGCTGAGAGAAGGATAGTTTAGTAGGACTGTGGGGTGGGGAAAGTAAGGGGATTTGTCTAGGAATGGGAGGAGGACCTGGTTAGTCATCGCATATGATAACTGTACCCATCTTGTGCGTGGATACCACTTGCATAAGGTGGGAAAGAAAGGAGGTGGGTTGTTTGTTGGGGGCATAGTACGAGACAACAGTAATAGCCAAGTCCATTATGTGCCCTGTAAGGATTAGGTAGTGACCTTCCGGGTCTTTAATTTCGTTTTTTGGGATGAATGGGGTAGATCAGTGGAAGGCTATAAAGTGGCTAGAATAGGAAGGAAGCAGAAAGCAGGATGAACAAAGTAGTACAGTACATAAAAATAACAGATAATGTCAAGTGAAGCCCATGAGTAGGGAGCAGGTTCCCTCTCAGGGGTGACGTAGCTGCCATTGCTCGCCCACAAATTAAAGTGTGGGCGAGCGAGGGGAGGGTTGGGGGCACAAGGATCATCAAAACGAGGGATAGAGCCTGCAGACCATTGAACAGGACTAGGGTGTATAACTTTGAATGCATGTTACAGGAGTTGGCAGGGGAGGTTGACAGTGGCGGCAATTAAGGCTGTTTAGAAACAGCCTATGTTAGGGGTTGGGGGGGGGGGAGTAAGTAAACAATCAGGAAACAGAACAAAAAGCATTCAAAGTTATAAAGGCCCTGATATAGGCGGTATAATTAAAGAGGAACAGTAAGGCTAACAAGTTCGTCAAGAATAATTGAGAGTTCTCTCGCATGTGCAGGTCAAATATGAGTATAGTAACTGGAGCCAGATATGCGCCTGATGATTTGGCAGCCTAGGATAGCTCTCGTTAGGCATAAGTCATTTATGAGGGTTCGCTGCTGGGTGAAACGAATGGTCACAGTTCAATTGTGACAAAAATGTAGTTGAGAACCAGAAGTTATTAAACAATAACAAGAGAAAATTGAAACAGGATTTAAACAGAGTTGCGTAAAGTTGGTCGTCAGGAGTTGCGTGACAACCATTAAAATACCAAACCCACGGTGTGGGGGTGAAGATGGATTTGGGGGTGGAGGCAGACATCAGTCCATGGAATCCTTATGATCTTGGGCAGGAGAGCTGAAGCAGCCTCTCTTGTGCGTGTGCTGGCCTCCATGTTTACCAAAGGGTGATGGTGGCTTGAGCGGGGAGATTGAGGCTGACCTTCTGCAGGCCGTGCCGGCGTTGGGAAAGGGTTTCCCACAAGGTGTAGTTCTTGCAGGGTTTGTTGTAGTTCCTCTGGTGATCTGCAGCTGTATTTGAAACCTTGGCAGGTAAAGTGAACCGCGAACGGAAAACCCCATTGGTAAGTGATGTGGTGCCGCTGTAATTGCAGGAGCTTGGGCTTCATAGCTCGTCGTTTAGTGATAGTCAGCTGCAAAAAGCTGATAGTTATGTCCTTGAAAGTTAAGGGCATCCTTTTCTCAGGCCGCAGTCAAGAGTTGTTACTTGGTGCGGTAGTAGTTAAACTTTGCGATGATGACGCGTGGAGGTCCGTCAGGTTTCTTTGGAACAGCGCCTTGCTCTGTTTTCATAATCTTCAAGTCTTGTTTGTAGAGTTCTGTTCTCTTCTTTGATGTTCTCGAGTTCAGCCATAGAGTCCTGTGCTATGTTCTCCATCTTGTTCACTCTGACCTAGAGTGCTGCAGTGCGGGTGCCCAGCTCTCTAATCTCCTTTGTGAGACTATTAGTAATGTGCTCTGAGGTTTGCTTTAAGGCTTTATGGAGCTTACGTTCTAGCTGCTTTAGGAGTTCTGGATTGCTCTGTTGCAACGAGAAAGGGGAAGAGTTCACCATCAGACTCATCCTGGGAGCCTGGCTGTGTCAGGGGTGGCAGCTACTTGTGAGACCGCGCCGCACCGTTGGAGGGAGGTGATGGCGCCCGGGTCAACGCGTCTTTTATAGAGGTGTACTTGTGCTTAGTGCGGGTGCCTCCTAGCACCATGGCGAATGTTCCAATCTGCGCACCGGAGCCTCGGGAGTCAACAGGGGATGGTATGTTGTCCAGCGGGCTACAGGTGAGCTGATTCTGGCGGCTTCTAATCCCTCATGGAGTGGAGCTGTAGCAGAATTTGTCCGCCCCCCTAAACTTTCTTTTTAACACACTGTGACCAGAGCAATACAGTGTTACCACTGGGGAAGTGATCAGGATTTTTTTTTACACATTATGATTGCTTATACCAATGAATTTCTTTGGTATAAGCAACCACTTTTACTAAATGAAACTGATTAATTCAGCGGGTATTGTTGCGATTAGCTGTTATTGGCCACAGCTAATCACATGGTACAGGTCGGTTGTGATTGGCATTGTCTGTACCATGTGATCACTGTGTGCAACACAATTGTACACAATGTATGGCAAAGGAAGCCATCAATTGTTTACATTTGTCACGTGAGCTGTTGTGATTGGTCACAGCTATCACACGGTACTGGAAGCGATGGACATGGCAGGCGACAGATCACGTCCAAGGTGCGTTCCGGGAGGATATCATAGGGCGTGCACCCAGAACAACAAAAGTCATTTTGCAATAGGCCAGGTGGGAAGTGGTTAAGCTTCCTAACTTAAAGAAGAACTCCAGCCTTTCCCCCCCAAAACAACAGATACATTGTGCATGTAAATGAATCACAAACCCAGTGTCAGTTTATCTGTATATTACCTCCTTTAGCTGTATACAACAGGTTTCTGTGTCTGTGAGGTCATTCCTCCTCCTGGCTGAATTTCTAAGTTCTCTGACTTTCTGTTTCCTTGCTATGCCAGTCCTGATACATGTCCCATGATCCTTTGGGCCTTTGTAGTTTTAGGGTACGTGTTCCGTCAGATTTGGTGACCCGTCAGAATTGGAAGTGACGTTCCATCGTGACGTTCGTGTAACCTTCATGTAACTTTATTGACAACGGACAGTCTGACAACAGAGGGGTAGCTGGCTTCTACTCAGGGGAGGTGACTTGGGTTGTGGCTACCCCCTCCTGTCCCATGCATGTCCGTGGTACATTGATTGAGTGATGTCCTGATGCTGCTGGATGCCTGAATACAAGGTCCTATACAAACCTGGTTTGCCTGTCATCTGCCACACCAACAGAGGGATGTTCCAATATTTGCTGGCTATCTGGCCATGGTTTATCTACGAGCTTATTGAGCTTACTATCTGGTAAGCATGCATTCTTAAAGGTGGAGGATCATTGCAAGGGGTGTCGTTTTCAATTTTCACTTTCAGACACTGATCCCTATAAAGAGCCATTTGGGGACTCTTCCTATCTCCTTAGAAGATTTACTTTTTGGTCCTGGGACTTTTTTGTTTATCTTTCACTATTTTGTGCTTTCAGCACTTTTGTGACTTTTACTATACAATATTGATTGTTTATTATTGTTTTATATGTTCTATAATTTAATTTTTAGAGGATTCACATATACTTTTACAATCAATTTGGCGTTTTTTCACATATACCCTTACATATGGTATGAGGGTTTAGCGCAGTTTGTTTCTTTGTTTTTGTCCCATTATTGTGTATTGCACATTTGAACTGCAGCTCTTATTAGTTTTATTCTAGCACAGTGTTTTCTTGTTCCAAATTTCATGTCTACAATGCTTAACCCCTTCAGGCCTGCGATGTAGCTGAATGATGGCTACAGCGTAGGGCTTCTTTTGCCAGGAGGGCGTCTATTGCGGTATACTCTGTGATCATTGTCCTTCGGACTCAGCTGATCACAGATTGCGGTAAAGGGCCAATCACAGCACCTTTTTATTATGTGATCAGCTGTCTCCAATGACAGCTGATCATGAAGTAAGCACAAGCCGGTTATCGGCTTTTTTCTCCTGACGCTGACAGCATGAGGAGAGATGAAGAGAGACAATAACCGGCTTGAGACAAAGGGACATCGGCACAGATTATCAGTCCCAACAGTGCCCTTTGGTGCCTCCTCATCAGTGTCATATATCAGTGCCGCCTGCCAGTGCTGCCTATCAGTGCCCATAAGGGCAGCCTCATCAGCGCACTCATCAGTGAAGGACAAAATTTAGAATACTACTTTGAAAAAATTGCAATGGACTTTGTAGGCACTGATATACACGTAGTTAAAAACTAAATATCTTTATTACAAAAAAAAAATTATTAAAATAAAAAACACACATTTCTAAAAGAAATCATAGTATAGATACTGCCTAATGCAAAAATCAGACCACCAATTACACCAAAATGATGTCCTGAATGGTCGTGGGAGCATCCAAGGTTTAACAGTTAGCAATGTGCCATCAGGCTTGGTGTAGGTTAATGTGGCATGATGTAGGTATGTAATTTCCTGCTTGTGCAATTGGCTTACTCATTCTCCTAGAAGTCTGCACTAAGAAACAAATTCGATTTTGTGCAACCCCTGCAACTAAAATTGCATTTCTGGTTAGATATTCCCAAAGGAAACCACGTCTAAAGGGATGCACACCCTACAATTTTCCACATTAGAGCCCTGCAGGTGCAATAGCTGGTGAATAATTATAAAGCCACTCCCATACAGACTCTCTCAGCAGATGGACACAGACAAACCGCTATTTCTAAAGAATAACAAAAAGTAGGACTCTGCAACAGTTTGTTACAATCCTTGCAATGTACATAGATCACCCAGAAGGGAATTTTTTTTTCTCTCAACAAAATTGGAGTTACTCTTTAACGTAGAATGTGTACCTTAATTTTTACAATGTTGGAAGTCTTGTATTTTGACATCCTTTACTTTTATCTGGATCTTTTGTTCTGTGTACTACTATGCTAACCACTTGACCTCCGGAAGTTTTACCCCCTTTATGACCAGGCCATTTTTTGCGATACGGCACTGTGTTACTTTAACTGACAATTGTGTGGTCATGAAATCCTGTACACATATAAAATTTATTTTTTTCCCACAAATAGAGCTTTCTTTTGATGATATTTGATCACCACTGCCTTTTTTATTTTTTGTGCTATAAAACAAAAAAATAAAAAAGAAGACTGACAATTTAAAAAAAAAAAAATAAAAAAAATAAATATATATATATATATATTTATATATTTTTTTTACTTTCTGCTATAAAACATATCCAATAAAAAAAATCCCAATAAGTGTATATGGATTGGTTTGCGCAAAAGTTATAGCGTCTACAAACTATGGGATATATACTGGAATATTTATTTATTATTTTTTATACTAGTAATGGGGGTGATTAACGACTTCTAGTGGGACTGCGATATTGCGTCAGACAATCATACATTGACACTTCGTGGGAGCCAGTGACACTAATACAGTGAGAAGTGCTAAAAATATGCACTGTCACTGTACTAATGACACTGGCTGGAAAGGGGTTAAACATCTAGGGCGATTAAAGGGTTAACTGTTTGCCTAGCCAGTGTTTTTGTGTACTGTCAGAGGTGCTTTTATTAAGGGAAGTGATGGATTTTATTCCCTGCTTTGCAGGGACATGAAAATACATTACTTCCCCCTTCCTGTCAGAAAGAAGCTCTGTCTTGTTTACATAGGCAGAGCTTGGTTCTGTCTCTGTTCTCGATGATCAGCAGGTGCCGGCGGTCATCCAGTGCCCGGCACCCGCAGATCGGCTTCTGCTGTGAGTAACCACAACAGAAGCGGGCCGCTGGTGGTGCACATGCCCCCTAGGGAGAGGTGCAGAATGCAGTAATGTGATTCTACACAGGAGGGCTGCCCTGTAGCAGTATATCTGCTATGGGGCAGTCCTTAAGTGGTTAACTGATAAAGTCTATAAACATACAGATAAAGTTGAGCTCTGGGATATATATCTATAGCTATATATAGATATAGATAGATATAGATATAGATCTATATCTATATATATATATATATATATATATATATATATATATTTTGTGGGAAGATTAGCTCGTGGGGATCATCTTTTCTGAAGGACAGTCAGCAAATGGCACTTTCTTAAAAGTCTGGCGGTTGCCAGGTTTATTTACAAGGAGGTTTGCAAAATAAAAATAAAACAGTAAAGTAAATCCTTGCCGTGCGGCCCAAACTAAACAAACAGTCTCCTCTCTAGACAGTGTGGGGCTGGTCCCCGTCACCCACAAAACATGCGATAAAGCAAACCTTACAGTCCAATAGCCAGAGCTCCTTTCACTCAGGTTCCTTCCTAAGTCTCCAAAAACCAGAGCCCCTGCTGTGCTCTCTTATTGGATATTTAAAGTCCAGCTGAGTCTGGACTCCAGTGGACCAGGAACATCCGGACCGGAACCCAGCCTGCCACCAGAGGCTGGAAAAACCGGGCCGGATTCCGGTTCAGTCCCTTACAATGGAACGAATGCGAGGTGAAATGTACCTATTATCGTGTATCTCACCTCGCATACCGTCACAATATAAAAACTTCAAAAGCACATTCCAGTGTAGGACTGTTGAAACTCTAAATATTTAAATTATTAAAACAACTTCAATAAGGATTGATAGCCTAACCCTACCAAGATGCTAGAACCACTTCTAGACAGTAAGTATACACACATGTATCAATTGGACAAGTATACAGTACTACTGTCCATTATTGCTATACCCCCCTTATTTTTATAAACATTCCCCAGATCATATCAATAACCTGTCTAATATCAAGTCTGCTGGGGCCAACCCAGGAGCTGAAGCCATCCTCCGATATCCTCTCAAATTTAATAAAACTACCTCTGTGCTGATAAATCAGCTTTTCTATCCTCAGTGTAGCGCCCATTTGCTCAAGCCACTTCTGTGGCGTGGGGTGCAGGAGAAATGCACTGCATCAGTATGAGTCTGCGAGCCTGAAATAAGGCTCTATAACGGCCTCTCTGGCATACACATCTGGTAGTCAAGAATGCTTACAATACATTGTCTTGGATCCAGAGGGATGGAGACCTTATCAGGTCCTTATACTGTATTTACCGTATTGACAACCGCTGTCCAGTAATGGTGCAGCTTCGGGCATTTCCATAAAAAGTGTATGAGCTCCCCCACATCTCTATTGCATCTAATACATATAGGATCAGGGCGCAAGCTCATGGCGTGCAGCCTGGACGGAGTACAATGAACCATTAATAAGATAAAGTATAATTGAGATAACTTTTGCGAAACATTAAGGGAGGACACACGTACAGCCTCCAATGCCTCCTCCCATTGGTCACCTTGGATATCCCCCAAGTCCTTCTCCCAGTTCTCACAAGCAGTGATAGGAAAGCTTTCTAGATATTCCCCTAGGAGCATGGCAAAGCAGTTGGAAATAAAGCCCTTTGTGGAGTAGGACTGTTGCATAAGGGCAAATATAGGGGTTGGTGACAACTCTGCGCCCCTTGGGGAACTCTGGGTATTCATCGCATGTTTCAGTTGTAGATAGTATAAGTGCATATTGGATGGGACACTGTACCTAGACTGCAGCTGTGCGATTGATAGTAATTGACCATTCTCCATAATATGCTTGATATGGGTCACACTGTAGGCTCTTATCCCAAATTGGGCTTTACCCTATGTAATCTGTAACCTTCTGCAGTTGCTTGTTTCCTCCCATATTTTTTAAATATAAGCCTGTATGTTGGATACGATTTGTTGGATTTGGAAAATAGCTGTGCCTCTAGAGCCTCAGCTAGGGTTCTGGCCTTACTATTATTAGAACTGATAGAGTCTCGATAGCCACCCCCAAAAGTCTGGTGACCCCACTAGTCCACCCACCAGGTGTTGGGATGCTATATAGTACAGCCAAGGGTTTGGTAAAGCCAGCCCTCCCCTGTCCTTGGCTTCTGTAGTTGTTCCAATTCGATGCATACACACCTTCCATTCCATAGAAGGGACCAAAAATTAGAATTAAGCACCCAGAAAATTTTTAGTGATACAACCACTGGGGAATGATGCAGGTAATATAACAACTGGGGTATCAAAATCATCTTGACCAAATTGGCTCTCCCAGCCACTGAGAGACAAAACTTGGACCAGATTTTGACCTTGTCCCTAAATTTTGTTAACAGTGGGAGAATATTTAATCATCAGAAGTCCGTGGGCTGTGAGGAGATTACTATTCCCGAATACCTGAAGGAGCTCACCAGCGGTACTGGGCATATAGATGCTGCTGTGGGTGTAGCCCCCTGGTCCAACAAGAGCAATGAGGATTTGGACCAGTTGATCGTGAGCCCTGGGAATCCACCAAATTCCAATATAGTGGACATGACGCTTCTTAAAGATTTGTCTGTATCTCCTAAAAGCAGGAGCATATCGTCCGCATACAGCAGGACTTTCTCTAGTAATGCACAGTATTTTAATCCCACAATATTAACATTGGCCCTAATATCTGCCGTCAGTGGCTCTATGGCTAGAGCAAACAGTAGCGGAGAGAGGGCGCAGCCCTGCCTGGCACCCCTCCCCAGCTGGAAAGGAGTGGATATTTTACCTCCCTCTCTTATCCTAGCCTGTGGATGATGATACAATAGGCTGACCCATGATATGAAGACAGTACAAAATCCAAACCTTTCCAACACGGCCCATTCTACACTATCAAAGGCTTTGTTAGCATCTAGCGACAAGAGGGCTCGAGTTCCAATGTTATCTGAGGGGTCTGCATATTCACAAACAGGCGTCTGAGGTTAATGGCAGTAGATTTGTTGGGCATAAAGCCCGCCTGATCAGCATGTACAAGGTCGGCAATAACAGTATTTAAATTTAAATGTATCACCTCAAGATGGCATTGGGGATACAGACAAGTATAGGTGTGCCAACATCCTAAATATATTGAAAAATTTAATCAAGAGAAGAAAATATGGACTTTATAGGCACATCCATAATATTAAAGTACAAAATAAGCTTTTATTTTTGTTTAAAATTCACATTATTGACATAACATGTTAAAAACAGAACATGGTGTTTGGTCCAAATGACACTCACACCACCTATGATAACCATTACCACAGTGAAACAGAACAATCAATAATGATTCAAATGAGGTGATATCAATAGGAGGAACAGCTGGTTGGTGGTAGAGACCAACTGTTCCTCCTATTGATATCACCTCATTTGAATCATTATTAATCGTTCTGTTTCACTGTAGTAATAGTTGGTTATGTTAGGTGGTGTGAGCGTCGTTTAGACTAAACACCATGTTCTGTTTTTAACATGTTATGTCAATAATGTGAATTGTAAAACAAAAATAAAAAAGTTTATTTTGTACTTTAATACTATGGATGTGCCTTTAAAGTCCATATTTGCTTCTCTTGATTACATTTTGCAATAACAGTATTTAGCCTCCTTGCTATAATCTTGGCTAATATTTTGATGTCAGATTGCAGAAGAGATATGGGCCTGTAAGATGTAGGGTCTGTGGGACTTTTGTCTGGCTTTAGTAACAGAATAATACTGCCCTAGACACTGATAATGATAATTGTCTAAACCGAGCGGTATTATATACCTTTAGTAGCCATGGTAGAAGTAGCTTGGAATACATTTGGTACACTTCCATGGGTAATCCATCATCCCCTAGAGCCTTAGAGGTAAGGAAAAAATCTGACCGCCTCCCTCATTTCATCCAGGGTAAGAGGGGCTTCCAAAGCGGAGCCTCTGCGATTCCGATAAGCATGGTAGTGGAATAGATTGTAAATAGCTATTAAGCTCCTCCTGTGTGTAAGATGCTTTGGGGGCATAAAGGTCCGTATAAAAGCAGACCAACTCAGCCATGAACCTCTCTGGTGTAGTTGCCAGTTGTCTGTCAGGTAGCTTCAACGCCCCAAGAACCGGGGCCAAGGGTCTAACATTGGCTATTTTAGCTAAGAGGCAACCAGTCTGCTCCCCCTCCTCATAGGTGACTTTGGAAAAGAAAAGTTTTTTCTCTGCCTTAGAGTTAATAACTTTGGTTAAGGCATTATGCGCTGCAAGCCAAGAGGCCTTGGTTTGTTCTGAAGAGTTAGCTATGTATTCCTCCTCCAGTCTCCGAAACAGCCAGGTCAGCTGCACCTCATGGGCTTTGGTCTCAGTTTTGATGGCATTAATGGTAGAAATGAAGACACCTCTGAGATAACATTTGAAGGCATCCCAAAAAATTAGTTTGTTTGCATAATGATCATTATCGCGGTAGAAATGTTCTATATTTTGTGCGATAGAGTCATTTGTGGGGAGTAGCTTCAGTCAAAATGTGTTCAAGCGCCAAGGGGCTGTTGCCAAGTCGCTACACACCTTTTGCCGACACCCATACTGCTAAACGGGAGGTGGTCAGATATCCCCTGTGTCACATACCAGATTTTGGTCACTAGGGGGATGGGCAGCTTGTTTCCCACACATAAATCTTTACTGGACGATGTGGTGTGCGTTTTCGAAAAACAGGAGAATTGCAGAGTACCAGAGTTTTTTAGCCTCCAAATGTCTACCCATTCTAATTCTGAAAGGAACCTTAGACTGGAGATGCTGGTAATAGTAAATGCCACTAGCTCCCATAGTACCACCAAGGAGAATGGAAAAGGAATACACAGCATTGCAATTATACATTAAATAGTAAACAATCTACAATGTAAGAATACATAGCGACCTTCAATGTCCACTGTAGAGTTAGGTTCTTGAAAATCTACCAAGACACTCACACCCCTGGAAAAAGATACGAGTGGAGTGGTAAGCATGGCCTACCCATAAGTATCTTAAACAACACAAGGAGTCCCCAGTAAGATGAGTTTCCTGTAACCCTATAATGGCTGGATGGTATTTTTGCAAAAAGGAGTTTACCATTCCTTTTTTTAAAGGGGTGCCCAGTCCCCTTACATTCCAGGCTACAATTGGTATATCAACCATGAGGGCATAGGGAAAATGAGCTATAGGGGATGTAGCTACCCATACACAAGCAGCTGGGGGGAGGTCATACTACAACACCATGGTATCCAGCTAGGTTGGATAGGTAATATGTGACATCTCTAATGGTAGAAAGGATGGGTGGGGGGCGTGGCTTAGCTATGGAAGCGTGAGGACGCACTGCCGGGAGCTCTGCACTGGAACGGGCTGAGAACCACCCGTAGAACCGAGCAGTCAAGCCAGCTTCACATGCCAGGGGGCCGCAAACACCCACCGGCCACCGAGGAACGGAGGGGACCCGAAATCACCCATTATTTCCTGAGGCAACAGCCAATTTCCTCTCCGGCCGGACGGAACAAGATGGCGCCACCACGAGTCTCCACGGCGCACACTGCCGCTACAAGTAAGAGGGGCACACAGTTAGCTCTCCCCGCAGCTGATGAGGACTTTCCACCCCTATCACACAGGGCACCCTCGCCCATACAGTCTCCCGCCTTACCATTTGCGGACACTCTACTACCATCAGAGGGCACAGGGGATGGCTGCGGCATGGTGGAGGGCTCATTGAGGGATATAGTGTCGGGCCTACCCTCTAAACAGGACCTAAATGCTATGGCCACTTCAATTGTCAACGCCCTCACTAGGGAACTCCATGATTTGAAGCAGCAAGTGGACACAGTGGAGGAGCGGGTAACTGTCATAGAGTCCTCCCATGCAGACACTGAAGCCCGCATTACATCTCTGGAGTCTGAACATAAGGCCTTTCGCCGCCATCTTGTGGATGTGCACCTGCGATTTGACGACGGCGAGAACCGGAGTAGGCGGAATAATCTACGCCTCAGAGGTATCCCGGAAGCCACGATGAGCCCCGATCTCCGGTCCACTGTCATTGTTATTCTAAACCAGGTCCTGGGGAAACCACCCACCACAGACTTGGAATTAGACAGGGTGCACCGCATACCGGGTCCTAGGGCCCCTTCTTCTGCACAGCGATCACCAGCGGACACTGACCCCCCTGGGATGTCTTGTGCAGAGTGCACTTCTTTACAATTAAGGAGGATATTCTACGTCTAGCATGGGAAAGGGGCCCGATAGACTTTGACGGAGCCACCATCCGGATCTTTCCAGACATTTCCAGGCTAACACGTGTCATGCGTGGGATGATGAGGCCTCTGTTGGATATCATTCGTGAGGCAGACGCCACTTACCGTTGGGGACACCCCTTTCATTTGATAGTCAGGAAGCAAGGATCTGAATTTCACCTTCGCACGCCGGACCAGCTACCCGCATTGTTTCACTTCATTGCCAGACCAGCAATAGATGTACCTAACTGGTTCGACTATTTGCTTTCACAGGACACACCTAACCCATCTGTACCCCGGCAACAGAGGGTCCGACGCTCCCGATCTCGCCCGCCTAACCGAGAAGCCTTCAGATCCCACCCGACATCCTCCGAGGACTAGTCACTCCCTAACGCACAGGAACTGGTAAGACTCACAGCACTTCATGTCTGCAGCATCCCTTACCTTTTTCCCGTTTTGGTGACCCACCCAGGACTTTTCAAGTTGCTAGCTCAAGAACCCGACTGTGCCCGGGAGACGTGTACGCACAGGCTCTTCAGCTCCTCATTTTCAGCGGCACCACCTGGCCCAGCATGTCTCCCCACTTGATATGTTCATATTTTTGTCTTTTTTTTTCTTTCCTATGGGGGTTGTGCCAGTTGGGGTGGGGTGCATTGCGTGCATTGCCTCCGGGGGCCTCAGCGGGGGGTCTGGCTCATGCGAACACGCGTGTTGCTCCCATATTCTAGTTCCTTTAGGGACTGGTGGGGGCGGCGTGCGGAGCCGCGTGGGTCCCACCATCATGGGGTCCATTTATTAGGGACACGGTCATGGACCGCAAGGATGCTTATATGTTATATGTTTCTCGTTCTCCTTTTAAAGGGGGCGTTCTGTGAGTACATTACTCCCCCTTGCTTTTCTGTTTGCTCATGTTATAGTTGGGCCGTGTTTATACTTATGTTGATATAGTGTCTGTGCCCCTGTTTTTCCCTGGCCTGTTCATGGCAATTGCCCTGCAGGCCTGGAGGTTGCTGTCTTGGCCTTGTTGCACTGCGGGACGGGATACGGGGGACCTGGCGCATGCTTGGCCCGGGAGCGTAAGTGGCATGAGCGGGTCCCCCCTGTCCATAGGTCGCCTCAGTGGTGCATCAACACCGTGCGGTCCCAAGAAAACTGGTGTTATCATGTTCTACATGATTATCAGAATCACACTAGTTCTTCGATTTTATAATTTTTTCCTTTCTTAAGCTGGTTAGACTGTTTTTTGCATTATCTTTCCTCATGGTTCTCACTGTGCCTATCTAGTGCATCTCCCCCAAACAGAGTATTCTTCATATTCATTTTGAAGATTAAAAACGAACCTTACAAAACAGCGATCCTCGCTGCACTGACCACCCCCATATAGGGCGGCCCCCTGATTGCCATATTTTTTGTTAATCGGGGGTCCATAGAGTAATTATATTACAGCATAGTTCTACTTCCCCTTTTAATTCCCCTACCCCTTACTAACTCTCCACCCACCCACTGTTCACTCTGTCTCTTGCCCTGCTTCCTCCTCCTCCCCCCCCTCCTTTGTTTCTCTCTCGGTGGTCCTGCCCCCCGTTTGGGCGGCGAGGTGGTTTAGAAGTGTTGGCCCTTTTCATCCTCCTAACAGCGTCTGTCCTGGCGATAGACGACGGGATGGGTCTCCTAAAGGTTACCTCACTCAATGTCCGTGGCCTCAATATCCCGGAGAAGCGATCTCAACTTCTTACGGACTTACGTGGAGGCAACACTCAAGTTGCATATCTACAAGAAACTCACTTTCATGGTGACCGTATCCCCAAATTGACCAACAGATCCTTTCCAACGGCATACCACAGTATTTCGCCCATCTCCAAATCTAAGGGGGTTAGCATTCTGATAGCAAACTCTGTACCATGGACGTTTGAGGCGCAGCGTGTAGACCCACAGGGTCGCTTCCTTCTGCTCAAGGGGAAGATCTTCGATGTGCAGGTTACCTTTGCTAATGTATACTTCCCCAATGTGGATCATGTAAAATTCCTGTATGGGTTGGTACCCCAACTGTTAGAATTCTCAGAAGGGATGCTCATCTTTGGGGGGGATATGAATTTTGCGTTGGACCCTCTGCTGGACACTTCTCGGGGCGCCTCACACCTTTCCTATGCCCGCCTTAAATGGCTGAAGGCTGACCTCCACACCCTACGCCTAACAGACCCATGGCGCTTACTGCATCCCCAAGACAGATACTACTCTTATTTCTCGCAAGTCCATCACTTATACTCACGACTAGACTATCTGCTATTGTCCCATAAGGACCTAACCAGGGTGGTGGCATCTTCTATTGATGTCATCTCCTTTTCGGACCATACACCAATACACCTGACACTACAACTGGGACCGTCGACCAAATCTCCGCCCTCGTGGAGACTAAATGAGGCCTTGCTACAGTCGGAGGAGACCCGTGCAGAGGTATTGGCCAAGTTACAGGAGTATTTTTCTTTAAATGCAACCTCGGTTTCAAACCCTTTAGTGATGTGGGAGGCACATAAGACAGTCATTAGGGGCTCTCTAATTAGTATAGGGGCCCGTCTTAAGAGGGAGAGAACCCGTCGAACCGAGGAACTTCTCCTTCAGATTCAGACCTTAGAGCGCTCCCATAAGGCTAGTCTAGCTCGCTCCACCTATCAGGAGCTACTCAAAGCCTGTGAAGAACTTCGCTCACTCTTGTTTCATAAAACGAAAGTGAAATTGGCTTGGGCGCGACGTACAATGTATGAGTTCTCTAATAAACCTGGCTCCCTCCTCGCGAGAGCATTAAGAGGCCCCCGCACCAAAACTCACATCTCTCACATTATGTCCCCATCAGGACATAAGGTGTTTACTTCCGCCGACATGGCAGAGGAGTTCCGATCGTTCTACAAGGATCTCTATAATCTAGACAGGCCTCCACCCGATGATCCTAACTCAGCCGGGGGTTTCACCCCCTGCACATACTTAGCCTCCTCTGGCATGCCTTCTCTACCGGCGGATGCCCAGGAGGAGATGGAGGAACCCATTACAGTAGAGGAGCTGGGTATAGCATTGGCGAATTCGAAGCCTAAGAAAGCCCCTGGTCCCGATGGCCTCACACCAGCCTACTACAAAACCTTTTTTGAGACACTTTCTGTACCATTTGTATCTGCGCTCAACTCGATTACGAAGGGGAATTCTTTCCCACTGGACACTCTTAGAGCTTATATATCACTCATCCCCAAGGAAGGGAAGGATCTGCAGCGTTGTGGGAGCCATCGACCGATAGCTCTACTGAACACTGATTTGAAATTATTCGCCAAGATACTGGCGAATAGGTTGCTTCCACATATACCGAGCCTAATTCACAAAGACCAAGCAGGCTTTGTACCACAACGGGAACCTCGTGATAACACCATTAGGGTAGTCAATCTGACCCACGCGGCCAGGACATCACGGCGACCCCTTCTCCTGCTGTCAACAGACGCGGAGAAGGCCTTCGACCGGGTAGATTGGACTTTCATTAGGGCCACTCTAGAACACATTGGCCTTCGCACCTCGATGCTCAACTGGATTTTGTCACTCTACTCCGATCCCACAGCTGCGGTGAAGGTTAATGAGACGAGGTCGGGTTATTTCAATATTCGAAACGGTACTCGGCAGGGCTGCCCCCTGTCCCCGTTGATCTTCATACTCACCCTAGAACCCCTGCTCTGCAGAATACGGGCAAATCCAAACATTGTGGGCTTCCGTAAGTCCTCTCATAAGGTCGCCACCTATGCGGATGACCTCATTTTCTTCTTGGCGGACCCACTTGCCTCGCTCCCTATCCTGCTACATTCTCTTCAGGAATATGGGGCCCTATCTCTTTTTCAAATTAATAGGACCAAGTCCCCCATGCTCAACATTACGCTTGGCTCAGACACGGTGCGTAAACTGCGTTTAGAATACCAATTCCATTGGGCAACTAATTTTATACCCTACCTAGGAGTGGCGATTACACCTGACCCCGCGGATCTCTATCAGGCCAACTTCGCCCCAATGCTCCAGAGTCTTAAAACGGATTTACAACACTGGCACTCTCTTACCCTAACATGGTTTGGTCGATGTAATGCCATCAAGATGACCGCACTGCCGAGGATTCTTTATTTGCTACAGGCCCTCCCCGTTCGCCTCCCGTCACCCTTTTTCAAGTGAATTGACGCACTTTTTCGAGAGTTTGTCTGGTCTCACCGAAAGCCCCGCATCAATTTGCAATTACTCCATATGGCAAAGCGTAGGGGGGGGTTGGACTCCCGGACATGAAGGCATACTATAGGGCAACGCATCTTACCAGGCTAATTGACTGGTACTGTCATGCAGAGGCAAAACAATGGGTAGCAATGGAGTTGGAGGATTCGAACGGCACGGCCAAGAGTTGGCCTTGGATCTCCACCCCTATACCAAAGGCCATTATCGATCATCCCATTTTAGGCAGCACATTACAGGTTGCAAGAGAAACCTTCCACAAATCCTTGGTGTCCCCCATACCCTCTCCCATGGTGCCGGTCCTGGGTAACCCGGACTTCCCACCTGGCTGCCAGGGTCCAATCTACAGGTCCTTGTCGGCGGAGGGGAAGTGGCCACACCTTTATGACTTCCTTGGACCAAATGGACAGCTTAGCACAGCTGCAGGACTGGAAGGCTCCAACCCACCACTGGACTTCCTGAGTGGTCTCCAATTGCGTAATTATTTATGCCGATGCACACGGATCTTGGGTAATCCACGCCCGCTCACAGAGTTGGAACAAATATGCCACCGAAGGGAACCTACGCGCCACTCCCTGTCCTTACTCTATTCCTCCCTGATCGCCCCGACAGAGGGATTTATTCCCCCTTTTATTTCTAAATGGGAGGATGATCTAAGAGTCCAGTTTGATGACTCCCAGAGGGAGAAGATTCTACATTTCGCCCAAAAATCATCTCTAGCCACAAAGGTTCAAGAGACCTGTTACAAAATTGTAACTAGATGGTACAGAGTGCCGGCCACTCTACATAGGTTTTTTCCACAGGTGCCAAGTCTATGTTGGCGCTGTGGGTTAGGGGAAGGAACAATGCTCCATATTTTTTGGGATTGCCCCAAAATTAAACCCTATTGGCGGGAGGTGACACGCACGATCGAACCTCTGACAGGTGCCAAGCTGGGGGGAGACCCTGGGGCGTTTCTGTTGCACCTCTCTTGACGTCCAATTAAGAAATATAAAGCCTCCCTAACTATACAGTTATTGAATGCAGCCAAGGCCTGCATCCCCTTATTTTGGAGATCGGAGACCCCACCAACCAAAATTCAGTGGTATGCCAAGGTCAATGAGTTGCGGGATATGGAAGATCTCACTGCTACTTTACATGGTAGGGAGGAGGCCTTTCGTGAGACGTGGCGTCCCTGGCAGCACTTCATTTACACTGAGGACTACCTCCGTGAGGTGGCACTGACTGAATGACCCCCGGTAGGGGGTGCCGCCTGAACTGGGGGCCCGGCCACCATTCTCAGCCTCCATCTGTATCTCCTCCTTCTTCCCCCTCCCCTCCTCCCCTGCCTCTCCCTTATACGCTCCACTTCTATTTCTCACCTGTCTCTACCCTCTACTCCCTTTTTCTTATTTTGCTACTTTACCCCATTTTGTATCTTTTTTCAGTGATGGGAAGGTCTATTCAGATATGTTGCATATCATAGTGTGCATTGCACTTTGGCAGTATCCCATGGCTAAACTCTGTTGACTTTATAGGCAGTTCTCACCCCTGGTGTGAGGAGAGTTTTTCCTTCATCATTTGGTTAAGAATGGTGCACGATTTAACTGGTAATCAGGGCTACGCTTAGGAAACCTCCCCGGTTCTGTAGTTAATAAGTTACCTAGTATGACCCTTTTCTTTGATCTCTTTTTCGGTTTCATATATGCACCATGGATCGTGCAATCAGGAGAAATGTTACTATAAAGTATCGAAATAACCAATTACTCTGTTAATGACTTATCTCCACTATGGTTTTTACTGTAAACCTATAAGCTGTATGATATCTTACATTTTGTCTACTGAACTGTAACATTTATTTTTGGAAAATAAAGGAATTACAAAAAAAGAAAGGATGGGTGGACAGAATCCAAACTGGTAAGGCACAATAGTGCCTGTAAACTGTTGAACAAACTGTTAACCAGACACTCTCTGTTATGCAAAAACACAAGGGGGGATTGATTGGTGCATCGCCTGGTTCCCAACGGCAACCAAACGTTGCACAGTGTGGAATACTGGAACCACAGTAGACACCTAATGTTAAATCTCATACAGAAGAGACAAAATATTGGGAGCAACATGGGGACCAAAATGTGGCAAGTAGAACCGGTTCCCAGCTGAGTGAAAACTGGGTTCAATGGATTTCCTGCTGGGCATTAAACAGCATGAAAGCCAGAGTTAAAAGGAGATGAGCTTCAGGCAGCTGTGTCCTCTCTGTGTCATTGTCGTCGTAAAGTAGACTCATTTACATCCAGCCAGTCAGCCGCTTCCGTTGCTGTGCCAAAGAAATGAGCTCTGCCGCCAGCCGTAACCCTCCAGCGAGCCAGATATAACATGGTGTATGGCAACTCCAGACATCTGGAGCTGGGGTTTTTTGCCTTCCCCTGTATCAACTGTGGGTATAGGATTGTGTATATTGGAGTGTTTGATTTTTTTCCCCCCCTTTTATTGGTTGAACTAGATGGACAGTGTCTTTTTTCAACCAGGCTATATAACCAGCCTGTCAGATTTTACATGCGATTATTGCTAGCGGCTGTTCTAGCACACATCCATTATAAGGCAGATCTGAGCATAGCTCAGAGAGGTGGAGTTAGAGCAGTTGATGCAGCCAGGAGACAAGCGTTCTCCTGTTTAGGAACTGAGGCAATATCCTTGAGGTGGCACTCTATGTGGGAGAGGTTCCAGGTCAGTGGACGGAGAGAGTTGGGCCAGCTGAGAGACCATAGTTGAGACAACTGGGAGAGAGAGTTCAGGGGACCAGAGGAAACTGAGTCTCAGAGGAGTGACAATGCCTGGAGTTTCAGGAGAACCCCTTCCTAGAGGTCAGGAGTGGGCCTGTGCAGCATGGTACTGCGACCAAGGCTGAGTGAGCCTTAAGAGCCAGGTGGCTTGGCATTTTTCCTTTAATGTATTTCTGCTGAAGAAGAACCCCTGTGGGGGCAATAAATGTGTGTATGAGCTTTCATTTTGTTATCTTTAATAAAACACCCTAAAACTGCGGTTCCTGTTGGCTGTGAACTCACTGAAAACGCATCTACCACTGAGCTAGACATCCCCCATATTCCCAGTGGTTGTCAGATGCGGGCAGACGGTGGAAAACTGGGTCTCTCCTCCAGCAGTGAGTTTTGTCAAGGAATTGCCAGTGGCTGTTTGTGGAAGTGCAGCCAGGTGAGGAGCATTGCATGCAGGTGGTGCACCTGTGAGGTTTTTTCTTTTTTTTACTGCTGTGAACAGTGTAACCAGCTGCTGTACGTATGACTACAAGGATGAGGAGGTCAAAATACAAGAAGTTCACGTTAAATCAAGTTAAAGGGAAAGTGCCGGCTGTTGTCCAGCTTCCTTTGTCCCTGAGTGGGAAGTCAACATGGTGATGTCCAACTTCATATGGCCAATGCTGCCTACAGAAGAGGCTGAAGATTTCCTAATGGTTGCAACATGGAGAGCATGGCCTAGAGACCGGTGGCCAGAGTTGCTGCAATCCTTGTTGCTGAATCAGTTCCGGGTATCCTACCAGAAGATGGGTCCAAGCAGAAATGATTACGACAAGTACAAAGCCAAGATTCTGCTTGGAGAAATGTTCCGGTGTGAATGGGAACACCAGCAATGCTCCAGCAAAAGGAGGTCATCACCCATAGCAATGGGAGAGGCATCACTGGAACAACAAAGCATCAGTCAAGCAATGGCTCAGGAGAGCACGAGTGTGCATTAGTGTACCAACCCTGGTACAAGAATATCTGTTGTCACCCCTGGCAAAAGTGGCAAGAAGTCTGTATGGCCTGCAGGGGGTACCAGTGAGCATTAGGAAAGTAAAGTTGTGCATTATGGCTGCTTTTGTGAAGTGGTCAGCCCAGAAAGGAGGGCACAACAGTCTGCAACCTGCATGAGGTGTAGCCAACAGTCTTTGGCGTGCATGTCTGCTGTTACCCCTAGCAACAGGTATCCTGTGTTACCTGCAGGGGGTGCCGGTGGATCCAGAAATGCTGCAGTGTTGCTCCATGACCACATGGGGGTGTCAGCCTGTGGAGACACCTCAGATGAGAGACAACGCGCACTTAAGTTAAGGCAATGACACCGGCTACAGGAATTGGTAAGACTGTTGCAGTTTATGGGACAGGACCCAATGAAGTGGGAGTGTGTCCAGCGGGGAGATCCACAGTACAGGTGGACTTGCGGCAGTGTGCTACCCGGAATAGTGGGGAAGCACGGGGTGAAGCCCAACTGACAACAGGACTAAAGACTAAAAAGGACATGGGGACTGTACTAGGGGTGACCAAAGAAATCCATATACCATGTTCCCTAGAAACAGAGACAGGTGCTGCAGGGTTGCCCAGGGAAATTTCCCAGGAGCCCGTAGTGTTGGAGTGGAGGGTTTCCCAGGTCAGCTGTGGAGCTGCTTAAGTGGGTAAGAGGCTAACCACAATAGCTACAGCTACATCCAAGCGTCATGATGATCCTGTAAAGGTTTAGAAATGTATTGCTGGATATGTCATGTTTGAGAATAATGTTGGTAATGTGTTTACCAAAAATGATGGGAGTAGGAGGTCTCCCGTAACAACCAGAGGCAGAGCAGCAGCGTTGTCCAGAAAATCTCCAGGGCGCTACCTGTGCTGGAACTGGAGGTTGTCCGGGATTGCTCTGGTGCTACTCTGGGGGATAGCTATCACTCTTATCTGAGGCAGAGAGACAGCTGCAGACACACTTGGCTGCAGTAACCTTTCAAGAGATCTTCACCCCCCTCCACCATCTCTAATACAGGACAGCACTTTCCCAGGAGGACGCAGACAGGCTGAATAATCACCCTTTCATCCAGCCCGTGACAGGTCCACACCATCCTACAATCCCTTCTCTACAAATTTAAAGGAGAACACACACACCATCTACTACCACATAGAACGCTTAAACGTGGACTGGTATGGAACACAGAAAACCATATTCCCCATTTCAGGCCATCTTTTCCAACTAGCCATTATGTTGATGTACAGATTTTGGCCTACTGGCCCTTAGAGACTGCGCCCTGGTTCTCAAAGGCTCTGATGAAGAGGTTATCCTCGAAACGCGTCAGCCAACTCTAAACACCCGCCTCAATATGGGCTCATGATACTTTTAACCCATTTTTATCTTTAAATTTCCATGTTTTTTATATTTTGTTACCTGTTTGTATTGATACATAGTATTGGCATTATTTAATTGCTTTTATTTGCCTTTATTGGCTTTTATATTCATATGAATAAATTGTATACTTTTTGATGTGAGCAACTGATCACGCGCCCTTCATCCATCACTCTCCATATTTCTTTGGTGCCTATTGGAACCAGTGATTCAGTGCTGCTGAACGCCTTTCAGGGAAGCATCATGGAATGGGAAGTATGGTGCAAGGAAGCAGTTGCAACACCAAACAAAGTGACCATTGGTTACAAAGCTATGATGTGTAACAAAGGTGTGGACATAACACCTGCTATGCCCAACTGAGGGATTGCAGAGCGGCCAGTGGTCAAGGGCGCATTGGCCCCCTCCAGTCAGAAGGACCTGTTAAGGGTGCATGCATGGCAGCTGTGATATCCACAGCCCAACCGCTGGAAAATATTGAGTGCAAAAATGGCAGTGTGACTTGTTATGACCTGCAGCGGCTCACTAATGCTGTGGCAGAAAGGATAAATGTGAGATGTACAACTGACAGCTCTCCAGTTGATAACCAGGCTGTGATGACAGTTACCTCTAGTGAGGTGGAGGTCGCTTTAAATGTCTCTACCTTTCCAGCTTCAGCGGATGAGCCCCTCCAAGTCCTTGATAATGGAAAAGTCCCTAGAAAGGACTTGTATGTAGATGTGGCTCGCAATAAGATGACTAATGCACTGTTGAAAGTGTTTGAAGTCCAAAAAGGACATTTGCTGTACACTTGGGTGTCTCCACCATGGTCGGACAAGGTGGTACTGCGGAGTACCAGTAGGTGGAGCCAAGTAGTACAAGCTATGCTTGGTGATAATAATCACAAGAGGAACTGGTTAGTACCATATTTATTAGCAGTGTGGAAAATGGTCTCAAAGTTCTCTGAGAGGGTGCTTCCAGTTAACGGTTTGGATGGAAGGCGCTCAGGAGAACGTTTGGAAACCTTAAAGGTCTCTGCGTCTCATGCAATGACTAAGAACACTCGCGATGGTGCGGTTTGAGGTGTGGCTGAGCAGTGGCCAGTAGAGGGCATGGACACGGCCTCACCCACTAGACCTCACGTGAAGGAAGGGGTTGAAATAGATATGGCAGTAGCGGAGATTTTTCCTGTCATTCACAAAGTAGTACAAGTTAAAAGGTACCTGGAGACACCGTGTGGGGGGGGGGAGCACTGATGGTATTGGAAGTGGTGACTTCAGAATTTGTAAACTGTTGCTGGTTGGTACCACTAACAAGGGGTTAATTGCCGTAGGTAACCTCAGAAAAGTTAAAAAAAAAACAAAAAAAAAAACTGTTGTGATGGGCAAAACTGGTATCGTGAGGGAAAAGGTGCTTCCTCGTCAGGCGATTAGGAGCAGGTTCCCTATATCAAGAAAGTGAGGGTATCAGGGAAGGCAGAGTTCCCCCAAGAAAGGCAAATAAGCCCAGAAACCTCAGAAGAGGGAGAAAGCGCAGGATAGAAACTAGTGGGATCCCATGGAGTCTGGAAACTTGAAGACTCCAAAGAGCATTGAGTGGGAGTCTTCAGTCTTGTGTCCAGGTTTTACAAAAATTCTGCAGGTTGTGTGTGTCCCCAGGTGCACACATCCATTATAAGGCAGATCTTAGCATAGCTCAGAGAGGTGGAGTTGGAGCAGTTGCTGCAGCCAGGAGAGAAGCATTCTCCTGTTTAGGAACTGAGGCAATATCCTTGAGGTGGCACGGTGGCATAGGTCAGTGGACGGAGAGAGTTGGGCCAGCTGAGAGAGTCTGGCAGACCATAGTGGAGACAACTGGGAGAGACAGTCCAAATCACGAGTCTCAGAGGAATGACAAATCCTAGAGGCCAGGAGTGGGCCTGTGCAGCATGGTACTGCGAAGGCATTTTTCATGTATTGTATTTCTGCTGGAGAAGAACCCCTGTGGAATCCATGTGTGTATGAACTTTTATTTTGTTATCTTTAATAAAAGTGGGCTACCACACCCTAAAACTGAAGTTCCTGTGAGCTGTGAACTCACTGAAAACGCATCTACCACTGAGATAGACACCCCCCATATTACAATATATATTTTTTGGATCCATATAAACTATGTACCCATTTTGAAACTGGTTAGAGATCTCTCTTCACTAGGCCCTAAAATACCCCTCATGAAACAGCTCTAGATAATAGGCCTTTAGACCCCTGGTGACAAACGCGCAGCTAATGGGCTGCATGTGGCCCACGGCCTATTGGGCACCATATAAATAGCAGAGATGGCAGCAGGGTGTTCCAAAACCCTGCACTGAAAGAGAGACTGTACTGTGGGTGGAGTTATCTCCTTTTACTACCATGATCACCAATGGGTGGGGGGGTTAATAGTACTGGGTGTTATTATTGCATTCCACTGACACCAACGTTGTTGTTTATTACAGCGTCCGCTGACACCAACTTTGGGGGTTATTTTACAGCGTCCACTGACACCAACGTTGGGGGTTATTATGGCGTCCACTGACACCAACGTTGGGGGTTATTTTAATGCATCCACTGACACCAACGTTGGGGGTTATTTTAATGCATCCACTGACACCAACGTTGGGGGGTTATTAGGGTGTCCACTGACACCAACATTGGGGGTTATTTTACTGCATCCTAAATGGAATAGGCTGCGCTGCTTATTAGGTGAGCGTGATGAAAACAGGTGAATCAAACTAAGCCAAGCACGTTCTTGGTAATAAACAACACTCAAAATGAATGAAAAATATGTGCAAACAAACAATAATAAAACAATATAAACTAAACTTCATAAACTGCACGATTCATGGTGAATGAAAAAAAGACAGTGAAAACTCAAAATCAAGGACCAAATAGTGCTGCAAAGTCCAAAATTTCAAATATTAGTCCTTATAAGAGAAATGACTTGATGATGAGGGAAGAAAACACCAATCTTGATGCAGAGTGAGGCATGCACAAACATATCTCCCTAGAGAGCGTGGTGATGTAATAAGTTCCTCCACCTCTGACAAAAACGCCCCTTACCAGATGGTTAGATCTCCTGTCACAGAGATCGTGTGAGCGAGTGGCTGTGTCCCCCAGCCACTGGGTCTCTGCACTTCACACTCTTGAGTTCACAGGATTGGGGTATTAATGCTCCGCAGACTGAGCAAACGCTGGCCGTTTTTTTTTGTTTTTCCCAGACATTGTTTGAAGGTATACCAGAAGGATAGCGCAGTATAAATTTTTTGATTTTATTTTACTGCATCCACTGACCCCAATGTTGGGGGTTATTACTGCATCCACTGACACCAATGCTGGTGGTTATTACTGTGTTTTACCTATACCAATTACTGTGTCCACTGACACCAACGTTTGGAATTACTATTATGTCCCCTTACCCCAATGTTGAGAGTTATTATTGTGTCCACTGACATGAGTGCTTAAGGTTACTGTACTCCAACTTCTATGCATTGTGATACGCTGCAAAATATGCAGCAGGGCCTACATTTTTGTTAGTGCTGCTAGAGGCTGTTATATATACTGCTGAAAGTGTTGGGCACTATAATACAATAGTAAAGATCTAAAGATCTCTGCTGTGTCTTTCAATGAACAGAAGTGTGATAAAATGTGCCATTGCTGATATAGGTCCCAAAAGTTTTGTGATCATCTGTGAACAATTTTACTACACTTCTAACAGATGTCCACAAAAAATGCACCTAACATGTCTTCAGAAGCATGTTTTATATCAACACTGTGCTATGTTTTAGCATAAAAGGGAAGAGGATGAATGAGGAATCAACCAGAAAACTTGTAGCATATCGGTCTTACTTTTGATCTTTAACCCACTAAGTGCAGCAAAGCTGATCAATCTCTTCTGAAGTATGAATGTGGAGGAGTGTCTATAATGTAAAGCAGTGAGAATACAGAGTATATATATCGCTCACTGATACAGAGGTCTAATGAGAAAGAACCACTTCTAGTCAAAATACAATAACACGTGAAACAAACAGCTTTTAGCACTTAAATATTCAACACGCAAATGCAAGATGACAGTCATTTCTCTGCTGTTGACTGTTTCAGCAAAGAAAGACTGTAGGGCAATGCAGTTGGGACAGAGAAACAAGAGCAGAATCTGAGTAAAGCAAAAATAATTAGGTCCAGCGAGGACACAAAAGTTAAAAGAAAGTCAGAAAAGCCACAGGAAACAGTGATCAGTATCAAACATACTAGAGCAGCAGCTGAGCAAGAAAAAGATTGGAGGTTAGAAAAAAAGGGTAATGGAGAAAGGGACAAAGGCGGGTCAAGAGGAGTGAATGATGTGGGAAAAGAGGAAGCACTTGAGGCTCTGGGTGGAGGTCATCAAGGATACAGGATAAACAGTCAATAAAATGGCAACATTACATGGCTGATTCATTTACCATTGTTGGCATGAAACTTGAAGCCCAAGCACATAATAGTGGTTTCAACTGGTTCACTATGCAGTGTTGCAAGGGATGTGCAACTCACATTCAAAAAAAATAATTACAATTTACTTTTTAGGCAAAATAGTATGTGTATATGTATTTCAGCTTGTATTTACCTGTTTGCATGGAGTTCAGTTTAATCCTGTGTGTGAATTCTACAAAACAAGTCCATATAAACAGTAAAATATCAAAATGAAAGAATAGAGTTTTATACCTGGGACAAGTTTGCACCTTCCCCAGTGCTTTCCAAGCTGTCATCTGTGTTTTCTTCCTCCTGTTGCACCTCATAGGTGTCAGGAAAGCGGGACATAGATGGAGCCGGCACATCCTGGTCAATAGTAAATTTCAGAAGATCAAAATACCACAGTCGTGGTATATAGATTTCATCACCCGAAGCACCTGCATTTACTGAAGCCTCCACTTTCTTCAACTCTTTCTTGAACACGGTTCGTAAATTTGCAATCTTATTTTTAACAAGTTCTAGGGTTGCTGTAGGGCACACTGACTTACATAGACTGAGCAGTTTGTCATATGCCTCTGCTTTTTTTTGTCGATTGGAATAATCAGATGATTTTACTCTCCACAAGCAAGGTAAAGATCGATACATTTCAATGAACTCTATCAAAAAATCTGGGTTCATCAGACATTCTGTCGACATTTTCCGCTCTCCAATCACCTACATAGAAAGAAGAAAATAAAAATTAAATTAAAAGGAGCTGCACTGACCTTAATTGAAGACAGGATTTTTTTGTATGCCTTGTAAAATTTCTTTCTCTGCGTTAACTGAAGGACACAATGAAGATCTTGAGATCTTGACCATTGGGTAACATGGCAACACATTCATGAGTAGGACACCAGACACAAAAGAAAAAGACTATGGGCGGGCTGCCGCTGGTGCTGGTGGTCAAACTCCCCATCTGCTACAGGCAGCTCAGTCACAAAGCAGTATATGGAGCAACAACTAGTAACCGACATAAACAAATAAAGAGTGCATGCAGTATCCTTCAAAGATTGCAAAGAAAAGGACTTTCTGACAAGTAAAAAGAGAAATTTCTATTTTCTTCTCTGTTCATTAAAGAACACAACACAGATCCATAGATCCTGAAAGCTAGGACTTCCCAAAGAAGAAGTGGAACAGACTATGGAACCACTCCATTCAGGCAGAGTAATTACCGTATTTATCAGTGTATAACACGCACTCTAATTTTAGGAGGGAAGTTTAAGGAAAAAAGCTTACATTTTAAATAAAGAACTTTAAAGCAAAATTAGGGTCACAGCTCATCAATGCACCCTGCTCAGTGGCCATCTGCAGCCATTAAATTGACCAACAATGCAGCCTGTTCAGTGCCCATCTGCAGCCTCACTTTTCCCATCATTGCAGCCTCGCCAGTGTTGGATTATCCCTGCTGTCTCCGAGGGAAGAGGAGGAGCGAGCACCGCTGAATTACACAGAGCCGTGATCTCCTGTGTACCCGGCGCTCCGTCACTCACAACCATGCCTCCTGGCCCTGCTCATATGATAGACAGAACAGTGGCCCAATGCGGGGCCAGGAGGCGTGGCTGTGAGTGACCGAGCGCCGGTTACACAGGAGATCGCGGCTCTATGTAATTAAGCGGCGCTTGCTCGTCTTCCCTCAGTAGACAGCAGGGATCAGTGTATAACATGCACCCACGATTTCCCCCTGATTTTAAAGGGAAAAAAGTGCATGTTATATGCCAATAAATACGGTACACTGCTACCTGCAAGACTATACAACTAAAACAAGCATCTGCAGATGCAACACACCAATTTGTCAAACTCTGTGCTGAGACTCTATCCCTCTGCCTAGAAGAGGATGGAATATTTAGATTGAATTAATTTTGTGCAAGGGCATGTTCCATAGGAATAGGTTCCTTCATCCACACTATGGAGCCGGATAGAGAAATCCTACCTGCATTGTATTCTGACAGCGGAACTGTCTGCTGTCAGAATACACTGAAGTAGCTGCAGACTGCTGATAAAAAATTTCCAACAAGCCTGTTCGACAGAAGGCAACTTAATGATCAACTTTTGTCGAACTGGCACAGCCACACATGGATTGAAATCCAGCTGCTCCCTGCTAAACCAGCAGAATTTCAATACATCTATGGCCAGCTTTAGTCTTTATGGCTACACAGGCATCTCCTTTACAGGTTTCCTAATGTAGCACCCCCTTGTGTACATAGTGTGAATAGGTTAGGTACATTTTAGTTAAGCTTCACTGTAGTCGGTGGAGCCAGGATTAATTGGAATCATGTACAGTTCAGCTGGCAGGCTCTGAGGGCTGAATCTGTCGCCTCCCCCTGGCTTCTGGAAGCTTCCAGAAAGATCCAGAATTTGGTGGGTAAAGGAATGGAGTTAGATGCCTGAATATTTATGGGAGCTCTACCAATCCCAGGGTAAGGACGAGCCTGAAGGTGGAGAGCTTCGCCCACAAACGTTCTGGAGCCTGGCCATGTGGACAGAAAATCCAGGATCCAGAGGCCTGGAGGGGACCCCTGTGCTTGCTGGGGAGCTCTGACTAATCTTGTGCTAACGTACCAGTGCTGGGATCAGTATTAGAAGCGCTGCCAGTCTGTCAAAAGTAATTTCCCCTGGAAACACAGGCTAGAGTTTTGTGCTAAGACAGGGAGGATTTCTCTATCCGGCTCCATAGTGTGGATGGAGGAACATGGGTTTTTTTTTTCATGGTCTGCTTAACAGTTAAGATAGGTAGGATTCAAGAAGAAATGGGGCACACCGAGGTGAATGGTAAAATACAGGCTCTACAAAAGTAGCGTGCCCAGCCCCCAGTTGTCCCTCACATAAAACCCAGGGATCACCAGCTCAAAATAGAGTTTTTAATTTTTTTAAAAAAAGGAGAGGCAACAGTAGACCCGCGGCACCCTGGAGTGGTCAAATGTGCCAGCAAGAGAACTAGCGCGCAGTCCTCTCCATTCCAGTAGAAAAGGCCACTTATAGCAGGACCACTGGTGTTGGCCATTTTAACACGACTGCTGGCATCTGCCCATTTGCAATAGGGCTGCCAGAGGTCCCCCAGTTGCTGTAAAAACTTGCGCCGTGGAAATGGGGGTATTGGCCACCAGCAGGAACTGCCCACAGGCAATGCTTTTGTGTTTCTAGAGTCCTACTTTTGAAGGTGGCAGTATAACCCAACAGTCAAGATCTGGAGTTGCACAGTGGATCTCCACTGTGCCTTTTAATAAAACCAAAACAAAAATATTTTCTTTCCACCAATAATTCCATTCAATAACTTTTTCATTACTTTGGTTGAAGTAATACATATACTGCTTTTTTAAAGACAAACAAGTACTAAGCATTGTAAAGTTATTTAAAAATTAAATAAAATGTTTTTATTTTAATTTTGCACTTTTTGTTATTGTGAGCAATAAGCTCAATGGTACATGATCCTAGAGAGAACATCATATATTTTAAAACGAGAGCCCCAATTGCTGGAGATGCGGCCCAGCTAGGAAATCAATACTTCAGATTTTGCGGTCATACCCACGGATCCAAGCTTTTTTGGCGAGATTTATGCGCCCTGATCCATTTGCTTACTGACCTGTCTCTGCAACAGAAACCAGTAGCAAGCCTCTTGTATCTCAGCTTCCAGTCTAAATAAAAGTACCAGCCCTCTCTGGTCCAAAATCTAATCAATGTGGCCAGGGCATGTATCCCAGCGCTTTGGAAGTCCATGTTGTAACAGTGGATAAAATCTGTGAATGACAATGCACATTCCTTGAGGAGACAAGAGGTCTGTTTCTGTAAAGACATGGTTCTATTGGACCTAGTTCACCTACACTGAGAGATACAGTTAACTTCTTATACCCAGTTAAACACTACTGGTAGTGTGAGAAATTTAAGGTGGCCCACCGGTCCCCCCCCCATAAACCCACCCCCCCTTCTCCCTCTGATTCCCCCTTCTCATATTTTTCTGCTCCCCTCTATTTTCTCCTCTTACACTGACCTTACCCATTTTTAAATATTATATAAGAACCCTCATGGCGGCATTTGCAAATTTCACCCCCCCCCCCCCTCTGCAACAAAAAGCCCCTGCTGATACTTGTGTATTGCCTTTTCACAACTTGTGTCAATATAGATGGGTCATCCTGTTGGCAGCAAATTCCCAGTCTATCCTCCGTATAATTTTGAAGATCTGATCACTTCCTAATTTTATTCCCCCATGAGGAATGGCCTGTTTCACCTGAAGTACTGGTTACTGCTAGGTTTGACCTGTACTGGTCACTGCTAGGTTTAACCTGTTTCCTTGCAGTATGTTTTAAATACTTTGTCCTGTTACTCTGGATTTTGCCTAATACTGTGCATTTTGTCGCAACATAAAAGAATGAAAAAAATAACAAAAAACACAAACACCACACAATGTGGCTTTAACCTACGCTATTTACAATAAAAAATAAAGCTGTACAAACACTTTAAACAATGGAGTTCTGTGGCCATTTCGCTCTAAAATCCCCTCAAGTCTCACAGTATTTTTTTTTATTTTGGTGTCGTTTGGTGTTGTCTTGGTTTTCCACATTATACCCATTAGCATTTGTAGTCTACCTCAAAGGATTATACATTTTTTTATTTCTTAAATAATTAGATTCAGTGACTGCATTCGTTCTTTTTTAGGCTTTTTCTGCCTCTGTTTTCACTTGGTGATATGGTCAGTAACACACTTATTGCATTAGAGTACCAACATTCTAAATGAATGAGCAACAGAAACACCTTGGGAGCGCGAAATTCTCAGTCTGGGAGGAGGGTAGTGTTATGCCATGTACACACGACTGGAAAAGGTCAGATGGAATCATTCCATCGGACATTCCGATCTTGTGTGGGCTTCATCGGACTTTTTCTTTCTAAAATTCTGACGGACCTAGAAATAGAACATGTTTCAAATCTTTCCTACGGAATCAGTTCCTATTGGGAAAACCGATCGTCTGTATGCTATTCCGACGGACCAAAAACGACACAAGGGCAGCTATTGGCTACTGAACTTCCTTTTTCTAGCCCCGTCGTACATCAAACGATCGGACTTTGGTGTGATTGAGAGCAGGCAAGTCCGTTTCAGCGGAACTCCGTCGGAAAGACCGTTGGAGTCCATTCTGACGGAAAGTCCGGTTGTGTAAACAAATTGAAGACAAAGTCTAGCTAACACTTAACAGAAAAATGGAAGCCGATTGCACACAGGACGCAGACTTACTGTGACCAGAATTAAACCGGTAATTTAAGATGGCTTCTTTTTTGTTCTCCACCCACAGCCCAGTAGTGGGCTTAGCAGTTAAGGCTTTTCATTTTTAAGTTACAGCAACAGTTTTGTTGCTTTTGGGATAAAAGTTTTATATAGGTAAAAGCAGATCACCTGTCATTGTTAAAGCATACGGCGTGTGAACCCTTAGGGAGAGAGATTGGAAAAAGGGAAGGATCGATGTTGTATAGAAGGATCACTATGGCGCCTGGAAGGAAGGATCCCTAAGGCACATAGAAGGCAGGAAAGATCACTATGACACATGGAAGGCAGGAAGGAAGGATCACTATGGCACATGGAAGACGGAAAGGAAGGAAGGACCGCTAAGGCACATGAAAGGAAGGATCATTATGGTTCATGGAAGGCAGGAAGGATCACTATGGCAAATGGAAGGAAGAATTGCTATGGCACATGGAAAGAAGGATCACTATGGCACTTGGAAGGCAGGAATGAAAGATCACTATGGCCCCTGGAAGGCAGCAAGGAAGGATCACTATGGTACATAAAAGGAGGGAAGAGAGACTTCACTCACCTGAGGCTGACTGTTCTCCACAGGCTCAGGCAGTGAACATTGTGTGCCCTGCTTCAAAATTCCCACCCACACAACCCTTTCACAGCCACGGGATTGGCTGCACTTTTGTGGGTGGGCACAAGGGGACATAGGGAGGTGGTGGAGCAGATCTAGCCCCCTCTCCTCTTCCATTTTGTAGAGAAGGTGGGCTACCTGGGGGGCTGTGACTGACTGGGCACTGAGTGAGTCTCAGCTGCAGCACGGTGCACACTGACAGGTGGAATAAAGTGCCGGAACTTTAAAGTGCCAGCACTGGGCTCCATGGGACACCGGGATTTACTTGAAATCCTGGGACATTCCTGGTGAATCCGGGACAGTTGGGAGGTATGGTTAAAAAGTTTGTCTCAGCCCTCTAAATGCTACATCTGCAGCACAGTTTGTTTTGATGTTTTTCAACAGACTTACTGGCTAGTTCGCCAGGTGTAAATAAAAGAAACCCTTAAAAAAATAAATTCAGATATCACATTTAATTATTGGTAAGCTGCAATATAATAAAAGTTTGCTCTGTGACCTTGGTGCTAGATTATGAATCCTGCTCAAGCTGGGGAAGCTAAAGTCACCAGGGAGAAAGATGCAGGCTCTCAAAAGGTGCTCAACTGAAGCATTGTATGTAAAAAAAAATAAAAAATAAAAGAAGTGCCGCACTTCTGTCCAGCTAACCTGGTGTAGACTTGAAACGGCCTCAGCTGAAGAGTAATAATAATAATAATGTAACCATTTTTTTTTGCTTTGTGTTTAATACCACTTTAATTTGGAAGCGGATTTAGATACAATCCCTGGAACTCATTGTGTCAGCCTACTATCGGCTGGATCTGCCCCTCGTGAAAATTTTAGGATAACCTACTGAATAAGCAAATAAAAATGAGGTTTCCCAGTGCCCAGCATTTCTTTGATCCTTGCACTAGGACACTCATGTTTTTTTGCTAGAAAATAAGAACATTTTCTACCTTCATACCCTGGTTCAGCATGTCCAAGGTAAGATTTCTCAGCCTGCTGTAAATCCTCCATCTTTGAGAGTTGACTCACTCCTCCTGGAATGTCACTGTATGGCTTAAATAGCTGTGTAGGAATCCTTAGCAGCATGTCTTCTATGCCTATATTCTTAATTGCTTCATCCATCCCTGAAGCACTTTGCCTAGGCCTCATTCTAGCCTTACTTTTCCTCAGTTGGCCTTTTCCAAGATGGTGTCCGTTCATTCTGGGCATCTGACACTAATGTTGCCAGAAACCAGAAGTCTGGGTTTCTGAAGTAATGGGACACAGGGTGGATGCTCTGGGGGCTTTATTTTCTGGCTTTAACATTGTGGCAGATCTTGGATTTTTTCCCTCTGGCAGACTAGATAGGAGTGCTTCTACTCCAGGTATTGAGGCACAAAGATCTCATGGCTCTAGGTAGGGAACAAGCATTGTGAGCTAAAGAAATGCTGCAAGATCTGGAAGAGGCCATTCATGATTCCCTCTCGATGCCATTCTGGATCATTCAGAAAGCCCTCCACATCCAGGACTACGGTAGGCAAAAATTGTTGAACAAGACAGGGTGAAAAAAACCCAAAAAACAAACTGAACGATTCAATGCACTCAAGGTGGTCGTGTCTCTTCAAAGGTTGCCCCTTGATGCTACCCTACCCTCGACAAGATATGATAAACTACAAAATAGACATTGAATTGAAGAAAGCTTACATATCAGTAGGTGCCACCTGGACCTTTGTCATCAGTGCTTTAAGGCAGCGGTCCCCAACCTTTTTGGCACCATGGTCCGGTGTGGCAGCCAATTTTCCCAAGGACTGGGGGTGGGGTGGGCGGGTGTTTGTGGTGGAAGGGTCAGGTGATGGATATTCCCAGAGCTGTCCTAAGCCCCCCTTCACACTACACACACCCTTTACAGCAGAGACCCCCTTTATATCAGGGTCCACAGTTCCTCGTTACATCACAGTACCCACTTTAAAGCAGTCCCACGGTGTCCAGTTTCCCCTTCACAGCCCCGCTTTACATTACAGTGCCACTTTACAGTGAAGTTCCCTTTACATTAATATGACAGGGACTGCTCTGTAAAGGGAGCACTGTGATATATAGGGGACTGCACTGTAATGATTACAGTGCCCCTTTACAGTGCAATCCCCTTTATATTACAGTGCCCCTAGCAATCACAGCTACCTCCATCATAGTGCCCCTTCTGCAGTCTGCCCCCCCTCCTCCTTTCCACTCTAACATCAGACCTTCCTATTCCAAGCTCTGCATTCCCTGCACAGGACAGAGGCTGTTATCAATCCGTGTGTCCTCTCCCAGCTCCTCTGCCCAACCCGACAATGTCATCCTCTCAGCAGGGCAGGGGGCGGGAGGAGCTCTCCATTCTGATCTGCAGCTCCTCCCAACACCTGCCCTGCTGATAGGAGGACATCGCCAGCCAGGCGGAGGAGTCGGGAGAGGACACATGAGCAGCGGTGGAACAGTTTCGGTTGTCGCAAGAATCATGGCACATGGTGACAGCCAAGAGGGCATTTTGGTTAAAATAGAAGTTAGCTAATGGGGCCTTTAATCCTTTCGCTGCCAGGCCCTGTGCTCCATTTTGTACACTCAGGTAGCCAGACCATTTTTGCAATTTTTCCACTGTTTTATTATTGTTCACTTATAGCTTTCAGTTTGTAAAAGACCCCCAAACCATATATTTTCTGAAAGCACATGAATAAAAAAGGTGTTACTGATTTCTAAGGTCCCACAATATTTGCGCAAATGTTTATCAAAACAATATTTTTGCTACAAATCCACAAAAATCATAATTAGCAGATAAATACACAGCAAGTTTTACAAAATTCCTACTAAAAGCTTAATAAAATAAAAGCTTAACCTGTATTGAGTTAATAAATAACAAATATTTTTAACTTTTAAATTGCGCCTTTTAGAGAAATGATGAGAATTGAACAGACACAATAGTGTAAATATCCAAATGTCTCAAAAATTCTGAAGGTTTTCATTTTTCCCTTACAGCTTTCAAAGTTTGTACAAGACCCCCCCCCCCCCCACCCCCACCCAACCATTTTTTGAAAGCATATGACCTCTGGAATCAAAACAATATGTTTGCTAAAAATACACTAAAATCATTATTAGCAGCTAAAAACACAGCTAATTTTACAAAATCCCTGCTAAATTCCAACTAAAAATAAAAGCTTAACCTATTTGTAATTTTCACATTGTGCCTTTATTCAAAATGGTTAAAATTGAACGTGCGCAAAAATGAAAATATGCAAATTTCTCAAAAAATCTGAAGGTTTTCATTTTTCCCTTTTTCCTATTCAGAATTTGTGAAAGACCCCCCAAACCATATATTTTCTGAAAGCAAAGGACCAGTAGAATAAAAAAAGGTGCTACTGATTTTTAATGTCCCACCATATTTGCTCAAATGTTTACCAAAGCAATATTTTCGCTAAAAATACACTAAAATCATTATTAGCAGGTACAAACACAGCAAATTTGACAAAATTCCTGCTACCTAAATATAAAAACCTGTATTGAGCTAATAACTAACAAATATTTGTAAATTTTAAATTGCGCCTTTTTGAGAAATAGTGAAAATTGAACGTATGCAAACGTTTCTTAGTAAATCTGGAGGTATTCCTTTTTCACTTACAGCTTTCAGAATTTGTAAAAGACCCCCCAAACCATACATTTTCTGAAAGCACATGGCCAGTAGACTAAAAAGAAGGTGCTACTGATTTTTAAGGCAGCGCGATATTTGCGCAAATGTTTATCAAATCAATATTTTCGCTAAAACTACATTAAAATCATTATTAGTGCACATAAAAACACAACATACCTTACAAAATTCCTGTTAAATTGCTACTAAAGCATCGTTCACGTGTGGCATACTAAAGTGTACGCCCATGGGGGCATGTTTACCTGCACAGGTGTTTCATGCATCCCCGTACAGGCAGTCCCATTTTTGTCAATTGGGATGAAATGGCTGCACAGGCATAGCTGCTGTTCCCAATCTGACATCCGCGTGGGTACATGACCCCAAAAGCAAACAGTGTGAGCTCAGGGATATGCAGACCCACATGGATGTAAAACTGGGAGCAATGGCTCTGTTTGTGCAGTTGCTACATCCCAAATGACATCAATGGGACTGCCTGCACAGAGATGCATGGAACACCTGTGCATCCATGTAAAGGTACGCTTTGTATGCCCGGTGTGAACAAGGCCTTAGGCCCCTTTCACACAAGCACACTGATGGGATCTGCCTGTCCTTTGTTCAGGCAGGCCCAATGGGACCACCCATTGTTCTCTATGGAGAGGCTGATGTAAATGGACATGTGTCCGTTTACACCCGCCTGCATCTGATCCAGTCCAGTCCAGCCTGCTAAAAACAGAGGGATGGGGATCCCATTCCCCATTCATCTAGCAGATCAGATCAGATGGTATCTGATGGAACTGGACAAGTGGTTTGTTTCTATTCGATTGCCCCATAGAGAACAGCAGGCTGTGTCCATCTCCTCTATGTATTAGTGGAGCGGACATAGACCTGTCATATGCCTGGTCAGCGGGGATCAGCAGACAGATCCCCCGATGAGCAGGCAGATCTGCTTGACAGAGTCTGCTCTACGTGAAAGGGGTCTAACCAGGAGCGGCCGGTCCATTAGGGGCGCCGGACTCACACGTTTTGTATGAGTTTTTTTTTCAGCCACATCATTAGAACCTGAGGCTCTAATTGGCTTGGAAAAAAGTTGGGCTCGGGGCACAGAGCATTGCACCCCGAACTCACACACTTGTGACAATAGCAAATTAATATTCGCTATTGTCTCCCGACTTTTCCTGGGCAATCAGGACGGATCGAGTTGGCCGGGAGGAGTGGTGGAATCGGGTTGGCCAGGAGGGAGGAAGCAGTGGTGAGTGCGGGGGGGGGGGAGCACTTGCAATATCAGCTGTATGCCATTTTTAATGTGATTATTTACATATGTGGGGGTATACAGGTTGATTTTGTTTTTTGTTACTTCCCCCAGTTTGTCAAGCAAAGGTTGACATGGTGGACGATGGCTACCAGTCTGAACCAGGGTTTGTACAGCAACGCCATGGATTTGATCACACGTTTCACCGACACTAGTTGGAAGTGATGGGGAGCATACTGCTCTGCCCACTCTGCACAAGGCATACACACACAGTTGCCCAGTTCCCTGTTCTTTGAATTACCAAAACAGAGAGTGTGACGAGAGTCACTTTGGGCGGGGGGCCCGTGGAACCCAGAATCCCTTGGGGGGGGGGTTTGGAAACCCTTGTTTCAGCTCCCCATGCACCTCCTATGTCTAAGTCACCCTGTGTCTCTAATAGGGGTACAGGGTGACTGAGAAATCCAGTCTGATCTGTACTAATCTGATTCACTGTACAACCACACTGGAATGCTGTGTGTGTGTGTATATATATTTTATATGGTCTCATACTGTTGTGTACTCTTTGCTTGTCGTTTTCTGTCTGCCTTGAATATTATGGGATGTGTAAGTGTGTTTGCTGTGAGGAGGATTTCTCTAACAGCTCTCCCTGCTGATTGGACAGTCTACCCTGCCTGGAATGCAAAGGGGGGGGGAATTGTCCCGAGTATTACCTGTGTTTTCAATAAACAGTTCATGTTCCAGCTTGCAGCCAAACGAGTCCTGCCTTGTTTTGTTCATGGTTGTAATATAATAAGATCCGATATCTATATTCAGACTGGAAGGAAGCGGTGTAAGTCGAAAGCACTCAAGCGGAGTGTGGGATATTTCGTTACAGAGAGCAATTAAATCATTTGAGCCAATGCTGCAGGAGCACCACATAAGGCTACGAATAGACAATAGACAGTAGCTTACATCTCCAATCAGAGAGGGTACAAGGAGTTTTTGGGGAAGAAATTTGACTGGGAATGTCATCCTATTGGTTGCCTCTTATCTTTCGGGTCCCATAAGTAGGTGGGGGGTGGCCTAATCTGTCATTTTCAGAATTACAATAAATGGTTTCTAAACAAAATCCTTCAGGAGATCTTCCAAAAGTGGGGTACACCAGATGTGGACCTAAGGGCGGTGCCATACAACTTTCATCTACTGACATTTTTTTCCAGGTATTACTGCCCCCAGGCAAGAGGTCAAGATGTCCTCGCTCCAGAAATGGGACATTTTCAAAGTTTAAATCTTCTCTTAAACGTCTCTCACATGATGCCACTTTTGAAGATTCAGCACAATAATCTTGTAGTCACTGCAATCCTAGCCTTTTGGCAGAATTGGGCGTGGTTCCTGATAGCAAGGCTAATGATGATAGCTTCTTCAATTGCAGTCTTGTTATATTAAAGACCTCCTTTTGAAAGACGACCACCTTCATCCAAACCTAAGCCAACTTAATTTGACAGCCTGACGAGTGAAAGGAAAAGGAAAAGCCAGTTGGCCATCAACCATGGAATCAGTCCACAAAACTCTTCTCAAACCAGAAAAGTCTCTACAAATTCCACAAACCATCTGGTTTCGTAAATATTGCACAAGTTTGCAGTAGAGGGGGAGTTTGATCCCTTATCACTTTCCTTGAACAAGGTCCCAGAATTCTTACCGGTGGCTTTAGACATGGGGCTCATCTTCACTAAACATCTGGGTACATATCTCTGCCATATCCACTCTCATGAGTTGATGGGCAGAAAAAGCTTTGGCAATGTGATTCCTAAAGTCAGAGATAAAACTAAAATCCCCACTGAAACCACCTTCCTTAAAGCGGAGTTCCAACCGTTAAAATTTTTTAATTTTGTTTTGATGAATATTGTTAGTTTAAAACTTCTATTTATAGCACTCGCCTTTCTGGGATGTATTGCCGCTCGATTGCGGATTTTATAGAGGAAGATATCTTATATTCCTCTTTCCTGGCAATTTCCATATTGCTCTGGGAAATGATGACAAGCATCTCCCAGGAGCACTAGGGAGCACAGGTGCCGAGGGAAATGACGTCAGGCGCCGTGGACAGGAAGTGGCAGAATACAAAGGACCCCATAGCAACAGTGCTGAAGGGGTGAGTAAAAAAAAAAAATTCCAAAAGTTTTTGCTGATGCATAATGCTGTTGATTTCTGCAAAGTTAATTTTATGGGTGGAACTCCGTTTTAAAGTGTAAGTAAACCCCCCTATCGTTTTCAGCCAAGGAAGCTGCCATCTTTGCCTCTGTTTAATCTACAACTGCCATGATCAGTTATGACACCAGCCATTGGATGGTTTGACAGTTTGGTTGAGAGTGCAACCAATAGGAGTGTTCCATTTCCAGCACCTGCCGGAAATTAAACTTTTTTGAAGCTGGTAAATGGATGGGTTTAATTCCGCTTTAAATGAGATGTGCCTATGGTTCACCAGGCCTTAATGCAGCAGTAATTCTACGCCGACAATACTTGCTCACCGAGAATTCTTACCTTTTAGGCCTTTTGTGGCTTCGAAAAAATTGGCTAGCCATGTGTCAGTTGAAGCCTCCTGTCAAAGATTTCATTAGAAAATTGTGCTATGTTTATTCACTGGCCTTTCTCCTAAAAGTGGCAACAGCTTTCCATTTTAAATCGGGAGACCATCCTACCCACTGTCATCCTGGGGGCTGATTCTACAAATTAAAGGTAATGGGAAAAGTTGGATTACTTGTCATATCTACTTACCTCCAAAGGACAGAAGTCTTCAGTCTCGAAGAATCTCTTCATTTTTCCAGAATGCCCTGAAAAAGGATCAAGCAGCCTCAGCAAGGGTCATATCAACATGAATAGGACAGACTATCAAAAAAGCATACAAATCTCCTAGTCTTCCCCCTCTGGAGGAGATATCTGCAAAATCCACATGAGCAACATCTTTGTGGGAAAGTTACATCAAGGTTCTTGAGGACATGTTAAAGCTGGAAACCCCTCTGGGGCTTACCCAGGATACCATTGCACCTTGAACTCAGGGAAAGGAGAATCCAAAACAGGTTTCTCAAAACCAAACTAAAACAGGAGAGGGAAGGGGACCTTCAACGGTAAACAAAGAAGATACAAAATTCAAATGCCGGGATCTGGAAAAAGACCAATCCAAAAAGTTCAGCATGGAAGTAATGTGGACATTAGGAGACCGCCTATGCTGCCAAATGTAACAAGGCAGACACTGATCAGTGATTGTTAGAGTATACAATTTTCTATGGAAAAGAGGGTATTGTACATTGTACTGAAGTGCAGACTTGAAAGACTGACGTGTATGGAGATTTTCTTATGACTTTGGGAGCTGTCTGTTCCATAGAACCAGACTAAAGAAAGCTTGGTATACACTAGCAGGGCTGGACTGGGACAAAAAATTTGGCGCTGGACTTCCTCATGACCGGCCCACTTTAATTTTGAGTGTCCCCAACAGCGTCCCCCTTACATCAGAGTGTCCCCAACAGCATCCCCCTTACATCAGAGTGTTCCCAACAGCATCCCCCTTACATCAGAGTGTCCCCAACAGCGTCCCCCTTACATCAGAGTGTCCCCAACAGCATCCCCCTTACCTCAGAGTGTCCCCGACAGCGTCCCCCTTACCTCAGAGTGCCCCCAACAGCGTCCCCCTTACATCAGAGTGTCCCCAACAGCGTCCCCCTTACATCAGAGTGTCCCCAACAGCGTCCCCCTTACCTCAGAGTGTCCCCAACAGCGTCCCCCTTACATCAGAGTGTCCCCAACAGCGTCCCCCTTACATCAGAGTGTCCCCAACAGCGTCCCCCTTACATCAGAGTGTCCCCAACAGCGCCCCCCTTACATCAGTGTCCCCAACAGCGTCCCCCTTACATCAGAGTGCCCACAAAAGCATCCCCCTTACATCAGAGTGTCCCCAACAGCATCCCCCTTACATCAGAGTGTCCCCAGCAGGAACCCCCTTCACATCAGAGTCCCCATCAGAGAGTCCCCACCAGCAGCCCACTTCACATCAGTGTGTCCCCATCAGAAGCCCTTCACATTAGAGAGCCCCCACCAGCAGCCCCCTTCACATCAGTGTGTCCTCCCTCTCCTCCCCCTCCCACATGTACTCACAGTTTTGAAGGCAGCTTCTTGTTCCTCTCTCCAGTCATGTGATAACAAGTGATAGGGGAGAGAGGAAGGAAAGTCTACCGTTGGTCTGTCTCCCCCTGCAGGCTGGAGGGAGCAGAAAGACTAATGCTCTCTCCAGCATATGACAGAAGCTGCTCCTCCTGACAGGAGTGAAATCGCGATCACTCACTTCAGAGAGGAGCAGCTCCAGGACTGCACCTGACTGGCCCACCTAACCATCGGCCCACTGGGAATCTTCGGTAGTCCCGATGGCCAGTACATGCCTGTACACTAGTAGAATTTTGCTCTACAATTTTCATTGTAAGAACGTTCTAAGAATGCTGGTTCATTTTTCTAATTATTAGTGTGGTCAGATCGACATTCGTTTTCAACCACAGCGACAAGAAAATTTTAAGAAGCAGAATGAAAATTTTGTCTCAAATGTATGAATGTCTGTCTAACATTGTATGTGGGTTTGGTTTGTTCCAAAATCAAATGTTAAAAGCAAGCCAAGTCTTCAACTACATTCCAATGACATTTGAATCTACTTAGAATTTTCGGAGAATTTGTATACAAATTTTTCAACGAGTTTTCTCAAAATTTTCATTCAAAATTCTACTAGTGTATACCAAGCTTTAGAAAGAGAATTAATTCATCCAGTTAGAAAACCATTTTGAAGGTGAAAGAAAAAAAATGTGACTTACCTGTAAATTCCATATCTTAGAGTACAGCACTGGGCATATTCAAAAGTATTCATAGATCAAAGATTTTGTGGACATGCCCCCTGGGCACCTTTCCCTATAACCCTACCGCACTCCATGAGTCCTCAGCTTTGTAGCAAGCAATGCAGAGTAACCAAGGAATAAAAGGTGTCCTATACTGTATTCATACATATGGCATTTACAGGCAATTCAAAAATTATTTTACTTTAATCATACAATACAGGATGCAGGTAAAGTATTCATAGTCCCAGGAATGTCCCCAAGCGATAAATGAGAAGGGCAAACAACAAAACATACATACCTATGCCAACAGTTCTAACAATAAGGGTAAAAAAAAAGAAAAACTATTTCAGAGTGCCGCTGCAAGAACCTTGCAGACGAAAGCTGCATTTGTACTGGACATCCACCTGGTTGAACTTTGAGAAAGTATGAACAGAGGTCAATGTGGTGGCCTTACACAGCTGGCCTATAGTGGCATGGTGCCAAAATGCACAGGAAAATCCCATCCATCTGGAAAAATGGGTATTTAAAAGCATAGGAGCAGTGGTGTATTTAAGTTTTGTGCTGCCCTAGGCCTGACTAAACTCACGAACCCCCAAATTTAAATATGACCCACCCCTTATCGTCAAGGCCACACCCCTTCCTGTTTAGGACCCACCCTGTCATATGTGCCTCATCAGTGCCCATCAATGCAGCCCATTAGGGCCCATCAAAGCAGCCTCACCAGTGCTCATCAAAGCAGCCTCAACAGTGCCCATCAGCACAGCCTCACCAGTGCCCATCAGCACAGCCTCACCAGTGCCCATCAGCACAGCCTCACCAGTGTCCATCACTGCAGCATGATCAGTGCCCATCAGTGCAGCCTCACCAGTGCCCATCTGCGCAGCCTCGCCAGTGCCATGTGGATGTTCTACATAGTAAAGTCACTGTAGAACATCGCAGCATTAATATAGGAAATAGACCATGAAAAATTATAAATGGTAGATCTGTAGCTAAGCACACATCCCATGTTCAAGCAGTGATGGAAATCTAATGCAGAGTGCTATAAGTAAATATGTAGCTCTGGGGGGCGTGGCCTGACGCAGCATGGAGTAGGACGCACAGGAATAGAGCTCCGTCCATCACTCCTAATCCTGATTAATCCTGCACATCCTGCACCATCCAACCAGCTGGATTGTGTCCCTGGGACTCCTGGAGCAGCATTAGCCGGTTATTGTGGAGAAAGAACGCGGGACGGCCCGAACGGAGCGGCGATCTCCCGCTCGGCGGCTTTCCGAAATTTAGACCGCGGCTTCGGCCTACCACCGGAGGCCGCGGCCATCTTGGTCCTCCTCATCTGCGGCCCTGCCTGAAGTCTACGACAATATAAAGGTACATAGCTGCGGGATAACCCCCTGGGAGAACGTTTCTGCACTCACCCCCCTGACTACCAGCCTATAAATTCACCAAAGGCCCAGAGAGAACGGCCTGGATTGCGGCTTAGGCCCCTGTGCTGAGACCGGCGGCCATTTTAGTACACCTAGCTCATCTGCACATACTGCAATATAATCAGTGGTCCTGATCTCCCCCTCCACCGCTCCATGTTCCACAGGGCATAACTTCAGTCTACCAATACCACTGAGACAGGAGGGGTAATACCCCCCATACGGACACAGCAAGATTAACCCCTGTCCCCACTTTCCCAGATACCCTAACACCCGGGCATCATGTCGCCATCGAAATCTCAGAAAACTGCCGCATCTAAACTCGACCAATACCGCCGACAAGACAGGGAGGAGCAGGCAGAAAATGACGGTGACAATACACATGGCGAGGAGCGCACAGCGGGAGACACAGAAAAGCTGCTGGAAGCAATAACCCTCTGCAGAACATCACTTGCCTCACAGATAGAAGAAGTCAAGGTAGACATATCCTTGATCAGACAAGACTTCCACAAACTCCGAGACCGAGTTAAAGAAACTGAAACTCGCATCAGCGACATGGAAGATACCATTCCCCCAATGAGAACGGAGGTGCACCACATGAAGCAGCAAATCCAACAATTATTCTCCAAGCAAGAAGACCTCGAGAACAGAAGCAGGAGATGTAACCTCCGTCTCATTGGTCTGCCGGAGGGGGCTGAGGGTAAGGATCCCACGCTTTTCCTGGAGCAGTTGCTCATCAAGACCTATGGTAGAGAGGCCTTTTCCCCCATGCTGGCAGTTGAAAGAGCCCACCGCATGCCCGCCAGACCGCCGCCACAAGGAGCCCCGCCGCGTACCTTTATAGCCAAAATGCTCAACTACAGAGATAGAGACGCTGCCCTGCGACTTGCAAGAGAAAGGGGCAACATCCCCCTAGGCAACGTGAAAATTGCGGTGTTCCCTGACTTCTCGGCGGAGGTACAGCGACGCAGACAAAATTTCATGGAAGCAAAGCGAAAACTTAGAAGCCTCAACATGAAATATGCCATGCTGTTTCCAGCGCGTCTCCGAGTGGAACACGACGGCCGAGCTTCCTTTTTTGAAGATCCTGCTGAGCTGCTGGCCTGGTTGGAACGCAGAAACAACCCAGAACAGGCGGACTAAAGTGTCTGTGAGTATGCAACCATACGTTAATCATCCACATGCACACCCCTGACACAGATACGACAATAATCCACTATCATTCTTCACTGAACTCCCACTACTATTTACTTCACCAGTTGTTACCGTTGTGAAGAATAGCCCAAGGGGTAGAAGGACATAGTGCCTACACGTAAATATCTACATATACTCCCCCACTGTGGGCTTAGATCCAGTTTGTATTCTGCGGATCATTTCTGACACACAATGCTGGATTTTCCTGGGACAAATCCCCAAATGATTGAACTACACACATCACTTTTTATATCTTAATGGAGCTCTGGACTGCTGTAGTCCTACAGTCCACAAGCGGAGTGCAGCGTATTCAGCCCCCACACAAGTCTGAACCTGGCGGCTCAAGAAGGGAAAACCACAACAACACCAATCTTGATAATGTGCAAACTCCAATTACACACCTGAGTGAAGAGAGGTTAGCCCTCTTTGTGTCTCTTCTTCCATGGAAGGAGAAATTTGGAAGGGCACAGACATACATCCTACTTCAAGTACTTTACTTTCATCATTTTTTTTCTCAATATGCCGTCAGGGCCGAGACTCTACAGAAAGTTTTGTTATGGGTGAATGCTAGCATCAGTTGGGGAAGATGCCAAGCAGGGAGGGGGGAGGGGGGAGGGGAAACCTACAAGTTAAATTTCAATGTAAGTGTTTTAATGTTTAAACGTATGGTACTGACATACCTTCTGTTTCACTGGTGTTCAGATGTTGCACTCAGTGAGTTATGTCACACAACCAGAAAGAATACAACCACTTCTGTTTTTCTCCAATTAAGGAAAGTAGGGTATAGATTGAGATCACCAAAACATATTCTATTACAACTCCTATTCCTATATAACTATGTTACCCTTCAATACAGTGTCAAGCCTGGGTTTGTGGGGAAAGCATTGTCATACATACATACCGAGACCAATTTGAGAGAGTACATATCAGGTGGGGAGAAAGGGGAATCTAAAAAGCCAGATCCAGTTGCACGTGCTCCGGTTAACCTGTGTGTGACAATGCTATATCCTACGTCTAACTGGCACCCAATCGCTACCCATAGCATGTTATACCGCAGATATATTAGAAGTCCGATACTCTCTGTTCTATTTATTTTAAGGAAAGGGAACCTCAGGCTGGGTGCACAGAAATCCGTCTTATTTTATTTATTGCTCTTTTATTATTTCTTCCTTTACTACGCTACCAGATGCCAAAGCAAAAAGAAAAATCTGTTACTGACACAGGCTGGCACTGACTGGGCGGGGGACGTTGCTGGGAGGGGAGAGTGGAAAAGGGAAACTGAAAAACTAGACTTAAACGTGCGCACTTTAATTGCTACGTCCACAACACCAGCACGTCCCGGTCCCATCGGGTGTTCACTGGACAAATACAATATGCCACATTACGCACCCCTATTGTTTAACTTTCCTACACCGTCCCGCTACAATGGGGCTAAAAGCTACATTAACACACTAAAATATAAGCACGAACAACAATGCCTAAAATATCACTGAAGTTCCTTACATGGAACGTGAGGGGATTACGTGATAAAATTAAACGGGCGGCAGCCTTCGCATTTATTAAAAAGCAAAGAGCGGACGTGGTGACCCTGGTGGAGACCCACATTGAGGGGAGACTTCAGATGACACTGCGTCGCCCATGGGTGGGTTGGGCATTCCACTCGACCCATACATCACACTCGAGAGGCGTCTCGGTACTTATCGCAAAAACAGTGCACTTTGAATTATGCGAACTATACACTGATTCACAAGGTAGATTTATATTTATATCCGCTAAATTACACGGGGAACCCTTTTTGATTCTAGCTGTCTATGTCCCTCCCCCATTTTCCACTTCCATACTACTAGAGGGACTCTCCTTTATAGCAAAATACCCATCAGCCCAGACAGTATGGATGGGAGATTTCAATAGCACACTCAATGAGGAACTGGACAGACTGAGACCAACTCCACCTGCTACAAACCCCCCCAGAGATACTAAACTTGCCAGGCTTTTCTCACCTTTTCACTTGATGGACACCTGGAGACATAAACACCCGCACACGCGTAAATACACCTGCTTCTCAGCAACACACAATACCATGTCAAGAATTGACTTTATTTTCATATCCCACAATCTGTTAGCACGTCTCCTTGAGACAGAGATTGGTCCTAGATTGCTCTCGGACCATGCTCCATACTGGATCACCCTCGCCTTCCATGTAGACAAACCACCAACTTCATGGCGCCTTAATCCGTTCTGGCTGACATTGTTGCCAGAAGATGACGACTTGTCAGCCGAATGGGAGACCTTCTTTCGGGACAACACAAACACTGCTTCTTTTCCGATAGTATGGGAAACTTTTAAAATACACGCCAGGGCCACCCTAATAACTCGCATCAATAAGATCAAAGCAAACTCATCAGATCTATATGAGAGGGCGGAGACTGAATTCTCACGCATAGAACACATATATCAAAATGACCCATCCCAAGCTAATGCCTCCCACTTAAAACTACAATCTAGGATCATGAACCAACTCCAATACGAAAAAGCAAGACAGAAATTATTTTTTGCCAAACAGAAATATTTTGAGCAGGGTGAGAGAGCTGGAAAACTTTTGGCGTTTCTAGCTCGAAATGAGGACAAACCCCCAGTGGTGATTGCACTGCATAGCCCAGAGGGGCAAAAAATCACTGATCCTCCTGTTGTGTCATCCAAATTTAGGGAATTTTTTATGGACTTATACAATTCCAGGACCCAAGAGGGACCAGAGGATATGCTCTCCTTCCTGGAAGGAGTAGCATTCCCTCAACTTACACTTGAACAAAGGGAACTTCTGGAGGCCCCTCTCACTAAAGAAGAAATAGACGCCGCAATTGCAAGCTTTGCTAAATCTAAATCCCCTGGCTCAGATGGGCTACCCATAGAATTCTACTCACATTATAATGAAATAATCACTCCCAAACTGCTTACTCTCTACAATGTCATGTTTCAACAATTCACCCTCCCACCCTCTATGGGTGAGGCCACAATTGTCTTGATACCTAAACCGGGCAAGGACTTGGGTCACCCGGAATCCTACCGCCCTATCTCTTTATTACAGGCTGATATTAAGATTCTGGCCAAAATTCTAGCCATGCGACTCAATCAAGTGATACTCAACCTTATACATGCTGACCAGGCAGGTTTTATGCCGGGACGTAACACTTCCTTTAACCTACGGAAATTATTTATAAATCTGCAGGCCACACATGAGAACGTAGGCACAAGAGTTATAGTCACCCTCGATACGGCTAAGGCCTTCGATTCGGTCGAGTGGGGATACCTCTGGTGCTGTCTTGAGCGATATGGTTTTGGTCCAAACTTTATCCAATGGGTGCAATTACTATACCAGAACCCCACGGCCAGAGTGGTGGCAAATGGATGGCCGTCTCAGAAGTTCGACCTCCACAGAGGCACGAGACAGGGCTGCCCATTGTCCCCACTGCTGTACGCTCTGGCTGCGGAACCACTGGCTGTATCTATCCGGACAGACCCAGAGATCATAGGATTAAAAACTGGAACCCTCACAGAAAAAATCAGCATGTACGCTGATGACACACTACTTTATTTGGCGGACCCAGGTCCTTCCCTCCACCAGGCTCTCCAAACAATTGAACGTTTTGGGAAATTCTCGGGCCTCAAAATAAACTGGGGGAAATCCCAAATTCTACCATTAGACACTTTCCCACCCACGGAATTCCAAGCCACCCTACCATTACAAAGAGTAGACACAATCAAATACTTAGGAATAAATACTTCTAAAAATCCAGCAGACTACATAACACTAAACATTAAACCACTATATTCCCTTATTAAAACTAAAACACAATCTTGGACTAGACTACCCTTAGGAGTATGGGGCCGCATTAACCTCATAAAAATGATACTACTCCCCAAAATATTATACATACTCTGGCACACCCCAACATATATACCTTTAAAACACTTTAAAATAATGGAGTCCCTTCTCAAGCCCTTTGTGTGGGGAAAAAATAGACATAAGATTGCATGGCAAACCCTCAAAAACCCAACAGACAGGGGGGGTACAGCACTTCCGGACCTTAATCACTACTATATCGCGTCCCAACTCTCCCAACTATACCATATAGACAAGGTGGACAGTGAAAGATTTCGGATGCTAATCTGCCCACAATGGGCCCAAGGAACCTTAGATTCCATATACGCTATCACTGTGGGCACTAAGACCAACGAAGGCAACACACACAAAACATCCTTGTTGTATCAATACAGACGCATCTGGGAACTTGCAAACAGCAAACTCAATATACCTAGACACAACGACTTCACTCCCTTATGGTGCAACAGAGACCTACAAGAACTCTATAATATTCACGACCCGAAACCTTGGCTGGAGAGGGGTATACTCTACTTACATCATGTCTGGTCAAACGGAACCCTTAAAAACTTTGACACCCTTAAGGAGGAATTCCATCTAGCCAACAATATGGTATTCAGATTTCTCCAATTGAGACACGCACTACAGGCACAATTCCCGCAACCCCCACCACAGTCAACCCCCAATCCCCTAATAGCAATCATAAAAGACACAGACCCAAAAAAATTAATATCTTGTTTCTACAACATGCTCACTACCCCAATAGCCACAAAAATAATATACGGCCTCAAGTCCCGCTGGGAAAGGGATCTGGGTAATCTAGAGGATGAGGAATGGGAAGAAGCACTGGATACATGTAAGGAGGTATCTCCCAAACTGTCAGACAGGTTGACACAATTAAATATAATACACCGTACATACCTAACTCCGCATAGGATAGCCAGATACAAACACAACTGTCCAACACTGTGCCCAATGTGTAGGTCCCCGGAGAGCTCGTTCTACCATCTCCTCTGGTCATGCTCTCAGATACAAGGCCTATGGAAACAGATAGTGACCTTCCTTCATGACAACATGGGCTCACCTGTGACACTGGACCCCAAACAATGCCTGTTGGGTGTGTTCCCAAATCCACTGGAAAAATACACCAAGGTATTTTTACAGGAGACCCTGTTCTCATGTAGAAAGATAATAGCTAGGAAATGGATGCGTCCCCTACCACCCGAGACTAAAGAATGGAAAGCAGAGGTAAATGGGACACTCCCATATAAACGGGTGATATACATCAATAGAGGCTGCCCTGACAAATACCATAGAATATGGGATCGATGGCTACAGGACTCGGAAACCTGCTCATGACAAATATAACTTTCTATACACTGGAGAAATACCTTTCCTCAATGAAAATACTATAAATATACCCTATATTAAAAGATAATAATAATAATAGAAAACATCAGAAGAAATGTACTACAGACCACTTATATATGTAATTATTTTTATATCACGTACAATTACATTGCAATGTATACATGTATAAATACGTGCAAATGATATGACTTGTATGTATTCTGATTCACAATAAAAAACTTTGTTGGGAAAAAAAAAAATATGTAGCTCTGACCTGCAGGTGGGACTAGTCTAACATTGAGTGAGGCACTGATACCCATTTGCTTAGGACAGAAAAACTTTCCCCGATGCCTGAACTGCACAATAAAACACAGACAGCTGCAGCATGGTACTCACCCTTAGCATCGCTCTGAGCTCCAGACACCATAGAGACCCAGGAGGAGAACAGCAAACTGGCTACACAATAAGAATTGCTGACTGTTTGATGGGAAGTTTCAGGTCTGGGGGTTCCCCTTGTCCTCCTCTCTCCTACTACACCCGAGCTAGAAGGAAGTTAGGATGCCACAGAGGACGGTAGCCGGAGCATTAGGCTCCACTTCTGCCCATTGCATGAAGTGCGGCCAGTCTGGCCACTTTATGGGGCGCCAATCCCTGCCAAGTATGCTCCATAACACTGGCTCTCCAGCAAGTCCCCACCGGGGACTGTTAGTGTGGGAAGCGGCTTTTCATCATGCGGGGGAGGGGGCGGCTTTTGTACCGCCCCCGCAAAGTGCCGCTCTAGGCCTGGGCCTTGTCGGCCTAGGCCAAAATACAGCTCTGCATAGGAGGATTTTTATCCTTGAGTGTGTAAGTGCTAGGGATCAGATTTCTTATTCGTCGCAATGGCAGATTTTGAAGCAGGGAGTCCCTTTTGAGGTCCAAAGGACAGGAGAAATAGTGAATTTGTCTCTCTGATTGAAGCTTCTCTAGCAATCCTATGTGATTCACACATTAACACAAACCAGCGCCAAAAACAAAAAAACAGCCCTACTACCACTGTAAGTCAAAGTGAAAGAAGAGTGTAATACTAACTATTTTTGAAAATGTATCCCCCCCTCCTCCTACTTTTCCTGCCTAACCTGTATAAAAGAAAAAAAAAAAAAGGAAGATGTGTATACTTACCTATTTTTAATCCACTCTCGTCTGGTCACGTGATCCTGCAGCTTCAGATCCCGTGTGTCAGTGAGTGACTGCTGCAGGTGAGAGAAGAAAGCACCAACAGCTGAGCTCCCAGAATTCACAGCTGTTGTTGGTTGTTCCCTTAGCCAGAGATGCAGGATTACATGACCGGACCAGATTGAAAATAAGTAGGTACACATCTTTTTTTACACAGGTTAGGCAAGATAGGTAGGAGGAGGGGGAGCAAACATTTGTAAGAATAGATAGACACACTACGAATGGAAAAAATTATATACCAACATAGAGGCTGTGCTAATAAATTTGAAAAACTGTGGGAGCCATGGCTGGGAAGTCCGGGACTGGCCCCAGAGGACCTAGTCATGGATAGACTCTTACGACTTAACGTGGGCTGAAGGGGTTGCTCCCTCCCTTATTCGGTTTAACCAAATCGGGTGGGTTGTGTTGCTGTGGAGGAGTAGTCCGGGAGCTTAGTGGTATTCGATTATAGAAGTAATAGATTTTGTGAGGGTAGTTTTATCTGAATGGTGTAGAATTGCGAAATAAATAATAAACAGCATAGATGAGGCATAGTTCTCAGCATAGGCGTCACCAGGGGGTGGCTATCAAGGCTGGAGCCCCGAATCTGGAGCCCATAGCCCCGAGTCTCTTGCCGCAGGTTCTGGCTCCTTAGGACCTGCAGCAGTGTGATCATCCAGCACAGCCAGGGATTAGTGGACAAGCTGGCTGGATGTACACTGTGCAGTCAGGAAGGAAGACTTCACCTGTCAAATCGACAGTGTGATGTCAGGTATGGGCGGGACTGCTAACCAGACCCGCCCCTCTGTCATCCAACCAGTGCAGAGCCGGCATTCATACATTGCTGGCCGGGACAAAGTTGCAGAGGGTCAGGATCATGGGTGTAGCGTGTGGAGTTCCAACTTGCCCATGTTTCAGGGGGAGGCATGTGGCTCCCAGTTACATTTCGTTTTATGTCGCTGACTCGCTGCTGTGTGTGGGCGGGGGGCCGGTATGTTATAGGGCAGACCACTCCCCTCCCCTGCACACAGGTGCCGTTGGAACGCAGCTGAGTGGAGGAGGCGGGTCTTCTGCTAAGGGGCCATTCTCTGGCTTAGAATGACGCTACCTCCCAAATCCCTATCCATGCACATCCGTGAATTGGCCCCGCCCACTCCACGAATTGCCCCCGCCCATTCCGTGAGCTGGTCTCCTCCCTGCTGATCTCTCCTGGCCTTGTTTTTTCCCTCTCACCCCCCACCTGTCCTCAGTAATGGGGGGGGGGGGGAATATGGCCGGGAGAAGAGCTCTCTAAGCGGGTGTAGTAGATCCTACAAGCAGGCATGTTTATGGTGAGAGCAGAGGATGGGGGTGACTGAGTACATTCTACTGTCCAGGAATCTGACAGTGCTGGAGGAGGACTGAGACTTCCCTGGATTCCCCCTGTAGTGACATGAGCCAGCATGGGGATGGGATAAGTTCTGAACATGCTGGGACTTGTAGTGTGCAGGCAGCAGCGGGACCCCTGTGGACATATTGGCATAGTGCTGGACCCATGCTCCAGGCGCCCGTTCCACCTCCCTGTCACATTATGTCAGGGGTGCTCAGCCGCTGGCCTGCGGGCCACATGTGAGTATAGCTGGCTGGCTTGCTGTCCTCCAGGGTGGGTACAACTGCCTTGGGGACAGCAGCAGCTGCCGCCAGCCATACCCACCCTGGAGGATACCAGCCATACCCGCCCTGGAGGACAGCAGCCGCCACGAGCCATACCCGCCTTGGAGGACACCAGCCATACCCGCTCTGGAGGACAGCAGCCGCCACCGGCCATACCTGCCCTGGAGGACAGCAGCCGCCGCCAGCCATACCCGCCCTGGAGGACAGCAGCAGCCATGAAGATTGAGGTCAGTTTTTTATAAAATCAAACAGCAATGGACATGTCTGTTTTCTACACTGGGCTGCTTTCAAACTGATCCACAGGTGCAGCCGTGGGTTGCCTGCACTGAGCCATAGACTTCTGTTATTACCTGCAGGTTTAGTGCGCTTTCACAAGGTGCATGCATCACACCTGCAGTATATAATAGAATTCTATGGCAACTAACCTGCAGGAAAGCCACAGGTACACTGCGCTGCACCCACGGTGTGAGTCAACCACAGTGCATCAGTGTGAAAGCAGCCTTAGGCCCCTTTCATACGTTCAGTCCAATCGGGTCCGCCTGTCTGTTTTTCAGGTGGACCCAATCGGACCCTCCATTCACTTCTATGGAGCGGCAGATGTAAACGGATTTGTGTCCATGTACACTTGCCTACCAGTGTTAATTTTAGCAGCAAATTTCGATTTAGTTTTAGTCTTAGTCTTACGACTAAAATGGCATTTTAGTTTTAGTCCCACTTTAGTCTTCTGCAATTGTTTTAGTTTTAGTCGACTAAATCTCCAGTACATTTTAGTCAACTAAAACTCATTTTAGTTGTCTAAAATCTAATAGGTGTAATTAAATTGTAATGCATTAGTTAACATTTCTCTACAATTTCCAAACTCATTATATATTGCTGGAGTGAAAAATCTAATATGTTATTTATTATGGCATTGAGGTATGAACATGCACTACAGACCAGTGTTAATTTTGAAGTCAAATTTTAATTTAGTTTTAGTCCTATGCCCTGTACACACGGTCGGACTTTCCAACAACAGGGTTCTATCACACATTTTCCGTCGGAAAATCCGACCGTGTGTACGAGGCATTAGTCTTTTGACTAAAATGGCATTTTAGTTTTAGTCCCATTTTATTCTTTTGACTAAAATGGCATTTTAGTTTTAGTTGCATTTTACTCACCTCAGTTGTTTTAGTCGTATTTTAGACGACTAAAATAATATTAATTTAGTCGACTAAAATGTTTTAGTCGACGAAAGTAACACTGTTGCCTACCTCCAACCTCTGCCCTACCGACGCCGTCCTCTGCCCTACCGACGCCGTCCTCTGCCCTACCGACGCCGTCCTCTGCCCTACCGACGCCGTCCTCTGCCCTACCGACGCCGTCCTCTGCCCTACCGACGCCGTCCTCTGCCCTACCGACGCCGCCCACTGCCCTACCGACGCCGCCCACTGCCCTACCGACGCCGCCCACTGCCCTACCGACGCCGTCCACTGCCCTACCGACGCCGTCCACTGCTCTGACACCATCAACTGCTCTACTGACACCGTTTACTACCCTTCTGACACTATCCACTTTTATGGTAGGCTAAGTTTATATTTTAATGGTGAAATTTTGTTTTATTATATTTTTTCCCTATTTTAGGCCTTGCTGAGTAATTTCTAAAAAAAAAGGGCGCCAAACCCCGGTGATCTTTTTCATTTTGTTCAGATTGTTCTGTTGCCTACCCCTGCTCCAGAGTAGTCAAAAGATTTTGGAGAAACTGTCCACATTTTGACATACTGTTACTCCAAATTCTTTTGAATGATCCTCTCAATATATAAATAAAGATCTGATATGATTCTTTAGCCACTTGGAGTATCTTGGCATGTGTTGGAAGTGGCAGGTGGTAGTGGGGGGGGGGGGGGGGGGGCAGGTCAACTTTTGCATTAACCTTTTGTTTAACCATGTCCATTAAGCCCCTCCCACTGTTAAGTTTTAAGTTTAAGTACTTATGCTGTAGTGCGGGTAGCACGTTCTCGTAGCATGCCGCTGGTCGCTTCCTCCCTCAAGTGTCCCTCATTCTGAAGTTCAAAAGTTGGGAGGTATGCCGCAGGGTCGCGGCTGCGGGCTGCATTAGAGATGGAGGAGAGAGATGAGCAGGCGGACGAGCAGAGATGACATCATCTCTCTCCGCCCGCTCCACCACTCTCCCGCCCTCACAGCCAGGCCACTTCAATGTGGGAGCGATGTGCGGTGGGGAGCAGAGAAATTACATCTCTCACTGCCCGCCACACATCAACGCTCTTCCGCCCTCACAGCGCGGGCCTCTTCAATGTCGGAGGTGCAGTGGGGAGCAGAGAGATTACATCATCTCTCACTGCCCACCACGCATCACCTCTCTCCTGCCCTCCCTAAATGGACCAGTGCTGCCAGCCTGCCACCAATGCAGCGACGATGCACATTTGGTGGCACTGGCTGGCATGGCAAGTGTCAATCCACATCAGTTGGGAAGTGACAACCCACATCTAGTGGCAGGTGACGTGGCAATCGACAGTCTGCAAATGGGGGCAGGTGACGTGGCAAGTGACAATCCATATCAGGTGGCAGGTGACGTGGCAAGTGACAATCTGCAAATGGTGGCAAGTGACAATCTGCAAATGGTGGCAGGTGACGTGGCAAGTGACAATCTGCAAATGGTGGCAGGTGACATGGCAAGTGTCAATCTGCAAATGGTGGCAGGTGATGTGGCAAGTGACAATCTGCAAATGGTAGCAGTTGACGTGGCAAGTGACAATCCACATCTAATGGCAGGTGACAAGTGGCAAGTTAAAAAGCTGCATCTGGTGACAGGCGACAGTGGCAAGTGACATGATGCATCTGGTGGCAGGAGATATGGCAAGTGACACGCCCAGGGCTCCCACTGATTCTGCATTATGGTAAGTTGAACCACTTCATTATATATTAGAATGTAACAATAAAAACAATGCGCTTCGATCACCCTGACACCAAATCACCCATGGTGCCATGATGATTGAAACGCCAACACCAGCCTTTGCCCGCGAAATATTGCTTACCACCAGTGTGCCCCCCCACCCCCCTGGGCCTGCAAAAAGGTTGGTGACCGTTGCTATGGGCTCTAGCCTCAGATCTTTTGCAGACCTAGCAACGCCACTGGTTCTCAGGGATCTTGTAAAGGTATATGTTGTTATAAATGCCTGGAATACAGATCTTTGGACTGTATGCTTTTAATTTTCAATAAAAGTTTTCTGGATTAAAAAAAGAAAAAAAGAATAGATAGAGTTAGACTTTTCTTACACTTTAGTCCCAAAGTTCATAAACAATGCTGAAAATACAAATATCAGTGCTAAAGTGGTTGTAAACCCGCACATATACCCAGTGAAGTGACTGACCAAAAATGATACACAGAGATGAAATAAATCATCCTACATAAGTTTTACTTGTTTATCTCCAGTCTTCTTCTATCTACAACCCTTCAAAATTGCAGATTTGTGATAAAATACCTATGCATCTGGGGATGAGGGGATGGAGAACTGCACTTACAGCTCTTATATACTGTGTGAGAGCTGATTGGAGGAAAGAGACACCCCCTCCTCCACATAGTCAGATGAAACTAATGTTGGAAATTGGGTCATTTAGACTATTTGTAGACTATGCGTTTATTTTTCGCCCAGTTAATGGGCACAAATCGGTTGGGACATTTTTGAGCCAATAAAAACTAAGGACAAGTTTGGAAATTTTCTGCCCAACGAAAAATAAATTGATAAATTTTATTTGCACCAACTTTGACCTTTTCATAATAAACCCTTATTTTCAAAAGTTTTAACCTTGTCTCTAAAGCTCTTAATGCAAGCTATAAACGAACCTGCCTCTTGAAGGGCGCTACTGTTGTAGAGTAAGACTCTGAGCAGACCTGTCTGTGGTGGTAGTGTGTGTGGCAGACGCTTATTCTAAAATTATAATTGGTATTGCAAAATTACGAGTCTCCCTCGGCTCGGTCTTTTAAACGGGGGTGGTGGCAGTTAAAGGGTTAATTGTGTAATTAGCCCAGTGACAATCACTCTCAGGCTGCTCGCACCTAGATTGTGGTCCCGCAAGCTGGAAAATCTTTGTGCTGGGCGCAGCTGAGAGTGGCATTGTTACGTAAGTGACAGCGTGGTGTGAGGTTGGCTGGTCCTTTGTCGCGAGTTAGCGAGGAGGGCAGGGATCTGACACCCGCGTTCGCCGGCTCCTACTGCGCAAGCGCTGCGCCTGCGCAGTAGAGGGGGGTCCTTATCCGCCGAGGGGAACTTTCTCGGCAGAACACCGGGATGATTAATGCGCTAACCCCAGGTGTTTGGAGTATCTTTATCTGCTGATTTGTTAAACTTTCTGGAATACACATATTTCTATTGTGTTGTAGGATCTGGGCCTGCTGTCCTTTCTTTCTCCCTCCATCCCTCATTCAACTCAGACTCTAACCACACCCTTTTTAAACCACGCCCATTTAAGCCACACCCACTATTCCACGTAAACCATGCCCAAGCTCCGCCGCATTTTACCATTTTGCCATGTCACGCCTACAAACAAATGGCCCGCCCCCTAATTACAGCAAGGCTCCCCCTACATTTAAAAAAGTGTCCCCTAATATTTTTTTTTTCACAATGTTGGCAACTATGTTTTCAGTGTGTGTCAGGTAGGTTAGTATGTGTCAGACATGTCATGTAGGTCAGTGTATGTCAGGTAGGTCAGTGCATGTCAGGTAATTAACGCCCCCCTCCATACAACCCCACCACCCCCCCCGGTGCCGGGCTCTGACTTCGGGCTGAAGCCCCTGGTCTTTTTGCCCCCTAGCAACGCCCCTGGTATGCCGTGATCGGTGTCAGATAGTTGAGGCTCCCGTGTCAACATTTTTCGTTCCACCCAGGAACTTCCTCAGGACGTATGAAGCAACATGCTGTCACTGAGTTAAATATTGATTTAACTCCCGCACTGCGGCTTCTGCTCTTAAAGTGACCAGTATCGCAAAAGCCCGGAGTATACTATTGCATGACCGGGGACACCATAGGTCCACTATTACTCCTTTCCTATTTAAATAACCTATTTATTAAACCAAGCACTACTAGTGACTTTTGAATATTCCCTCATACTGTGAGAGAAAGGATAATTCCCAAATGACGAATACTATATACAATTATTTAGCGTTTTAAACACTTCCATGTCAGATATATAGTAGAGCATATTCCCATTTTTACCTTACCATCCTATCTACCATACCTAAGTATTCACCTCTGTATAACTATAACCAGAGGGTAACTACATCAATTGTTATGTTCCTTACGAGGCAGTGATGTAGGAAGGGACAGGAACAAGCCACAAAAGCCACAGCAGTTCGTCATATTCACAGGAAGCTTTGTAGTGACAAATTACTATTTAGTCCTTAAGGGGACATCAAATCTACTCTAAAAATCAATTTTGCTTCCCTTTGTAATAATATCCTGTCCTTTTCTCCCCTCCTATCAGACAACCAAAGTTTTTAAATGCCCATACATCTAAAACCTGTTGTCAAGGCACCAAGTACATCTCTGAAATGTATGGCCACCGGTAATCTATCGTCCTTCGTGGATATGCTGGTCAGGTATTCACCAATTCTCTTGCGAAATTCTCTTCTGGTTTTCCCAACATACATCTTCCCACAGGGACACATAATCTGATGCACAATAAATCTGGAGGAAGTTGATAAATTATTGTATGAATGTATGTTGTATATGCCCGTCCCAAAAAAACAACAATGCTCTGCGCTTAGTACAATATTCTAACGGTGTATGTGCGGCACATAAATGATTATATGACTAGTAGCAGCTGTTTAAATAGTAGAACATGTATATAGGCAATAATGAATCAATTAAATTAGATAAATATATAAATACACAATTATAAATATATAAATATATAAAGTGTCTCTTCAGTATTGCAGCAGCGCTGTGCACCCCAATTGAACAGGGTCTCTTTCTTAATCTAATTCAGAAAGTTCAAACGCGGATCTGATAGCCAGAGTCCCACCAATAAATAATCAAGATGTATTCTGTGAGGGTAGTAACCCCAGCACGTGGTGTATCGCTTGGTGAAAGGATTACTACCCTCACAGAATACATCTTGATTATTTATTGGTGGGACTCTGGCTATCAGATCCATGTTTGAACTTTCTAAATTAGATTAAGAAAGAGACCCTGTTCAATTGGGGTGCACAGCGCTGCTGCAATACTGAAGAGACACTTTATATATTTATATATTTATAATTGTGTATTTATATATTTATCTAATTTAATTGATTCATTATTGCCTATATACATGATAAATTATTGTATTTGATAAGTTTGTTTCCCTTCCGAGTTACTGAAAGATTTAGTCTTTACCACATATTTACACACACCACAGTGTCCACAGGGATACATGCTGGTTAAAGGTCTGGTAAGTGATGACAAAACATTAGGTTTCTCTGTTCTCATATACTCACTTTGAACAAGTGCATATCCTATGGTCGGAGCTCACTTAGCTATTAGGTTTGGTCGAGAACCCAATATTTGTTTATTTGTTATATTTGTTTAAGCCCAAAAGGAGAATATGCCAATGCTTGTTAAAGGGTAAGTTCACCTTTACAGAAAAATCTGTAAGGTAAATTTACACAGGACCCCTTCCTCAACCCCCGTCCCGCTTACCTGCATGGCGGTGATCTCCCATTCTGAGCCCTGCTATCGCCGCCCCACCAAACTGGGGCTTAGAAATCCCCTCGGTTTAATCTCCAAAACGTCCCCCGTCAGGAGGCACGTTTTGGAGCATTCTAGTTGGTCGGTGCCATCACATGGGTGGTGTCGTCCAATCAGATCCCGCATAGCCCATCCTGTCAGTGGAGAAGAAGTAGAGAGAATGCCGAGGGGATTTCTAAGCCCCGATCCGGTGAGGCGGGAATAGCAGGGCTCAGAACGGGAGATCGCTGCGCTGATTTTTCTTTGATTTTTCTGTAAAGGTGAACTTACACTTTCAGAACTGCTTTGAGTAGGTTCCAGTGGGTCCTGAAAAGAGAATTGCCCTTGTTTGTGCTTGACACGGCAGAGATCCTATGAGGATTAAAAGATCCCAGTATACCAGATGATTGTGTCCTGATGGGAGTGGATGTTGATTCTCTATACTCCTCTATCCAGTATGTGGTGGGGGTACATGCGGTGTCACAATGGCTGGATACACGACACCGTGTAAGACAAAGACAATTCCATAGCTCAACTCATCAACCAGTCTGCTGACCAACCAAATTAACCTGTCTGACCGTCTGTTAAAAGCAGGGGTTTAGTTAGCACACATTTGAAAAGGCATGTGAAAGCTGCAAGGCCTCGTCACGACACCCTGTATTGCTTGCAGTCCTAACACTACAAATTTATAAAAGTGTCTCCACAGTGGAAGCACATGCATGGAATGTACAGATGTGGGGCAGGTGAGCCCGGAGGCAGCCCAGGCCCCCTTAAAGGAACAGGAGCACACTGGACACCCAGCAAGAGCACAATGGCAGCGAAGGTGCCCAGTGTTTCCCCGGACCATATATACGAACACTTCACAGCTCCTTGCTCAGGCTCCCCCGGCATTTGAGGAACACGTCATCCTGCAGGTCTGCTATATTGATGACGTGCTGGTGGTGTGTAGGTGGTCCCCAGAACAATTTGGTATAAATTTTGGACCTCAATGACAACAGAAATATCTACCTTACATTTAAATTGGATTCACATTGATTTGAATTTTTAGATCTGTTGATTTTTAAGGAAAATAAAAAAATAGGGACTAAAACTTTTAGGACACCTATGGCTGGTAATACCCTCCTCCACGCCACCAAACATCAGCCGTGGCGCCAAATTAGAGGTATCCCCACAGGACAGTTTGAGAATTCACAGAAACTGCTTGGACACCAAGGACTTCTATAAAGGAAAGTAAAGAGCACAGACAGAGATTCAGGGCACGAGGATACCCCAATTCTGTTATTAGAGAAGGGATGGTAAAAGCACTAAATAAAAGCAAAGAAACTGTCCTTGGACTTGAACAAAGTGATAAAAATGCCCCACCTGAATCTAAAAATGAAAGAATTGGAGTAGTACCAACTTATGGGACCCACTGGAACCAACTCAAAACAAATTTTACCAAGCATTTGCATATTCATCTTTTGGACAATAGGCTTAAACAAATATTGGGTCCTCGACCGAACCCAATAGCTAAGCGTGCCTTGACCATAAGAGATGCACTTGTTCAAAGTGAGTATATGAGAACAGAGAAACCTAACGAATTGTCACCACTTACCAAACCGGCATGTATCCCTGCGGACACTGCAGTGTGTGTAAATATGTGGTAAAGACGAAATCTTTCAGCGACTCGGAAAGGGAAACAAGCTTAACAATTACGATCATTTATCAACTGTTCCTCCAGATTCATTGTGTATCAGAATATGTGCCCCTGTGGAGAGATGTACATTGGGGAAAACCAGAAGAGAATTTTGCAAGAGAATTGGTGGCGATACACTACAGAGATGTACATGGTGCCTCGATAAAAGTTGTCTGAAAGGAGGGGAGACAGGGACAGGATATCATTACAAATGGAAGCAAAAATTGATTTTTATATTAGACTCTATGTCCCCTAAAAGGACTAAATAGTGATTTATCGCTACAAAGCTTCCTGTAAATGAGACAAATTGCTGTGGCTTTGCTGGCTTGTTCCTGTCCCTTCCTCCATCAACAAGACAACTCAGAGATGGAGTTGGTTTTATGTTTTCTTTTTTTTGTCAGGTATCTTGTGTATGTGCTGGTCAGGATCATCATACTATCTTGTTAAAAACAACCTAAAATAACTTCTGATTGACTACTCTGGTATCATGCATTGTAAGGAACGCAACAATTGCTATAGTTATCCTTTGGTTATAGATATACCTAGGTATAGAAGATAGGCTAGAAAGGTAAAAATGAGAATATGCTCTACTAAATGTCTGACATGGAAGTATTTAAAACTCTAAATAATTGTACACAGTATTAATGTAATTTGAGAACGATCATTTCTTTCATGGTATGAGGGAATGATCAATAGTCACTAGTAGTGTTTGGTTTAACAAATTGGTTATTTAAATAAGAAAGGAGTAATAGTGGGTGAACCTCTATGGTGTCCCTGCTCATGCAATAGTATACTTCAGGCTTTTGTGATACAGGTCACTTTAGGAGCAGAAGCCACAGGGTGGAAGTAAGAGATTGGTATTTAACTCAGTGACAGCATGATGCTTCATACATCCTAAAGAAGTTCCGGGAGCAAAACGAAACGTGGAGACAGACCCCCTCGCTATACCGCATGGTCTATCTGTAAACAGGACCATATACACAACACCTGCCTGAGCCTGGCATACACAGAGTCATTACAAAAACTGCCTATCTACAGGACATCACTTACAACATGTGAACTAGCCACAAACTTTTTCCACCCTTGGAGGAATTACTTGGATGCCAGACCTATACTGTAGAGGCTGGACAGTGAGTACCAACGATCTCATTGTGTCTTCATATTGGTCATATCGGCTGTGCAGTGACGGTACCCACATCACTTGGGACCAGTCTAGAAGCACGGGCCGGACCAATGACGCATGTGGGAGTCTCAACTCTCTGACACCGATCACGGCATACCAATATCTATTATGATTGTTTGAATGTCACCTCTGTAATATGTAGTAGAGCCCTTGTTACCCGATGCTGCTTGTCTTTGGATTCTGGCTCCACCCTGTGGCCAGCTGTAGGTCTAATCTTGTGACCTATAAATAGTCACTTCCCCTTCCTGCCCTAGCTCTAGTATAGGTTCCATTTCTTGCTTCTTGGTGCACGATATATTGTATTACTGGTTACTGACTTCTGCTTGTTCCCGACTTCACTTCTTGGATTACTCCTTTGGATTACGCTGATTGTTGTTACCCTGCCTGTTCTCAATGCCGCCATCTGGTTGACCCCCGTGGACTTCCGCCTTGGTCTGCTGACTTGGATAGTTTTGGATTGCTCTTTCTTCTGCCTGGTTTCTGACGTTGGCCACTAATAACCGTGAGTTACTTGCTGGTTGTTCCTTAATATAGTCTGTTTGCACTTTATGTTGTGGTCCCTCATTTCTGGCCGCAGGATCTCAACCATCCCTCCACCTGATACTGGGATAAGAAGACTACCGGTCAGGAAACCGGACTGACGGTTGGAATCTCCTGGCAGACCCGACATTATACTATGGCCAGATGGACCTCAGCAAATTGGTGCAGGCAGTCTCTCTTCAGGGACAACTCCTGGGGGAGCAGGCCAATCGGGTGCAGTCATTGGAGGAGAAATTAGATGCTATCACGGCTATGCTATCCCCTTTGTCTACTGCACGTGGTTCTAGTCCTGCTACATCTAGTAACCAAGAATCTGGGGCTAGGTAACCTGTTATCGAGTCTAACCCCAGGGTTCTCCCGCTCCTAAGATATCTCTCCTCTGAGAAGTATGATGGGTACCCTTTGCATTTCAGGGGATTTCTCAACCACTGCTGGTTGCAATTTAGACATTATTTCCTTGCTAAAGGGTGGAGCTTTGTCCTAGGTGTCACCCCTTTCTTAAGAAAAATTCTCCTATACTTACTGAATACCCCACGTTCATGAAAACCTTTGAGAAAATATTTGATGTTCCTGGCAGAGTATCTGTGGCCGAGTCCAGCATTCTCAATTTACATCAGGGTAGACGCACAGTAGCATCTTATGCCATTGAATTCCACACGCTAGCGGCAGGGACTACCTTGGATAATTGTGCCCCTGAGGCTACCTTCCGTAGAGGGCTTGCGGAATGCAATAAGGATGAGTTAACTCACCGTGAGGTCCCAGTGGCCCTGGAGGATTTTATCAAATTGTGTATCCTGGTGGACACACGCTTCTCGGAACGCCAGTTAGAGAGGGGGCGCAAGAGACAATTTATTCCTCACAGACTTGGTGCTAAATCCAGCCCCATCAATTGACTGGTCCTCTGGTCAAATTTCTGCCTGAAATACCTACTGCCATGTGAATGGTTTCCAAAAGGTAGTACATGATGATGTGTCCATTCATATGGTGACTACTGACCCCCAATTACCTGAAGCCTATGTCGATTTTTCTGCCCTTATGACTGCGCTATTGAATTTCTTCCCGGTGCTCCCCTACCCAAGGGGAAAACCTATCCTCTCAGCCTGGCGGAGACAAAGGCGATGGAAGAGTACATCGAAGACAGTCTAGTGAAGGGTTTCATTCACCCTACCTCCTCTCCTGTGGGGGCAGGGTTCTTTTTTGTGGAGAAAAAAAATGGAGGACTTAGGCCCTGCGTTGACTTCAGAGCTCTATCGTACTATAATAAAAGAACGAAGAAAGAAAGAAAAAAAAAGAAGATCGGTATCCTCTCCCTTTAATCACAAACTGTTTGACCGAGTGCAAGGGTCCAGGATCTTTACCAAACTGGACCTTCGTTCGGCTTACAATCTCATTAGAAACAAAGCAGGAGATAAATGGAAGCCAGCTTTTAATACTAGAAGGGAGCATTATGAGTGTCGAGTGATGCCATTTGGTCTTTTCAATGTCCCCACTGTTTTACAGGAGTCGGTAAATGACATTTTCAGGGATCTACTCGACTCTTTTGTTGTCGTCTACTTGGAAAATAAACTCATTTAATCTAATGATATAAAAGCATCATCGTTGCCATGTTCGCACTGTCCTCCAACGTTTAAGAGATCATAGCTTGTACGCCAAACTTTCCAAGTGCTCCTTTGAACTGTCTGAAATACCATTCTTGGGTTATGTTATTTTGTCCGAAGGATTCGAGATGGATTTCAAAAAGCTTAATGCCATCTTACTATGGCCCAAACCCTCCACTTTGAAAGAAGTTCAGCGATTCATTGGTTTCTGTAACCACTATCTTCCAGTTCATCAAGAATTTCTCCAAGATTCTGGCTCCCATGACTGCCCTCACTAAGACAGGGACCAATTGCTCTCAGTGGTCTCCAGAAGCTTTCAGTCACCTAAAGTCCGCCTTCTGCTCCACTCCTGTACTCAGCCATCTGCTCAATTTTTTCTGGAGGTTGATGCCTCCGAAGTAGGCGCCAAAGCAGTGTTATCCTAACTAGAACCGTCTTCCAACAAACTTCATTCAGTCGCCTTCTTCTCCAAGAAATTCTGTCGCAGAACAAAACTACGACATAGGGAATAGGGAGCTTTTGGCTATAAAGCTAGCATTCTCTGAATGGAGACATTTATTAGAAGGTATGGAACTTCCTGTTGTGGTTCAGACTGAACATAAAAACTTGACTTACTTGGAGAAAGCTCAAAAGATTAAAATTCCAGACAAGCCCGCTGGGTACTTTTTCTTCTCTCGGTTTAACTTTGTGGTAATGTACATTCCGGGCACCAAGAACATCAAGGCGGATGTACTTGCAGATTGTGAGAATCTGCAAGTACATCCGGATCATATTGTTCCTCCTGAACAAATTATTGCTCAACTGGATACGATCCTACAAAAGAACTTGTTGGCTGCACAATCTCAGGCACCTTCTAATCATGTAGTTCTGTCTAATACTTTGTTCCCCGAGAACTATGTAAAGTAGTTTTGCAATGGGCCCATGGGCAGAAAGCATCCAGGCATCCCGGTATCAAACAAACCTTCTTACGCTTGATTTCCCGGTTTGGTGGCCTACCCTAAAAGAGGGATGCGATAGCCTTTGTTAGAGCTTGTACAGTTTGGGAGGCCATCAAAATGCCTCCATCTGTTCCACAAGGTCTACTACAACCGTTACTTGTTCCTTGTGCTCCCTGGACTCACATTAACATGGATTTTATTGTGTACTTGCCCACCTCCAGTGAGGAATACCATCATCTGGGTTGTAGTAGACCTATTTCCGAAGTTAACCCACTTCATTTCCATGCCTACATTACCTTCTGCCCCTAGCTTGGCTCTATCCTTTATTAAAAATGTCATTAGTTTACACAGTATTCCTGTCAATATTGTTAGCGACAGAGGTCCTCAATTCATATCCTCGTTCTGTAAGGCTGTTTGCAAACATCTGGGGATCAAGAATCCCCTGTCTTCTGTATACCACCCCCCAATCTAATGGCCAGATGGAGAGGGTCAATCAAGATTCGGAGATCTAAGGGCCTATGTTAATGCTGAACATGACAACTGGTTCGAGATGTTACCTCTAGCTGAATTAGCGCACAATTCGCTATGGCACTCCTCTTTAAAATGTTCTCCTTTCCAAGCTGCCTTTGGGTATCAACCCAGGGTTTTTCCCTTTCAACCTTCGCTGGTAGCGGTACCAGCGGCAGCCAACATGGTGTCCAGATAACTAAGCACTGGAAAGACAGAAGAAAGGTGCTGCTTCAGTCTGTACACCAATACAAGTGGTGTGCGGACCGTCACAGAAGACCTGCACCCCACTATCGTTTCAATCAGCTGGTATGGTTATCCACCAAGAACCTCAAACTGCAACAACCCTCTCCCAAATTAGGCCCTAGATTTATTGGACCTTTTCGTATTCTTTGTCAAGTCAACCCGGTGGTTTATAAACAACGCTTGCCCCCTCACCTTTGAATCCCCAATACGTTTCACGTATCCTTACTGAAACCCTTTTACAAGAATACGTTCTTTTTACCCTCTAGGTGTCCTTCTCGGTGGATGACCATCAGGAGTACGAAATTAGTAAAATACTGGATTCCCGAAGTAAGGGTAGACAACTACAGTATCTGGTGGACTGGAAAGGCTATTCTATTGCAGAGAGGACTTGGGTGTCTGCTCGTGATGTTCACGCCCCATGGCTGGTCAAGTCATTCCACGATAGGCATCCATCCAAACCCAAATAGGCAGGGGGGCATCTTTGTGTGGGAGGTACTGTCACACTTGACCGGGAATCGATCCTACTGCCTGAGCCACTGGGGAACTTGTTTCAGGGTAGAGCCCTTGTTACCCGATGCTGCTTGTCTTTAGATTCTGGCTCCACCCTGTGGCCAGCTGCAGGCAGTCACCTAATCTTGTGACCTATAAATAGTTACTTCCCCTTCCTGTCCTTGACCTAGTATAGGTCCCATTTCCTACATGTTGGTGTATGCTATATTGTATTTCTGGTTACTGACTTCTGCTTATTCCCGACTTCGTTTGGATTACGCTGATTGTTGTTGCCGACCCTGCCTGTTTTTGACGCCGCCTTCTGGTTGACCCCCGTGGACTTCCGCCTTGGTCTGCTGACTTCGATCGTTTTGGATTGCCTTTTCTTCTGCCTGGTTCTGGACTTTGGCCTCTACTAATTAAGTGACTTGCTGGTTGTTCCTTGATATAGTCTGTTTGCACTTTATGTTGTGGTCCCTTATTTCTGGCTGCAGGATCAAAACCGTCCCTCCACCTGATACTGGGAAAAGAAGACTACCGGTCAGGAAACCAGAGTGATGGTTGGAATCTCCTGGCAGACCTGACAAAAACAGGGTCCCTGTGGGCTACACGGCTCCATGACCCAGATGGGCTGTAGGTCCTGTAGCAGAGCGTCCCAGAGAGAGCCAGGAAAAGTCCTGTTCGGGGTTTATACATCTCCCAGGCTTCTCTCATACAGGTTCAGGGATCTCTGATCCATGGTCCAGTTCTGGTCTTGGTCCTCTCCCCCAGGCTAATTTAAAGCTCACCTGAGCAAGACAGCCTTGCTCTTGGCCTGGGATACTCAGAGAACTTCTGTGTAAGAGTGCAAAAAGGTATGTGGAAGCTGACAAGCTGTAAGCTTGCTCAGCTTAGTAGTTAGGATCTGTAAATATTGTTTAGTTAGTGCCGAGACATGGCTAGGTTTTGTTTTGGCTATTTTTGTTCCTATTTGTTTTTTTTTGGAACACTGTACAGCACCTGTATATAGACTTGTATATATCACAAATAAACACCGCACTGTTTGTCACTACTTCACTGGATTTGGTATCTGTGCCTGAAAGACTGCTCATCCCAGGGAGCTTTGTACCTGCTACCTGTCTCCCAGGTTACATATGGTGGAGACTGCGACCAGCTGTAGTAAGTTACTACTTAAAAGGCCAGTACCTAGAGTGACTAAACATGGAGGAAATCCTAAAACAATTGGTGATATCCAATGCTGCACAGCAACAATCCAATGCTGCACAGCAACAAGCAAACGTTGCACTGCAGCAAACAAACGCTATTGCACAGGAGCAAACCAAGGCGCTGTGCCAACAGATTGGTGCTGTACAGGAGCTATCGCAGAGGCTGTTTGAACAGCTAGCCACTGATGCAAAAGAGGATAGGAAAACCTTGGCTGCGGTTGTGGAGACGCTAGCACAGTGGTCACCTGCTAAAGTTAATGTTGTTGGAGACAAGCCCTCAGCTATCCATGTGGGTCGCTTTCTCCCCAAGATGACTGCAGATGATGATCCAGAGGCCTTTCTCTTAACCTTTGAACGGACCGCTGAGAGGGAAGGTTGGCCCAAAACCCAGTGGGCAGGACTGGTCGCCCCCTTGCTGTCTGGAGAATCGCAGAAGGCCTACTATGATTTGGAGTCAGCAGAAGCAGGAGACTATGAAAAGGTCAAGCGGGAAATCCTGGCGCGACTTGGTCTCACCCTGGCAGTTCGAGCACAGCGGGTCCACAGCTGGTTCTTCCAAGACGAGAGGCCCCCAAGATCGCAGATGTTCGACCTAATTCACTTGGTGAGAAAATGGCTACAGCCGGAGTCCCTGTCTGGGCCACAAATAGTGGAGCGTGTGGTCATTGACCGGTTCCTGAGGTCACTACCAGTTCCCCTGCAGAAGTGGGTGAGTCAAGGAGACCCCAACTCGGCGGACAACCTCGTGGAACTTGTTGAAAGGTACTTTGCTGCAGAGAACCTGGTCACCACCCCTACAGCCGCACGGACTTTCTGCCCAAAGCCACGGTCTCCCCAGGCAACCGGTAAGACTGTTCCAGGGGAAGTGGGTGGTAAGCATGGCAAGGAAATAGGGGGGAGGATTTTTGGTGCCAGGACTGAAGTTTGGCGTCCCAAACAAGGGAAGCTACTGCCTGTCAGCAAACCAAACTGGGGAAACATCAGGTGTTTTCGTTGCCAAGAACTGGGACATGTTGCAGCAAATTGTCCATTGACAGATGAACCAATGCAGTGTGATTAGATTAGAAGGCAGTCTATGTTTGCTGCTGTTTCACGCGCTGCAGCACCAAGTATGGGAAAACACATGTGCCAAATGACTGTTAATAATAAGCCTATTACGGCCTTGCTGGACTCTGGAAGTCTAGTGACTTTGGTTACAGCTGAGATGGTTGAAACTGTGAATTTGCATGCTAAAAAAGTTGCTGTGATCTGTATACATGGGGATACCCGCGAGTATCCTATAGCCACTGTTCAGTTTAAAACTGGCTTAGGTACGGTGACCCATCCGGTCGGACTTGTGCCCCACTTGGTGCATGAGGCCATCGTTGGTAGGGACTTCCCTAAGTTTTGGGAACTGTGGGATCGTCCCGACCCGGTCGCAGTAGCTGACTCAGTGACAGAGCCAGACCTCCTGGCCGCTAATGACAATGTGGGTTCAGGGGACTCTTCTCAGTGCTCCCCAGGTTTTCCTTTCTCAGTTATGGCAGGAGAGCTGGAGGAGCCTGAGGAGGTCCCCACAACCAGTGGAGCTGGACAGCCATCTGCTGAATCTGAGCCTACGTTGGAGTTTGCTGACCTTAATGTACACAAGGAAAATTTTGGTACCGAGCAGAGAAAAGACCCAACCCTTGCCAGGGCCTGGGAAAATGTAATGGTGAATAATGATGTACCTGTCGAATCAGGGGACAGACTCTGTTTTCCTTATTTTAGCAGCAATGAGGATTTACTGTATCGTGTATGTAAAAAAAATGATGAAGTAGTTGAACAGTTGGTGGTCCCTAAGCCATACAGACGGGTGGTGTTGGAACTTGCCCATGGGCACTTGCTAGGAGGTCATTTAGGGGTTGAGAAAACTACTGAAAGGGTGTTGCGCAGGTTTTATTGGCCCGGAATACAGAAGGATATTGAGAATTATTGTCAATCCTGTCCTGTGTGTCAGATGTCAGCCCCACTACAACACTTCCGAAGTCCTTTAGTGCCCTTGCCCATTATTGAAGTGCCTTTGAGAGGATTGCCATGGACCTTGTGGGTCCACTCCCCAAGTCTGCCCGAGGTCATCAGCATATCCTCGTAATCATGGATTATGCTACCCGTTACCCAGAGGCAATTCCCTTACGCACCGCGTCTGCTAAAAACATTGCCAAAGAGCTGTTTATGGTGTTGAGTTGTGTTGGAATCCCTAAAGAAGTCCTTACAGACCAGGGCACCCCATTTATGTCACGAATAACTAGAGAGCTGTGCAAGTTATTTAAGGTGACGCAATTGCGAACCTCGGTGTACCATCCTCAAACGGATGGCCTGGTGGAACGCTTCAATAAAACATTAAAGAGCATGTTAAAAAAGGTTGTTGACAAGGATGGGAAAAACTGGGACTTCCTGATACCATACTTGATGTTTGCCATCAGGGAGGTTCCCCAGTCCTCCACGGGGTACTCTCCCTTTGAGTTGCTTTATGGGAGACACCCTCTGGGACTCTTGGACATAGCCAAAGAAACTTGGGAGGGGGAGCAGACACCCCATAAAAGTGTCATTGAGCATATCGCTCAAATGCAGGACAGGATTGCAGCAATCATGCCGTTGGTAAAAGAACACTTACTGCAGGCCCAAACAGCTCAACAGAGGATATACAACAGGGGGGCCCAACTCCGTGTTTTCTCACCTGGTGATAGGGTCCTGGTGTTAGTTCCCACTGTTAAGAGCAAGTTCCTGGCTAAGTGGCAGGGTCCCTTTGAAGTAATTGAAAGAGTTGGGGAGGTCAATTACAAAATATATCAACCAGGAAAAAGGAAGCCCGAACAGATTTACCACATAAACCTGTTAAAGCCCTGGAAGGATAGACTGGCGTTAACTGCGAGGTCCCTCCCGGTAACGCCTAAGAGTACTGAGTCCCCTCTGATCCCTGAGGTCACGATTCCAGACACCCTGTCATATTCTCAAAAGCAGGAAACTAGAGAATTCCTGATAAGAAATAGAGAGAAATTTTCAGAGTTACCTGGCGCGACTTCAGCAGTTCAGCATGATATTGTTACTGAACCTGGGGTCCGTGTCAAGCTAAAACCATACCAAATTCCTGAAGCGAGGAGAAAGGACATCAGCGAGGAAGTTAAAAGAATGTTGGAGCTAGATGTCATTGAGGAATCCAATAGTGACTGGTCTAGCCCCATCGTGTTAGTCCCAAAACCGGATGGCACTTGGAGGTTCTGTAATGACTTCAGGAAGCTTAATGCAGTGACAAAGTTTGACACGTACCCAATGCCCAGAGTGGACGAACCTATAGACCGACTTGGCAAGGCTCGCTATCTGACCACTTTGGACTTGACAAAAGGTTATTGGCAAATACCCCTGACTGGTAGCGCCAAAGAGAAGACTGCATTTGTGACTCCGGAGGGTTCCTTTCATTATAAAAAAATGCCTTTTGGGTTGCAAAATGCCCCCGCCACATTTCAAAGGGCCATGGACAGGACTCTAAGACCCCACCGACAATATGCAGCAGCATATCTAGATGACATAGTGGTACATAGCACTGACTGGGAGTCTCACTTGCCCCGTGTCCAGGCTGTCCTTGATTCCCTCTTCAAAGAAGGTTTTACAGCAAATCCAAATAAATGTGCCATTGGTCTAGAGGAAGCCAAGTATTTGGGCTACACTATTGGGCGTGGTGTCATAAAACCTCAAGTGAATAAAATAGAAGCTATGCAGGAATGGCCACGTCCTGCAAACAAGAAGCAGGTCAGGGCCTTTCTTGGCATTGCGGGGTATTATAGAAGATTTATCCCAAATTTTGCAACTATAGCTGCCCCACTGACAGACCTTACGAAAGGGAAAGACTCTGTAATGGTGAAATGGTCCTCAGTAGCAGAGGAATCTTTCCAAGTCCTGAAGAAGGCTCTTTGTGCACAGCCAGTACTGTACTCCCCCGATTTCTCCAAAGATTTTTTGGTTCAGACGGATGCGTCTGATGTTGGTATTGGGGCAGTACTATCACAGGTACACAATGGGGAAGAACACCCTGTGGTGTACCTAAGCAGAAAGCTCAACGACCATGAGCAAAGGTATGCAGTCATTGAAAAGGAGTGTTTAGCCATAAAGTGGGCCGTGGACGCACTCAGGTACTATTTGTTAGGACGCCAGTTTGAGTTAATAACTGACCATGCTCCTCTGAAATGGATGGCCCAAAAGAAGGAGACTAATAGACGGGTGAACCGGTGGTTTTTGGCTCTACAGGATTACTCATTCACTGTAAAACACAGGCCAGGTGTTGAGATGGGGAATGTAGATGCCCTGTCCCGTGTTCACTCCTGTTGGGCTACAGGTGTTCCAACCCTGGGGTTGAAACAAGGGGGGAGGATATGTAGCAGAGCGTCCCAGAGAGAGCCAAGAAAAGTCCTGTTTGGGGTTTATACATCTCCCAGGCTCCTCTCATACAGGTTCAGGGATCTCTGATCCATGGTCCAGTTCTGGTCTTGGTCCTCTCCCCCAGGCTAATTTAAAGCTCACCTGAGCAAGACAGCCTTGCTCTTGGCCTGGGATACTCAGAGAACTTCTGTGTAAGAGTGCAAAAAGGTATGTGGAAGCTGACAAGCTGTAGGCTTGCTCAGCTTAGTAGTTAGGATCTGTAAATATTGTTTAGTTAGTGCCGAGACACGGCTAGGTTTTGTTTTGGCTATTTTTGTTCCTATTTGTTTTTTTTGGAACACTGTAGAGCACCTGTATATAGACTTGTATATATCACAAATAAACACCGCACTGTTTGTCACTACTTCACTGGATTTGGTATCTGTGCCTGAAAGACTGCTCATCCCAGGGAGCTTTGTACCTGCTACCTGTCTCCCAGGTTACAGTCCACATAGCGTGCAGGTACTTTTTGCAGGGTCCATCAGGGGGGTCTTTTTAGGGTAGCCATTGTCCCAGCTCCAGGTGGAAGGGCCACACCCTCATGGAGAGATAGGGATTTAGGGGTTTGGGCATGGGAGGTTAAAAAGTGGGGATGTGTTGGTGAGGATTGGAGAGAGTTTTTAGAGAGGAGTGACACTGGAGTTTTTGATGCCGTTTTACCTATGTGCATATGTTCAATAAATTATAAGGTAGTAGCTCTTGGGCGTCTATACACTAATTTTTTGTTGTATCCGATTTATGTGAATAAACCCTCCCTTTATTACTGGGTCGCATCCCTCGATTAATTGGAACTTAGCTGGGCTCCCATTACCATAGAATTGTTGTATAGAGACCAAAGCTACAAGGAGAACCATTTTCAGGGTATAGAGCAGTCTTCCAGAGTTTCAAAGGGGTCTTTAGTGGACTTCACTGTCTGGGGAATGTCCACCATCGTGGACAAAACTCTGTTCGGCCATCCCAAACAGACATGAAGTTTTTAACATGCCTCATGTGGAACTGGGCCCACTGAACTCCAGGGATGGCTGCAGTCATCAGACCCAGAACCCTCATAAGGTTTCTTACTGAGGAGAGATGACTTAAGGTGATATCGAACACCGCCGACGTAAGTTTCTGAATGTTTTCTTCCGTGAGATCTTCGTCTCTGCTGAATTGGTCACTTTTTGGGAAGGCTGAAGATGAGATTTTTCTATGTTCATTAGCCACCACAGTTTTTGAAGATGTTGGATTTTCAGGTCTAGACGCTACTGTACCTCTGCCTCTGAATCTGTGAACAGCAATAGGTTGTCTAGGTAAGGGATGATCCAAGCACCTGCAGACCTTAGACTCTGCAAAGCCTCTGCCAATACCTTGGTGAAGATCTGAGGTGCAGGAGCTAGATCGAAGGGGAGAGCGTTGCATTGAAAAAACAGCATCTTCTCCAGACCCCACAATGCAAATCTGAGAAACTGTGAGTGGACAAGAAAAAAAGCCACCAAATCCCGTTCTACCACCCCTGTGCTCTGTATGGTGAATAGTAACCTAATGCTAGCTGCCACTTTAAAAATTATATATGGAAAACCTGAATCACCCCTAAGGACAGGACACAAAGAGATGAAGAGTGGCGCTATCCCCCTAAAGTGGGCTTGAGGTAAGTAATCACACCCCCTCTAATACACATGTGTATTGCACTAGCAATTGATGCTTATTTGTATGGTCATTATCACTGACCTTATAAGTTTTTTCAGCACTTTGAGTGTATGTTTTGTTTATATATATTTTTATATATATTTTTTTACCACTGTTGACACTGTGATTCAAGATTTTTTTCACTGTATTAGAGGAGGTGTGATTACTTACCTCAAGCCCACTTTAGGTGGATAGCGCCACTCTTCATCTCTTTGTGTCCTGTCCTTAGGGGTGATTCAGGTTTTCCAAATCTGAGAAACTTACTGGAATTTTGAACTAATGGGATGTGGAGGTATGCATCCCTCAGATCCAATGACACCATAAGAGCACCCAGCATTAGAAGTTCTCTTGTGGAGTATATATTGATTCCATTTTGAACTGCTTGTACCTTATGAAGGCATTAACTTGTTTCGGATTTAAAATGAGTCGAAATTTACCAGAAGGTTTTAGCCTTAAGAATATGTGAGAATAGAAGCCACCCATTTCTTGACCTGGGGGAATGGGGCTTATCACCCTCTGATTTAGCATGCCCTTGAGATGAGATGTCATAGCTGATGCTTTCGTCTTGATCTTTGGAAGAGACGTTACCAGAAGCCTTCCTGGGGGTCTGCCATTGAACTCTACCCTGTACTCCGAGGCAATGAGGTCTAGGATAAAGTTGTTGGTAATGGACTGCCACTGTGCGAGGAAGGACCCCAGTCTTTCCCCTCCTTGCAAGCCGTGCCACTTTTTCTTGGATTGGGCGGGACTGAAAAGAAACCCTTTCTTTCTGCCCTGTGTTGTACTGCCATGCTTTCTTCTGATCTTGCTTGCCAGCGTCTTTGCTCTTTGGACGTCTAAAGGGGAGAAAATTCTTGTTAAATTGTGGTTTCTTTGGGATGGGGAATCCTTTCTTTTTGTCCGCTGACCTCTCCAAAACTGATCCCAAAGCTTTACCAAACAAAAGCTCCCCCGATAATGGAAGTGCACATAAATTGAATTTTGAGGTTGTGTTGCCGTTCCATGATTTTAACCAGATCATTCATTAAAAAGAGCCGTAGATCTTGCCACATATTTTAACGATTCGGTGGAGGTATCAGCAATAAACACCACTGCCTTGTTAAGAGTGGGTAAAACATTTAAAATTGCTTCCCTAGGAGTATCGTTTCCCAAAAAGTGAACACAGCTGCTTTATCCACAGATCCAAAGTTCTAGCCAAGCATGAAGAGGCTAAAGCCGGGTTAAATTTTAGAGGCTTCCCATGCACATCTTAGATAAACATAAGCCTCTCTGTTTATAGGATCCTTCAATGAGCCAGCCTCTTCAAAAGGACAAGTTCTGACCTTTTGGAAACCTTGCATGAGGCATCCAGTTTTGGGAATTTATCCCACAGACTAGTGTCTTCCTTCTTAACCCCTTCGTGCCTAAGGGTAAAACAAATTTTGCAACTTTGACATGTAAAACCATACATATCATCACAATTACTTTGAGCATCCAGGTGGATTATACCACAGAGAGAGAAACGGACAATGTATCTCTCTCCTCCATTCACAGAGAGAGAAAACACGGGGGGGGGGGGGCATTGGAACTTAACACAAATGCAAGTCTGGATTTTTTTACCGATTACCAACATAAAGAGGAGTTTCTACACTGGCCACCCATGTAATGGGAATTTTCACCGACCGCTAATGTAATGGAGATTTTCACTGACCACTAATGTAATATGAGCATTCACAGTAACCACCAAAGTAAGGAGGGATTTACACTGACCACCAATGTAAGGGGGACCTTTACACTGGCCACTAGTGTGAATGAAAGGATTGTACACCAAGCCTCAATGTAATGAGAAGATTTAGACTGTAACTGAGAAATATAGCCTGTGTTCACATTTGTGTGTGTTGGGAATGCATGCAAAATCGCATTCCTGACAGCACAGAAATGTGCTGCCCTTTAGCAGATACACAGCAGTACCATTAAATGTGAATGACACCCTCACGCATCTGCTGATATGTGTGTATTCACATGCACCAAAATCCATGGTGCTGTGGCACCATGTCCTTTTGAAAAAGGGTTCCACCTCTAATTTGCTTACCTTTGCAGAACAGACTGATATTAGGCTTAATGACCACAGTTGTAAGCAGTATTTTCCAGAATGCCCCTTTACCTCCTCAGTGGGCAGCATTCAGCAGAAGTGACTGTGAATATGACCTCAGGGGGGCATGATATATGATATATAATATATATATATATATAGATATATAATATATATATATATATAGATATATAGATATATAATATATATATATATATATATATATATATATATATATATATATCTATATATTTTAAAACCCGCCTCTATATACATATAAATGCCGCCCTTTCACGGCTTTTTACATATTAAAGTGGAGTTCCACCCAGAAATAGAACTTCCACTTTTCATATTCCTCCCCCCTCCGGTGTCACATTTGACACCTTTCAGGGGGGAGAACACACCTGCATAATCCAAGTATTTGCTACCACTTCCGGGCATAGATCGCCGCAGTATCCATGGCTATCTACGCCATGTCCAGCCCCTCCTGCGTCCCCCTTTGCTGTCTTCTAGGAGACACACGGGTCCCAGAAGACAGCACGGACCAGTGAGATCGCGCATACGCAGTATAGGGAACCAGGCTGTGAAGCCGCAAGGCTTCACTTCCTGATTCCCTTACCGAAGATGTCGGTGCCTCCAACTGGGAGCCGAGGAACAGATCGGCTTTGGGTGAGGACATCGCGGGGGCCCTGGGCAGGTAAGTGTCCATATATTAAAAGTCAGCAGCTGCAGTATTTGTAGCTGCTGACTTAATTTTTTTTTTGGTGGAACTCTGCTTTAACCACTTTAGCCCGGGAAGATTTGGCTGCTCAAAGACCAGGCCATTTTTTGCGATACGGCACTGCGGCACTTTAACTGACAATTACGTGGATGTGTGACACTGTACCCAAACAAAATTGACTTCCTTTTTTTCCCCACAAATAGAGCTTTCTTTTGGTGGCATTTGATCACCTCTTCGGTTTTTATTTTTTGCGCCATAAACAAAAGAAGAATGACAATTTTGAAACCCACCCCCCAATATATCTTTTATTTTTTGCTATAATAAATATCCCACATTTTTTTTCAAAAAAAATGTTTCTCCTCAGTTCAGGCCGATATGTATTCTTCTACATATTTTTGGTAAAAAAAAAAAAATCGCAATAAGCGTATATGGATCGGTTTGTGCAAAAGTTATAGTGTCTACAAAATAGGGGATAGATTTATGGCATTTTTTTTTTTATGCTAGTAATGTCGGCGATCTGTGATTTTTAATCGGAACTACGATATTGCGGTGGACAAATTGGGCACTTTTGACACATTTTTGGGACCGTGTACAATTATACAGTGATCAGTGCTATAAAAATGCACTGATTACTGTATAAATGTCACTGGCAGGGAAGGGGCTAACACTAAGGGGCGATCAAGGGGTTGTGTTCCTTAGTGTATGTTCTAACTGATGGGGGGGAGGGGGCTGTCTAGGAGGAGAGAGAGAGAGAGAGAGATCGGTGTTCATATATAGTATGAACACACGATCTGTCTCCTCTCCCCTGAGAGAACCGGGATCTGTGTGTTTACATTTGTCCCCTGTTTACATTTGTCACGAGCGATCGCGGGTGCAAGGCGGTCATCGCGCCTGCCGGGCACTCGCATCTGCTCCTGGCACACGCTGTATCGTTTTGCCCAGCCGTGCCATTCTGCCGCAGTAAAACTGCGGCAGCTGGTCGGCAACCAGTTAATGCCGCCACTATTTACATATCAATGCAGGTTGTTTACATGTAAAACACAAGGTCTGCAGATGGGTCATCTGTACACGACAATAGGACAGAGCTGGGCAGCATTAGTAACAGAACTTCACACAGATATCGGGACATGGGACAGGACTAAAACTTCAAGTGACATGGGAATATAACTGTCAAGTATGAGCAGCTGCTTTGGGCCCCACAATGATGGGGCCCAGGGCTGCTGCCCCTTTTGCCCTGCCTGAAAGATGGCTCTGGGGAAGAGGATTTGAAATTGAGGAGAAGCCTGAAAGACTGGAGGGACTGCGTCATTTCCTTTTTGATGTTCTTCAGTAAACCTTTGAAGAAAGAGCCTGCTTCTTTTTTGAAAAGACTGTCCAGGCAGTCTTAGCAAAGACTTTTCTTCCAGCTGGAAGATAACTTCTTTTTATAAAATTATGGAAATGTGGCGCTCGCTAATGTTGTTAAACATGTGTGACCAAGTGTAGATGAGTACAAATGTGAATATACAAAGCAAAAAACATTTAAATAACATCCAAATAAATGTGCTGAATGTTCTAATCTGCAATGGGAAAAAAAGTTTTGAAGTGCAATGGACCACAGACGCTCCAGGACTTTTGAGCTGCAGAAACGCCACCCCCACATGTGTCCCCACTGACCAAATAGCGATGACCCCCAGCTTTGCAGTCTGGGGGTCACTTCAGGCTTATGTGATGGTATCCAGAGAAGCTCAGGAGTGGTGTTGTGCACATCAGATCAAAGGATTTCTTGTTGGAATTTCTCAGCAGAATCACCAGGCACCAAAAAAATGAAACTAATAGTAAAAAGTACCGTTTGAAAAGGGATTTGTTCCATATACAAATGGGTACTTACAAAATAGTTGATAAAAACAGGCATGTAAAGGGATTAGGACGCTGCTCACGACGTGCGTTCCAGAAAAACCAGGAAGTGCGTTCCAAGGAGCAGGAAATGACATCAGTGCCATCGGAAATATGTCGACATGTTTCGCCAGCCTACAGTGCGTTATCAAAGACCTAATTCCCAGCCCACTCGACCATCTTAAATAGAGGAAAGGAGGAAACAACCACCACACAGAGGACTAATCACCATCCACATGGGAACCATGTTGATGATGAAATGAAAAAAGGTCATTCCCACAGGCAGAGCAGAGCCGCTGGGAGAGACCAAAAAAGTGCAAATACGAATCCAAGGACAAAAGACGTCAGTTTTGGCTAAGCCATGGAACTCACTGGGAATACATTTACATGCACAATGAAATTTATATACATACAAGCTGAAAATGAAATATAAAAGGAAAAATTAATATTGGAAATGAAAATGAAATAAAAATAATTTAAAAAAAATATAAAAATATAACTGAAAATGCAAATAAAGAAAAAAAGAATAAAAATGATAATAAATAAATAAAAATAAAAAATAGAAATAGAAAGAAAAAAAAATGGATAAAAAGCACTACATTGTTCTAAAAATTTGTCAGGAAACAGTTTCAAAGTTTAAACCTCAGGGGCTCATCGTTTTTAAATGATGGATCCACTGGGTCTCATTACGAGAAATAGCTCGCTTGAGATTACCTCCTCTCTAATGCCCCTCAACTCTGTCAATGCCACAGAAGGTGAGGCCACTGGGGTCCCTACCCTGAACTAGTCTGAAATGGTTGGATAAACTGTGGTGTTTGTAACCTTTTTTAATCCTATTAACATGCTCGCGTAATCTCACTCCTAATGCTCTGGTGGTCCTACCTACGTATTGTAACCCACATGGGCAGGACAATAGGTAGGTAACGTGGGCAGTGCCACATGTTATACATTTTCTAATTTTTTAGGATTGACCAGTGGAGTGTGCTGTAAACTCAGTTGTTTTCCTCACCCTGTGTTTAGATGTCCTACATATAACACATCTCCCACAACTGAAAAAACCCACCTGGTCTAAAAAAGTGCATAGCTTTTTCGGGGGGTCAACAACATTGGGTGCCAGCTTGAGTTGTAGCGTAGAAGGCTTGGTGTAAATGAACTGTGGTCTACTGGGTAAAACACTGGCTAAATCGTCATCATTCAATAGAAGATGCCAATGCTTACGAACAATATGTTCCACTTGTTTATATTGGTGGGTAAAACCTGACGTAAAAGCAAAACCAAAATCTCTTTTGGCAACTTCCTTCTTTTTAAACAAATCGTCCCTATTCGGACCCCTTACCAAGGATAGGGTTTTCTTTAGCTCACATGGTGTATAACATTTTTACAAGAATCTCTCATACAGAACTTGCGCTTGTAGGTCAAAATCCTCGATTCTTGTACAATTGTGTCTGACTCTTAAAAATTGGCTTTTAGGAATGGAACTAAGCCAACGAGGGTGATGGCAGCTCCCAAGGGGGATGTAACCATTTCTGTCCATTTCCTTAAAATAGGTTTTAGTGGACAGTGTATGGTTATCCTTAAAAATAACTAGATCAATAAAATTGATGCAATGAATGTCGGAAGTTGCCGAGAATGATACCCCATACCTATTCTCACCAATTTTCGACAAAAACTGAGAAAAAGACTGTTTTGATCCTGCCCAAATAATGATGATATCGTCTATATAACGCTTGTAAAACTTAAGTTGAGGAATGTTCACACCAAAGATGGCATCCTTCTCCCAGAAACTCATAAATACATTTGCCACTGAGGGGGCATATTTAGCCCCCATTGCCACACCCTTCTTCTGTCTAAAGAATTGCTTATCATGCCAGAAGAAGTTGTGGCTAATGGCTAAATCTAGGGCATGGACAAGAAAATCCTTTTGTTTATTTTTCATTTTGGTATTGTTTTGGGCCCAAGCCACAGCTTCTACTGCATATAAAATATTAAGTACTAAAGCGCTGATATGATTAAAACCTAAGATGAATTTAAAAAAGTACCTAAATGAAGACAGCTGCAACCAATATAAGCGCTCCCGCACTGTATAAATTAGGTGAAAAAACGTAAACAATTAAATGTGAACAATTGGACTATCAGACCCAAATTAAATGCACAGTGCTGTTTAAATAAATGAATAGATATAAATACGTGCAATGTGAAAATAGATGAATACAATGTGTTAAATAGACACCTCCATGTATGGATTAAAATGCAAAAAAATATATATATGCAAAAAAATGTGTGTGGTAACCTCCAAATGTGTCAAATACAATAAAAACACACTGCCTTGGATCTTAATATGCACTTCCAAATAAACTTGGCACAAGAAATCTATGTAGGAAATCTCTATATACTGCACATACATCTGCCGATCAATTGTTTCAATCAGTGGATTAGGTAGTAAGAAGAACCTCCACCCTTCAGGTGTCTTGTTCCCGCCTAGAATGTCTTTTTCTCAATCCACAGTATCTGGTGGCTGGTGGCTATTTTCCCAGGATACTGATCTCAAATGAGAAAAAGGAAACAAAACTCATCGCGCAACACTGTATACAGCAAACTGTTTTTGTAAGTATCAACAGATCCACTCACATGTATCCAGCTTCAACTGAGCGTGTGTTAACAGTCAGGCTCGTAGGCTCACAAGCATACTCCTCCTCACCTCACCTTTTATATCTATTAATTTATTTAAACAGCACTGTGCATTTAATTTAGGTCTGATAGTAGCGCACCAATTGTTCACATTTAATTGTTTACATTTCTTCAGCTTCTACTGCATGCCTTTACAGGGCTTCGTCACAACCCAGGGGAGGTCCACCCTCAAGAGCACAAAGAGGTCACCCTTGTGGTAATTTTAGGGGGGATTTTCACAAGAGGGGGTGGTTATACACCATGTGAGCTAAACAAAACCCTATCTTTGGTAAGGGGTATGAATAGGGATGATTTGTTTAAAAAGAAGGAAGTTGCCAAAAGAGATTTTGGTATTGCTTTTATGTCAGGTTTTACCCACCAATATTAACAAGTGGAACATATTTTTCGAAAGCATTGGCATCTTCTATTGAAAGATGACGATTTAGCCACTGTTTTAGCCAGTAGAGCACAGTTCATTTACACCAGGCCTTCTACGCTACGACTCAAGCTGGCACCCAATGTTGTTGACCCCCCGAAAAAGCTATGCACTTTTTTGGACCAGGTGGGTTTTCTCAGTTGTGGGAGATGTGTTATGTGTAGGACATCTAAACACAGGGTGAGGAAAACAACTGAGTTTACAGCAAACTTTACTGGTCAATCCTATAAAAATAAAAAATGTATCTCTGGATACCATCACATAAGCCTGAAGTGACCCCCAGACTGTAAAGCTGGGGGTCACTTCATTTGGTGAGTGGGGACACATGTGGGGGTGGCGTTTCTGGACCTCAAAAGTCCTGGAGCGTCTGTAGTCCATTGCACTTGAAAAGTTTTTTTCCCATTGCGGATTAGAACGTTCAGCACATTTATTTGGACTTTATTTACATGTTTTTTGCTTTGTATATTCACATTTGTACTCATCTACACTTGGTAACACATGTTTAACAACATTTGCGAGTGCCACATTTCCATAATTTTACATTTCTAGTGAGTGGCACTTTGTATGTGGCAGCTGCTTTAGTTTTCTTTTTCACTGTTTTTTCACCATTTAGCGCAAGTTTAAATTTTATATTATTCACTAACTTCTTTTAATTCAATCTTATTTTATTGATAGGCAAAGTATCATTGCAAAAATGTACAGTATACAAATAAGTCGTTCAATAACACATAACAAAGATATACATTCGTATATTCGTAAACATTCGTGCAACACTGTTGTCGTACCGTCTCATGGTTTAGATAATTCGTGAGCTTTGGTTGATTGATATGATATATAAGCCTGTATACCTACAGCGTCTAACCTGGCTTAGTAAGATTAGGTGAGCACCACTATCTACTCAACGAGTGGTGCTCACTCATTACAAGTAGGCTAGGGCTTTTACTTCTGCGCTGAGCACGTTTTCTCTGAGGGGGAAGCTCTGTGTGTGACACTGTTCCGGTCTAATGAGACTAGAGATTATGATTTAGGTGATCGTGTAACTCAAACATTTAAAGGGAAAGGAGAAGGGGAAAAAAGGAGAGAGTGGGGATAGAAGGGTCAAGGCAGTAAGGGATGTAGAAATTAAGAGAGAAATTTTCCACTGTGGCTATACAGATGCGTCGGTGGATTCCTCTGAGGCCCATGAAATCAATTCTGAGGAGTAGCGAAACATAGACCATGAGGTCCAGGTCTTGGAGAATTGCTCCTCCTTACCCGCTTCATGCGACAACATTCGTTCCAATCTGTTAATTTGGTCCACTTCAATTGCCCAATCCCCCAGGGAAGGCATGCTCGTCGACTTCCAATGTCTGGGCAGAACTGTTCTAGCAGCCGCCAGAAAGTGACGCAAAACTTCTTTTTTGATCAATTTAATCGGTCCAGGGAGCAAAGATAGCAGAACTACCTCATGAGAGGGTGTGATTGAGGTCGTCATGAGTCTGCAGTACAAGTCGAGGATCTTCTGCCAGAACCTCCGCACAGGGGGGCATTCCCACCAAATGTGGAGTAAGGTTCCCTTGGATGACAAGCAACGCCAGCAGGTATCCCGGAGTGCTGGGTTTATCCAGTGCAAAGTCGAGGGGCATCTGTACCAACGGGTCAACAACTTAAATCCTTTTTCTTGGGCTTTGGAGGCTAAGAATATTTTGTGAGTCAGAATGAAACACTTTTGCCAGTCTATAGGTGAAATGGGGTGACCCAGATCTTCCTTCCAGGCCTGTGTGTATGGGGGGAATTCAGGATTAAAAGCCATATGTATGAGAGAACATAGTTGAGAGACCACATGTGTGTGTGTGTGTGGGGGGGGGGGCGGTCTGGAGCAGCATGCTCTCCAAGTCTGTTAAGTCAGCAAGTATATCAGGCAGGGATGGGAAGGTGCGAATGAAGGATATCACCTGTTGCCTCTGCAGCCAATGCATCGAGGTATGGGAAGATGGGCCGGAGGGGATGTCATGAGTCAGGGAAGAGTCTGATCGCAAGACTTGGGTAAGTCGTCTGTGATCCTCCTTACACCAAGGTCCAAAACTTGCTCCCTGTAGGGCTGGAGGAAAAGCCGGGGTCCCAAACAGTGGAGTCATGGGTCCCTTCAGAGGAGATAGGGTCTTGGAGGAATTCATTCGGGTCCAAATTTGTATGGTTTGTTGTGTAAGGTCGCTCAGGGGTATCCCTCCTTTCAGGAATTCGGCAGGCGTCCACGGTAAGGCGCGGAGATCTATCGAATTGATATGGCTCTCTATTTGTACCCATAATTTGGTGGAGGAATGATGGAACCAGTTAAGTATACGCATGAGTACTGCTGACTTATAGTATATAGAGGCATCTGGAGCTCCAGCTCCTCCACGAATTTTGGGGAGTGAGTGAGTCTCATAGCGTATCCGAGGACGAGCCCCCCCCCATATAAAGGAGGAGAATAGTTGGCGGAGCTTCTTATAGAACCTGGAGGGTATGGATATGGGAATTGTCTGAAACAAATAGAGAAACCGAGGGAGAACGTCCATTTTTAGGGCATTCACCCGGCCTAGCCACGAAAGGCGCTTCTTCGTGTAGTTTGAGAGATCCGTCTTGGTTCTAAGCAGAAGGGGAACATAGTTCAGAGAGAATAATTGGGATCCTTCTGTGGGTATTTGGATTCCGAATTAACGGATGGAAGTGGAACCTGTTTTAAAAGGATACTTAGTGGAGACTTGGCGGAGGGCCTCCTGGGACAGTGAGATGTTCAGGATTTCTGACTTAGTATGGTTCACTTTGAAATTGCTCAGCTTCCCAAACCTCGTGAACTCCTGCATTATATGTGGTAAGGATATATGGGGTTGGGTTACAAACATTAGCAGGTCATCTGCAAAGAGAGTCAGTTTGGAATGAGTGGGGCCTATTGATACACCTGAAATGTTAGTGTTATTGCGCAAGGCAATTGCCAGGTGTTCCATGACCAGGACATAGAGAAGGGGAGATAGAGGGCAGCCTTGTCGTGTCCCATTGTGGATGGAAAATGTAGGCGACAATGAACCATTCACCCGAATTCTAGCAGAGGGAGAGGAGTAAAGGGACATAATTCGGTATATCCTTTTGGGGCCCAGACCTATCTGCTTCAGGGACAGCTGGAGGAATTGCCATTCGACTCGGTCAAATGCTTTTTCGGCGTTGACCGTCAAAAGGCATAAAGGGACATCGTGGGTGCGGGCATAGTCGGTAAGAAGCAGGGTTTTTAGGGTGTTGTCCCTTGCCTCGCGACCACTAACAAAACCCACCTGGTCCAGGTGTATGAGGCGGGGGAGAAGCGGCTGCAATCTAGTGGCTAAAATTTTGGCATATAATTTCAAGTCCACTCCAATTAACGATATGGGCCTATAATTAGCACACAAAGTAGGGTCCTTATCTGGTTTTGGGATAATGGTAATGTGGGCTTCGAGTGTTTGTGGAGGAAACGCTGAGCCTTCCGATAGGGTGTTAAACACCCTAACCAAGAAGGGGGTCAGTTGGGGAGCAAATGTTTTGTAAAATTTAGGGGTGAATCCGTCGGGACCCGGGCTTTTACCGGACGGGGTGGTCGCTATCGCTCCCATTACCTCATCCGCTGTAATTACTTGTTCCAGCTCTTCTACAGTATCGCCAAAGTAGGGAGCTCTGTTTCCTCAATATAAGACAGTCTATCAGGTTCAGGGGCAAGGGTTGGGCCAGGAGAGACGCCGGGCGGTAGATTGTGTAGAAGTGTTGTGTAGAAGTGTTTGGTAGAAATCTCGGAATGTTTGTGATATCTTGGAGGGCTCACTAAGCATTTCTCCAGAAGGGGCCCGAATATGGGGTATGAATGTGGAAGAGGGGCGGGACCTCTGTGTCCCGTGATGTACAAAAGAAAAGAATTTTACAGGTAAGCTGTTATAAAAATCCTATTTTCTTTAATCGTACATCACGGGACACAAAGCCATAGTAATCACTATGTGGGATGTCCCATAGCAATGCCAACTGAGGGGAGGGAGACACAACAGAATTAGGACAACATGAGACTAAAGGAGTTATACTGCTGCCTGCAGCACACTAAGCCCAAAGGCGATATCCTCATGCCTTTTTACATCCACCTGATAGAATCTGGTAAATGTATGGACTGAAGACCGAGTTGCAGCCTTGCAGATTTGAGCCATGGAGACTTTGTGATGCACTGCCCACGGAGCACTAACAGCCCTAGAAGAGTGCATTTTGATTTGAGAGGGTGGAATCCACCTCTTTAAACCATAATCTTGAACGATTACTTGTCGAATCCATTTAGAAATAGTAGATTTCGATACTGCCTGTCCTCTTTTAGGACCTTCAGGTAATATGAACAAAACATCCGTTTTCCGGATCTGATCAGTTGCCTTTAACCACTGGGCACTTAAACCCCTTTAATAACCAGACCAACTTTCAGCTATCAGTGCTCTCACATTTTGAATGACAATTACTCAGTCATGCAACACTGTACCTCTATGAAATTTTTGTCCCTTTTTTTCACACAAATAGAGCTTTCTTTTGGTGGTATTTAATCACTGCTTGGTTCTTTATTTTTTGCTCTATAAAAGAAAAAAGACAGAAAATTCTGTAAAAAAATGCATTTTTCTTTGTTTCTGTTATAAAATTTCGCAAATTAGTAATTTTTCTTCATATATTTTGGCCAAAATTTATACCACTACATATCTTTGGTAAAAATAACCCAAATCGGTGTATATTATTTAGTCTTTGTGAAAGTTATAGAGTCCAGAAGCTATGGTGCCAATCACAACTGAAGTACTGACGGCCTATCTAATTTCTTGAGACCCTAACAAGCCAGGAAAGTACAAATACCCCCCAAATGACCCCTTTTTTGAAAGTAGACATTCCAAGGTGTTTAGTTAGAGGCATGGTGGGTTTTTTGAAGTTGTAATTTTTTCCCACAATTCTTTGCAAAATCAAGATTTAATTTTTCTTTTTTTTTTCACAAAAAATTGTTATATTAGCAGGTTATTTCTCACACACAGCATATGCATACCACAAATTACACCCCAAAACACATTCTACTACTCCTCCTGAGTACAGCGATACCACATGTGTGAGACTTACACAGTGTGGCCACATACAGAGGTTCAACATACAGGGAGCGCCATCAGGCGTTCTTGGAGCATAAATTACACATATAATTACTTGACTACCTCTTACACCTTTGAAGGCCCTGGAGCACCAAGACAATGGAAACGCCCCAAAAATGATCCCATTTTGGAAAGAAAACAACCCAATGTATAATCTATGAGGCATATTGAGTCTTTTGAACATGTCATTTTTTTCTACAAGTTATTGGAAATAGTGTAAAGAAAATGAAAACGCGTTACCGGTGCACGCCCAGTGGGCGCGAGAGAGCAGGATTCTGGGAGGACGTCACTGTATGCCCTCCCAGAGTTAAGCAACCGCCCTGTAGCCATCATTCGGCCATGGGCCGGTTGCTAAGTGGTTAAGTAGACTGACTGCTCTCACCACATCAGGAGAATGTAGTGACTTTTCTTCCGCAGAACAGGGTTCTGGGAAAAATGAAGGTAGAACAATATCCGGGTTTAAATGAAAACCTGACACTACCTTTGGTAGAAAATTAGGATGAGGACGCAATACAACCTTATCCTTTTGAATAATAATATGGCTCTTTACAAAAAAAGAGCAGCCAATTCTGGTACCCTTCTTACCAGAAAAAATTGTTTCCTTGTCAAAAAGGACTAAGGGAATATGTTGTATTGGCTCAAAAAAGGCTGTTTTGTAATGCTGACAAAACTAAATTCAAGTCCCAAGGGTTCAGGGGTGACCTAACTGGAGATTAAGCCGTGTTACCCCCTGAATAAAGTTACAAAGCAAAGAATGCGAAGCAAGTGGTCGATGAAATAATACCGATAAGGCCGAGATCTGTCCTTAGAAAGTACTCAAGGCCAGCTTTACTTCTCACCCCATCAGAAAGTCAAGGATTCTACCTCTAACCTATTTTCTGGGTGCCAACCCCTGGTTTCACACCAGGAGACATATGCTTCCCAGACTCCATAATATATAATTATGGAGGCCGGCTTCCTTGCATTAACCAAGGTAGATACCACTGAACCTGACAGCCCACACTTCTTCAGAGTGTGGGTCTCAATAGCCAAACCATTAAATTTAGCGTTTGTAGAGTAAGATGGAATACCGGACCTTGCGAGGTGTCTGGACGAGGTGGTAGGGTCCATGGTACCCCTACCGCCATCCTTATGATCTCTGCATACCAAGATCTTCTGGACCCCCCTTCTTCTGGCCACAAGAATCACCAACTTCCCTTCCTGCTTGATCCTGCGAAGAAGTTGTGGATGCACGCAGAAAAGGAGGGAATGCATAAATCAGTAAAAACTGATTCCATGGGAACACCAAGGCACCTGTTCCGCATGCTAGCAGATCCTTTATTCCGAATATAAATATGTTGATCTCTCTGTTGAACCTGGACGGAAACAGGTCTACGTCTGGGATCCCCCATCTTTGACCCATTGTCAGAAAGATATCGAGGTGAAGGAACCATTTTCCCAGGAACAACTGCTTGAGACTCAAATAGACCACCTGCCAATTTCCTCTCCCTAGAATGAAAGAAACTTCCGATAGGCAAGGTACATTGTTTTCTGCCCAAGATAGGATATGATTCACCTTTCTTTGGGCCGCACAACTTCTTGTGCCCCCTAGGTGATTGGTACAGACCACTGCTGTGGCATTGTCGGATTGGATCCTGACAGGACAGCTCCGTAAATTAAACGTCCAGGCCCTCAGTCTCTAGAATGTTAATGGGCAAGGTCATTTTTGATCTGGACCACTTCTCTTGGACAGTTGCTTCTTGCAGGACTTCTCCCCAACCTAAAAAAGAAGGTTGGCATATGTTGCTACCACTTCCCAGGTAACTGTAGGAAAGGATTTTCCCTTTGCAGATTTTTGGTTATTAACCATAAACTGAGGCTCCGGCACACCCTTGGAATCAGGCACATTGGAAAATCTAGAGCTTGAATCCTCTTGTTCCAAGCCGATAAGATCCTGTTTTGCAGCAATCTCAAATGAAACTGAACATAAGGAATGACCTTGAATGAAGCCACCATCTTTCCCTCATGCAAGCTGAATAAAAGGATTCATCTTGCTTCGACCCCTTAATCAATTCCTTTATGGCGTTAATCTTTGCCTGGGGCAAGAATACCCTTTCCTGGGGGTATCTATGAACATACCCAAGTATTTTAACCTCCTTAATGGTTTTAAGGAAGATTTCTCTAGGTTGAGAATTCAACCTAGGTATTCCAGATAGTTGAATGTGGTGACCATACTTTGGTCTAAGCAGACTACTGACTGGTCTGTCAAAAGTTGATCGTCTAGGTAAATTATAATCGTTATACCTTGGGCCCTTAATCTCTGTAAACATTCAAGGAGCAGTAGCTAGACTGAAAAGCAGAGCTACAAACTGAAAATGAAGATTTTCTACCTTTAAGTAGATATTACAGGTGAGCAGGGAAATATGCCACGGAGGTATGCACCCTTGAAGTCGATTGAAGTCAAAAGTTCTCCTCCTTGTAGGATGGAGACAACTGATTGGATTGACTCCATGCGAAAAAGAGGGGATATCCAGGAACCGGTTTAGATTCTTGAGATCCATAATGGGTTTGACATCTCCATTCGATTTTGCCATGAAAAAAGGTTTGCATAAAACCTCAATCCCAGCTCTTTCATGGGGACCAGCATGACCACACTTTGCCAAAGGATGGTCCAATGCTAGAAAGAGAGACTTCTTTTTCTCTGGATCTTTAGGAACGTCTGATCTGAGTAAACTAGGAGATGGGAACTCTTGAAACTCCAGATTGTACTCTAGAGATATTGAAGAAGCCATCCAACTGTCTCGATATTCTTTCTGCCAGACCCTTGAAAACTGCAGAAGTCTCCCCCCCCCAAGCGAGCGGGGGTGCCCCCTCATAAGGAGGCTTTAGTATCTTGTTTGTAGGTTTCTTTTGTCCCTGGGCTTGACCCTGAGGATTACCTCTTGAACTGGACGGCGGAAGCCGTCGTGACTGCCCGGAGGGTGATGCCCCTGTCACTTGAGAAGGAGTTTGTTTAAATGAAATACATTTACTCCTTTTCCTAAATGGCAAAGGGGTACCTTTCCACTAAAAATTCTTTGGATGAATTAGCCAAGATATCCCAAACAGCCGTTTCACACAAAAAAGGAAAACCAGCCAGGAGTTTTTTTTTTTTTTTTCATGATGCTTCGGCTAACCAATTTTTCAACCATTGTATTCTATCATATGTACCAGCCCAGCGAAAGGCGTGAGGCCTGAAGATAGAATCTCTCATAGTGTCTATTGCCAACATAAAGCTACTAGGAGCTTGCCAGGTCCTCTGGCCTGCTGAACAGGGATAACCTTAAACTTGAGGTCAGAGTCCTGTGGCATCTCCAGATCTGTATCTGCCGCCTCCGTAAAGACCCAGCCAGCCAGGGACCTGACCCAAAATGGAGCCCGTCCTGATTCCACTGTTTTTTTTATGTCCAGAGTGGCAATCCTGGTTCGGCACGGTGGTTTCGGCACAGCCATTCGGAATGGTGAGACCCGACCAGCTTCAACCAGGCCAGACTTGGCATGGCCACCGGCTGACTTCCCTCCTGCCCGATGTCACTTCCTCCTCAGAAGGAGCCTGTGTCATACTCTTTTATAGGACTTCTCACATTGGGTAGGATTGTGGTCTATCCTTTGCCTTGACTGCTTATAACTTATATACTCGCTCCATGGGCCTGTGTTTTACAGTTTTCGGTGGTTGAGTGTGCATTGTCCTTTCATTCATATTATTTATTTTTGATGCTTGGCCCTTGTTTAGTCCTGTTTACACCCCCCGACCTTCATTTAAATATGGAGAGCTAGCAGCTTTTCTATATCTGATTATTTATCTCTAGATGTTGTGTGGCCAACCTACTAATATATGAAAAATCTGAAGTGGAATTTACCTACTCCCCTGGATATGAAATATATCTTATGCCGAAACAACCAATCGATTAATCAACAACTAATCGATTATGAAATTAATCGTTTACCATTTTCATAATCGATTAATCGGCCAGTAACATAAAGGGGTTAAAGAAACTAAAATTAGCCCTTTATAGTACAAAAAAAGCAAATACCGTATTTATCAGCGTATAACACGCACCGGCGTATAACACGCACCCCAATTTAGGAGGGAATTTTAAGGAAAAAAAACTTTTAGGAGGGAAGTTGAAGGGAAAAAAACTTACATTTAAATGCTCTTCATTGCAGCCTTGTCAGTGCAGCCTTCCCCAGTGCAGCCATGTCAGTGCAGCCTTCCCCTGTGCAGCCTTCCCCTGTGCAGCCTTCCCCTGTGCAGCCTTGCCCCAGTGCAGCCTTGCCCCAGTGCAGCCTTGCCCCAGTGCAGCCTTCCCCAGTGCAGCCTTCCCCAGTGCAGCCTTGCCCCAGTGCAGCCTTGCCCCAGTGCAGCCTGGGATCCCCTGTCCCTGCTTCCAGGGCTTCAAGGCCGATCCCGAGCTGTCCAAATGTCAAAATCGCGGTCCGCGATTTGAAAATGGCGCCGCCGGCGCCGAAGTACACAGAGCCGGTCCTCGGCTCTTTCCGGCGGCTCTCGTTTACTTTCGGCTCCACTCGTAGTCCCGAGCGGAGCTATCCGAGTAGGTTCGGATAGCTCCGCTCGGGACTACGAGTGGAGCCGAAAGTAAACGAGAGCCGCCGGAAAGAGCCAGTCCTCGGCTCTTTCCGGCGGCTCTCGTTTAATTTCGGCTCCACTCGTAGTCCCGAGCGGAGCTATCCGAGTAGGTTCGGATAGCTCCGCTCGGGACTACGAGTGGAGCCGAAAGTAAACGAGAGCCGCCGGAAAGAGCCGAGGACCGGCTCTGTGTACTTCGGCGCCGGCGGCGCCATTTTCAAATCGCGGTCCGCGATTTTGACATTTTGACAGCTCGGCATCTGCGGGGATCGGCGTATAACACGCACCTGCGACTTTCCCCTGATTTTAAGGGGAAAAAAGTGCGTGTTATACGCCGATAAATACGGTAATCGCTACTATAAGGGGTTCATTTTTTTACTGTGCAACAGTGAAAGTAATATTTACAGTAGCAATGATTTGCTCTTTTTGTACTAAAAAGGGCTAATTTTAGTTTCTTTAACCCCATTATGTTACTAAAAATAGTATTCGATTAATTTCATAATCGATTAGTTGTTGATTAATCGATTGGTTGTTTCCCTTTAATGATAAAAAAAAAAAAAAACAAAAATAAAAGAAATGAGAGTGATGAAGGCGGAGGTCCAAGCACTCACCACCAGGGTTGAGACGGGAGAGTCCTCCCTAGCAGCCCTAGAGCGGAGAGTGGCGGCTGTAGAAGGGGTCCAGGACACTCAGGCGGAAACCCTGCAAGACCAACAGCTCCACATGGAAGAGATGGAGGACCGAAGCCGCAGAAATAACCTGCGGATTCGGGGACTCCCGGAGGCTACTGGTCCCGAGGACCTGGCGGATACAGGGGTTGCCATTTTCCGCAACATACCCGGCGTAGATCTTCCAGACCGAGTGGAAATCGATAGGATTCACCGAACATTGGGCCCTAAACCAACTGATCCTTTGAGACCGCGCGATGTAATCTGTAGATTGCACCACTATACACACAAGGAACAAATTCTACGTAAGGCCTGGGAAGCAGAAGACCCAGAACTAGATGGTGTGACTATTAAAATATTTCCTGACCTCTCCCGCGCTACCTTGCAGAGACGAGCGATCATATAACCTTTACTGGATCTAGCCCGGCACAGAGGAGCCACTTATCGCTGGGGATATCCCCTTTCGGTTACATTCAGGAAGGAACAGAGATTCTTCACATTACGTAAACCAGATGCTTTGCCAGCCCTGTTCTCCTTCCTTGACACGGATCCTATTGATGTGCCCAACTGGCTCGCCCCCCTGCAGCGACCACCAGGACGCATGAATACACCGAGACTAGAGGGGAACCTGCCACCCAGACAACAGAGGAATCGTTGCCGACCCAGAGCACCATCACAAGAAGATGCACGTGAGTCTTGAAGTATGCATCCCTTAAGACGAATTTGGTTCAGGTTGAATAATGCCCAAAGTGGTGATATTTGCCTTGTTTTTGCTTAGACTACTAATGCCGTTCACCCGACATCACTTGCCCCTCTGTATTGTCGGACGGAATAGGGATTTCCTGAACTCTACTGCATAAAGAAAGAGGTCACTCTCTGCACCAATTAGCAAGACTTCCGTCCTTATCAGTGCAGTGACCACTCATGATTAACCCGCATGATGCACTTAAAGCGGTCAATATAATTTGAGATGTAAACTGGAGAAAGAGACAGTATATACTCAGGAAATCTCTCTCAACCACAGGTACTCTCTAGAATGGAAACCTCAGGGGTTTCTATCCATCCACTTTAACAGATAATTCACGGCTACTCCAGATACTACCCCGGAAACCTTTATCAGAGGGCACACTACAGAAACAGGAGATGAGATAGTGGAGACGTCAAGTGTGGAGTGTTTTATACCTTCTCCTTTCGTGGAAATCAGCTGAAGCCGCATACCATAGAGCCTTGCCCAGATACATTACCTGACGGATCTGTTAATTCCTGTTTGGTGGTGTCCGGCAAGACTGATCTGAAGACATACTAACTAGGTTTGAAAGACATGCCATCATTTTTGAAGTGGGGTGCACGGTATTGTTATGTTCGGTTTAAATATATCTGTTAAGCTGTTGGGTTTTCAGTTTTATCATACCACACTTGCTGAGATGCCGAGTTTTAGAGATGTACTACTTCGCTAAACATGACCTGACACCACAGTAAAGGGTCCACTTCTCAGAATGCTCTTGAGAATAGCAGAATGTACACTCAGTCAGAGAAGTAGGGGGTGGTGCTCAAACTAGCACATGAGGTTCGCAAATACATACCCATTCAAGTTATGTTATTGTTGGTTTATTATTTTACTTATAAAGTTATACAAAATATTCTTTCTACACATTCCAGATCTGCTGGGACGGGAGAGAGGATGGGAGACTCACCTTTTGAGCCGTGTCCTATCCCTCTCCCAATTAGGTCAGCATATCCTCTTAGAGGGCGCAACTCTGCCCCCTGGGAGTCTTATGCAAAGGACAATACCAGAAACATAAAAGGGAGTCGAGTTGGGCGAGACATTAGGCCTTGCCTCTACCTCGTATCCCTCTACTAAGTATCTTCTTCCTTTACTTACTTCTCTTTCTCTACTTCCTCCCCCCCCCCCCTTTTTTTTTTTTTCCCCTCATACCTGAACCTACCCTTCCCTCCCTTCCTGTCCCGTAACAACATGGCGTTCAATAATATCAAAGTGATGTCTCTCAATGCAAAGGGGCTTAATACGCCTGAGAAGAGACGCATACTGATAGATGACCTGAAGCGGACTCGCACAGACATAGCCTTTATTCAAGAGACACACTTTAAAACGAACAAATTACCGTATTTACAATGTAAACTATTCCCGATGACTTATCACTCTACAAACCCGACTGCCAAATCCAAAGGAGTATCCATATTAATATCCAGTAAAACCCCATGGCACCTTCTGAGCTCTATAATAGACCCATCAGGAAGATATGTTTTCCTTAAAGGCCTCATAGGTACTGTAAAAGTAACGCTAGCAGCACTATATGCCCCTAATGAGCAGCAGGCCAAATTTATCCGAGACACTTTGGAGAAACTGGACGACTTTAAGGAAGGACAGCTAATTATGGGAGGAGACTTTAACACCCCATTGATCCCATCTGTAGACACCTCGACTGGTAAATCTTCGATCCAACCAAATCAACTCAAAAAAATAGCAAAAACGTTACACAAATCACAATTAATCGATATCTGGCGCTTACAGCACTCGGGAGAACACGACTACACATTTTATTCACACTTGCACCAGGTATATACCAGAATAGATTATTTCTTGATCCCACACAGTCAGCTACATGCAGTAGAACAGACCTCCATAGGCAATAGAACGTGGTCTGACCATGCGCCTATCTTCCTGACCTACACTTTGTCGGACATTTCTTCTCCCAGACACCGTTTCTGGCGTCTTAATGAAAGTCTCTTGCAAGACCCAGAAGTGCTGACAGACGTGACCAGAGCGCTAAATTTATACTTTCAGGAAAACGACCAACCAGACTGTGACCCTGGGATTTTGTGGGAAGCCCACAAAGTAGTTATCAGAGGAATCCTCATCACACATGGTGCAAGAATTAAGCGAGAAAGAAATAAACAACTATCCCAACTTCTAGAGGATCTCAATATTTCTGAAGCCAGACACAAACATGCCCCCACGCAGTCCTCGGAAACTGCACTGACAGTTCTCAGACGACAAATCACTGATCTCTTACTTTATAGAGCTAAAGCGGCCTTACAGTTTTATCGCAAACAGACATATGAGTCAGGAGATAAGTGTGGGAAACTTTTAGCAAAGATGGTTAGAGACCACAAATCATCTACATACATCCCACATATCGTCACGACGAGAGGGAAAAAAGAAGTCCTACCAGCACTAATCACAAAAGAGTTTACCCATTTTTACTCCAATCTATACAACCTGCCACAAGTAGTTTCCCCCTTGCCTGAGATAGAGAACTACATCACATCATCTCAAATGCCATCCCTTACCCAGGAAATTAAGGAAGATTTAGACTCCCCTATAACTTTGATAGAAATTCAAAAAGCTATAGGGACAATGAAGCCAGGTAAAGCCCCGGGCCCGGACGGTTATACACTACAATATTATAAAACTCTTCTCCCGATACTAGGACCTCGTTTAGTTACACTATTCAACAGGGTCGGTGTTGACGGAACATTTGCTAGAGAAACACTAGGTGCTCATATTTCAGTAATTCATAAGGAAGGAAAAGACCCGGCAGCATGTAGCAGTTACAGACCCATATCATTACTAAATCTTGACTTAAAGATATTCACTAAAATTCTGGCTGTTCGGCTAGCGCAGCACCTCCAGCAAATCATACACCTAGACCAGGTAGGCTTCATCCCATCTCGGGAGGCCAGAGATAGCACTACAAAGGTGCTAAATCTACTTTATGTCGCTAAGTCTCAGAAAATCCCATGTATTTTTCTCAATACAGGCGCTGAAAAAGCGTTTGACCGGGTAAGCTGGCCATTTATGTTTGCGGTGCTCAGACACATTGGCCTGGGGGAGGGGATGCTTAGCCGAATAGCCAGAATATATTCAAACCCAACAGCCCGAGTAAAGGCCAACGGAGTCCTATCGGACCCCTTCCCAATAACAAATGGGACGAGACAGGGATGCCCACTTTCCCCGCTTCTATTTGCTCTCTCCCTGGAACCCTTTCTATCCAAAATTAGATTGATCCCCGACATTCACGGGTTAACAATTGGTCCCATGCAACATAAGATCTCGGCCTATGCAGACGACCTGCTCTTTTCGCTAACCAACCCAGGAGTGTCCCTACCGAATCTACTCGCAGAATTCGAGACATACGGGAAAGTATCAAACCTTAAAATAAATTTTTCCAAATCGGAAGCAATGGGGATATCACTACAGGCCCATATTCTTCTAAATTTACAATCAAATTTTAAATTCAAATGGACGTCTTCTGCCCTGACTTATTTAGGCACGAAAATACCACCAGATCTGTCTCACATCTATGAGAGAAACTTCCCCCCCCTCCTAGCTAAGACCAGGAAATTGCTAGAAAATTGGAATGAAGGGTTACACTCCTGGTTTGGGAGGTGCAATTTACTCAAAATGAGTATACTCCCAAAATTTTTATACCTCTTCCAGGCCCTACCGATTAAGATACCTCCCATATATTTCAAACAAGTACAAGCCCTTTTCACCCATTTTGTTTGGGCTCATAAAAAGCCTCGCATCCCAAGATCTCAACTATGCACACCAAAACATTGTGGCGGCCTAGCGCTACCAGACGTAAGGAAATACTACCAAGCTACTCACCTAGGTAGAGTTCTTGATTGGTGCCGTCATAGGGACTATAAGTTGTGGGCACAAATAGAACAACACCAAACCACTATACCCCTACGATCTGCGATATGGTGTAGTGACTCTCTCCCTGCAGAATTGAAATCCCACCCTATCATCGGAAACACCATAAGACAGTGCATTAAAGCTACCTTACACACCTCTCTAACTACCAAAACATCACCTTTAACCCCGATTCTAGGTAACCCCAAGTTCTTTCCTGGACTCTCCTCCTCGCAATTTCAGACCTTGAGAAGATCCAATTGTGTTTTAGCGTCACAATTTGTGCAACAAAATAAATGGCCCTCCATATCAGAACTAATGGACCCAGTAGGTCCGTTTAAACTTCGGTTTTGGGATGCAGCACGAATTCACCACTTTCTCCAGACCTTCCCAAACCCTCAAAGTTACACCAGGCCTTTGACCACATTTGAAGAATGTTGTAAAGACACAGAGCCATTGCCGCAGACCCTATCCAAGATGTGCAGCCTATTGAACACCCCACCCCAGCCACCCACATTACCATGCGTTATGAAGTGGGAAACAGACCTCCAACGCACTTTTATGACAGTCCAGAAACAAAACATGATTAGCCTCTCCCTTAAGTCCTCAATATGCACTAAAGTCCAAGAGACGAATTATAAGATCCTGACAAGGTGGTACCTAACACCAAGTCGATTACATATCATTTTTCCTGACACTTCAAAGTATTGCTGGCGTTGTCACCAGGAAGAGGGAACGCTTCTACACATGTTTTGGTCATGTCCTATGTTGACAACTTTCTGGACTGCAGTTCGTACCATTTCCCAAAAATTCACTGACTTCCAAATCCCAAATGACCCGGTATTTTTTCTACTCCACATTTCTTCCATACCAATCAAAACCTATAAGAAATCTCTACTGAGACACTTAACAAATGCGGCCAAATCCTGTATTCCCATGTTGTGGAAACAGCAATCCCCACCAACCACAGCAATGTGGTTGAGAAAAGTAGAAGACATAAATAAAATGGAAGACTTGATAATGACAGCTCAAGATAGACAGGAAACCTATCGGAAAACATGGACTCATTGGAATATATTCAAGTATTCAGAAGAGGGTAAATCTCTCCTTAGGAGCTAAAACTCTACCATTTCATACCGATCGACAACCTACAGTAATCATCGTAAACAGAGATTCACGTATCTGAACGCCTAATACCCCCCCCCCCCTATCTTACCCCCCCCTCTCGTCTCTTCTCCTTACTTCTTTTACCCCCTATCTCTCTTTTTTTTTTTTTTTTTCTGGTGGCTGCCTCCTGACTAGGGTATTTATACTCTCATATCATACTAGGATTCTAACTCAGAGAAACAAAGATACCCATATACATATATATTTAAAGATATGATAATGCTACATGCCTTGATGTATTACATGCACTACTATAATGCAATGTCGGGAGGCTGCGACCCCCCTTTTGTTATATACCACTTTGGTATGTTTTGGGCTCTGCCCCTCTCTTTTCTATTGAAAACTAATAAAATATATATTTGAAAAAAAATAAAATAAATCAAAAAATGTGTTGCGGTGCTACCTTACTACCGTAATCTAAAACTTCACAATAATAATGGAACCTCTATTGTATGGCAATCTCAATAAACTTCAATATTACCACAATACCTGTCTCTTTGACATGTAATTTTATATATAATACACATAAAATATTAAACTTAGCAGGGATGGTGGAAACCCCTCCTAGAGATATTTGCAATACAAAATTGGCTTTAAGTGCTATAATTCACAATATAATAATAGGGCTGGGAGATTTTCTTAAAAAAAATAAATCTTCGATTCTCTTAAAAAAAACTCGATTCACGATTCGAATTTTTTTTTTTTGGAAACCGCGGTCCTGAGGCGCTGCGGGCATGAGCTTTTAGGCGAGGCCGCGGCTTCGGCCTAGTCCGCGGTGTCCGGCCTCGCGGACTAGGCCGAAGCCACGGCCTCACCTAAAAACTCCTTGCCCGCAGCTCTTCAGGCCCGGCATGGTGTCCGCGTAGGTCCGGAGGCGCTGCAGGCATGAGTTTTTAGGCGAGACCGCGGCTTCGACCTAGTCCGCAGCGTCCGGCCTTAGCCGAGGACTAGGCCGAAGCCGCTGCCTCGCCTAAAAACTCATGCCCGCCGCGCCTCGGGACCGGCGCGGTGAAAAAAAAAAAAATCTAAAAAAATCGATTTGCTTAAATTTTGAATCGATTTGACCTCTCAACTCGATTCAAGATTTAAATCGATTAATAGTGGTGGGAACCTCACAACTAAAAAAATCTTTATTTTGTGAAAAGAGTGAAGCAGAAAACGGCAAACTGTCAGAAAAGCCACAACTTCAAAAAAACACCTTGTGATCAACCACCAATCAGTGTATGCTCTCACCTTAAGGTAGAACTTGTTTTTTTCATTCTGGATAGAGTAAGGGAGAGTTATAACCCTTATTTTTTTCACCATCGGTGTAGCATTTTGGAGATTTCCTCACCACTTGCTGTCCCATAGCCAAACAGGAAGTGAGAGGAAACCCTTGGGGACCCCCCTCAGGTCGCCAGAACTAGTGTCCCCATTGGAAAACTTTTCCTTCATTACTTTTCTTGGGACAACCCAAAATTTGGGCTTTCCTTTTACTTTCAATAATAATGGTAAACAGGACAAATAGAGAGGGTGAATCTCCCTAACAGGGGCACAGACAGCAATAAAAATTGACAAGAGTTCTAATCTCTCTCCACTCTAGCCCAAAAAAAAAGTTTTGCCTTTGGATATACCTTAAATTCAGACCTATTGACAGATCTCAACGTATGGATTATGACTCAAACAATTATGGTTAAACCATCATTGTGTTTTTCCATTTTAAAAGCTTCAGATTTGATAAAAAATACTGTAAAAAACGGGGGGAGGTGTCCTGCAATGGAGGAGCGAGGACGTGTGTCTCCACAGCTCCGTACCACTGCCACATTTAATCAATGCTACAAGGGGGATTTTCACCCCAGACAACTCCTGCCATGTCCCAGAGGCTGTCCTCCCAACCACCGAGGACCGATCCCACGAGACAGGTGCAACTGGAATTGTTCTTCCCCGGGACCCGTGGGCGGAGCTGCGAGGCTTCCAAGATGGTGCCGGCCACAGAGACCCAAGAAGACAACTAAAGCCTCCCAGCACGCCGCCGCTCAGCTCCAGCAGCTTCCCCCGATTCCCTCCCCAGGGTCAGTGAGTGAATCTGTCCCCTCCACCTTCCGGGCTCCACGGCATCCCAAGACAGAGGCTCTGGAGCCCTAGACCCCCTGGGGGATGAAGACATCAGGCGCCATATTTGGTCACTGCCAGGGACCTGGAACGCTTTGCTGACAGGGTAGAGAAAACTTTCAAGGAGGACATTGCACAGATAAAAGCTGACATCTCACACCTGGGCGGCAGACTGGAGTCCCCGGAGCAGAGATTTGAAGAAACACTCCCAGTCACCTCTATGCTGCAGGCTAAATGCATCACACAGGACCAGCAGATTGAAATTTTGCTCTGCCGGTTAGATGATGTGGAAAAGCGCAGTCGGCGGGCAAATATTAGAATCAGGGGCCTACCAGAAGCTATGGCCTCCAAGGACATTATCCCCACCTTAGTGGGCATATTTAAGGAAATATTAGAACTGACTGCCACGGTCGAGATTGATCGTGCCCATAGGGCACTCAGACCTCCTTCTCAGGATGTGGACAATCCAAGGGACATCATATGTAAGTTACATAAATACATGCTTAAAGACCGCATTATGCAAAAAATGCGTGGCAAGCCTTACTTTGATGGTGCACACTTATCCTTCTATCAAGATATTTCCAGGCGCACCCTCATGCAGCGCAGGGCACTCCGCCCCCTCCTGGCTGCCGTCCAGGACGCAGGTCTGCCATACCGATGAGGTTTCCCCTTTTTTCTCCAAGTGACCAAAGAGGGCAAACCTGTGACCCTACGCACCAAAGATGACCTTCCGCACTTCTTATCCTCTCTTGGACTGGATTCTGTGAACTTTCCGGACTGGAGGGGATCGACAGATCTCCCAACCATCCGACCACCTCAACGGTGGCTACCTGCTAAACGCAAAAGTCGTGAAAGGGATCGGCAAAATCGCCAGTCTGGTTCCTCGCCAGGCCCAGCTACCTCCAGAGACTGATGGGGCGAGTCTTCCTGTCCTCCATGCTTGATCCTCCTCTAGTGTCCCTGCGCCTTAGACCCCCTGGGTCACCCAAGCTGGGTCTCGAATGACTACACATATTGCGCAGACGCCGTCCGGTGGAGTCTGGTGTCACCCATGATGTGTGCTGACCCACCCTGATACTGTTTTTTTTCCTGCCATCGTTAGATGTGGTGGAGGGAGACGGAGATTCCTCCCCCCCATGTTCCCCACGTAGGCCACCCTTTATTGGGTATTGATCCCCATTGGGATCCTGGTTCAGGGCTTGGGACCTTTCCCCCTAGGGGGCGGGGCCCTGAGCATGACTCACAGATGTTTAGAACGTTACCATGGTTTCTGCCATACTGTTATGTTTTTACCGCTAATTTTACATGTTTGCTCTTTCCCCCCTTCTCCTCTTCTTCTCCCAGGAGTGGCCTTCTACATCATCGCCCATACCGACGTATTTGGCACACCAACCGTCCTCTAGATGCTCCATGGCTTCTCTAAAGGCAAGCTTCTATAATGTCTGGTGCCTCTGCTCCCCAGGCAAACGTATCAAGTTGTGGTGGGAGCTAAAAAGGCTTGATGCACAGGTGATTTTCTTACAGGAAACCCATTTTACCCCCCATTCAATTCCTAAGCTACCCACTCACCTCTTCAATCAGTGGTTCCTTAGCACCTCCCCGGTATCTAAATCTAGGGGGACACAGCTATCGCAATCCACAAATCCTGCCCCTTTTAGCCCACTGGGAATAAAATAGATCCTCTGGGAAGATACATCTTCCTGAAGGGCAGTATTGCTGGACAAATGTATATGTTTGCCACGATCTATGCCCCAACACTAACCAAATCACCTTAATTGATACAGCATTGGAGCAATTGGCTGAATTTAAGGAAGGTCTCCTGGTCCTTGGGGGGATTTTAACGTGAGCCCTGACCCCCTGCACGCCACGTTCCATATCGGACCCTCACACTCCTATGCTTTCCTCAAACACTTTCGTAGGACCCTCCAGTCCCACCGTTTAATGAACAGCTGGAGAGAACTCCACCCCTCAGGTTCGAGATTTTAGATACTATTCCAAAGTACATGACGTATACACCCACATAGACCATATTTACGTAGATCACACTACCCTTGAGCTCCTGCAGTCGGCGTCCATCGGCAACATTACTATTTCGGATCATGCTCCGGCCACGATTTCACCCTGCCATCAGGCACTCATAGGGCCTGGACATGGAGGCTGAATGAAAATCTGCTGAATGATACTGAAGTAGTGGCGGGGGGTAATGGACATTTTAACTCAATACTTCAAGGAAAATACTACCACGGATGGCCTTGGAGAGAGCATTGTGTGGGAAAGCCATAAGGCAGTGGTCAGGGGGGAGCTGCTCTCCCTGGGTTTAAAACAAGAAGGCATGCCGGGCAGACTTTCAAAGAGTACTTGATGCTCTTCAAAAGACAGAACTCCAACATAAACATAGCGGAGACCCTGAGGCACTGAAGAAACTGTCTGAATTAAGGGAGCTATTCTTGCGTTTGCTAGACCAGTGGTCATCAACCCTGTCCTTGGAGCCCACTAACAGGCCAGGTTTGCAAGATAACTGAAATACATCACGTGCTATAATTTTCTGCTCAGTGATTGCAGTATTCTAGTCTGCATCTCCCCAAGGTAATACATAAAACCTGGCCTGTTAGTGAGCCCTGAGGACAGGGTTAATGACCACTGTGCTAGACCGTCAAGCCCGTAAACAGTTTAGATATCTGTCTTATAAATATTATGAACATGGTCATAAATGCTCACAAGGGCCCTCCGGAAAAAAACCTGCTCAGGCGTACATACAAAAGCTCCATTCCTCTGGAGAAATGATGGTACAGTCTTCTAAAATTGCCTCAGGGATTCAAGATTACTATGCCAAATTGTACAAATTAGATGTCGTTTACCCCCCGATGCGCAGGTGACTAGACAGAGGGCAGTTCAGGAGTACTTAGCTTTGGCTGGTGTCCCTCCCCTAACTGAAGATCAGTGCTCCACTTTGGAGCTGCCGATCACACTAGCTGAGCTTGGGGAAACAGTGAAGTCCTTGCCCAATGGGAAAAGCCCTAGCCCTGATGGGTTCACAAGGCATACTATAAGGTTTTCTTCTACCTTCTGGCGGCACCTATATATAATTACTTTAACTCCATAGCGGGGGACAATGCTATTCCCCCAGAGGTGCTATTGGCTCACACATCTCTGTGCTTCCGAAGGAGGGCAAGCACCCCACTGTGCCCCAGAGCTATCGCCCCCATCTCCCTCCTGAATGTGGATATTAAAATTATGGCAAAAATCTTAGCTAATAGGCTCAAACACCTTATGCCTCTAATTATTCACGCTGACCAAACAGGTTTTATTACAGGCATTGAGGCTAGGGACAATTCTCTTAGAGCAATCCAACTTATTCACTGGGCCCGTACCTGCCAAGATTCTCGACCCCATAAAATATTATCGACAGACGCTGAAAAAGCTTTCGACCGTGTCTACTGGTCCTGTCCGAAAGTGGTGCTAGAGACCCTGGGGCTATGACCGCGTATGTTGACATTAATCATGGCCTTATATTCTAATCCCTGCGCGCAGGTTAAGGTGAATGTAATTTCTTCTCTCGATTCCCGATTAGGAACGGCACGAGACAAGGGTGCCCCAGTTCGCCCCTCCTTTTCGCCTTGGTGCTGGAGCCACTGTTAAGCACTGTATGAGCAAGCAAGGACATTAAGGGCCTGCAGGTTGGCAACACGGAACATAAGCTGTTGGCTTATGCTAACGATGTGCTATTTCACCTCTCAGACCCCCTGATTTCGTTGCCCAACCTGATGAAGGAACTCAAACATTTTGGATCACTTTCTAACTTTAGCTGACCCGGTTTTCTATTTTCACTGGGAACTTATTGATAGCACCCGCTGGCTTAGCGCCAGCGGCCGAGCTATCACGCAGAGGCTCTTTTGTACCCATTTCTATATGCATACAAAATACGTTCACTGTGATTATTTTCAATGAGGCTTCCCTAATGGGGGACAGCCCTTCAGCTATTTCGCACAATTTTCACCATGGTATTTCCTTTTTCTTGTTTAGTTTGATTGCATATGATGTATATGTGATACATGCCCATTTGGGCTTGAGACCTTATTCAGATACAAATGTTGGACAGGACATGTTAATTGTCTTCTATGAATAAAGTTTATATATAAAACAAAAAAACCTGTAAAAACACACATCTTAAGACTTTTTATTTGGGAGGTTTCCACCATTATTGCACTTTGGATGATTTTTTTGTTTCGTTTAGATTGTCACATTGAATTTAATAGGCTTTAATTACTATTATAATGTGAATTAATACACTTGAAGTTTATTTGTATTGCAAATATCTGTAGGGGGGAAGGGGGGATTCCACCATCCCTACTAAGATTGATAATTTTTGATGCTTTATTCTCATTTTGATGTGTATTACATGTGAAATTACATTGATTTATTATTATTAAATTACTTGCTGGAATTATTGCACTTGAAGTTAAAGTGGTTGTAAAGTCATTTTGTGAAATCATGTAATCCGCTGTGTTACATGATAATATTAAGTCCAGTGTGTGTTTTTGTGTAAAATGATAGCGGTAAATACCATAATTAGAGCACCGCTGGGTGCTCATGTGACCCCCCGGGGCTCTCTGTTCCCACTCCGAGCACTGCAGAGGGAGGGGCCGAGATTCCCTGGGAATATCAGCCAGGAGAGAGGTGGAGAGCTCCGGTGGGTCACGTGAGTGCACAGGAGCGCTGTAAATAAGTTATTTATTGCAAACATTTAAAACAAAAACACACATTGGACGTTATATTATCATGTAACAGAGTGGATTACATGATTTCTCAAAAGTATAGTATACACTCTCAAGCTGACAGGCAGGGAGGGAGGGGGAGAGGGAGGAGACCAGCGGTTGATGGAGGCACGTAAACTGACCACAGTGGTCAGGGCTCAGCAGCCATGATTACCGTGGTCAGTACAGAGAGGAGGACACAGGAACTGGCAGGATCAGCCAGGTTTTTTAGAACATAGAGAGGGGTAAATGACACAGCGCAAGAACTGTGCTGTATAACAAGCTTAAAAAAGGAGCAGGATATGTAAGAAGGAGGAGGAGTCTGAAGGGTATATATCCCTCCTCCTCTGTCCGATTCTGCGTCGGCTCGTATTCAGGGTTACAGCTGACGCACGTCATTTCCGGGTTCACTGGCTGGCCGCCTCACTTCCGGTTTTCTTTACAGAATGGCAGTCAGCCTGCAGGAGTCTTGTGGCAGTTCTTCTCCCGGTGCTCACGCCGGGCATCATCAGGGAGCCGCTTGCCCACCCACTTTTCCCGGTACTCATGCGGGCATCATCGGGGGAGCGCCCATCTGCCTGCTCACCTCTCCCGGTACTCACGCCGGGCATTATGGGGGGAAACCGCCCACCTGCCCACTTACTCCTCCCGGTGCTCACACCGGGCATTAACCGCATTGGTTAGCCGTTTAGTCCTGGTAGGTAAGGGCCGGGGGGGCACTTGCAGCACAGCAGAGAATGTCCACAGATAATCCCAGTGTATGTGGACAAGTTCAGGGCACTCTATGTACCTGAATGGCCAGTGATCAGTCCATAGGTCCAGTATAGCCCAGACACCATGGATCCCAGGACAGTCCCAGCAGTTAGCTGTCCCCCACTATCAGGTGTTCCCACCTTGCCTAGCTGGGGCTGCTGATCTCACTCACACACACACACACACCAGGCGATGTTGATGTATCCACTATCACTTCCTCCTGTGTAGTGAGGGAGGGGTTCTGTTACACAACGTCCAAGTGCGGTCTCCGCCCTCCGCTATTCAAGCTGATTTCATCAATGCTTTGAAGCTATTTCCATCTGACCTGCCCGCTGGTAGGGCAAGATAAATGGCGCAAGTGTCGTTTCACCACTGGGTTACTCTTGGGTCAAAAGCAGTCCTTGCTTTGACACCTTTGCCAAGCACTCCATTGGATCCTGGGTATCTGTAGTGGGGTCAGGGGTTAATTCATTTAGTTGCTGTCCTGTGGCGTGGAGACCCTGGTTCCCACCCAGGGATCTGCAGTCTCTCGCAGGGGGTGTGCTGAGCCAACGTCCCCTTGACGGCCCACAAAGTGGTAGGTCCGGGCCAAATATCATCATTATTCTGGGTTCCACTCTCGGCGCTAATCTCTTGATTGCAAGGTTGCCTGGAGAACTGGTCAGGTACTTTAGACCATTTATCTTTTGTCCGCTCCCCAGCCTGTTCCAAGGGGGGCTTACAGTCACTTGGGTATGCTGAATCATGCCATGAGAATTATTCCTCAGGATGGAGTCTGGCCCTCCTTCTCAGTTTCAGTACTCCGATTCGGTTGTCAGGTTACAAGCAGAAGCACGACCCAATTTAAATCATGTGGGACCAGTTTTTTGTGTGTCTGGTATGTTTTATCGATGCATATTGCCACAGCGTATTGGCCTTATCCGTCAACACGATCAAACATACCTATTAGGTACCCAGCACTTCAGACCCCTGCAAACTCCCATCAGTTCGTCCATTTTTTGCAGCTCACCCTTCCCCATACCAAGAATAGACAGACAGGCCAGGGGTTCGTGAGAATTTCACAGAGCTACTTGACTGATGTCCGTTTTGAAGTGTTCAATCTTCTCTGCAATTATTTCGCAGAGGCTCCCTTTTCCCCCACGTATCCTCTCACTACTAGCAGTTTGTTCCCATGCCTGTGTTTTCTCGGAAACTAGGCTTAATCCAAATCATTTACAGGACATTTATTTGGCTTCTGGGCAGTTTCGCACTTTCCAAACAATTCATGGGATGCTGGTTTTCCTCCTGTTATAGCTGATACATACCAGATCCGTATACTGAAGCCATCCGTGCGTGTGCTACTCTACTAGACGGATTGTTACCTACCCTTCATCAAGCTTTATCACACCTACTTTTCTGTCTTTTTGGCATACTGACCATACTGGCACACCTCAGGCCTTGGTAGTTAGGGTATCGCATTTCCAAGTGAAGACTCTGACTACAAATATATATTATATTTTTTGGGTTACACTTTAATCTGTATTGCAAATATCTATAGTAAGGGTTTCCACCGTCCCTGCTAAGTTATATTTTTTATGCTTTATTTTCAGTTTGATGTGTATTATATGTGACGTTACATATCATTAGAGAATTCCACCATTATTAAGTTATTGATTAGTAAGGGAGAGCATGCCGATGTTTACTTGTGCCAGATGCCGATGTTTACTTGTGCCAGATGCCGATGTAAAGCAGCATGTCCTGGCTCTCTTTCTGTGTTGCGGCTAGGGATGTGCTCAGATACACCATGCAAGCACTGAATGCTGTTAGAAAGTTGTCAACGCTGCAGGTGGCGGAATATTTCTAATACTGAATTGCAGCAGAATACAGTGGTTAAAATATATAATTATGGGCATGTATCTACAGTTTAGTAATGAATAAATAAAGCATGCAAGGACAATATGTTTATCTCCTGTTGTGGCTGGAGGGCGAGAGAGGGCATGTGAAGATAGCAGCCACAGCCAGTAATAGAAAACCTAGGAGGAGGGAGAATTCAATATTTAATGAAAATAGACTACATAGAATGAACTAAACATTTGCACATGCATGCTTTACATTTCTAAGATTGTTACAACTGTGTGCTCAGCAGTGTGGCTGGAAAATGAGGGGGCGTGATTTAGGTTAAAGTGGGTTTGTACACACTTAACATGTACAGGCCTAGTGTACCCGCCCACATTCACTGCAATTCCTAAAGGTTCCTGGGAAATGTAGTTATTTTTGCTCTAGAGAAAGGACGAGAGGATATGATGTAATCATTGCTTTAACACCTCCTCCTTGGCAGAACAGATGCAGTTGAATTAGAGGTGACTTCCTGAAAATTCAGTTAGACTTTTCTCTTCCATGTTAAAGAATTTCACAAATATATTACCTGTTTAGTGTTTTGTGTAGAGGGTGTACTAATGGGGGATTTTTTTGCCTATCCCAGAGTTCTTCTTTAAACCTTCGTATCCTTTACAGCCAAGGAAGCTGCTTCTTCTTAATCTGCAATGGCCATGGTGCCGCACATATGATCAGATATAACACCAGCCATTTGAGGTTTGATAGTTTGGTTGAGGACACAAGCAAATGTGTCAGTTAGCAAACCTGGCATTCCAAGAATTTATCTGTTTTCTGAAATTGTTAAATCGATGGGTTTAGTTCTCCTTTGCGATTTGTTGCTGTTCAGGAGCTCTGGGCAAATGGCAGCCTCCAGCAAGAAGAAACAGGAGCAATGCTGGAGGCAATTTACAGCACACACTATTTTTGGTAGTATAATTATTAATGTGGAATGTAGGTTCCTTGCTAAAGGACATTATTTTTTTTAGCAGGTTATTATGGGTAAAGTCCCACTTTAACCACTTACGGATCGCCCGCAGTCATTATACGTCGGCACTTTGAAAAGGAATATCATTGGAATATCAGCTAGCTGCCATAATCCCGGTATCCTCTTCTTCAGCGGGCGGTCTGCTTTCAGATAAAAGTGGTCTCTGCGGCGGATTCACAGCGAGATCACTTTTATTGGCAGCGGGAGAGGGCACTCCCCGCGATTTGGTGCCCTCCGCCGCTATCCGGGGGCCGCCAGCAGCGGCGGAGGCAAACGCGTCTGCTCTCCTCTTGGGTATAGAGCTAAGTGAGGGGAAGATGGCCTCCACCCGACTCCATACCATTGCAGGACAGAAGCCACGGTCAAAAAAAGCTCTTAAAAGCAACTTTTTTTTTTTTTTTACTAACAACATTTTTTTTTTTTTTTTTATTGCATTTTAGTGTAAATATGAGATCTGAGGTCTTTTTGACCCCAGATCTCATATTTAAGAGGTCCTGTCATGCTTTTTTTCTATTATAAGAGATGTTTACATTCCTTGTAACAGGAATAAAAGTGACACTTTTTTTTTTTTTTTAAAAGAACAGTATAAAAATAAATAAAAAAGGTAAAATAAATAAGAAAAAAATAAATAGATCTTTAAACGTGTCTCGTCCTGCCGAGCTTGCGCACAGAAGCTAACTCATACGTGAGTAGCTCCCACATATGAAAACGGTGATCAAACCACACTTGAGGTATTTTCACCCTCCTAAATAAACAAACAATTTTGCTTAACCACTTCCAGCCAAAGAACGTCATTTGACTTTCAGTGGGGATATCTGAATGATGCCTGCATCTACAGGCATTGTTCAGGTATCATCTTTTAGAGCTGGCGATTCTGTGCACCGTAAGAACAATCATAGGGGCAGTTCCACCACTTGATCGTTCTTACAGGAGACGGGAGGGGACATACCCCCCTCCCGCTGCCCTCCGGTGCTTCTCCGAGCTCTCCCGTGCCATCGGGGACCCGCAGAAAGGTCACCAGTCATCTCTATGAACGCTGGAGGCCCGGGCGCGCCATTATGACGTCTGAGCTGCAGTTGTAAACTAAGCCGCAACCGCAGCTAGAAAGCATGGGATAGTAATTTTTTTTGATCTCATGCTTTCCAGCCTGGAGGAGAGATTTGGGGTCTTATAAACCCCATATCTCTCCAAAAAAAGGACCTGTCACACACTATTCCTATTACAAGGGATGTTTACATTCCTTGTAATAGGAATAAAAGTGATCAAAAAATAATAATTTAAAGAGAAAGTGTAAAAAAAAAAAATCTATGGGGAAGTCTTTTCAGAGTCCAAACCGCTTTGTTTCCTTGACTGCTGTCACCTTCATACTCACCCATTTGTGATCCAAATCCACATATATGACAAGTATACAATAAGTGTTTCTTTGCTAAACATTCCATGAATGAACTTCCTTCTTCCTTTTCATCTCATTTTTGGCTAACGTTTAATGCCTGAATGAAAATCAGATAAACCATACAAAGCACTTGCACTTTTTTCTCAAACGTAGTCAAAAAACTCTCAACATAAAGAAGCTGTGTATATGCAGGCCAATTACTTTTTTCATTTTATAGAACCAGTAAAGTGTGTATATACATTTTTTCTGGTCAAGTGTAGCCTTTAATCACCAAGCACACCTTTTTGAGTAGATTCGTTTGTATGGGATGGATGAGATTTGTGTATGGCTGACTGTGGTGGACACCCGTGTCTCATTAGGACTTTCTTTGTCTTAATTTTAATTAACTGTGTTGGAGGAGGGTATTTATATTTATTTATAATTTTTTCAAGTTAATTAATATATGGTGGATATTCAATAAAGATTATTAGTCCTTAAACCGGTGTATTCTCTTTGAATATCTTTTGGAATCTTTCCCGATTTTTGTGTATATGCCCTTATATTCAGAGGATTTAAATCCTGGAGGTCTAAGTTCCACTATTTCCAGGTGACGGTATCTATAGACTATGATATAGGTTGTTACATTCAGTGATGTAAATGTACTATTACACACATCTCTGATACCTATCTTACCAGGACTATTTTGGATGAGCATTAGTTTCCTTTTTTTCCACCTTTTTTTCTCCCAACTCCCGACAGCATCTCTGGAGCTCAGCCACGGTGATCTTTGGGTTCTTCTTTATCTCTCTCACCAAGGCTCTTCTCCCCCGATAGTGCAGTTTGGCCAGACGGCCAGCTCTAGGAAGGGTTCTGGTTGTCCCAAACGTCTTCCATTTAAGGATTATGGAGGCCACTGTGCTCTTAGGAACCTTAAGTGCAGCAGAAATTTTTTTGTAACCTTGGCCAGATCTGTGCCCTGCCACAATTCTGTCTCTTCAGGCAGTTCCTTTGACCTCATGGTTCTCATTTGCTCTGACATGCATGGTGAGCTGAAAGGTCTTACATAGACAGGCGTGTGTGGCTTTCCTAATCAAGTCCAATCAGTATAATCAAACACAGCTGGACTTAAATGAAGGTGTAGAACCATCTGAAGGATGATCAGAAGAAATGGACAGCACCTGAGTTAAATATATGAGTGTCACAGCAAAGGGTCTGAATACTTAGGACCATGTGATATTTCAGTTTTTCTTTTTTAATAAATCTGCAAAAATGTCAACAATTCTGTGTTTTTCTGTCAATATGGGGTCCTGTGTGTACATTAATGAGGAAAAAAAATGAACTTAAATGATTTTAGCAAATGGCTGCATTATAACAGAGTGAAAAATTTAAGGGGGTCTGAATACTTTCCGTCCCCACTGTACCAAAACTGGAGAGCGCGAAATACGATGCAGGCCCGCATAGCCTTTCAACCTCAGCCCGCCCAACCAAGCCCCAACAAAACCATACACAGCTGCACCACACCCCACACTCTCCAGTTGTAGCTAAACCCCCCCCAGAGTGCAAAATCTGATACAGCCCTGCATAGCAACCAATCAGCTTGCAGGTCTTATTCTCAGCCGACCAGCCACAATGTACAGCTGCACCAGACCTTGCACTCCCCAGCCCCATCAAACCAACCCCAAACTTTCTTGTCATTTTTTCTTCTATGGTCCCTCTTGCTGGACCTGTGTTTTTTGTGAACGAAGAGGGAGGCAGAGGCATGATACCAATGTCTGTGGCTTAATGGATGTGCAGCAGGGAGCACTAAAGGAACGTTTCAGACAGAAGAAGGGGCCATAAGACCGCTAAAGCACTAAAAAGGTGAACAAACCCCCTTGAAGATTCAAAATCATACATGTATCAGGAGGAATAAGATGAAGTCACCACCTGAATAAAGAGGATGTCTGCTAGCTAGAGCTGCACAATTAATCGTTAAAAAAATCGTGATCTCGAGTCACCCCTTCTGATGATCTGTCCTGCAGAGTTTGCCGATTCTTTCATATAAACAAGTGGAGAGATTATCTGCTCACTCAGCTGTCAAAAGAAAGCATCTGGGTAGTCCCCAAGTTTAGAAACATTGTAACTAACTTCCTTCTTAGATCAAAGGGATAGAACTTCTGTGTAAACAAATGGGCAATCTGACAAGTTTTAAACAAGGGTAAATGCAGGAAGTTTAACCACTTAAAGTCTAAATCTTTTTCAGACACTTCTTTCTTAATTTAAAATCAAAATTTTTTGCTAAAAAAAAAACATGTCACACTGTATTTGCCCAGCAGTCTTTCAAATGCAATTTTTGGGGAAAAATACACTTCAATAAATTAAAAAAAACAAAAAACGAAACAGTAAAGTTAGCAATTTTTTTGTTTCAATGTGAAAGATGATGTTACGCCGCAAGAATCGCGAGAGAATTGTGATCTATCCTCTAAGCAAAAAAATCGTGGTTCTCATTTTAGCCAGCCAGAATCGTGCAGCTCTACTGCTAGCACCAGCGGACTCCACAAGTAATCTGATGTGCTGTGTATAGAGTGAGAAGGTCTCATCCTAGAACACAACCAGCTCCCCCGACTTGTCAGATGGTGAAGGCCCCTAAGCCTATGTAATCACTGCCCTGCAGATTATAAGTATCTGCATTCAGTTCAGCATTGCATCAGATGTCTTTTTGATACAAGATTCATAAATGGCTCCCATTACTCAGATCATCCCATCTTACCCCTCTGGATCCAGGTTCATTTTACAGACTAGAATCAAAAGCTTTCATTTTTTAATGAAGTGTGGCATTTTACTGTCCCAACCACCAATCCTGTGATATCGTCTCAAAACATGTGATTACATCTAATTATTTGTTGTCTTGATCCACCAACAGTGAACATTTTCCAGAAGCAAAGTCGATTATAAAAAAAAAGTGTAAAGAACGGTACTTTAGCTTTAAGTGAGCAAAGTGAGGAAATTGTCCTAAACCACAATTCTCTTGCATAGGGGACATCAAACATGCTTGGTCGTTGCATTCAATGTGGCAACCTAATGTACACTCCTTTAAGTGATCAACACCACACAACAATGAAATAAACAAACAATGAACTCAAACTGAATAAGAAAACACAAAAATATTTACAAAAGTAGGAGGAAAAGTCTGAACCAGATAAAAAAGTGAACATTAAGATGCACAACCAACAAAACAGAGAAAAAGAAAAACTCATCCCGCTGAACCAAAAACCGACAATGGTCATACAATTGGAAGTACTTCAATATTAGTACCTAAATGTGGTGCTGTTGCTGTAGCTATAGAAACTAGGCATGCAGAGAAAAGAAAGAAAGGATTTCTACCAGGATTCGGGAAGTAGCTACTTCCGCAACAGAAAATCTAGGTCAAAATTGGTTCTACTAAAAAATACAAAATTTATTAAATTCAATAATGCAGATCAAAGCACAAAGTCCAAAGCTTTTTAGATACCAATGATATAAAGGTGTATACAACTTCATGCATCATACTTTTCAGGTACCCTCCATAGGAGGGATCACCCAATAAGAAATCAATGCTTAAGACACACAGAAAGTGAGAACAACAAATATACACACAAATAAACAAAAACCCCCCACACACAAACAGAAAGTCCGGACACCAGCCTTTTTATTAGAATAATATACTAAAGTGCTGAAATGGATAATTTGAATGTGACTAACCAATACTCCAAAACTATATATACCAAAAAAATAGTGACCGGAAGACAACCAAATAATTAAAGCTGCAAAACTTGAGAGTGTTCAGACACCTACAGTGAATAATAAAGCAAAAAAGTGTTTTGCGCTAAAATTAACCTTTCAATCAATATTAAATCCTGTGTGGATACTTAATAAATCAATTCCTCCTTAATACCGGTGAAAAGTGAATTAGATGCATATGGAAAAATAAATAAATATTATATATAGGTGAATACAATATGGTATGGTCAAAGAACAACAAATAGCCACTAGATCAATCAAACTGCTGCACCGATAAATAATTCACAGGTTCCCACCTGTAAATATGGGTGGCTACTGGATATAGCGTCCAATAATTAGTCTATTCAAAGAAACTTCTCTTGTAAAGATGTTACAGCTTCATACGATGTACTGATAGCCGTTCTAAATTGCAAAAGGATTGCATGCTGCAATTGTGTAGGCTGCTGAATAAAAAGTCCCATATATGACAATACTGGGTCTGTGTACAAAGTTCCCTTCTATTCCTAAATGAGGTTTAGAGAACGTTTGGATGATCACTCTCAATTACAAGTGATTACATGTAATAAAGAAGAAAATGAAAAACATCATTGCGCAATGAACGAAATGTGGGTTATTTTTAGAAAATCTTCACTAGAAGCACTCACATGAGCCTAGATGGTTCGTGCGTGCAAAGAAACAATCAGCCGCTTGGGGCGCGGTGAGTCCTCAAACCGCCGCTATCGAGCTGTGGAACAGCCTCGATGCTGTACGTCACTGACTCCTCCTACGCTTTGCGTCACTTGACACATGACTTTTTCAAGGTTAGTCATGTGACGCTTGAGTCTCCATTTATATGGCAATCTTGGCGTCACCGTTACTATAGAGACAGCGGTATATCATCGGATCATTTTGTTTTTGCACCAAGCATTTGGTAATGGTAATATATATATATATATGTATATAAACTTTATTTGACAATATATTTAGGATTAAAATCTTTCATAAAAACTAATACATGGTTATAAGAACTTAATATAAAACAAGGTAATAGCTTCTATTTCACATCCTCCCTCTAGTGGTGGCTGGTAAAATAACTACACGGAAAAAGCTTCTATTCCACATCCTCCCTCTGGTGGTGGATGGTTTAATAAATCTACTGAGAAAATAATCAGATGGTGGACTCTAACATATTCCTACTCAGAGCCAACCATGAGTATCCAGAAATGATGATCACTAAAAATCATACAATAAAAACTAAGACCACCAAATTCCAACCAATGCAAAATAAAACCAATCATAGTTAACACCAAATAGAATAAAATGGAGTACAAGACTCCCTCTAGTGGTAAATTGCCAATATTACATTTGTCACCAAATACTACTTCAATGACAACGTAATAGATGAGAGAAAAAATATTTAAAAAAAAAAGAGCGAAAACCACTAATATACACTTCCTGATCAGGTTAACCTAGAATACTGACATGGTGATGATGTTACCTAGATTGACAGAGGCATATTGAATAATTTAAATAATACAATATTAAAAAGAATTAAAATGTGAAATATTTTTTTTTTAAATAGAGTAATGAAGTCTGCAAGAGATAGCATAAGAACTAATAAGTAATCTGATATAAAACAATTTTAATCTAAAATCTATGTTCAACCCCCCTAGGCGCCAACGTACACATCTCAAAAATCCACCTGGATTCGCTTTTGCTTAATTCTCTAATTTTGTTAGATCCTCTCCAGTGTGGTTGATATCTATCAATAGCCCAGAATTTTAGGCCTGTGGGATCTTTGTTGTGGTGAGTTGCGAAGTGTCTAGAGACACTATGCTTTGGGAAACCGTTCTTAATATTCTGTATATGTTCTCTAATACGTTTCTACAATGGGAGTTTTGTTCTAGCAACATACTGCAGAGAACGTGCACATTGCAGTACATATACAAATCCCTCAGTTCTACAGGAAATAAAATTCTTTAATTACGTATTCCTTTTTGGTACTTGTAGATCCAAATTTGGTACACTTTTGTCCATTAAAATTAGTGTTTTTACATGCAAAACATCTCTTACAGGGATAGAATCCCTTGCCCTGAAAAAAGGTAAGTCCTATTGGTTTTTTTGGGAGTTCTGGAGCATTTTTTACTACTATACCTCTCAGGGTGGGTGCCCGTCTGTAAATAAAAAATGGATTTTTAATACAGCTTACCTGTAAAATCCTTTTCTTGAAGTACATCACGGGACACAGAGCACCATAATAATGACTAATTGGGTTATACGCTGCCTTTAGGTGATTGGACACTGGCAACCAATAGTAAGACGGTTCCTCCCATATAACCCCTCCTATACAGGAAAAAAGGAAGGTAGAATGATGTCCTGATTCAAATGAAATTTGAACTACCTTTGGTAAAAAATCCGGACGAGGGCGCATGACCACTCTGTCCTGATGAAGAATCAAAAAAGGTTCTTTGCAAGAAAGGGCGGCCAGAACTCTTCCAATGGTATACCTACGAGGGTTCCACTTCCTTTTCTCACACCAAGAAATGTGTGACTTCCAGACTCTATAATAGATAGCTCTAGAAACTGACTTTCTAGCGTTTATGAGAGTAGACAAGACTGAACCCAGAATACCACGGTCTTTCAATATTCTGGTCTCAATAGCCATGCCATCAAATTCAGCAACCGTAAAGAAGGATGGAATATCGATCCTTGAGACAACAGGACTGGACGGCACGGAAGGACCAATGGGTTCCCTACTGCCTCGTGGTTGATATAGGCCACTACCGTGGAGTTGTCGGACTGGACTCAGACAGGGAGACCCCGTAACCTGGACGTCCAGAAGCGCAGAGCCAGACGAGCTGCCCGAATCTCCAATAGATTGATGGGCAAGGTCCTTTCTGCCTGGGACCATATTCCCTGGACAGACGCCTCCTCCAGGACTGCTCCCCAGCCGAGACGACTGGCGTCTGTAGTTACTACTCTCCAGGCTGCTGGTGGAAAAGATTTTCCTTTTCTCAAATTGCTGCTTTCTAACCACCAAGAGAGGCTCCATTGTACCTGTGGGGATAGAACCATAGGATGATCTAAGGTTCGAGCAGACCTGTTCCCAGGCTTCCAGAATGCTGTTCTAGAACACCCTGGAGTGGAACTATGCATATGGAATTGCGTTGAAGGGAGACACTATTTTTCCCAGCAACCTCATGCACAGCCGAATAGAAGGCCTTGGTTCTTTTTTCACCTTCTGGACAAGTTCCACTATGGAAACGACCCTTAAGGGAGGTAAAAACACCCTTTCTTAGGCGGTGTCCAAGACCAGACCCAGATATACCAAGGCTTGGGTTGGACAAAGGGTTGACTTGTTCACATTTAGAATCCAAACTAGGTGTTGTAATACCCGCACTGTTCTTGACACGTTTTGGATCAGGATGGGGCAAGAGCAATCCCTCAGGAGAAGATCATCCAGATAACCTACCACGGAGATCTTCTGGGACCTTAGAGATGCCAATACCGAGGCCAGAATCTTTGTGAAAACCCTGGGGGCCGTGGCTAGACCGAATGGCAGTGCCACGAATTGAAAATGACGGCCCTCTACTGCGAAACGCAGAAACCTTTGATGTGGACCAAAGATCGGTACATGAAGGTATGCGTCCATGATATCTATGGACGCTAAATAATCTTCTTTTCTCAGAGATTTTATTATTGAACGAACCGACTCCATACGGAAGGACTGGACGTTTACAAAGAGGTTGAGAGCCTTGAGGTCCAAAATGGGCCTTACTTCCCTATTTGGTTTCGGCAGGGTAAAAAGGTTTGAGTAAAACCCCTGGAATCTTTCTTCGTGCGGAACCTTGACAATTACCCCCTGCTTCAGCAGATGCTGCAAGGCTAGGAATAGGCATTCTTGGGACCCTTGAGTACAGAAAACGGTTTGGAGGGATTTCCCGGAACTCTATTCTGTAACCCTGTGTTATAGTGGAAATAACCCATCTGTCTTGGACCAGATCTTCCCATGCATCCAAAAGCAGCCGAAGCCTGCCCCCCACCCGTGAGAGCGGGGGCGTCCCTTCACAAGGTTGACTTGGAGTTGGACTTGGCTGGCTTTTGGTTCCAGGGCTTCCTCTGACCCTGAGGTTTTTTAAAACCAGACGGCTAAGGCCGTCGATACCGCTTGGGGGAAGAAGCACTAGGTCCTGGAGCATTGAGAATTTTATAAGAGGGTTGCTTACCTCTCCTTTTATTAGGGAGGAGGGCACTCTTTCCTCCAGAGATCTTTTGGATATATTTATCCAGATCTTCGTCAAACAAGCGTTCTCCATGGAATGGAAGGAAAAGCTGCAAGTAGCCTCTTGCATGGCGTCTCAGCAGACCAGTTCTTTAGCCACAAAACCCTGCGCATATGTACGGACAGTAACGCAAAACGAGACCTCTGCTGGATTGAGTCTTTCAATGCGTCCACTGCAAAACATAAAGCATGAGGAAGCTCCGACAATTCCTCGGGAGGTTCCTCCTGACAAGGCAGGTTTTTTATTAACCTTTTAAAACTGTCTTTTAGGGGTTGGCAAATCCCAATAGCTGCAACTGCTGGCTGAATTGCTGCACCAGCCACCGCAAAGGAGGCTTTTAATAAGGACTCTAGCTTTTTAATCGGCCGGATCCTTAAATACCTGGGCATTATCCACTGGGCAGGTTAAACTCTTATTCACTGAAGAAATGGCGGCATCCACCAAAGGTGTACCCCATCTCTTCCTGAACTTTTCCTCCATAGGATATAAGATAGAAAGCCTTTTTGGAGGCAAGTATATCCTGTCAGGATGATCCCAGTCTGCGTAGATCACCTGCTCCAATAATGGATGCAAAGGGAACACTTGGGGACCTTGCTGAGGTCGCAAGGATCCCGAAGTAGAACAGGAGAGTCCAGACTCCTGAACCGGGGGTAACTTAAACCCAACTCGTACCATCTCAGTCAGAGATTGGATAAACAATTTCTGGGAATGGGAGGATGAAATTGGCTCCTCTGAACCAGAGTCCTCAGCTGAGGATTCTTAAGCCTCTCCTTCTTCCTGGTCTTTTATGGCCACCTCCTCCAAATCCTCTGCCCACTCTGGTTCCAGATCACCTGGACCCATCTGGCTATAAGAGTCCTGGTGCTCTGGTGATTCTCCACTTGGCCCGGGCTCAGGGGAGGGCGATCTATTACGCTTCTTCCCTCCCTGTGTTACAGAAGCAATCAAGCCAGCTATTTTGCCTTCAAGGCCTGCTAATGAAGATGCTAAATCATCCTTTGTAACATAAGCCGAGGCAGGAATATTGGTAGTGGTCACTATGCCTGACAAATGCAATAGCTCACCCAAGCCAGATGCCGCAGGTCTTTCAGGGGAGACTGAGGCTGCATCAGCATAGGGCTGGTCTCCTGTTTTCAAGGAAGGCACTCTTACCTCTGTGCTTGCCCTGCTCCCTGTACCTCGTTTTCTGGAAGACATTGCTTACATAGGAGGAAAAAGTACTCCCCACAAGCTGAAACCAGCGTTTAACCTATTGCAACTGTGTCCAAAAACCTCTAGACTCACATGCCCAAGTATCGCCCTGTGTTGTCCCAGCACACACCAGGAGCTCCAGCTCCTTATAAAGCCTAACCTGGCAGTGGACTGAGCGCATGTGCCCTCCCGCGTGACCAGCGGCATGCACGCCGCACCTGTCATGCCCAGACGCACGCCGTGCATCTGTGATGCGCACAGCAGATGCGCACACCAATGGCGCGCATGCCAGGAGCGCACGCGCGCAATGGCGGCACGCACGTGGTGCATGCGCACGGCCACCATAAGTGCGCGCCATACCTGGCCATCTGTAATTTACAGACACAAGCAAAGGTTTTTTCAGTGGAACAGAGGGAATATATATATATATATATATATATATATATATATATATATAAATAAATAAATTAAAAAATTCCCAAAGGGAGTACTCAATATCCCAAGCAGCAGGGCCTGTTTTACCAGGCCCAATCTTCCCCCATCACGGCGGGTAGCGCCTCTGAAGACCTTCAAGGACCGGGTCCCCCATTCTTTGGGGGCCACAACCTTGGACCTGTAAGGCACCCTTCTGGTTTTCCTTGGGCAAGTTATGACCAGGAATACAAACTTAACAAGGGTCCAGCGCCATATAGGACACATTACAAGCAAAACCTCGCTCTTGAACCGAGGCTCGGGTACCATCCTCTTTAGCTTTCTTATGCCATCCGAATGGATCCAATTATAACATCCTCACTGGGACATTATTTGAAGAATTTTGAAGAGCTTCAACAGCCATGACCATCACCTTCAAAACACTGGCTAAAAAAACTGAGGTATTTCCTGTATAGGAGGGGTTATATGGGAGGAACCATCTTACTATTGGTTGCCAGTGTCCAATCACCTAAAGGTAGCGTATAACCCAATTAGTCATTATTATGGTGCTCTGTGTCCCGTGATGTACGATAAAGAAATGGGGTTTTTCAGGTAGAATATTCTGAAGCATTTTATCAGCTTTAAGGAGAGGCCAATATTTTTTGATATTTTCCACCTGTCTGTGTTGGACACTATAATTCATTATTAATGGAATATCCATTTGTTGTTTTTGATTTTTTTGTTTATCTTGAATTAGTACATCTTGTGGCATTTGGTACACTTCCTGTATTTTATCTTCAATAAACTCCTTGTTGTACCCTTTTGCTAAAAAATTCTCTCCTATCCACTTCGCCTGTTCCAGATATTCATCATTATCCATGCAATTCCTTCTAAGCCTAATCATCTAGCCTTTGGGAATATTTAGAAGCCAGGGTACATGATGGCAACTATCAACCGCTATATAGCTGTTTCTTTCTACCGGTTTAAAGAAGGTCTTTGTACTAATGACACCTTTCACAACCTTTATTTGCAAATCAATAAAATTGACAACCTTATCACTAATCTCATAGGCGAGTTTAATGTTCCTTTGATTATCATTAAGCCAGTCAAAGAATTGAATCAAACTCTCCTTATCTCCTTCCCATATTATGATGCAATCATCAATGAACCTCCTGTATATGTTCATATTTTCAGGTATATTGGAAAAAATGGATTGATCCTCCCAATTCGCCATAAAAATGTTGGCAACACTGGGTGCATATTTGGCGCCCATTGCAATACCGTTCAATTGCCTATAGTAATCTCCATTGTGCCAAAAATAATTATGTTGCATCCCAAAGGCTAAACACCACAAAATGAATCTTCTCTGTTTGGAGACGATGTTACCAAAATTCTTCATGGCCCACGTCGAAGCTTGAATTGCATCATCATGGTCTATTATTGTGTACAGTGATGAAACATCTGCAGTTGCTATCCAGTATTTATGTTGTGGTCTTAATTCGAGATTACTCAGAATTTGAATCAGATGTTTGGTGTCCCTTAAATATGCCTTCGTATTTGGTAATTATCAAAATATTCTCCCAGCCTTGCATTTATGGATTGGATATCATTAGTTATAGGTCTTCCCGGTGGTTCCGTCTGGTTTTTGTGTATTTTTGGTACTGTATAAATAATAGGTACTTTGCATGTATCCGGTATGAGATATTTTGCTTCCTTTTTTGTTAAGATTTTTTTAAAACTGCCTTTTAGTAGCAAATCTGCCAGTTCATTTTTATATTCTTTTGTAGGGTTCCACTTTAATTTTATGTACGTATTAGTATCCCTCAATTGATCTAACAGTTCTTTGTTATAATATTCTTTAGATAATACAACTATTGCCCCCCCTTTGTTCGCTGGTCTGATTACAACTTGTTTATTTTCTTCTAATGCCCCGTACACACGGTCGGATTTTCCGACATGGAAAATGTGTGATAGGACCTAATTGTCGGAAATTCCGACCGTGTGTGGGCTCCATCACACATTTTCCATCGGAATTTCCGACACACAAAGTTTGAGAGCTTGCTATAAAATTTTCCGACAACAAAAGCCGTTGTCGGAAATTCCGATCGTGTGTACACAAATCCGACGCACAAAGTGCCACGCATGCTCGGAGTAAATTAAAAGATGAAAGCTATTGGCTAGTGCCCTGTTTATAGTCCCGACGTACATGTTTTACGTCACCGCGTTCAGAACGATCAGATTTTCCGACAACTTTGTGTGACCGTATGTATGCAATACAAGTTTGAGCCAACATCCGTCGGAAAAAATCAATGGATTTTGTTGTCGCAATGTCCGATCAATGTCCGATCGGTGTATGGGGCATTACTGTTTTATTCCTGTTTTTATGCTCTGGGGTTCATTCATTTTTCTAATTTTTAATCGGTCCAAATCCTGATTAACCATTCTCCCAAATACTTCAATATGTTCGTTATTATGGACAGGTGGATTGAAAAATGATTTGTTCCTAAGATTGCTATGCATAATCCTTCCTGGGGTTTCCATCTTTGCAGCTTGATTAGTGGGAGACTTATTTAGCATATATTTCTTAATGTTGAGTTTGCTGATATACTTCTGTATATCTACATACATATCAAATTTGTTTAGGTTCCGTTTTGGGGCATATTTCAATCCTTTATCCAATGTTATTAGCCTTGTTCCCTGTTAGTTCATCTTGTTCCTTGTTAGAATCCTCCTCTGCATCCCCTTTTTTTTCTGGGTGTCATGGTTATGCAATAGTGTTGTCTATCAGCTTACCTGTTTCCATGTGTTCATCTCTAAAGACCAGCTGACTCTCACCTGACTGCTTTTATTAACTCTCCTCTAGCACGGCTCCACCCCACCTCCTATCAGAGAACTCTATATTAACCTCTGCACTGCAGGCCAGCCCTGCTGATCAACCTTTGTGTGTTTGGCTTCCTGTTCCTGCCTGCCGTGTGCTCTACGTTTGTTTCTGTTACCGACCTTGGCGTGTTCTCTACTATTCCTGTCTGCTCGTGAACCCTGACCTCTGGCGTGTCCCCGACTATCCCTGTTTGCCTGTGACCCTGAACCTTGGCGTGAACTCTGTTGTCCTTGTCTGCTTATGGCCCTGACCTTGGCCTTATTCCTTTACTATCCCTATCCTCCTGTAGCCTACTGTGGGTGTGAGCTGGGGGACACGACCTGGAGCCAGTTGCAGCCCAGTCCATCCTCACCTCTAGAGGCTCTGGTGAAAACCTGCTGGCTCTTAGACTCCACTCCCCAGGGAATCCTACGCTCTAACCCCGGTGGGATCAGTGTTGGTGTCCCAGCGGCCCTGCCTTCCTTACCACCCGGACTCCCATACGCAGCAGTCAGCCGTAGGGTCCACTGCTTTGTGGTGCACTCCTGATCCCAACGGTGTGCATCTGTCACCCAGCCTCTAGGTGACCTGACACTGGGCTTCTTGGTTTTATTGTTCTGTCGTGCCTCGGTGGGGTCCTTTCCCTCCTGCGATAGTCTAAAAAAGAACGCGATTGTTCCTCATCTCTATAATCCCCAAGGGCCTCATATCTGTTATGAGTTTGAATTGGACTTCTCCTAGGATCATAGTTAGATTGATCATAATTTCTCTGATCTCCTTGTGATTGGTACTGCTGATGTTGGTAATGATAATCATCTCTTCTACCACTTCTATCATAGTTTTGATGCTGATAGTTAACCTGATTTCCATAATTACCCAAATTTCCATAATGGTTATATGGTGAAATATAGGGTTTACGATTCCCCCCATTGCCATTATTTTTCCAATATGGTCTTCTGGGTGACTTGTTCTTATTTTTATTCCTCCACCAGGGCTTCAGGGTTCTTGGTTCATTACCTCCCCTATAAATTCTCTCTTGATCATTTGTAGTCTCCCTGTTCTGTCTTGATGGATTTGGAGACCTAGACCTTCTTTCCGGGGTTCTTGCTCTTCTTTCAGGGGTTATAAACCTATTATCCCTTCTCGGGGTGACAATCCTTACCTCGCTTTCAGGAGATGAGGTAGTAGATCCCGTTTTGCCTTGCTTTATTTTAATTGCCAGTTGAACACTTGTTCCAATTGATAATCATTAGTGTCCCTAAGATATTTCCTTTTCTTTCTTTGCTTTAATTCTATGTCTTTTTGTTCTAATACCTTATTAAGCTGTGTAGTAAGGGTAACAAATTAAGCTGATTCTTTATGTTTCCAGTACTATTTTGCAATCAGAGATTCATTGATTAATCCTGGCTAGCTTTCTTTGTTTCCTTTTTAACACAAACTGTACTACTTGCAAACCCTTTTCATTAAAAAATTGATACCCATCATATATGGCCTCCTGATCTACTAAGCCATCATTTATAGGCACATCCCACCTTAATCTACTGGGTACTATGCTCTCCTTGATATATTGCTCATGAGTGGCTATATCCCACCACAAACTGACCTTTTTTTCCATTAAATGACCAAACCGTCTAAAATTAGTGTCTAAATCTCCTGTCTCCGTGCTGTGTTTATTAGAAAATATGTCCTTGAGATCTACCGTGCGTTTTTCTATAAATTCAAATATTTCCATAACTGCTGCTTAAGTGGGAATAACTGAGAATAGAGTGAAAAATTAGAATAATATACTAAAGCGCTGAAATGGATAATTTGAATGTGACTAACCAATTCTCCAAAACTATAAATACCAAAAAAAAAAAAAAAAAAGTGACCGGAAGACAACCAAATAATTAAAGCTGCAAAACTTGACAGTGTTCAGACACCTAGAGTGAATAATAAAGCAAAAAAGTGTATTGCACTAAAATGAACCTTCCAATCAATATTAAATCCCATGTGGATACTTAATAAATCAATTCCTCCTTAATAGCGGTGAAAAGTGAATTAGAAAATATAGAAAAAAAAAAATAAAAATAAATTGGTAAATTGCCAATATTACATTTGTCACCAAATACTACTTCATTGACAATGTAATAGATGAGAGAAAAAATATAAAAAAAAAAAGAGAGAAAACACACCCTCTCATAATAATTACCACTAATATAAATTAGTTATATATAATTTCTAAAAATACCCCGCATTTCGTTCATTGCGCAATGATGTTTTTCATTTTCTTCTTTATTACATGTAATCACTTGTAATTGAGAGCGATCATCCAAACGGTCTCTAAACCTCATATAGCAATAGAAGGGAACTTTGTGCACAGACCCAGTATTGTCATATATGGGACTTTTTATTCAGCAGCCTACACAATTGCAGCATGCAATCCTTTGCAATCTAGAAAAGCTATCACTACATCGTATGAAGCTGTAACATGTTTGCAAGAGAAGTTTCTTTGAATAGACTAATTATTGGACGCTATATCCAGTAGCCACCCATATTTACAGGTGGGAACCTGTAAATTATTTATCGGTGCAGCAATTTGATTGATCTAGTGGCTATTTGTTGTTCTTTGACCATACCATATTGTATTCACCTATATATAATATTTATTTATTTTTCTATATGCATCCAATTCACTTTTCACCGCTATTAAGGAGGAATTGATTTATTAAGTATCCACACGGGATTTACCGTATATACTCGAGTATAAGTCGTTCCGAGTATAAGTCGAGGCCCTAATTTACCACAAAAAAAAAAAATGGGAAAAACTTATTGACCCGAGTATAAGACGAGGGTGAGAAATGCACAGCTACTGTAAGTGGAAAAGAGGGTCAACAATGCCCATTTGCAGCATCACTGTGCCCATTTGCATGCCTCACTGTGCCCATTTGCAGCCATAGGTCCCCTGAACTTCAAACTCAGTAGTTAAGGGTTCCTAGATGCCCCCTAGCTGCAGCCAAAATTTGGGGTCTTTGAACCCAAAGGGTCCCGAAATGACATTGCTGCAGATGGACACAGTTGACCGAATTTGGGGCCCCGTATCTCAGGGCCACTTAGTGCTAAGAACCCCAAATTTGGAGTGCAAACCCAGTGAAACTAGCATCATAAAATTTCCAAAGCTGGGGTTTCTATCACTAAGTGGCCCCGGGATACAGGGCCCCAAAATCAGTTCAGAAAATGTCAAGCACTTTTCTGCAGCAGAGAATGACATTTTCCAAACCGATTTTGGGGCCCCGTATCTCAGGGCCACTTGGTGCTAGGAACCCCAGCTTTGGATATGTTATGGAACCAGTTCCACTTGGTTTGCACACCAAATTTGGGGTTCCTAGCACCAGGTGGCCCTGAGATACGGGGCCCCAAAGTCGGTTTGGAAAATGAAATTTTTTGCTGCAGAAAAGTGCTTGACTCGAGTATAAGTCGAGGGAGGCACTTTTAGCACAAAAAAATGTGCTGAAAAATTCGACTTATACTCGAGTATATACGGTAATATTAATTGGAAGGTTAATTTTAGCGCAATACACTTTTTTGCTTTACCAGCCTTTTTATATTCACAGGGAAACTGCCCAGCAAAAAAAAAAAAAAATCGCATAAAGGCAAATATGTTAATATGGTAATGACCATAATCCAAAAAAGAGGGAATATCTTGCAGATTCCCTGTGAATAGCCCCCGGGGGAACGGCTAAAAATACCCCTTAAAACAGAAAAATGTACTTCAATGTGAACATGGCTAGATGGATCTTGCTAACTGGCTTATGGTTTAAAAGCTAGCACTGATTTAACCATGGAAGGAAAGTGTCCTTAGATTACCGAACATGATATTCTCAAAATGTCATTAGTGTATTATGGCCAGGAAAACTATAATTGTCCCCGCAGGTTGGCTCTAGATCATTGAGAAATGCCCCTCTAATTGGTGGTCAAATTCACAGGGTAAGGCTAAGCGCAACTGCCGGTTACCAATATTGACTCTAAATAGGATATGAAGAGTAATGTCAAGTAACTAGGAGTGCAGTCATGATGTATGAGTTATGCAGCAAACAGCTGATGATGGAGGTCAGCAGCTTCAGTGAGTGAATTAATAATTCCCATCTGGGATGATATCAAAAAGTCTGATAACATTGCTGCTGAATAATCAAGGCTTAGTTTCAACATGCGGTCAATTGACCAATGGGTGTCATCCTGTAGTTCAGGGGAGACAGGCTGTGGCGTATGTCAATACTTTACCACCCTGCTGATTGTAGTAGTTGCTGGATCCCTTTCACATTCTCGTATGGACTCAGTCAATTCTGTGACGGTATCTCCATAGCCGCTCTCTACTCGGGGTCCAGTCAGTCCTCACCGCCCGTCATGTTGGACACGCTCAGCGTGTTATGCGGATAGATGTGTGGATGGATGTAAAGCGGACATCTCCAATTTAGTCTCCGATCCCACAATTCAGCTTGGAAGGGGCATAGCGTAAGCTGGCGTCACGTGACCGCTGTGACATCAACACGTTTCGCTAGGTTGATTAGCGTAGCTTCATCTGGACTTAAACATTAAGGTGCACCCAACGTTTTGTGACAATGTGTTACCCAGGGTGAGGGCAGGCTAGGTAGGTATTCTTCCTATTTTTAATGCAATTTGTTTTGCTGGTGATTAAAGTGGTTGTAATCCCTCAATGCATTCTATGCATTAAGGTGAAAAACCTCCTGTAATGCAGCTACAGGCAACCCAAAAAATAAAAAAATAAATAAAAACACTCCCAAAAAAACAAAAAACAAATCCTGGTTCATTAAAGCAGATTAAACACCACAGTGCTTGTGCTGTGTAATTTGCCCCCATCTTAACTGTAAAAAAACAAAAAACAAAAAAACTCCCTGAACCTGCCACTGTTTTTATGCCCTCTCTATATTGACCATGATGACCAGGGCTACTCAGCCCTGACCACCGTGGTCAAAGTGCGTCCCTCCGTCATATGCTGCCCTGCTTTGCCCTCCTCTCTCCCCCACCTCCTGCTATTTAGAACGCTCATTTTTAGAAAGGATTTACATAGCTTGGTATGCCAGCCTCTAATAGAGCAGCTTGCAGTTTTTAATAAATAAGCTTAATAAACACTTTAAGTCAAGGAAATAAGCGAACACAGCTATAACAGTAAGGCCATGTGTAGTCACGTTCTACAATTGGGCCTCCGTAACATGACAGACTTTTGCTTGTCATAATAGGTGTGAAAAGCAGAAACTATTTGCATTTACACATGCTAAAGCTGTAGCCGTGGAAACCAATATATTAAAAAAAAAATTATAAACCCTTCCATGCTGATGGATATAATAAAATTGTGAGAAAATTATATTGCAGAACTGTGAGACAAATAACTTATTCTTCTACCAATAACTAGCAGCTATAACCCATAAAAGACATGATATAAAATAATAATTACATTGCTGATTCAAGAATATAAAATACTCAGTGTGAAAATTCATGGACAATAAATAATTCAATAAATATAGTGATCAAATAAAGTCCTCCAAACAATACATGAAAATATTTTCAAACATAATTCAATTTCAAATGAAGCAATCCAATTTTTTTGTAGAAAAATCTTTGACCCAAGGTGATCACCACCACGAATACAGGAAAACTTACTCACCAAAAGTACGTGCCTATCTCACTACAAGATTAGGCAAACACAGCTTGCAATAATTCCAAAGATCTTCCTAACAGGTGCACTCCACCTAAAGGCTTAAAGAAGAAGTAAACCCTGGTGGGTTTTACTTCCTCTTTATTTCCCTGAAAAGGTAAAGCATAATGGGCTACTATGCATCGCATAGTAGCCCATTATGTGTCAATTACCTGAAACCGAAGCCTGCGATGTCACCGTTGTCCCCACTATCAGGGAGCACCCATCTTCGCCCCTCTTGCTTCCGGGGCTGCGAACTCCAGCTCTGTGACTGCCCGGAGTCACGTCGCGTCAGTCCCACGCATGTGTGCGGGAGCCGCCAGTCACGGCACAACCCCTATTAGAAACGGCACGATGTGCCCTTTCAAAAGTGTGCATGCGCCGATGACATCGGCGCTTGGGTCTTTCGTAAGTATCGCCTAAAACCGTGGAGTTTTAGGAGATATTTCAAGCACCTACAGGTAAGCCCTGATATAGGCTTACCTGTAGGTAAAAGTGGTTGTACAGGGTGTACAACCTCTTTAACCTCCACTGTTGTCCTCTCTCCCTATTAAGTGGTTAGATTTCATAACTAGCATAAAAAACAAAACAAAAAAAAACAAAAACCTGGCTTCCATAGTGTTTGTATTTTAAAAATCCAAATTTGACACAAGTTATCAAGGTACTCACAAAAACTGCTCCAGCATAAGCTTAACCTCTTCAGCCCCAGAAGAATTTACCCCCTTCCTGACCAGACCATTATTTGCGATACGGCACTGCGTCGCTTTAAATGACAATTGCGTGGTCGTGCGACGTTGTACCCAAACAAAATTTATGTACCCTTTATCCTGCAAACAGAGCTTTCTTTTGGTGGTATTTGAAAACCTCTGCGGTTTTTATTTTTTGTGCTATAAACAAAAGAGCGATAATTTTGAAAAAAAAAAACAACAATATTTTTTACTTTTTGCTATAATAAATATCCCAAATAAAAAATTTCTTCATCAGTTTAGTCCAATATGTATTCTACATATTTATGGTAAAAAAAAAAAAAAAAAAAATTGTGCTGCCTGGGCCCAAGAATGAAATGCTGCGCCCCCCCCCCCCCCCAAAAAAAATCACGCCCAACATTCTATATTTTATATCATATATTATCACTAAAATTAAATTAATCAGAAAATCTGATTAAAAATGACAAACAATTCCCTATTTTGTAGACGCTATAACTTTTACGCAAACAAATCAATATACGCTTATTGCAATTTTTTTTAACCAAATAAATGTAGAACACTTATAGGCCTAAACTGATGAAGACATTTTTTGGGGGGATATTTTTTACAGCAAAAAGTAAAATAAAATGTTTTTTTTTTTCAAAATTGTCGCCCTTTTTTTGTTTATAGCGCAAAAAATAAAAAACGCAGGAGGTGATCAAATAGTACGTTATACGACCGCGCAATTGTCAGTTAAAGTATAGCAGTGCCGTATCGCAAAAAATCTCTTGGTCATTAACCACTGGGCACTTAAACCTCCTTCCTAACCAGACCAATTTTCAGCTTTCGGTGCTCTCACATTTTTTTTTTTGAAAAATATTTATTGGGTTTTACAGGATACAAAAGTATAAAACAGAGTACAGAATAGTTATAAAGCAGGTAAACAAACATTCTCCAAGCAGTAAGAGCGTTTTATACTTAAATATAGGTAAGGGGGTGGGGCGGAGCAGTAATTCACATTTACATTTTATCATCGTTAATGAGCAAAGCAGTGCCTGAGAGGCTGACATTTTATACCTTTGTACCTTCAGGAGTGGACGCAACGTTTAGACATAACTAGCTAGAAATCAGATCAATTGGTCTAGTCAAAACAGCAAAACTAAATGATAATACTGGGAACGAATAGAATAAAATAGTGGATGTCAAGGAGCAGTATGGGCTTGCGCACATCTTATGGCGGCTTAAAGGTAGAGGGGTCAGAAGTGTAAGATATTTTGAGGTTGCCAAGGGAATTGGTAAGATCTCTCCTGAGGTACCAATCCGTAAAACAGAATGGGTACATTATATCTTGCATCGTTTGTTGAGTGAATGTGGCTTCCATATACCTTCTCCATCTCTTGAAAAAGCGTGAGGTAGAACAAAAGTTCAGTGTGATGGTCTCTAATCTCTCCAAGTAGAAGAGTGAGGACATGGCTTTCTTGACCGCCGTTAAATTAGGTGGTGTTGCTGAAATCCAGTGAGACATAATAGTTCTGCAAGCAACTAGAAGACATAAATGAGCCCATTGTGGAATATTTTGTGTGTCTGTAGCTGAAAGAGGAAGATGACGGTGGTATACTGAACAAGCATAAGAGACAGTCCTTAGTTATCTGTGTTTTATGGATCTTGTTGACGTAAGCTACCACAGCGTTCCAATAGATAGCGATAGTAGTACAGTCCCAAAGTCGGTGAAGCAGTGTGGGGCGGGGTAAGGAACACCAGGGACATTGAGTTGGCTTGAGTTGGGTCCGCTTTGTTGAAGCGAAACGGGAAGTAGGCCCTGTGGATACTTTTAAATTGCGTCTCCCGCCATGTTTCAGATGTTATGAGTAGGGCTGAAACAAGTAATCGATTAATCGACAACTAATCGATTATGTAATTGCTACTATTTTCATAATCGATTAATCATCCAGTAACATAATGGGGTTAAAAAAGCTAAAATTAGCCCTATATAGTACAAAAAGAGCAAATAATCTCTACTGTAAATATTACTTTCACTGTTGCACAGTAAAAAAACTATTTTTTTTTTTTTTAACTCCATTGTTACTAAATGTCTTAGGCCTGGTTCCCACCTATGTGTTTTTTGGTGCTTTTTGCAGAAATGCACTACAGTTCATTTAACGTTCACATCTATGCTTTTTTCAACTGCTGTGTATTTGGAAAGGGTCGAGGACCTTTTTCAATGCAAAACGGTGCTTTTTTGGTTCAATATACTTCAATGGAGAAGCTGCAGAAAAGCATGTAATATTACAGTTCTGTTTGAAAATCTGCAAAACAGTCTAGAATTTTTTTTTCTTTAAATAAAAAAAAATGATCTGAGTCCAGATTCAACCTCTAATAGTATATAGAGTATATCTCTTCTGTCTGTCATTCTCAGAGAGGATTAAAGATTTTACTCCCTAACCGTATAGTTGGTTATTTATATTTACCCCTGCGTATAAAACATATTTAGGAATAAATTGCCTTTTTTTAAACTTTACATATTAACTAAATTATACACCACACTTTTTTTTAAGGTTATTAATCGATTAATCGAAACAATAATCGGCCAACTGATCGATTATGAAATTAATAATTATTTGGTTGCAGCCCTAGTTATGAGTTTGCGGATATGTCTGTATCCCTCAAGGATTTTCTCCGGCAGCTCGTTGTCACCCAACAATTGAGACATTGCTTTGAAGTAGAGTGTCAATGAAGGACGTTTGAAGGGGATCAGACTCAGACCCACAGCAAGACTAAGTAATCGGTGAGTTGGTGGTAGAAAAAGATGTGTGTTGGTGGTAGTGAGAATTTGTCGTGGTAGATGGATGGTATGTTCATAAGGCCTCTGAGTTTCCATTGGCCAAAAGCTTTATGCAGAGTGGACGGTAGGAACTTGGGATTACCTTGGATTTTTAGGTGGCGGGAGATGTTAGATGGCAGTTTGAGTAGTTTTCTAACTACTAGTTTTCCCTGAGTAGTACACTTGACTTGAGGTGAGGAGGCAAGGAATTAGGATTAGAATTAAGGATGGCTGACAGGACATAGGGGGAGGCCATAGCGCCTTCAAGTGCAAAGTTGGAGTATTTAGATCCTCCAGTCAGCCAATCTAGGCCCTGTCTAAGTAAACAGGCTAGGTTATAAAAACGTATATTGGGTAGTCCTCGCCCTTCGGGAGACATAATTTTTGTAGCGCAATGCGTAGTTTCTTGCGAGACCATATAAAAGCAGTTAAGGCTTTCTGAATATTTTGAACATCGGAGTGTCTCAATAAGAGAGATATGGTCTGCACTGGGTAAAGCAGGCGCGCAAACGACACCATTTTAAAAAGGTGACATCTCCCAAAAAGCGAGAGGGGGAGGGCTCCCCAAGCTTCCAACTCCTTCACAATTTTGGTTATTAAGGAGGGGATAATTGAGTAAATATAAAGAAGAAGGTTCACGTCCTATACGAATACCCAAGTATGTGATATGTTGAGTTGCCAGGGCAAGTGGAGATAGATGGGGAGAAAAGGGAAGGGGGCGGGAGAAAACCCCCTAAAAAAGAAGGTCCGCTCAAGAACAAACTATAGTGAACCTAAATAACTTTATTGTCTCATAATACTTGATAGAACAACTATCCATTAACCATGTGTATTTAAAAAATAGGGCAGGAGTCCTATTATGTGCTGGTGGCCACCACAGACATTACACATACATCCTACATTCATGCACTCACACTCATCTGAATAATGTCACTGAAGACCCGGGTCTGTACAATTTTCGTAGAGTTCCAAACCTAGGATAACTGCATGAATAGTAGACCTTCGGTCCTTCTTAAATAAAGTGCAAGTGCTGATGGTAAGTGAGGATCCCTTCGGATGTAAACCGATGGCCAAATAGACATGTATATGTCAAACCGACAACGTGAAGAGCAAGGGAGTCCTGATTTGAGTGGTAAAAGGATGGCAACTCAAGGAGGGCTAATTCACATTTTATGCATAGAAGATGGACGGAAAATGGCCATAAACAAAGTACCTCCTATGTGTAAGGGTACAGTTTAGCTCACCGTCTGACGTCTTCAATGGAAGGGTGATGGAGCCCAGCAGAGTTGCTAATAACCGCACTGGTGTGGAGTGAAGACACGTTCATGCGGCGTGTTGGTCTGTTGTGGACATGAACTTTTGCTTCCAGATCTTTTCCAGCGGGATGAAAGGTGAGTTGCAGGGTTCAGACGTTTTGGCGTTTCATGCTTAGTTGGTCAGATGATTAGAAGAGACGCTCAGTGTCAGTATCCACCGCAAAAAACTCAACCTGATGTCCGAGATCCGATCGAGATGTTCACATCCAATCAAGGGGGTATCCTCATTGATGTGTGAGGGTCTGTGTGCCACCTGCACATGGGTTAGACGCTTACGCGTTTCGCTTGTTTCCAAGCTTCTTCAGAGCTAATGTGGTACCAGTAGCTGGATGTTTAAATAGCCTTGCGGCTAGTATTCAATTTCCTGTCATTATAGCCAGCACCTGGATACCACAGCCTAACCATAATTGCATTCACCAAAATGTGCCAATCACACTCATGCATACATCTATGTTACGAATTCAGACAAAAAATTGGTGGTAGTGGATACATGGAGGTTCGATCTGATCGGCTTATGTATGTGGTCAGATTTAGATATTCCACTTCCCACCATTATAGATGGTGGTAGAAACGACTTGTCAAGCAACTGCTATCAATGCGTGGCGCCCATAATCAGAAAGTGCTGCGTTTTCAATCTGATCGGTTCGTGTATGGCCATATGATGGACACAGAATAAGATAAAATAAAGATAGGGAGGGACAGTCTGTCATTTCAGTTAAATTACATCACACATATTATATACCATCATCCATACAGGGGACGAAAATATCATTGCAATCGAGCAGACTGATCGATTAATATATGGCCAGATGATAGACGCAAAAGGGGATGAAACAAATGAAATAAAGGAGAGGAACAGACTGTCATTTAATTAAATTACAACTCACATATTGTATATTGTCATCCATGCATAGGACAAAAATAGTTAATGCAAATAAAATTGCAAATAAAAAAGCACATGATAATTGCATACAGAGTAAATCCAAACTGCTCAAGTATACAGTTACATTTAGGTATACAAATATCACTGCCTCTGCATGGGATGGCAAGGTAGCATATTGTGCAGGTTATTGTTGAAATATAGAGCCCATAGTCAAAGAGCGCTGCGACTTCGATCTGATCGGTTAGTGTATAGCCAAATGATTGACACGGACTAAGGTAAGGAAAAAACATAGATTGCCATTTCACATAGATTACATCTCACACATTAGATATTATCATCCATGTGAAGGGCAAAGATATTATTATAAATCAAGTTGCATACAGTCTGTTTTCATAGAACGTGCCAATCACAGTCAGGGGAAGATGTGGGCCCTCAGTCGCAAATTTATTAGCCTCCAGAAAAAATTCAATTAGATTATTTACTGTTAGATCATTGTTCCAAAAAAGGGGACACATTAAATTCATTGTTTAATCCGGAAGGTTGCATACTGTTTAAATAGAAGATCCACATCTTCTCCTTTTGGTATAGGATCCTATCGAAATCTCCACGTCTATGGGGTAAGTTAAGTTTGTATATACCCTTAACCTTAAGGCCATCTGGTTTACCTTCGTGTTTTTCAAGGAAATGCAAGGACAGAGGCCAATCGTCATCCTTGTTAAGGATGCTCTGGATGTGTTCGCCAGTCCTGATTTTTAGTTCTCTTTTGGTCTTACCAACATAGATAAGACCACACGGGCAGGTCAGCATATAAACTACCCGTGTGGTTGTACAGTTAATGAAACTGTTAATTTTAAACTGTCTTTGGTTGTCAGAACTGGCGAACACATCCGTCCTATCCACATATCTACACACATGGCATCTGCCACAACGGTACATACCCTTCAATGGTGGGAGGTCAGTAAGCCAGTTGCGTTTTTTGGGGCGGTTGTACTCTGAATGTACCAGACGGTCCCTCAGATTTGTTGCTCTACGAGCAGTGAGCAGGGGTTTTTTGCTAACAAGATTTCCCAAAATGGGGGCCTCAGACAAAATATGCCAGTGACGGCCCAAAATTTCTTTAATTTGGTCCCACTGGGTACCAAACTTGGTAATGATCCTTAGGGGAGGATGACAGCGTGGGTGTAGTGCTAAAACCTCACTTTTGTCAAAGTTAATGCGGAAGCCCGAGCAGAGTCGGAAGGCCGCAAAGAGTTGTTTGAGTCTGTCAAAGTCTGCTATGGGGTTGGGGGAGAATAAGAGTATATCGTCCGCGAACAGGGTGGAGCGGAGAGTTTGGTTACCTAAGGTGATACCACTGACCCCATTAGCTGAGTTGAGTATTCTAGATAAGGGTTCAATCGCTATGTTGAACAAGAGTGGGGACAGGGGGCATCCCTGCCTCGTTCCCTTTGCCCGGGGGATCGTGTCAGGAACAAAGTCAGGGGTGACAAGACGTGCCGTTGGGGAGGCATACATTTGTAATAAAAATTGCGTAATTTGACCCGTAAAGCCGAATTGTTCCATTACCCTGAAGAGCCAGGATAAACTGATGTTATCAAAGGCTTTTTCCGCGTCGAGAGACATAATGGCGACGTCTTGGTCGGGGTGGGTTTTCGCGTATTCTAAAGCCATTAAAACCTTGCGAATGTTCAGGGTAGCTGACCGCCCTGAAACAAAGCCAGATTGGGCTGGGTGTAATAGACACGGTAGTATGAGAGCTAAGCGTGATGCAACTATTTTAGACAGGATTTTTATATCAAAGTTAATTAATGAAATTGGCCGGTATGATCCTGGCGATAGGAGATCTTTGCCTTTTTTGGAAATTAGTTTGATGTGAGCCTGCGTCCCTGTGGGAAGATAGGGGCCTCCGTCCCACATGGCTGCATATACATGTTTCAGGGTGTCGGGGATAAAGTCGTTTGTCAGTTTGAAAAATTCCCCCGTGTAACCATCGGGTCCTGGGGCTTTGGCAGATGCCATGGATTTAATCATATGTCGGATGTCATCCGCGGTAATAGGAGCATTGAGTGCCTCTAATTCTGCATTTTGGAGTTTGGGCAGACGTATCTTGGCCAGCAGAGCTTCCGCCGTAGGTTGGTCATTTGGGTCAGCTCTGTATAGGTTAGTGTAATACTCTGCAAGTAGTTTACTAATTTCAGCAGGTGAGGTAACCAGAGAGCCGGCCGCATTCCTCAGAGTAGAAATATGAGTAGGATGTCTTGGTCCTGAACATAATTTAGCCAGCAACCTGCCCGCTTTGTTACCAAATATGTGAAAATGAAGAGAAGAGTATGTTTTGGCCGCTTCATGATGTTCTGCCCAAAGATCAAAAGTATGTTTAGCCTGTCGCCATTCTCATATGTTATCCGAGGTACGGTTTAGTGTAAGCCGCTCGTGAGCCAAGCGTAGAGCTTTGCCGGCCTGCCTATATTGTTGTCTGGTCCGTTTTTTAAATTGGGCGGTATATGAGATGATTTTACCCCACAAAAATGCTTTGCCGGCTTCCTAGAAAAGATTCGGGTCAGAAATATGAGCTCTGTTTGTGGAGATGGATTCCTCCCCGGCTTCATATAGTACGTGTTGGAAGTCTTCACTATCTTGCCAGGTAAGAAGGGAAGCGCCAGGTAGGGGAGGGATATTAAGGTTTAGCCTGAGTTAAGTGTACAGCAATAGGGCTGTGGTCTGATATGGCGTCATGTATATCTGGGGCGCTTATTGTAGAGATTAGAACAGGGAGGCAAAAAAATAATCTATGCGAGAAAAAGTGTTATGCGGGGGTGAAAAAAAGGTATATTCTCGATCTGTAGGGTGTGTTAAACGTCAACGAATTGCATAGAAGCGATGGATTGCGATAGGAAAGTAGAGTTCGGAGCAGGGGGGTATATGTACGCGGTCTATGTGTCGGGTGGTATGTACGATCTGCCAGCGTAGACATAATGGAATTAAAGTCTCCACCCACTAGGTGTAGCGTCTCAGGGGCAGTTAGCACCCATTGCACCAGATCTTGAAAAAATGAGGCGTCAGGCAAGTTAGGAGCATAAATGTTGGTGACAGCAACCGCTTTGTCGCCTAAGGTCAAATGTAGAGTTATTTTGCGGCCTACCGAATCAACCCTGACATTTCTGACAGTGTGACGTACGTTTTTGTGTAGTAGCAACTCCCGCTTTCCGGCCTACTACCGGAGAGCCATAGACAGAACCCACCCACATTTTTCAAAGGCACGTTAAATCGTCTGCGGACAGGTGTGTCTCCTGGAGCAGAGCCACATCTGCCCGGAGGCGCCGTAAGTGTCTAAGGATTGACATGCGTTTATTTGGAAGAGCGAAGCCCCTTAACATTCCACGAAACCAACTTTAGGGGACTCCCGTCGGTAGATGATGATATGGCTGGAAATAAACTATGTTTTGGGTTAGAGGCTTGCAATGGAGCCTCTCTGTGGGTATAGAGTATCAACCCTTCGGGAGTCATCAAAGCGTTGCAGATCTCCTGAGAACATAAGTACTAGATAAGTAAACATGAATTTCAAATCTTCTAAATAACAGTCGAGAACAAACATTAACTAAGCGGATTTTCGATTAAAGAAAAATAAGATAAACATAGTGGACTTCACTTTTTTCCACATGAGGTTCAACTACCTAACATAACATAGCCCCTGCCAGTCGCTAACTCCTCACGTAGGTGCAGGGTGTAAACTATGGGGAGTTGGGGAGTTGGGGAGTGGAGGGAGGGAGGGAAAAAAAGGAAAAGATGGGAGGGGGGAGGGAGGAAGATGGGTAGAGGGTAACAGGGAAGGGTGGTCAGAGGGGAGAAGGTCAGGGAAAGAGCAACTCACATTAAGACACTGGGGTAGGCTCAGATGAGTGAAGGCTCAGCTCACGGATCTGATCTACGTACGTGCAGTGACTGTGATTATTGCATGGGTCCCTAGAATGAGTTTCTAAACAAACAGCAAGCGGCCATATTGGCGACTGGGGTAGTAGGCTGTAGATCAAACAAGCGTTAAGCAACAGGCTGCCATAGGTACTGCGTCAGAAAGTTCAGTCCTGATAAGTTGAAAGAACAATAAAAGTACCTATTAATAAAAAAAGGAAAAAAAAAAAGAGAGATAAGGAGGGAAGGGGGTAATATTACCCGTCAGTGCAAGCACAAGTGTTGAAAGTGGGTTCCTGGAATCCTTCAACGATTCCCAGAGCGGTCCTCCTGGTTAGTAAAGCGGCTGCGTTTTATATGGAGGTTTGGTCGGGCTGCGTTGATGTTTAGGCAGTGCATTTGAAGAGGACAGTGATGTTGATGGTGGGCCTTCTGCCGTGTTACTGTGTTCCATCTCGGTGCTCCGGGTGGTTAAGTAATTTTCGGCCTCATCAGGTGTGTTGAAAGTGAGGTGTTCTCCTTCATGCGTTTGGATGTGGAGGATAGCTGGGTAAGCTAAGGAGAACCGGATTTGGTTGTTATGTAGAGTTGAGCAGATCGGCGAAAACGCTTTACGTTGTTTCATCACCTCCATGGAATAATCCGCAAAGAGCAGCAATTTTGTGCCATCCACAGTTAAGGAGCGCGAGCGACGAAATTTTTGCATTATGGCATTCTTGTCCGCATAGTTCAAGTATTTAACTATAACATGACGAGGTTTGGCTCGGGTTTCTGAGTATTGACCCATGCGGTGCGCACGTTCAATAGTGCAGGGTATGCGGAGGCCCAGTTGCTCTGGGATGGTTTGAGCTGGGAAGCCGACACCGATTCTGGTAATCCGATTATGCGCAAATTGTTCCTTCTCTAACGATTTTCCAAATCGTCCAGTTTATCCCAAATGTCCGTTTGTAGTAGTGATGCGTGCGATCGCTGCAGATGAAGCTGTGAATTCATCCTCAAGGGACGATATCCTCTCTTCCACATGAGTAATTCGCTGTGCCTGAGCTTGAATTTCTATATGGAGCTGCTCCAGTCCTCTTTGTACCGCTGCATCCACAGTAGCTGTTAATGTGGGTCCCAGCAGTGTTACCACTGCTTGTGCGATGCCAGCGGGGGAAGCAGGATCCGTACCTGCCATTTCAGAAGCAGAAGGAGGCTGTGGCTGCGCCTGCAGCAGCTCTGGTGTGCCTGGGGCGGCCGCCATCTTGGCTGTGTCGGCCGCTGTCTCCCGCGGGGGGGGGGGTATCGGGGAGGATAACGCCCATGCATACGATCGCTCCACAAAGCGATCCATGTGTGCCCACAGTGAAGCAGGGATAGAGGGGGGTCTCCCCGAAGCTGTAGCCGGTTTTAAATGCCAGTTGTGTGAGGAGCGCTGCAGGAGCTGGAGCTCTTCACCTCCCCCTCCTCCTCATGTGCGCTGGAACCGGAAGTGACACTCACATTTTAAATTACAATTATTCAGTCATGCAACACTGTACACACATGAAATTTTTGTCCTTTTTTTTCACACAAATAGAGCTTTTTGGTGGTATTTGATCACCACTGGGTTTTTTTTCTTGCGCTATAAATGAAAAAAACGAAAATTTTGTAAAAAAAAATGCATTTTTCTACGTTTCTGTTATAAAATTTTGCAAATTAGTAATTTTTCTTCATAAATTTTGGCCAAAATGTATACTGCTACATATCTTTGGTAAAAATAACCCACAATCTGTGTAAATTATATTGTCTTTGTGAAAGTTATAGAGTCTACAAGCTATGGTACCAATCATTGAAAATTGATCACACCTAATGTACTGAGGCCTATCTCATTTCTTGAGACACGAACAAGCCAGGAAAGTACAAATACCCCCAAATAACCCCTTTTTGGAAAGCAGACATTCCAAGGTATTTAGTAAGAGGCACGGTTAGTTTTTTGAAGTTGTAATTGTTTCCCACAATTCTTTGCAAAATGAAGATTTTTTTTTTTTTACAAAATTGTCACATTACCAGGTATTTTCTCTCACGTGGCATGTGCATACCACAAACGACACCCTGAAATACTGAAATACATTCTGCTACTCCTCCTGAGTATGGCAATACCACATGTGTGAGACTTTTACACAGCCTGGCCACATACAGAGGCCCAACATTGAAGTAGAACGTTCAGGCGTTCTAGGAGCATAAATTAAACATCTTATTTCTCAACCACCTAATATAATTTTGAAGGCCGTGGAGCACCAGGACAATGGAAATGCCCACAAAATGACCACATTTTGGAAAGCAAACAACCCAGCGTATAATCTTTGAGGCATAATGAGTCTTTTGAATGGTTAATTTTTTCCAGAAGTTTTTGCAAAATGTGGAAATAAAATGAAAAAGCTTTTTTTTTCTTTTTTACAAAGTTGTCCATTTATAAGATATTTTTAACACATAGCATGTATATAGCAAAAATGACACCCCAAAATATATTCTGCTACTCCTCCTGAGTATGGCAATACCACATGTGTGAGACTTTTACACAGCTTGGTCACATACAGAGACCCAACATGCAAGGAGCACCATCATGTGTTCTAGGGACATAAATTACACATCTAATTTCCTAACAACCTATAACATTTATGAAGGCCCTTCATATTTCTAACAGATAGCTTGTACATACCAAGAATTACACCCCAAAATACATTCTGCTGAGCAAAGGGTAAACAAAAGTTTACCTGTGGTTTTAGTAGTGCAGTTCTCCACAGGAGAGCTCTGATTCAGGCAGCAGGCAGGAACGTGGTCAGCGACAGTGAATGGAATTGTCCAGGCAGGAATATTGTCCATAGTCAGTACAGGCAGGGATACTGTCCATATACAGTCCAGGGTCAGTGCAGGTAGAGATATTGCCAGCAGTGCCAAAATATTGGTCCTGGTAGTAAACAGGAACATGGTCCATAATACAAGTAGCAGGCCAGGAAAGAACAGGGGCAGGGTAGAGGCTTCTCCCACCCAAATCTCTTTGAAGCCTCTGAGTCTCCAGACCCTAATCCGGGAATGAGAAAACTAAAAAATTAGTTTTCTTCATCCAGAAAAACAATTCTGGAGCCCCTCACATATGTGAGACCCCTGTGTTATGAATCCCACTACTCCAGTAGCAGAGTAAAAGATCAGTCCAAGAGGCAGGCAAAAAACATGGTCAAACAGTCCTGGGTCTGTTCCAGAGCAGGCAGAGGTAGGTACAGTTTAGCGTTAGGCAGAAGCGTGGTCATATAACAGGCCAGGGTCAGTTCCAGAGTAGGCAGAGGTAGGTACAGTTTAGCGTTAGGCAGAAGCATGGTCATAACAGGCCAGGGTCAGTTCCGGAGCAGGCAGAAGTATGTTTAGCATTAGGCAGAAGCGTGGTCATTTAGCAGGCCAGGGTCAGTTCCAGAGAAGGCAGTGGTTTGTACTGTGGCATAAGGGGTGTGGCGGTAAATAACAATTACGTTTACCATACTTCCCTGATATGGTGGAGAAGTATGGTAATGATGGAAACATTCACCAATACAAAGGGCTGGTTGGGAAGGACATTGGGGACAAATAATACACGGAGTCTCTTCTAGCTCCTCCTCTGGAGCACACCCAGCATTTCTTTTGACGTTTTTGGCCTGTTTCATGGTGTGGGAGTCTCTCAGGAAAGTGGCGTTCGTGGAGTCTGCTCACTGAATCCGAGCAAATGCTTTCTGGTGGGCCTTCAGGGTACAAAGAGTGGAGATAATTTCTTCTTGGTACTGAAGATAAGATACTTGGGCTGTATATTTACGGTAAATAATATAAGTATTGTAAATGGCCAAACTGAAAAGATAAGTGGAGACTTTTTTTATACCAATAGCAGCTTTTTCTTGTGGGAAGGTAGGGTTCAATCATCTGATCATTGAAGTCGACTCCATGAACAAATTATAGTCACGGACACATGCTGGTTTCTGGATTGGGCCATTTCTTCTGGGGATTTCCACGTAGGTGTCGTTATGGATCGTGAGCATGTGAACGTTTCGTCTGTCCCTCCACCTGATATCCAATATGTCTTCATTCTGCAAAGATGCCGTCTCCCCTTGTCGTAGTCTTTCAGTAACGAGCCTTTGCGGGAAGCCCTTCCTATTGGCTCGCACTGTACCACATGCTGGAGTATCCTTGCGGTAAAGATTGCGGAAGAGGGGCAAGCTTGTATAGTAATTATCCAAATAAAGATGGTAACCCTTTCCAAGGAGTGGATATACAAGCTCCCAAACCACTTTTCCGCTGGCACATACTCTGGACATTCAGGGTGATGCAGTTGGGTGTCCTTCCCTTTATACAGCAGGAAGGCGTAGATGTACCCCGTGGCTCGGTCACATAGCTTGTAGAGCTTAACCCTATATAGGGCCCTTTTGCTGGGGATAAACTGCGTGAAGCCAAGCCTGCCTGTGAAGTGGACCAATGACTCATCCACGGAGATATTTTGGTTGGGGATAAATAACTGGGGAATTTCTCAGAGAAAAAATTTAGAAGTGGCCGAATTTTAAATAATTTGTCATGTGAGGGCACTGGGTATTGTCATTGTAATGGAGGAAACGCATAATCCAAAAGGTATCTTGATCTTGGCATAATGGATGAATAGATTGGCATGTGGTGGATGGGGTTGGTGGACCAATAGGAGTATAATTCATTTTTTTTGTGAGTCCCATGTTGAACGTTAGGCCTAAAAATAATTTAAATTTCTCCACTGTCAATGCTCTCCACTCATAGGGACGGGCGTAACTTGAACCAGGATTGCTTGTTATGAATTGTTGTGCATAGATTTTGCACTGGGCCACGATGGTGGATAATAGGTCTTGGGTAAAAATTAAATTAAAAAAAATCAATAGGGGCAAAATTCTCTGTGTTCACCTGAACACCTGGCTGGGCGGTGAAAGGGGGGATGTTTGCTGCTCTTGAATTAGGGGGAAGCCACAGAGAGAGTTTTCAAGGGCATAGGGAAGGCTGGCATGGGTCCTAACCCTTTGGGGCTGAGATGACACCTCGCTAGTTCTTGGCCTTTGCTGCAGTGGTACTTCATTTCTTGTGGATGGCACTGTGCTACTGGTGGATGGCACGCCCACTGCATTTCTAGTGGATAGCACTGAGCTGCTGGTTGATGCCACAACGCTACTTGTGGTAGCCTGCTGCTCCATGCCAGAATGCCTTTGTTTTATGGGCACACTTTGCTCTTCCTCAAATTCTGTAGCAGACCCACTGCTTACAATGGGTTCATATTCTGAACCAGAATCAGACGCAGACTCAGAGAGCTCCCCGCTGCTCTCGTCAAGCTAAGCACTTGGTATGCCTCCTCAGCGGAAAAAAATCTTTTCGCCATACTGGTGACTGTGGGCTGTGGTGACAAACTGCTGTGATAGGGACACTTGGACAGATATGGCTACACTGATGGGTGCTGATGAGGCTGGTCTAATAAGGCTGCACTGATGGGTGCTGAAAAGGCTGCACTGCTGGTTTCTGATGAGGGTGCACTGCTGGGTACTGATGAGGGTGAGAAGGTAGAGAAGGAAGTGCCACCTGAGTGTAGTATTAGAGACAGATTTTAATGGCACAGATAAAATTACACACTTACAGGAAACAGGGATCCGGTTCCTTTTTTCTATGCAGAGATGGGAAGCTGCAGTTGTTGTTGCTGCTCAGCCTGGAGCAGATCTTGTGGCCATCAGGAAGAAGCTGGGGCTGAGGTCACGGGATCACTTCCAGGAGAGGACTCCACAGAGTGAGAAGGGTTGGATAGGCAGGCTACGCGCTCGGAGCTGCTGCTCCATCGAGCAACAACGACTGCAGCTTCCCATCTCCGCATAGAAAAACGGATCCGGATATGAGGCTTCCCTACGGACCACTGACACACAGATGAGCCTTTGTATTCCCTGTTTCCTGTAAGTGTGATTTTATCTGTGCCATTAAAAGCTGTCTCTAATATTACATTCAGGTGGCGCTTCCTTCTCTATCCTTCTTCTTGCCTAAACACAGAGCCAGCTCTCTGAGGACAGCAGCCGACTTTGATCTGCCACAATTAACCCTTGAACTATTTATGGACTTATTGCTTATTTAGCTGAACATTTCAGCCAGTGTGTGCACTTACGTACTTGCACTTACAGTTACTACCACTTTATTCTTGACTGATGAGGGTGCACTGCTGGGTACTGATGAGGGTGTACTGATGTACACTAATGCACCACACTGAGGATGCACTGATTATCTGGCACTCATGTGCACTGATAAGGTAGCACTGATGGACCCTGATGAGGATCCACTAATATGGTGGCACTGATGAGAATTCACTTATGGGCACCGATGTGCACTATTGGGTACTCTAGTGGCACTGATAAGCGCTGTAGTGGCACTGATGAGCGCTGTAGTGGTGCAGAGGAGCACTGTAGTGGCGCTGATGTGGTACTGATGGCACAAATAAGCACTGTATTGGCACTAATGTGGCACTGATGAGCATTGTATGATTCTGGCTAAAATAAGAATCACAATTTTTTTGCTTAGAAGATAGATCACGATTCTCTCACGATTCTCATGGCGTAACATCATCTTTCACATTAAACAAAATAATTGGGCTAACTTTACTGTTTCATTTAAGCGTATTTTTCCCAAAAAATTGCGTTTGAAAGACCACTGTGCAAATACAGTGTGACAAAATATTGCAACAATTGCCATTTTATTCCCTAGGGCCTCTGCTAAAAAAATATATATACTGTTTGGTGGTTCCAAGTAATTTTCTAGCAAAAAAATATGATTTTAACTGAAAGAAACAAGTGTCAGAAAAAGGTTTAGACTTTAAATGGTTAAACTTCCCGCATATTCACACAGAAGTTTTATCCCTTTGATCTAAGCTGGGTTTGGCAGACTGCCTGAGTGAGCAGAGAACTCTCTATACTTGTTACATGAAAAAATCAGGAAAAACTGCAATACAGATCGTCAGGAGGGGGTGAATCGAGATCGCGACCTTTTAACGATTAATTGTGCAGCTCTACTGTAGTGGCACTGATGGAGCACTGACGTGGCACTGGCGGCACCGATGTGGCACTGATGGACACTGTAGTGGCACTGGTGGGTACTGTAGTGGCACTGATCGGTAGTGTAGTGGCACTGGAGGGCACAGATTAATACTGTAGTGGCACTTGTGTGGCATTGTTGTACACTGAAAATCAGTTACGCTCACTGTTTTACACTCGATCTCTCCACTCACGCTGTATCAGTGTGAGGAGAGAAGAGAGCTAGACCTCTGCATAGCGAGTTCCGGAGGACGTCCATGGATGCCCTCCCAGAACAAGCCGACCACGCTGTAGCAGTCTTTCAGCTATGGCCCAGTCAGCATGTGGTTAAAGGGGCAAATCTTCTGAAGTGGTTAATCAGGGCTGGGCAAGGCAAGTCCCTCTCATGTCTCATACAACTTGTGATGTGTGACAGTGTACTCATAGTACTCAGATTCAGATTCCTGCAGACAATGCTGCTATGGGGGGACTCACTGCAGGCAGAATGGACAGGGTGAGGGTCAATGCCGAGCCTCCAGAACATGGACACAGTGACAGGCATGCTGCAACATTTCAGGCAGCGCCAGGTGCTGTGCAGGTGGACTGTGGACAGCTGCTCAGCTCACACTCCGGTACAGACAGCTCTCTTCAGACGTGCTCCCTTCCCCCAGCCTCTGAGCCACGCTGAAGAAGATGGAATACGAAAGAGGTGGGTGGAGGCAGAGATAATTGACTAGGCGCAGAGGCTGAGCACTCTGAATGCTGGGAGGGCCTCTGACATCACTGGTTGCTAATCGCCGGGCGGCAGGCGATACTAGCAACCAGTGCAGCGCACAGCCGACCAGGATCGGCCCTGCTCCTGCTGACTGATCCGACCTCCTCCTGACAGGTAGGGTACGGCCAGGCGGCTACTAAAGGGGTGTGTGGGTGGGGGGTGTGTGTGTGTGTGTGTGTGTGTGTGTGTGTGTGTGTATGTATGTATGTATGTATGTATATATATATTATATACACATATATATATACACATACACACACACACACACACACACACACAATATTGTCAAAAGTATTGTGACGCCTGCCTTTACACGCACATGATCTTTAATGGCATCCCAGTCTTAGTCGGTAGGGTTCAATATTGAGTTGGTCCACCCTTTGCAGCTTTAACAACTTCCTCTCTTCTAGCAAGGCTGTCCACAAGGTTTAGGTGTGTGTCTATGGGAATGTTTGACCATTCTTTCAGAAGCGCATTTGTGAGGTCAGGAACTGATGTTGGACGAGAAGGCCTGGCTCGCAGCACTCACTCATCCATGTCTTTATGGACCTTTCTTTGTGCACTGGTCCAAAATATTTGGTGTAAGGGGGATTATGGTGTGGGGTTGGGCTTGGCCTCTTAGTTCCAGTGAAGGGAACTCTTACGCCGCGTACACACGGTCGGAATTTCCGACAGAAAAAGTCTGATGGGAGCTTTTGGTCGGATAATCTGTGTATATGGCCCATCGGAAATGCCGATAGAGAACATGCTCTAAATTTTTCCATCGGAAATGCCGACGGAGCTTGTCCCGTTGGCAAGTCCGACCGTGTGTACGCGGCATTAAGGTGTTAGCATACCAAGACATGTTGGACAATTTCATGCTCCCAACTTTGTGGGAACAGTTTGGGGATGACCTCTTCCTGTTCCAACATGACTGCGCACCAGTGCACAAACAAGGTCCATAAAGACATGGACTTAGCAAGGGTGGTGGAAAATATACTTCAAGTGCAAAAATTCACATTATAATAATAACTAAAACATATAAAATTAAGTGCAACAATCTAAAAAAAAAAAAAAATCCAAAGTGCTATAATGGTGTGAACCTCCCAACTAAAAAGTTGTTGCACTTGAGGTTAATCTGTATAGCAATATCTATAGGAGGGGTTTCCACCATCCCTGCTAAGTTTCATTTTATACAGAATGTCTTATTTTCAGTTTGATGTGTATTATATGTGAAGTTGTGTATCAGAGACCGATATTGTTGCTATGGGGGTGCGGCTCGCACCGGGTGACACCCGGGCCGCCGTTAAACACTTTAGCTTGCAGCAGAGCGGTGAGAGGAGGGCATTCAGCCGTGCAGGAGAGGCTCGGCTGCCTATAACGCTCCCCAGCTGTCACTCAGTGTCTAATCTCCAATATCTCCCGAGGCAACCGGAGTAGGTGGGCGGAGCTGGGGGTGTGGCTGCCTCATCCACTCCTCCCACGGACCCGTTCGCGCTGATCCCACAGCTGAAGGAGAGAGGTGAGGACACAGCAGCCCCTCCCACCCGCTGGGGTCTTCATCTGCATGCATGAGGTGTGCTATAAGTTACTGCAAAGCACACTGTCACCACAGAGTCCAAACCTGCCCTGTACCACCCCTTACCTGCCCTGTACCACCCCCAACCTGCCCTGTATCACCCCCAACCTGCCCTGTATCACCCCCAACCTGCCCTGTATCACCCCCAACCTGCCCTGTATCACCCCCAACCTGCCCTGTATCACCTCCAACCTGCCCTGTGCCACCCCAAACTGCCCTGTACCACCCCAAACTGCCACTATACCACTCTATACTACCCTAACCTGCCCTATACCATCCTAACCTGCCACTATACCACCCCAACCTACCCTAACCTGTCACTATACCACCCTATACTATCATTTACAGGGGCCAGTTTGGGGTGTGCCCCGTGACTGTACGCTGCCTGCAGGGTGCTGGGCAGCCTAGACAGGAGGGGGGTGACACCATGTTTTACCGCACCAGGTGACACAAACCCCCAGTGACGCCACTGATTGTTGTAACATTGAAGCCCATTGCGATTTCCATACATTAGAGGATTTCACCATTATTGTCAAGTTATTGATCATTAAGTTAGCGCTGCACTTTTTTTTTGTGGTGTAACAGTTCTTAGCAGCAGGCCTTTTACTGACACTTTTATTTTACATCCAGTAGTTTATTGTAAATAGTAGTGTGGTGATGACCTATTACACTAAAGATCTGCATGTGGAATTAATAAACAACAGATTTCAGTTGTGCCCCACCCAGGCCGGCCCCCCATGGACAATGTGCCTGGCTACGGAGTTTATCGCCCCATCCCCGCACTGATTGGCAGCAATGATTGGCACTGATAGGCACTAATAGAAAGCATTGATTGGCAGCACTGATAAACTGCACTGATAGGTACTGATAGGCAGCACTGATAGGTACTGATAGGCAGCATTTAGTGGCACTGATTGGCAGCACTGATGAGCACTGATATTAGGTGGCACTGATTGGCACCACTGATTATCACTGACTGGCACTGATCGGAAGCACTGATTGGCACTGGCAGGTGGCACTGACAGAGGAGAGGGAGTTTCACACTGAGCTGATATTGACGCTTAGTGAAAATGACATGTAATGTAACTGCATACAGAGAGAGACCAGCTGTCAAAATTCAGCGGTGATGTCGGGGGTGGGCGGGACCCAGCTATCCTACACCAACCAATGATTGGGCTGCTTAAGAAAGGGGGCGGGGCCACATGCATATAGCAGCCCTCCCAGACCCCATCCCATTGGCTGGTGTTTGATAACTGCTGGGTCCCGCCCACCCCCAAAATCAATGCTCAATTTTGACAGCTGGTCTCCCTCTGCACTCAGTTAAATTACATGACAGTTTTACACACTCAGCGGCTCTGGCCAGCGCCAATATCGGCTCAGTGTGAAACTGTCTCACAGGCAGCAGGGGCTGCACACTCATTGGATGCAGCCTTTCACAGCAGTCCCACAGGCAGATCTCGGGAGACAGCAATCAAGCATACAGATGTGTTGACAAAGATATACAGAAAAGCTGCTGGCCACTAGCCACTACCTGTTTGCCTAATCTTGTTGCTAGATTTGCATGCACGTCTTGTGAGTGAGTTTTGCTGTATTAGTGGTGGTCACCTTGGATCAAAGATTTTTCTACACTTGGAAGAATAAGTATTAGTGAAGAGAATTTTTTAGCCATTGCTTCATGGATTGCTTCGTTTGAAATTAATTTTGGTTAAAAATATTTTCATGTATTGTTTGGAGGACTTAATTTGATCACAATTTGTATTGAATGATTTACTGTGCATGTTTCATATTATTGAATCAGCACTAATTATTTTGTTCTAATTAAAAAAAAATACCTTTAAAAGTAAAATATTTCAATTCAATATGGCATATGAAACCTGTAAGAAAAAAAAAATTTCTACTGTACATTGCGCGTTATGCAAATAGGACTGAGTAGCTATAGCATGTGTCTGTATGGCTTAAAGTGGTATTTAACCCAAAGAATACATTGCAGCTTAGCAATCCTTTAATGTGGTAGCTGCATTCCTTTTATGTTTTCTGTTTTCTTTTAGGCTATTTTTTTTCCATAAGGTGACCTGGCCAGCAACACATCTTCTGCCTTTGGCTTCATGTACACTGCTGCTGGTAAAATGGATGTTTAGGAGCAGTTGGGCGTTTTTTTTTCAGCTGCCCCTGAACTCTCCTCTACGTTATCTTATCAGTACATGTACACAGGGTTATAGTTGTTTCTAGGCAGTTGAGTTTAGAAGCATTTTTTGGAAAGCAAAAAAAATGCGTTTCAGGGCAGGATGTTCAGAGGCATTTGAAACGCCAACTGTAACAGCTTGTAAACGCGCTAACTCGTGTTTAGCCGCATTTCGTTTACAGGTGTTTTTTTATAAAATTTGACAAAAATAAAATAAAAATAAAATTAAAAAAAGCTTTGAAAACGCAAAACGTGGCATGTAAACGTGGCAAAACGGAAGTTTTTAAAAGTCGGTTACTATCTATCAAGTTACATCGTTCAGGAGAGGATGTAAAACGTCCCCTGTACATTAAGCCTTACTCTGGCCTTAGACACAAAGTGGTTGGAGGACTTTCCCCCCACCCGCGCCAGGATATTGTTTTCAGACAACGGGGCTCACCACTATTAGAATACACTGATAAGCAATTGCAGCCGCTGATCAAGAAACTTTTCCAGCTTGCCCTAATCAGACGTCAATCAAAAGATCGACTTTTGTCACGCAGTAATAACTACACACCGATCAAATTTGGCTGGTCCCTGCTGAACCACTCAAATTTCGATCAGTGTATGGCCAGCTTTAGGGTGGCTGCACTCCAAATGGAGGAACAATAGAGACAACTTCTGGACAGCAGAATTATCAGTTTGGGAGAGGGTAGTGGTAGATGCAAAAGCAGATTTAAATGGACTTGACGGACATATTCAAGCCAAACTCCAGCTCAATATTTTTTTTAAAGGGGTTGTAAACTTTTAATTTTTTTAATTTAACAAATAAACCGGTTACCTGCTCTGTGCAATGATTTGCACAGAGCTGCCCTAATGCTCCTCTTCTGGGATTCCCCGATTGAGCTTTACGCTCCTCCTCTTCTCAGTGTGCCACCACAGGAATCCGCTACCTATGATGGTGCCTGTGTGGGCAAGCTCCTGAGCCCTGCTGTGTGCGTTCACACACAGAGCACCTCAGCTCTGCCCCTCACAGGATTTGATTGACAACAATAGGAGGCAATGCCACCTGCCCCCCTCTCTTGTAAAGGGGGGGGAGGGGACAGACACAGGAGAGAGCAGCTGCATATGGGAATAGCGTTGAATCAAGTACGGACTAAGGTAAGTATTTAGGGTCTGAGGAGGCGATACAAATACTGGAATTTTTTTTTTAAATCTTAAAGTGGAAGTAAAGGCAAAACCTAACAAACTCTAATCCTACTCTCAGCCACATTCTAGCCCTCTAAATAAAAAATAAATTACCCGTTCTGCAGCTGCTCTGGTCCGGTCTGCAGCGGCACCCTCTGTGTGCAGGAGACAGCTATCAGCTGGGAAATGCCTGGGAAGCGACATCACCTATAGTCTCACTATGGGGCTTCTGTTGTCGATTGCCCTTCCTGCACAATAAAGCCGCCGCTGACAGCTCAGCCTGGGACCGGACAAACTATGGAACAGGTACTATAAGTATAGCAATATTTTCTTTACAGGGCTAGATAGATTAGGCTTAGAATACAGCTGAGGGTAGGTGTATGTGCACGCAATACCATTTCATAAAGCAGTTAAGTAGGGTTGTCCCGATACCACTTTTCTAAGATGGAGTACAAGTACCGATACTTTTTCCCCCAAATACTCGCCGATACCGATATTTTTTTTATGTCATGTGACAGTTTGACTAATGGGCACTGATAGATGGCACTGACTGATGGGCACTGATAGACGGCACTGACAAGTGGCTGGCACTGATAAGGGGCACTCATGGGCAGGCACTCATGGGCACTGAAATGCAGCACCGATTGGCAATTGCATAATAAATTACATAAATAATGAGGAGAGGAAGGATTCTGCAATGCTATATGGCATATAGCATTGCAAAATTCTTCCTTGCCTCTCATCATTCATTCTAGCAAGTATGCTGGGACACCCATATTGGTACACCTTGCACTCGACTGCAATAAGCAGCAGCGAACTATATGGGCTGGGTGGAACAAGATGTCCACTGCTGGCTTACTGCAGCCGAGTGCAGGGTGTACCAAGATGGCATTGTGATATTTACACTTCGACGGAGACACGGAACGTCACTTCCTTTACCGAATGCGACAGCTCCGGTCACAGTTTTCGGATGGAATTTACGGGCGGCGCCGCAAGTACAAGTACTCCCACAAATGCTCGGTATCGGTAACGGGACAACCCTACAGGTAAGTATGACATGTTTATTATTATGTTTACCACTTCCCCACTGGGTACTTAAACCCCCTTTCTAAACCAGGCCAATTTTCAGCGCTCTCATTTGAATGACAATTACTCAGTCATGCAACACTGTACCTATATGAAATTTTTGTCCTTTTTTTCACACAAACAGAGCTTTCTTTTGGTGGTATTTAATCACCACTGGGGTTTTTATTTTTTGCGCTATAAATAAAAAAACACTGAAAATTTTGTAAACAAAATGCATTTTTCTTCTTTTTTGTTATAAAATTAGCAAATGAGTAATTTTTCTTCATAAATTTTGGCCAAAATTTATACTGCTACCTATCTGGTAAAAATAACCCAAATAAGTGTATATTATTTGGTGTGTGTGAAAGTTATAGTCTAGAAGATATGGTGCCAATAATTGAAAATTGATCACACCTGATGTACTTATACAAAAAATGGCAATTTAAAGCGGTCCAGTATTTCATATGACTTCAAACCACCATTAGCAGCGCTCATATCAAACTTTATATTTATGACATGGTTGTATAGAAAATCATCATATACGCAAAAAGAGTCCCGTGAAGTGATATCAGGAGAATAGTTCAGGTTTTCTTAGGTGATTACAAAGTTCTTTAAAATGTGTACACTACACATCAAGGCTTGTCACCACGTGGGAAGAAACTCCCCCTTTGGGGTTACACTCACCAAAAAACTGATAAAATCAAGCCTCCCAAGTATAGCTTTTTGTTGTCACTTCCCAGGAAATTCCACTGACTCTGTTAGTATTAAGCATGGGCAACTCCAATCAAACAGGATCATTTGAAGAAATACAAGAAATCACATAGCATAATCCCGTTTTTCACCTTTATTGAAGTAAAATAGAGGCCCCCTTACAAATTATACAAACAAGATAAAAGAATAAAGTAGGCTATTAATTCAAACCGTAGCATATGTCACCAGTCACCGGTATCAGGGAGACATCAGCGTCCTAACGAACGCCTCACTTCATTGCTTCCTGGTTCCTCCGGCTGATGGTGACACGCAAAACGTCACTTCCAGCTGTCGTGAAGATATCACACCTGATGCGAGACCGATTGTCAACAGTATAGGTGCGGTGGCGTCTAAAATGGGTCAATATTTAGACCACTTCCTCCCAAAGAATGTAATAGGAACCAGATCTTATCTTAAAGATACAACAAATCTATTAAATCTTTTAGAACAGGTAGACTTAACCGGTAGGGATGAAGTATTACTTGTCATCGCAGACGTATCATCCCTTTATACAATCATACAACACAAGGACGCTCTTTTAGCTCTTAATTGGGCATTGAGCCAACGCGATGACCTGCCCTATAACCAAAACGTTTTTATGAGAGATTCCCTTGATTTTTGTTTATCCCATAACTATTTTTGGTATGGAAACCAATTTTTTTCCCAATGTAGAGGCGTAGCCATGGGTGCGAAATTCGCACCAAGCATTGTGAATTTGTTTATGGGAGAATGAGGTTTGTTTATGGGAGAATTGGAGGATGAGGTATAGAGAAGAACTAATCTTCTATAAACGTTATATAGACGATTTATTTTTGGTATGGGCAGGATCAACAGCAACAGGATCAATTGTTTATTGCACAATTAAATGTGAATAATAATAACAACATCAAACTCACATCTCAATGGAGTAATGAGGAAATTCATTTTTTAGATGTTACTATATATCGCCAAAATAACAAATTAGGAACAAGGCTCTTTTTTAAACAAAAAAATCGCAACAGTTAACTTCCGATCCAAAGTGGACACTATCCACTTTGGTTAAAAAACATCCCCAAAGGCCAAATCATGAGGGTGAAAAGGAATTGTTCACACATGGACGATTTTGATTCACAAACCAAAGTGCTCACTGAGAGATTTAAAGACAAAAGTTATAATCCCCAGTTTCTAGATAATATTGTGGAGGAAGTTCGAGCGATCCCTAGAGAAGACTGCTTAAAAGAAAGAATCCCTGTCATACAAAATTTTGATCTTGAGTGGGGATTTATCTCTGGCTTCCATTCACAATTCAGAGAGGTGGAGTCTATTTTCAGGGAGCATTGGCATATACTGCTCTTGGGCAAAAAACTCCATAATATACTTCCACCAGTCCCTAAATATATATATCCAAAGGCTGTTAGTTATGGGGATCGAATTGTTAAAAAGGTGTTTGACCCTCCTAGTAGACCTCCATCCTTTTGGGAGAAGGATGGTTTCTACTCGTGTAGAAAGTGTAAGGCCTGCAGGGAAGTAGATAGGCCGATTAGAAGCCTTGACAATTTTAAATCATTCTCTAACAACAAAAGCTTTGATATTAGGCAATTTATCACCTGTAATACCACGCATGTGGTATATGCCTTAGAACGCCAGTGTAAGCTTCTATATATAGGCCGCACCAAAAAGGACACTGAAAGTGCGAATAGCTGAGCTTATTCATAATATAAAAATCGGCTTTAACTGCTTGACGACCGGCTTACACCAATATACGTCGGCAGAAGGGCACATACAGTGTCAGGGTGCACATGCCAGCAGACAAGTTTGTCCCTCTAAAAGAACTCTAAAGCGCAGAAGAACACCTATTCCTTTTGCTCGTAGGAATCGAGCATTGGCGAATAGAAGTGCGCATGCGCGAACTGGCGCACAAACAGAAGCCGTCGCGCACCCTCGTGCATGCCAATGATTGATGCTGGCGCCAAAATAGCCTATTTAAACCTAGCTAGTGCCTGGCTCCAGTGCTGCTTCGTCTTCAGCTCCTGCGTATCCTGTTACCCGTGAAACCTGCATCCTGATTCCTGTTACTACCTGGCTTGTCTTGACCATCCCTTGAACTCCACCTGCATTGACCTCGGCTTGTCCTGTGACCCTTCTTCTGCCTGCTCCCTTGGCTCCTGTTGTACTTATCTGGTTCCAGACCTGGCTTGTCTCCTGACTATGTTCCTGCCTGCACCCTGCATCTGACTGTCTTGCCGTGTATGACCTAGCCTGCCTGACCTTGCTATCTGTTGCCGTCACCTGCACCAGCTGCCTACCTGTCAAGACCTCCCGGTATCTTCACCAGCCATTCAGGACATCTGCCCTGCCGCCTGCAAGATTCCTTGGCACCCATGCGACTACACTTCGACATCTTCTGTTCACATTACCAGAGACCTCGAGTCAGAGGTGTAAGGGAGGCCTTCCTCGTCCAATCAGGCTCTACTACCAGGTACGTGATAGTACGAAGCAGCCATGTCCGAGCCTTGACGAGGGTCCTCCCAGGTGGATCAGCTGTGCCATCACCTTACAGAACTTACACAAACGGTCAAGGGTCTGCAGAAGGGGTACAGTCAGCTTGAGGAGCAAATCCATGGACTTTCTTCCCCCACGTCTGTTTCCACCTCATCAGCATCCGTGGAACCTCCTCCTGCAGCAACTGTAGTAATGCTGCCATCAGAACCCCGGGTACCGACTCCAGGAAAGTTCTCAGGCAATCGCAACAAGTTCAGGACATTTTATAATGCTTGTGAACTATACTTTTCATTACAACCCCAGACCTTTTCTCTTGAGGCTACTAAGGTGGGGTATGCAATTTCCCTTCTTCAAGGAGAACCTCAGTCCTGGGCCCACCGTTTTGCTGGAGCAGAGTAGCCCCTGTCTGTCAAGTCTGTCTTTGTTCTTCAAAGCTATGGCTCAAGTATATGAGGATCCCTTGCAAATTGCCACAGCCGAGGCGGCCCTACATGCTCTCCAGCAAGGCCCCAGAGCCACTGAGGACTATGTAACTGACTTTAGATGCTGGCGCGCGGATGTCAAATGGAATAGTGCTGCCCTCTGTTATTAGTTTCGGCTAGGTTTATCTAAACCTCTCAAAGATTAACTGGCCCGTGCAGGAGTACCAGATTCCTTAGAAGTATTAATTACCCTGACAATCCAGATTGATAGACGTTTGAGAGAACGCAGGGCTGAGGAGGATTCCAGCCTTTGGGGATGTTGCCACAAGTACCCAGTCTACTAGGTTCAGCCCAGCTCGGCACACCTTGCCTGTCTCTTTCTCCAGAGGAAGGCCAGTACCACCAACTGAATCACCTGTGTCTGTATTGTGCAAGAAGTGGCCATTATGTAAGGTCTTGTCCAGCCAAGGTTCGCAGATGCCTGACCTTCTCTTCTGCCAGCCAGCCCTCGTTGCCTCAAGTCTTCTCACCTGGCTATTCAGATGGCAACTTCCGGAGAGAGTCATCCTAGTACTATTGTGTATTCAGGGGCTTGCAGCTGCTTTATTGACTTGACTTTTGCTCTACAACATATGGTTCCACTTCAACCCAAGGCGCATGGACTTTCAATTCATCTGGCAGATGGATCACGCATTAAATCAGGCCCTGTTACCCAAGAGAATGTTCCATTACCTGCCACCATTTCCGGGACTCACAGAGGACTGCTACGTCTGGATGCCATAGCTTCACCCTTGTTCCCTATCATTTTGGGTATGCCATGGCTGTAGGCACACAATCCTTGCATTCATTGGGATTCAGGAAAGATTGAGTTCCTCTTCCTACTGCCAGCAACATTGCCTCTCCAAACCACCCACTCGTCCGTCTCCTCTACTGTGTATGGACTCTGATGTTGAGATTTATTCTTCCATCCCTGCACCTTACCAAGACTTTGCTGATGTGTTTAGTAAGAAAGGAGCAGAGACTCTCCCTCCACATAGGCCATACAATTGCCCCATAGAGCTCCTCCCTGGGGGCTGAAATACCATTCAGGCGAAACATTCCCTTCGCCCGTGTGTGGACTATCGGGACCTCAATAAAATAAGGATTAAAATTCGTTACCCTCTGCCTTTGGTGCCAGAGCTGTTTCAGCGACTCCGTTCTGCCGTCATCTTCATTAAATTGGACCTACGTGGGGCATATAACTTGGTATGTATTTGTGAGGGCGATGAGTGGAAAACAGCTTTTCGTACCAGATTTGGACATTTTGAGTGCTTAGTAATGCCTTTCGGACTTTGCAATGCCCCAGCAACTTTATTAACGATGTCTTCTGGGACTACCTAGATCTATTTGTTATTATGTACCTGGATGACATTTTAATATTTTCTTCTTCCTTAGAGGCTCATCGGGAACATGTCAGAAAAGTCCTGTCCCGACCATTACCCAGTTGACAAGACAATGCAAACATTTCCAGTGGTCTTCAGAAGCACGGTCTGCATTTAAAACTCTGAAAAGACTTTTTACAGCCGCACCTATACTCCAGCATCCAGGTCCTGCTCTACCATTTGTCTTAGAAGTAGACGCTTCTGAGACCGCAGTGGGGGCAGTCCTGTCCCAACGTCAAGGGGCCTAAGCCTTATTACACCCTGTGGCGTTCTTTTCTCGCAAATTATCCCCGGCAGAGAAGAATTATGATGTGGGAGACCGAGAACTCTTGGCGATTAAAGCTGCCCTTGGAGAGTGGAGATACTTGTTGGAAGGAGCAGCTCACGCAATCTTGATATTTACTGACCACTGAAACCTGAAATACTTACGAGCCGCAAAACGTCTGAAACTTCGGCAGGCCAGGTGGGCACTATTTTTTAGTAGATTTGTCTTTCACATCACCAACAGGCCAGGGTCGAAAAACACAAAGCCGGATGCTCTGTCCCGCATGTTCGGTGTGTCAGAAGAACCTGCTCCTCCAGACACCATTCTTTCCCCCGGAAATTTTCTCTTGCTGCAAGATTTCTTGTCCCAGATTAAACAAGCCTTTATTGGTATCTCGTCTTCTTCCGGGATGGTGCTACAAGCAAGGGATGGACTGTTATGGCACAATGACAGAATCTTTGTACCTGTAAATGTGCGAGTTGCCGCTTGGGTCTTTGCCACGACCATGCCCTTGCAGGGCATTTTGGAAACCGCAAGACGTCCGGACTCTTACAACGCACCTTTTGGTGGCCCAGTTTTAAGAGGACTATAAGGAGGTTCACAGAGTCTTGTCCTACCTGTGTCAAGAATAAAACTAGCAGGACCAAGTCCTGGGGTCTGCTGAAACCCTTGCCAATTCAAGATAGACCTTGGTAAATGCTTTCAATGGACTTCTTTGTGGAACTTCCCCCTTCCGAAGGTCACTCTACCATCTTTGCGGTCGTGGATCGTTTATCGAAGATGGCGCACTTCCTACCCATGAAGGGTACCCAATCAGCTTCAGAAACAGCACAGATTTTTATTAAAGAAATTGTGAGGCTGCATGGACTTCCTGTTAATATAGTGTCTGACCGTGGAGTTCAGTTCACGTCAAGATTTTGGAGAGCCTTGTGTGAAGCCCTGAAGATCGAGTTGTCTTTTTCCTGAGCATACCACCCACAGACCAATGGTCAAATTGAAAGGACCAACCAGACGCCGGAACAGTATTTTCGCTGTTTCTCTTCCTTTTCATAGGATGATTGGGTGCAGGCCCGGACTGGGACAATAAATAGGCCCAGGCATTTTAGACTGAGCAGCCCGGGAGGGGGGGCACAGCGGCGCTTCGCGGCGGCAGTTGATGATGGGATGTGGGGTTCCAGCACCTTGTACCTCTGGACACCTTTACATCACACAGCACCCTGCACCTCTGGACCCCTTTACATTACACAGCGCCTTGTACCTCTGGACACCTTTACATTACACAGCCCCCCACAGCTCTGGACCCCTGTTTGTTACACAGACACCCCCCTAACAGTTCTAGACCCCCTGCATGTTACACAGACCCCCTCCCTACAGTGCAGACCCCCTCCCTACAGTGCAGAACCCCCCTACAATACAGAACCCCCACTACAATACAGAACCCCCACTACAGTACAGACCTCCTCCCTACAATACAGACCCCCTCCCTACAGCTCTGGACCCCTGTTTGTTACACAGACACCCCCCTAACAGTTCTGGACCCCCTGCATGTTACACAGACCCCCCTCCCTACAGTACAGACCCCCCTCCCTTCAGTACAGACCCCCCTCCCTACAATATAGACCCCCTCCCCACAGTGCAGACCCCTTCCCTACAATACAGAACCCCCCTACAATACAGACCCCCCTACACTACACAACCCCCCTACAATACAGAACCCCCCCTTCAATATAAACCCCCCCTTCAGACCCATAATGTACCTCAGATCAGTGCGGGACTGCATATCGGGTCCCCTCCCCCTGTATGGACATAAAGGAGGAGGGGGAGGCGGCTTCACTCTGCTCGGCTGTGTGAGACAGCCAAGCCGAGACTGATCAGAGCCACGGCCACTAGGCCAGAGAGAAGGGGATCGTTGCGGGTCCCGGATCCCTGATGTGCCGACGGGTGTCACTCGAGTGTGGCTCCGAGGCTCGCACGCACCCACCCCCCACTGCACAGCGCAACTACAGTTCACAAAGCGCCTGTCACTGGTGCCCCCCCACTTAGTACACCACTGGCGGAACATCAGCGGCCGGTGTTAAAACACCGGCCCTGCATGTCAGAACCCGCGTCCGACTTCGCATGTCCTAGACATGCAGCCCAACGGCCAGGCGGCCCCCGGCCCACGGGCAAATGCCCGGTCTGCCCTATGGCCAGTCCGGGCCTGATTGGGTGGCACTATTACCATTAGCAGAGTTCGCATACAACAACTCAGAACATTCTGCAATCAGGCAATCCCCCTTTTTCGCCAACTACGCGTTTCACCCTTCATTCCTGACTACCATAGCCCCTGAATATCTCATCCCAGCAGTCCAAGATACAATGAATTTCTTCAGTTCTAACAACCAGCTGTTGCAAAAAAGACCATGGCCAAAGCACAGAAAGACTATAAGAAGTCTTTTGACAAGAAGAAATGGGGAGATCTGATCCTGGAACCTGGTGATCAGGTTTGGTTAGCTACAACTAATCTAAAATTAGCTTGCCCATCTAAAAAATTGGGCCCTAAATTTGTGGGTCCATTCGCAGTGAAGAGAATTAACGTGGCCCATGAATTGGCATTACCAGATTCTTTTAAGATCCACTCAGGTTTTCATATTGCTCTTCTGAAACCTGTGTGTCCTGAACGGAATAGTACCCCCCCCCTGAGCCTGTAATGGTAAACGGTGAAGAAGAATATGAAGCAGAGGCGATCATGGACTGCAGGAAGAGACGGAATCAAATCCAGTACTTGGTTAAATGTAGGGGATACGGACCTGAGGAGAACTCTTGGGAACCTGAGGGTAATATTCATGCCGAAAGACTTATCCAAACCTTTTGTTAGAATCATCCTGAAAATCTAGCCCAGTTGGGCATCCGGAGGCTGCCCGTTGGAGGGGGGCAATGTCAGGGTGCACATGCCAGCAGACAAGTTCGTCCCTCTAAAAGAACTCTAAAGCGCAGAAGAACAACACCTATTCCTTTTGCTCGTAGGAATCGAGCATTGGCGAATAGAAGTGCGCATGCGCGAACTGGCGTGCAAACAGAAACCGTTGCGCATCCCCGTGCACGCCACCGCTTGCGCGCGCCCGCCATTGATACTGGCGCCACAGTAGCCTATTTAAACCCAGCTAGTGCCTGGCTTCGTCTTCAGCTCCTGTGTATCCTGTTACCCGTGAAACCTGTATCCTGATTCCTGTTACTACCTGGCTTGTCTTGACCATCCCTTGAACTCCACCTGCATTGACCTAGGCTTGTCCTGTGACCCTTCTTCTGCCTGCTCCCTTGGCTCCTGTTGTACTCATCTGGTTTCAGACCTGGCTTGTCTCCTGACTAAGTTCCTGCCTGCACCCTGTATCTGACTGTCTTGCCGTGTTTGACCCAGCCTGCCTGACCTTACTATCTGTTGCCGTCACCTGCACCAGCTGCCTACCTGTCAAGACCTCCCGGTATCTTCACCAGCCATCCAGGACATCCGCCCTGCTGCCTGCAAGATTCCTTGGCACTTGTGCGACTCTGCACTTCGGTGTCTTCTGTTCACATTACCAGAGACCCCGAGTCAGAGGTGTAAGGGAGGCCTTCCTCCTCCAATTAGGCTCTACTACCAGGTACGTGCTATACAGGCAGATTAACGTACCTGTACGTTGTCCTTTAAGAAGCGGTTTGCGAGCGCATGCGACCTCTGTGAGTGTGATCGCGGGTCCCGCAGACTCGATGTCCGTGGGGATACCCGTGATCGTCTCACGGAGAGGAAGAACGGGGAAATGCTGATGTAAACAAGCGTTTCCCTGTTTTGCCTAGTGACAGGACACTGATCACAGCTCCCTGTAATCGGGAGCGGTGATCAGTGTCGTGTCACACATAGCCACGCCCCCCCACAGTTAGAATCACTCCCTAGGACACACTTAACCACTAGGGGGCAGTGAAGGGGTTAACTCCTTCACTGCCAGTCACATTTACACAGTAATGAATGCATTTTTAATTGCACTGATCGCTGTATAAATGTTAATGTTCCCAAAATCGCACCAAAAGTGTCCGATCCTTCCACCCCAATGTCGCAGTCACAAAAAAAAAAAAAAAAAAAAAAAAAAATCGCTGATTGCCGCCATTACTAGTAAAAAAAAAAAATTAACAAAAATGCCATAAAACTATGCCCTATTTTGTAGACGCTATAACTTTTGCGCAAACCAATCAATAAACGCTTATTGCTATTTTTTTAACCAAAAATATGTAGAATACGTATCGGCCTAAACTGAGGAAAAAAAAGTTTTTTTTTTATATTTTTTGGGGATATTTATTATAGAAAAAAAGTAAAAAATAATGCGTTTTTTTTCAAAATTATTGCTATTTTTTTGTTTATAGCGCAAAAAATAAAAACCGCAGAGCTGATCAAATACCGCCAAAAGAAAGCTCTATTTGTGGGGAAAAAAGAATGTCAATTTTGTTTGGGAGCCATGTCGCATGACTGCGCAATTGTCAGTTAAAGCAACGCAGTGCCGAATCGCAAAAAGTGCTCTGGTCTTTGGGCAGCCAAATGGTCCGGGGCTCAAGTGGTTAAGGATCACAACGTTTCCTTACACTTTAAATTAAAACGCAACCAAGACCCCTCTGGCCTTAAATTTTGGGGTATCGAGTGTCTTAAATCATCATGGAGAGGATTCAATAGCGTGAGAGATTTGTCAAAACGCGAAACTCAGTGGATTTTCCTCACAGACACTCTTTCACCAAGAGGCCTCAATATAGAGCTAGACATTGTTTCATTAGTGATGCCTACATTGAGGTTCTTTTTCCTACTTAATACAGACATATGATTTTTAGAACTACCTTTATGTGTTTATATGTTTGCGATTTGTACTAATCGCAGCATTCAACACCCTATGCAACATAATATTAAGTTATCATAATGTTGGGATTTATGATAGCAGTAATGAAGTTGGAGCTGTGATTTTTTGTGAACTACAATATGAATATGTTTTTAGAATCATAGATTTTTTGGATTGTATAAATATATATCTATTTTTCCTCGCTTATCCGCTTAATATACACTGAATATTGGTTTTTCATAGTTTATGCGACTTTATGTGTGCGACCAAGGATAGTTGCACCTTTGTACAGTAAATCAACTGTTCTTGATGTAAGCATCATAAAACTGTTTTTTACATAAGTATAATTATGCAATTTTTTTTGTTTGCGACTCTTGAAAGTTGCATTAATGTGATGTTGCAGTAATACTTGAATTTTATTGTGCTATCATTTGGACTATTTTTATTATTTTATATTTTATTATTGTAGCACATTTTTGGCTCCAGCATATTACATTGAGAGTGATAGCCATGCGATTTCCTATATGCATATATATTTTATTAGTATCAATTGAGTGGAAATCACTGATTAATCAATTGATTACTTATTGCTAATCCTTGTGTAGTTTACATTCTATTTTAATTCTAATTTTATTATATATTTTTTTATATTAATATCCCATGAACGTTTAAGTTGAACCCTTCTATAGGTTATCGATCATTAATAGGATCGCAATGTACCAATGAAGTGGTGCATTTCTTACCATTGCAGATTTGCACACTAATGTTGTATTCTTTCAATGTAACATTTGGCTGAATTCGTTTTAAATGTTGTTTATGGTAAATAATGTCTGAACACTGTTGAGCGTGATGCGCTTATCGCTCATCTAGGAACAAACACCTTCCTTGCATGCAGTATTAGATATAGTACTGTTTGGTATAAAGGGCGGTGTTATTGCATCCTAATTTCTGATGGGCTGAGTCGCGTGTCAGATCGATTTATACTGAGAAGGCATGTCGTGGAGATCACGCCCTAATGAAGTCGTAAGTGACGAAACGGTGCGTGATCTCCATGACAGCCGGAAGTGACGTTTGCATGTCACCATCAGCTGGAGGAACCAGGAAGCAACGAAGTGCGGCATTCGTTTGGACACTGATGTCTCCCTGATACCAGTGACATATGCTACGGTTTGAATTAATAGCCTACTTTATATTTTTATCTTGTACGTATAATTTGTAAGCGGCCTCTATTTCATTAAAATAAAGGTGAAAAACAGGATTATGCGATGTGATTTCTTTTATTTCCTCACATGATCCTGGTTGATTGGAGTTGCCCATGCCTAATACCAACAAAGAATTTCCTGGGAAGTGACAACAAAAAGCTATACTTGGGAGGCTTGATTTTATCAGTTTTTTGGTGAGTGTAACCCCAAAAGGGGGAGTTTCTTCCCACGTAGTGACAAGCCTTTGTGTGTGGTGTACACATTTAAAGAACTTTCTAATCACCTAAGAAAACCTGAACTATTCTCCTGATATCACTTCACGGGACTCTTTTTGCGTATATGATGATTTTCTATACAAGCATGTCATAAATATAAAGTTTAATATGAGCGCTGCTAATGGCGGTTTGAAGTCATATGAAATACTGGACTGCTTTAAAGTGCCATTTTTTGTATATATGCTGTGTTTTTTCAGTAGCTGCTAACTAATATATTCCATATACAAGCTATAATTGGGATATCTATTACCTTAGAGGCCAATTCATTTTTGGAGCTGAGCGGTGCGTTTGGGCCTACATTTGTGCACTTTTTAGTTTAGACATCTGATGTACTGATGGCCCATCTAATTTCTTTAACAAATAGGGAAAAACCCACCTTAACGGGACTTTACCAGCCAAAATAAGTATCATACAGTAATTATCAAAAAAGTAAAGTATCATACAGTAAATCAAAAAAGGTGTGTATATATATATATACATACATTTGTTAAAAAAAAAAAAAAAAAAAAAAGAGTACCAAAACTACATTCAGGTCAACATAGTTACATAGTTAGTGAGGTTGAAAAAAAAAAAAAGACACAAGTCCAACCTGTGTGTGTGTGTTTATGTAAGTATTACATTGTATATCCCTGTATGTTATGGTCGCTCAGGTACCCATCTAATAGTTTTTTGAAATTATCCATGCTCCCTGCTGAAACTACTGCCTGTAAAAGAGTTCCACATCCTTTCCGCTCTTATAGTAAAGAACCCTTTACGCAGTTTAAGGTTAAACCACTTCTCTTCTAGTTTTAGTGAATGGCCGCGTGTCTTTAAATCTCCTTTTGCGGAAGAGTTTTATGCCTATTGTGGGGTTAGCAGTACGTTAATTGTACATTAAAATCATATCCCCTCTCAAGCATCTCATCTCCAGAGAGAAGAAGTAGTTCAGTGCTTGCAGTCTTTCCCCATCGCCAAGATCATCCAGTCCCTTAATTATCTTTGTTGCCCTTCTCTTGACTCTCTCTCCAGTTCTAGCACATCCTTCCTGAGGACTGGAGCCCAGAACTGGATGGCATACTCCAGGTGTGGCCGGACCAGAGTCTTGTAGAGTGGGAGAATTATCGTTTTATCTCTGGAGTTAATCCCGTTTTTAATGCATGCTAAAATTCTGTTGGCTTTGCTTGCAGCAGCTTGGCACTGTATGCCATTGCTTAGCGTGTCCCCCCAGGTCCTTTTACATCATAGATTCCCCCAGAGGTTTACCCACTAGTGAGTAGATTACATTCATGTTTTTGCTACCCATATGCATTATTTTAGATTTTTCTACACTGAACCTCATTTGTCATGTATAAGAAAAAGGAGAACAGTTGGGACTTTATATGAGGCAGTGACCTGGTAAGGTCAATTGCCTCCATCCCTATCTATATGTCAAAAAAAGAGGGGAAAGGGGCTTGGAACTTTAAATGAAACACGTAGGTATAAATAATGCAGTTTATTGTATAAATTAACATACAAACGCATAATCATGAGTAAGTACATATCCAATACAATTATAATAACTGGTACAATTCATAAAAATGTATATCTATACATACAATGTAGACGGCTTGCCACATGATTATAAACGATTAATATCAAAAACTATACATAATGACAGATATTAATTGAATCATAGGGACACGGCATATAATAGCTCTATGCATTTCGTGGATTGATTTACCTTACCAGGTCACTGCCTCATAAAGTCCCAACTGTTCTCCTTTTTCTTATAGCAATACAGGGATGGAAGCACGCAGTTTAGGTCTAGCTAGGTCTGATAACATCTACACATCTAGTAATTATACCCATATTACTGGTTTGTTTAATTCCCTCTCTCTCTAGGGCCAACACCCTTAGGATGGGGATGTTACCTCCCATCCCTTGATTAGATATACAGCCTCCCTTGCTCTATTTAGTGTGTCATGTGATCTGGTTTAGGAGCCCTCTGGCTCCCATCCCTCCCAGGAGCTGAGATGCATGCCGCGGACCCTCCTCCTCCCCTTCTACTTAGGGTGGGTGGACGTTCATGCACCATGCATCAACGTCACCTTCTGTGTGTGCTGTGGCACCTCCCCTCCTTTCCATGGTAGTACCATCTGGCAGCTAGATGAAGGAGTGCAATGGCACCGACACCGCCCTCCTCCATTACACGCCTACGTGACGTTGGTGGGCGTGTGATGGCCCTGTCCTTATAGGCTTCACCCAGGGATGCCAGATTCATTCTGGTGCTTCGTTGCTCACTTTGGTTCACTACATGAATCTCCTTGGATCCCCGGACCCTATGAACTGATCACTGTCTAATTAGTAATTAGAATTCACCTCTAGTTGCACTGCACTGTTAGATTATTTTACCAACCTTTCTTGGTGATACGTTTATATCCTCATCACTTCTTACACCTTGGCTACCACCAATACTTTTTAGTACTTCAATCCCCCTGTTCTTTACCGAGCACAGGACACCTTGCACGTGTCATACTATAACTATATATAAAAGAATAAATAAATTATGAATATATATATATATATATATATATATATATATATATATATATATATATATATATATACACACATACATACACACACACAATATATATATATATATATATATATATATATATATATATATATATATATATATATATATATATATATATATATATATATATATATATATATATATATATATATATATATATACACACACACACACACACACACATACATACATACATACATACATACATACATACACACACACACACACTTATTTATACCTACGTGCTTCATTCAAAGTTCCAAACCCTTTCCTCTCTTTTTTTGTAATTTGCCATGTAGTTTTTAGTTACCCACCCCATTAAATTGTTCAGATCTTCTTGCAAGTTTTCCACATCCTGCGGAGAAATTATTGCCATGCTTAGCTTAGGATAATGAGCAAATACTGAGATTGAGCTGCTTATCCCATCCTCCAGGTTGTTTATGAATTAATTAAATCCCCACTTATCACTACCCTCTGAACTCGCCCCTGTAGCCAGTTTTCAATCCATGTACTCACTCTTTGATCAATGCTGACAGACCTTAGTTTGTACACTAAATGTTTATGGGGAACTTTATCAAATGCTTTCGCAAAATCCAGATACACCACGTCTATGGGCCTTCCTTTATCTAGATGGCAGCATACCTCCTCATTTAAGGTTAATAGATTGGCAGGAAAAATTCTTCATGAATCCATGCCAATTACTGCTAACGATACCGTTCTCATTGCAAAAATCTTGAATATAGTCCCCAATCATCCCCTGCAAGAGCTTGCAAACTTTTGACGTTAGGCTAACTGGTCTGTAATTCTCTGGGATATATCTTGGTCCTTTTTTAAATATTGGTTCTACATTGGCTTTTCTCCAATCTTCTGGTACCATACCAGTCAGTAGACGGTTCTTAAAAATAAGGAAAAATAGTCTGGCAATTACTTGACTGAGTTCCTTAAGGACTCTCGGGTGCAAGCCATCTGGTCCTGGTGACTTATTAATGTTACGTTTTTCAAGTCTATTCCTAATTCTATCCTCTGTTAGCCATGAGGGTTCTACCTGTGACGTGTCATGAGGATAAACATTGCAGTCTTGGTTACTGAATCCCCCGTTTCCCTCGTGAAGACTGAGGAGAAGAATAAATTCAATACCTTCGCCATCTCTCTGTCTTTGGTAACCAGATTCCCTTCATCATTCTTTATGGGGCCAATATGATCTGACCTCCCTCTTTAACTATTTATATACTTAAAGAATTTCTTGGGATTTCTTTACTCTCCTCCGCTATGTGCCTTTCATGTTCTATCTTAGCCGCCCTGATTGCACCCTTACATTTCTTGTTGCATTCTTTGTATTATTTTAAGACCTTCTCCTTTGCTTTTATATGCATTTTTACTATGCAGTTAAGCCACCCAGGACTTTTGTTAGCCCTTTTAAATTTATTTCCCATTGGGATGCACTGGCTAATACCCTTGTTTAATATGGTCTTAAAGCACACCCATTTTTCCTCCGTGTTCTTTGTTCCTAGGATTTTATCCCATTTAACATCTTCTAGCAAGGAGCGTAGTTTATGGAAGTTGGCTCTTTTGAAATTCAGTGTCTTTGTATTCCATTTACGTTTCCTATTTGTGTGATTTATACTGAACTGAATTGACCTGTGGTCGCCGTTTCCTAAATTTTCCCGTATTTCCACATCTGTGATCAGGTCTGTATTGTTAGTAATCAGTAGGTCCAGTAACACATTGTTTTTTGTTGGTAAATTTACCGTCTGACCCATGAAATTGTCTTGTAAAAGATTTAGGAAATGGCAAGCCTTAGCCGAATGTGCGGTTCCTTCCTTCTGGTGGCAGAAAACAACAAGGGTACAATTCTACCTAATCCCTGGACTACCATGATGGAAACACCATGGCAGAATAAACAAGGACAGCACCCGACGTGTTTCAGAAGTTCATTCTTTCATCAGGGGTGTGTATTTTTTAGAACAAATTAATTCTACAATAGAAAAATAAGGGAAAAAAAAAAAGTCAGAGTAAATGCAACAATTCTTGTTTCTTTGTGCAGAAACACACTTACATGTTGACAGAAGTTAACACTTGCATGTAACAGCCACCAAATTATTAAAAACAGTCAGCAATGTCCATCCAGTTAGCTCGGAAAAGTAATGCTTGCAATATTGATAATAACCCAGTGCGTAGTGATATCCAGCGAGACCTGGCAGTTAGCACTCCCAGAGAGGGAAAGAGGAAAAAAGAGGGGATATAGGGCCAAAGGCCACAATCTTATGGAGAAAAGGGATTTTTTTTTTCTTGTAAAAAGTTAATTCTTTTTATTTTGGGTGTGGAGTGGACAGTGTCAATGTTTTTTTTTTTAATTTTTTATTATTTTTACAATTTTACTTTTAAATATTACAATGTTTCTAAATAATGACATCTCCCTTTTGAGACAGGGAAAGGAACTGGAGGAGGATAGAGATTCCCCAGTCCCTTTCTCTGCAGCCTCAGCTGCACTGAAGATGAATGGAGAGGAGACAGAGGCTCCTCTCCATTCATAAACTGAAGCATTGTTTACAGTGCTCAGTTATGAATGGACACAGTCAGTGACTCTGTCCATTCAGAAAAGGAAGGAGGCAGTAAATTACATATACCGGCTCCTTCCAGATCTGGGATTGGGGGGTGGAGGAGCACAGAGGGGGACCAGAGGAGCACATGGAGGACACGGAGGTCACAAAGGGGGGATCAGAGCGGCACTGGAGAAGGACACAGGGGACAGCCAGGAACGATCAGTGCTGCGAGTTACAATCACCGATCTCCCTGCACGGCTTTCAACCACTTGGAGATAGTAATTTTTTTTATGCCTTTTTACCTTTGTTGGGACCAGTGAACAGACTCGTGGATGATCTCCACTCTTTGGGGCACTCAATATACGCATTCTCGTGTCTATTTTATTGAAACCAGCCTCCTTAATTTTTAGGGTCGCCACAAAATGAGGGGATTATGATTTCTTCCAACCAATCAGTGAAGGTTAGAAGCTACTTTGGGCAGGAAAGCAGGGTCCAGAGAAAGGATAATCTTGTCCTGTCATATGATGCAGAATGGTTCCACCATCGAGAGGGCTTGAATTTCTCCGACCCTCCTAGCAGAGACAGGTGCTACCAAAAGAAACGCTTTTAACCACTTGCCGACCGCCTCACGCCTATATACGTGAGCAGAGCGGCACGGGCAGGCAAAATCACGTACCTAGTACGTGATTGCCTTCCCGCGGGCGGGGGGTCCGATCGGACCCCCCCCCTGTGCCAGCTGCGGTCGGCATTTGGTTGGGAGCGATGACAGACGAGGGGGAGACCATCCGATCGTGGCCCCCCCCCTCGCGATCGCTCCCAGCCAATGGGAAACATCCCCTGCCTCTGTATAGTACACAGAGGCAGAGGATGTGATGTCATCTCTCCTCGGCTGTCAGGTTCCGTTCCAGCGCCGAGGAGAGATGACATGTAAGTAAGTGCACAACACAAACACACACAGTAGAACATGCCAGGCATACATTACACCCCCGATCCCCCCCCAATCGCCCCCCAATCACCCCCCCCCCTGTCACAAACTGACACCAGCAGGTTTTTTTTTTTTCCTGATTACTGCATAGTGTCAGTTTGTGACAGTTAGCAGTGTTAGGACAGTTACTGTTACCCCCCTGTAGGTCTAGGGTACCCCCCTTACCCCCCCTAATAAAGTTTTAACCCCTTGATCACCCCCTGTCACCAGTGTCGCTAAGCGATCATTTTTCTGATCGCTGTATTAGTGTCGCTGGTGACGCTAGTTAGGGACGTAAATATTTAGGTTCGCCGTCAGTGTTTTATAGCGACAGGGACCCCCATATACTACCTAATAAATGTTTTAACCCCTTGATTGCCCCCTAGTTAACCCTTTCACCACTGATCACCGTATAACCGTTACGGGTGACGCTGGTTAGTTAGTTTATTTTTTATAGTGTCAGGGCACCCGCCGTTTATTACCGAAGAAAGGTTTAGCCCCCTGATCGCCCGGCGGTGATATGCGTTGCCCCAGGCAGCGTCAGATTAGCGCCAGTACCGCGAACACCCACGCACGCACCGTACACGCACCGTACACCTCCCTTAGTGGTATAGTATCTGAACGGATCAATATCTGATCCGATCAGATCTATACTAGCGTCCCCAGCAGTTTAGGGTTCCCAAAAACGCAGTGTTAGCGGGATCAGCCCAGATACCTGCTAGCACCTGCGTTTTGCCCCTCCGCCCGGCCCAGCCCACCCAAGTGCAGTATCGATCGATCACTGTCACTTACAAAACACTAAACGCATAACTGCAGCGTTCGCAGAGTCAGGCCTGATCCCTGCGATCGCTAACAGTTTTTTTTGTAGCGTTTTGGTGAACTGGCAAGCACCAGCGGCCTAGTACACCCCGGTCGTAGTCAAACCAGCACTGCAGTAACACTTGGTGACGTGGCGAGTCCCATAAGTGCAGTTCAAGCTGGTGAGGTGGCAAGCACAAGTAGTGTCCCGCTGCCACCAAAAAGACAAACACAGGCCCGTCGTGCCCATAGTGCCCTTCCTGCTGCATTCGCCAATCCTAATTGGGAACCCACCGCTTCTGCAGCGCCCGTACTTCCCCCATTCACATCCCCAACCAAATGCAGTCGGCTGCATGAGAGGCATTTTCTTTATGTCCTCCCGAGTACCCCTACCCAGCGAACCCCCCCAAAAAAGATGTCGTGTCTGCAGCAAGCGCGGATATAGGCGTGACACCCGCTATTATTGTCCCTCCTGTCCTGACAATCCTGGTCTTTGCATTGGTGAATGTTTTGAACGCTACCATACACTAGTTGAGTATTAGCGTAGGGTACAGCATTCCACAGACTAGGCACACTTTCACAGGGTCTCCCAAGATGCCATCGCATTTTGAGAGACCCGAACCTGGAACTGGTTACAGTTATAAAAGTTACAGTTACAAAAAAAAAAGTGTAAAAAAAAAAAAAAAAACACAAACAAAAATAAAAAAAAATAGTTGTCGTTTTATTGTTCTCTCTCTCTATTGTTCTGCTCTTTTTTACTGTATTCTATTCTGCAATGTTTTATTGTTATTATGTTTTATCATGTTTGCTTTTCAGGTATGCAATTTTTTATACTTTACCGTTTACTGTGCTTTATTGTTAACCATTTTTTTGTCTTCAGGTACGCCATTCACGACTTTGAGTGGTTATACCAGAATGATGCCTGCAGGTTTAGGTATCATCTTGGTATCATTCTTTTTAGCCAGCGGTCGGCTTTCATGTAAAAGCAATCCTAGCGGCTAATTAGCCTCTAGACTGCTTTTACAAGCAGTGGGAGGGAATGCCCCCCCCCCCACCGTCTTCCGTGTTTTTCTCTGGCTCTCCTGTCTCAACAGGGAACCTGAGAATGCAGCCGGTGATTCAGCCAGCTGACCATAGAGCTGATCAGAGACCAGAGTGGCTCCAAACATCTCTATGGCCTAAGAAACCGGAAGCTACGAGCATTTTATGACTTAGATTTCGCCGGATGTAAACAGCGCCATTGGGAAATTGGGGAAGCATTTTATCACACCGATCTTGGTGTGGTCAGATGCTTTGAGGGCAGAAATGAGATCTAGGGTCTAATAGACCCCAATTTTTTCAAAAAAAGAGTACCTGTCACTACCTATTGCTATCATAGGGGATATTTACATTCCCTGAGATAACAATAAAAATGATTTAAAAAAAAAAAAATGAAAGGAACAGTTTAAAAATAAGATAAAAAAGCAAAAAAATAATAAAGAAAAAAATAAATAAATAAAAAGCACCCCTGTCCCCCCTGCTCTCGCGCTAAGGCGAACGCAAGCGGCGGTCTGGCGTCAAATGTAAACAGCAATTGCACCATGCATGTGAGGTATCACCGCGAAGGCCAGATCGAGGGCAGTAATTTTAGCAGTAGACCTCCTCTGTAAATCTAAAGTGGTAACCTGTAAAGGCTTTTAAAGGCTTTTAAAAATGTATTAATTTTGTTGCCACTGCACGTTTGTGCACAGTTTTAAAGCATGTCATGTTTGGTATCCATGTACTCGGCCTAAGATCATCTTTTTTATTTCATCAAACATTTGGGCAATATAGTGTGTTTTAGTGCATTAAAATTTTAAAAAGTGTGTTTTTTCCACAAAAAATGCATTTGAAAATCGCTGCGCAAATACTGTGTGAAAAAAAAAAAGAAACACCCACCATTTTAATCTGTAGGGCATTTGCTTTAAAATAATATATAATGTTTGGGGGTTCAAAGTAATTTTCTTGCAAAAAAAATACATTTTTTCATGTAATCAAAAAGTGTCAGAAAGGGCTTTGTCTTCAAGTGGTTAGAAGAGTGGGTGATGTGTGACATAAGCTTCTAAATGTTGTGCATAAAATGCCAGGACAGTTCAAACCCCCCCAAATGACCCCATTTTGGAAAGTAGACACCCCAAGCTATTTGCTGAGAGGCATGTCGAGTCCATGGAATATTTTATATTGTGACACAAGTTGCGGGAAAGAGACACATTTTTTTTTTTTTTTTTTTGCACAAAGTTGTCACTAAATGATATATTACTCAAACATGCCATGGGAATATGTGAAATTACACCCCAAAATAAATTCTGTTGCTTCTCCTGAGTACGGGGATACCACATGTGTGGGACTTTTTGGGAGCCTAGCCGCGCACGGGACCCCGAAAACCAAGCACCGCCTTCAGGCTTTCTAAGGCCGTAAATTTTTGATTTCACTCTTCACTGCCTATCACAGTTTCGGAGGCCATGGAATGCCCAGGTGGCACAAAACCCCCCCAAATTACCCCATTTTGGAAAGTAGACACCCCAAGCTATTTGCTGAGAGGTATAGTGAGTATTTTGCAGACCTCACTTTTTGTCACAAAGTTTTGAAAATTGAAAAAAGAAAAAAAAAAATTTTTTTTCTGGTCTTTCTTCATTTTCAAAAACAAATGAGAGCTGCAAAATATTCACCATGCCTCTCAGCAAATAGCTTGGGGTGTCTACTTTCCAAAATGGGGTCATTTGGGGGGGGTTTGTGCCATCTGGGCATTTTATGGCCTTCAAAACTGTGATAGGCAGTGAGGAGTGAAATCAAAAATGTATGCCCTTAGAAATCCTGAAGGTGGTGCTGGGGTTTCGGGGCCCCGTACGCGGCTAGGCTCCCAAAAAGTGCCACACATGTGGTATCTCCGTACTCAGGAGAAGCAGCTGAATGTATTTTGGGGTGCAATTCCACATATGCCCATGGCCTGTGTGAGCAATATATCATTTAGTGACAACTTTTTGTAAATTTTTTTTTTTTTTTTGTCATTATTCAATCACTTGGGACAAAAAAAATAAATATTTAAATGGGCTCAACATGCCTCTCAGCAATTTCCTTGGGGTGTCTACTTTCCAAAATGGGGTCATTTGGGGGGGGTTTGTGCCATCTGGGCATTTTATGGCCTTCAAAACTGTGATAGGCAGTGAGGAGTGAAATCAAAAATGTATGCCCTTAGAAATCCTGAAGGTGGTGCTGGGGTTTCGGGGCCCCGTACGCGGCTAGGCTCCCAAAAAGTGCCACACATGTGGTATCCCCGTACTCAGGAGAAGCAGCTGAATGTATTTTGTCGTGCAATTCCACATATGCCCATGGCCTGTGTGAGCAATATATCATTTAGTGACAACTTTTTGTAATTTTTTTTTTTTTTTTTGTCATTCAATCACTTGGGACAAAAAAAATAAATATTTAATGGGCTCAACATGCCTCTCAGCAATTTCCTTGGGGTGTCTACTTTCCAAAATGGGGTCATTTGGGGGGGGTTTGTGCCATCTGGGCATTTTATGGCCTTCAAAACTGTGATAGGCAGTGAGGAGTGAAATCAAAAATGTATGCCCTTAGAAATCCTGAAGGTGGTGCTGGGGTTTCGGGGCCCCGTACGCGGCTAGGCTCCCAAAAAGTGCCACACATGTGGTATCTCCGTACTCAGGAGAAGCAGCTGAATGTATTTTGGGGTGCAATTCCACATATGCCCATGGCCTGTGTGAGCAATATATCATTTAGTGACAACTTTTTGTAAATTTTTTTTTTTTTTTTGTCATTATTCAATCACTTGGGACAAAAAAAATAAATATTTAAATGGGCTCAACATGCCTCTCAGCAATTTCCTTGGGGTGTCTACTTTCCAAAATGGGGTCATTTGGGGGGGGTTTGTGCCATCTGGGCATTTTATGGCCTTCAAAACTGTGATAGGCAGTGAGGAGTGAAATCAAAAATGTATGCCCTTAGAAATCCTGAAGGTGGTGCTGGGGTTTCGGGGCCCCGTACGCGGCTAGGCTCCCAAAAAGTGCCACACATGTGGTATCCCCGTACTCAGGAGAAGCAGCTGAATGTATTTTGTCGTGCAATTCCACATATGCCCATGGCCTGTGTGAGCAATATATCATTTAGTGACAACTTTTTGTAAATTTTTTTTTTTGTCTAAATGTATGACTAAAATTTAGTTTATTGGATTTTTTTTATAACAAAAAGTAGAAAATATCATTTTTTTTCAAAATTTTCAGTCTTTTTCCGTTTATAGCGCAAAAAATAAAAACGGCAGAGGTGATCAAATACCATCAAAAGAAATCTCTATTTGTGGGAAGAAAAGGACGCAAATTTCGTTTGGGTAGAGCATTGCATGACCGCACAATTAGCAGTTAAAGCGACGCAGTGCCGAATTGTAAAAAGTGCTCTGGTCAGGAAGGGGGTAAATCCTTCCGGGGCTGAAGTGGTTAAGGTCAATAATTTTATAAAGCACTCTTCCAGTGGTTTGAATGTCTCCTTGCAAAGACTCTGCAGTATCGTGGATAAGTCCCAGGAGGGGAACCCCCTAGATTTTCGAGTCCTTCTTCGGAAGATTCGAAGATAGGGATAGAAGATTTACGTCCGTGGTCACGGGGAAATGTTGTGACCAAAAGTCGACCTGCCGAGAAATTTTCTGCGTTTAGCCATGACCTGATTGATGGTTACATTTCCTGAGGGATCTTCGCCCACTGCAGAGCTCTCATGTGAAAATTGGGCCCATTGAACCCCTTGGATGGCTGCTGTCATCAGAGAATCCTCATTATGTTTTGCATTGAGGTCTCCAAACTTGCGCAGAGATTGCTCACCTCTGAAATTAGCGTCATGATTTTTTCTTCCATCAAAAATGTTTTGGATACAGTTGAATTTATTGCGTACCCAAGGAATGTTATCTTTTGGAGTAGGGATTAGCTGTGACTTTTCCAAATTTACCAGCCAGCCCAGCTGCTGGAGGTTTGATTGTCCCGTTTAGGTTCTGTTCCACTTCTTTTCGGAATCTGCAAACATCAGCAGGTCCTTTAAATAAGGGATTATTTGAATCCCCTCTGACCTCAGGATTTGCAGCGCTTCCACCAGCACTATCGTCTGGACTCTATCCAAATAGGGATGTGTAGATGTGCGTCCCTTAAATCTAATGAAGCCATGAAAACTACTGGGGTCAACAACTCCCTGGTGGTGTAAATAGACTCCATCTTGCACCGTTTGTATGTGACGAAAACATTGACCTGTTTCAGATTTAGAATCAGCAGATATTTCTTTCTTCTGAGGAAGATGTGGGAATAAAATCCACCCCTTCTTTGATTTGGAGGGATGTAACTTATCACGTTTTCCTCCAGCATATGAAGGAGGGAAGACATGGCCACCGCTTTTTCCTTTCTCTTTTGGTAAAATTGTTTGAATAAATTTCTGAGGGGCCATGGCCTATGGGCGGTCTTTTATATTGTGGATCATTCATTTCCTGTGCTAGGTGGGAGGAGCCTCTCTCTCTGTAAGGCGCCCTGGAAGATGACTAAGGAAAACTAAGTTATTACCTGTTAACTTGATTTCCAGGAATCTTCCAGGACAGCCTTATGAGAGTGGCTCCTCCCACCTAGCACGGGAAACACAAATCCATGTTAGTATAAAAGGACAGGCACTATGCATGGTCCCTCAGTAATAACCATAGGGTGGGAACAGTGCCGTCCTGGAAGATTCCTGGAAATCAAGTTAACAGGTAATAACTTAGTTATCCCAAGTCATCTTCCAGGATGGCCTTATAAGAGTGACATAGAAATAATACCCGTTAGGAAGGGACTACTGCTTGAAGCACTTTTCTCACAAAAGCCTAGTCGGTAGATGACAGAAGTTCCAGACGTTAGTGTCTTGCGAAAGTCCGGAATCTAGCGAAATGAGCTTTGAGTTCTTTCAGTCACAAACAGATTTAGTACCAATCTCCATTCTTTTGTGCTTTCAATGTAGCATAACAGGCATCTTCCTGACATCCAGTTTGTGAAAATTTTCTTTTTAAAATTGCGTGCTTGCCCGCAAAAGGATGGGATTACTATGTCCTGAGACCTGTGAAAATTGGTGGACACATTAGGTAGGAATCCTGGGTCCATGGACAAAATGACTGTCTGGAAAAAATGGAGCAGTAAGGTTTAGCTATTAATAATACTTGCATCTCACTTACTCTCCTGGCCGACACCAGGGCTACCAGGAGTACTGTTTTGTATGTTAGAAGTTTTAAAGAGCTTTTGTCCAGAGTTCTTTTGTAAAACTCTGCAATACTGCTGATAGATCCCAAGGGGGAAAATCTCCTTTGTTGAGGAGGTCTCTTCCTAGAGACTGCTTTGATGAACCTTTTTATCAGAGTGTTGTCTGCTAATCTCAGGTCTAGATTGTTGGATAACGCAGCCACTTGTACTTTAAGAGTACTAGAGCAAGACCTAGATCTGTACTGTTCTGCAAAAAAAAAAAAAAAAAAAAAAATCAAGTACAGTTGGAATGACAGATCCGAATATCCTGCTCTATCCTTTCGCCAGCAGCAGAATTTTTTCCAAATTTGGGAGCAAATTAAATTAGTGGACTTTTTCCTACTATCCAATATAGTACAGATCACTTTTTCTGACAGGCCTTTGTTCTTTAGCAATTATTCCTCAGAAGCCAGGCGGTCAGAGAAAAACGGCCCGGTAACGGAAGAAGCAGTTCTCCTTGTACTAGTAAGTCCTCTCTTACTGGAAGTTTCCAGGGGTCTGTGATTGAGAGGTTCTGGAAAGCAGGAAACCACCATGCTCTCTTTGGCCAGAATGGGACTATCATGATGACATTTGCGTTTGTAGTTTGGATTTTCTGTAAGACTTTCAGAATGAGCCTGAAGGGGGGGGGGGTAATGTGTATAGTAAATTCCCTGACCAGGGGTGAGCACACGCATCCAACCCTAAACTGCTTGGATCCCTGTGTATCGAGAAGAATCTCCCCACTTTTGCATTTTTTGAAGAAACGAAAAGGTCTATCTCTGGATAGCCCCAGTTTTGAGCGATTTTGAGCGATTAACGTGAACACATCTTTGTTCAGACTCCATTCTGTGTGAGAGATCTGTTCCCTGCTCAGAAAATCTGCTAATGAGTTTAAACTTTCATTTGATATGTATTGCTGGCAAAGAATGTTCTCTTGGGAATGAATGTTCTCTCCTGCCCTGGAAAAAATTACCCCTGCTATTTCTCTGAGGATTGCTGAGCCCGTGGCTCCTTGCCTGTTGATATAGGATACTGCGGCAATATTGTCTGAAAGGATTAATACATGTCTTCCCTGTATGATGGAAGCAAAGTTGCGTAGGGCTTCCCAGATGGCCCTCAACTCGCTCACATTGGAAGACTTTTTGGCCCAGGACTGATCCCATTTTCCCTGCGCTGTCTGGTGGTCTGTGAGAGCTCCCCAGCCCCAAGCACTTGCGTCTGTTTTAATTCTTTGCGGATTTACCTGTGTCCAGCAGCATCCCAGATTCTTTTCTTGCAGCCACCACTGTAAGAATTCCTTCACATGACTCAGCAGTTCCATCAGATTGCTTAGTGATTGTTGGTGACCGTCCCATACCAATAACTAGGGTTGCACCGATACTAGAATCGGTATCGGTGCCAATATAGAGTACTTGCACAAGTATCAGTACTCGTGCAAATGCACCGATACTTTTAGGCTCGGTTCTTTGAGCTGTCAGTGGGGATGAACAAATGTTCCTCTGTTTAACCCCTTATTAACCCTTAATTTACTCTAATCAGCCTTAATTAACTCCCTTTTCTCCTCCATTTAATTATAATTTTCCTGCTTTTTTTTTTTGTTCATGTCTATTTTTTGTTTGCTTTGTTAGTGAATATTTTCACACATATATTAACATATATTTACACATTTCACATTAAAAATGCGCAAAATTAAAAAACAAAACCAGTTTATATTTCATTTGTAAATTACTTTTCAATGCTTTGTACCATTGCTGACAACTGAAGTGTAAACAAAACAGTTGCAGTAGGTATCGGTAATTGGTATCGGCGAGTACTAAAAAAAAGTATCATACTCAGGTTATGGTAGGGTGCATCCCTACCAATAACCTGAACCTCTCATGCAAGTCTGGGCCCATATCACTGCCGAAATCGAAGCTGTCATCAAACCCAATAACCTCATTATCTTCCTAATGGATGTTGTGAGATTCAGTATGAGCCTGTCGGTTTCTGACATCAGCGTTTACCTTTTTTCTTTCGGTAAAAATTTTTTTGCCTCTAGTGAATCCACTATGTAACCCCAGAAACGTAACTTTCTGTGCTGGAATAAAATGAGATTTTTCCATATTTAAAATCCACCCCAGATTCTGAAGGTGGATTTGTGTTATGTTTAAAGACCTTTCCAATGCCTCTGACGTTTTTGCGAATAAGAGTAGGTCGTCTAGATATGGTATTATAAGGATCCCTTCCGTCCTTAAAGAGGAACTGCAGTCTGCTCACATAATTTGTAATAAAAAACATCTTTGCCACTCTGAAGCTTTCCTCCAACCACTTTGCATATTAATATATATATATATATATATATATATATATATATATACACACACACACACACACACATATACACACTGTGATTCTGTACTTGGCAAATATGCTGTAGAAATCTCCCTCCACCAAGTCTGGCTGCATCCATTTTAATTGTGGGCAGCTGAAGCTGCTGCCTGTTCACTTCCTGGATTTACACAGACACACCTCCAGCTCTGCAGCTCTTATTGGCCCTCTTATGACTCATCCCCCCTCCCATCCTGGCAAACTCTCATGAGAGTGGGAGAGAGAGAACTGCGCATGATGTCATAAGCCTAGGCTTTTTACCAGACAAGAATCAGGAAGTGGGCTGTATAAAAGGTATTTACTGGCAGAAAAAAAATATTTTACTATCCAAAGTTAAAACAAGGGCAGAAGATTTAATAGATAGAAAGTTGTAAAAGTGACTAAAGTTCTGCTTTAACCACTTGCCACCCGCCATATAGCAAAATGACGTCGGCAAAGTGGTTGCGATATCCTGAGCGGACGTCATATGACATTCTCAGGATATCAAGCCGCTGAGCTCCCCTGGGGTGCGCATTGCGGCGATCGTTGTTGCGGTGTGTCTGTCTGACACACCGCAACTCCGATCTAGGTAGTCTCTGACAAAGACTCTTTACCACATGATCAGCCGTGTCCAATAAGGGCTGATCACGATGTAAACTGAAGAGCCATTGATCGGCTTTTCCCTCACTCGCGTCTGAGGACGTGAGTAGAGGAGAGCCGATCGGCTGCTCTCCTGACAGGGGGGTCTGTACCGATTGTTTATCAGCGCAGCCCCCCCTCGGATGCCCGCCCAGGACCACCAGGATGCCGCCAGGACCACCAGGGATGGCCACCAAACTGGCCTCCTTTCCCACTCGATGCCTCTTAAAGGAGAAACGCAGCGTAGGGCGGAGCTACGAAACCTGACGTCACCACACATCAGCTGACTATCTTTAATGCAGCAGTGCTGGTAAACGTTCGTATTTTTGATTTTCTGCCAATACCTTGATGCCGGCCACGTCTTTGGTTTTAATAAAGAAGTTTTTTACCTACTACACTATGGGAGGTTTTCCTGCTTTTGTAATCCTCTCTCACATATGGCAAGTGATACAACCAAAGCCAGTCTAGCTATACAGATACAACAGCGCATGTGAAGGATTGGAGTCTGTGTAAGCAGATCAGCTGTTCCATCCGATCAGCTGTTCCAGTCTACGGGACTACATCACACCGCTGCCCCGGTTCCAGTGGAGGATCCTGGGCGGATAGATGTCTGAATAAGAGGACCTCATCGGTTGTTCCTGCCTGCAGTATTTGATACATTTGAGCCCGTATGACCCCCGTGACAGGGGTCCCACATATCTGGTAAGCGGCCGCCTTTTTTAATTTATCACAAGATCCTGGCTCTCAGAGAAAGGACTGTTTCATCTAGGAAAGCACACATTTGGGTTGCAGGACTTCTAAAAATTTTCTATTTTACAACTACTTACTCCTCAAGTGGACTTTGCCACATTGTAACCATCTATTTATTACATTTTTTTTGGATGGCATAACATCCGATAGTTGTTATTTGATATTATCATTGCTCAAAAGGTATAACTCATATGCAAACCTAGGCTAAGGAAGTTCCCTCAGTCGGGTTGGTTTGACAATAGTAGCGCACCTGAGTGCATTTATCACCACAATGGACCACCAGGTATGCCACCCTAGACCACCAGGGAAATGCCAATCAGTGCCCAGGCAGCTGCCAATCAGTGCCAGTGAAAAATGCCTACCAGTGCCACCAGTGATGCCTACCAGTGAAATCCAGTGCCAGTCAGTGCCCATCAATGCCTTTCAGTGCCCATAGTTACATAGTTAGTAAGGTTGAATAAAGACACCAGTCCATCCAGTTCAACCTGAGTGAGTGTGGGTCTACAACCCTGACCCTTGTCCCTAACCCTGAACATCGCACACTCACATCAATCCCTACCCTCAATCCAAGGTCCCCATTCATATACTAGGGCCAATTTTGGACAGAAGCCAATTAACCTACCAGCATGTCTTTGGAGTGTGGGAGGAAACTGGAGTACCCGGAGGAAACCCACGCAGGCACAGGGAGAACATGCAAACTCCAGGCAGGTAGTGTCGTGGTTGGGATTCGAACCAGCGACCCTTTTTTACTGCTAGGCGAGAGTGCTAACCACTGCACCACTGTGCCGCCCATCAGTGCCGTCTATTAGTGTCACCCATAAGTACCCATCAGTGCAGCCTTTCAGTGTCCAGTGCCCACCAGTGCCACCTATGAGTGCCCATCAGTGCCGCCCATCAATGCCACATATCAGTGCCACCTATCAGTGGTGACTATTAGTGCCATCGTCAGTGCCTCCTCATCAGTGCCACCTTATCAGTGAAGGAGAAAACTTGCTTATTTACAAAATTTTATAAACAAAAACAAAGAAAAACTTTATAATATATATCTTTTTTTTTCTTTTAGCAAAAAATAAAAACCGCAGGAGGTGCGGGAACAAAATTTAAAAAATTTAGTTTGGGTACAGTGTAGCATGACCGCACAATTGTCATTTAAAAAGTAACAGCACTGAAAGCTGAAAATTGGCCTGGGAGGGAAGGTGCGAAAGTGCCCTGTATTGAAGTGGTTAAGGTCTGTAGCGCTTCTGCTAACACCTTTAAAGATTCTTGGAGCTGATGCTAGCCCAAAAGGTAAATCGTTGAATTGGAAGTAAATTGTCTGTTTTGGGCCTTGTACTGTAAACCTTAGAAAAACCTTTGAGCATTCCCTGATGGAAATGTGTAAATAGGCATCGTCTAAGTCTATTGTGGCCATGAATACTCCTTGAGTCAGTAGTTCTCTTGTCAAAAAGATGTTTTCCATCTTGAATTTTTTGTATCTGACTGCTCTGTTGAACATCTTTAGGTTGAGAATGAGCCTGAATCTTCCTGACTTTTTTTCTTAGAAAGATGTGAGAATAAAAACCCTCTTTGCTTTCCTTTTGTGAAAGGGAGGATATGACTCCTTGGTCCGTCATTTCTTGAAACAGGTTGGTCATGGCAGCTGCCATGTCTGCATTTCATGGTAGTCGGGTTACCAGAAACCGTTCTGGGGGGACCTGAATGACTTCTATGCGGTAATTCCTGGCGATTAGATCTAAGATGTATGCATTAGTTGAAGTGGCTTGCCATTGGGGTTGGGCCCCCAGCCTCCCTTCTACCCGGCAAAGGGAGTCATTGCCATTTTTCCCTTTTGTTTTCTATTTTGCTTGCCACCTTCATTCAGCCCTATTTTCCTAAAAGGACAAAACCCTTTTTTGTATTGTTCTTTGGGAATCAGAAAACCTAGTTTCTTGTCCGACGAACATTCCAACACCGAATCTAAATCTTCTCCAAAGACTATGTTTCCTTTGAATGGCACAGAGCTAACTTAGCCTTGAAAGAGGCCCTGCCCACGTTTTCAACCAAATCCCCCTCCTTGCTTGATTGATTAAAGCTGTGCATCTGGCCGAAAATCTGATTGCTTCGGCTGAAGCATCAGCGATATAGGCGACCGCCTTGTTAAGCACCGGAAGGCTATCTCAGCTTTTTATTATACATAGGGCTCATTATACTCCACAAAAACTTTATGCCTGGGGAAAAATATTTAACACCACTATGTCCGCAATGCTCTTTTTTTTTTTTTTTGTTAATTATTTATTTAGTGGTATGCGACATACAATGAAACGATAACTTCACAGAATATGTAGTGTAAACAAAGTAGATTACACATGGACATCCCGTAGTATTATCTGAACAAAAGATAAGTAAACTCAAGAATACATAACAGAAACAGTTCCGTAAGCATACAAAATACTTGGATACCCTGGGGGTATAGGACTAGGGCTTCGCCTTGACGGTGGAACTGAACAATTATGATGCTCTATGGACTCACCCTAGTATCCAAGGAGAGGTTAAGTATCTGTACATAGGGGAAGGGTGCTGCTAGGTGACTGACTGAGGTCAAATCATACCAAGTTTTTTGGGATTAAAATAGAGGAAGAGAATAAAGGAGAATAAAGGGAAGAAGAGAGAGTGAGAAAGGGGAATGAAGAAGAGGGAAAGAAGGAGGGTGGTATAGTAGAAGAGTGGGGGGGAGGGGAGTCAGAAGTCCACCTAGAGAGCAAGGACCGTCCTCTACTCCCTAGGCCATCTAGCGGCCATGAATAGGAGCAAGAGCCTCTGGTATTCAACGCGACCTGGCTATGTCTCACAGAGGTATTCCTCTGAGAAGCGGAACTTGGTCCAATAAAACCACCTGGTCTTATGTTCCTCGGATTTGTCCTGGATCGTAGCAGTGAGGTACTCCATTCGTTCTATGTCATTGACCCTTGCGAACCATTGGGCCAAAGTCGGAGCAGACTGTTGCTTCCATTGACTTGGGATGCAAGCTCTAGCAGCGCCGAGTAGGTGTTTAAGAAGAGATTTACGATATCGCTTCCCTGACATGGGAGTGAGGTTGAGGAGCACAGCAGCAGGGTCATTGTTTAAGGAAATATCTGTGAATTTGTGAATGTAGCAGAGGACTGGTTGCCAGAAAGTTTGTAGTTTGGGGCACTCCCAGAAGATGTGTAGGATAGTACCAGCAGCGATCAGATTGGTTGGGAAATATTTTGGCCAATACAGCCGGCGTGCGGTACCAGCGTGTGGTCAACCTTATAGGAGATTTCTTGATATTTGCTGCAGAGTGACAATTTATGAGCGAAGAAGAGTATGCGTTCCTTCTGCGGAGTAGTAAATGTGATTTGAAGGTCCCTTTCCCACTTAGCTAGGAAGGGGGGGTCTATGGTAGCATACATGTCCAACAAAGATTTGTAAGATCTAGAAAGGGAACCCCGAATTGGGCCATCACCCAGACATATTTTCTCAAAGGAATGAAGTTGTCTAGAAAAAAAACCTATATCTGGGTAGCGAGCCGAGAAAGTGGGAGAGTTGCCCCGCTCTCCAACTATCCAATGTGATGGGTGCCGGTCCTGATGTCACGGACCCTGTAGGGATCCAACCCGTGGGTCCTAGGAATTGAGACGCACGCAGGAGCCCTTTCGGGGCTTGTCCAGCAAAGGCTGGGTAAGACATACCTGGGGGGAATTTGGGATGTCCTATGACTGGGGTCATGGGAGAAGGGAAACTGTGCAAGGAAGAAAGACGAAAAAATCTATCCATTTCCACTAAAGAAGGGCCAATCAGCGGGTGAGTGGTTATGTGGGGGTCAAGATGTTTACCCGCCCAAGGTAGACCAGCCAACGGGGCCCGAGCCATCTCCTGTTCTAAAGTTACCCAGAGTTTCCCTTCCCCATGACGGCACCAGTCAATTACTCGGGTCATGTGTATTGCAGTATAATAGAGAGCGGGGTCTGGGAATCCTATGCCTCCCTTCAGCTTCGGCCTAAGCAGCAACGCCCTGCCCATTCATGGGTGTCTGCCCCGCCACAGGAACTTAATAAACCTTGAGCGAACTTCATGAAAGAAAGTTTGCGGTAATTTGACAGGTAAGGCTTGTAGCAAATATAGAAGCCGAGGCATTGCGTTCATCTTCAGTACATTACACCGGCCAAACCAAGATAAAACAAGGGGATCCCATTTCGTAAGGTCTGTACTAAGCGTCGCTAGGAAGGGACGAAAATTCAGGGCAAAGATGTCTTTTGGATTTGCAGGGATTCTGGTACCCAAGTATTGTATAGAACGGGTGGCCCACTTAAACGGGAAAAAGGGTCGCAAACCCGACAATGTGTTGTCTGGTATGGAGATATCAGGGCTTCTGACTTTTGGAGGTTAACTTTGAAGTTAGAAAGATTACCATATCATTTCAACTCTTGTAGCAACGAAGGCAGGGACGTTATGGGTTTGGTGATATAAAATAAAAGATCGTCAGCGTAAGCCGCTACTTTGTGTTGGTAGTGGTCAGAATGGACCCCGCTGATATTAGGATTATCTTTCACATGGCGAAGAAATGGTTCTAGGGAAAGGACAAATAGTAAAGGGGAAAGTGGGCATCCCTGCCTAGTCCCGTTGGAGATCGCAAAGATGTCAGATTCTAACCCATTCACCCGTACCGTGGCTGTGGGATTAGAATAGAGGGCAGAGATCCAGTCCAGGATGGGCTTCGGCATCCCAAAAGAACAGAGTGCTTCCCGAAGAAACCTCCAGTCCACCCTATCAAAAGCCTTCTCGGCATCAGTGGATAGGAGTAAAAGAGGTGTGTTTGATCCTTTCGCCTTCTCTATAACGTTTATTGTCCGGATAGTGTTATCTCTTGCTTCACGAGTCTGTATGAAACCCACCTGATCAGGTGCTACCAAGCGTTGCATTAGGCTATTGAATCTGGAGGCTATGAATTTTGTGAGGAGCTTGATGTCACAATTTAGAAGAGAAATGGGCCTGTAGCTGGAGCAAAGCAATGGGTCCTTTCCGGGCTTAGGGAGTACAGAGATAGAGGCTTGTAGCATGTCAGGGGGGATGTTATGTCCTTCTAGTATGGCATTGAAGGCTGTGATGAATTGGGGTGCTAGCTGTGTCTGAAATGTCTTGTAATATAGTAGGGTAAAGCCATCAGGCCCAGGGGCCTTCCCCAGCTGTGTGTCTGCTATGGCGTCTGCGAGCTCCTCTACGTTAAGTGGTTGGGAGAGTAATTCCCGTTCGGCTTCCGTGAGAAAGGGAAGTTTGGCCTCTTGGAGGTACTCTCGTATATTTGATAGGGAAGGGGCCGAAGATCCAGTGGCCTGCGCCGCCTCCAAATCATAAAGCTTTGAATAAAATTCTCTGAAGGCCGCTGCTAGGTCTGGTGAAGCGTGAATCTTAGACCCTGATGGTGTCAGGAGGGCTGGTATGTATGATTGCATGCGTTTTGCCCTCAATGCATTTGCCAACAAACGTCCGTATTTATCTCTATACTCATAAAAGGAGCGGCGCGCCTTAAGCAGGACGTGTTTGGCCTTATACAGCGAGTGCTCTCTGATAGCCTCTCTAGTCTGAAGCAGTTCTGCTTCCAGTGTGCGATCGGTTCGAACCTTGTGTTGCCTCTCCAAAATGTGAAGTTTCGTCAAAAGGTCCATCAGAGTTTTGGCGCGGCGTTGCTTGGCCGCAGGACCAAGTTTTATGAAGATCCCTCTAATGTAACATTTGTGTGCTGACCACACTGAGAGAGGGTTAGACACGGAGCCAGTATTGTTTTTAAAATAGGAGCAAAGTTCTTTGTTGATCTCTGCAGCTATTTCGGGTCCTTGAGAAGCGTTTCATTTAAACGCCAAGATATTGTTTTAGGGCGTGCGTGTGGGAGAGTTAGCTCTAGGAGGACTGGTGCGTGATCGGATAGTGTTATCTGACCTATCTCTGCTTTGGAGGCTAAGGAAATCGCAGAATGTTGTATTAGAAAAAAAAAAATCGATCCTAGAGTAGGATCTGTGAGTCGAAGAATAGAAGGAGAAATCTCGTTCCTGGGGATGGAAAATTCTCCATATGTCTACCAACTGATGTTCATGCAACAGGTCCTTCAGTGCCCGTCTTGCACCCTGAGGTAGGGAGGACAGATGAATCCTTAGAGGGATCTAAGGTGAGGTTGAGGTCTCCGCCCAGTACGAGTGTACCCTCGTGGAAAGGCTCCAACGCTGCTAGGAAAGCCCCCAGAACTTGAGCTTGGTTCGTGTTAGGTAAGTAGTAGTTCGCAAGGGTAAATGTGTGAGAATCAATTTTGCCCTTCAGGAGAAGGAACCTGCCCTCCCCATCCCGGACTTCATCCAGGAACTGCCAGTATAAAGATTTAGATAGCAGAATACTTGTCCCTCTGGATTTAGAGGAGGTAGATGGACTATGATAGGCCACCGGAAAGTGCTTGTTAGAGAGCCTCGGGACCTTGTCTGACCGGAAATGAGTCTCTTGAAGGAAGACTATGTGTGCTCTAAGTCTCCAGAGCTTGGCCAGACAGCTGGTTCTCTTCTCAGGGGCGTTCAAACCTTTGACGTTCCAAGAAAGGAACTTAAGAGCCATATTGGCAGAGTGCCCGCTCTCTAGGTGGCGAGAGGCTCTAAAAAAAAAAAAAAAAAGAAGAAAAAAAAAGGGGGGGGGGGAAGAGGAGAAATTGAGGGGGGGAAAGAGTTTGGGGACTAACACAAGATGTTTCTCCTTAAAAGGAGAGCTACTGCCACCAGGGCAGAGTATTCCTACTGTGGGGGGAGGTAGGGCACAGTCAAGCGCAGAGCCCCAACCTTTGGATCCCCTGCAGCAACATTTGTATATCAATGATACATCAGCACCATCATGAGGAGGTAAAAAAACAAAAAACAAAAAGAAATTAACATCCTAAGATTAATATTAGAGAACCAAACATACAACATGTGACAACTGTTAAATGATTACTGAAAAAAATGCAGTCCATGGATACCTATTGCCCTAGATTTGGGCCGGGAACATCAAATAGCTTATGGGGAGATATACGGGTTAACATTGCTACATCTCCTGAATTACTTCCCGCCCTACCCTGCATTTGGTTCCAGGACCTCTACTTTAGTGTCCCAGTGGGGATCTAACCCCTAAGCCCACCCTCCAAGGCCGTCCCGGGTTGAAACCCGAGCAATCTCCTGCTACAGTTCGGGGAGTGTCTCCAGGAACAACGATCCCGCGTGCAGGCATTGGGTCCGCTAGGGAGACCAGTTTAGCATCAAAATAAAAAAAAAAAAGAAAGAAAAAAAAATTTCTCTCTTCTTCCTTTCCCCTTCCTTCTCCACCCCCCCCTGCACCCCCTGAATGCTATAAAAATACCTTTTTTTGACCCGGCTGTAAAGCAGGTGAGCGGGGGCGGTGTGGGAACAAAGATCAGACTCCGTCCCCCAACCAGCCCCCATTATCAGGTAAGAACAGATACACAGTAATACAATACAGTACCAATCAGTGGTGAGTGGGTCCCTGTGAGATAACTGTTCAATTAAATACAATCCCCACTGCCCATAGTATTGGAAGAGTCCTCGAGTCCCCTCTTTCTTCCATATGATGGGTCCGACAGTTGCACTCAGGTTGAAACTACAAAAACAGAGAGTGGGGGGGAAAAAAAAAAAAGGGGGGGGGGGTGAGGGGAAGGGGAAAACAGCTCCCCCCCACGGGACTTTCCCTCTGATCTTGGGACAACATAGGGTTCATCGCTTATCTGGGGAAGCCCGTGGGGTGCTCGTTTGGAGTAAACGGGTATGTCTGGAGTGGTCCAAGCCATTGTGGGGAGCTAGTGAGCTCCGGGAATACTGACTGTGGGGTGGTTAGGCCATCCGTTGGTGGTGTAAAAACAAGGTAAGGAAGGAAAAAGAAACAAAACAAAACAAAACAAAAAAAAAAAAAAAACCACAAAAAGAACAACAAAACGCCAAACTCCCCCCTATACCCACCGGTAAGTGCAAAAAAAGTGGGGAGTGATCGCATATTAGGGAACACACAATTACCAAGTTCCTCGGAGTCAAGAGACTGGTTCTTGTGGAGCCTGTGGAGGGCCTCTCTGTGAACGGCGTCCGGTCCGGACCCTTTGTTGTCTTCCATCCAAGGGCCGACGTTGTGGGTTAGACTGAACGTTCACTAGGAGCCAGTTTGGTACCTCGACTGGGTTCATCTCAGTGAAAGTAAATAGATATGGGAGCTCTGAGGGGTGACGTAGAGTGAAAGTGTTGGCACCCTTACGAACAATCAGATGAAACGGGTGACCCCATTTGTATGCGAGACCTTTCTCACTGATGCCGTCCAAGAGTGGTTTGAGCGTTCGTCTCATCATCAGGGTTCTCCTAGAAATATCCGGAAGCAGGTGGATGGCAGCTCCATCAAACTCTAATATGCCTACCCGCCATGCCTGTCGCAAGATTTCTTCCTTGAGGTTAAAGGAGTGCAGGCAGCAGAGGACGTCCCTTGGTCTGTCAGATGGGTAAGGGTTAGGGCCGAGGGTCCTATGAATGCGGTCTATGGTAATCGCCGTGTCTCTCGGACGGTCTAAGTAACGGTTAAAACACAGAGATTACCATCGCACGGAGCTCAGATTGTGGGATGGACTCCCCTCAGGCGTATGTTCTGTCTGCGACTCCGGTTTTCGAAATCATCAATTAGCAGTTGTAGCTGAAGAAATTGGTCATTCATTTCCGTATGTGAGGACTGCACATCTTGTATACTCTGGGACATTGCTCCCTGTTCCTGCTCCACTGCTGCTACGCGTGTGTCTAGGGCTGCGACTTCCTGTTTAACGGCTTGCATCTCTCCCCTCATGGCCATCTCCATTCTAGAGGCTAGTGTTTCAAAGTCATCCCTTGTGGGGAGCTGCTGTAGGAGTACCCATAACTTGTGTGAAGGATCAGCTTGAAATGCAGGCTCTGCCTGCAGAGAAGGTGTAACAGAGGTACTCACTGTGTCTTGTAGCCTTGGAGTACGTGCAGATCTGAGGCCAGTAGCATCGTGGGGTGTGGTGGGACATGGAGATGTCTGTCTGGAACTGAATAGATCCTCTTCCAGGTCGGGCGATACTGCCAGTGATCGTGGTATGCATGGGGATAGGTCACTGATCGGGGAGTAGGGCGGCATTGTGAAGTCATCTCCCTGCTGCTGCAAGCCTTCAGGGGTGGCCATCTCTCCCTGTGAATCCCCTGCCGCGTGTCCGGCCGGCGCCATCTTTGATACTGCCAGGGTGGAGGCGGACTGTTTAATCGGTTTTAGGTACCGATCCATGCCGCAGGGTGGAGGTCTGGATGCTGCGGTACGATCCCCTGGCTGTCAGAGGTTCTGGTAGGTGCTGACAATGCGGGGTAATGTGGCTGAGGTATACTGCAGGGGTGCCGCTGGCCGGGAGCTTAGTGTTAGCGTCCACTCGCCGCCATGCCGAAGCCACGCCCCCCCCGCAATGCTCTTTATTTAATGGTTCCCTTATCCATATGCTCTGGCGATGTACAAAGCTTCATCGTTATTGGGAAAAAGTATTTATAACCCTAAACTTAGTATGCTCAACAGAGATAATAAGGACGCCCAAACTGGCACTACTGGGTATAGTACCCGATGGAGCATTACCAGTAGAAATGCATATTCTGTGGATAAGATCCCTATATTTAACACGTAAAGTTATTCTACAAAAATGGACATGTACATAAACAATGGGTTGAGAAACTCAATTATATACTTAAAAGAGAAAGATTAACATACAAACATAGGAGGTACACCCCAAAGATTTAATAAAATATGGTTAAATTGGATAAAACCTACTAATGAATTATATGATGGTTTTTATAGTAGAGAGGAGTGAAGGTAGAGGAGACCGGAATAAGGAGTAGTGGTAGAAGAGAGAGGCATAGAGGGTGTAAAAGAAAGATGATTTGTTGCTGCTTGGAGGAAATGGCTATAATTTGATGATTTACACTGGGGGAATTCAGGCTGTTGTGCAGAGTGTAGTATGTTATATTCATTATATGCTAAGTCATTCCGAGAGGTACAAAGTATATTTGGTTTATGTCTGTTTTCTATTGGACTTTTTACTTTATGATATGGACTAAATTTGTTACATTTTTTTTGTTGCAAAAACATAAAACAAAAGTATTTGATTAAAAAAAAGTGAATCCAGAAGCTCTTCTTTTGGGGTATCACTTTCCAGTAAAATGTTTAGCGGCCTTAACCATAGGTCAAGGGTCCTGGCAACGCAGGTAGAAGCAATGGCAGGTTGGAAATTTGCTGCTCCTGTGTCCCATGCTTTCCTAAGGTAGCCTTCCTGTCCATAGCATCCTTAAGTGATCGTGTGTCTTCAAAGGATAAATCTGATAGCTTTGCTACACTGGGCAGGGCTGCATCCAATTTAGGACACTTCTCCCATATCGAGGCGTCCTCCTCTAATGGAAATCTTCTTTTGAGGCTCCTATGGAGAAAAACGTTCTTAGGCTCCTTCCATTCCTGTAAAATGGTATCTTTCAATGCTGCATGAACTGGAAAAACTCTTGAATCTTTTGTATGTAACTCTGCATATAATTTGTCATGGACAGAGAAATCCTCATTTTTTTCCCTCTTCCAGCTCTAAGGTATCATAAATTAGCTTTAAGAGCTCCCCTGTCTCATCAGAAGGAAAAAGGAATTTCTGAATCCGACCTACTTTTTTCTTCTTTGAGTTCTTCCTCTTCAAGGCTAGATTCCCCGCTGGACCCTTCTTCCATCTCCTCCAGGATTCCCTGCTCCCCCCCCCCACTGTCGCAGGTATGGGAATTGGAGTTGCTGAGCTAGAACCGGAAGTACTGGGTATAGCAGTATCCAGAGGTCCTGAATCTTGAAGAGATGATCTGAAGGATTCAAATGTTTTAACCATTTCTGTCTTCAAAAGGTTTCTAGATATAATGAACATAGAGCTGGTTTCTTTTTTGGCTAAAGCGTCTATGCCAGTGGTTCTCAACTCCAGTCCTCGGGACCCACCAACAGGCCAGGTTTGCAAGATAGCTGAAATACATCACAGGTGATATCACTTGCTGCTCAGTGATTGCAGTATTCTAGTCTGCAACTCCCCAAGGTAATGCTTAAAATCTGGCCTGTTGGTGGGTCTCGAGGACTGGAGTTGAGAACCACTGGTCTATGCAATCCTGACATATAGATTTTTTCCATGAGGGTGACAACTTATGTTTATAAGAGGAGGGCCCTGCTCCATCCTTATCTTCATGGCTCTTCCCCTGGGGTGCACAAAAGATACAAGGAGCTTTTTAAGAGAGCTGCCAAGTGGAAGAAAAAAATAAGAGCAAGGAAGGAAAAACACCAGTGTCTGCTACCTGACTTTTACCAGAAAAAATAAATAAGCAAGAACACCCCACTGAAATGCCCCCTCCACCGAGCGGCAGGTAAGGATAAGATGATGGGGAGGGGCGTGGCTGGATGCTGAGCAGAATGGCAGCCTGAATTCCTGCTCTCCATGGACCTGCTGCTGATCGGCTCCAAACTGGGACACAACCACACACTGAGGGGCAGAAACAACACCACCCGCTTGCAAAAACAGAGGGGAACCTCAGGACAGCTTCACCCGCCGGGTCCCCTGATCCAATCATACTTCAAGCTGCCACCCGGGGCCATCATTCGGGAAGCTGAGAACATGGCGCCGCAGCCCGCCACACAGGCATCTTCTCCACCTCCTCCCAAGCCTGCTACGGACGACTCCCGATGGCTTCAAAAGCTACACTCTGGATGGCAGGCTCTCCAGCGCCGACCCGCTGCACTGTCCTCGGCTCCATTAACCCTGCACGGCCTGCCTCAGCCTCCCCACGTGGACCAACCACGCCATCTTGCTGGGACACTCTGAGCGGCTCCACTGATCCCGCGGGTGAGTCCCTCTCCAACCCCCTCCCCTACAAAGGGCCCTGCTTTGGATTTCCTCTCCCTGCTGGGCACTCTGCTGGCTTTCCGGCATTGGGGACTCCCCCCCCTTCCAAATCTGGTCGCTTACAATCACTGCCGTGGCTTCGGCCTACCTCTCCAGGCCCTATCTTCTGCTCCAGGCTCCCCAAAGCCCCAGAGACCACCCCGCTCCCAAGACTTCAGCTCTGCAGGCCTCACAGCAGGCCACCCGCCCCCTTCACCTTCCCTTGGTACCTCACCTGCTCCCAGAGCAGCTCACACAAGAGCAGAGAGAGTGGTTTGAACCATGGGCCTCTCCCTCACAGGCTAAGACCCATCACCAGCCTCTACCCCGAATACCATCCATCCTCACCGCTGAGGAAATGGTCTTCTGGCGAGAGCAACTCCACTCTCTACCCACCAAGAAAGATTTCAAGCTCCTTTTAGACGTTAAAGAGGCCTGCCGCAGTGAGATCAAAACGCTGCAACAGACTTCCACCATCTGGCTACTCAGTTGGAGGACCTGGAAGAAGACCTCCAAACTACTAAGCTTGCCATCCACCGCGTTCAGCCTCAACAGACAGACGATGGTTTTATGCTCCGTGACATGCAACGCCATCTCGGGGACCTCAACAACATCAGGGTTCGGGGCCTCCCAGAATCCAATGGCCCGGAGGATCTGAGAATGGTCCTCCAGACTATTTTCAACAACCTGCTGGGAGTCCCAGCCTCCACACATATGGATATGGATAGGGCCCACAGAGCCCGGAAGCCCAAAGATCAAGCATCCAAACCCAGAGATGTCATCTGCAGAGTGCACTTGTTTACTCTAAAAGAGGACATTATGCACAAAGCACGGGTGATTGAACCGACTCTAGTCGACTGACCGTATAGCCCAATTACTCTGCGACTACTTCTCAGACCTCTACAACAACCCCTCCATACCGCCCACCCCTAACCCAGGCGGCTTCACAGACTGTGTTCAAACCTACCTGATGAAAAGTGGAGTAGCCACCCTCCCTGCGGATGCGTTACAGTCCCTCAACTCTCCGATAACCAAGGAGGAGATTTCTGAGACTTTAATACTCCTACCAAAAGGTAAGGCCCCAGGCCCAGACGGTCTTCCTTACCAATATTACAAGACATTCCTACCCAACCTACTGCCACACGTTTCAATTATTTTTAATTAAAGTTTTACAATACAAAAGAACAAAGGTCTCGACTTTACATAATGCAAAATACAACTTGTTCAGGGAGCTATACATTTAACGCTCTAATATACTTGAGGAATCCTCCTCTTGTTGCTTACAAGGACCATTATTACTTCCTGATGTTGGCTATTATTTACTTGCTTGTATAAATGTGGTGTATATATCTTTCTCTTTTCAAAATCTTATACTGTATGCAACACCTCGACCTCTATGGCCCAAAACAGATATCCCTGATTTACATTTGACCCGTTGGGACCAATCCGCCCCCCTTCTAACTCTCGGGGGAGCTCGATTCATCCCATCGAGCAGGTGTTTCCCTTCTTAAACCAAATATACAATGGTCAGTCGAGGGTATATGAAAACAGGAACATTACAATTAAGTCATACATTGAGACCTAGTAATTCAAATTTATTAAAAGGGGGGGGGGGGGTAAAATAAATGAAGAAAAAGTGCCTAGCAGAAGGCAGAAAAGGGGAAAGTGGAGAAAAAAAAAAAGGGGGGGGGCATGGCTCAGAGACCCATTTCTCAAGAGTAGATCTAGGTTATAAACGTCCTTGGATCCTTTGTCAGATAATTAATCCATGGATCCCATATTTTGTGAAACAATTTCATCTTATCTTGTACTATGGCTGTTAACCTTTCATTCAGCATAAGCCATGACATTTTGTGTTTAAGTTGTTTGATTGGCAGGACTGCGGACCTCCAATTTCTAGCTATAGTTATTTTAGCTGATATAAATACAAAATGTAAGGGAGTCGTCTTTGGGGTCTGGAGGCCTCCCCTATCCTGCCTCCCAGGAGTGCATGTTTTGCTGATTTCTTCAGGTTCAGCTGGATCAGGGTATAAATAAAATTGTAGACCCTGATCCAGAATCTCCTGACCTTGGGGCATGTCCACCATATGTGATAGGTGGATCCCACTTGGCCACATCCCCTGAAACATTGGTGGCACCAGGTAAGAAAGTGGCCACTCTAGCTGGTACCATATACCACCTCATTAAGACCTTGTAGTTAGCCTATATAATGGAGGTATTAATGAGTGAATGAGAAGCCGTCTCAGATATTGCGTGCCATTCCTCAAGGTCTAGGGTTTGCTGAAAATCTTGTTCCCATTGTTTCATATTGTTCAGTTTTGTGGAGTCATACATTATTATATGTGACCTCTGATTTTATCGTATTGTCTACATAAATGTTCCATGGGAGTCAATGTCACTAGATCTCCCTTGCGGGCTACTGTTTGAACATAGTGGTGTATTTGGGTAAATCTATACCGTTCTGCGGGTGGCATTTCATATTTATCTATTAAAGTTCGTTCAGATAGCATACCTTTGTGGTCGCAAAGATCGGCTATTCATATTAGACCATTATTAGTCCACTATTCGAATGTATGAGGGTTGAGGCCCGGGGTGAACTCTCTATTTTTCAGTAAAGGTGCTAATGGATTGTGGGGTGACTTAAATTTCTGAGTCCTTGTAAGTCTGTCTCATATTTCTAACGAGAAGGAGAGAGTAGGACATAGTATATTCGGTCTCTCTTTCATTGAGAGACACATAATGTGAGAAATTGGTTCCGGGCGACAGGAATAAGATTTCATATCCATCCATATTGCATGAGGTTGTTGAGAGTGAAACCTAGAAAGTTGGGCCAACTGAGCTGCGTAGAAATATTTCTGTAGATCAGGCAGGCTCAGGCCCCCCTTTCTGTTGTGGAGTGTACATTGTACTTTTGTTCACCCTAGGCCTCTTGTCTCCCCAGATGAACTGGAGGATTTTATTTTGAAATGTTTGAAGGTCTTTTCGGACCAATGTCACAGGTATAGTGCGAAAAAGATATAATACTTTCGGTAATATATTAATTTTTATTGAGTGCAGTCTGCCGAACCACGATGGGGGGGTGGATCTGCCATCTGGCTAGGTCTTCAGTCAATCGTTTGAACAGGGTAGGATAATTTCTTTTGTATAGTGTTTGAATTGATGAGGTCAGATATATTACCAGGTAAGGTAGAGCCTCCGGTTCCCATTGGAATTTATAGGATTGTTCTAGAGTTTCCGAGTGGAATTCAGCAATGAGAGATTCAATGCTCTGGATTTGCTATGGTTGATTTTTAGCCCTGAGATGTCAGAGAATGGGTGTAATATTGCGAATAAATTGGGTAGGAAAGTAATCGGTGATGACAGTGTCAGCAATAGGTCGTCGGCAAAGAGTAGGCATTCATGCTCGCAATCTCCACATTCGATCCCTCTGGCATGTACGTATTGTGATAGCTACAGGCTCTATCGCTAGAGCGAATAACAGCGGGGACAATGGGCATCCCTGCCTAGTCCCTCTCTTAATTGCGAGGGGTTGGGAGGAGTATCCTCCAAGCATTAATGATGCCGACGGGGTGTCATATAGCGTTCGAAGGAGGGCCAGAAAGCGCTCGCCAAATCCATAGCGACGTAGTACATCAAATAGTTAATCCCAGGAGAGAGAGTCGAACGCCTTCTGGATGTTCAACGAAAACAGCATGCCCCGTCTAGGTCCCTTGCCGTCCCAGTCTGACTGGACCACTGAGATTAGGTCTATTATTCTGCGAGTTTGATCTGATGTCTGTCGGTTTGGCACAAAACCAGCCTGGTCTGGGTGCATATAGTTTAGAAGGAAAGTATTTAATCTAAGGGCCAGTACTTAGTTAATATTTTTAAATCCGTGTTTATTAAGGAGATCGGGTGGTAATTAGCACAATCTCCATGATCCTTCCCTGGTTTTGGTAATACGTTTAGGTAGGCTGCGTTCTCGTGATGGGGTATTTTATTTCCCCTGCCTAAGGTCATTGAAGTAGGAACATGAGTGGGGAGCAAGCATTTCTTGGTACTTTCTATAGTAATGGCCAGAAAAGCCATCTGGTCATGGGGCCTTTGAGGGGTGGATGGTCTTGATGGCCATCTTAATTTCTACTTCCGTAAAATCTTTATCCATCAGTTCCATGTAAGCTTGTGTTAGTTTGGGCAGTAGTGTATCGCAGAAGAACTTTTCTGTCTTTAGTGGCTCGTATTTTTTTTTTAATTGGGAAAACCAACTTTTATTAAATCGTATATATACACAGGTATACAAGTATTTGCCAAATACATTTGACAGTGAGCAACCTACTACAGTGTATCGTCAAACATCAGTATACTTTTACTTATATTTATTATCATACTATAGTTGATGAACCTCCGTTTGGGCTACCGCCTTTATTTTATATTAATCAGGTTCATGCACACAATAGAACCTTGTTCCTCACCTATCCCATATTCCCCACAACTCCCACCCTGGTTTTAGTAATAACTGTCACAGATTAAGAACATGTCTCTCCATCTTCGAGCCATCTATCCCAGACCTTCGAATACTTTTGTGTACAACCGCTATGTGTGTAGATCAATTTTTTATACGGAAGAGTATTGTTTATGTCCCTTTTCCAGTCAGATAAGGCAGGTGTCGTGGATTGCATCCATAGTCGTGCAATGACTTTCCTGGCCATAAATAAGGTTTCTTGGATGAAAGTAACATGAAACTTAACTATGTCAGTGTCTGGTAAGAGGCCCAGTAAGCATAGTTTTGGATCCAGTACCACTGGGGAACCCATCTGATCGTGCAGGAATTTTATGACCTGCGCCCAATATATTTGTAAAGTGGGACATTCCCATATCAGGTGATAGAATGTGCCCAGCCCATCAGTACAGTAGGAACATGTTGGACTCTGAGAAGAGTTGAACTTGGCCAGCCTCTTTAGTGTCATGTATGCTTGGTGAACAATATATAGCTGTGTCAATCGATCCGAGAGTTTGGCGTTGCTTTTACATTTTCTAGTATTTCGTCCCAGTCTGTATCACTAATGTCCCCTACGTCCTTTTCCCACTCCATTTTAGCCGTTTGAATGACAGTCGTGATCTTGGGGAGTCGAATAGTATAATATAAGTTCGAGATCAATTTTTTGGGTTCGGGACCCATAATTACATCTAAAACCTGAGGATGTTCCAGTGTAGTGGCATTATCTCTAAATTGAGCGCGCAGAGCGTGGCGGAGCTGCAAATATCTGAACATAATATGTTGCGGAATAGAATATTCTTCTTTAAGGGTATGGAATGATTTAGGTCTCTCATCCGTCATAACCTGGTGAAGATATATTATATATATATATAATTCCGTGTTTGGCCCATAAGTTCGGGTCTGGCACATTCCTAAGTTCCGGTAGGTGGTTACATAGTTACATAGTTAGTCAGGTTGAAAAAAGACACAAGTCCATCCATAAAAAAAACAAAAAAAAAAACATTAAACTGTGGTTATTAAACCACAGGGGGGAATGGGAGTGTATATGCCCCAATTTGAGCTTTTTTAAAGTTAATTCCCAAATTTTTTGATGGTGTGTTAGCATACCCATATTGTACCGGGGACGTCTTTTAGGCATCTGCCCCCCTCTGAAAATAGCCTGTAGAGGAGATATCATTGAGTTCCTTGTATCTTCGCATACTAACACTCCGTATCGTTGCATTTCAGCCTTATTAAAATAATACATATGTGACAATTGTGCTGCCATGTAATATTCCTGCAAGTCCGGAAGTGCCATTCCCCCCATAGAAGTGGGATTTTTAAGAATGTGCCAAGCCAGTTTATGTCTTCCGTGTCCCCAGACAAATGAATGCAGGATAGCTTCCATCTTTTTAAAAATCTTTAGGGGAATATATAAAGGAGCATACCAAACCATATACAAAATCTTGGGAAGTAAAATCATCTTGATGATGTTTGTTCTTCCCATTACCCCCAAGGGCAATCTGGACCAGGCTTGTGTTTGTTTTTATGATGGAAAACAATGGTTCTACATTGTTTGTGATATAGTCCCGCAATTCCCTGGTGACCAACACTCCTAAATATTTAATAGTGTTAACTCTAGCTAAGGGAAGTTCCGGGTGGGAGGGGGGCGGGGGGAATTGGTCTATGGGGAGTATTTGAGATTTATCCCAATTTATACGCAGTTCTGAAAAGGTTCCCATCCTTTCAATAATCCGGAGTGCCTCCTGAAGCGATGGGCCCTGAACTGCCAGGTATAGAATAGTATCGTCCGCGTAAAGGCCTATTTTCTCTGTATAAGTATCTATGCGTAATCCAACTATTTCTGGTGCCGCACGAATGGCAATAGCCAACGGTTCAGCCGCCAGTGCATAGAGGAGAGGGGACACCCTTGTCTCGTGCCCCTCTCAAGGGGAAATTGATCCGATAGCCACCCATTCACGAATACCCTTGCTTTTGGTGTTTGGTACAGAATCCGAACCCACTTAATAAAATTCGGCCCAAATCCAAATTTCCTCAGGCATTCCCATAGATATAGCCATTCTACCGAATCAAAGGCCTTGGCAGTGTCCAAGGCCACCACCACTCTAGTCCCTTGATTGTCGTGCTGGGCTTGGAGATTCATAAATAACCTTCTAATATTCATGGCGTATTTTTCCCCGGCATAAACCCAGTTTGATCTGGGTGTATTAATGAAAGAATGACCTTGTTTAAACGGGCTGCAAGAATTTTGGCCAGTAACTTAATATCCACCTGTAGGAGGGATATGGGACGATAGGACTCGGGATAATGGGGATCTTTCCCTGACTTGGGTAGAACTATTATCTGCGCTTCCTGCATGGAGGGAGGGAGTACTCCATTATCAAAAATGTTTTGGTATAGTTGTTTAAGCTTTGGGATAATTATCTCTGAAAACGTAGTGTAAAATTCCAGAGGCAGGCCATCCAATCCGGGCGCTTTGGATTTAGCTAGCTGTGACATTGCCTCTAAAATGTCATCTTGTGTTATAGGGGCTTCTAGCATCTGTACTTGTTCTGGGTTAAGTTTTGGAAATTGAATAGTATGCAGATAATTTTGAATGTCTTGTTGGGAGTAGTTGCACTGTGATTTATAGAGGTCATCATAGAATATTTGAAACTGGGCCGCTACCTGGGAGGGGTCAGTAACTTTACTCCCCTGAGGGGTGTTAAGGGCTACCACCACTGGGGGTTTGTCATTTAAATGCGTTAGATAAGCCAGCAGCTTCCCAGCTTGTTCTCCATGCTCCAATACTCGCTGTTTACAAAAGAACACTTGCTGTCTGGCTTTCTCTATATGCAACTGGTTGACTGTTCGAGTTTGTAATTTTACTTTTTGGAGATTCTCGTAATTGGGATTAGAAGTGTATGCTGCTTCAAGCTCCTGCAATTTATCAGTTGTTAATTGGATAATGAGTTTTGCTGACTGCTTAAATCTATTTATTTTCGAGGACAACAACCTACGAGCCTGGTTTTTAAATGCATCCCACCCCATGCCAGCTATGCCTGCAACACAGGTATTATTTATGATATACTGTAATTCTTTAGTAATCCCTTCCAGGTCTGGCAGAACCGTAAGCCAAAACGGATTGAGTCTCCAAATGGGGGGGGGGGGGCAGCAGAGTTTAGTAATGAAACTGTAATCCAGCACGGAGAGTGATCTGATAAGGCTCTCGGGGAGATCTCCGACCCCGTAACTTTGGGTAACAAGGTGTTGGATACAAAGACAAAGTCAATTCGTGACATAGTGTGGTGGCTGGCAGAGTGACATGTATAGGCTCTTGTATACAGGTTATGCCACCTCCAGACATCAGTTAGGGCAAACTCCATAAGTATGCGGCTTAGTCTAGTGTTTTGCGGTGTTACACTGGGGGTGCCATCCAGCATTGGTCTATCTAAAGCAGGGCTCATAGTCATGTTGAAGTCCCCCGCTGGGATCCCTGGGTACTTGGCTATATATGTCAGTCCCTTCATGACTACCTCAGATGTGAAAGGGGGAGGAACATAACTTGCCATCACCAGAATCGGGTTACCTCCTATCACAGCATTGAGAAACAGGAATCTTCCCTGTCGATCCAACTCTATTAATTCAAACGGGACGTTTTTGGCAACAATAATGGATACACCCCTGGATTGATTGGTGTGCGTGCAATGGTATATCCAACCCACCCACGGCTTTTTTAAAGCTGCTTGTACATGACCAGTCACATGGGTTTCTACCAACGCTATTATGTCAGCTTTTTGTAATTTGTTTGTTTAACTTTGTCCCGCAGACCCCTGACATTCCATGTTAAAAATGTAACATTTGCCATAATTCTTCTGAGATCAATTTTATACAGTCGGACCGGCAGGGTAAGATCAGAGCATTACCCTCCCCCCCACATTTACACATCCGATTCTGTAGGTTGTAATACTTCTCTTTTTTGTATGTAACCTGTATTCCTGTACACAAATGGTAAATACCTTTGCTCAGTTTCCCATAACCATATTCATAACATTGAACACAACCCTTCCCTCCCAGCAACACACCTCCCCAACTTGGTGTGAGCATGAAACCCCAAACTTTCACCATGGAGATCATCTTCCAGCAAATCAAACTAGCTGGAGGCACATATCTTATCGCATCTATTGGTTCTGTCACATGGCGAATTTCCATAACGTAGGGGGCGAACAGTTCACTGTCCGTTGTGAAGCAGAGTGTGGACGAGGAGGGGTGCAAACAGGCCCGGACATTTTGGAATGAGCAGCCCATGACAACTTAACCGGCTCCTTCCCCACTCTCCATCCTGACAGATCCCCCGGGAGGGGGGAGGGGGAAACCCGGCAAAGGTGCGGGGGGGGGGGGGAGGGGGACAGGGAAAGAGCAGGTGGGGCAGAGAGCACAGGGAAGAACTTTGAGAACATGGGGTGGGGCGAGACAACAGGGGGGCTGGAGAGCACTGTGAGGGGAGGCGGAGAGCATAGGGGGGCAGAGAGCACAGGGGAGAGGCAGAGAACACAGGGAGGAAGAGGAGAGCACAAGGGGGCCGGAGAGCATAGGGGGCTGGAGAGCACAGGGGGTGGGGGGTTGGAGAGCACAGGGTGTAGCAAAAACACAGGGTGGGGTGTAAAGCACAGGGAGGGCAGGAGAGCATGGGGCAGAGAGCACAGGGGGAGGTGGAGATCACTGGGGGGAGGCGGAGGGCACAGGGGGGCAGCAGAGAGCATGGGAGGAGGTGGAGAGCACAGGGGGTAGGCGGAGATCAATGGGGGGGCTGGAGAGCACTGGGGGAGAGGCGTAGGGCACAGGGGGGCAGCATAGAGCATGGGGGAGGTGGAGATCACAGGGGGGGCTGAAGAGCACTGGGAGGGCTAGAGAGCACTGGGGGAGAGGCAGAGGGCACAGGGGGGCAGCATAGAGCATGGGGGAGGTGGAGATCACAGGGGGGGCTGGAGAACACTGGGAGGGCTAGAGAGCACTGGGGGAGAGGCAGAGGGCACAGGGGGGGAAGCGTAGAGCATGGGAGGAGGTGAAAAAGCACAGGGGGAGAGTCGGAGGACACAGGGGGGCAGCATAGAGCATGGGGGATGTGGAGAGCACAGAAGGGAGGAGGAGAGACAGGGGAGCTAGATACCACGGGGGAGCTAGAGGGCACTGGGTGGGCTGGAGAGCACTGGGGGAGAAGTGGAGGGCACAGGGGGGCATCAGAGAGCATGGGGGAGGTGGAGAGCACAGGAGGCAGGTGGAGAGAACAGGGGGGCTGGAGAGCACTGGGGGGTGCTAGAGAGCACTGGGGGGGCTGGAGAGCATTGGGGGAGGTGGAGAGCACAGGGGGAGAGGCAGAGGGCACAGGGGGAGAGGCAGAGGGCACAGGGGGAGAGGCAGAGGGCACAGGGGGAGAGGCAGAGGGCACAGTGTGGAGCATGGGGGGAGGTGAAAAGCACAGGGGGAGAGGCGGAGGGAACAGGGGGGCAGCATAAGGCATGGGGGATGTTAAGAGCACAGAAGGGAGGAGGAGAGCACGGGGGCTGGATAGCACGGGGGGCTAGAGAGCACTGGGTGGAGGTGGAGAGCACAGGGTGGGCTGGAGAGCACTGGGTGGAGGTGGAGAGCACAGGGGGGGCTGGAGAGCACTGGGGGACAGTGGAGAGCATGGGGGAGGTGGAGAGCACAGGGGGAGAGACGGAGGGCACAGGGGGGCAGCATAGAGCATGGGGGGAGGTGGAGAGCACAGAAGGGAGGTAGAGAGCACTGGGGGGGCTGGAGAGCAATGGGGGGAAAGGAGAGCACAGGAGAGAGGCGGAGGGCACAGGGGGCAGCGTAGAGCATGGGGGAGGTGGAGATCACAGGGGGGGCTGGAGAGCACTGGGAGGGCTAGAGAGCACTGGGGGGGCTAGAGAGCACTGGGGGAGAGGCAGAGGGCACAGAGGGGCAGCATAGAGCATGGGGGAGGTGGGGAGCACAGGGGGAGAGACAGAGGGCACAGGGGGGAAGCGTAGAGCATGGGAGGAGGTGAAAAAGCACAGGGGGAGAGGCGGAGGACACAGGGGGGCAGCATAGAGCATGGGGGACGTGGAGAGCACACAAGGGAGGAGGAGAGACAGGGGGGCTAGATACCACGGGGGAGCTAGAGGGCACTGGGTGGGCTGGAGAGCACTGGGGGAGAAGTGGAGGGCACAGGAGGGAGGTGGAGAGAACAGGGGGGCTGGAGAGCACTGGGGGGGTGCTAGAGAGCACTGGGGGGGCTGGAGAGCATTGGGGGGAGGAGAAGAGCCCAGGGGGAGGTGGAGAGCACAGGGGGAGAGGCAGAGGGCACAGGGGGAGAGGCAGAGGGCACATTGGGAGAGGCAGAGGGCACATTGGGAGAGGCAGAGGGCACAGGGGGAGAGGCAGAGGGCACAGGGGGAGAGGCAGAGGGCACAGGGGGAGAGGCAGAGGGCACAGGGGGCAGTGTGGAGCATGGGGGAGGTGAAAAGCACAGGAAGAGAGGCGGAGGGAACAGGGGGGCAGCATAGGGCATGGGGAATGTTAAGAGCACAGAAGGGAGGAGGAGAGCACGGGGGCTGGATAGCACAGGGGGCTAGAGAGCACTGGGTGGAGGTGGAGAGCACAGGGGGGGCTGGAGAGTACTGGGTGGGAGGTGGAGAGCACAGGGGGGGGGCTGGAGAGCACTGGGGGAGAAGTGGAGGGCACAGGGGGGCAGTGGAGAGCATGGGTGAGGTGGAGAGCACAGGGGGCAGTGGAGAGCACAGGGGGAGAGACGGAGAGCACAGGGGGAGAGACGGAGGGCACAGGGGGGCAGCATAGAGCATGGGGGGAGGTGGAGAGCACTAGGGGGGCTGGAGAGCAATGGGGGGAAAGGAGAGCAATTGGGGAGGTGAAGAGCACAGGGGGAGAGGCAGAGGGCACAGGGGGGCAGCGTAGAGCATGGGGGTGGTTGAGATCACAGGGGGGGCTGGAGAGCACTGGGAGGGCTAGGGAGCACTGGGGGAGAGGCAGAGGGCACAGGGGGCAGCATAGAGCATGGGGGAGGTGGGGAGCACAGGGGGAGAGACAGAGGGCACAGGGGGGAAGCGTAGAGCATGGGAGGAGGTGAAAAAGCACAGGGGAGAGGCGGAGGAAACAGAGGGGGCAGCATAGAGCATGGGGGATGTGGAGAGCACAGAAGGGAGGAGGAGAGACAGGGGGGCTAGATACCACGGGGGAGCTAGAGGGCACTGGGTGGGCTGGAGAGCACTGGGGGAGAAGTGGAGGGCACAGGGGGGCATCAGAGAGCACAGGAGGGAGGTGGAGAGAACAGGGGGGCTGGAGAGCACTGGGGGGGTGCTAGAGAGCACTGGGGGGGCTGGAGAGCATTGGGGGGAAAAGAAGAGCCCAGGGGGAGGTGGAGAGCACAGGGGGAGAGGCAGAGGGCACAGGGGGAGAGGCAGAGGGCACATTGGGAGAGGCAGAGGGCACAGGGGGCAGTGTGGAGCATGGGGGAGGTGAAAAGCACAGGGGGAGAGGCGGAGGGAACAGGGGGGCAGCATAGGGCATGGGGGATGTTAAGAGCACAGAAGGGAGGAGGAGAGCACGGGGGCTGGATAGCACAGGGGGCTAGAGAGCACTGGGTGGAGGTGGAGAGCACAGGGGGGGGTGGAGAGTACTGGGTGGAGGTGGAGAGCACAGGGGGGGGGGCTGGAGAGCACTGGGGGAGAAGTGGAGAGCATGGGGGAGGTGGAGAGCACAGGGGGCAGTGGAGAGCACAGGGGGAGAGACGGAGGGCACAGGGGGGCAGCATAGAGCATGGGGGGAGGTGGAGAGCACTGGGGGGGCTGGAGAGCAATGGGGGGAAAGGAGAGCAATTGGGGAGGTGAAGAGCACAGGGGGAGAGGCAGAGGGCACAGGGGGGCAGCGTAGAGCATGGGGGTGGTTGAGATCACAGGGGGGGCTGGAGAGCACTGGGAGGGCTAGGGAGCACTGGGGGAGAGGCAGAGGGCACAGGGGGCAGCATAGAGCATGGGGGAGGTGGGGAGCACAGGGGGAGAGACAGAGGGCACAGGGGGGGAAGCGTAGAGCATGGGAGGAGGTGAAAAAGCACAGGGGGAGAGGCGGAGGAAACAGGGGGGCAGCATAGAGCATGGGGGATGTGGAGAGCACAGAAGGGAGGAGGAGAGACAGGGGGGCTAGATACCACGGGGGAGCTAGAGGGCACTGGGTGGGCTGGAGAGCACTGGGGGAGAAGTGGAGGGCACAGGGGGGCATCAGAGAGCACAGGAGGGAGGTGGAGAGAACAGGGGGGCGGTGCTAGAGAGCACTGGGGGGGGCTGGAGAGCATTGGGGGGAGGGGCAGAGGGCACAGGGGGAGTGGCAGAGGGCACAGGGGGAGAGGCAGAGGGCACAGGGGGCAGTGTGGAGCATGGGGGGGAGGTGAAAAGCACAGGGGGAGAGGCGGAGGGAACAGGGGGGCAGCATAGGGCATGGGGGATGTTAAGAGCACAGAAGGAAGGAGGAGAGCACGGGGGCTGGATAGCACGGGGGGCTAGAGAGCACTGGGTGGAGGTGGAGAGCACAGGGGGGGCTGGAGAGCACTGGGTGGAGGTGGAGAGCACAGGGGGGCTGGAGAGCACTGGAGGAGAAGTGGAGGGCACAGGGGGGCAGTGGAGAGCATGGGGTAGGTGGATATCACAGGGGGGAGGTGGATATCACAGGGGGGAGTGGAGAGCACAGGGGGAGAGACGGAGGGCACAGGGGGAGAGACGGAGGGCACAGGGGGAGAGACGGAGGGCACAGGGGGAGAGACGGAGGGCACAGGGGGAGAGACGGAGGGCACAGGGGGAGAGACGGAGGGCACAGGGGGGTAGTGGAGAGCACAGGGGAGAGGCAGAGGGCACAGGGGGGCAGCATAGAGCATGGGGGGAGGTGGAGAGCACAGAAGGGAGGTGGAGAGCACTGGGGGGGCTGGAGAGCAATGGGGGGAAAGGGGAGCATTGGGGGAGGTGAAGAGCACAGGGGGAGAGGCGGAGGGCACAGGGGGGCAGCGTAGAGCATGGGGGGAGGTGGAGAGCACAGGGGGGCTGGATAGCACTGGGGGAGAAGTGGAGGGCACAGGGGGCAGCGGAGAGCATGGGGGAGGTAGATATCACAGGGTGGGAGGTGGACATCACAGGGGGCAGTGGAGAGCACAGGGGGGTAGTGGAGAGCACAGGGGGAGAGACAGAGGGCACAGGGGGCAGCATAGAGCATGGGGGGAGGTGGAGAGCTCTGGGGGGCTGGATAGCACTGGGGGAGAAGTGGAGGGCACAGGGGGCAGCGGAGAGCATGGGGGAGGTAGTTATCACAGAGTGAGAGGTGGAGAGCACATGGAGAGAGGCAGAGGGCACAGAGGGGCAGCGGAGAGCATGGGGGAGGTGGAGAGCAGTGTGGGGGGTAGAGAACACTGTGGGGGCAGCAGAGATAAGCAGGACAGGAGGAGCGGTGGGGGTGGCTGCATATAGAAGAATTATTCTCTCCATCTTCCTCCCGCAGTACCTGACAGCCTGCGAGAGGGAGAGGAGCAGAAGCAGGCATTCAGAGACTGCGGGAGGGAGATGGAGAGAATAATTCTTCTATATGCAGCCACCCCCACCGCTCCTCCTATTCAGGTTACAGGGCGCCACACTTACCTACGTTCTCTCTGATCCGGCTGCAGCAGACTCCTCTCCCCTTCGTGGTCACGCCCCCCGGCACCAATGGCTGAACTATACTGGCGGCCGTGGAGAGGTGTCTCCTCTAGCTCCTCCCCCCTTCATGTTTCCGTCCCCCTGTTGCCGATGGCTGAGCCTGAGCTGAATTGGCAGCCGGGCGGCCGCGGAAAGGCCGGGGGACTGGCGCGGGCTTAAAGAGCAGCCTGCCTTGTCCCTGCAAACAAGAACATGCAGCCCGGCGGCCTCGGCCCACCGGGCATTTGCCCGGTTTGCCCTATGGCCAATCCGGGCCTGGGTGCAAACTTCGCAAAACTCCCTCCATGTAAGCTCCCTGCAATTCTTATGTAAGCCTATATCAGGTTATGATCAGGTACAAAAACTGATAGCTACTGTATGTATTTCTCCGCCTCCGATAAATGTAGGCTGAAAGTCCATAGTGCACTCTCAAATTGCAGTCCGCATACCTTCCAGGCGGCGTACAACAAATCTGCTATTCTTTGCATATTGAACAGTCATTGTATCGGTGGCGATGTATCAATAGAGGGGGAGTAATTTTCCCAATGTTCAGCCTGCATGGTCACCCTAGATCATGTAAGCAGTTAATAACCTACCTCTACGTTACCTTCTCTATGACAAGAGGTTTTAACATATATCTTGTGCAGAAGGGGTATCATATCCACTGATGACTGTGAGTGAGCTAAGGGGAATAAATGTCTGCAGTCAATTGAACAGAATATTATACTCACTGGTATCGGAAGTCCAACAGTCAGCTATGTTAGTTAACCTCGTTGATCCAGCCATGCCGCTGCGGCTGTCGGGTCCTCAAAGAACTGCGCCTGACCATCTACCTCCACCCGCAGCCTGGCAGGGATTAGCATTGCATATTTCAGATGTTTTGCTCTTAGGCGGTGTTTTATTTCCTGAAATTGAGATCTTTTCTTCTGCACTTCATTCGAAAAATCCAGAAACACTGCGATCTGGCTGTTACCCATCTGTATGTTACCTCTTTCCCTGGTTAAGCGTAGCACTTTGTCTCTGTCTCAGAAGTTTAAGAATTTTGCGATGAAAGTGCGAGGAGGCGCTCCGGGCGGTGGGGGTCTCGCAGGAATGCGGTGCGCCCTCTCCACCACAAACATCACGGAGAACGCCCCTCTCCCGAAACTGTTGGTGAGGAGGTTTTCTAGATATGTCACCGGGTTATTACCTTCCTCTTTCTCTGGAAGACCTATAAACCGCAGATTGCATCTCCGTAAGCGATTTTCCAGGTCATCCTGGTGTGAGTGTAACTGCTGTATCTGACGCTGCATGTCCTCTGCAGCGTGTCTCAATGGGTGCAGGATATCTTCCTCGGTTCCAATACGGTTTTCTGTCTCCGTGACTCTATCCTTCACCTTTGAGAGATCTTGTCTCAGCAGGGAGATGTCGATTTTCACCTCGTCAAGCTTAGCTGTTAAGGTACCTTGTAGCGCCGCTATGGCATCCAGAACCTTGGCCGTGCCGGAGGCATGAAGGTCACTGTCCGAGCACGTGTCGGCGCCATCTTCGGACTGTGTATCCTTGACTTGGCGGCGGAATTGTGCCAGTTTGTCTACCGTTCCGGTCGTCCTCTTTGGCGGAGACATGCTCTCTATAATCCTGGAAGCTTTCCTTCCTCTGAAATCAGCTCAGGATCTCTTTCAGGAGTTCACTCTACTCACGTCTTACTCCACAGCTTGCCAGGCCACGCCCCTTGTGGCTCGTATTTAGTCGGTGGGCTGTACAGTCTGGTATAGAATTTATGGAATTCTTTGAGAATTAGTTCAGGGTTTTGGGTAGGGTGTCCAGTGGGTAGTCGCAATTTGGGCAACGTAGGCGTATATGGTCGGGGTACTAGCTTCCTGGCTAACATTGTGGTCGGTTTGTCCCCCATCGTGTAATACTTATGCTTAGACCAGCTAATGTGTTTCTCCGCTTGAGTGGTCAGACTTAGATTGAGTGCCAGTCTTACTTCGTCTATTTTGTGTCTAATGTCTATCTGAGGATTTCTGTACTGTTCCTTCATTAGCGAGTCTAGGTTTGCCTCTAAGTGTTTGATGGTTTGTTCCCGGGACCGTTTCACTCTGGCCGCTACTTGAATCAATTTACCCCGTATCGTAGCCTTATGGGCCACCCAATTGATTGCGGGAGAAGTGTCAGGCGACTTGTTTGTTCTAAAGTATCCCTGCATTTCTTTTTCAATTTCGGTGTATAGTATAGGGTTGTTTAGTAAGCTTGCGTTAAGTCGCCATGGAGAGGGAGTAGATTTCGTCCAGAGTCCCGTGGTGGAGTGTTTGATTGGGGAATGAACAGACAATGGAGTGGACAGTATTTTAACCGACCTTAGGTACGGGCTACTGCCACACATGACATTAATACCCAAACCTGATAAGGAGCACACACTGTGTGGGAACTAAAGACCCATAGATCTGTTGAATTCAGACTTAAATTTTTTTTACAAAACTGCTCTCCCTTCGTTTAAACTTAGTGCTTCCCTCCCTGGTCCACAAGGATCAAGTGGGCTTTGTCCCAGGACGTCAGGCGGGAGACAATACTAGGAGAGTCATCAACATAATTGACATCATTAACAGACAAAATACTGAAGCGCTCCTGCTAAGTTTAAACGCTGAGAAAGCCTGTGATAGGCTCAGCTGGCCATTTTTATTCTCAACCCTTGAATATCTGGGCTTCATGGGGCTATTCCTCCGGCCAATTAGACACCTCTATGCAACTCCACCCGCCTCTATCAAAACGCCTTTTGCGGTGTCTCCTTTTCCCCATCTCAAACGGGATGAGACAGGGGTGCCGCTCTCCCCATTGTTCTTCATCCTGTGCATCGAACCCCTGGCAGCCCAGATCAGACAGGACCATTAGTGGGATTATGGTTAAGGGACGCAAAATTAAAGTTCCACTATTTGCAGATGACATACTCCTGACCCTGACGCGATCATGCATGACCCTCCCCAACCTCCATAACCTCCTGGAGGAATTTGGCTCCCTGTCGGGATATAAAATAAATGCCGCTAAATCAGAAGCCCTGCCAATTAATATCCCCCCACTGGAAGTACACCATCTCTCTGAAAAATTTCCCTATGCCTGGAAGACCCACGCCATTAAGTATCTGGTAGTATACCTCACTCCCCGATACAAGTCTTTATACGACGCAAACTTCAGACCCCCGTTTGCGCGAATCAGGTTTCTCCTGTCTAAATGGAGACACTATCCAATATCTTGGTTTGGACGTATAGCCTCGATCATAATGACCATACTACCTAAAATACTGTATTGCTTTATGACCGTCCCAGTGCCCATCCTATTGGTACAGCTTAGAAAGCTCCAGACAGACCTTTTAAATTTTACATGGAACTACAAGCAACACCGTGTAGCTCGCTCAATACTCTATGCCTCCCAGAACAAGGGGGGGGGTTTAGCCTTCCAAAACCTCCTCCGCTACTATCATGCTACCCAGTTGAGAGCAATCGCATCCTGGGTTACCCTTTCAGCCTTCAATCGATGGACCCAAATAGACAAATTATGGATAGTCCCCATCCACCCGAACAAATTATTGTGGAACACAAATGCCGATGTCCCTTACACTTCCCTATTACATACTATGAATTTGCTGCGTTCCATATGGAAACAATTGAATCGTAGCAACCCCCTCCAATCTGAGGCCTCCTTAGTCACAGCCTCTCTATAACCCTAAGTTACCCGACAGTCTAACCTACCAAATGATCTCACCCTGGTTACAGAAGAATCTTTTCCACTACGGACACCTACTGAACCCGGTAACTAGGACCCTTCGACGAACTTAGAGCCAAACATGACCTCCCCTACATTGCTTTCTTCGGGTACCTCCAGATACGGCACTACGCTTTTACTATCGCCCAGACTCTACAGTTCTCCATACTGTCCCCATTTGAAAGAGTGGTCCCATCAGAGAGGACTGACCTCGGACATATATAAAATTCTATATTCAGCTGACAGACTCTCATTGGGGAAACATAGCTACATGCGTAAATGGGAAGAAAATCTTGGGGAGGAACGGTCTCCTGTACAATGGAGAACTGTATGGTCTTGTGCAGCTAAAAGCTCTATATGTACACTTTATAAAGAAAACACCTATAAGGTGCTCTTAGGCTGGTATCTAACACCATCTCACTTACAAGCCATATACCCATCAGCCTCGGATCGCTGTTGGAGATGTCTTCAAGACCAGGGCATGCTATTCTATATTTATTGGAACTGCCCAGCTTTTCAGCCCTACTGGCATTCGGTACAGGGTCTTCTCCATCAGCTGTTTGAGGTAGATGTCCCCCTCTCCCCTAAGCTGTTCCTACTCGGCCTTCTCCCTACTAAACTTCCCCGGATAGCAGAAAAACTCGCCACACATATACTCACTGCGGCAAGGTGCTTAGTGGCATTACACTGGAAAAACCGACATCCCAAACACTTTCGGACTTCTATGCCAGAATTAAAGACATAGAGCTCATGGAGTCGGCCCACTTAGAAGACTGTATGGCTCAACATACGGCAATATGGGAGGGCTGGTACCTCCGGGTGGAACCCCCTTAATTGCTGGGGGCACCCCCTGCCATGTGGACTGAGTCTGCGCGGGATTCTCGAGTAAGGAGTCTGGCTGGTTGGAATTACTCTCCTATACACTTTTCCTCCTCCCTCCCCTTCTTTCCTCTTTTTTAAAATGTTTTTTTATTGGAAACGCAGCCCACGCAATAATAGGATAATTTTCGTCCTGATAGTATGTTTAACTGCTGCTTGAGATCCACCTATAGGCTTATAGATATTACTACTGTGTTCTGACCACACTCTTCTAGAGCCGTAGCTCAACCTCCTTTTATTAATCGGCTATGATAATTGCAGGATGCATCCACGTCACCTACAGAAGTCTGCTGATCCATCAATATTTTCCATTGCTCCCCCCTTCTGTATTTGTTTTATTTCATCACCCCCTCTGGTACTTGTGCCTTATATATTTGTATTGAAAAGATCAAAACCTACCGCGTCTTTTACGCCGGAAACAGGTCATTGGCCGGACAGGAAGTGACCTCAGCACATTGTCCTCGGCTCACCAGAGACCAGGAAACAATGCCTGACTGCGCAGCACACGTCCATCTGCCTAGGAACACTGCCCCAGGTGAACCAGCACCTAGCACGAAGGCCTGACAAGTGAAAAACAAAAAAACCAAAAAAACAAAAAAGGTGATGCTGTCTGGCTGGAGGAAACACAATAATTGAGGGACCATGCATAGTGCCTGTCCTTTTATACCAACGTGGATTTGTGTTTCCTGTGCTAGGGAGGAGGAACCACTCTCATAAGGCCGTCCTGGAAGATGACTTGGGGAAAAGTACATTTAAGGGATAAAGAAACACTATAGATACATACTTGCGTCATGCTATAATCCCAGTGAAAAAAAACAGGAACAATACGATGTCCAGAGCTGAATTATAATGCACAGAAGGACTAGCAATGACAGGGGTATAAGAAACAGAAAACAATACTTTACATTTTTACCAGGTCTATAAGAAGATTGAGGACGACATTCACTCTCAAGGCGCCGGAGGATGCATGGGGAGACCATGGCTATGTCTCCCCTTTTATACATCCCGCTGGCTGGAAATAAACAACGAGCAGGATGTGTTTCATCCTGGTCCCCGGGGAGTGGTGCGGGGCGGCGTTGCGTCATGCACCCGCCGACGGGCATAGGGGTTGGGACAATGGCAGAAGACCAAGCAACCCAGGGAGCGAGGGACAAAGCCAAGCCAATACAGCCCAAAGTGGAAAAGGAAGTCACTCTGTGCTGAAAGCACATGAGTGACCCGCACAAGCTGGGTGGATATTCACAGACCTAAAGGGGTGAACAAAAAAGGAATACAAAAAAAGGACACAATAATCAAAATTAGAAGCAAGCAATAATCCCATGCCAGAAGGACAGCACTGACTGTCTACAGCAAAAACTGAGCAAAAATGCAAAAAAGCTTAACAGTCACGATGTATAATGAACAAAGACTAGAATTATACAATACATACATCTAAACTTGCCCTCTGCTATAGTGCATCAAGCTATTATATTGTAACTAAGTACTGATATCATTACAACAAAAAAGAGTGGGAATATATACAGTGGATACTAGAAAATTATATCTAGAAACAGAAAAGTACAAGATAAAAAGGCCATACAGTAAAAAAATGAAACATATTGAGGTTTGAAGACCAAGAGTATTGAATCTTATTATTGTGTGTTATATTGTGATTATTTTAAAACACAGGATAATATCATATTTCTTCTCAAACTCCTGAGGCAAAACCCTCCAAGAATGGCTTGAAGTTGGTGGCTTGAAGTTGGTGGCTTTATTAATTCTGGGAGGAGATGTGACTCGCAATTGGAAAATTCAGCGTAGTTTGCATTGGAGCAATTTTTTGCTCCAATCACCCCCCACCCCTGAAGGTGGACTCGACGTAAAATACAGAACTGAATACAGGGGAACCTGCCATTGTGTACAATCGTAACATGACTGCCCCATGGTAGATCTGGATTACAGGATTACTAAGTATGCATTAGATTGTGGCCTTTGGCCCTATATCGCCTCTTTCCCTCTCTGGAATTGCCAACTGCCATGTCTCGCTGGATATCACTGGGGTATTATCAATATTGCAAGTATTACTCTCTCCCGAGCTAACTGGATGGACATTGCTGACTGTTTTTAATAATTTGGTGGCTGTTGCATGCAAGTGTTAACTTCTGTCAACATGTAAGTGTGTTTCTGCACAAAGGTCTAAAAAACAATAAATTGTTGCATTTACTCTGTGACTTATTTTTTCTTTTATTCTATTGTAGAAGTAATTTGTTCTACAGAATACACAACCCTGACGAAGGAATGAACTTCTGAAACGCGTCAGATGCTGTCCTTGTTTATTCTGCCATGGTGTTCCCACCACGGTAGTCCAGGGACTATGTAGAATTGTACCATTGTTGTTTTCTGCCACCACGTTGACCTGAATCTATACTAGCCACGTTTTGATGCTCTTTTTTTAACAATGTATTTATTAAAATTTGTATGATATTTTTATATACCTTTTGATTATTTACTTTTTTCAAAATTGCTGTATGATACTAATTTGGGCCGGTAAAGTCCCATTAACTGCTTCAGCCCCGGAAGAATTTACCCCCTTCCTGACCAAAGCACTTTTTGTGATTCGGCACTGCGTCGCTTTAACTGACAATAGTGCGGATGTGCGACGTGGCTCCCAAACAAAATTGACATCCTTTTTCCCCCACAAATAGAGCTTTCTTTCGGTGGTATTTGATCGCCTCTGCGAATAGCGACAATTTAGAAAAAAAAAAAAAAACGCATTATTTTTTACTTTTTGCTATAGTAAATATCTCCCCGAAAATATTTAAAAAACATTTTTTTTCTCAGTTTAGGCCGATACGTATTCTTCTACATATTTTTGTTAAAAAAAAACAAAAAAAAAAACCCCGCAATAAGCGTTTGTTGATTGGTTTGACAAAAGTTATAGCGTTCAAAAAATAGGGGATAGTATTATGGCATTTTTATTATTATTTTTTTTTTTTTAGTAATGGCGGCGATCGGCGATTTTTATCATGACTGCGACATTATGGCGGACACATCGGACATTTTTTACACATTTTTGGGACCACTGTCATTTATACAGCAATCAGTGCTATACAAATGCACCGATTCCTGTGTAAATGACACTGGCAGTGAATAGGCTAACCACTAGTGGGCTAGGGAGGGGTTAAGTATGTCCTGGGGAGTGTTACTAACTGTGGGGGGCGTGGCTACGTGTGACACGTCACTGATCTCTGCTTCCGATCACAGGGAGCAGAGATCAGTGACACTGTCACTAGGCAGAGAACGGGGAGATGCTTATTTACATTAGCATCTCCCCGTTTATCCTCTCTGAGAGGCGATCGTGGGTATCCCCGCTGCGATCGAGTCCGCGGGACCCACGACCCGACTCACGGAGCTCCCGGCCGGCGCGCACACAATGGCATGGCGGCAAATTCAAAAGGGACGTACGAGTAAGCCCATTTGCCCAGCCGTGCCATTCTGCCGACGTACAACGACGTGCACCGGTCGGTAAGTGGTTAAGAGGGTTTTTTCCCTATTTTGTTCTCTATTTCGGGCCCATCTCATACTCAACTATATCTCCATCTTTCTTAAAACTATCTAATTTCTTGAGACACTAACAAGCCAGGACCAGGGTGGATAAAAATCAATGATTCAAAAAAAAAAAGGATTCTTGTGATTTTTATTAAATTTATTTTAATAAAATGCATTTGGAGTAAAAATCTATTTAAAGATAGTTTTCTATTTAAGCTACATTAATAATTTAGTTTATCCAGCATGAAATGGAGCTTAGTTATGCAGCATGAAGCTGTATATTCTGCAATATTAAATTTTTTGGTAAACTCATTCAATGAATCCAAGCATTCACGCAATTTTACAGTAACAATGAGATAAAACAAAGTTCAGGAATATTCCTTTATCCCATTGTTTTGCAAATCTATGTACATTGCAAACTGTATGATTGAATCAGTTCTGATATTGCTGTTTTACTAACCTGACAGCTTATTATTCTAAATAGGAAACCTTCATTTTGCTTGCAAATATTAAAGATTCTAACTACCAGCAAGAAGTCGTCCTTTTAAAGAGCACCTGTCTTTTCAGATTGATCATGGCAGTGCCTGTTAGCGGGCATCCACTCACCTGCTACCGCCACGTTCCTCACCTTGCTGTGTCACTGTTGCATCACCAGCCGTCCCAGCCGTCCCATTAAAGTGAATGGGATTGTCGGTGAGTTAACAGGAGGTCAGAGGGGGGGCCACTGCGGGACAGATGACAGTTGGTCTTTAAAAATTATGATTTAAATCAAGCCTTTTTACTAGTGTTTTAAATCAACTTGATTTGAATCAAATACACCGTAGCTAGGACAGTACAAATACCCCCTAAATGACCCCTTTTTGGAAAGAAGACATTAGAATGTATTTAGGAAGAGGCATGGCGAGTTTTTTCACATTGTCATTTTTCCCCACAATTCTTTGCAAAATAAAGATTTAATTTTTTTCCCAGAAAGTTGGCAAATTAACAGGTTATTTCTCATATGGAATATGCATTAGGGATCGACTAATTATCAATAAGGCCGATTATTGCAGGCCAATAGCAGCATTTTTTGAAAAATCGGTATTGGTTGCAAACTAGACTGATATTACTTCAAGGGGTTTTATCAGGGTGATGCCCGCTGGCTCGCCGAAGACCCGAACAAAGCTGATGCTTCATTTGGATCTCGGATCTAGTAACCCGGAAGCAACGTCATGACATCACTTCCCGGATTACTGGCATCTTAAAAGGCGCCGGTTTTAAAAAAAAAGAAAGTATTCAAAAACGCAGATCTTGACGTTTTCAATACTTTCAAGTGCAGAGGAGGGGTTTGGGACCCCAGATCCCTCCATAAAGAGGACCTGTCACTGCCTATTACTGTAATAAGGGATGTTTACATTCCTTGTGATAGCAATAGATAAGAAAAAGTGTACATGTACAGAAAATCGTCACATAATATCGGCCCGAAAGGTGGCCGAAAATATCGGTATCGTATCGGCACCGAAAAAATTATATCGGTCGATCCCCCAATATGCATCCAATTACACCCCAAAAAATATTTTGCTACTCCTCCTGAGTATGGCAATACCACGTGTGGGACTTTTTCACAGCCTGGCCACATACAGAGGCCCAACATGCAGGGAGCACCGTCAGGCATTCTAGAAGCATAAATTACACATATAGTTTCCTGACAATCTATCACTTTTGAAGGCACAGGGCACAAGGACAATGGAAACGCCCACAAAATGACCCCATTTTGGACTGAAAAACACCCCAATATATATTCTAGGAGACATAATAAGTCTTTTGAACATATCATTTTTTTTCCACGTTTTTGGAAAATGTGGAAAGAAAATAAAAACACATTTTTCTACGCATTTTTTAGGCACTGATGAGGATCCACTGATAGGGTGGGACTGATGAGCATGCACTGATGGGCACTATTGGGCATTTTAGTGGCACTGATGGGGCACAGATGTGCAATGTAGAGAACTGCTGGCCACTTGGACTAGAAAGAAAAAAGCACAAGCAGCCTCACGCTGCAGCTTCACCCTCTGCTCACATGATTGGTGTGAGCAGCGGAGAGAACCAGAGATGACGCTGGTTTGTTGATAGTGATTGCTCCGTCAAGGATCAGGGTAAAGGGCCAATGACAGCAGCCCTTTGCCCCCAATCCTTGACATGCAGCATCTGGAGGACCTGGCGGTCACGGACATTCCCGGGTGTGCGCCCTGGGGGGGGGGGGGGGGAATTAGCCGACCGTGCTGTAGCTGTCATTGAGCTATGGCCCGGTTGGCAAGTGGTTAATTAAAAAAAACAAACAAAATAAACCACTTCCGGACCTACTCACACCGATATACGTCAGCACTATTGTTGTTATGGCAGCAGCTAGCTGCCATAACCCCAGTATGCTCTTTTTCAGTGAGTGGTCCGCGGTCTCTGTGGCGGTTTCTCCGCAAGATCACTTAGATTGGCGGTGGGAGAGAGCCGCTTACCGGAGCTGTTGGTAGCAGCGGAGGCGATCGGGTCTGCTCCCTGGCTTGGTATGGAGACGTGTGAGGGGAAGATGGCCCCCACACCATTGCAGGGCGGAAACGACGTCAAAACGTCACTTCCGCCTATAGCTCTTAAAAAGGGACATTTTTTTAAAATTATATTTATTTTTTTTGTGTAAATATGAGATCTGAGGTCTTTTTGACCCCAGATCTCATATTTAAGAGGTCCTGTCATGCTTTTTTTCTATTACAAGGGATGTTTACATTCCTTGTAATAGGAATAAAAAGTGAAATATTTTTTTTTAAAAGAACAGTGTAGAAATTAAAAATAAAAAGGTAAAATAAAAAAAAGTAAAAAAATTTAAACTTGGCCCGTCCCGCCGAGCTCACGTGCAGAAGCGAACGGACACGTGAGCAGCGCCCGCATATGAAAACGGTGTTCAAACCACACATGTGAGGTATCGCCGCGATCAGTAGAGAGAGAGCAATAATTCTAGCCCTCCTCTATAACTCAAAACAATCAACCTGTAGATTTTTTTAAACCTCGCCTATGGAGATTTTTAAGGCTAAAAGTTTGTCGCCATTCCACAAGCAGGCGCAATTTTAAAGCCGGACATGTTGGGTATCAATTTACTCGGCGTAACATTATCTTTCACAATATAAAAAAAAAAAATGGGCTTACTTTAATGCTGTCTTATTTTTTTAATGAAAAATAGGTGTATTTTTTCCAAAACACAGTGCGCTTATAAGACGGCTGCGCAAATACGGTGTGACAGAAAGTATTGTAACGACCGCCATTTTATTCTCTAGGGTGTTAGAAAAAATATATATATAATGTTTGGGGGTTCTAAGTAATTTTCTAGCAAAAAAAAAAAAAAAACCTGTTTTTAACTTGTAAACACCAAATCTCAGAAAGAGGCTCGGTCCTCAACCATTTCAGCCCCGGAAGGATTTACCCCCTTCCTGACCAGTGCGCTTTTTGTGATTCGGCACTGCGTCTCTTTAACTGACAAGTGCGCGGTCGTGTGACGTGGCTTCCAAACAAAATTGACGTTCTTTTTTTTCCCACAAATAGAGCTTTCTTTTGGTGGTATTTGATCACCTCTGTGATTTTTATTTTTTGCGCTATAAACAAAACAAGAGCGACAATTTTGGAAAAAAAAAAATGCATTATTCTTTTACATTTTACTATACTAAATATCCCCCCAAAAATATATAAAAAAACATTTTTTCCTCAGTTTAGGCCAATACGTATTCTTCTACATTTTTTTTTTTTCTTTCAAAAAATATTGCAATAAGCGTTTATTGATTGGTTTGCGCAAAAGTTATAGTGTTTACAAAATAGGGGACAGTTTTATGGCATTTTTATTAATAATTTTTTTTTTTTTACTAGTAATGGCGGCGATCAGCGATTTTTATTGTGACTGCGACATTATGGCGGACATTTTTGACACATTTTTGGGACCATTGTCATTTATACAGCAATCATTGCTATAAAAATGCACTGATTCCTGTGTAAAAGACACTGGCAGTGAAGGGGTTAACCACTAGGGGGCGGGGAGGGGTTAACTCAGTACTAGGGATGTGTTCTAACTGTAGGGGGGATGGGCTGTATGTGACACGTCACTGATCTCTGCTCCTGATGACAGGGAGCAGAGATCAGTGACACTGTCACTAGCCAGAACGGGGGAGATGCTGTTTACATCAGCATCTCCCCATTTGTATCTCCGTCAGGCGATTGCGTCCGCGTGACCCGACTCACAGAGCTTGCAGCAGGCGCGCGCGGCAGCAAATTCAAGGCAACGTACAGGTATGTTACTTTGCACAGCTGTGCCATTCTGCCGACGTATATCAAAAGGAGGTGGTCGGCAAGTGGTTAATGTTACTTTAAAGGGCTAGTTCACCATTGAAAAAAACCTCCAATGAAGGTAAGGGGTGTTTGCAGATAAAAAAAAAAAAAAAAATTGTTCAGCTCTGATGACTGAAGTAGAATGCTATAGGTGTAGGCCATTTACATGCCTTCTGAAGCCTGACTGGAATACTCCCAGGACATTGTTGAGTGAAGCCACTGTTCACCTTGTCTATCACAGGATAAAGTTTTTGGTCTTTGATTCACCCCCCCCCCCCCCCAATCCATATGCACTCTCTCTCCCTTGATACGGTAGCTCTGAGCTCAGCGTTTGAGAGTCCACTCCTGTGATGTAGGAGGTGAGCAGTAACGACTAGGCCTCACTTAACAACATCATGAGAGTATTCCAGTCAGGCTTCAGGAGGTACATAAATGGCCTAAACCTCTAACAAAGGCAATATTCAACTTAGTCAGAGCTGCAGTTTGTTCCTATCTACAGACACTCCTAATCTGAATAGGCAGTTTTTTGGTAAGGATGAACTAACCCTTTAATTCAGGGAATACATTAAAGTGTTAAACCCATAACAGTAAAATCTGTATATGCAGAATAGCATGCTTGTTATACTCACTGTGGAACTTAAGGGGTTAATCTTCTGCATTGTGTAAAAAGGTTCTTTGACACTATATGGATAGATCCTTTCCTCCTGCACTGTCTGTCTTGGCAAGGCCATATAATACAGTGAGGGTAGTAGTCCTGCACATGCTCAGTTTAGTCTCTATTGCTGGAGAGAACATTTACTGCTTTAGTTGAACTGTTCGGGTCACATGATATTGACATCACATATGTGGGCATGTATACAGACTGTAGTGGAAATCTCCTCCTACCTGAAAACGCAGCAGTGAGCAAATTGTGCAGTTTATCATGTGACTATAGTATACAGATCAGGTATATAGTGGCAGCATTTTAATGTAAAAAGAAGATTTATAAGCTGTGAGCATTATAGGAAGTTTTTTTCCCCTTTTGGGAAAAAGGTTTAACGTAAATGAAAAGTTAACCATTTTAAGCACCCCTGTCAATGTTAAATGGTTTGCCTTAGCCCTATATATATGCTACTTTTGCAAGACAGCTTAGCCTACTAAAGTTTAAAATGACAGACTTACTGTCAAAAATCAACTAATGACAATAAAGGAAAAAGCTAAAAAAAAATAATAATACAAATAATGCAGTCACTACATCTAAAAATTGGTAATCTGCAATTTAATACATTTTGTTTTTGGGTTTAAGATCGCTTTACATCCACAACCATTCTGGGATATCAGGTAGTATGGTCTTATCCACTTCATAACCAGCAGCAGAGCACATACACACATGCCTGCCTCAATTTCCTATACAAACACACACAACATGCCTAGAATGTGCATAATCTGCTCGCATGCACACTTCCTTAAATACATAACAAAAAACGATTCTTTATTATTTCCCACCTCGATCCCCATACGGCCTCCCTTTATTAGCCATTCGCTTATCTTCCCATCTTTCGCTCCATTTTGTTTTCCTCCATACCTCGTACTAGTGCTCTCCTTCTGCGTTACCCACTCAGCTATGTAGCCCCACCCCCGACAGTCACGGGTTGTACAGGTCATATCTGAAGGGGCTGGTCTGAATTCTTTGCCTACTAGAACTAACTAAAGTATATCTATAGATCATCTATACATCTATAGTTGACAAGACTAAACTATGACCGAGAGCTGCTTTCAGTTTGTGATGCTGCCGTAATATTTACTCCAAGAAGAAACAGGTAAATTACTGCAGGAGTAGTCTGCTGTACCTAATTTTCTCTCTCGCTTCGTCTGCTCTCTAGAGGTCGCACAATACACAAAATTAATCGAGACCGCCCAATACACTACTCTGTAATTTACATAGACGCAAAGGCGCTGCCGGCGCTTTCCTTGGACGTCATTACAAGTGGCCGCTTGTGTCACGCGAGGTTTTCGTTCCATTCCATTCTGATCTGCTTGGCGGGAGCTGTATTACACTTTGCTGCTATGTTCCCATCTCCGCGTTCTCAAGTTGGAGTGACATCCCGGCGACCGCTTGCTAATCGGGTACCCGCTGGAAGGAAGAGTCTAGGACTGGGAGCCGCTGGTATTCCTTTACATTCTCCGGTGTTTTCGCCTGCAGGGAGCAGAGTCATAACTGGTGGTTCCTGGTGAGTCTGTACCCCCGTGATTAGTTTTTGTGCATCTTGCATGTATTTTATAGTTAATTGGTCTCACAGTTTACATTTTTTTATACCTGTGGAATACAAAATCGAGCACCTTGTTGCATAGTTTATTATAGAAGTTTTTCATTTTTTAGGACTGTGTTGGCCACAGAGGTTGCCAAGGTGGCATGAGCTCAGTTTTTGTTTTCATCTTAATTCAGTGCTTTGTGGAGTAAACTAAATTACTTGGAATTTAACAAAGTGTGAACAAGCACAACTCTTGTATCACTCTAATGAACATAGAAAATGGAATTGTCAGTTGTCCCAACTCTACTCAGTAGCGGACGCTGGGAGCTAATCTTGTGACCAGACTGGAGAGCCCTAGTAATAGGTAAGTATAAACATCTTCTAGTGTACCGGGTAGTTAAAACCAGTTCCCACCCCATCCTAAGCCTATTCTAAGTATAGTTATGCCTGCCATACATACAGCTAAATACAACCGGTTCAACAGAGATTGGACGAATTTCAATCCATGTATGACCACCCCTGGCAGTGCAGAAGTCCATCTAACAATTTTTTTCTCTAATACCAACCTGTCAGGTTTTTGCCCTAAACGATCAGTGCCACCAGCAGTGCTGATCCACTGTCACTGCTGATCACCCCTCCTCCAGAACACAATAGCACAGCAGGAGTTTTCTCCCATCCAGATTGAATGTTGCGGATGATGGGATTTTTTTATTTTTTTTATTAACTCGCTGGCTGACAGAAAATGATGTGTGGGTTATCTTAGGATTTATAAACCAAGAAAACTGCTCTAAAAATGTTAAACAATAATGAAAGTATAAAAGCAGATTTACTTGGTGGTTCCTATATTTATCCAAGAGCACCACTTATTGCATGTTGCATGTCACCAATCTCACATTCCTGTGTATGTTGTGCACACAGGATGTCTTTATGATATATATGATTTTGGTCCTTTGAGGTTGCACTCTTTCCTTTTTTTTTATTGTTTATTATCATATCAGTATCACGCTATGTTTTTTGCCATATATTTTTTGGGATAAACCCATGCGGACCTGATTCGCTGTACGAGTGCGACTGACCTTGTCATATTGGAATCGCTCTCTAAAGGCCCGGGCTGGGTTTAAGCCACCTGTCTGATTTTGTCTTACGTTCTGGTAAGCATCTCACCACACAGATGTATCTTAAGTGAATCATCACCTTTCAACATTATTACATTGAGGAGTCTACGTTATTTGTTTTGGACTTTTATATTGGATTTTATACTTTCATTATTGTTTAACATTTTTAGCGCGGTTTTCTTGGTTTATATTTGTATTGGTGTGCCCCACCTATAACCGCAGCTGTATATTTTTTCTATTTCAATATTTTTTATTTTTATTAATTTTATTTTTATTTACACTTTTCGAATTCATTTTTATTTTCTTCATTGTTATTCCCACTATATTCCAAGCGCAATTTTATTTTATTTTCTTGTTTATCTTAGGATTTGACTGGGCTTCCACTTTAATTCCCTGGCTTGTGTAAATAATAATTTGAAAGTGTATTTCCTGTTGTAGTAGAACTTTGACCCCTTTCACACTGAGGCGCTATAGCGCCTGTAAAGCGCCTATCCTCTCACTCCAGTGTGAAAGCCTGAGTGCTTTCACACTAGAGTGGTGCTCTGGCAGGACGCTCAAAGTCCTGTAAAGCAGCATCTTTGAGGCGCGGTGTATACACCGCTCCTAAAGCTCCCCTGCCCATTGAAATCAATGGGCAGCACCGGCAAAGCTCCACTGCAGTGTTGCTTAGCAGGCGCTTTTAACCGTTTTTTGGCAGCTTGCAGGGGTTAAAAGGTCCCCACTAGCGGCCGCAAAACGCAGCTAAAACGATGGTAAGGCGATGCTAAAAATAGTGGCGCTTTACCTCCGAAGCCCCCAGTGTGAATGGGCTCTAAAGGCAAAACCCTTTTTTCCATTTTGGATAGTGACAGAGGGTTATATAACCCCTATTATTTTTTTCATCTGTGTCCCACTGGAAAGATTTCACTTCCTGTCCCATATCCAAAACTGCATCTGAGTGGAAATTCCTTCAAAGAGAAAATCACTGGGCTGTCACCTGGGTCACTGGAACCTAATTTCCCTTTTAGAAGATTTCCTCTGTCCCTGTTCTGGTGTAAACCAACACTTGGGATTTTCAAAGCCTCAGAATTGAGACAGTGTGGCGATCACTATGCAGACCTTACAAGAGTTTGGCTGGGTGTTGAATCTCCAGAAGTAGGGCTGAAACAACTAATCGATTAATCGATTATGAAAATAGTTGTCAACTATTTTCATAATCGATTAATCAGCCAGCTGATTAGTTGGCCTGCATACAGAATGCAATATTTGTTTACACATCAGGAAATACAGTGCAGCACACATACAGCTCAGTGCACCATCCATACATGTCAGTAAGTGCCTGAGAACTTGTGAATGTGAATGTGTGAGGAGCAATGCCTCATGGAACATGTAGTCCTGGGCAGGAAGTGAGTGGGTGTAAAGGCAGAAGTTTTTTTACCTTGTTATAGGGGCACGCTATACTATAATTTGTAGCTTGCTATTGGGGCACTCTGAAGGCAGGGAGGAGGCAGAAGCATCGGTGAGGAACCCCAGAAGAGAAGAATCTGGGCTGCTCTGTGCAAAACCAATACACAGAGCAGGTAAGTATACCATGTTTGTTGTTTTAAAAAAAAATACTTTAAAGACTGTGCAGGGAAGATCAGCATCTGAACCCAGAGAAGGTGTAGGCTGATAGACTGGAGGTAATAGAAGGCATTATAATTACATTTAAAGTAAACTTTTACATAGAGGCAAGCCACATTACGTGGGAACAGGGCATATTACATGCAGGCAGGGTACATTGGAACAGGGCACATTACAAGGAGGCAGGGAACATTACAGGGGGCAAGGATCATTACATGCGCCCCGGTGTGAAAGGGGTCCAAATAAAAAATGTGATCTCCTAGTCTGATAGTTACCAGATTCAACCTCCAATAGTATATACAGTAGATCTCTTCTGTCTGTTATTCTCAGAGTAGATTAGAGAATTTTCTCCCTAAACATATAGTTGGTTATTTATATTTACCACTGCATAGAGATTTTTAAGAATAAATTTTTTTTAAATTTTACATATCAAATTACACACCACACTTTTTTTTTAAGGTTATTATCCGATTAATCGAAACAATAATCGGCCAACTAATCGATTATGAAAATAATCGTTAGTTGCAGCCCTATCCAGAAGTCCGTGTTACTCTCGACCCAACGCCTGGAGTACTTGGGGTTGATTCTGGACTCTGCACGGGCAAAGGCTTTTCTTCCACCGATCAAACTGCAGACCCTTCGTTCCGTGGTGCAGTTGCTGCTGTCCCGCAAATGGTCGTTTCTGCGCTTTTGCATGCGGGTTCTGGGCCTCATGGTATCCACCTTCGAGGCGGGTCTGTATGCGCACTTTCACACTTGGGTCCTGCAGAGGGAGATCTTATCCAAATGGGACAAATCCCCGGCATCTCTGGATTGTCAGATCCGTGTGGGCCGTCTGACCAGGGCCTCGCTTCTTTGGTGGCTACGGTCCGGGAAGTCGTTTCTCCCTCTCCATTGGACAGTGATCATGATAGATGCCAGCCTGACCAGCTGGGGGGGTTCTGGGCCTTCATCCGGCCCAGGGCCGCTGGACACCGGAGGAGTCTCGCCTATCGATCAACGTGCTGGAATTGCGTGCGATCAGGTTATGCCTCTCCATTTGGACGCAGCGGCTGCACTGTCGTCCGGTCAGGATCCAGTCAGACAATGCCATGGCAGTAGCTTGCGTCAACCACCAGGGGGGGACAAGGAGCTCAGCAGCAGCGATGGAGGTCTCTCACCATCTGCAGTGGGCAGAGCTTCACGTGTCGGCTCTTTCAGCCGTTTACATTCTGGGCGTAGAAAACTGCCAAGTGGACTACCTCAGCCGTCAGTTGCTGGATCAGGGGGAGTGGTCGCTGCATCCAAAAGTGTTTAGTCTCATTTGCCTGCGGTGGGGCACGCCGGACGTGGATCTTCTGGCCTCTTCTGAATCGGAAGGTGCAAAGATTTGTGGGCAGAACAAGGGATCCCTTGACAGATACGTCAAACGCGCCTTGTGGACATTATCAGCTCATTTATGCCTTCCATCCTCTCAAGCTCCTTCCTCGTCTGCTGTGCAGGGTAGAGTCCGAGAGAATTCCGGTAATTCTAATCGCTCCGGATTGGCCTCGACCGTGGTATGCCGACATGGTACGGATGGTGGCGGACATTCCCTGGGCGCGGGAGGACCTTCTGTCCCAGGGTCCGATATTCCACCCTGCTTTACCGTCTCTGGTTATAACAGCCTGGCTATTGAAAGCCAGGTGCTGAGAGACCAGGGGTTGCCGGCTTCTGTGATTCCCACTATGTTGAGGGCGCGTAAGTCCACTTCAGGGAAGATTTATCATCGCACCTAGAAGGCTTACCTCTTTGTGGGAGGCTGTGGGGTGGCATCCGCGTTCCTATTCAGTGTCTAAGATCCTTGTGTTTCTGCAGCGTGGTGTTGATCAGAAGCTTGCTTTGAGCACTACCAAGGGGCAAACATCGGCTCTGGCTATCTTTTTTTTCAGCGGCCATTGGCTGCTCACTCGTTTGGTGCGTACTTTTATTCAGGGGTTTCCACATGTGGCTCGTCCAGTACGCCCACTGCTGCCTCTGTGGGATCTAAACCTGGTGCTCTCATTACTTCAGAAGCCATCGTTCAAGAACATTAGGGAGATCCCCTTACTCAGCCTCTCAGAAGATTGTCTTTCTAGTGGCTATTACATCCGCTTGGCGAGTTTCTGAGTTGGCAGCCTTGTCGTGTAATGCCCCGTACACACGGTCGGATTTTCCAACGGAAAATGTGTGATAGGACCTTGTCGGAAATTCCGACCCTGTGCAGGCTCCATCACACATTTTCCATCGGATTTTCCGACACACAAAGTTTGAGAGCAGGCTATAAAATTTTCCGACAACAAAATCCGTTGTCGGAAATTCCGATCGTGTGTGCACAAATCTGACGGACAAAGTGCCACGCGTGCTCAGAATAAATAAAGAGATGAAAGCTATTGGCCACTGCCCCGTTTATAGTCCCGACATACGTGTTTTATGTCACCGCATTTAGAACGATCGGATTTTCCAACAACTTTGTGTGACCGTGTGTATGCAAGACAAGTTTGAGCCAACATCCGTCGGTAAAATCCTAGGATTTTGTTGTCTGAATGTCCGAACAAAGCCCGACCGTGTGTATGGGGCATAAGTCTCCTTATTTGGTTCTTCACAAGGATAAGGCAGTGCTGCGTCCGCATCCCTCGTTTCTCCCTAAGGTGGTATCTGCCTTTCATCTAAATGAGGACATTGTGTTTCCTTCCTTGTGTCCTCAACCGCCTCACCCCAAGGAGGTCGCCTTGCACTCTTTGGATGTGGTTTGGGATCTCTGTGTGTATCTGTCGGGTACGGCTCCTTTTTGAAGGTCAGATATGCTGTTTGTAACTGTGGATGGTCCGAGGAAGGGCCCGGCGGCTTCTTTGGCCACTATTTCTTGTTGGATCAGACAGATTATTATCCAGGCGCATGCCATTAGGAGACGGGTGCCCCCCTTTCCCGTCACTGCACATTCTACCAGGGCGGTTAGTGCTTCCTGGGCCTTCCGGCATCAAGTGTCCATTTCTCAAGTGTGTAAGGCGGCTACCTGGTCGTCGGTACACACTTTCACCAAGTTTTACAGGGTGGATGTTTGGGCATCGCTGGATGCGTGTTTCAGGCTGCAAAGTTTTTCAGGCGCCTGTCTGAGGTTTTGGCTCCCCTTACGGGGGGGCTCTGGGTGGAGATTTTTTATTTTTTTTTATTTTTTTTCTGTTCCCACCCCTCATTGTGGCACTGCTTTGGGACATCCCTACGGTCAAGATTAGAAGTGCTGTGTCCGTCAATGAATGAAAGAGAAAACGGGATTTTTTTTTTCTACTCTCCATAAATTCCTTTCTCTGAGTTCATTGACAGACCGCACCTACCCCTCCTGTTTATGTTTGTACTGCTTTGTAACAAACTGAGCTGCCTGTAGCAGAGTGGGGGGTTACTACCAGTAAGGACCGCCCCTAGGCGGTGCTGTGCTTGTTTGTTTTGTTTCTGCCTAGTCCTACTCCTGAAGGTGGTGATGCAACCCTAAGGTCAAGATTAGAAGTGCTGTGTCCGTCAATGAACTCAGAAACAGATTTTACGGTGAGTAGGAAAAAAATCCGTTTTTTCTCCAGTCATCTTCCAGGACGGCACACCTGAGATTACGAGTCCCACCTGACAGGAAACACAATCAACAACAAGGTTTAAAAGGCCCCTCCCTTCCTTCCTTTATTGCGTTTTCCACAGGATGGCAGCAAAACCGTTTGTTTTCTATCCTTATGACCAAGGTCTCCCCCTGGGAAGTCAGATTAAGGCAGTCAGTGGTGGCTGCAGGGTCTGGCAGAGCTTCACTCATTTCCAAGGGGGATCTTTCCCTTTCAATTTTCTGGGGGAGGTACAGGTATGTACAGTAGAGGGGGGGGGCTTAGTGAATGGAATCCCTCATGCACCCCCCCTGAGATACTGGTGGCTGTGGATACGGTGAGGGTCTCCACAGCCCCAGGGACCTTGCATCCCATTCTCTCCTCTTCCTGACAGTGGCGGATGGCTTAGGAGGGGTCGCTGGATTATCTCCTTTTTTTGGGGGGGTGGAATCCCTCATGCACGACGTCCTGGCTGGATGGCGTGGCGCCAAGGTATCTCAGGCCTGCCTCTGTGTGGATTCGGTGTCGCTCGGCTGAGAGTGCGCATGTCCGGAAGTGGACGGCACGCTCGTAGAACGTCACTTCCGCCGTCCTGAGCTACGACAAAAGGGCGGGTAACAGCGCGACAGGCTCACATAAAGGTGGTAACGGAGTAGGGGTCCGCAGTTCTGTGTCCCCCCCCCCACCCTTCCAGAGCGATCCTGCCTGGTTGGTCAATCTGCTAGAGAGATTGAGAAGGAGAATGGTCCAAACTTGGCAGCATCAGAGTGACTCGGCTGGTGGGGGGAGAGGATTTGGGGTGTCTTTTTTTTTCCCTTTTTCCCCCACAGGATACCCCAAGAGGGTAAAGGCTGACACAGTATTTAGTATTTTTATTTTTGTCTTTTCAGAGACTGAATGCCCTGCTCAGGGGACGGCCAGTAGGTCTAGGAAAGCCACAGCTAAATCTAAGCGATGTGGTAATTGTAATTAGAAACTCCCGCCAGACCACGCTAAACTCTTTTGCTTTAGATGCATTTATAGGTTGGCAAGAAAAGAGTCTGTGCAAGCTATGAAGGAGTGCTGGGCGCTACAGGCTGAGATGCTGGCGACCCTCCAGTCCTTCAGGGCTGCTGTTGAGAAGTGGCAAGATGCCCCTTCCACTAGGGAGAGCTCCCCCTTTCAGGATTGGACCTCAGCAAGTTATACTGGGAGGTCCCAAGGATTGACCCCCTATTTTGACGAGGAAGAGGCAGAGGCCTCGGACCAGAACTCTTGCGAAGGAGAGGATTCGGACCTAGATAGTCAGCCTGAGACTAGACCCAGAGGCCATCTCTTCGCAGCCGAAGACATGGAGGGTCTCCTCAAAGCAAACCTCTGAGGGTATTCAGATGCCAGCTACTCAGGTCTCAGCACAGGATAAACTAATACAGGGGACTCGGCAACCCTCAGGCCAAGTCTTTTCCAATGCAACAGTCTCTTAAGGATATTGTCCTAAGAGAATGGAAAGAACCGGACCGGAAAAGTTTAAAACTTAAGGCCTGGAAGCGTAGATGTCCTTTTTAAGGCAGAGGAGGAAGAACATTTTTTTTTTTTAAATTCCACGCTTGGATGCTTCGTTAGCACAAGTTTTCAAACGTTCAGATTTCTCCTTTTTGAAGGTTCTGGAAATATCTGGGATCAGAGGGATAAGAGGTCAGAAACCCTATTACGCAGGGCCTGGGATGCCAATGCTCCAGCTATGGGTCCAGCAGTGGCTTCCGCTTGTGTCGCTAGGAACGCAGATGCATGGGTTGGCCGGTTGTTGGACCATGTTGCGCATGTAAACAAATCTAAGGAGGTTTTAGATTCTTTGGAAGTTATTGGTAAGGCAGTGGCCTACCTGGCAGCTGTGGTAGAAACAGAACGACTGCCAAATCAGCAGCCCTTCTAAACTCTAGAAAAGCCCTTTGGGTAAAAACGTGGGATGGAGATTTTACTTCCAAGTCGCATCTCTGCGGGATACCCTTTAATGGCTACTTGCTCTTTGGTTCAGGCCTAGAACAAGTCCTATCCCGATCGTCAATGGCAAGAAATTCCCAAGAGGGATGGGGGGTAAAAGTTTTTACGAGGCCCTCAATCAAAAGACCGCTTTTAAGGGCAAGAAAGCCTAGAAAGAAGTGGGGATTTGGTAAAGGCAAGGGAAAGGGTGGTATCCTTTTTTCCGGGCCCGGACCTTCCAACAAGGAGTCCAAATGATGCCAACATAAAGGTTGGTGGAAGGCTCTCGTGGTTCCTCCCCCCAATGGGAAGGGATCACTCAGAGCACTTACATTCGAAGTCTTGTAAGGGAGGGTTACAGACTAGAATTCCTGTCCACCCCACCTCCAAACTTTATCCTTACCCATCTCCCCAGGGATCCACAGAAGGCAAGGGGCCTTTTGGGGAGTATCAGCGTTCTGTCAGAACAGGAAGTCATTATCCCTGTTCCTGTGGGTCAGATTGGCTGGGGGGTTTTATTCCCACATATTTGTGGTGCTGAAACCCTCCGTCAAATTTCGACCGATTTTTATAAATTTAAGGAAGCTAAACCGGTACTTGCTGTACAAAGTTCCGGATGGAAAGCATTTACACGGTCAGACACCTCCAAAAAGGTGTCTTCATGATCACACTAGACTTGAAAGATTCCGGAAATATCTGGGATTAGATGGATAAGAGGTCAGAAACCCTATTACGCAGGGCCTGGGATGCCAACGCTCCAGCTATGGGTCCAGCAGTGGCCCGATGCACCAGAAATTCCTGTGTTTCGCAGTTCAGACAGACCAGGGTGTCCAATACTGGCAGTTCAGGGCACTCCCCTTCGGCCTAGCAGCCAGTCCGAGGATCTTAACGAAGGTCCTCGCCGAAGTGGTGTCTTTTCTACACCTCCAAGGGATAGCCTTGATCCCATACTTGGACGACCTGCTAATTTACAGCCCAACCCAAGAACAGCTTCTGTCAGACAGACAGGGTGCTGTCCGCTCTAAAATCTCTGGGTTGGATGGTCAGCCAGGAGAAGTCCTCCCTGGATCCTGTACAATCCAAGATCTTTTTGGGTTACCGGGTAGACTCGGTGACCAAGAGAATCTTTCTTCCCCAAGAAAAGATTACAAAAGTGCAGAGGGCTGTGTCCAGTTCTCAGGAGAGAGGGGCGGCCCCTTTGAGGACCATCATGAGTATTCTGGGGCTGATGTCGTCTTGCATCCCAGCGGTCCACTGGGGCCCAGTTCCACTCTCGGGGGCTCCAGGGATTCCTTCTCTCCACCTGTGACGGGAGAAGTGAGTCCCTGGACGCAAGGGTATCCCTCTCGGGGGAGGTAAAAAACTCCCTGGACTGGTGGCTGAATTCATTCAACCTGTCGGGAGGTCGGACCTGGAGCCAGCAGGACCCGCTGAATGTAACCACGGACGCAAGTGCTTTGGAGCTGGGGAGCTCACCTAGGAGATCTCTTCGCCCAGGGTCCTTGGGACCGAGAGCAAAGCTCGGCTTCCTCCAATTTCAGAGAGCTGCTAGCGGTCAGAAAAGCGTTAAGCTTTTTCAGAGACCAAGTCCAGGGGCAAGAAGTACAAGTCTTCTCAGACAATGTAGTAGCTGTGTCTAATCTGAATCACCAGGGAGGAACAAGGTCCAGCAAATTAATGAGGCTCACCCAGGAAATCCTGGGAGAAGCGGAGAAGACAGTTCTCTCAATCTTTGAAGTCCATATAAGAGGATCCCTCAATGTGCAGGCAGACTTTCTCAGCAGTCAACCCCTTCATTAGGGAGAGTGGGAGCTGAGCAACGAGGTGTTTTCTCTGGTGTGCCAACGCTTTGGCAAACTGGAGACTTGTTTGCTTGCAAGAAGAACCGGAAGGTTCACAAGTTCTTTTCTTTTGCCAAAGGGCAGGGCTCCCGGGGAGTGGATGCACTAGCCCAGAGCTGGGATTTTGCTCTGGCGTATGCGTTTCCTCCCCTGGTGCTCATCCCCTGGGTTTTGCAGAAACTATCCCGATCAGACGGGTGCCATATTCTAATTGCGCCCTGGTGGCTGAGACTGGCATGGTTCCCCACCCTGAAGTGATGGTCAGTGGCTCCTCCATTCTATCTCTCCTCCAGTCGCGATCTCCTCCACCAGCGTCCAGTTTTACACCCCGATCCCGGGTTTCTTTCCCTGACGGCCTGGTGTTTTGAAAGGGAGATCCTCTGATGTAAGGGCTGTTCTGAAAAAGTGATTGATACGCTTTTGTCAAGTAGAAAACCAGTCACTAGACAGATTTACGCAAAGGTCTGGAGGATCCTCTCTCACTGGGCCCAGTCTAAAGAAGGCTCTCTTCAAACAATCCCAGCGGTCCTGGATTTTCTCCAGGGCGAGGCTGACCAGGGTTTAGCAGTCAATACCTACAGAGTCCAGGTTGCAGCCTTGTCAGTATTCTGGATAGCAAGCTGGCCCTTAACACCTTCATAAAAAGATTTTTCACAGCTAGGGAAGAAGTTACCCCGGTGAAAACCAACAGGACTCCACCTTGGGACTTATCGCTAGTATTAGATGCCTTAACCAAGGGGCCTTTTGAGCCGGTGGCTCAAATATCAGTTCATTTTCTTTCTCTTAAAATGGCTTTCCTTCTGGCAATCACGACAGCCAGAAGAGTTAGCGACCTACAGGCTCTGACAATTAAAGAGCCCTTTTTGTTGCTCCTGGAGGATAGGGTAATCCTCAGACAGGATCCTTTATATTTGCCAAAAGTGACCTCAGATTTCCACAGGTCACAGGAGATTATACTTCCCTCCTTTTTGTCAGAACCACAAAAATGATAAAGAGGAAAGGTTTCATTTCCCCCCTCACCTTCCAGGACAGCTACTTGAGAGATGATCGGCTCCGCCCCCTATAGGAAACACAGATCAGAATTTAAAAGGCCCCTCCCTTTCCTCTGACCCTCAGTTGTTTTGTGTTTCCAGTCTGTCCAGGAGCACCGACACGTTTTTTGTTTTCCTATGGTCTGGTAACTGGTTGGTGGACCCCCCCTTCTCTGGTTTCATCCAGGACTAGTTGTGGCCAAGTCCTGGATGATGGTCTGTACCAGAAGGGTTCCCTATTTTTAAGGGTTACTTGCCTTTGTAAATGATGGCAACTCCCTTCCTTTCCCCAGCGCTGCTGTGTGGAACTGTGTCCTCCTGAATGCTTCATTCCGGTGTACCAAGATGGCGTCAGGAGGACTTCCGGTGATGCAGCAAGATGGCGCTGGAACCGGAAGTCACATGACGCACTTCCGGACGCCGAGTTTTCATAAGAAGCATGGTGTGGAGACACTGAGGACATGCTGCAGGGGAATGGCCTGCTAAAAATGCCATTCTAGGCGCAGTTTTTGCGGTAGAGCAGCAGTCTTCTCTCTGCGACTGTTCTCCGCTTGCTTTTTGGAGCCTGAGGACAGGTCTGAGGATGGAACGTCCACTCGTATTGAACCAGCGGCAGCATCCGGGTCCCATACTGCCCCCAAGGTAAGCCCTGGTCTGTGGATTAGCTACAGCAAGGGACTTCTTTTGTATGGATCCTTCGTATTCATGGCCCTTGTTTCTGCTCTCTTCTAGGCCAAACCGGTGGAGAAGAAATGTGGGAACTGTAGAGCCAGGCTCTCTGATAGTTATAAGAAGCTATTTTGTGAGGATTGTATCCCACCCAGAGCTAGTTCAGAGTCTTCCTCCTTTAGGGAGTTAATGACTACAATGAAGGAGGTAGTGGATTATTTTCGGTCACTGAATGACAGGGTTACTAGTATAGGCCCTTCCTCCTCTAGACCCATAGCTCAAGATCCTTCAACCTCTGCCAAGTCCCTTCCCTTATTAGTATCTGAGACTATTAGTTCACGAAATACCTCTGATCTGGAGGAAGGTGAGAATTCAGTCTCTTCATCTGATGAAAAGTCTGCATCAGAGGAGGATACAGGTAGCTCATCCAAGTATCTTTTTCCAGTTGAGGATATTGATGAACTATTAAAAGCAATTTATACCTCAGAGCAGATTAAGATGCCACAGCATGCTCAATCTGTACAGGATAAAATGTATAGGGGCCTTCAGGGACGGAAATCTAGAACCTTTCCGGTACATCAGTCTCTTAGAGACATGATTCTATCTGAATGGAAAGAACCTGAAAAAATCCAGAGGACACAAAAGAAGATTTCCTTTTCAGCCTGACTTTGAGGAGGTTTTCTTTAAGTGTCCTAGATTAGATGCCCCTATGTCGCAGGATCAGATCTTTCTTTTGAGGATTCTGGGGTCCTTAAGGATCAAATGGATAGGAAGGCCGACTCATTGCTGCATAGGGCCTGAGATGCTTCAGCCTTTTCTTTAGGCCCAGCGGTAGCATCTACCTGTGTGGCTAGAAATTTAGACGTATGGGTTCAGCGTCTAGATGATCTGCTGGCATCTGACACCCCCAAGGAAGAGATTAGAGAATCCCTCCCACTCATTGCCAAGTCAGTCGCCTTCCTAGCTGATGCAGCAACAGATTCAGTGAAATCCGCAGCTAGGGCTTCTGCTCTCATTAATTCAGCTAGGCGAGCTATCTGGCTCAAATCTTGGAAGAGTGACCTTACCTCCAAGAATAAGCTCTGTGGCATTCCTTTCGAAGGCAAACTGTTGTTTGGTTCTTCCTTAGAAGCCTTATCTCGTTCTTCTGAGAAAGGTATACGATTCCCTTCTTCCCAAAGGAATAAGCCCCAGAATAAGAGGCCTTTTCGTGGCTTCCAAAACAAGGCTAATTTTAAAGCCAACAGGCAACAGGCTAAAAAGAAATGGTCCTTTACCAAAGACAAACTCAAAGGGGGAACTCCCTTTGCCCCTTCCAAGAATACCCAGTGATGCCAGGTTAGGGGTAGGGGGAAGATTGTGCCATTTCATCAAGGAATGGGCAGAAATTTCCACCAATTCCTTCATCCTTCAAACTCTGGTATAGGGTTACAGATTGGAGTTCAAAAATCCCCCCCCCCCCCCCAGAGTTTTTTTCTTACCCACCTGCTAAGAGACCAAGAGAGACGGCAAGCCATGTTGAATTTGATCTGTGTGGGAAACAGAGGGAGTTATTTCTCTTGTCCCAAAAGATCAGAAGTTCCGGGGATTTTATTCTCGCGTCTTTCTGGTCAAGAAAGCTTCCGACGGCTTTCGTATGGTCACAAATTTAAGCGTCCTGAACCAATACATAGTTTACCGACGTTTCCGTATGGAGAACATTTATTCAGTAAGAAATCTGTTGTTGCCAGAGGTCTTCATGGTGACCCTGGACCTTCGGGACGCTTATCTTCATGTACCAATCTGCCAGAGCCACCGAAGGTTCCTCAGGTTTGCAGTGCTCGTGGGAAACAAGCCGTCTCATTGGCAGTTCAGTGCCCTTCCTTTTGGTCTCTCGGCAGCATCGAGGATTTTCACAAAAATCATGGCTGAAGTCATGGCCTTTTTTCGGATTCAAGGTGTATCAATCGTCCCATATCTAGACGATTTTTTTTTTTTTTTCTCAGGGCAAGGAGTCCCTTATTCAAGACCTACAGTTGGTTTTGCGGACCTTTCAAAGATTAGGGTGTAAGGTCAACCAACAGAAATCTTGCCTAGTACCCTCACAGAGCATACTTTTCCTGGGTTATCGAATAGACTGTTGCCCTAAAGATTTTTCTTCCCGAAGAGAAAATTGTGAAAATTCTTCTCTCTGTGCAGACCTTCAAACTGCTCCCTCAGACCTCCCTTTGGCGAATCATGCAGTTGCTGGGACTTATGACTGCAGCCATTCCAAGGGTGCCTTAAGCTCAATTGCACTCCAGAACCCTTCAGTCTTTTCTTTTTGCTCCATTGGGATCGCAGGAAAAATTCTCTGGATCAGCTGGTAAAACTACCAGAAGGGAATTTTCTAGATCTTGCCTTGTGGGGGAAGGATTGGGCACAACATTGCCCGGTCAAGATTACCACAGACGCCAGTCTGTGGGGTTGGGGTGCTCACTCACAGGGTTGGTAGGCTCAAGGAGTCTGGTTGCCAGAGGAAGCAGGTCGCTCCTCGAATTTCAGAGAACTTCTGGCTGTGAGGAAAGCACTCTCTGGGAAAGAGGGTCTATTCAAAGGACCTTTTTAATATTTTCAGACAATGCCACAACAGTGGCGTACTTGGATAAGCAAGAGGGCACTCGCTCGGAATCACTTCTGTCATTAACGCAGCAGATTCTGTCCTGGGCAGAGATCTATGTCTCTTCAGTAAGGGCAGTTCACATCAAGGGGTCAGAAAATGTGCTGGCGGACTTTCTGAGCAGGGTGAGCATCAGTTCCAGCGGTTGGGAACTACATCAAGGCACGTTCCAGGAGGTGGTGCTAAGATAGGGTCTCCCCAAAGTGGATATTTTTGCCTCCAGTCTCAACAAGAAACTACCGGCGTTCTTCTCTCTGGAGAGAGAAACAGAGTCCTTGGGGACGGATGCTCTGTCCTTCCCTTGGGACTTCAGCCTGGCCTATGCCTTCCCTCCTTTTTCCCTTTTGCCCCTAGTGGTTCGGAAAATTATTCAGGACAGAGCAGAAGTCGTTCTGATTGCCCCCTGGTGGCCCAGGAGGAGTTGGTTCTCCTCTCTGAAGGCCCTATCTGTTTATCCTCCCTGGCCCCTTCCAGTTCGAAAGGATCTACTCCATCAGGGACCGGTATTGCATCCAAACCCTCAGACCTTCCATTTGACGGCCTGGAGGCTGAGCGGCGCATCCCTCAGTTAAGTGGATGTTCAGAGAGGGTTATTCATACTGTCCTGGACAGCCGTAAATTGGTCACAAGAAGAATCTATGGGAAAGTTTGGAAAACTTTTATTTCCTGGCAAAGGAAATTTGGTTTAGATTCTTTTTCCACTCCCTGCATTTTAGATTTTTTTTTGCAGGAGGGAGTGGAAAAGGGGCTCTCTGTCAACACCCTTAGGGTTCAGGTTGCTGCCCTATCTTTATTTTCAGAGAGAAGACTAGCGGTAGATCCCTTAGTCAGGAGGTTCCTTTTAGCCAGAGCTAGGCATACTCCCAGGATCCTCAAACATGTTCCTCCCTGGGATCTGTCGTTGGTATTAAATGCACTAACAAGGGCTCCTTTTGAGCCTTTGCATGAGGCTTCCCTGAAAATGATTTCTTTGAAGTTGTCCTTCCTTTTGGCTATTATGTCAGGATGAAGGATTTCTGATCTAGAGTCTCTTTCCTGTAAAGATCCCTTCCTGAGGATTTTAGAGGACGGGGTGGTGATTAAATCCTCCCTGGTTTCTGCACCTCTCCCAAAAATGCGAAAGAGGAAAGGTTTGGTCTTTTAGACGTAAAGAGATGTCTTCTACTTTATCTAGAAAAGACCAGTGGGTTTAGGAGTTCCTCCCAACTGTTAGTTTTGTTCAGTGGCCCCAAGAAGTGGTCCAAAGCATCTAAAAGTTCTATTGCTAGGTGGATTAGGGGAGCTATCTGTGAGGCATATAAAGCGTCAGGTCGCACGCCTCCTTCTAGAATTAGGGCCCATTGAACGAGATCCATGGCCACATCATGGGCAGAAAGAGCGGGAGCTTCATGGGAAAATATCTCTAAAGCTGCTGTCTGGTCCTCCTCTCATGCATTTGTCAAGCATTATAGAGTTCAGATGCTTTCCAGACAGGACCTTTCCTTTGGTAGGCTGTCGTCCCTCCCTAAGGTACATTATCTTGCTTATCCTCTCAAGTAGCTGTCCTGAAAGGTGAGGGGGGAAACCCCCCGTTAGACTTACCGGTAACGGTATTTCCAGGAACCTTCCAGGACAGCGTCTATATTCCCACCTTATTCTATTTTTTCGATGGTCAACTATGTTTTCCTGGTGGTGGTGTGTTTTATGTTTTCTATTTTTTTCCTCTGCCGAGTGCACGGTGGAGGTTACTTGATCTTCTAAACAACTGAGGGTCAGAGGAAAGGGAGGAGCCTTTTAAATTCTATCTGATTTGTGTTTCCTGTAGAGGGCGGAGTTCAGGAGATCAAACTATTTGCTAATTAGTTTTTCGGGCCAAAAGAAGGGTCTTCAGGCCTCCAAGCCAATGATAGCCAGGTGGATTAAGCAGACCATCACTGTAGCCTATAAGCATTTGGGAAAACCTGTCCCAACTCATTTAAAAGCTCACTCAACTAGATCTCTGTGACCTCCTGGGCAGAGAGGGCAGGCGCTTCGATTGATCAAATCTGCAGAGCAGCAACTTGGACAAGCCAAAATACCTTCCTGAGGCACTACAGAGTAGAGCTGTTGTCCTCTCAGGACTTGGCGTTTGGCAGGAAGGTCCTACAGGCAGTGGTCCCGCCCTAAGGTAGGCCAGAACTTCTTCTTGTTCATCATCTCAGGTGTGCCATCTTGGAAGATGACTGGAGAAAATTACAAGTTACTTACCGGTAATGGGTTTTCTAGGAAATCTTCCAGGACGGCAGGCCTACTTCCCTTCCTCTAATTGTTGGTGGTGGGTTTTTTTTATCACAGAATGTACCGTCTGGCACCGGTATGGGCTTATATTTTGTCATAACTGAGGGACAGAGAGAAGGGAGGGGCCTTTTAAACCTTGTTGTTGATTGTGTTTCCTGTCAGGTGGCACTCGTCATCTCAGGTGTGCCATCCTGGAAGATCTCCTAGAAAACCTGTTACTGGTAAGTGTAACTGGTATTTTTTTTTCTCTCAGGAAAGAGTGTCAGAGTGCCTGGATGCCCTAGCTCAGAGCTGAAACATCCAGTTGACTTACGCCTTTTCTCCTCTGGCACTTATTCCCTGAATCATTCAGAAACTCAGTCAGTCCTTAGGCCTTTTCCTCCTACTGGCCTTCATGGTGGTCAAGGAGGGCTTGGTTTGCGACCTTGAAGACGCTGTCTGTAGCGCCTCCCTGGAAGCTCCCGAACCTTCCAGACCTTCTCTCTCAGGGTCTGGTGCTACAACCCAGACCTGAATTTTTCCATCTGACAGCCTGGTTAGTGAGCGCCAGATCCTTAGGAGTAAAGGTTTCTCGGATTCCTTGAGCAGGAAGCCAGTAACACGGAGGATATACTTTAAAGCGGGGGTCCACCCACACCGCCAAAAAAAAAAAAAATTAAAAGCCAGCAGCTACAAATACTGCAGCTGCTGACTTTTAATGCATGGCCACTTACCTGTCCCAGGGTCCAGCGATGTCGGCAGGCGACGCCGAGAACCCGCTCGGTTCTCGTCAGCTGCCGCCGCCATCCTAGGTGAGGGAATCGGGAAGTGAAGCGGTTCCCTACTGCGCATGCGGAGTCGCGCTGCGCATCCCAAGTGGTCCCTGCTCTCTCCTGGGAGCTGTGTGTTCCCAGGAGACAGCGCGGTGGGGACGGGAAGAGGCGTAGACTCCCATGGGAGTCTATGCCGGAAGTGGGTGCAAATACCTGTCTTAGACAGGTATCTGCACCCCCCTCCCCCCTGAAAGGTGCCAAATGTGACACCGGATGGGGGGAGGGTTCCAAAAAGCGGAAGTTCCATTTTTGTGTGGAACTCCGCTTTAAGCTATGGAAAATCTTTTGTACTTGGTGTAAACAAAAACAAGTAGTTTCCACCTCTTTTCCTTTAATCCTAGAATTTCTTCAGGATGGATTAGAGAAGGGTGTGGCTGTGAACACTCTTCCAGTATGAGTGGCAGCGCTTTCTGTTTTTCTTAATGCTAAACTAGCGAAGGAACCTTTTAGTTAAGATTTCTGGTGGCCAGGGATAGGGCTACCTCTGTCACGAATTATAGGTTCCCACCTTGGGACCTAATGAGGGTACTAGAGGCTTTATGCAGACACCCCTTTGAACCTTTAGAAGAAGTTTTTCTCAAGTCGTCTTCCAGGACGGCACCCTAAGAGATGACTGGTCCACCTGACAGGAAACGCAATCAATCAAGAGGTTAAAGGCCCCCGCCCCTCCCTGTGCTCCTCAGTTTTTGATTGTCAGGAGCACAGGGAGGGTCAGGACTATTGCTTCATTCAGCAGGGCTGTGGCCGCCGCCACCCCCTCCCTCCTGCCCTCCTGCTGGTTCGCTCGCTGGGCTCGCGCGGTCACTTCTCTTGTGTTGAGAACCGCTCAGCGCCATCTTCCTGAGGATCATGGAGGAGTGACATCACTTCCTCCACTGAACAGGAAGTGAGCTCGGCGTGCGCAGTGTCATTTCCAGTCTTCGGCAAAATCACGTCAGCGCGGTGGAAGCCACCATTAGGGGGATATAAATTCCAGAAGGAGCAGGTGCCCACTTCTCCTCTGCCGCTTACTTGTATCCAAGGATCTCTTACAGAGGAAGCAGCATGGAACATGAGGAGAGATCCGCAGGGTCTACGGCCATGGAAGAGACCACAGGGGGTGAGTCTGACCGGCCTCCGGAAGTTTAGATGGGGCTGGGTACCCCAACCCTTCTCCTCTGGGTGTTAGTGCTATATGCCTGTGTTTTTTATTTTCAGGGGATGATGCCACTGCCCGTGAGGTTGCCAGCCGTCCCATGAAATCTTCTACCCGTTCTAAGCGATGTGGGAACTGTAATGATAGGTTACCCCCGGATCATCCAAAACCCTTCTTCTTTAAGTGCATACAGAAGCTGACAGGGAAGAAGACATCTCAGATTATGAAGGCGTTCCTCACAGTACAAACTAAGATGCTGTCCACTCTCTAAAGGCCTTTCTATCCTCCCTTAACCCTAAAGCTGTGTACACACGGTCGGACTTTTCGGCTACAAAAGTCCGACGGACCAAATCCGGCAAACAATCCGATCGTGTGTGGGCTTCCCCGGACTTTCAGCGGACTTTTCCAGCCGCAAATCTGACGGACTTTAGATTTGGAGCATGCTTCAAATCTTTACGTCGTAACTCCGCTGGACCCAGAAATCCGCTCGTCTGTATGCTACGGACAAAAACCCACGCTAGGGCAGCTATTGGCTACTGGCTATCAACTTCCTTATTTTAGTCTGGTGTACGTCATCACGTACGAATCCGTCGGACTTTGGTGTGATCGTGTGTAGGCAAGTCCGGTCGTTAAAGTCTGTTGAAAGTCTGTCGGACGGGCTGTCTGACTTTCCCTTTTCGTCATTTCAGGACAGCCACAATAGAGAGATAGTCTCCTCCCCTTCCTCTGGAAACACTGCGCCAGCCCATAAATTCTCTCCTCCCCTGCCAGACCTCAGTTATTAGTGTTTCCTCTGGTGGGGAGACACTGTGCAGAGGTACCAGGCCGGGTGCAGTCAGGGAGATTGTGGCCTTCTATAGAGAACATCCATAGGGAAGCAGGGGCTTCCAGGATAAAAAGTGGCGGTACATACCGCAGCTGAAGCCACCCCTTCCTTGCCGAGCGCGGCATCAGGTCGTGGGGGACCCCTATCGCGTCCACAGGGCCGCAGCATGGAAGCATGGAGACAGTCCGCTCTCCCTGTACTTTGTACAGGCCGCAAAATTTGGAACCAGCGGGCCGGACGACGGGTGACGTCATTTCCGGCGGGGGGGCGGACGCTTTCCCTTTGACCCGCGACTTCCGGTTCCGGGTCGCGGTGCTGATAGGGGGCCGGGCTCAGGCTGGAGTGAGTCGCTACACGTGGAGACAGTGTGAGACTCTACACAGGCAACCACCTGCAGTCATGTCTGAGGCAGATGCTGCAACTCATACGGACGCTGTCTCCAGCCTTCCAAAGGTAAGAGTTCCCTGGGGAAGGGTCCTCTCTATCTAAGGATTGTTCCCCCTCATGTATGGTTCCTTACTTAGAGGGGGGGCAGACCCCCTGGGTGGTCAGGGGGTGGGGGGTGTGCGCAGTTCCCTTAAAGTGGTTCTGGTACACTCCCAGGGTTGTTTCCACTTAAATATGCTGAATGTAATATGTGGTTTTTGTATGTAATTTCAGAAATCTACAGAAAAAACAAAGTCCACGCATGTCTCTAAAAGGAAGTGTGCCTCTTGCAGAGACAGTTTAGGGGAAGCATGGACAAAAGTTTTGTGTAAAGAATGCATAGACTCCCTGGTTAAGGAAAGGGAATCTGAACAGCAGTCTGGTTTGGCAGCTTCTGTGAAGGAACTGTCATCCACCTTTTCATCCTTTAAAACGTTTTTTGAGACGTTTCAGCTTCCCTCTAAACCCATTCAGCAGGATACAACCCCGCCTCATGCTCAGGGCTCTGCACCTGCCAGATCTACTAATTTAGTTATGGCAGAGGAAATATCAGGCCCTTCCGGGGTGGAGCTGAGGCAACCGGACAGTGGCACGTCTGACTCCCATGAGGAGTCAGAAGAGGAAGACCAGGACGGGGAGTCCAGGAAAATCTCCAGGTATAAATTGTCCCTGGATGAGGTGGAAGACCTCTTAGGGGCAATATATACAACCCTCGGTATACACGAGGATAAAAAAACCCCTATCTCTCTATGACCTTATGTATAAGGGCTTGGGAGATCAAAAAAGAAAAGTTTTTCCAGTACATGACGTTCTGGTGGAAACAATTAAAAAGGAGTGGCAGGATCGTGAGAGGAAACCCTTTTTTTCTAGCTCCCTTAAAAGAAGGTTCCCATTTTTAGAGGATCCAGCGTCCATTTGGAATAAAAATCCCAAATTAGACGCCGCCTTCTCTCAGGTCTCTAGACACACAGACCTGGCATTTGAGGATATGGGGGCCTTGTCAGATGTCATGGACAAGAGGATAGACTCACTTCTAAAAAAGACGTGGGACTCAACTGTGGGTAATTTAAAGCCAGAAATGGCTGTTACTGTGGTAGCCCGCAATTTAGAACATTGGCTTTTCCAGATTCAGGAGCATATTGAAGCTGGCACAGCCAAGGAAACTATCCTAGCTTCATTCCCCACGATTCTGCGAGGAATCGCATATATTGCAGACGCCTCGGCAGAGTCAGTTCGTATGTCGGCCAGATCAGCGGCGCTGGCAAATTCGGCCAGAAGAGCGCTCTGGCTGAAAACTTGGCCGGGGGACACCGCCTCCAAGGTAAAATTGTGCGGGATACCCCTGACAGGTGATCTACTCTTTGGCCCTGGGTTAGAGACGGTCTTAGACCGTACAGCGGACAAAAAGAAGTCCTTTCCGCCTAAACGGAAGGCCCCAGCTCAGACAAGGAAGGGGTTTCATCCGAAAAAAGGCAAGGAATCTCCCAAACAAGGGAAGAAAACTTGGGGCCAAAGAGGTAAGGGCAGAGGAGGGGCGATTTTTCGCCCTCCTGAGAAAACCCGTAAAGATCAATGACTCTTTAGGGACAGTGGGAGGAAGACTGGGGGCCTTTCTTCCACAGTGGGAGACCCTCTCTCCCAATCGATTTATCCTGGGGATCATAAGAAGGGGGTATCTCCTGGAATTCTCAAAGCCCCCCCCCGCAGAGGTTCCTGGTTACGCAGCTTTCCACCTGCACAGCAAAGGCCGAAGCTTTGGTCGACGCCCTGAAAGAACTGGAGATTCAGAACGTAGTTCGCAGAGTACCAAAGGGGCAGGAAGGAGAGGGGTTCTATTCCCACGTATTTGTGATGAAAAAACCCTCAGGGAAATTAAGATTGATTCTGAATTTAAAACCCTTAAACAGGTCAATTTGCTACAGAAGATTCCGCATGTAATCAATTTTTACGGTCAGGGCCCTGCTGCCACACAACTGCTACATGGTGTCTCTGGACCTCAGGGACGCGTATCTACACGTCCCTATCGCAGAAACTTCCCAAAAGTTTCTCCGGTTAGCAATAGACCTGAAAGGTACAATACTGCATCTACAGTTTCAAGCACTACCTTTCGGGCTATCCTCCTCGCCCCGCATATTCACAAAGGTACTGGCAGAGGCCTTGGCCTTCCTGCGACTCCAGGGGGTGTCAGTCATAGCCTATCTGGACGACCTGCTCCTATTTGCAGTATCCCCAGAACAGTTGATCAAGGACCTCGATCTAACCAAGAGGGTACTAACAGGGTTGGGATGGCTGCTGAACTTAGAAAAGTCCAGTCTCATTCCCTCACAGCGCATTGTGTACCTGGGATACCTGCTGGACACTACGCTTTTGAGGGTTTTACTTCCAAGGGAAAAGATTCTAAAGCTGGACAGAGCAGTTCTCTACCTCCAGTGCAACCAGCTGGTGTCAAAAAGGTCCATGATGTCTACGTTAGGCCTTCTAACGTCCACTCTTCCAGCAGTGCAGTGGGCAGGATTACATTTTCGTCCCCTGCAATCTTATGTACTAAGAGTATGGGACCACAGTCAGAGGGATCTAGACACCTTAGTACAGGTTCCCCATCAAATAAAGAGATCTCTTTGGTGGTGGAGGAAGGAAGTGAATTTGTCACAGGGACGTCTGTGGCTTATCCCAGTCCCGCAGATCGTAACCACGGACGCAAGTGGCAAAGGCTGGGGGGCGCATTTGGGATCCCTTCTAGCGCAGGGCACATGGAAGGGCGACGAACTGCAAAGTTCTTCCAACTGGAAAGAGCTGAGGGCAGTGGGCCTAGCCCTCAGATTTTTCAAAAAGGAACTCCAGGGCCACCACATACAGGTACGGTCGGACAACTCACCGTGGCCTATATAAACAAGCAGGGAGGCACCAGGAGCGGAAGTCTGTTGGCCCTAGCAAAGGATATTCTAAGCTGGGCCGAGTCCAACACTCTCTCACTCTCAGCGGTTTTTTTGAGAGGAGAGAGAAATATAATCGCAGATTTCCTCAGCCGGAGGAGTCTAAAGGAGGGAGATTGGGCCCTCAACCAGGAGGTCTTCAATCTCATATCCGAGACCCGGAAGTAGATCTTTTCGCTTCAAAAGACAACGCGAAAACCCCCTGTTTTTTCTCTCTAAATGCAGGGGAAGGAGCACTGGGGGTGGACGCATTGTCTCAGAACTGGCATTTCAGGACATGCTACGCCTTCCCTCCTCCGGTGCTATTACCGGCGGTTCTGAGGAAGTTTCAACTAGAGAGCACCTCTCTCATTCTAGTAGCTCCACATTGGCCGAAAAGGGCATGGTTTTCAATCCTCAGTCAGTTAGCAGCGGAGCCGCCCCTTTTCCTTCCACCTAGAAAGGATCTTCTGTCGCAGGGTCCAGTCCTCTGCCCACAGGTGCAGCAGTGTAAATTAGCGGCCTGGCTACTGAGGAGGGTATTTTAAAATCTAAGGGATTTTCAGAGAGCTTAATCTCCACCCTCCTCAACAGTAGGAAAAAGGAGACACGTAAGATTTACAAAAAGGTCTGGCTCCTTTTCAACAAATGGTGCATAGAAAACTCCTCGGTGCAGAGTCCCGTAGCTGTGTTGGAGTTTCTGCAGTGTGGAGCGGACAAGGGTTTATCCGTAGGCACCCTTAAAAGTCAGGTTTCAGCACTCAGTGTTTATCTGGAGAAGTCTCTGGCTACCAATCCATGGGTGGTCAGATTCTTTAGGGCACTGTCAAGACAGAGACCTACCCGAGGTCTACCCTTTCCCGGGTGGGATCTATCTCTGGTTTTACAGAGCCTTACGGGTATTCCCTTTGAGCCATTGGACAAGTGCCTGTTAAGGGAGCTTACCCTAAAAACAGTATTTTTGGTAGCAGTGACAACTGCCAGGAGAGTCAGCGAAATTGAGGCGTTATCAATTAGACCTCCTTTTTGTGTTATTTTGCCAGACAGGATAGTCCTTAAGACTGATCCAGCTTTTTTGCCTAAAGTGGCATCAGGCTTTCACAGAAGCCAGGAAATAGTCTTACCCTCGTTTTGTCCCAATCCTTCAGGTGAAAGGGAACTAAAATTTCATTTTTTAGATGTGAGGAGGTGTATCCTACAATACCTAGAGATGACTAAAATGATAAGGAAGTCTGATTCTCTATTTATTTTGTTTTCTGGGGCCAGAAAGGGTCTCAGAGCGTCCCGACGCACGATTGCCAGATGGCTTAGATTAGCTATTGGGCAGGCATATTCTTTAGCAGGGAAGGAGATCCCTAGAGGCATAAAGGCACATTCCACCAGAGCAGTGGCAACTTCCCAGGCAGAGAAGGCTGGAGCAACGCCAGAGCAAATATGCAAGGCAGCGACATGGTCCAGCTACTCCACTTTCGTTAGACATTACAGAGTGGACCTGGTGGCGGCAGGTGAGCAGTCTTTTGGGCGAAAAGTTCTGCAAGCTGTAGTCCCACCCTAATTGGTAAGTGCTCGATTATCCTCTCTATTGTGGCTGTCCTGAAATGACGAAAAGGGAAAATTAAAGTTACGTACCGGTAACGTCTTTTCCTGTAGTCTTTCAGGACAGCCCTAGTTACCCACCCTAAGCTTGGGGGGGTCTTATTTAAGACCGGAACGCAATATGATAATGATATTGATTGGTATGTTATTAATGTGTTCTTGTGTCTCCCCAGCTGGCCGGAGGTACTCTTGAAAGAACTGAGGTCTGGCAGGGGAGGAGAGAATTTATGGGCTGGCGCAGTGTTTCCAGAGGAAGGGGAGGAGACTATCTCTCTATTGTGGCTGTCCTGAAAGACTACAGAAAAAGACGTTACCGGTACTTAACTTTAATTTTTGTAGCTGAAAAGTCCGACCGTGTGTACGCGGTATAAGGATTCAGAAGCTCATGCTAGTAAGGATGCCTCCTCCCAGGAGGGCTCCGCTTCCTCTAAGGGGTCTAGACGCCGGGCGGATACCCCAAAGTATCCCCTACCTCAGGATTCAGAGGAGGAGGGCGAGTCTGAATCCCTTGAGCAGGGATTTTCAGACGAAGGGGTGTTGGACAGCCAAGAGGAGGATGAGAGGGAGGACTCCAGGTCTAGCAGGCATATTTTTTCAGCTGACGACATGGAGAACCTTCTGAGAGCCATTTACGCTTCAGAAGAAATTCAGGAGCCCACTGCGCAGGTTTCTGCCCAAGATAAGATGTATAGAGGCTTAATTAAGCCGCAGGCCAGGGTTCTTCCTGTACATTCTGCCCTCAAGGAGGTCATCTTGAGGTAGTGGCAGGAACCGAAAAAGAGGCTCCTGAAATACAAAACATGGAAGCGTAGATGCCCTTTACTGAGGAGAAATTTTTCAAAACTCCTAGGCTAGACGCCTCCTTAGCACAGGTTTCTAAGCAGTCTGATCTTTCCTTTGAAGACACCGGTAATATAAAGGATCAAATCGATCGAAGGGCTGAAACCATTTTACGCAGGGCCTGGGAGGCTAACGCTGCAGCTATGAGTCCCGCGTTGGCCTCATCTTGCATCGCAAAGAATGCGGACATGTGGGTCTCTAAACTGATGGACCACGTAACCCGAACCTCCAAATCTAAGGAAATCTTAGATTCATTGGAAGTCATAGGGAATGCTGTCGCATACTTAGCGGATGCTGCGGTTGAGACAGTGCGTACAACCACCAAATCAGGTGCCTTACTAAACTCAGCCAGGCGAGCCCTCTGGGTTAAAACCTGGGACAGGGATAACTCATCCAAAACCCATCTATGCGGCCTCCCTTTTGAGGGTGCCCTCCTTTTTGGTACTGGCCTAGATCAAGCCCTTGCTAGGTCTACCGAAAAGGGGAAGAAATTCCCTACTAAACCTAAGAGGGAGAAGATTGTTTTTTCGAGGTTCCCCAGGCAAAGAACCGCTTCTCAGAGAAAAAGGTCTCCCCTAATAGACATTGGGGGGGGGGGGGGGGGGGCTGGAAAGGACAAGCAAAAATCAGGCATTCTTTTTTCCAGCCAGAAGTCAGGCGACAAGACCCCTAAATGACTTTCCAGTAGAGGGAAGACTTTCCCACTTTGTCCCACATTGGGAAAGGGTCACACAGAGCCCCCATATTCTTCAAATTATAAGAGAGGGTTACAGATTAGTTTCTCTCCCTTCTGCTCCCCAAATTTCGCTTGACTTAACTTCCCAGGGATCCCTGCAAAGCAGCAGGAATCCTACTAGGGCCGAAACAACTAATCGATTAATCGACAACTAATCGATTATGAAATTAATCGATTATGAAAATGGTAATCGATTAATCGGCCAGTAACATAATGGGGTTAAAGCTAAAATTAGCCCTATATAGTACAAAAAGAGCAAATAATCTCTACTGTAAATATTACTTTCACTGTTGCAAAGTAAAAAAAAACTAAGGGCTAATTTTTTTTTTTTTTAAACTCCATTATGTTACTAAATGTCTTAGGCTTGGTTCCCACCCATGTGTTTTTTGGTGCTTTTTGCAGAAATGCACCACAGTTCATTTAACATTCACATCTATGCTTTTTTCAGCTGCTGTGTATTTGGAAAGGGTCAAGGACATTTTTCAATGCAAAATGGTACTTTTTTGGTTCAATATACTTCAATGGAGAAGCTGCAAAAAAGCATATAATATTACAGTTCTGTTTGAAAATCTGCAAAACAGTCTAGAATTTTTTTTTTTTCTCTAAAATAATTTGATCTGAGTATTTACCAGATTCAACCTCTAATAGTATATAGAATATATGTCTTCTGTCTGTTATTCTCAGAGAAGAATAAAGATTTTACTCCCTAACCATATAGTTGGTTATTTATATTTACCCCTGCATATAAAGATGTTTAAGAATAAATTGGCTTTTTTTTTTTAACTTTACATATTAACTAAATTATACACCACACTTTTTTTTTTTAAGGTTATTAACCGATTAATCAAAACAATAATCGGCCAAATAATCGATTTATGAAAATAATCGTTAGTTGCAGCCCTAAATTTTACACAAACATAGGAGAACTGGCCAGTCAGGAGGTCATAATACCAGTCCCAGTGGGCCAGCAGGGTCAAGGGTTTTACGCCCACATATTTGTGGTACCAAAGCCCTCAGGAAGGTATCGTCTTATCATAAATCTAAGGAACCTCAATGTTTTTCTACGATACAAGAAGTTCCGCATGGAGAGTGTTTATTCTCTCAGGAGACACCTCCTCAAGGACGTGTTCATGGTAACCTTAGGATGCCTACCTTCACATCCCTATATTTTAAGAATCCTTTTCCCCCTTAGGGCTAATTCCGAGAGTTCTTCAAAAATTGTTTGTCTGAAGGCAACTTGATTCTGATAGCCCCTTGGTGGCCCAAGAGAGCTTGGTTTCCAACCCCGCAGGGTTGGTCCATAGCCCCACCTCTACACCTTCCTGTTTGGCGCGACCTTCTCTTTAGGGTCCAGTCTGCCATCCCGACCCCAGCTTCTTCAAGCTGATGGCCTGGCTCTTGAAAGGTAGAACCTGCGGGAAAAGTGTAGTGGATACACTCCTTAGCATAAATACGCCTTGTGATCGGTTTTCTACTAAGACCTGGGGGATTTTTTCTCGCTGGTGTCAGGTGAGAGGGACTTCACAACAGGAGATCCCTGCTATCTTAGAATTTCTCCAGGATGGAGCAGATCAGGGTTTAGCAACCAAGACACCTTAAGGCACAGGTCTCAGCCTTGGCATTAGACCCCCTGATCAAGAGATTTCTCTTGGTCAGAGAGAGGTTGTCCCCTGTTCAGGTGTCTAGGTGTCCACCTTGGGACCTTACCTTGGTGTTAGAAGGGTTAACAAGGGCCCTGTTTGAACCAATAGATCAGATTCCACTTAGGATCCTGACTTTTAAGTTTGGCTTTTCTACTAGCAATCACCTCAGCTAAGAGAGTAGGTAAAATTCAGGCCTTCTCGATTAAGGAGCCATTTTTTGGTTTATTTGAGGACAGGGTTATACTTAGGCAGGACCCCCTGTACCCACCTAAGGTAGCATCCATGTTCCACAGAACTCAAGAGGTAGTGCTACTTTTCCTTTTGTAACAATCCCATAGATGAGGGAAGTTTCTTTTCACTGTCTGGATGTCAGACGTTGTTTATTATCCTACTTAGAGAAAGTTAAGGAGTTTCGAAAGCCCAGCCATCTTTAAGTTAATTTTTCCGGCCAAAAGAAGCAAGCATCCAAGGCTTCCATAGCTAGATGGATTAAGCATACCATTTCTTTAGCCTATGAGCAGTCCGGTAAGGCAGCTCCTAGGACCTTAAAGCGCATTCCACGCGATCTCTGGCAACCTCCTGGGCCGAAAGGGCCGGAGCTTCGGTGAAGCAGATATGTAGAACCGCTACATGGTCAAGCCAGAACACTTTCTTAAGACATTACAGGGTGGAGTTACTGTCCCCTCAGGATCTGGCGTTTGGCAGGAAGGTCCTGCAAGCGGTTGTCCCGCCCTAAGGTAGGCCTGAGCTACTTGCTCCTCTCTCAGGGTGCCGTCCTGGAAGACGACTTGAGAAAATAACCAGTTACACTTACCGGTAACGGTGTTTCTGGGAAGTCTTCCAGGACGGCAGGCCTACTTTCCATCCGTTCTCTTTAGGTGTAATTTAATGTATAGAGTGTGGTGGTGGTGTTGGTTTTCTTCACTCTCGTGCACTGGTGTGGGTCAATACTTTGTCACAACTGAGGAGCACTTTAACCTCCTTGATTGTGTTTCCTGTCAGGTGGACCAGTCATCTCAGGGTGCCGTCCTGGAAGACTTCCCAGAAACACCGTTACCAGTAAGTGTAACTGGTTATTTTTTTGCTTTTTGCCCTTAAAATTAGCCTTCCTCTTAGCGATTACCACAGCTAGAAGGGTAGGGGATTTACAGGGTCTATCTAATAAAGAACCCCTTTTTGTTAGGATTACCCTCAGCCCAGATCCCTTGTATCTGTCCAAGGTATCATCAGCGTTCCATAGGACACAGGTAATAACCCTACCATCCTTTTGTAAGAACCCTAAGAATGAGTGGGAAAATAAATATCATTGTGTAGCTGTTAGGAGATACCTCCTCGCTTATCCACAGAAGGTAAAAGAATTTAGGAGTTCTAATCGCCTTTTAATCCTCTACTCTGGACCAAGGAAGGGACTTCAAGCCTTAAAACCTTAAGTTTCTAGGTGGATAAGGGAAGTCATTACTGTAACGTACGAGAGCTCAGGTGGCATACTTGCACCAGCAAAGTTGAAAGCACACTCAACTAAAGCCCTAGAAACCACCTGGGCCGAATAAGCAGGAGCCTCCTGGGAGCAAATTTGTAACGCAGCCACCTAGTCTAGCCAAGACATTCTCCTGAAGCATTATCGAGTGGAGGTACTTTCACAGTAAAACCTAGCCTTCGGTCGAAAAGTGGTACAGGCAGTGGTCTCGCCCTAAGGTAGGCACGTGGATTACTTGATTATCCTCTCATGTGTTGCTGTCCTGGAAGGTGAAATGAGAAAATCGACGTTTAGACTTATCGGTAACTGTTTCTTTGAAACTTCTAGGACGGCAGGCCTACATCCCGCCCTGTTAAGGGGGGAGAAAAATGTATACAATAGGTAAATGCCTGAAGAACCCTTGTGAACCGGTTGGGAGAATTACTTTACAACAACTGAGAGACGAGGGGTAAGGTGGGGTCTTTTAAACAGCTATGAACTAATTGTGTTTTCTGTAGGGAGGAGCCTATCCTCTCATGTGTTGCCGTCCTAAAAGGTTTGTAGAAACACCGTTACTGTTAAGTCTAACCGTTGGTTTTTGGAGAGTAAGGATTTTATTAGTGTCATTTTAACTTTCCAGGGTAGGCCAAGACCCCATACACACTATAGGATTTTCTGCAGATTTTTGTCTTCAGATTTACCAAAACCTATATTATGAGGTCAAACCTTAAGAGTTTTAATTTGTCTGCAATCAGGCAGGCTCTTGCACTACATGGTTTTCGTAAATCTGAAGAAAGTCTAAAAGTGTGTATGGGTTGTTAGACTAAAGCTGGCCATACTCTGAGCAAATTATGGCTGTTTTCATAATAAACTGGCCGACATGTACTCTGTGGCATCCTCCCACCCTACATCTTTCCTCCATGTCCCACATTCTTTCTCATGGTGGAAATGCTTTTCTTTTGCTGGAGTCTGTCCAAACTGATTAGTGCTTTATGTCGGATAGTTAGCTGACTTCTTATTAAAACCACAAACATCAGACCCCCCTGTCATCTTCCTTCTGTGTACTTTCATCAACCATTTCATCTATTCAGTCACATCACCTCTTCACAAACCCTATATCGGCATATAATACGCACACAGGATTTTCCCCTGATTTTAAGGTGGAAAAAGTGCGTGTTATACGCTGATAAATACAGTAATTAGTTGATTCTCCTCAGTCTCACCAGTCCCCTCTGAGCACTAAGGCCTGCAAAGTCTAAAAAGACATTTCCCTTTTATGAACAAATAGAATGGACAATTTGATGATTAGGTTTCTCATGAAAAGGTTTGCACCCCTCTGAGAACTGTTGCTGAGCTATATCCAGTTAAAAAAAAAAAAATTACTAAAGTGGACTTTTCCAGTAGTAGACCCTGCTGCCTCAGTCTTGAATAATAGAAGATTTTCCTTCATTTAAAGGATAAGTTCACCTTTCTTCTCAGGATGTAACATGTTAGGAATGCTACGGCTCCTGCTCCCCCGCTGTTAAAACTAGCAGGGGATCTTCTCTCCCCCCAACCCCCCCCCCCCATGCTGTCAAAAAAAACCTCTGCTTACCCGTACACACTTCACTCATTTGCAGCACTCTGTGAATGGAGAACTGCAGCCTTTGCAGCTGTCTGCTTGTAGTTCTCGATTAACTACCACAGAGCCTGTGAGCCCTGTGGTAGTTTATTAATTCTTCCTGTCGGCATGTATGAGCAAGCTGATACACTGACAGATCTGCAGGAGACCTGCATGACACCAGCGATCTACTTTACAGCCTTCTGCAACAACAAAAAAAAATAAATGCACGTTTTTTTTTACTTGCGAAAAAAGTGCATTTATTTTATCTGAAAAGGTGAACTTATCCTTTATGAATTCTGCAGACAGAAAACTGAAGACCTCTTCTTTTATTTATATATAAGCTCACTATACTATTGCAGCTACAGCCCTGCAACCAGCTATTGCTACAGTTTCTGTTTATCAAGCCAAAATTAATTGGACTGGTGCAATAAGCAGACCTTGTCTTTCAGGACTGAACTCTGGCAGCACACTTGCACTATCTTCTGCCTTCCTTTTTCTGTGTTGATGCCCTAGAACAGGGATATGCAATTAGTGGACCTCCAGAACTACAAGTCCCATGAGGCATAGCAAGACTCTGACACCCAGAGGCACAGGCATGATGGGACTTGTAGTTTTGCAACATTGCATATCCCTGCCCTAGAACATGTCATGACATAAGTTTCCAGAATGCCTCTCATTTTTACCCATATGTGCAAAATCTTATGGCTAAAAGCCTGGCCTGCTGAAGCTGCCTGGAAGACACCTCACTTTTATGCCCTTTTTGAAAGAGGATGTATCTTTGGTGAGGCACTTGAAAATGGGTAAGAGGAGTTATGGACTATAGGTCCTTCGCTGGCCGAAAGTTCCAAACCTTCCAAGACTTCAACCTTTTCTCTTGGCATAAGACTTGGAACACAAAGCCCACCAAGTCTGCCACCAATCCCCCTCTGCAAAGTAGGGGGTACTTCTAAAAGGGAGCAGGGGGAGGCCTGCTACAGTTACAGGCATGCATTGGTCATACTGTAAATGTCCCAGACCTATGTATTCAATTGGTGCTTTCAAAGGGGTACAAAACAAATCAATCTGCCTAATCCAATATCTTTTCATGAAGCTGATTTTCAGAACACCCTAAAGCAGTGACAGCGAACCTTGGCACCCCAGATGTTTTGGAACTGCATTTCCAATGATGCTGCACTGCAGAGTGCATGAGCATCATGGGAAATGTAGTTCCAAAACATCTGGAGTGCCAAGGTTCGCCATCACTGCTCTAAACCATCTCTTGACCCAAGGAATGGTCATCTGTAGAGCAGGTTCACAAGACTCTATTCAAACTAGTTCAGGGTATCAAAACAGAGGATGAATATATGTTCTATCACACAATTTGAGAAAAGGTGGTTTTAGGGGCATATGATCACCATGTATAAATACATAAGTAGTCACTTTAAAGTAATCACAAAGGAAAAAAGAACACTCTTTGGGATTGATTTACTAAAATCTGAGAGTGCAAAATCTAATTCAGCTCTGCGTGGAAAACCATCCTCTTCCAGGGTTTTTTTTTTTTTTTTCTTTTTTGTCAAAGCTTAATAGAACAAGCTGAAGTTAAAGCGGATTGGCTACCATGCACAACTGCACCAGATTTTGCACACTCCAGTTTTAGTTAATCAACCCCTTTTGTGTCTACAGGAAAAGCGTTTTAACCTCTACACCCAGCCCTAGCAAAGGTCTGTCTTCAAGAAAACATAAGTCTCTCTCAGGTCTCACGCTCAGGCTGTAAGGCCAAAGAGGCATCCCTCTGGAAGACACTCCATGAGAGTCCTAGGCATTATGGTGGCCTCTTTTAAAGCTTTTCTATTTGCCCAGTTACGTTCAATGCATTTCCAAGGCACTGCCTGTGCCAAGGATACTTCATCCTGGCATCTGTCTGATGTGTCTCAGATTGTGAACAACCTGATCTCCTGGTTCAAAAACAAGTTACCTCTGTCTGTGGCTAGGACAAGGTATCCTTGGTTGGGATTTGGTTCAGTGTAATTATGCCTTTCCTCCAATTTGAGTTCTGCTTTGAATGGTCTAAATATTGAACAAGAGAGAAAACCAGTGATCCCCATTGCACTATACTGGGACAGAGGAACCTGGTACATATGTACTTGGACTTGAGATTACCCCCTGGCCTCTTCCAAACAGATCAGACTTAATCATCCCCCTTCTTGGTCTCTAGCTTTAGTGGCATAGTTGTTGAAGCCCAAAATCCCAAATCTTAAAGGGCACTGAGGTCTCTGATTCTGTCATTCCCACATTGCTAAAAGCAAGAAAGCCACTTAGAGAAATTAACTACTATCATTCTGAAAATCCTTCTTTGCTTGTTAACACAGGCACTTCGAAGATTACTCTATGCTTCACATCTTCACCTTTTTGCAATCAGGACTTGACCAGAATTTGGTCTCAAGCCCTCTTAAGGGACAGGTACAGACCTTGTCCATTCTTTTCCAAAATCCTCTGGCTTCATTTTCCCTGAAAAACTATTTATGCTCTCTCAGATCAAACCTCTTACTGCACCCTGTGCTTCCTTGCAACCTCAGTTTGGTTCTCTCAACCCTGCAGAAACCACCCATTGAACCAATCTAGGATCTCCGCTTGGATGACCCCTCCTGCAAGGTGGTGGTCTTGGTGGCGATCACATCTGTCAGGCATGTCTATGTGGTTCTGTCTTAAAAGGACACCACCCCTTATTGCTTATCCTTGTAAAGTATTCTTGCACCCAATACCCCAATTTCTTCCTAAGGTTGTCAGCTTTCCACCTTAACATAGCCATATTTTCTTCTTTGTGTTCTGCTGTGCTAATACTTGCTGACTTTACCTGTCCATAGGAGCTTTCTTGGGGAGCTTCCCAGGTTCTATGAATATCAAGCCTGTGTCCTGCACTGTATAATTAAGATGACAGGAATTTTGACATGCCTAAAAATTGCATATCTTGACCTACAGGACACAGGCTACCTTCCTGTCTGTTCCTGAATTATTCTGCAATGCTTGCTAAAAAAATTGAGCACTTGGGTAGGGTTATAGGGGGACTCCTGCGGGGGTGGTGGGGGGGGGGGGTGTGTGTGTTCAGCAAAGCTATGTCAGGCACCTGAAGGTACCATGTTAATGTCAGGCCTGTCCCCTGTACTGTACGAGAATTTACAGGTAAGTCACAATATCTTTTAAACATTAATGTGTACATAACTATGCCTTTGTCCTTTGGGAAACATGAACATAATTTAAAGACCCCCCCCCCCCTTTTTTTTTTTTTCTGTAGGGTAATGCCAACAAAAGGAACAGCTCATCCACTTGTTGTTGAGACTGACAATTACAATGTTCAGCTTTTTGGATCATCTCTACCCGTCAAGGTCATGGAGGCATTGGCAAATTCTAATGGTATGATTTGTGTATTTTTCTTTGAGCTTTATGTTTTAAAGTATAACTAAAACAATCATGAAGCTGCATATAGTGATTACAAGGTTCTCCTGTCAGATCATGTTTAACAAGTTCCCACCCAGGCTAATTCTCAGGGTGGATTTGATTTAAATCAAGTTTATTCAAATCACAATTTAAATCACTAGTAAAAAGGCTTGATTTAAATCAACTTGATTTAACCACTTAAAGCGGAGGTCTGCCCACCGCTCCAAAAATTAAAAGCCAGTAGCAAGCATACTGCAGCTGCTGGCTTTTAATAATAGGACACTTGCCTGTCCTGGAGTCCAGCGATGTCGGCACCGCAGCTGATGTTTCCATCAGCTGCCAGGTGCATGCTGCCGCCATTGCAGGTAAGGGAACCCGGCAGTGTAGTCTTACGGCTTCAGGCTGGGACCCCTACTGCGCATGCGCAAGGCTCCGCTCCTCTCTCCTGCTGGCCTGCCAACGGGAGGAGGCGGCAGCTGATCAGTCAGCCGAGTGGTGACGTCAATATTCGCGGTTGTGGCTCCCGGAAGTGGGAACAGGTTACTTGTAAAGGTGCCAATTGTGACACCGGAGGGGGGGGGGACACAAAAATGAACGGAAGTTCCAATTTTGGGTGGAACTCCGCTTTAAGCCCCTGAAGGATTTGCCCCCTTAATGACCAGGCCATATTTTGCCATATGGCACTGCGTCGCTTTAACTGACAATTGCGTGGTTGTGTGACGCTATACCCTAACAAAATTGACGTCCTTTTTCCCCCACAAATAGAGCTTTCTTTTGGTGGTATTTGACCACCTCTGCGGTTTTTATTTTTTGCGCTATAAACAAAAAAAGCATCAATTTTGGAAAAGCAATATTTTTTACTTTTTGCTATAATAAATCTCCCCCCAAAACATATATAAAAAAAAAAAATTCTTCCTCAGTTTAGGCTGATATGTATTCTTCTACATTTGTTTGCTAAAAAAATCATCGCAATAAGTGTATATTGATTGGTTTGCGCAAAAGTTATAGCGTCTACAAAATTAGGGAATATATTTATGGCATTTCATTTTTTTTTACTAGTAATGGCGGTTATCTGCGGGACTGGGACATTGGATCGCACACTTTTTTTTTTTTTTTTTTTTTAATCACATCATCTTTTTATTCATTTTATACACACACACACACACACACACACACACACACACACACACACACACACACACACACACACACACACACACACACACACACCCCTACACACACACACACCCACACACACACCCACACACTAGGAAGAAAAAAAAAAACACAGCAAAAAAAAAAAACCTACAAACCTCATACATTGATCCTCTCCTCTCTTGTCATACCTCCAAGGTATCAAAATACCTTTTCCATATTTTATCAAATTTTTCTACTCTGCCTCTGTGTAAGAAATATATTTTTCCTTAACCACTTCAGCCCCGGAGGGATTTACCCCCTTCCTGACCAGAGCACTTTTTACAATTTGGCACTGCGTCGGTTTAACTGCTAATTGCGCGGTCATGCAATGCTGTACCCAAACGAAATTTGCGTCCTTTTCTTCCCACAAATAGAGCTTTCTTTTGATGGTATTTGATCACCTCTGCGGTTTTTATTTTTTGCGCTATAAATGGAAAAAGACCGAAAATTTTGAAAAAAAATATTTTCTACTTTTTTTTATAAAAAAAATCCAATAAACTCCATTTTAGTCATACATTTAGGCCAAAATGTATTCAGCCACATGTCTTTGGTAAAAAAAAAAAAAATGTCAAGCGTATATTTATTGGTTTGCGCAAAAGTTATAGCGTCTACAAACTAGGGTACATTTTCTGGAATTTACACAGCTTTTAGTTTATGACTGCCTATGTCCTTTCTTGAGGTGCTAAAATGGCAGGGCAGTACAAACCCCCCCCAAATGACCCCATTTTGGAAAGTAGACACCCCAAGGAAATTGCTTAGAGGCATGTTGAGCCCATTGAATATTAATTTTTTTTTTGTCCCAAGTGATTGAATAATGACAAAAAAAAATTTACACAAAGTTGTCACTAAATGATATATTGCTCACACAGGCCATGGGCATATGTGGAATTGCACCCCAAAATACATTCAGCTGCTTCTCCTAAGTACAGGGATACCACATGTGTGGGACTTTTTGGGAGCCTAGGCGCGTACGGGGCCCCGAAAACCAATCACCGCCTTCAGGATTTCTAGGGGTGTAAATTTTTGATTTCACTCTTCACTGCCTATTACAGTTTCGGAGGCCATGGAATGCCCAGGTGGCATAAACCCCCCCTCAAATGACCCCATTTTGGAAAGTAGACACCCCAAGCTATTTGCTGAGATGCATGGTGAGTATTTTGCAGCTCTCATTTGTTTTTGAAAATGAAGAAAGACGAGAAAAAAACATTTTTTTTTTTCCTTTTTCGATTTTTAAAACTTTGTGACAAAAAGCGAGGTCTGCAAAATACTCACTATACCTCTCAGCAAATAGCTTGGGGTGTCTACTTTCCAAAATAGGGTCTTTGGGGGGGGGGTTGTGCCAACTGGGCATTCCATGGCCTCCGAAACTGTGATAGGCAGTGAAGAGTGAAATCAAAAATTTACGCCCTTAGGAGGCCTGAAGGCGGTGCTTGGTTTTCGGGGTCCCGTACGCGGCTAGGCTCCCAAAAAGTTTCACACATGTGGTATGCCCGTACTTGGGAGAAGCAACAGAATGTATTTTGGGGTGTAATTTCACATATTCCCATGGCATGTTAGAGCAATATATCATTTAGTGACAACTTTGTGCAAAAAAAAAATAAATTGTCTTTTTCCCGCAACTTGTGTCACAATATAAAATATTCCATAGACTTGACATGCCTCTTAGCAAATAGCTTGGAGTGTCTACTTTCCAAAATGGGGTCATTTGGGGAGGTTTTGAACTGTCCTGGCATTTTATGCACAACATTTAGTAGCTTATGTCACACATCACCCACTCTTCTAACCACTTGAAGACAAAGCCCTTTCTGACACTTTTTGTTTACATGAAAAAATTATTTTTTTTGCAAGAAAATTACTTTGAACCCCAAACATTATATATATATTTTTTAAAACAAATGCCCTACAGATTAAAATGGTGGGTGTTTCATTTTTTTTTTCACATAGTATTTGCGCAGCGATTTTTCAAACGCATTTTTTGGGGAAAAAACACACTTTTTAAAATTTGAATGCACTACTACACACTATATTGGCCAAATGTTTGATGGAATAAAAAAGATGATCTTAGGCCGAGTACATGGATACCAAACATGACATGCTTTAAAATTGCGCACAAACGTGCAGTGGCAACAAAATTAAATACATTTTTAAAAGCCTTTAAAAGCCTTTACAGGTTACCACTTTAGATTTACAGAGGAGGTCTACTGCTAAAATTACTGCCCTCGATCTGACCATACCTCACATGCATGGTGCAATTGCTGTTTACATTTGACGCCAGACCGACGGTTGCGTTCGCCTTAGTGCAAGAGCAGGGGGGGACAGGGGTGCTTATTTTTTTTTTTTGCTTTTTTGTCTTATTTTTAAACTGTTCCTTTTCATTTTTTTTTTTTTTTTATCATTTTTATTATCTCAGGGAATATAAATATCCCCTATGATAGCAATAGGTAGTGACAGGTACTTTTTTTGAAAAAAATGGGGTCTATTAGACCCTAGATCTCTCCTCTGCTCTCAAAGCATCTGACCACACCAAGATCGGTGTGATAAAATGCTTTCCCAATTTCCCAATGGCGCTGTTTACATCCGGCGAAATCTAAGTCATGAAATGCTCGTAGCTTCCGGTTTCTTAGGCCATAGAGATGTTTGGAGCCACTCTGGTCTCTGATCAGCTCTATGGTCAGCTGGCTGAATCACCGGCTGCATTCTCAGGTTCCCTGTTGAGACAGGAGAGCCAGATAAAAACACGGGAGACGGTTGGGGACATTCCCTCCCACTGCTTGTAAAAGCAGTCTAGAGGCTAATTAGCCGCTAGGATTGCTTTTACATGAAAGCCAACTGCTGGCTAAAAAGAATGATACCAAGATTATTACCTAAACCTGCAGGCATCATTCTAGTATAACCACTCAAAGTCGAGAATGGTGAATCTGAAGACAAAATGGTTAACAATAAAACACAGTAAACGGTAAAGTATAAAAAATTGAATACCTGAAAAGCAAACATGATAAAACATAATAACAATAAAACATTGTAGAATAGAATACAGTAAAAAAGAGCAGAACAATAGAGAGAGAGAACAATGAAACGACAACAATTTTTTTTTTTTTGTAACTAACTTTTATAACTGTAACCGGTTCCAGGTTCGGGTCTCTCAAAATGCGATGGCATCTTGGGAGACCCTGTGAAAGTGTGCCTAGTCTGTGCAATGCTGTACCCTACGTTAATACTCAACTAGTGAATGGTAGCGTTCAAAACATTCACCAATCCAAAGACCAGGATTGTCAGGATAGGAGGGACAATAATAGCGGGCGTCACGCCTATATCCGCACTTGCTGCAGACACAACATCTTTTTTGGGGGGGGGGGGGGGTTCGTTGGGTAGGGGTACTCGGGAGGACATAAAAATGCCACCTCACCAGCTTGAACTGCACTTATGGGACTCGCCACTTCACCAAGTGTTACTGCAGTGCTGGTTTGACTACGACTGGGGTGTACTAGGCTGCTGGTGCCTGCCAGTTCACCAAAACGCTACCAAAAAAACTGTTAGTGATTGCAGGGATCAGGCCTGACTCTGCGAACGCTGCAATTATGTGTTTAGTGTTTTGTAAGTGACAGTGATCGATCGATACTGCACTTGGGTGGGCTGGGCCGGGCGGAGGGGCAAAACGCAGATGCTAGCAGGTATCTGGGCTGATCCCGCTAACACTGCGTTTTTGGGAACCCTAAACAGCTGGGGACGCTAGTATAGATCTGACCATCCGTTCAAATACTATACCACTAAGGGAGGTGTATGCTGCATGCGTGGGTGTTAGCCGTACTGGCGCTAACCTGACGCTGCCTGGGGCGACTCATATCACCGCCGGGCGATCAGGGGGCTAAACCTTTATTCGGTAATAAACGGCGGGTGCCCTGACACTATAAAAAATAAACGAACTAACAGTTATACGGTGATCACTGGTGAAAGGGTTAACTAGGGGGCAATCAAGGGGTTAAAACCTTTATAAGGTAGTATATGGGGGTCCCTGACGCTATAAAATGCTGATGGCGAACCTATATATTTACCTCCCTAACTAGTGTCACCAATGACACTAATACAGCGATCAGAAAAATGATCGCTTAGTGACACTGCCGACGGGGGGTGATCAAGGGGTTAAAACTTTTTTAGGGGTGGTTAGGGGGGTATCTTAGACCTAAAGGGGGCTAATACTAACTGCCCTACCACACTAACTGTCACAAACTGACACCAATGCAGTAATCAGAAAAAAAAAACTGCTTGGTGTCAGTGTGACGGGGGGGGGGGGGGGAGAGACGATTAAGGGGTGATCGGGGGTGTAATGTGTGCCTGGCATGTTCTACTGTGTCTGTGTTGTGTTTTACACTCACATTGATGTCTTCTCTCCTCGGCGCCGGAACGGAAAATACCAAGCCGAGGAAAGATGACATCATTTCCTCTGCTGCTGTTTACTATACAGCAGCAGAGGAATGATCCCTTTGGCCGGGAGCGATCGCGAAGGGGGGACACAAATGGATGGCCTCCCCCTCACCTCCGATCGCCGGGGGAGAAATGCCGACCGCCTCGGACCCCCCACAGGTACGTGATTCTGTCTGCCCGTGCCATTCTGCCGATGTATATCGTCGTGAGGCGGTCGGCAAGTGGTTAATTAAAGTTTCCCTTACTTGTATTTTCCATTCTGCTACAGTAGGTGGATATGATGATAACCATTTTAGGGCCCTTTCACACTGGGGTGGTTTGCAGGCGCTATTGCGCTAATAGCGCCTGCAAACCGACCTGAATGTGCCGCTGCTTTGATTCCAGTGTGAAAGCCCCGAGGGCTTTCACACTGGTGCGGTGCGCTAGCAGGACGGGAAAAAAAGTCCTGCTAGCAGCATCTTTAGGAGCGATGAAGGAGCGGAGTGTATACCGCTCCTGCTCATTGAAATCAATGCAGAGGCGTTTTGCGGTGGTTTTTAACCCTTTCTCGGCCGCTAGCGGGGGTAAAACAAAATATTGAAATATAAAAATAGCCACTGATTACCGTATAAATGTCATTGGCAGGGAATGAGTTAACACTAGGGGGCGATCAAGGGGTTAAACGTGTGTCCTATGGAGCTATTCTAACTGGGGGGGGGGGGTGGGACTGCCTGGAGGAGACCAATCGCTGTTCATACTTAGTATGAACAGCAGATCTGTCTCCTCTCTCCTGACAGAATGGAGATCTGTCTGTTTACATTGACAGATCTCGGTTTTGTCTATCTCAGGAGCGATTACGGGTGCCCGGCGGACATCGCGGCTGCTAGGGACACAAATCGCCGTGGGCGCGCCTCCTAGTGGTCCTAAAGCGGCCGACGTACACCTACGCTGATTTGTCCAGGGGAGCCAACCTGCCGCAGTATAACTTCAATGGCTAGTCCTCAAGTGGTTAAATCTAAATTTTTAAAGAGCAACTAATCTGTCCTGCAGCAGCTCCTCCTCTGACTCGCTGTTGACTCACCGACAGTCCCATTCAATTTAATGGGGCGACTGGTAATGCGGCGGCAGCAGGTGAGTGGATGCCCACTAACAGGCGCTGCCATGCTGGAACTGAAATGAGAGGTGCTCTTTAACCACTGCCCGCCGGCCGTCATATGACGTCCCTGACTTTGTGTGGGTATATCTGAATGATGCCTGCAGCTACAGGCATCATTCAGATATCGGCCTTTTCAGTCGGCGATTCCCTATACCATAAGAACGATCATAGCGGCTGTTCCGATGCCTGATCGTTCTTACGAGTGGCGATAGGTGATGTCCCCCTCCCGCCACCCTCCGGTGCTTCTACCGACTCACCGCTTCCATCGGTGAGTCGGAGACGAGATCCGCCAGCCCCTGGATGTTTACCATAGATATTTTTGGTGGACCAGATGGTCGCCGGAGTCTCTATGATCGTTCGGAGGCCAGGCGCGATGTTATGACGTCAGCCCGGCCTCTGCATGCAAACAAATGGCGCTACCTCGGCTAGGAAGCCAAGATCCTGTTTTAATTAATTTTTTTTATTCCAGGCTTCCCAGTCTAGCGTCTTATTGACCCCATATCTCACTGTAAAGAGGACCGATCATGTCATATTCCTATTACAAGGGATGTTTACATTCCTTGTAATAGGAATAAAAGTGATCAAAAATATCTCTTTTTAAAAAAAAAAAAAGTGTCCAAAAAAAACCCCGCCCCTCTCCCCGTGTGCTTGAACGCGAGAGCAATAATTCTAGCCCTAGACCTCCTCTATAACTCATGTAACCAGTAAAAAATTTTAAAGCGTCGCCTGTGGGTATTTTTAAGTACCGAATTTTGGCGCCATTCTACGAGCGTGTGCAATTTTGAAGCGTGACATGTTAGGTATCTATTTTCTCTGTGTATTTTCTCGGTGTAACTTCATCTTTCTCATTATGCAAAAAAATCGGGCTAACTTTACTGTTTTTTACAGAGAAATGGCAGAATTGGCCTGGATGGCAAGTGGTTAAACCTAAAACTATCTTTTAGATGGATTTTTACTCCAAAAGCATTTTATTAAAATGTAATTAAAAAAATCGATTTTAAATCCCCCAAATTTTATTTTATTTTTTTGATTTAAAAAAGAAAAAAAATCATTGATTTTTATATCCACCCTGCCTGGTCTGAGTCTTGATTTCAGCTGCAACATTCAGATGGTAGGGTCGGAATTTGGTGTAAACATGAAAGCTTCAATCCATCCTGCCTTGTATCAATGGTTCAGGCTGGTGGTGGTGTAATGGTATGGGGGATATTTTCTTGGCACACGTTGAGCCCCTTGGTACCAGTTGAGCATCGTTTACGGCTTACCTGAGTATTGTTGCTGACCATGTCCATCTCTTTAACTATATAGTGTACCCCATCTTCTAAATGCTACTTTCAGCAGGATAATTCACCATGTCACAAAGCTCAAAACTTGTTTCTTGAACATGACAATGAGTTCACTGTACTCCAATAGCCTCCACAGTGACCAGATCTCAATCTAAATAGAGCATAATAGTGGGATGTGGTGGAACGGGAGATTTGCCTCATGGATTTATGGGAGATTTGCCACATGGATAGCATCACACAGTTGCTGCAGATTTGTCGGTATTTAGCATTAAAATTTTAAGAAAATGCACACAATGTACTAAACAGGGACCTAAAACGGAGAGGATCAAAGTAATACTGGAGCAGCTGCAGGGAAAATAATTACACAGGCATAGGAGGAGATCGGCTCGCAAAAAGACTATGGACCTGACAGGAAGAGGGAGAGGGAGAGACGTGAGGAGAGAGCAGGATGACAGAGGCACGTAAACTGACCACAGTATCATGTATCAGTAGCCATGATTTAGGGCTGGGAGATTTAAAAAACAAAACAAAAAAAACCTCTATTCACGATTCGAATCGATTTTTTTTTTTTTTTTTTTGGACACCGCGCCGGTCCTGAGGAGCTGCAGGCAGGAGTTTTTAGGCGAGGCCGTGGCTTCGGCCTAGTCTGCGCTGTCCGGCCTCGGACTAGGCCGAAGCCACGGCCTCGCCTAAAAACTCCTGCCCGCAGCTCCTCAGGACCTGCGCGGTGAAAAAAAAATCGATTTGCTTAAATTATGAATCGATTTTACCTCCAATTCAAGATTTAAATCGATTTTTTTTTCCCCAGCCCTACCATGATTACCATGATCGTCACACCTAGGGGGACACAGGAACAGGCAAAATCAACCCCAGGTATTGTGCAACATAAAAATGGGACAAATTACACTACAGAAACGCTATGCTATAGAATCCTTTTTTCTTGTTAGAACCATTTTAAAGAACCTTTACAAGTTAACACTCTAGATGTACACAGGTGGTCTAGTGCTAGAATTATTGCTCTCGATCTGACGTTCGCTGTGATACCTTACACGTGTGGTACGATTGCTGTTTACATACCGACGTGGTTTGCACGCGAGCATACGGGGGACGCTTACATTTTTTAAAAATCAGACAGACGCACACACTGCATCCAGAAGGTATTCACAGTGCTTCCGTTTTTCCACATTTTGTTATTTTACAGCCTTATTCCAAAATGGATTAAATTAATTATTTTCCTCAAAATTCTACAAATACCCCATAAGAACATGAAAAAAGTTTTTGAAATTGTTGCTAATTTATTAAAAAAAAATATCGCATGTACATAAGTATTTACGGCTTTTGCCATGACACTCAATGACGCTCAGGTGCATCCTTTTTCCACTTATCATCCTTGACATGTTTCCACAACTTGATTGGAGTCCACCTGTGGTTAACTGTGTATGTCAGAGCACAAACCCAGCCATGGAGTCCAAGGAATTGTCTGTAGACATCCAGGACAGTATTGGATCGAGGCAGATCTGGGGAAGGGTACAGAAACATTTCTGCAGCATTTAAGGTCCCAATGAGGACAGTGGCCTCCATCATTCGTAAATGCAAGAAGTTTGAAACCACCAGGACTCTTCCTAGAGCTGCCTCCCGCCAAAATAAGCGGTGGGGAGAAGGGTCTTAGCCAGGGAGGTGACCAAAGACCCAATGTTCACTTTGACAGAGCACCAGCGTTTCTCTGTGGAGAGAGGACAACCTTACAGAAGAACCTCCATCTGCATCACTCCACCAATCACATCTGTTTGGTAGAGACGGACCAGGCCATGGCCAGATGAAAGCCACTTCTCCGTAAAAAGCACATGACAGTCCACCTGGAGTTAGCCAAAATGCACCTGAAGGACTCTGACCATGAGAAACAAAATTCCTTGGTCTGATGGAACAAAGTTTGCGTCATGTCTGGAGGAAACCAGGCACCGCTCATCACCTGGCCAACACCATCCCTAGAGTGAAGCATGTTGTTAGCCGCATTGTGCTGTGGAGATTTTTTTTCAGCGGCATGAACTGGGAGACTAGTCAGTATTGAGGGAAAGATGAATGCAGCAATGTACAGACACATCCTTGATGATAACCTGCTCCAGAGCGCTCTGGACCTCAAACTGGGGCGAAGGTTCATCTTCCAACAGGACAACGACCCTAACCAAGGTAACACAGAAGTGGCTACGGGACAACTCTGAATGTCCTTTGGTCCAGCCAGAGCCCAGATTTGAACCAGATTTTGATATCTCTAGAGAGATCTGACTGTGCACCGATGCTCCCCATCCAACCTGATGGAGCTTGAGAGGTTCTATAAAGAAGAGGTGAAAATGCCCAAAAAATAGGTATGCCAAGCTTGTATCATACTCAGACTCGAGGCTGTAATTGGTGCCAAAGGTGCTTCAACAAAGTATTGAGCAAAGGCTGTGAATACTTATGTACTTTTTTTTTTTTCTTTATAAATTTGCAAAGATTTCAAACAGACTTCTTTCACATTTGTCATTCTGGGATATTGTTTGTAGAGTTTTGAGGAAAATAATGAATTTAATCCATTTTGAAAAAAGGCTGTAACATATCAAAATGTGGAAAAACCGAAGCGCTGTGAATACTTTCCGAAAGCACTGTGTGTGTATGTATGTGTGGATTGTAAACAACCCTTGTGATAGCAATAGGCAGTGACAGGCCCCCTTTCCTGAGACATCATGTGTTTCCTCTTCCCCTAAAAGCTTTGGATCATACCAAGATCGGTATATGATATGGTACTTTTTACAAACCACTAATGGTTTGTTCACAACCGGTGAAAGTAAATGTGACAAAATACTCGTGGAGTTCAGTTTCTTAAACCATAAAGATGATCGGGCTGTTGCTGTCCCCGATCAGCTTTTTGGTGAGCTGGCAATCCCGTTTTCCCTGGTGGGACACAAGAATCCGGGAAGACAGGGGAGAGGGAGGGGTTCATGGGGTTCATCTCCCGCTGCTTGTAAATGCAAACCAGTGTCTATGGTGGCAAAATCAGAAGCCGGTGTTTTGCTTGCTTTAGAAACTGCAGCTTGGCATTGTATGCTCCTTAAAGTAGTTGTAAACCTCTACAGTGCCTTGCAAAAATATTCACCCCCTTGGCTTTTTACCCATTTTGTTACATTACAGCCTTTAGTTCAATGTGTTTTTTTTTTTTTTTTTTTTTAAATCTGCATTATATCTGAGGGACCAGAACACAATAGTCTAAGTTGGTGAAGTAAAATTCGAAAAATTTATACATAAAACTATTTTTCAGAAATAAAACTGATAATTGGCATGTGCGTATGTATTCACCCCTTTGTTATAAAGCCCATAAAAAGCTCTGATGCAACCAATTACCTTCAGAATTCACATAATTAGTGAAATGATGTCCACCTGTGTGCAATCTAAGTGTCACATGATCTGTCATTACATATACACAACTTTTTGAAAGGCCACAGGAGGCTGCAACACCTAAGCAAGAGGCACCACTAACCAAGCACTGCCATGAAGACCAAGGAACTCCCCAAGCAAGTAAGGGACGATGTTGTTGAGAAGTACAAGTCAGGGTTAGGTTATCAAAAAAAAAAAAAATCCAAATTTTTAATGATCCCTAAGAGCACCATCAAATCTATTATAACCAAATGGAAAGAATGTGGCACAACAGCAAACCTGCCAAGAGACGGCCGCACACCAAAACTCACGGACTGGGCAAGGAGGGCATTAATCATAGAGACAGCACAGAGACTTAAGGTAACCCTGGAGGAGGGAGCTGCAGAGTTCCACAGCAGAGACTGGAGTATCTGTGCGTAGGACAACTAAGCCGTACGATCCATAGAGTTGGGCTTTATGGCAGAGTGGCCAGAAAAAAGCCATTACTTTTAGCAAAAAACAAAATGGCACGTTTTGTGTTTGCGAAAAGGCATGTGGGAGACTCCCAAAATGTATGGAAGAAGGTTCTCTGGTCTAATGAGACTAAAATTGAACTTTTTGGCCATGAAAGAAAACTCTATGTCTGGCGCAAACCCAACGCATCACATCACCCAAAGAACACCAGCAGTCGGGACTGGGAAACTGGTCAGAGTTGAGGGAAAGATGGATGGTGCTAAATACATGGTTATTCTTGAGCAAAACCTGTACTACTGTGTGTGATTTGAGGTTAGGACAGAGGTTCACCTTCCAGCAGAACAACGTCCCCAAACACACTGCTAAAGCAACACTTGAGTGGTTTAAGGGGAAACATGTAAATGTGTTGGAATGGCCTAGTCAAAGCTAAGACCTCAATCCAATAGAAAATCTGTGGTCAGACTTAAAGATTGCTGTTCACAAGCGCAAACCAGCCAACGTGAAGGAGCTGGAGCAGTTTTGCAAGGAGGAATGGGCAAAAATCCCAGTGGTAAGATGTGGCAAGCTCATAGAGACTTATCCAAAGTGACTTGGAGCTGTGATAGCCGCAAAAGGTGGCTCTACAAAATATTGACTTTAGGGAGGTGAATAGTTATGCACATTGATTTTATTTTGCCCTGTTTGTTGTGTGCATTTACAAAAAAAAATCATCTTCAAAGTTGTGGGCATGTTCTGTAAATTAAAGCGGGGGTCCACCTATCTATCGTGTTTTTTTTTTTTTTTTTTTTTTTTTTTTAGTTCATTCATAAACTTTTTTCTTCTCAGCATTACATACTCACATATTGTGTGTAATATGTCCGCCTGTGTCAGATTTCGTCGGAAAGATTAACTTATATTATTCACTGCAGGCGGTTTCCATCTTCATTGTGGGCATTTGAAGCCCACAAGCATTTATTTCCTGGATGTGGTGAATGCTGTGCTCCCAGCATTCACCGCTCGTTCCCGCACATGCTCAGTGGCATCCTGGGAAGCCTGAGACTAGCTCCCAGGAGTCTGGGAGAGGCTAGAAACACGCCTACTCCCATGGGAGGAGAACCAGGAAGTGCAAAGAAGAATAGAAAAATAAAAGGTAATTACGGCAATTTAAATTTTTTTAAACGGCATGTCAGCATCTAGGCAAGGAAGAGAATACATACAGATATTGTTCAAAATTTGGGTGGAACCCCGCTTTAAATGATGCAAATCCTCAAACAATCCATGTTAATTCCAGGTTGTGAGGCAACAAATCACGAAAAATGCTAAGGGGGTAAATACTTTTGCAAGGCACTGTACCTATTGAAGTGAATGACCTCAGGTGATACGGAGATGAAACAAATCTTCCTACATATGTTGTATGGAACAAGGGGCGAAAGAGAAAAGCGCACACCTCGTGGTGCAGTATGGTTGAGGAGAATTTTAAAAATAGAAGATAAAATAATGTACCCGCAAACCTCAAAAGTTCCTGCCTTGGACACCGGCTGGCAATAGAATGGGCTACTTGAGGAGATAATGCCGGCAGGGATGGATGGAGCTACCTCGAAGTTTGGAACTTCAGCCGAAAGCCACGTTGTTACCCTAATAACAGTGACGTGCTTCAAAGCAATCTAATTCTTTGTCAATGATTGCTTTGAAACGCATTCCTTTTATCGGGAGAACACAGTGGTGACAGCAGTAGGCTTTTGGCTGTAGATCCTTGACTTCACGGCAGCTTCATCCAACCCTGCTGGCAGTGTCCTCTCCTCAAGCAGCCCATGCTGGCTGCCGGCCAAGGTAGGGATTCTGGCCATTAACATACTGGTTCCATTCCAGCCATCTACTAAGTCTCTGCACCTCTTTTTTGATGTTTGAGTACTTTTTTTTTGATCTCCTAATTTATTAGCCACTTGCAAACATAACGTACTTATACTGTGGCAAGGTGGCACTGCTGCTCCGGATTAACTACCTAGTATGTTTTGATCTGACACTTCCGGGTCTGGGGCACGCATGCGCGCCGCCGGCGACCTGCTCCAGCCGTGATCACAGCGGGAGCTGATCTGCAGGTACCACAGACTTGTAAATAAGGCAGATTGCCGTTTCGTTGGTAGGGGAGACATGGATCCTGTCTCTCCCCCCCCCCCAAAAAAAAAAAAAAAGCCCACAAAATTGAAGAATTTTTTTTAGTTTTTTTTATTTTTTTTTTTTTATAGTGCAAAAAATAAAACCGCCGAGGTGATAAAATGCCACCAAAAGAAAGCTCTATTTGTGCGGAAAAGGACAAATTTTATTTGGGTACAGCATTGCAGACCTCACAATTGTTAACGTAACACAGTGCTGTATTGCATAAAATGGTCTGGTCATGAAGGGGGGGCAAATCTTCCGGAGGTCAAGTGTTTACATTGTCTTCAAGTTTACTGCACCATGAGGTGTGCATTTTTTACTTTTTCACCTTGTTTGTTCCACACAGGTTTGCAGCGCCAACCCACTCAGCATAGTAGCACCTTCACATTTGAGCAATTAGAGGACTGAGTTTTACACAGGAGCTACCCGCTTTAGTCGTATTTTTTTTTTTTTTGTCCTCCTTTTAGCCAAAGTGGTTGTAAACCTTAGTCATGAAATCTGAACAAAGCATATATATCTCTAGTGTTTACATGTCTCTCTTCAAAGCTTCTGAGTGTTTATCTCTGGTCAGGCACTGATGTGGTTGAGCAAGCCTAGCTCAGTCACCATTCTAATCTATCCCAAAGGTGTTCTATTGGGTTGAGTTTGTGTGCAGGCCAGTCAAGTTCCTTCACCCCAAACTCTCTCATCCATGTCTTTATGGACTGGAAATGGCCATCCCTAAACTGTTCCTACAAAGTTGGAGCATGAAATTGTCCAAAATGTCTTGGTATTCTGATGCCTTAAGAATTCCCTTCACTGGAAGGGGCCAAGCTCGACCCCTAAAAAACAACCCTACACCCTAATCTTCCCCCTACCTAATGTTTTAGACCAGTGCACAAAGTAAGGTCCGTAAAGACATGGATGAGCGAGTTTAGGGTGGAGAAACTTGACTGGCTTGCACAGAGTCCTGACCTCAACCCAATAGAACACCTTTGGGATGGATTAGAGCAGAGACTGCAAGCCAGACCCGGAGGTCTTGGAGTGACCGAAGAGCTGGAGTTTTATTTTCAAACAAATGACCAACCAGAATGTTATCCAGGCATTCTCTAGGAAGCCCATAAGGCAGTGATTAGAGGTGTACTCATTAACCGCTTGCCGACCATCCGCCGCAGTTATACTTTGGCAGGTTGGCTCGGCTGTGCAAATCGCCGTAGGTATATGTCGGGCTCGTACACCGATTGGCCAGCGGGGGGAGTCACCGGCGTGTCAGTCGGACTCTATGTCCACCCGCAATCGTTCCCCGCAGTGACAGAATGGGGATCTGCCAAAGTAAACAAGGCAGATCTCCGTTCTGTCAGGGGATGGCACAGATCCTTTCTTTCTGCTATGCAGGAAGATGGATCTGTGTGTTGGCCCAGGCAGCTCATCCCCCATACAGTTAGTAAACACACTGAGGGAACACATTTAACCCCTTGATCACCCCTTCCCTACCATTGTACAATGTCAGTGCATATTTTTTAGCACTGATCACTATAATGTCACTGGTTCCCAAAAGTGTCAAATGTCAGGTGTCTGATCTGTCCACCGCAATGTCACAGTCCAGTTAAAAATCGCAGCTCACCGCCATTACTAGTAAAAAAAATAAAAATGCCATAAATCTATCCCCTATTTTGTACACGGTATAACTTTTGTGCAAACAAATCGATATACGCTTATTGCAGGTTTTTTTTTTTTTTTACCAAAAATATGTAGCAGAATACAAATTGGCCTAAATTGATAAAGAAAGATTTCTTTTCATACATCAGGGGACACAAAGCCATAGTAGTTACTATGTGGGTTATAGGCCACCTTCAGGTGATGGACACTGGCATGCCCTAAGACACAAAAGTGCACTCCCTATATAACCCCTCCCATGTTTGCCCAGGAAAGAATCAGTTCCTTAACAGCTTCCCGCCAAGAATGATCATAGCGGCTGTTCCGTCGCTTGATCGTTCTTACGGGAGGGGACGTTTGACCCCCCCTCCCGCCAGCTTCCGGTGCTTCTACCGACTCACCGCTATGATCGATGAGTCGGACACAGGATCCGCCGGCCCCGGATGTTCAGAATAGAGATTTCCGGCGGACCAGATGGTCGCCGGAGTCTCTATGATCGTTCGGAGGCCGGGCACGATGTTATCACGCTCCTCATTCTCATCCTCATCCTCATCCTCTTCATTCTCATCCTCATCCTCTTCATTCTCATCCTCTTCATTCTCATCCTCTTCATTCTCATCCTCTTCATTCTCATCCTCTTCATTCTCATCCTCTTCATTCTCATCCTCTTCATTCTCATCCTCTTCATTCTCATCCTCTTCATTCTCATCCTCTTCATTCTCATCCTCTTCATTCTCATCCTCTTCATTCTCATCCTCTTCATTCTCATCCTCTTCATTCTCATCCTCTTCATTCTCATTCTCCTCATTCTCATTCTCCTCATTCTCATTCTCCTCATTCTCATCCTCCTCGAAATAAACGTGATCAAAAAAAGTATCAAGCTAACAATGTAAAATTAACAATAAAAAAAAACCACATTTTTAAAGTGAGCTTGCATGCAGAAGCGAACGCATACTTAAGTCCACATATGAAAACGGTGTTCAAACCACACATGTGAGGTATCGCCGCGAATGTTAGAACAAGAGCAATAATTTTGGTCCTAGACCTCCTCTGTACCTCAGAACATGGAACCGGTAAAAATGTTTAAAAACGTCGCCTGAGGGGATTTTTAAGTAGCGAAGTTTGGCGCCATTCCACGAGCGTGTACAATTTTTAAGCGTGACATGTTGGGTATCTATTTACTCAGCGTAACTTCATCTTTCACATTATGCAAAAACATTGGGCTAGTTTTACTGTTTTGTGCTTTAAAAAAAAAAAAGTTTTTTTTTTTTTCCAAAAAAAAAAACCACATTCGAAAAATTGCTGTGTAAATACCATGCGAGATAAAAAGTTGCAATAACCGCCATTCTATTCTCTAAGGTCTTTGCTAAAAAAACATATATAATGTTCGGGGGTTTTATGTAATTTTCTAGCAAAAACATGATTTTTACATGTAGGAGAGAAGTGTCAGAATTGGCCTGGTAGGCAAGTGGTTAAAGGAACTGATTCGGTTGGTCAAAACAAAGAAGAATCCTTCTATTCCTCTTTCTATGAGTTTATTGGGAAAATTGTGGCTTCTTTTGAGGCCGTTTCTTATGCACAGTTTTATTCAAGACTGCTGCAAAACAGTATCCTGTCAACTTGGAACAAGAAGGTCCAAACCCTGGACTTCCCGATGCGTTTATCCGCCAATGTGCGTCAGTCTCAATTGGTTAATATCCAAAAATCTTCAAAAAGAAAAATCCTTTCTACTGGTTACCTGGAAAGTAGCAACAACAGATGCCAACCTTTTTCGGCTGGGGAGCAGTCCTGGAAGAAGCGTCTGTCCAAGGGAAGTGGTCCAGATCAGAGTTGACCTTGCCCATCAATATTCTAGAGATTTGGGCAGTACGCCTGGCCCTAAAGGCCTGGATGCTCAAAATATGGAATTATCCTGTCAGGATCCAATCTGACAATGCCACAGCTGTGGCTTATATAAATCATCAAGGGGGCACGAGAAGTTGTGCGGCCCAAAGAGAGGTGAATTATATCCAATCTTGGGCAGAAGACATTCCTTGTCTGTCAGTAATTTTCATTCCAGGGATAGATAATTGGCAGGCGGACTACTTGAGTCGCCAACAATTGTTCCCGGGAGAATGGTTCCTTCACCTCGACATCTTTCTGTCAATATGCCAAAAAGGGGGAGTTCTTGACGTGGATCTGTTTGCGTCCAGGTTCAACAAGATGGACAACATTGTGTCAAGGACAAGGGATCCGATGGCATACGGAACGGATGCCTTGGTCTTTCCATGGGATCAGTTTTCACTGATCTATGCGTTCCCTCCTGTTCTGCTGCTTCCGTGTCTCCTACGCAGGATCAAGCAAGAGGGAAAGGAGGAGATTCTGGTGGCCCAGGAAATCTTGGTTTGCCGAGATCATAAGGATGGCGGTAGGGGACCCTGCCCCTGTGTCCAGACCTTCTCTCGCAAGGTCCAGTGTTCCATCCTACCTTACAAACGCTAAATTTAATGGTTTGCCTATTGAGACCCACATTCTAAAGGACCGTGGACTGTCAGCTTCAGTAGTTTCTACTTTGGTTAATGCTAGGAAGCCGACCTCCAGAATCATATATTATAGAGTCTGGAAGGCATATGTCTCCTGGTGTGAATCCAAGGGTTGGCACCCCAGGAAATATATCATAGGTAGGATTCTTGAGTTCCTACAGATGGGATCAGTAATGAAGCTGGCCTTGAGCACTATCCAGGGCCATGTGTCGGCCTTATCGGTGGTTTTTCAACGACCACTTGCTTCACACTCTCTGGTTTGTAACCTTATCCAGGGGGTAACGTGGATTAATCCCCCAGTTAAGTCACCCCTGAACCCTTGGGACTTAAATTTAGCCCTGTCGGCTTTACAAAAACGGCCTTTTGAACTGTTTCAAGATATTCCCTTGATCCCCTTGACGAGGGAAATGGTTTTCTTGGTTGCCATATCTTCTGTAAGGAGAGTATCAGAGTTGGCTGCTCTTTCCTCTAAAGAGCCATATTTTATTATTCATAAGGATAAGGTTGTATTGCGGCCTCATCATAATTTTCTACCAAAGGTAGTGTCAGATTTTCATTGAAACTAGGATATTGTTCTGCCTTCATTTTTTCCAGAACCTTGTCTGTGGAAGAAAAGTCACTACATTCTCTTGTAGTGAGAGCGGTCAAGGTCTATTTTAAAGCCACTGCTAAGATTTGTAAAACAGATGTTTTGTTTGTGTTGCCAGACGGTCCCAAGAGGACAGGCGTCGTCAAAATCTACCATTTCTAAATGGATTTGTCAAGTAATTGTTCAAGCTTATGGTTTAAAGAGGAAAATTCCTCCTTTTCATATTAAAGCGCACTCCACCAGGGCTGTTAGTGCTTCTTGGGCAGTGCCTCACCAAGCCTCCATGGCTCAGATCTGTAAGGCTGCAACTTGGTCTTCAATCCATACATTTACGAGATTCTATCAAGTAGATTACAAGGTCATGAGGATATCGCCTTTGGGCGCAGTGTACTGTAGGCTGCAGTATAAGTCCTCTAGTCTCTTGGTGCCCTACTTTTGTGTCTCCCTCCTTTCAGTTGGCATTGCTGTGGGACATCCCACATAGTAACTACTATGGCTCTGTGTCCCCTGATGTATGAAAAGAAAATAGGATTTTTAAAACAGCTTACCTGTAAAATCCTTTTCTTTTTCTTTGAAGTACATCAGGGGACACAGAGGTCTCTCCCTTCTTGGTATACACGTGTGTTGCTTTGCTACAAAACTGAGGTACTCCCAGTAGGGAGTGCACTTTTTTGTCTTGGGGCGTGCTAGTGTCCATCACCTGAAGGTGGCCTATAACCCACATAGTAACTACTATGGCTTTGTGTCCCCTGATGTGCTTCAAAGAAAAGGATTTTACAGGTAAGCTGTTTTAAACATCCTTTTTTTTTTTTTTTTTTTTTTTTTTTTTTTGGGTCTGTTTTTATAGCAGAAAATACAAAATATATAATTTTTTTTTCAAAATTGTTGATTTTTTGTTTTGTTTTATAGTGCTCAAAAAAAACCCTATAGAGGTGATCAAATACCACCAAAAGAAAGAAAGCTCTATTTGTGGGGAAAAAAGACATCAATTTTGTTTGGGCACAATGTCCCAAGCCCGCGCAATTGTCATTTGAGGCGACGCAGTGCTGTATCGCAAAAAATGGCCTGGTCAGGAAGTGGGTAAATCCTTCCGGGGCTGAAGTGGTTAAACATAGGTCTCGTCTTAAAAAGACAGGTTTAGTGAAATCTGTGTCCCTTCTGACCGAGATTCATACTCGAGATTCATAAGTCCCTTCATAAGCACTCTCTTGCCTTGCCATTAGAGCAACATCTTATGGCTCTCCGTAGATAAGTAACTGATTTATTGCATCATTAAGCTAAGGCAGCTTTACACTCCTGCCAAAGGATGTGTTACAAATCTGGAGATGAGTCCGTATATATTTGGATACAGGCACAATTTTGCATACATTTGGCTCTGTATGTATCCAAATTAATTTGAAGTGCAGACTTTCAGCTTTAATTCAGGGGGTTGAACATAAATATAAAGTACAAATTTTAGGAACTGCAACCATTTATATAAACCATCCCCCCCCCCCCCCCCATCATTTTCAGTGGTTCAAATGTAATTGGACAAATGAATATATTCATAAATCTTTTTTTTTTTTATGTTGTTGAGAATTCTTTGCTGGCAATGACTGCCTGAAGTCTGGAACACATGGACATTACCAAAGACTGGGTTTCCTCCTTTCTGATGCTTTGCCAGGCTCTAACTGCAGTTGCCTTCAGTTGTTCGATGTTTGTGGGGGTCTTTCTGCCTTTAGTTTTGCCTTCAAGTGAAATGCATGCTTAGCTGGAACTTTGCTGCATTTGGCTGAATCTAGGCTAGTAGTATATCTCTAAACACTGTCAAATTCATCTGACTGCTTGTCTTCTCATCAATAAATACCAATGACCCTGTGCCACTGGAAACCATGCCATCACACTGCCTCCACCATGTTTTACAGATGTGTGCTGTGGATCATGAGCTGTTCCAAGCCTTCTCCACACTTTTTTTTTTTCCCCGTCATTCTGGTACAGATTAATCTTAGTTTCATCCGTCCAAAGAATGCTTTTCCAGAACTGGTCTGTTTTTTTTTTTTTTTTCTTTTTTCTCTTTTTTTTTTTTTCATATATTAATATGTAATGTAGTCAAAAACCAGTACACACATACATGCAAGTATGATGTTGATAGAAAAATATATATATATAATATATATAAATACACATATTAAATTTATAGGGGGAAGTGTGGTATAACATCCACCCATACTTACAGGCTAACCATGAGTCTCGAGCATGACAACATTCACTGAAGGCGGGTCCCGGTCATCATCTAGCATGGGAGCTGAGGCGGCACACAAAGGCACAGCACCAGGGAACAGAAAAAGGGAAGTGTGACTTAGAAAGCAGTTACCACCAGAAAATCCATGATGATGTTGGGTTGTTCGTCCCAAACCTCTAGAAATAAATGTAAAAGTAAATATAGACTACGTATATTAGTATTGAGAAGTTAATTTGGATGTCTGGGGGAAAGATACTATGTGGTCCTATAAAATAGTGAGTGTGAAATAAGAAGTGGTAAGGTAATAAATGTGATGGGCAAAACCAGTGGTTTTGCTAAAGTGACATGTTGTGTATATAATGTCCAAGTATGAGGGGGTTTACGAGTAGTGAAGGGGTATTGTATAGGTGGTCAATAATTAACACGAGAATGAGAAAATGTGAAACACAAAACAAAAAGAACTACCGACAAAGTTACCTGCAGTCTCTGTATAAAAGACCTTGGTGCAGTAGTCCGAAAGTGCCAGAGAAACAAATCTGTTCCCATGATGGGGCGCTATATACTCCACTCTGGCCGATAGTGTGCCGCCAACATCACGTAGGCCAATGAGAGAGGGGAGACCCCAACATCTGGGTGGAGACCGCCCGACGTTTGGCGCCAAAAACCTCCCCCAATTAGCCGCGGATGAAAATACAGAGCGCTGGTACCACAAGGCCAATCTTGTAAACCCCATGTGTCTGACGCCGGATGCATGACGTCGATGTGAGGCGTCCGCCCAAGCCCTCAGCCATAGGCTAGAGGGAGGGGGTGGAACCCAGGTGCGCATCGCAGCTCCCAATACACCAGAGAAACTGAAACAACACCATGCAGTGACAGTCAATACCATGAGAGATATTAGACCTTGAAAGGAATGTGTAGATAATTAAGATAGATCAAAGAATTTCTAGAAATACTGATTTAAGGTACCACACCTTTTCTTATGTACACAGAAACGCTGTGCGTATTTGGCACAGTTTCAGGTGTCTGGTATTTTTAGATGTTTTTTTGGCAGTCTAATCTGGCTTTTCTATTCTTCAGGCCTATGAATGGTTTGCACCTTGTGGTGAATTTGCTCTTGTTTTAGTCTTTTCTTGATTTTAGACTATGATACACCCATCTCCCAGAGAGTGTCCTTCACTTGTCCCACTTGTCTGGATGTTGTGAATGGGTTTTTCTTTTTTTTTTTTTTCCTTTTTTCTTTTTTTCCTTTTCTTTACCAGAGAGAGAGGATTCTGCGATCATCCACTACCTTTGTTTTCCATGGACGTCCAGGCCTTTTTTTTAAGTTGCTGAGCTCACCAGTGCCGCCTTCTTTTCTCAGAATGTTCCAAACTGTTTATTTGGCCACTCCTAATGATGCTGCTATCTCTGATTGATTTTGTTTTTGTTTTTAAAGTCTTATGATGGCCTGTTTCACTTGCATTGACAGCTCCTTTGAACGCATGATGTAGGTTCACAGAAATAGGTTCTAAATACAAATACCACACTTAAAATCAACTCCAGACCTTTTGCCTGCTTAATTGATGAAAAAATAACGAAGGCCATGAAACCGCTTTTGATTCAATTGTCCAGTTATTTTTGGGGGATGGTTACCATGATTCACAAGGCACCTGAAGATGCGTCTGAGCCGCAAACTTTCAGACCCATCTCTTTGTTGAATGTGTACCTGAGGATTCTTGGGAAGGTCCTGAGCAGCCGTATCAATAAATATCTGCATTCCCTTATCCATAAAGACCAGGTGGGCTTCGTCCCGGGGAGACGGGGGTAAAATCTGTAAAGTCATTCACCTCTTTCTTATTTTACATCAACACAAAATACCAGGATTCCTTTTGTCTTTAGACATGTACAAATCATTCCACTCGCTCTCTTGGGATTACCTGGTATGCACGCTCTCGCTGTTGTAGTTTGGAGACTCATTTCCTGGATTAAGGCTTTGTATTCATCCCCTTTGTCAAATCTCTATCAAATACGCTGGATTTTTTCATCGCCCTTCCTGTTTTTACGGGGTCCGAGACAGGGTTGCCCACTGTCCCCCTGCACTTTTTATCTTGGCCTTTGAGCCCCTTGCTGCGGCCCTTCGCAATAATCCAGATATATCTGGCGTCCCTTACACGGGCAATCGTTATAAGGCAAACTTTTATGCAGACGATGCTCTTTTGTTTTTAAGCAACCTTCTCATTACTCTTCCTAACCTACAGGTTACCTTAGACCAATTTTCTGCTATGTCTGGTCTCCGAATCAACCTCTCTAAAACAACCCCACTGAACATCACCCTCTCTGATGACCTGGTCGAGCGGCTACAAGCACAGTTCCCATATCATTGGGCATCCAATGCTAAAGATCAGGGCTCAAAATATTAAGTCCTGAGCTACTAGCCAGGCCTTAAGGGTTGCCCCACCCAACACCCACCCTGCCCCTAAACACACCCTCCAAAAATTATCTCATGAAATTACACTTTTAAATGTTAAATGCAGAATTAAGTTACAAAAATAAGTATTGGCTTTATCAGTGCAGCCTCCCCAGTGCTCATCAATGCAACATCCCCTGTGCCCGCCAATGCAGGGTAACCTGTGCCTGCCAGTGGGCCAGCATTCTGTCTCATTAGCGTCTGGTCCGGAGGTGGGACTGTGTGACTGCGAGCGTTGTTACAACCGCAATTCCTGCTTTGTGGTGGTCCGGCCGGCTCTCCTCTTCCTCCATTCTCTCTTCCCCAGGCCAAACCTCAGAGAACGGCTCCCATTCAACCCCGCTGATGCTTGCCCTCAATTTAGGGGAGTGGAAAATTTGAGGTCTGCTATAGATTATCTGGGAATTAAACTTAAAGCGGGGTTCCACTTAAATTTTTAACTTAATCTTACCCCCTTCAGTTAATTGCATAGATGTTCAAATGCCACACGAAAAATTTTAAGATCAGTATGATAAACTGATCATTTCAGGGCTGAAACAGTGCAGAGACACGATGCTGAAAAAGTGTACTTACCAAGTGAGAGCTGCAAGAGAGTCAAACCACCCAGAGAGAGAAATTGCCAGTGTTTGTGCTGTGAGAGCATATATGTATCATATGTATCACCACTCCAATCAGTGGGGACACTGGAGGGCATAGCCGCCAATAGGGCAGCCCTGTGTGATCTCCCCGGCGTTCAGGACGAGCTGAAGCCCCGTCCTTGACGTCATCCTCGCCGTAATCACGTGACGCGCCCGCGTCACATGGCACGCACGGGGCCCCGTGCATGCACAGTGACCGGGAGCATCCGAGGGTGTCCCCGAATGCCGCCGGCAAGGGAGAAAATATCCCCTGCCGGGAAGACGCATCAAAATGGCCAGCCCCGGCCCAGAGGCCACGACAACAGAGCCGCCAAGTCCCAAAGGGGGGGGGGGTGCAAGCAAAAAGAAAGGGGCATATATGGTCTACAAGGATAAGCATATACACACATATGCACACATGCACATGTGCATATGCATATAGGGAACTGATGGTTTTTAACATTTGTGGGCAAATTAACCCAGGCTCATAATGCATTAATTCTAGGTCTATTGGCACATGAAGTATCCATATATGTAGGAAAAATTTCACATGTCTCAATAAGTTGGAAAGAAAATAATAAAGGTAATAATAAAAGTGACTATAAAAAATAAGTACGTCCTAAGACACAGAGAGAGGGGGGGGGGGGGGGAATGGAAAAGATGCCCATATATGTGTCAATATGGGATTTACATGCGAACACATTGTTTAAAATCGCATGTATACCTACAAAGGGGGGAGGGGATGGATATCAAAACAAAAGCAAGCAATGGCCTATATTGAACAAGGGAATGTTTTTTTTTACCAGGAGGGGGGGTCTATTGGGTTTTTCCGGACACAAACCCCCTTAAAAATGGGGCGAATGAAATGGCCTCATTCAACCCCGGAATGGGGATAGAGGGGGTAGGACGACAAATTATTTACGGGGGGAGCCTCTCGGGGGGGGGGGGGGGGGGAGTGAGCAGGCATTTTTGATTTTAAGGGGCCTCTCTTATAGGAAGTTTTTCACTTATGGGACACGCACTATTGGGTAACTATGCTATATGGAATATGATATGTTTCTTTTGGTATATGCAACCAAGCTTTTATAAGTATATTCTCATTGTATATTTTTCAACAGACAGACCTCTGAAGAAGACCTTGAAATATATAGGTTGAAACGCGTCTGGTCCTTTTTTTCAATATTGATATCTATATGATGTTGTTATGCAAAATTATGTCTGTATAAATGCGTGTCTGCCTCTACTAGTTTTGTAAACACTCTATATCAGAGCTCATTTGTTTAACAATCTTTGTGTAAATTTATTCTTTGTATAATAAACATTATTCTTTTTATACAACATTGGTCTAATATTTCAAACCCCGCTGCCTAAAAACCCCACCTGGGGAAATCCTTTTCCTATTTTTTGCCTTCATAATAGGGGTGTGCAGCAATTTCTTTTCCCCTCCCCCAACTGTGTCTCCTTCTTGCCAGTAAATCTGCTATAGTAAACTATTGCTGAAAATCAACCAGTTGAGGCAATCAATTTCAATAAACATGGATTTGCTCCCCTATTCTTTTTTTTTTTTTTTTTTTTATATATATATATATATATATAAGTAGTAAGTTGGGTGGTTGGTAATTATTTTTAGATTTATTTTACTAAAAATATTGAACTATTGTTTTCTTAAATTAATCAGATCAGCTTTTAAGTTTCAACGTCTGTGACTTTGGATGGGCCTGGTTAGTCTACGGTGATCGCATTACAATCTGGAAGATCAGCCAGTCTCCATCTGTAAAGGTAAATGTATGCAATGTCAGTTTACTAAACTGTTGCTTATTTGTTCAATATTTTTTTAAAGTATGTTCAGTTCCCAAACAAATATATTGAATAAGTTTTTTTTTTTTTTTGGATGACCAGCCGAAAAATAAAATATATTCTCGTATGTAAATGATTATGATGCCAAGTATTCTAGAGTATGAAACAAGTCTGGAGCGGCACAGTGCAACATCACCCAACAATGCACTGAACATGTACTCTGTGCATCTCATACCCACCCCATCTCACACCCCACCCCTATTCTCTAATATACATAGCACAGGACCTCACAGTTGCTAGACAGAAAAGAGTGGAATGATACCTATACAATCATGCATAATTTTAACCTTTTTGCTGCCAGGCCCTGTGCTCCATTTTGTACTCAGGTGACCAAACTAGAGGTCGACCGATATATCGGCCGGCCGATATTTGGCTTTTTTTACTTAATCGGCATCGGCCGATTGTGCTGATAAAAAAAGCCGGGACTTGCAAATGACTTATGTAATAGAAGTCAGTGCAAGTTTCCTGAGGTTATCTGTGGAGAGGATTCTCTCTCTCCCCCTCTGGGCAGCCTGCCAAGTCTGATAAGAAGATACATTGTATCTCTTATTGGTTCTTTTATCAATGAGCTGAACTCTGTGTGTAGAAGTTCTCAGTTTAACCATTTAAAGACTAAATCTTTTCTGACATTTGTTGCTTACAAGTAAAAATCCTGTATTTTCTGCTAGAAAATCACTTAGAACCCCCAAACATTATATATATATTCTTTTAGCAGAGACCCTAGGGAATAAAATAGCGGTTGTTGCAATATTTTATGTCACACGGTATTTGCGCAGCGGTCTTTCAACGCAATTTAAAAAAAAAATTAATGAAATAAAAAAAAAAAAAAGTAAGCAGTAAAGTTAGCCCATTTTTTTTTCATCCAAAAGTTTTGATTACTTGTTTTTTGTGTATTTAATATTTAAGATATAGTTGTTTTTTTTAATCTAAATTATACATACAAGTGAACTGATTGGAGGTTTGTTTTGTTTAATAAATGTTTAAATGTAAAAAATTTTCTTTATTACTTAAGGTTGCTGTAACACTGGAGCGGGCATGCGTTGATGGTAAAACGCTGTTAGTTTTAGTGGCGCTTTACCGTCATTTTGGCAGCGCTATTCGGCTGCTAGCGGGGCGCTTATAACCCAGCTAGCGGCCGAGGAAGGGGTTAAATGCGCCCATGAAGCGTTGCTGCCGAAACGCTTTGCAGGCGCTTCGGCAGCGGTGCGCATTCGTTTCAATGGGCAGGAGTGGTGGTATACACCGCTCTAAAGATGCTGCTTGCAGGACTTTTTTTTAACATCCTGCCATCGCATCGCCTCAGTGTGAAAGCACTCGGGCTTTCACACTGAGACTGCAGGGGAGCCGTTTTACAGGCGCTATTTTTAGCCCAAAAGCGCCTGAAAAACGCCCCAGTGTGAAAGGGGTCTAACTGTTAGATTTTATGAGATGAAGGGAAAAAAATAAATACTGTATTTATCGGCGTATAACACGCACTTTTTTCCCCTTAAAATCAGGGTAAAGTCGCAGGTGCGTGTTATACGCCGATCCCCTGCGATCCCGACCTGTCAAAATAACAAAATCGCCGACCGCGATTTGAAAATGGCGCCGCCGGCGCCGAAATACACAGAGCCGGTCCTCGGCTCTTTCCGGCGGCTCTCGTTTACTTTCGGTTTCACTCGTAGCCCCGAGCGGAGCTATCCGAGTAGGTTCGGATAGCTCCGCTCGGGGCTACGAGTGAAACCGAAAGTAAACGAGAGCCGCCGGAAAGAGCCGAGGACCGGCTCTGTGTATTTCGGCGCCGGCGGCGCCATTTTCAAATCGCGGTCCGCGATTTTGAAGCCCAGCAAGCAGGGACAGGGGATCGAAGGCTGCACTGGGGCAAGGCTGCACTGGGGCAAGGCTGCACTGGGGCAAGGCTGCACTGGGGCAAGGCTGCACTGGGGCAAGGCTGCACTGGGGCAAGGCTGCACTGGGGCAAGGCTGCACTGGGGCAAGGCTGCACTGACATGGCTGCACTGACATGGCTGCACTGACATGGCTGCACTGACATGGCTGCACTGACATGGCTGCACTGAGAAGGCTGCAATGATGGGCATTTAAATGTAAGTTTTTTTCTCTTCAACTTCCCTCCTAAAAGTTTTTTTTTCCTTAAAATTCCCTCCTAAATTGGGGTGCGTGTTATACGCCGGTGCGTGTTATACGCCGATAAATACGGTAAATAAAAATCGTCCCAATATATCGGCCCCAAAAAATCGGCATCATACATCGGCCATCGGCCACCGCGATTTCTAAATATCGGCATCGGCCAGAGAAAAAACCTTATCGGTCGACCTCTAGACCAGACCATTTTTGAAATTTTTCCTTTTGCTTTATTTTTCTTTTTTTAAATCAAAGATGTTTATTGGAAAACAAAACAAACAGAAAAATTTTACAGCTCACAATTAAGGCACAGGATTTGTCATACATTTCAGTTACCATCGCAAGAGGTGTATTCATACATTACACTCAGCATCCAATACCAGCTCATATTATGCAGTTCAGGTATTTCTTCTAAGGGAACTGATTATTTGTGCGTCAGCACTATATTCTGATTCTTATAAGTGCTTTCCTTTCTCCACCCTCTGTGTGTGTCTCGCTTTCCTAGCTGTTACCTCAGCAAACTGTCCATCACCAGATCAACCGGGGAGAGGCCAGGGGTATCCAACCAGGGTGCCCATAGTAGAGGTCGACCGATATGGGTTTTTCTCTGGCCGATGCCGATATTTAGAAATCGCGGTGGCCGATGGCCGATATATGATGCCGATGTTTTTGGGCCGATATATTAGGCCGATTTTTTTTTTTTTTTTTTTTTCCTTCTCATAAAATCTAACAGTTAGACCCCTTTCACACTGGGGCGTTTTTCAGGCGCTTTTGGGCTTTTTGGGCCTGTAAAACGGCTCCCCTGCAGTCTCAGTGTTAAAGCTCGAGTTCTTTCACACTGAGGCGATGCGCTGGCAGGATGTTTAAAAAAAGTCCTGCAAGCAGCATCTTTGGAGTGGTGTATACCGCTCCTCCACCACTCCTGCCCATTGAAATGAATGTGCACCACTGCCTAAGCGCCTGCAAAGCGTTTCGGCAGCAGCGCTTCAGGGGCGCATTTAACCCCTTCCTCGGCCACTAGCTGGGTTATAAGCGCCCCGCTAGCAGCCGAATAGCGCCGCTAAAATGACAGTAAAGCGCCGCTAAAACTAACAGCGTTTTACCGTCAACGCATGCCCGCTCCAGTGTGGAAGCAGCCTTAAGTAATACAGAAAATTTTTTACATTTAAACATTTATTAAACTAAACAAACCTCCAATCAGTTCACTTGTATGTATAATTTAGATTAAAAAAAAAAACTATATCTTAAATATTAAATACACAAAAACAGGTAATCAAAACTTTTGGACGAAAAAAAAATGGCTAACTTTGCTGCTTATTTTTTTTTTTTTTTTTTATTTCATTAGTGTATTTTTAAAAAAAAAATTGCGCTTGAAAGACTGCTGCGCAAATACCGTGTGACAAAAAATATTGCAATAACCGCTATTTTATTCCCTAGGGTCTCTGCTAAAAAAAAAAAAAAATATATATATAATGTTAGGGGGTTCTAAGTGATTTTCTAGCAGAAAATACAGGATTTTTACTTGTAAGCAACAAGTGTCAGAAAAGATTTAGTCTTTAAATGGTTAAACTGAGAACTCCTCCACAGGGAGTTCAGCTCATTGATAAAAGAACCTGAAGAGATACAATGTTTCTTATCAGATTTGGCAGGCTGCCCAGGGAGGAGAGAAGTCTTTCCACAGATAACTTTCAGGCAACTTGCATTGACTTCTATTACAGAAGTCATTTGCAAGTCCCGCTGAAGTTATAATTGGCTTTTTTTATCAGCACAATCGGCCGATGCCGATTAAGTAAAAAAAGCCAAATATCGGTCGACCTCTAGCCCATAGTTTATCAAACTTTCCTGGGCGACCTCTATGTTGAAAAATGTATTTCCCCAACCTTATGGTGTCTCCCATTTGGGCAATCCATTCCTTTAACGTTGGAGGTTCAACTGCCTTCCAATGTCTAAGGATCAGCTTGCGAGCCTGAAACAGGGCCCTGGCTCTGGCCTGTTTGAAATTGTCCTCCATAGAAATGTCATCTAGTATTCCCAATATTCATGGCTTCGGGTCTGTGGGTATGGTAGTCTGATAGACTCTATTAATGGTGCAAGAGCCCCCATTGTAGTTTGGGGCACCTCCAGAGCAGATGTATCAGGTCCCCATGAACTCTCGCACACCTGGGGTAGTTGGATCCCTGTCTTACTCCCATCCTGAACAACCTGTCAGGCATTTAGTGTACTCTGTATGATGTATAACTGAGATATCCATTGGGCCACATTTAGGGAGCAAAGTTGTACTGCCTGGAGTGCCTCCTCCCATTGTTAGTCCTCAAATGATCCCACATCCCTTTCCCATTTGCTTGATGCAACTAGGGGGAATCCTTTTAGGTAGATATTGAGAATCGTGAAATAAGTTCTAGATATGAAACACCTAAACTGGGATACCTCAGCCATATATCGAAATATCGGGGTTGGTGAGAGAGTCCATGGGGTCCCCTTAGTCTGCGCTGTCTCACTGTGTGTTGCAGCTGTATATAGTAGAAGAGCATTGATTGTGGGAGGTGAAATTGCTCCCTCAACTCAGGAAAGGGCATCAATTTTCCAGCGGCAAATATATGTCGCATATGTGTGACCCCCATGTCTTCTCCACCACGCACCACAATCCAAGGACTGCAGCTCCTCATAGTATCCATTATCCCATATCAGGCTGTGCCCAGTAAAGCCCTATACCTCTTGTAACTGTCTAAGTTTGTTCCATATTTTTTGCATCAGGACGTATGTGGGAAATCGCTTATTGGATTTTGCATATGCCAAGGCCTCCATACCCATTGGTACGTTGTCGAGACCAGTGACATAGCACATTAGGGCCCTAATGGGTTCAGAGTGTAAATTTCCATCCTCCATTCCCAGGTTTTCTGGCATAGCCCGGGCGATATGTTGCGACTGAGCCGCCAGATAATAAACCCAAGGGTTAGGGAGGGCAAGGCCTCCAGCTTCCTTGGATTTTTGTAATTGTTCTAATTTTATCCTTGGGGATTTATCTGCGTTCTAATCAGGGCTGCCATGGGTTCAGTGGCAATGGCGAAGACGAGTGGGGACAGTGGGCATCTTTGTTGAGTGCCCCTATGTAGGGTGAATGGTGCAGAAATGTGTCCTGCCTCCCTAACGATCGCCCAAGGTGAACAATACAACAGTTTCACCCAGGCCAAGAACCCCTCGCCAAAGCCAAACTTGCCCATGACAGCCCAGAGATATTCACATTCTATGCTGTCAAAAGCCTTATGGGCATCTAGTAACAGCAAGGCCCTATCCCCCATGTTCTCTGACTGCGTCTGCAGGTTTAGGTAAAGTCTACGGAGGTTGATAGCCGTGGATTTTTGGGACATAAATCCTGACTGGTCCGAGTGGATAATGGAGGAGATGGCCCTATTAAGTCGTAAGGCCAAAACCTTCGCTAGGATTTTGATGTCGCTCTGCAAGAGCGATATCGGTCTGTATGAGCCTGGGTCTAAATATTATACTTCTTAAGAGCAATCACTGGAGTGCGGATCATCTTTTCCTCATTTACCTACTCAGCCAGCGACTGTGGATCGAGCACCAGGGATCTCTGCTTTCTATGTGATGTATGGGTAGTAGCACTGACGTTTTTGTTTATATTCTGTACAATATTAGCTCTGGTCAGGGAGGCACTGACATTCTCTAGTATAATTAAGGACCTTTAGCAAACGTGGCAGGATAATTCCCCCATATTGTTTAAAGACTTCCATGGGGAGGCAGTCATCCCCAGGGGCCTTTGAATTCGGGAAGAGGCTAAGTGCCTCTTGTAGTTCCTCTAGTTTAATTGGGGAATCCAGGAGTGTTCTCTGGGAAGTTGACAAACCAGGCAGCTCAATTCTGTGAGAGATGAGCCGCGGCGCCATGTTGGATTCCGGTGAAAAATAAGTCAATTCTAGATTATGCTTTATGTGGCACTGAATATTTAAACTGACTCCTTCACCTGCGCCATGGGCAGCTGCCTCTAGGCAGTGGTGACGGCCTCCACCGTCAAACTCTAAGAGGAGAAAACATTCAGCCCCTGTATACGTGATTGAAAATGCGTTTTTCCTCTGCCCTGCAGGGCCTAGCAGGAAAATTAGCGACGTTAACCGCATCTGCTATCCAAGGATAGGAAGCGTGTTAAATCCCCCACCTAAGATCCCTTATCAAGGGAACAGTGGGTAGAGGATGAAGGGTTACCCTCAGGTGATCAGGAAGAAAGGCAAATCGATTACTCCTCTGCGGAGGAGACAACTGGAGTTGAACCTTTTTTCAGCCTCGCAATCTTGAGAAATTGCTGGTACGAATCTTAGAGATCATTTGTGGCTCTTTCAAGCTACCTCCAGTAGAGTCAGCTGATGGTTCTGTTTTTTCTTGTGTTCCTTAAAACCTTCACTGCCTTTTATATGCGTTTCTTGTACATGTACAGATCCACACAGAAATTCAACAGAGCCATTCTAGATCTATCGGCATCAGGGATGCATATCTGCATGTCCATATATTTCCCGCTCCCCAAAGGTTTCTGCAGTTCGAAGTAGAACAGCAGCATTTCAGTTTATAGCCTTGCCCTTCTGGCCAGCTACAGCACTCCGAGTGTTCACAAAAGTGCTAGCCCCACCTCTAGCCAGGTCAAGGGCACAGGGCTTAAACAGTCTTGGCATACCTAGACAATCTATTGCTAATAGACCAATCGGTGTTCGGAGTAAGCTGTACGCATTACAACCACTTGCCTGGAAAAGTCTGGGTTGTGTTCTCAACCTAGTGAAGTCTCCCTTAAAACCGCTAAAAAAAACTGGAGTATTTGGGTTTGATCATAGATACAGCCTAAAAAAAGGGTGTTCTTGCCCAGGCAAAAAACAACTTCATAAGAGAGTTGGTGCGGACGGGCAAGTCAAAAGGAGATCCCTCCATTTACCTTTGCATGAGGTTGTTAGAAAGGATGGTGGCTTCATTTGAAGCAGTTCACTATGCCCAGTTCCATTCGAGACTGTTGAAAAACCGTATTCTATATGCTAACAAGACGATCCAAGCTTTGGACTTGCCAATGCAGCTGTCCCCAAGAGTGTCCCAAAGCCTCAATTGGTGGTTATTAACCAGAATCTGCTGAAAGGAAAATCCTTCAGACCTGTTATCTGGAAAGTGGTAACGACAGATGCCAGCCTTTAAGGCTGGGGAGCAGTACTAAGGAAGACAGCTGTCCAAGGACAGTGGTCAAGAATCGGAAGAGCCTTGCCCATCAACATCCTAGAGATTCGGGCAGTGCGTCTGGCTCTAAAGACCTGGACTTCCAGGATAAGGGATTGTCTTGTCGGGATCCAATCCGTCAATGTCACGGCTGTGGCCTATATCAATCACCAAGGGGGCACCAAGAGTCTTAGCGTAGAGAGACTCTTGGTGCCCCCTTGGCGATTGATATAGGTCAATCCAATCCGTCAATGCCAGACGTGACAATCCCTTACCCTGGAACTCCAGGTTTTTAGATCCAGTCAGGATCCAATCCGTCAATGCCATGGCTGTGGCCTATATCAATCGCCTATAGGGCACCAAGAGTCTCTCAGCACTGAGAGAGGGGAACCATATTCTAACTTAGGCACGGAATATTTCTTTCTGCCCATCAGCAGTCTTCATTCCGGGAATAGAGAATTGGCAGGGGAACTGTCACCAGCAGTTATTCACAGGGGAATGGTTTCTTCACCCCAACATATTCTCGGGCTGTTTGTCAAAGATGGGGGACTACGGATGTAGATCTTCTAGCGTCCAGTTCAACATAAAGTTAGTCAACTTTGTGTCCACAGCAAAGGATCCATTTGCATGCAGAACAGATGCGTTGGTGATACCGTGGGATCAGCTTTCAGTGATCTATGCATTTCCCCCTATTCAATTGCCACCTCGACTTCTTTACAGGATCAAGCTGGAAAGAAAACTGGTAATTCTGGCAGCACCAGCATGGCCCAGAAGGTCATGGTATGCAGAACTCATAAAGATGGCAGTGGAGGATCCATGGTCCCTTCCACTAAGGCCAGACCTGCTCTCACAGGGGCCAATAATCCATCCTACTTTACGAACGCTAAGTTTAATGGCCTGGCTATTAAAACCCACATTCTGAGGAAACGTGGGCTTTCCGGGTTAGTTGTCCCTACTTTGATCAATACAAGAAAACCAACTTCCAGAACTATATATTATAGAGTTTGGAAGGCTTATGTTTCCTGGTGTGAATCCAAGGGTTGACACTCTTGGAGATATATCATAGGCAGAGTTCTTGCCTTTCTACAATTAGGCGTAGAGATGAAGTTGGTCTTGAGTACTATTAGGGGCCAAGTCTCAGCCTTATCAATTTTAGTCCAAAAACCGCATTCTTACTTTGGGGTTTTATACAAGGGGTGATGCTGATTACTCCGCCAGTTATATCACCTTTAAGCCATTGGGACTTTAATTTAGTTTTGTCAGTGTTACAAAAACAACCATTTGAACTGATACACATATTCCCTTAGTCCTTCTGACAAGGAAGCTGGTATTGGTTGCTATATCCTCAGCAAGGAGGAGCCCTGAGTTCTTTAATTCTTTCGACAAATCCTCAAGTTTGTGGATGGCTAAAGTCACTTTACCATTTGGGCCTCTGTTATCTGGGATATAAGGACAACGTGTACTTGTTTCAGGTAACATCTTACACACACCCCCCTTTTCAGCTAGGACCATATCTAATGCCATACGGTTTTGGAAGGTCATATGTGAAGCGGCTTCTAGTTGTTCGGCTAAACCTCGGAGTGCATCTCTGGTGTAATTAACAAAACTCTACTGATTATGGTAGATGTAATTTATCCAGTCTATATTCTTGTTTACAGTGATGATGGGGATCAGGGACTCAAATCCTGCTGCTACTTGGTCTCTTGCTTTGAACTCATCTGGGACCCCTATGGCATCTATGTATACATGAGGGTCAAAGCTTCCTGCTGGGGCACTCCTACGCCTCCTGTTAGGTCGGGGTGTGTTGTTTTGTATTTGTATTTGGGTTTTCCGAGATAATATCTAGAGGCATTATTGCCTTGGCCAGTGTACATTCTCCTGTCCACTGTCCTGTTAATCTGCTTTTAATTTTCATGCCTCTGCAGATCCAGTACACGTCTCCCAAAGACTGAACTTGATTTTGCACCACATCTGCAGACACCTCACTATAAGATCCACAGTAACCCTTAGTGAAATTCCCAAGAGGTTTCCCCACTCCCTGATACCGTCCATAGCATGTGTAATGGCCAGGATATATGGTGATATCTTCTCCTGGCTTGGGGGTCTTGGTAACTATGAGATATTACTTTTTCCAATGTTCACACAGGGAGTGGTCAGTGGTTGTGTTGGTAAATGGGCTGAGGAAACATGTCTCATGTTCTGGGGGTATGTTTAGGGGTACCGTTCCTAAGTGTGGTCTAGCCCCCCGCACACACATAGCAATTGGTCTTATTGTGTTTCCCTGCACTGTACCTCATCCAATCGAGTCACAAGTTGACATCTGAGAACCCGGTTTCTGCAGCCATAGTATCATCAAAGGTAGGGTCTGCTATGGCTACCATGTCCTTTAATGTCTGTATATGGGGCTTCAGGGGTTTGAGCCAGTTGTAGATTGGGGAACTCCCCACTCTGGGTTATTGAACATCTTTTTCAGTTGGAAAGGTTTTCTAAAACCGGGATACCCACTTCCCCACTATAGGCCCAGAACAATAGGTCTTGCTGTCTCATGGGCTAGGATTCTCAATGGTCAACCTGAACTCTTTGGTGTAATACTGATCTGTGTGCTTGTTGACAATTCTATCTAAGAGTGACTTTCCATTTTTGTCCTTTCTATTTTGAGCGTTTTCAGGTTTGTGCCCCCAGTGTTCTAACACACTGCTCCCCAGGAATCACAGTTGTTACCCCAATAGTTGTCAGTGACGCATACATACAGTCGTGGGTCTTGCTGCTTCATCCCAGGAACGGATCTTGTATATAGTACCTGAAATTATCTGTTCATAAGAGGATATAAAAGTGGCAACGTGTATTGGATGAGTTATACCAGAATTGGGTTATACCATCTTTTCTTTCTCGTACATCACGGGACACAGAGCCTCAGTAATTACTGATGCGTTATAGGGTATCACTAGGTGATTGGACACTGGTCACACCCTAGACAGGAAGTTCAACCCCCTATATAACCCCTCCCCTTCCTGGGGATGCCTCAGTTTTTTCGCCAGTGTCTTAGGTGTTGGACATGTAAAGATGTCCTGTGCTGAGCTCCAAAGGGAATATCCTATATCCTATACTGGGGCAAGCCAGGCGAACTGGATCCATTTCAAAGTGTCCTTTCTAGGCCGAATTGGATGGTACCGGGGCCTCGTGTCTGAAGAAACGAGGTTTTACCTGTAACGCTTCTCTTTTTAGAGAGCTGGACCCCGCATTTCAGAATTTGGTTTTTCTAGCCTTATTCTTGGCCGGGTGCTTTACAGGCCCAGAACTGCGGATCCCCCTATCCATAGGGGGCCCCAGTCTCTGAAGGTTTTCCAAACGGAGCCCACCGTGAGAGGTGAAGATTGGGTCTGTATAACAGAACCCTGCAGCTGGATAAGGTAAGGGAGATTCCACAGAATTTTTTAATTCTAGTAGGTTTCTCCTTTAAGTAAATGTATGCTATTCCTATTGTCGCCACTGGAGTCTGCCAAGAGCACATACCTTCACATGCTTGATTGTCTGTCTCAGTGTTCACGCTGCACAGCTCCTCCAGCTGAGCTCCAGGTAGGATGGGATGGGGGGCTCTTCCTGCAGGGATATTCCCCCCAAGATTAGGGGGGCCAGCGGTGGTCTGTGAGGCGGTAGTATACCGCACTATCACCGCCGCCATTACCATATGGCAGACCCCATCTGCCGTCCTCTCTCCTTCCTACTCCACCCCAGCCTCCCCTCCACGCTTGTCCCGGAGGGTCGGCATGTGCGGGAAAGCGCACGGTTTTTGAAAAAAACGGGGGGTGTTCAGAGGAGGGGGGCAGAGCGTCAGCGCGGCGTGCTTAGACGCCCACATCGCCGGCTGCACAGGCTATGAGAAGCACACTTTTCAGGTGCACACAGCTTATGGAGGGACACAGAGCTGACGGTCGCATGTCAGGTGGGACACAGGCATTCTCCTAGGCAGCATTTACTAAGAAACACTTGACTGAGCATTGGTAGCAGTGGCAGTTGCTGGACTACATCGCTCAGCAGTCAGTCTTTCATTTTTGTGATACCTCCACCTTGTTTGCTTTGCACTATGGTTAGAAGAGGTACAAATACCCCAAAAACCAGAGGCTCTAGGGGATCTCCCTCAGGCTCTGAGGACCCCCCTTCTGCAGCACCTTCCCCCCCGAAGGACCTGGGATGGCTGGCCAGGGAGAGCTGTTGGGGTCGAGGGCTGCATCTGCTTCTGGCACTTCAGCCCCTGTATATATTACGCAGGAGGGTTTTTCCTCAACCATTAATAGACTAGAGGAAAGATTAATGGCTTTAGTCGCATCTTCACTCAGTGGAAGAAAACGCACTAGGTCTTCCTCTGTTACCCAGGACCCTCAGGCAGAGGAACTCTGGGGAAAAAGGAGAAGAATCCCTTTCAGAGGATTGGGATGGGACTGATGATTCCTCTTCTGAGGAATCAAGTGGAGAAGGGCTCACTTCAGCTTCTCAGGATGAGAAGGTGTTAGTGCAACTTTTGACTGGATTGGTCCGCTCCACATTCAGGTTACCCGTATCTGAGTCAGTTAAAGAACCCTCCTTTGGTTTGGGTTCACTGAAGCCTCCTCTAACTACACATGCTTTTCTGTTTATGGTTACTGAAAAAGCTTATTTATTCTGAATGGGATCACCCAGATAAACACTTTTTTCTGCCTAAATAAGTTTTGCAACACTTTATTCTATGGGGGAAAAATTTACTAAAATGGGGGGTATACCGGCAGTTGACGCCGCCATTCCTCCGTAAATAAGTCTGGCATGTCTTGTCGACAACGCTCAGATACCTAGGGATCCAATTGATAAGAAATTGGAATTCCTGTTGAAAAGTGTTTTCTTCTTGGCAGGTTCAGTGGCAGAAGGTCCTAATAGCTCGACCTGCAGTGGCAGCAATCAGTCTGTCAATACTTGAGAGACCATGTTTAAACAGGTCCTCAAAGTTTTACCTGAACAGCAAGCCCGGGGGTTTGCCAACCTACCAGCGGCTTTTTGTTTGCTGTTGACGCAATCAGAGATTCTATCATCCAAACCTTTCGCCTTGCGCTTGGGTTGGTACATATGCGTAGAATCTTATGGTTGAAAAATTGCAGCCGAATCGCCATGTAAGAAGCTTCTGGCTGGGTTTCCCCTTCATGGTACAAGGCTGTTTGGAGAGGATTTGGTATACGTCCCTCTTTTAAACAGGCTCTGTCTCCAGTGCCAGGAGCAACGGCCTCCTCCGTTAGGCTCAAGAAATAAATCTGAGTCGACCTAGGGACAAAGGAAGTCCTGTGGGAGGAAGCCTACTAGACAAAACGCTAGAGCCTCTTTATGAAGAAGTACCCCTGCTCGCTCGGGTGGGGGGAAGACGGCTACAGTTCTCAAGGCTCTGGTAGGAGGATTTCCAGGACAGATGGGTGATGTCCACATTAACTCTAGGTTACAAACTAGGGTTCCGAGAATTCCCCTCTCCTCGTTTCCTCAGATCAAATGTTCCCAGAGACCCAGAGAAAAAAGTCTCTCTTCCAGCTTCGGAGCGACTATTGTCACAAAAAGTTATTGTGGTTGTTTCCCACGCAAGAGCAGGGATTGGGGTTTTTATTCAAACCTTTTTCACGATTTCAAAAACTGAATGGAGATGTCAGACCCATTTTAGATCTCAAGGATCTAAACCGATTCCTAAAGATACGATCCTTTCGCATGGAATCGATCCGATCGGTAGTCTCCATCCTACAAGAGGGAGAATTTCTGGCGTCAATAGACATAAAGGACACATACCTGCATGTACCTATTTTCCCTGCTCATCAAAAGTACCTGCATTTCAAAGTAGAAAAACGCCACTTTCAGTTTATAGCTCTGCCTTCGGGCTAGTTACTGCACCTTGGGTGTTTACAAAAATCTTGGCCCCTCCGCTGGCCAGATTAAGGGCCTAGGTATAACGGTAATGGCTTACTTAGATGACCGGCTCTTGATAGACCGCTTGGACCAAAGGTTGGTCACCACAGTCAACTACCTGGAATACCTAAGTTGGCTCCTCAACTCAAAAAAGTCTTCTTTGAAACCAGTGAGAAGACTAGAGTATTTCGGTCTGGTCATAGATACAGCCCAGAACAGGGTATTTTACCCCAGGCAAAGATCAGTACCATAAAAGAACTGATTCAGGTAGTCAGGGCAAAGAAAAGATCCTCCTATTCTATTCGCCTTTGTATGAGGCTACTGGGGAAGATGGTGGCTTCATTTGAAGCAGTTCCCTATGTTCAGTTTCATTCAAGACTGCTGCAAAACAGTATCCTGTCTGCCTGGAACAAGGAGGTTCAGACATTGGATTTCCCGATGCGTCTGTCTCCTACAGTGCGTCAGAGCCTCGGTGGTTGATACCCGAAAATCTGCAAAAGGGAAAACCCTTTTTTTCAGAGGAGATGGTCCAAGACAGAAAGGACCTTACCCATCAACATTCTAGAGATCCGTGCGGTGCATCTAGCCCTAAAGGCCTGGACACTCAGGTTACAGGGTTGCCCTGTCAGGATCCAGTCCAACAATGCCACAGCAGTGGCTTATATCAATCACCAGTCAGGCACCAGGAGTCGTGCAGCCCAAGGAGAAGTAAACCAGATCTTAATCTGGGCAGAAGCATGTGCCGTGCATATCGGCAATCTTCATCCCGGGAATGGAGGACTGGCAGGCGGACTACTTGAGTCGCCGGCAGTTATTCCCAGGGGAATGGTCTTTTCAAGCCGACGTCTTCTTGGCCATATGCCAAAGATGGGGGGTTCCGGATGTAGACCTCATTGCATCCAGGTTCAGCTATAAGATTGATAACTTTGTGTCAAGAACAAGGGATACTCTTGCATGCGGGACAGATGCGTTGGTGACTCCATGGCATCAATTCTCCCTGATTTATACATTTCCTTCTATTCTGCTACTGCCACGACTTCTTCGCAGAATCAGGCAGGAGAAGAAGTCGGTACTTCTGGTAGCCCCAGCCTGGCCCAGAAGAGCTTAGTATGCAGAAATAGTAAAGATGGCAGTGGGTCCCCCGTGGACCCTACGGTCACGTCCAGACCTGCTATCCCAAGGTCCAGTGTTCCATCCTGCCTTACAAACACTAAATTTGAGGGTCTGGCTATTGAAACCCACATTCTGAAGAGTCGTGGGCTTTCAGGTCCTGTGATTTGTATCTTAATGCAAGAAAGCCAGCTTCCAGAATGGTTTATCATAAGAGTCTGGAAAGCTTAGATCTCCTGGTGTGTATCCAGGGCTTGGCATCCCAGAAAATGTCATAAGTAGAATTCTTGACTTTCTACAAATGGAATTAGAAATGAAGCTGGCCTTGAGTACCATCAAGGGCCATGTCTCGGCCTTGTCAGTATTATTTCAATGGCCGATTGCTTTGCTTTCTTTAGTCCGAAGCTTTATACAGGGGGCAACGCATCTCAATCCTCCGGTTAGGGCGCCCCTAAACCCCTGGGAACTTGAATTTGGTTCTGTCAGTTTTACAGAAACAGCCTTTTTCCCTTGGTCTTGTTGACAAAGTTAATTTTTTCTGGTAGCCTCTTCTTCTACTAGAAGAGTATCAGAGCAGCTCTTTCCTGTAAAGAGCCTTGTTTAATCATACACAAGGATAGAGTGGTATTGCACCATCATCCTAGTTTCTACCGAAAGTGGTTTTGGATTTTCATCTAAACCAAGATATTGTTCTACCTTCCTTTTTTTCCAGATCTCTGTTCTACGGAAGAAAGGTCACTACATTCTTTGGATGTAGTAAGAGCAGTCAAGGCCTATCTAGAAACAACTGCTCAAATTTGCAAAACGGATGTTTTGTCTGTACTGCCAGATGGTCCCAATAGAGGACAGGCAGCGTCAAGGTCTACCATTTCAAAATGGATTTGACAAATGATTATTTAAGCTTACGGTTTGGAACAGAAAATTCCACCTTTTCAAATCAAGGCACACTCTACAAGGGCTATTAGTGCTTCTTAGGCGGTGCATCACCGGGCCTCTATGGCTCAAATCTGCAAGGCCGCAACCTGGTCTTCAGTCCAATACATTCACCAGATTTTATCAGGTGGATGTGGGAAGGCATGAGGATATCGCCTTTGGGCGTAGTGTGCTGCAGGCAGCGGTACAAGGTCCTCAGGTCTGATTACACCCTACTTTGTGTGGTCCCCTCCCCTCAAATAGCATTGCTCTGGGACATCCCATCAGTAATTACTGAGGCTCTGTGTCCCGTGATGTACGAGAAAAAAAATAGTATTTTTATAACTACTTACCTGTAAAATCTTTTTCTTTTGAGGTACATTACGGGACACAGAGGTCCCGCCCCTCTTCTAATACACTTTTATATTGCTTTGCTACAAAACTGAGTCATCCCCAGGAAGGGGAGGGGTTATATAGGGGATTGAACTTGCTGTCTAGGGTGTGACCAGTGTCCAATCACCTAGTGATGCCCTATAACCCATCAGTAATTACTGAGGCTCTGTGTCCCGTGATGTACCTCAAAAGAAAAGGATTTTACAGGTAAGCGGTTATAAAAATCCTATTTTTGTTTGGCTACCTCTTGTGCCTGAGCAATGATTACTATGAAAAAGATATACAGAATCATTTCTTTGGTCCCCTCGGCCTCTTCCTCAGGTACAGGGACTTTCTTGCAGTGGGAGGCACACGTGTCTACGTGTTCTTCCCGGCCACTTTGATGTGGCGGCAGTTAGGAGAACCTGGAAAGGACCATCATATCTGGGTTCAAGTGTGTGCTTTCTCACAAACTTCTTCACCAAGAACCAATCGCTGGGAACCAGCCTGTGTGTTCCTGTATCTAACTCCGGATCTGGAATGGAAGAAAACACTTGTAAATGGTTAAGGGTTAATTCTCGAGATAAAGCAGTCACATAATCAGTCAATACGTCAGACTGGAGCTGCAATTGCTGTGGGAAATAACCCAGTCTGGGGGCTGAACCAAACATTATCTCATAGGGTGACAGACCATGGTTTGCCCTTGGAGTGTACCTAACACTGAATAAGGCAATTGGTAGGCTGTCTGGCCAACTAATTCCCGTTTCCTGAAACATTTTTAGCATTCTAGGTTTTGTGCCATTCAATCTCTCCACCTTCCCACTGCTTTGAGGATGGTATGGGGTGTGGAAAGCTAGTGTGACCCCCAAAGCTGCTATTTCCTTGGTCACTGAGGCCGTGAAAGCCGGCCCCTGATCGCTCTCTATGACCTCTGGGACACCATATTTGCACACTATTTCTGTTAAGTCTTTTAGCCGTGGTCTTTGCCGTCATGTTGGTAAGGGGATAGCCTTCTGGCCATGCAGAGAACATGTCAATGACAATCAATGCATATTCATATCAGCCACTCTTTGGCATCTGGATGTGGTCGATCTGTATCCTTTGGAAGGGGTACTGGGCTTTTGTTAGATGCTTCAAAGGTACCTTCTCTGTTCTTCCAGGAATTACACTTGGCACAGATGGTGCATGACTTGCAGAAGTTGTTGGTGAGTGGAGTGATCCCCGGAGCCAAGTAATATTTGTTGATCAGGGCGTTCTTCAAGGTTTTTGACAGATGAGAGGCACCATGGGCCCACTGTACCACTGCAGGAAACATTGATTGTGGCAGACGCGGTCTCTTGTTTAATTCCATGATTCCTTCAACTTCTGTGCCTCCTTTTTTGATCCACACTTCTTTTTCTTATTTGTCTCTGCCTCCTGGTGCTCCTTGAGGTGAGTCATGTTTACAGGAGGGTTTTGTAGAATCATGGTGGTTTGTGCAGTCTCTTCAGGGGTGTCTATTGGGTCATCCAGGATAGGTGCATTCACTCTGCTGACCACTTCTCGTGTCCCATCTGCAGCGGTACCTGCCAGGTGATTGCCTCATGCTTCTTGGGAAACCAGCTTGCCGTGCACATTTACCTTAAGTATAGCCACTTGTGCTGGGAGAAGTAGGGCATCCATTAAGTCCTTGATAGCTGCACTGTGCTTTACAGGTGTTCCTGCTGCTGTCAGGAACCCTCTGGTTTTCCAGATGGTCCCAAAATCGCAGGCCACACCAAGGGCATATCTTGAGTCTGTATAAATGTTGGCTCTTTTTCCTTCTGCCAATTTGCATGCCATAGTTAGGGCCTGCAGTTCTGCTTCCTGGGCAGACATGGAGGAGGGTAATGCTAAAGCTTGAAGAACTGTATCTTCGGTGGTGACTGCATATCCTGTGTGGTACCGTCCAGTGCTGTCTGCATACCTGGAACCATCCACAAAAATGGTCAAGTCTGGATTCTCAAGGGCTGTTTCACTGACTGTCGGTAGGTGTGATGTCTCCATCTTCATCACTCCAAAGCAGTCATGAGCAGTGAGATGAGTCATTCTCCAAAGAGTTGAACGAAGAGAGGGGGAGGGAAATTTGGGACTTTAAATGAGGCGATGAATGTGTAGATTCATCTGCCTCCATCCCTAATACTGTATATAATGAATGGGTTAAGGGTATCACATCGGAGGATGGTGATGTTATAGGGGATGGTGATGTTATCGGGGAGAAGCAAGGCACACTGGAGTCTGAGGTGCCTCTGCGAGGACAGGTGTTTGGGCTGTGTTTGGGCTGTACTTGGTTTAGTATGGCAGTTACGTCATGAGGGGCAAGGAGGATCAAAGGATGACCCAATACGAGGTCAGCAGTCTTGTCCAAAAGGGCTTGGGCTGCAAAGATGGCTCTGAGGCAGGGGGATCCTCCCCTGGCCACTGAGTCCAGCCTACAGGAGTAATACCCAATGGGTCTGAGTCTATTGCCATGGGCCTGAGCCAAACTCCTGTGGCATGGCCTTGACTCTCTGAGACAAACAGTTTGAAAGTCTTTTCATAGTCTGGGAGGCCCAAAGCAGGGGCTGTTGAGAGGATCTCCTTCAGAGTTTCAAAATTGTCCACAGCTTCTGGAGAAAGCAGAAAAGAGTATGATTTCAGGGCATCATAGAGAGGTTGCATCAAGAGGGGAGGCTTCTAGGATCCAAGAACGGCAGTAGGAGATTAAACCTAGAAAGGCGTGAAGGGGATTTTGACCTTGAGGCAAAGGGATGGCCTTGATTGCAGCAACTCTTTCTTCAGTGAGATGTCGGGTGCCTGGGGAAATGCAATGGCCTAGGAAGATTACCTTCTCTCTGCACCACTGGACCTTTTTGCTTTGAGGCCTTGCATCCCTGCTCAGCCAGGTAGTGGAGGAGGCTTTCAGAGAAGATTGAGGCATCACCAAGGGTATCTGCACAAAGCAGGAGGTCATCTACATACTGAAGGAGTACAATGTCTGGGTGTAACTTCATCCAGGTGTCCAAAATGAGGGCCATTGCCTTGGCGAATTGGGAGGGGGAGTTCTGGGCGGCAGAACAGTCCAGGTGTAGCTCCGCCCCTCGTGGGTGAAGGCAAATGGGTACTGGCAACAGGGGTCGAGGGGGACACTAAAGAAAGCGTACGCTAGGTCCATCACTGTAAAGTACTTTGCTGTGGGCGGTATTCCTGCCAGCTAGGTGTGGGGGTTGGCCACGATGGGCGTTTCCAGTACATTTGCTTCATTCACTGCCCTGAGGTCCTGTACCAGTCTATATTTCTCTGGTTCTCCTTTTGCGGTTCGTTTCTTCACTGGAAACAATGGCGTATTACACGGGGATGTGTAAGGTACCAGAGCTCCATTTGACAAAAGGACCTCGACCTGCTTTGAAATGGATGCAGATTGAGCTGGTTTCAAGTGGTATTGTGGTTTTCTGGGTAAGGGGGCTCCAGGTTTCAGTTGCACCATGATTGGTGGCACCTTCAGGTGTCCTATATCCTCAGGCCCTGTAGACCACAGGCATGTGGGGACTCGGTCCAAGACTTCCTTTGGGATTTCAGCCGCACTTTGTGCATCCAGAGATAATAGAAGATAGAAGGGGGATGGAACATAGTGCTGAGGCATCGTTGATTAGCTAGTGGTGAAGTGACCAGAACACCACCATCAGTTTGTAAGGAAATAGAAGCCTGGAGTCTGGACAAGACATCAGCCCCTAACAGATTTAAGGGGCATGTGGACGAGACCACAAATCTTGCTAGCAGGTCAGGAAAATTGCCAACTTGTAGGGGGCGGGTTAAGAGCTTCTTCCTGGGCGTTCCATCAACCCCCACGCATGTTATATCAATGTTTGATAGGAATGAGGTATCAAGTAGCTCTTCTGCCCTGATTACAGACCTGGCTGAACCTGTGCCACATAAAAAAAATGTTGCGACGGCCCTCTATGTGGAGGGTTATTTTTGCAAGAGGGCCTCCTGAGTCTCCAGAGGATACCACTGCAGGGGCAGGTGACACAGGCTTGCCTGATTCCTAGCGGAGAAGGTCCATATGATCCGGAGAAAGGCGGGGCGGTGGGCGAGGTGGGGTGTCAAGTACCTGGTACTGAGCGCTTTCATGTGGACCACGGTTGGGGCTTGGTTGACTGTGGGTGAAGTTTCAAGGGCTTCAGTATTCCCTTTGGAAAATGGCTGGGTCTTCCGCAGTTGTAGCAGACACGTGGAGTTGGTATTGGTGGGCACAGATATGGTGTGTCAGAGGCCATCGTGAGAGGAGCTACCTTCTTACTGCTCTGTGCAGATCCTAGGCCTTTTGCTACTAATAACGTCTCAAGATCCATTACTCTATTCACTGGGCGTGATAGGGTCAAACCCTTTCGAATTGATTCTTTAAGACCTGAGACAAATGCGGCAGCTAACATGTGTCTATGTACTTTGGTCAGTGTCCTAAAACCCAAATCAGTAAACATTTGTGCTATTCTATTGTGATATTTCTCAACAGATTCGCCTTTTTCTTGTGTGACCTCTTGTTTACTTTTCGCTTGGTCTGCCAAGCGCTCTTGAGCCCACTTTTTTTAATTGATTCACAAAGTCACATCCTGAATTATAAGTATCGTCACAGTAGTACTCGTCGAAAAATGTTTCCATCTCCTGCCTTTATCTCACACAGACTCACCAAATCCTGCCACGCAGCCGCGTATGTCTTTTGGATTTGTGTGATTCTTCTGTAGAATGGCATAGGCTGTTTTTCGGGGTCTGGTAGGCTTGCAACAAGAGATGCAGCCTGAGAGGAGGTAAAATTTACGTACATCAGGGGAGACTCTTGTGCCGTAGGCATTTCTCTCTCTCGGTGGTGAAATGAAGGGGCCGTATTGGGGCCATTGTTTTTGGTGGTGTAAGGGTCCAGGGAGGTCCATTTAAGGAGGCTTTTAGGGAGAGCACTGGGGGGTGGCTGCTGGATTTATGTATTGGGTTGCGAGGGGCGTAAGAGGGACTGTAAATGTGTGTCACTATCAAATAGGTGGTCAAGGAGTGGGTTGTTGGACGGTGGCAGGAAGGAATCCATTGCCCCTCCAGCTGATGAGTCATACAGGGGAATGTATCCAATGCGGGGTGTGCCTTGAAATGTAACATTCTGTCGTTTTGAGATTGTACCTGTTCCGGCATGTCTGTTGGCTTGGTGCATCCTGGCAGGGCCGGTGTGACTCTGGTCGGGACTTTGAGAGGAGGGACCGGGCTGGGGCTGAGGTTGGGTCCCTTGGTCCATTAGCATTAGGTCAGGCTGAGTCCCTAATCCCGGGTCTGTTGGAGCAGGAGGACCAAGGGGGGGACCTCTTGAAGCTTGAGTGCCTGGGTTTCCCCCTGGGAGCTGTCCGAGTCTTCCCCAAAATGTACACTTGTCATTAATGGGGTAGGTTGGGCTTTGTAATATGATCCCTAGGACTGGTCTATCACTGAATACATATGGGTAGGTTCTGGTGTGGGCGGGGGTGCAGGTGGTACAGATTGGCGTATGTGGCGGCAACCACCCGAGCCGTACAAAGACAAGTGTCCCTTGTCTACTGTTAAGCATGGCGGGGGAGGTGTCACTTATAACAGAGGGGCGGTAGGGGGAGGTGTCACTTGGAACAGAGGGTCGGTAGACAAAGGGCAGTGTCTACTTCCTGGGGACCAGGCACCATTATAGGGCGGTGGCTGACTACTTGGCTTCCTCTTTTCTCTTTTTTTATACACATGTGCAATACAATTCTTGCTCTGTCCACCCCTCCTCATGAATAGCTTTTGCAACTTTAAATCAAGAATCTGCTGCTCGTAGCAGCCCGTGACCTGACAACAGACCTTTTTTTCCATTTCAAAACAGTATGCCATTCATCTACCTGTAACCTTTCGCTCAAATGCATATCAACCCCACACACTTTCTCCAACTTCTTTCCCTTTTTGACAGCACCCTCTCCTTCCCACTCTAATACCAAGTCACAGGCCAAACTGCCCTCTTTGGGCCTCAATAACTTTTGCCCCATCGTTTCATTAGCTATTGAAGAGTTTGTGTCCGGGCTCAGGGTTTCAGACGAGGCTGTCCTGGACTCAGGGGTCCGACAATCCCTCTATTCTTCACCTGGTACCAGTTCAGACCATATCACAGTCTCAAGTTAACGAGGACAAGACAAAGAGAGAAAGTTAGAGGAGCCGAGTAATATGTGACCACTTATTACTCTCAACAAGACATTTAACAAACAGATAAGGAGTACAGCAGTTAATATTCAATAATGCACCACTTAAAGCGGAGTTCCACCCTAAAGTGGAACTTCCGCTCATCGGATTCCTCCCCCCCTCCGGTGTCACAATTGGCACCTTTCAGGGGGGAGGGGGGTGCAGATACCTGTATAATACAGGTATCTGCACCCACTTCCGGGTACAGCTAGCCGCAGCTAGCCGCAGACTCCCCGCCCACCCCCGTTGTGTTGTGGGAAATACACAGTTCCCACAACACAACGGGGACCAGTGAAGACGCGCAGCGCGACTCGCGCATGCGCAGTAGGGAACCGGGCAGTGAAGCGGCAACGCTTCGCTTCCTGATTCCCTCAGTGTGAATGGCGGCGGCAGCACCTGAGGATCGAGGGACGGCTCGGTCTCGGGTGCCGACATCGCTGGACCCCGGGACAGGTAAGTGTCCTTATTTTAAAAGTCAGCAGCTGCAGTATTTGCAGCTGCTGACATCTAATTTTTTTTTTTTTTGGTGAAACACCACTTTAAACTTTCATTTACAAGTCCCAGCTCAAAGCTTTTACATGTCCCAGTTCAAAGCCCAAATTTCTCACTCTGTCGTTTTCTACCTCTTCAAGGCCTTCTGGTTGTTGAGGCTGTAAGGGGCACCTTTCGGCTGCGTGCCCTGTTATTCTAGCTTGAGCCTCTATTTCCAGTGATTTGCGTGAGCAAATTTGACTGGATAATGTACATTTGAGAAAAGAAGAGAGACACATACTGAGAAGATATAAAGTGCTGCACACCCCGATTAATGTCAAAAAGAAAAAGAAGATATCCCCCGTGGGGTTTTAAAGCAGCAAAAAATTACGAAAATAGGTTGTAACTTGAAAAAGTTTTTTTATTAATGGAACGTAACCATAATGGTTAAAATAGGAGCTGTGCTACAGGAGATAACACAAATGAAGCTGGCACAAGTATTATACAATAATCAAGCGCTAAATAGGGTGATAATCCTGATGCGTTTCGACCCCGTTGGGTCATCTTCAGAGGATTGAGGCGCTGTGACAAAATTTGCATATTAGAGTTCATGGATATGACCATAAAAATATAATATAATATATATATGTTTAACAGTATAATTACCAATCACATTGTGTTTGAGCAGTTTCTCCTGAGCTTATGGTTCTCCGACGTCTCCCCCACCGGGTCCCGACAAGAGTCCCCGGCCGTCCACCACGTCAACAGGGGAAAAGGGGGGGTTTAATCGTCCATGCGTGTCTTACAAGGAGTCACACCAAGTGGATATTTCCCAAAACTGGGGAGGAGTGTGGGGGCAAGCGAGCGAGACCTGCAGCCAAAACATCAAACAACAGACAACTGTACCATCAGTGCGTTCGGTTTAGCACGGATAGAGATATATGTATCATGTGTCATTTTATGAAAAAAAGAGAGATAACTCTGTAATTTATTTAATTAAATATTTGTTGGATGTTGTCTGTGCTTATTAGGGTCAGCGATGTAAGAATATTCCCATAGTGGTAATGGTAACAAAAGGGGGGGAGGGGAAGGGGTTAACAAGGGTAAGTAGGACTGCATATAGATATCAGTATATCAGAGTATGTAATGTAATAGGTAAATAGTGGTGTCTATGTGTTGGCCGTGAAACAAGTGACAAAGTAGGGTGAGAATATAGGAATGTAAAGAAAAAGACAAGTGTGGGGAGAACATGTGAGGAAAGAAGGGGACGGGCAGACTAGTGGGGAAAAAAAAAAAAAACCAGGGGAAAGGAGGGGATGGGAAAGAAAGAACGGGAAGGAGGGGGGGATGGTTAAGGGGAGAATGGGAAAAAAAAAAAAAAAAGGATCAGGGAGTGAAGGAAGACTCACAATGAGACTGCTTAGTTCAGAGTCAAATTACTTTTCTGTTTTAATTTCCTCTTTTCCAGACTTTTATAGATTTTCATTTAAAGATTAGGATATGTCACTAAGACTAGCTTATGCAAACCACAAAGCAACCACAAATATAAAAATACATATAGTGACAGAATATTGGCTTTAGCTGGGTGTCCATGTGAGGAAGTAGCTTTTGTTCTTGCAGCGGCGTTCTTCTTCTGAAATGTTGGTGTTAACTTTGAGTGTATTCTTAGAAGAGGTGCGATTCTTCTGTTAACTGTCCTGTTAACTCTTCAGTTCCACAACAGCAATGGAGGGTTAAGCTAAGCTTTGCAAAATATCTGAATATGTTTTAAGGTTGATATATGTTAGATATATAAAGCATATAATCATATGTACATTGGAATAGACGTTTCATGATCCCCTTAATCACATCCATTAAACTTGCAACATGGGGCTATGCATTATCATGCTGAAACATGAGGTGATGGTCGAGGGTGAACGGCACAACAATGGGCCTCGGGATCTCGTCACGGTATCTCTGTGCATTCAAAATGCCATCAGTAAAAATGCACCTGTGTGCGCTGTCCATAGCATACGCCTGCCCATACCATAACCCCACCGCCATCATGGGCCACTCGATCCACAGCGTCAACATCAGCAAACCACTCACCCACACAACGAATATACGCTGTCTGCCATCTGCCCTGTACAGTGAAAACCTGGATTCATCCCTGAAGAGAACACCTCTCCAAATTGCCAGACGCCATTGAATGTGAGCCTTTGCCCACTCAAGTTGGTTACGACAAACTGCAGTCAGGTCGAGACCCTGATGAGGACGACAAGCATGCAGAAATTCTTTGGTTATGCAAACCGATTGTTGCAGCAGCTGTCCAGGTGGCTGGTCTCAGACTATCTTGGAGGTGAAGATTGTGGTTACACGTGGTCTGCGGTTCTGAGGCCCATTGGATTTACTGCCAAATGCTCTAAAACTCCTTTGGAAGACTGCTTATGGTAGAAAAATTAACATTGAATTCAAGGGCAACAGCTCTGGTGGACATTCCTGCAGTCAGCATGCCAATTGCACGCAACCTCAAATCTTGTGGCATTGTGCTGTGTGATAAAACGGCACATATTAGAGAGGCCTTTTATTGTGGCCAGCCTAAGGCACACTTGTGCAATAATCACGCTGTCTAATCCGGCATCTGAATATGCCACACCTGTGAGGTGGGTGGATTATCTCGGCAAAGGAGAAGTGCTCACCAACACATTTAGGTTCAATATATATATTATTGTTTTTTACATTGTAAACAGAAAAGTACAAGAACTAGATCAGGACCCAAACAGAGGGTGTACCGATCCAAAAAATGAAACGTGCAGACATTTACATAGTACATTCTTTACATGCATAAATATGACTGGAAAAGGTGTCAGTGACAAGAAGGTTCTGATACAATGCTGACTTTTGTAGGTCTGCCTATACCTCTAGCTTGGAAGCCCCAATGGGATCCTGCTGCTCCGGAAGCCGAGGGGGCAGAAATATCCATATGTAACCTCAGAACCAGGGTTATTAGTAATTTCGAGTGTCTTGGCTGCCTAGATTGCATATACCAGCAGTCAAGAGTGTATATTAGCACGTGGAATGATTATCAAAAAAGTAGGGATAGGAAAGATAAAAGAACAGAAAAAGGATGATAAAGAGGGGGAGCCCCGAGAAGGGGAGTAAGGAGGGGGGGGGGGGGGGTTGAGGCAGCGGGCCTCACATCTCTGCAGATGCAGTACTCACAGAAAGGTTAGAAGGGGAGTAAGGAGATCCCCATCTCTTAAGAGGTATTTACTGGTGAAAGTCTGTTTTTCAATTTGTCTGAAGTAGAGTAATGCCTCCAGATACTCCAGATGAACGAAAACTTTGCTTCTTTTTCTATGGATTTAGCCTGCATTTCCTCCATGAGCATGATGTCATTTATCTCAGCCACCCATTCAATGAGGGATGGAGGAGAGGTAGTTTTCCAGTGTCTGGGAATTAATTGTCTCGCCGCACTTAGAAAAAATTTGATAAGGCTGTTTTTGGGATTTAAGGGTCCAGGGAAGTATGGAAAGAAGTGCCATGACAGGGGAGGGCGTGAGAGATTTGTCATATATTTCATTATAAATTTGAAAAATTTGCGTCCAGAAAGGCCGGATCACATCACAATCCCACCAGATGTGCTTATACGTACCCGTTGTGGAGTTACATCTCCAGGTATCGGTTGCCGATGGGAACATATTCCTGAGAATAGTTGGGACCCGATACCACCTTGATAGTAATCTATAATTTTTTTCTTGAGTGTAACTCGAGATGGACGATTTATGGGTAAAAAGAAAAGCCTTACCCCATTCCGCCTCTGTTACGTCCTTCCCGAGCTCCTCCGACCATGCAGTGGCGTATTTAGGAAGGTTGTTATAAGTGTGGTCTAGTGACATCTTATATATCAGTGATAGGGTATGTCGTGGTGTCTCAGTGTATGTAGTTAGTTGTTCGAACCCAGTCAGAGGTCTGTGTATTCGATTGGAGTCGTGAAGTTTCTTGGAATAGGAGGTTAAATGTAAACCCTAGAGGCAGCGGCGCTGTGAAGAGTCACAAAGGTACCGTTTTTCAGCATCTACATATTGTGCTGTGGGCCAGGGATCTCTAGTATAACTTTCCAAGCTGTGTGCAAGTCTACCTTCTGGGAGGGCTGGATTATCGAATAGGGGAGTGAGGGGACTTGGTTCAGTAGACAGTGAGTATGTCTCCCTTTTTCGGTACCATACCCCCAAGGCATCTCTGGTGAGGGGGGATAACATTGGAGTGGATTTATGAGTTTTATCGAATCCCCAGAGAAGTGCCCTGAGGTTGTCCGAGGACATATCCTGTTCTACCAAGGTTGATGCTTTGGTCAGAGGGCGAGGGAACCACTCCAGAACTCGAGAGATTACTGCTGAATTATGGTATAGGCCAACCCCTCCTTTATAAGTGGGGGCGCATAGAAGCTTATGTTTCCATCTGGGGCGGCGCCCTTTCCATAAAAAGCGAATTGCCATGGTGCGGAGGGCACAAAAGAAGGCAGATGGAAGAGCAATCGGAAGAGCTTTAAATAAAGTAATTTTGGAAGTATGTCCATTTTCAATGTGCTCATACGTCCAAACCATGACACCGGTAGGTCCTTGCGTTCCTCAGAGAGGCGTCGCAGCTTAGTTAGGAGAGGGCTAAAGTTTAGGGCGTAAATTTCTGATATACATCTAGGAATAGCTGTACCTAGATATGAGGTGGAACGCGTCTGCAATTGGAATGGGAAGTTGGCTTTGAGAGATGGCAGGGTATTTTGTGTTAATGAAAGGTTCAGGGCTTCTGTTTTGGAAACGTTTAACTTGTAGTTGCTAAAGTGGCTGAACCTATTAATTTCGGCGAGTATTGAAGGGATGCTAATATGGGGTTGGGTCACATAGAGAAGTAAATAATCTGCGTATAAGGAAAGTTTACATTGGGAAGAGGGTGTCTGAATGCCGTGTATATTTGGATTCAACCGGATGGCTTGGGCTAAGTGTTCAATCACTAAGGCAAACAGTAAAGGGGAAAGCGGACAGCCTTGCCTCGTGCCGTTGGCGATTGAAAATTTCTCTGATTGTGTACCATTCGTCAAAATAGTGGCCGTCGGTTTCGAGTAAAGAGACATGATGCGTGCTAACATTCTAGGGCCTAATCCTATCTGGGAGAGGGTGGATTGAAGAAAGGACCAGCTTACCCTATCAAAAGCTTTCTCTGCATCGCAGGAAAGAAGACAAGTTGGAGTGTGGGTACGTTGCGCATATGCTATTAGGTGTATGGTTTTGGTGGTGTTGTCCCTAGCTTCGCGACCAGGGACAATGGTCTCTGTGTATAATGTTGGGTAGGAATGGTGATATTCGATTGGCAAGAATCTTGGCAAAGAGCTTAAAGTCAATGCTTAATAGGGATATTGGTCTATAATTAGGGCATGAAGCGGGGTCTTTGCCTGGTTTCGGAATAACTACAATTTGGGCTTGGAGGAGGGTTGCAGAGGGGGTTATAGTCCCATCTATCGCTGAAAATGCCTTCGCTAGGAGAGGTGATAATTAATAGTGGGAATGTTTTATAAAAACGTGAGGAAAACCCATCCGGACCAGGGCTTTTGCCAGATTTGAGATTTTTTTATGGCCTGTATAAAGTCTGTGTCAGAAAGGGCAGATTTCAGTTCTTCCGAATCGGAAGAAGAGATGGTGGGGAGGGCAGTTTCTTGGATGTACGAGGGGAGGTCTTGCGGAGGGGTACCTCCGTGGGGTTTAAAAGTTGGCGTCTGTGGGGGGAGATTATATAGAGAAGCGTAGTATTGGCAGAATTCCTCCGCTATTGCTGAGTTATTCATTAATTTCCCTTTAGTGGCTGAATTAGTGCCGGTTCACACTAGACGCGGCACGACTTGCAGGTCGCCTCACCGAGGCGACCTGCACACGACTGCGGGGCGACTTGCAAGACGACTTCTGTATAGAAGTCTATGCAAGTCGCTCCCAAAGTAGTACAGGAACCTTTCTTCTAAGTCGGAGCGACTTGCGTCGCTCCTATTAGAACGGTTCCATTGTATATAACGGGAGGCGACTTGTCAGGCGGCTAGGTCGCCTGACAAGTCGCCCCAGTGTGAACCGGCTCTTAATAAAAGGGATAGGTTTCCTGAGTTGACGGGGGTGCAATGTGTTTGCTAAGTGCCTACCGCATTTATTAGCTTGAGAGTAGTGAACAAAACGTCCCTTATTCTTTGCTACCAAGGAACGTTCTGCAAAAATTTGCATGAGGTCTTTCCTGGCATTAGTCAGGTCTAATTGTGTCACCGTGTCAGGGTTCCGTCTATGTGAGTCTTCCAATGCAGTAATGGAGGCGAGGATGCGTGCAATGTCTACCGTACGCTCTCGTTTTAGTCTGGAGCCATGTTGGATAAATTTGCCCCTGAGGACACATTTAAGCGCTTCCCATTTTATAAGTGGGTTAGTATCATCGTGTGCATGATCTGTAACAAAGTGTATAATGGTCTGTATGATGTCCTGCACACACTGAGTCAAATAACAGGTTATCATTAAGTCTCCAGGAGGTTCTAGTTTTACCTGACAGGATCCTCCCTAAGCTCAAGTGGATGGGGGCGTGGTCAGAAGAAAGGGTAAGGCCTATAGAAGTGTCCGGTTTATAATCCAGTAAGGTTTGGGAAATGAAAATGTAGTCCAATCTACTGTAAGAGGAAAGTGCAGGGGAGTAGTATGTGTAGTCTTTGGTAGAGGGGTGAAGAACTCTCCACACATCCGCCAAGGAAAGCTCAGCGAGAATTGTTCGGATTTTGGTCAGAGAAGCTGGGGAAATAGAGGACTTACCAGTTGAGGCATCAAGACGGGGTATCAAGGCGGTGTTGAGGTCTCCTCCCAGGATCATGTTGATCGTGCTGAAGCGTTTTAAACGAGATGTAACCGAAGAGAGAAATTGTAGTTGGTCCTGATTGGGAGAATATATGTTAATGACCGTGTATATCACATTCAAGTATGACAGTTTGAGAAAAACCTATCTCCCTTGTGGGTCTATGTAGGAATCTAGCACATCTGGTGTGAATTTGGCATGGAATGCAATAGAAACCCCTCTGGACTTAGCTGTTGGATTAGTACTGTGGAACCAGATGGGGTATTGCTTATGTAGGAAATGCGGGATTGTGTCTGACCTAAAGTGGGTCTCTTGGAGGAGGAGAATTTGCGTACGTAGTTTATGGAAATGGTACAAAATTTGCCCTTTCTTCTCTGGGGTATTGAGGCCCCTACAATTTAAAGAGGAGACTTTCAAGGAGGGTTGCGTTGCCATGAGAGGGGAAATGTAAGTGGAGTGTTAGCTTGGATAAGAGTGAGGCCCGCTGCCCCAGAACAGGGGAGAGGGGGAAGGAGAAAGAGGTGGAGATATCGCCATCCAGTGGTGAACATAGGAAAAAAAAGGGGGGTAGAGAAGGTGAAGGTGAGATGAGAAAAAGAAAAAAAGAAATACGGAGAGTAAGGCCAGTAGGGCCTAACTATAGTGTTGTAACCAACAAGTCAGCAAAACCCGCTAGGGGTGCTGAAAAAAAACCTAAGAGGGGGTACTCGTCAGCGCACGGAGGAGCCCACACACACCGGGCAACAATAACTAACTTATTTTTTTTAATTAACTTGGTAGCTCAGGATCCCCCACTGCAGCTCATATTTTATGTATCTATCCTCTTATGGGCCACCCCAGGGGGGGACCCCGGGGAAGCCCCGTGCATGATGACAGCAGTGAGGGTCTGTTGCTTAACTGCAGACAGGTCAAGTATAACAAATTATTAACAAGAGGGGAGCGGGGGGGGGGGGTAAGTAGGTATCGACAGGTGCAACCATTATTCAGAAAATTATCACATTACCATAATGCAAAGTAAAATGATATAACGTCTGTCAGTGCAAAAATCACATAGCTATTCAAAGTCCCAACATAACTAGGAACCGGGACGACATCACGGGTTGGAGCCCTTGTGAAGAAAAAGAGCGGTTAGTCAAAAGGTAGGGGGAAGGGGTTCAGCTGGCAGTCGACTTGGAAGCTTCTGGTTTTGAACGTTTGTTCTTCTTGGATTGTTTCTGCCAGCCAGTATTGGTCTGAAATCCAGGGGTTTCCGCATGAAGTGGCCAGTCTGGTAATGGGATCTGTGGTAGCTCGAATGTTCCTAGGAACTTTGGTAAATCCCCCAATGTGGGGAATGTTGCTGATTTCCCTTCATGAGATGCAGACAGGTTAAAGGGGAAACCCCAGCGATATTTGATGTGTTTTGCCTGTAGAGCTCCAGTAAGGGATTTCAGAGCCCGGTGCATGTCCAGGGTCAGCTTAGATATATCTGGGAGCATATTAATCGTTGTATTTGCAGGGTGTGCTCATGCAGAATGGATTCATGGGTTTGCAGAGTGGAGACAGTCTCCTCTACACTGTGCTCCACTTCTTCCAGCCTGTTAGTGACATCTCTGCGCAGCTCTGCTACTTCCTGCTTGTATCAGCACTCCATTCTTTGCACACAGGCCTCAAAGTCATGTTTGTTTGGGAGGGCCTTGATGTAAGCCTCCATGTCCCAGCTATTAAATGATCTGTGGGAGTCTGGGGAGTGACAAGCCGATCGGACTGACTCGTTCTGAGTCTGCAGGGGATCTGGCACGCTGTCTGTTTCTGGTGTGAGGTGTGGAGCGCTGTGAAGCAGCTCTCTGTGAGCCTGTATGTGAGCCTGAGGAGCGGGTCGGTGCCATCTTGGATAAGGGGGAGGGGGGCGCGGTGTTTAGACCCCAATCGGGTGAAAAATCTGTCTATATCCCCCTCTTTTTGTGGATCAGAGGTATGCTGGGTGTCTCCCCCACCTCTTCTCCCATTTACCGACCTGACGTCTGAAGTTGTGAAGCGGTGTGAGCCTTGGAACGTCCGGTGTGTGCGGGAGCTCCAGCAGGGCATGTGTGCTCACTCCATGCGCTAGGCCACGCCCCCTCACCAACAAACAATTTAGACAGATTTGTGAACAATATTTGAGAGAAATAGGCCTTTTGTGTACATAGAAAAAGTAATAGATCTTTATGTTCAGCTCATGACAAATAGGGGAAAACACAAAAGTGTTGCGTTTTTTATAATTTTGCTCAGTGTAATTAGAAAATTTCACTTGCTTTTAACTTGATTTGATTGTAGCCGTATTAGTGCAATTGTGACAGAGAAAATTGAGTACTGTCCGTGATACTTTTTTTATTTGCACTAACTACAATTTTTTTCAGGACAAGCTTTTGGGGTATGTCTCCTTCTTCAAGGTCCAAGCAGTACTGATTCACAAATTTTTAAGCAGAATGTTAAAGAAGAAAAAAAAAAGAGAAAAACAAACACATACAAATCAATGGTAATAAATATAGCAGCAGAGTTGGTGAGATAAGACAGTTTTACGACCCCTCTGTGACTAGTATCCCCCCCTGCATTCTATAGCTCTCCCTCTGTCTTATCTCACTAACTCTGCTGCTATATTTATTACCATTGATTTGTATGTGTTTGTTTTTCTCTCTCTTTTTTTTTTTTTTTTCTTTTTACTTCTTTAACCACTTGACGACCGCCTCACGCCGATGTACGTCGGCAAAGTGGCACGGACAGGCAAAATCACGTACAGGGTACGTGATTTGCCTTCCGCGGGTGGGGGGTCCGATCGGACCCCCCCCCGGTGCCCGAGGCGGTCGTCCTATGTCCAGCGGCGATCGGTGATGAGGGGGAGACCATCCGTTCGTGGCCCCCCCCTCGCGATCGCCGCCGGCCAATGAAAACGCTCCTTTGCTGCTGTATGCTAAACAGCAGCAAAGGAAGTGATGTCATCTCCCCTCGGGTCGGTATTTTCCGTTCCGGCCCGAGGAGAGACGACAAGTATGTGAGTGCACAACACTACACACACACAGTAGAACATGCCAGGCACACAAATCACCCCGATCCCCCCCCCGATCGCCCCCCGATCCCCCCCCAATCACCCCCCCCCCCCCTGTCACAAACTGACACCAGCAGTTTTTTTTTTTTTTTTTTTTTTTTTTTCCTGATAACTGCTAGCTGTCAGTTTGTGACAGTTACTGTGTTAGCACAGTTACTGTTACCCCCCTTTAGGTCTAGGGTACCCCCCTAACCCCCCCTAATAAAGTTTTAACCCCTTGATCACCCCCTGTCACCAGTGTCGCTAAGCGATCATTTTTCTGATCGCTGTATTAGTGTCGCTGGTGACGCTAGTTAGTGAGGTAAATATTTAGGTTCGCCGTCAGCGTTTTATAGCGTCAGGGACCCCCATATACTACCTAATAAATGTTTTAACCCCTTGATTGCCCCCTAGTTAACCCTTTCACCACTGATCACCGTATAACCGTTACGGTTGACGCTGGTTAGTTCGTTTATTTTTTATAGTGTCAGGGCACCCGCCGTTTATTACCGAATAAAGGTTTAGCCCCCCGATCGCCCGGCGGTGATATGCGTCGCCCCAGGCAGCGTCAGATTAGCGCCAGTACCGCGAACACCCACGCACGCAGCATATGCCTCCCTTAGTGGTATAGTATCTGATCGGATCAATATCTGATCCGATCAGATCTATACTAGCGTCCCCAGCAGTTTAGGGTTCCCAAAAACGCAGTGTTAGCGGGATCAGCCCAGATACCTGCTAGCACCTGCGTTTTGTGCCTCCGCCCGGCCCAGCCCACCCAAGTGCAGTATCGATCGATCACTGTCACTTACAAGGCACTAAACGCATAACTGCAGCGTTCGCAGAGTCAGGCCTGATCCCTGCGATTGCTAACAGTTTTTTTGGTAGCATTTTGGTGAACTGGCAAGCACCAGCCCCAGGCGTCAGGTTAGCGCCAGTACCGCTAACACCCACGCACGCACCATACGCCTCCCTTAGTGGTATAGTATCTGTACGGATCAATATCTGATCCGATCATATCTATACTAGCGTCACCAGCAGTTTAGGGTTCCCAAAAACGCAGTGTTAGCGGAATCAGCCCAGATACCTGCTAGCACCTGCGTTTTGCCCCTCCGCCCGGCCCACCCAAGTGCAGTATCGATCGATCACTGTCACTTACAAAACACTAAACGCATAACTGCAGCGTTCACAGAGTCAGGCCTGATCCCTGCGATCGCTAACAGTTTTTTTTGTAGCATTTTGGTGAACTGGCAAGCACCAGCCCCAGGCAGCGTCAGATTAGCGCCAGTACCGCTAACACCCACGCACGCACCATACACCTCCCTTAGTGGTATAGTATCTGAACGGATCAATATCTGATCCGATCAGATCTATACTAGCGTCACCAGCAGTTTAGGGTTCCCAAAAATGCAGTGTTAGCGGGATCAGCCCAGATACCTGCTAGCACCTGCGTTTTGCCCCTCCGCCCGGCCCGGCCCAGCCCACCCAAGTGCAGTATCAATCGATCACTGTCACTTACAAGGCACTAAACGCATAACTGCAGCGTTCGCAGAGTCAGGCCTGATCCCTGCGATCGCTAACAGTTTTTTGGTAGCGTTTTGGTGAACTGGCAAGCGCCAGCGGCCTAGTACACCCCGGTCGTAGTCAAACCAGCACTGCAGTAACACGTGGTGACGTGGCGAGTCCCATAAGTGCAGTTCAAGCTGGTGAGGTGGCAAGCACAAGTAGTGTCCCGCTGCCACCAAAAAGACAAACACAGGCCCGTCGTGCCCATAATGCCCTTCCTGCTGCATTCGCCAATCCTAATTGGGAACCCACCGCTTCTGCAGCGCCCGTACTTCCCCCATTCACATCCCCAACCAAATGCAGTCGGCTGCATGAGAGGCATTTTTATGTCCTCCCGAGTACCCCTACCCAGCGAACCCCCCAAAAAAGATGTCGTGTCTGCAGCAAGCGCGGATATAGGCGTGACACCCGCTATTATTGTCCCTCCTGTCCTGACAATCCTGGTCTTTGCATTGGTGAATGTTTTGAACGCTACCATTCACTAGTTGAGTATTAGCGTAGGGTACAGCATTGCACAGACTAGGCACACTTTCACAGGGTCTCCCAAGATGCCATCGCATTTTGAGAGACCCGAACCTGGAACCGGTTACCGTTATAAAAGTTAGTTACAAAAAAAGTGTAAAAAAAAAAAAAAAATATGAAATAAAAAAAATAGTTGTTGTTTTATTGTTCTCTCTCTCTCTATTCTCTCTCTCTATTGTTCTGCTCTTTTTTACTGTATTCTATTCTGCAATGTTTTATTGTTATTGTTATTGTTATTGATTGTTATTGTTATTGTTATTGTTATTGATTGTTATTGTTATTGTTATTGTTATTATGTTTTATCATGTTTGTTTTTCAGGTGTGTAATTATTTACACTTTACTGTGCTTTATTGTTAACCATTGTTAACCATTTTTTTGTCTTCAGGTACGCCATTCACGACTTTGAGTGGTTATACCAGAATGATGCCTGCAGGTTTAGGTGTCATCTTGGTATCATTCTTTTCAGCCAGCGGTCGGCTTTCATGTAAAAGCAATCCTAGTGGCTAATTAGCCTCTAGACTGCTTTTACAAGCCGTGGGAGGGAATGCCCCCCCCCCCCCCACCGTCTTCCGTGTTTTTCTCTGGATCTCCTGTCTCAACAGGGAACCTGAGAATGCAGCCGGTGATTCAGCCAGCTGACCATAGAGCTGATCAGAGACCAGAGTGGCTCCAAACATCTCTATGGCCTAAGAAACCGGAAGCTACGAGTATTTCATGACTTAGATTTCGCCGGATGTAAATAGCGCCATTGGGAAATTGGGGAAGCATTTTATCACACCGATCTTGGTGTGGTCAGATGCTTTGAGGGCAGAGGAGAGATCTAGGGTCTAATAGACCACAATTTTTTCAAAAAAGAGTACCTGTCACTACCTATTGCTATCATAGGGGATATTTACATTCCCCGAGATAACAATAAAAATGATTAAAAAAAAAAATATGAAAGGAACAGTTTAAAAGTAAGATTAAAAAAGCAAAAAAATAATAAAGAAAAAAAAACAAAAAAAAAAAAACACCCCTGTCGCCCCCTGCTCTCGCGCTAAGGCGAACGCAAGCGGCGGTCTGTCGTCAAACGTAAACAGCAATTGCACCATGCATGTGAGGTATCACCGCGAAGGCCAGATCGAGTGCAGTAATTTTTCCAGTAGACCTCCTCTGTAAATCTAAAGTGGTAACCTGTAAAGGCTTTTGAAGGCTTTTAAACATGTATTTATTTTGTTGCCACTGCACGTTTGTGCGCAATTTTAAAGCATGTCATGTTTGGTATCCATGTACTCGGCCTAAGATCATCTTTTTTATTTCATCAAACATTTGGGCAATATAGCGTGTTTTAGTGCATTAAAATTAAAAAAAGTGTGTTTTTTCCCCAAAAAATGCGTTTGAAAAATCGCTGCGCAATTACTGTGTGAAAAAAAAAAATGAAACACCCACCATTTTAATCTGTAGGGCATTTGCTTTAAAAAAATATATAATGTTTGGGGGTTCAAAGTAATTTTTTTGCAAAAAAAAAAAAACTTTTTCATGTAAACAATAAGTGTCAGAAAGGGCTTTGTCTTCAAGTGGTTAGAAGAGTGGGTGATGTGTGACATAAGCTTCTAAATGTTGTGCATAAAATGCCAGGACAGTTCAAAACCCCCCCAAATGACCCCATTTTGGAAAGTAGACACCCCAAGCTATTTGCTGAGAGGCATGTCGAGTCCATGGAATATTTTATATTGCGACACAAGTTGCGGGAAAGAGACAAATTTTTTTTTTTTTTTTTTTTTTTTTGCACAAAGTTGTCACTAAATGATATATTGCTCAAACATGCCATGGAAATATGTGAAATTACACCCCAAAATACATTCTGCTGCTTCTCCTGAGTACGGGGATACCACATGTGTGAGACTTTTTGGGAGCCTAGCCGCGTACGGGACCCCGAAAACCAAGCACCGCCTTCAGGCTTTCTAAGGGCGTGAATTTTTGATTTCACTCTTCACTGCCTATCACAGTTTCGGAGGCCATGGAATGCCCAGGTGGCACAAAACCCCCCCAAATGACCCCATTTTGGAAAGTAGACACCCCAAGCTATTTGCTGAGAGGTATAGTGAGTATTTTGCAGACCTCACTTTTTGTCACAAAGTTTTGAAAATTGAAAAAAGAAAAAAAAAAATTTTTTTTCTTGTCTTTCTTCATTTTCAAAAACAAATGAGAGCTGCAAAATACTCACCATGCCTCTCAGCAAATAGCTTGGGGTGTCTACTTTCCAAAATGGGGTCATTTGGGGGGGTTTTGTGCCACCTGGGCATTCCATGGCCTCCGAAACTGTGATAGGCAGTAAAGAGTGAAATCAAAAATTTTCACCCTTAGAAATCCTGAAGGCAGTGATTGGTTTTCGGGGTCCCGTACGCAGCTAGGCTCCCAAAAAGTCCCACACATGTGGTATCCCCATACTCAGGAGAAGCAGCTAAATGTATTTTGGGGTGCAATTCCACATATGCCCATGGCCTGTGTGAGCAATATATCATTTAGTGACAACTTTATGAAAAAAAAAAAAAAAAAAAATAAAAAGTGTCACTTTCCCGCAACTTGTGTCAAAATATAAAATATTCCATGGACTCAATATGCCTCTCAGCAAATAGCTTGGGGTGTCTACTTTCCAAAATGGGGTCATTTTGGGGGGTTTTGTGCCACCTGGGCATTCCATGGCCTCCGAAACTGTGATAGGCAGTGAAGAGTGAAAGCAAAAATTTACACCCTTAGAAATCCTGAAGGCGGTGCTTGGTTTTCGGGGCCCCGTACGCGGCTAGGCTCCCAAAAAGTCCCACACATGTGGTATCCCCGTACTCAGGAGAAGCAGCTAAATGTATTTTGGGGTGCAATTCCACATAGGCCCATGGCCTGTGTGAGCAATATATCATTTAGTGACGACTTTTTGTAAATATTTTTTTTTTTTTTTTTTTTTGTCATTTTTCAATCACTTGGGACAAAAAAAATAAATATTCAATGGGTTCAACATGCCTCTCAGCAATTTCCTTGGGGTGTCTACTTTCCAAAATGGGGTCATTTGGGGGGGTTTTGTACTGCCCTGCCATTTTAGCACCTCAAGAAATGACATAGGCAGTCATAAACTAAAAGCTGTGTAAATTCCAGAAAATGTACCCTAGTTTGTAGACGCTATAACTTTTGCGCAAACCAATAAATATACGCTTATTGACATTTTTTTTACCAAAGACATGTGGCCGAATACATTTTGGCCTAAATGTATGACTAAAATTTAGTTTATTGGATTTTTTTTATAACAAAAAGTAGAAAATATCATTTTTTTTCAAAATTTTCGGTCTTTTTCCGTTTATAGCGCAAAAAATAAAAACCGCAGAGGTGATCAAATACCATCAAAAGAAAGCTCTATTTGTGGGAAGAAAAGGACGCAAATTTCGTTTGGGTACAGCATTGCATGACCGCGCAATTAGCAGTTAAAGCGACGCAGTGCCAAATTGGAAAAAGACCTCTGGTCCTTAGGCAGCATAATGGTCCGGGGCTCAAGTGGTTAACATTCTGCTTAAAAATTTGTGAATCAGTACTGCTTGGACCTTGAAGAAGGGGACATACCCCGAAAGCTTGTCCTGAAAAATTGTATGTTAGTGCAAATAAAAAAAGTATCATGGACAGTACTCAATTTTGACTTGCTTTTAACACAGTTTTAAATTGAATGTAATTTCTGAACAAAAACCACATACACTGTCTGTCTGAATTCCTTTTGACCAAGAAGTTTTCTATTCTGCTCCTTCGAATTTTCCCATCACTGGTCGAAAATAACTTTGATTTGACCCCACTAACGATTAGAAAATCAAAGGAACATTCTTTAAAATGAATTTTTTTATGTTTTTGTATGGCCAGTATATAATACAGTTCTGTCTGAAAATCGGCAAAACACTCTAGCTTTTTTTTTTTTTTTCATTAAATATCTCTTTTGCCTTATTTTCAAGGTGGATTAGAGATTTTGCTTCCCAACCATATAGTTGGTTATTTATATTTACCACTGCATATAGATATTTAAGAATAAACTGCCCCTTTTTTCAAAATGTTTTATACTTATTAACTAATATATTCCCCCCCCCCTTCTTTTTTAAGGTTATTATCCGATTAATCAAAACAATAATCGGCCAACTAATTGATTATGAAAATAATCGTTCGTTGCAGCCCTAGCTTATAACCCTTTGCTCTTTGGACATACTTAGTAAGTTTCAAGGATAAATATGTTTGTTTTTTAGTAATTATTAACTTCTTTATTCACTAACCCCTTATATCTGGACATGTTACATGTTCAGGAAGCAAGACCAATATTGAGCTTGTACAGTGCCCACAGCCTGGAAATTGAATCAGGGTGGTACAGACAGATCAGCAAACTTTGAGAGAGTAGATTAACAGTGATGTAACCAGGCGATCCTGGAGAAAGGCTTGCTTCTGCTCTGCTGCCCCGGTTACTGGGTAGTGAGACATTCTTCCCTCGTGGACTTTACCTGCATAGAATAGGAGAGGAAACTCCCACTCTACTGGGAGAAGAGGAGCAAAAAATATTGCTAACACACACAATCTATTTTGGTCTTCACAATAAAGCTTATGGGGAGAGGGAACATAGTCGCAGCCACCAGGTAGGAGGCCTTAGCATCCAACACTCCAAGAATTCTTTGTTAAGCGTAACATTTTTAAGGAATTTCACTTGGTTATACTGTATTAATGAAACCTGTTTTTTTTTTGTTTTTGTTTTGTTTTTTTTTACGTTACACAGTTGGTGTGCAAAGAGTTGCAACTCCCACCCAGAGAATTCCCATCTTCTTCTGCAGAACTTGTTGCTGTATCTGCTCACTTGGGTGATTCTTCTTCTGCACAGGTAACGGTTCCTTCTAATCACTGGTGGAAATATAAGCTAAAATGAATTTCTCTTGATTTTTTTTTAGTAGTACAGATAGTTTTTTACCTGTTTACAATGCTAAATATGCTAATATATATGACAACTGGACACTAACTAGCAAAAATTGGTAGGCCAGCCTTACTGACTCTAACCCCACTGACCAGTTGCTTCACAATGATGGAATTTGCGAATTCTTCAGTCCAACCTTCCAGTAACTTGTGGGTGCTTTGTCGCAATTTTTTTTGTGCTTTCCAGCGTAACCACTTTGCGTCCCAAGGTCCCAATGCCTTTTCTTTTCTCCAAATCCCACTGAGTGTCAGCATTTTTCTATTTTATTCATTCATTTTGTTGGCAATAACTATATATATATATATATATATATATATATATATATATATATATATATATATATATATATATATATATATATATATATATATATATATAAATTTTTTTTTTTTTTTTTCTGGACATAGATAACAAAATTTGCTACCAAATAAAGCATTCTATGTTTTGATCTCCTTGGGTTTCCTAGGAAATGGTTAAAAAAAAGGGGGAGAAAATGCATTTCTCTGCAGACTTTCCCTGCAAAATGTTTTACTCAGCAAAGTCTGCGATGAAAATATCACGTTTAATGTTACTTTTTTATGTAACACATCAGAATATCAGGTATGGCTCAAAATGAGAGTGCTTTTTGTTTTAGGAGAGCTTTATTCCCTTTTCAACACTATATTGTGAACCACGTGGGGGGTGGAGGGGGTGGAAATCTGGTTTGTGCAAGTTGTTAGCGTAACATAAATGGGTTGCGTTGAAGGCACAAATTGCAAGAGCAAATAATAAAAAGGAAATCGGCACAGTCTAAATATATACACTAAAATGATATAAGAACATATAAAATAAATGACTCAACACAACTACTCACATAACATATATATCCCAACATAAGACTCCAAAGGCATTAACAGGCTTAAGTCTGCAAAAATAAGTTCATCCATTTGCTTGAAAATACTTCATTTTAAACTTCACTTCATACATGCAGACACCATCTGTGCTCAGTATATGCTCACCTACAACTAAGACCCTGATTATCAGTCAGGGGTCACGTGCTTTTGCCCCGTCTGGCCGAATGGCTTCCCAAATTCGATCTTTATCTTCACCACTCTCCTCTGAAATGGACTATCACTCATGCAAAAGAATAGACTTGTAGTGCTCTCTGTACATACAGGACAATTCATTAAAAGATATAAGAGTAAATGCTTACAAAAATGACATATGGGTGTATGGCACATCCAATATCGCATACAGGCAGCGTCATCAATTTTCTCATCAATGTTAACACATGAGCTCAAAAGGCGAAAAGATCCTCTGCAGCCTCCAATACCCAGTAATGGACAGCATCAACTCCAGTCACATTCAGTGAGAAGGATACATCCCATAAAAAGAAATGAGGTGCATAGTGAAGCCCATAAAAGCAATACCTCAATTTATTTAAAGAGGGTACTCACAGATGATATAAACGATCATTGAAATTAGAAAAAAAAGCGGTTGTAGCATGCTGGCATCCTCACGACAACACCTGAGGCATTTCAACCTATTGGCCATCGTCAGAGGTGTGACGAGGAGGACGCATACACCCTATGGGTCCTCTCCACAGCAAACATCTGCGAGAAAGAATCCCTGCCAATGTTTCCATCAGCCATCGCTCGATAAATGCAACAGGTTTCTGTGATCCTTTAGTATTTTTCACTCAGACCAAACTGGCTTTATGCCAGGAAAGTCCACATCCATTAATATTTGGAGGGCGCAACTTCTTGTACAACTTAGAAAATACCTTCCTGAGTTTAGTGTGTTGGCATCATTAGATATGGCCAAAGCCTTTGATTCCATAAAATGGCCTTGCCTGCAAGCTGTACTGAGGTCCTTTTGGATTAGGTGAGAAATTTAAATTTGGTTACCATACTTCATGCAAACCCTACGTCTGTTATTAGTTAATGGCCTGTTTGCATCTATACCATTGTACAGGGGCACCCGGCAGGGGTGTCCTCTGTTTCCACTGTTTGCGGTGGCTATTGAGACGTCAGCGCTAAGATTCCGACAGTGTGCCCTCATCGCTAGTATCACCTTAGGTGACAGATAGGGATGCACTGATACCATTTTCTTTACGGGTACTGATACTTTTTTTTTTTTTTTAGTACTCGGCGATACCTACCGCAACGGTTTTGTTTACACTTCAGCTGTCAGCAATGGTACAAAGCATTGAAAAGTAATTTACAAATTAAATACCGTATTTATCGGCGTATAACACGCACTTTTTCCCCCTTAAGATCAGGGGAAAATCGCGGGCGCGTGTTATACACCGATCCCCTGCGATCCTGAGCTGACAGATGTTCAAAATTGCCGACCGCGATTTGAAAATGGCGCCGCCGGCGCCGAAATACACAGAGCCGGTCCTCGGCTCTTCTCGGCCACTTTCGGCTTCACTCGAGCGCCGCCCAAACCTAGCCGAGTGTACTCGGCTAGGTTTGGATAGCTCCGCTCACAGTCACGCCCATCCCGGGCGGGACTATGAGTAGAGCCGAAAGTGAACGAGAGCCGCCGAGAAGAGCCGAGGTCGGCGATTTTGAAGCTCAGGATTGCAGGGGATCAAACTGCGAGCTGCAAGGCTGCACTGGGACAAGGCTGCACTGGGATAAGGCTGCAATGGACACTGGGGAAGGCTGCACTGGGGCAAGGCTGCACTGAGAAGGCTGCAATGATGGGCATTTAAATGTAAGTTTTTTTTCCTTAAAATTCCCTTCTAAATGGGGATGCGTGTTATACGCCGATAAATACGGTAAATTGATTTTTGTTTTTCAATTTTGCGCTTTTTTTTTTTTAAAATGTGAAATGTGTAAATATATGTTGGTGAATATTTTCACTAGGGCTGAAACAACTAATCGATTCATCGACAACTAATCGATTATGAAATTAATCGATTACTATTTTCATAATCGATTAATCGGCCAGTAACATAATGGGGTTTAAAAAAAACTAAAATGAGCCCTTTATAGTACAAAAAGAGCAAATAATTGCTACTGTAAATATTACTTTCACAGTTCTACAGTAAAAAAATAAACCCCTTACATCAGTGATTATTTGCTTTTTTGCCGCTGCTTATTTGGAAAGGGTCAGGGACTTTTGTTTAATGCAAAATGGTGCTTTTTTGGTTCAATATACTTCAATGGAGAAGCTGCACAAAAGCATGTAATGCAATTTTGCAGCAATTTGTGTTTTTTAATCTGCCCAACAACAAATTGGCCAAAAAAAATGCAAATCGCAGCAAAATCACATGAGCAAAATTCAAAAAGCACAGCAAAAAACACTGCAGAAACAGATCAAAAGCAAACTGCATAGGTGTGAACCGAGCCTTATGCTGGCCACACGGATCAATTTTTAGACAAGAATATTCAGACTAAAAATCTTTGTACATTCGCTGAATGAAAGAATGTTTGAAATTTTCACTTGTTTTTAACATTCTGTTTTTAAAATGAATGTAATTTCTGAACGAAAACCACATACACTGTCTGATATATCCTTTCACCAAGAAGTTTTCTATTTCCAAATTTTCCCGTTAAAATTACTTTTTTTTTTTTTTTGTGGCGTGGCCTGGACGGGAATGAGATAGGACGTGAGTGACCAGAGCTCCGCTTGTGGCAGATCCTGAATTCGATATCCTGAGCCCTAAAAATAACTCTTTTATTACACACCCGTGTGTTTGAAGCCGGGTGTAACTGCTGGGTCATGTCTCCGCCAAAGAGGAACACAGCTGCTTCTTCGTCCCTGGACAGGTACCGAAAAACGGAGCGGGACCACGAGCGGCAAGATGGCACCTTGTCTCCAGAACACACAGCTCCCCAAGCTGACCAGGGGACGGCTGATACAGCCAAGGTATTGGAGGCGATATCCCTCTGCCAATCCACCCTCACAACAAAGCTGGAAGAGGTAAAAGTGGACATTTCTTTAATCAGACAAGACATGACTAAGCTTCGTGAGAGAGTTACTGAGACGGAGACCAGAATCAGCCGGGCGGAAGACACACTATATCCCCTGCAACACTCCCAGGAGGACTTAAAGCGCCAAATACAACAGTTGGCACAGAAACATGACGATTTAGAAAATCGCGCCCGCAGATCCAATCTCCGTTTCATTGGCCTCCCGGAGGGCTCAGAGGGAACGGATCCAGCTACCTTTCTTGAAAAGCTCCTAATTTCTACATATGGCAGGGAGGCCTTCTCTGGCACATTTGTAGTTGAGCGAGCTCACCGCATGCCAGCGCGCCGCCCACCTGAAGGAGCTCCGCCGCGCACATTTATAGCGAAGCTATTAAATTTCAAGGACCGAGATGCAGTACTACGATTAGCCAGACTGAAGGGAAACATCCCATTTCAGACGGGACACGTGTCAGCATTTCCGGATTTCTCCGCTGAGGTGCAGAAGCAGCGAGCCCGCTTTACGGAGGTAAAAAGGTGCCTTAGAGCTCACCATCTAAAGTACGCCATGTTGTTTCCTGCCCGGCTCCGTGTGGCTGGAGATGACCGTGCCCATTTCTTTGAGGATCCGGTGCAGGCGTCGGAGTGGCTAGATAGCCGCGATGCGGAGCAGAACCGACCTGCCCAAGAAAGATCTCCTCGCATCGGAATGTAAAGGTGAGACTCTGTGTTATTATCCAAGCTACTACACTCACACGCATTCTACCCTCCATCAAACTTCAGCAACATGCGCTGGTTGGGCCTAGTTGGACGCTGTTACTTTACTTTTGGAATGACTTTCCTCTCAATACAAGCCAGCGCTCAGAGAACTGCCTGTTGCACATGTCAGCGCCTGGAGTTTCATACATGTTTCAGCTTTAGATGAGCCGTACTCTGACAACGCCACCATATAGCTCACGGGACCTAGAATAGAGCTTTGCTAAATCCTGACCTTCGCCTTCGTGAAGATACACACCCACAGAGATGAACCACCACCATACGGCCCTCTCTCCCACATCACAAGAACTTATGCTAACCATGCTACCCCTGAAAGAAGCAAGGAGAAGTATAGAGGTTATAATGTGTTATGTGGGGGGGGAAAGTAGTTCTTGACCCTATTGATAGTTTTTGCAGGATGACTATAATTTCTATATACCACAACCGGAAAGGAGAAAGTCTCTCATTCCCGGGTTTCAACCCAGCGTTTGTTCGCCCTCATTAAAAGTTCAACCCACTGCCAGGTGCGTAGCCGAATAGGCCTCCACTGTGCATGGTTGTGGTGTTGTGCTCTACCTTGGTTTACAAAGTTCATATGATGTTCAAAGGTAGGAGCACAGGTTTTGGGTTTAATGTCCCAGCTAAGTTGGGGTGGCTGAGGGCTGGGAGGGGGGTAAGGGAATTATTTCAATTAAGTTTAAAGAACATGTGTTTTATTTCAATGCAACATATGGCGGATGAACTTAGAGTTTTCCTAACACTGATACGATACAATGATTTAAGAGTTTTTGTATGGAGGGTATGTGAGCCTGCCCTGGGAAATGGTCTCGTACCAATTCCTCATAAATACCTGTTCGCTAGAAATGACTGACATCAAGTTTTTGACTTGGAACGTCAGGGGAGTCCGAGATAGGGTTAAGCGCACCGCAATCTTTGGCTGCCTCAAATCATACCGGGCAGACATAATTGTATTGGTTGAAACACACATTACTGGCCAGCTCCAGCTGGCAATGAAACGCCCATGGATAGGATGGGCCTATCACACCACCCATTCCCCTTACTCCAGAGGGGTATCCATATTAATTGCCAAATCTGTCTCATTTGGACTTATTTCGATGCGGACGGACCCCCAGGGCAGGTTTATTTTTCTGCAATGCATAATCTGTGGCTCGCAATACCTACTTATGGCCTTCTATATCCCGCCGCCATACAATTCTAGCCTTATCAACAAAGGTTTAGCATATATGGCGCAGCATCCAACAACACCTGCTATCTGGTTGGGTGACTTTAATGAGGTAGTGAACCCTACTGTAGATAGATTACGTGGACAACAAGGAGGCCAAACATCAGATATCACCAGATTTGGGCGTTTGTTACGTGAGTTTTCTCTAACTGATACGTGGCGCTGTAAACATCCACATACCCAGGCCTACTCATGCTTTTCAGCAACACACTCTTCTATGTCCCGAATAGACCTAGTACTAATTTCAGACATGCTCCTACCAACCCTTACGGATTCGGGGTATCACACTAGATCCCTCTCAGATCATGCCCCTTGTTGGGCCACGTTGCGCATTGCTCCTCCTGCGGGTCCCCGCACTTGGCGTCTACACTCCTTCTGGCTGTCGACACTTGATAACCAGGAGGATATTGGCTTGGAATGGCAATTTTATTTTAACACAAATCGGGACACCGCCCCAATAGGCATGATATGGGAGACATTTAAATTACACGTACGCACGATTATTTCCTCTCGCATAAACAGGCTGAAGGCCGCATCCATAACCAAACTGAAACAGGTTTCCGAACAACTAGACATAGACACCAGGGAATTTAGCTCAGACCCTACACCTGCCAAAGCATCCCTTCTTAAACTACGAACGAGAGTGTTAGAACAACTACTTTTTGAGAAAGCTAACCAGAAACTTCTCTTCTCCAGACAGCGGGTGTTTGAACAGGGGGAACGGGCGGGTAAGCTCCTGGCATACTTGGCACGCCAAGATGCGAGCCCACCTGTGGTGGTCTCTTTGATGGATCCACAGGCACAACAACATCTGATCCAGAAACGGTAACAAACATCTTCCGTAGATATTATGCTTACCTATACTCATCTAAGGTGGGGGTTTCTGCACAGGAGACCCGGGCTTTCCTCCAGAACATACCCATCCCTAAAATCTCATTGTCCCAAATGCAAGAAATGGAGGATCCAATAACAACAGAAGAGATAGCGGTCGCGATAGCGTCTTTGGCTCCAGCTAAAGCCCCTGGGCGGGATGGTATTCCTTTAGATTTTTACGCCACCTATTCCGAAATATTAATTCCTGAATTGTTGAAACTTTACAAACATATTTTTGAGTCTGGGTCTCTTCCACAGTCCCTTCGACAGGCAGTAATCGTAGTGATCCCCAAACCAGGCAAAGACCCCCTTTGTCCAGAGTCCTACCGCCCAATCTCGCTCCTTCAGGCAGATATCAAGATTCTTGCCAAAATATTAGCTCTCCGTCTCAACCGTATTATCCTATCCATAATTCACCCCGACCAAACGGGGTTCATGCCTGGCAAAAACACTGCCATGAACCTGCGTAGGCTTTATATTAACATCCAAGCAGAACACGACACCGTCGGAGACAGGGCAGTGGTGGCGCTGGACGCCGCTAAGGCTTTCGACTCCGTGGAGTGGGAGTATTTATGGGAGTGCCTTAGGGGGTTCGGTTTTGGTCCCAACTTCATTAAGTGGGTACAATTATTATACTTCTCACCAGAGGCCAGTGTACTTGTGAACGGGAGGACCTCAGCGCCGTTTCCATTACAACGTGGAACTAGGCAAGGATGCCCACTGTCCCCTCTCCTTTACGCCTTGGCAGTTGAGCCTCTGGCTATATCCCTTAGGGTACATCCAGACATTCGTGGTCTTACGCTGGGGAGTCTGGTGGAGACGGTGAGCCTATACGCAGATGATATGCTGCTATACCTGCAAGATACTGGCCCTTCCCTCCAGGCTGCCCTGCAGACTATCGAGGACTTTGGTAGGCATTCAGGATTGAGCATAAATTGGAACAAATCACAAATTATGCCACTTGACTCAACAGCACCCACATACCGATCTGCATCCCTCCCTCTACAAAGAGTAGCATCTTTTAAATACTTAGGTATACAGATCACCAAAGAGCCCTTAGAATATCTCCCTAACAATATTGAGCCGCTATTCACATATTTAAAACTACGTACACAATCTTGGGCAAAGCTCCCACTGGGAGTTATGGATAGGATCAACCTTTTCAAAATGGTACTTCTCCCAAAATTCCTATATACAATGTGGAACTCGCCAGTTCTTATTCCTCTTAAAACCTTTAAAATAATAGACCACATTCTCAACTCATTTATATGGGGACCCAATCGACATAAGTTAGCGTGGCACACTCTGAAAAATCTGACCTCCTTGGGGGGAACGGCTCTCCCAGACCTACATGCATATTATATAGCGGCACAACCCTCACACATATATCACCTCCACAAAACTGATAGCATCAGATATCAAACCTTGACATGTAAAAAACCAAACTCAGCTACCAGCTCCCCTCTTCAAGTAATATTCAGAGGCAGGGGCGGCGGGAGGGGCTGGGCTGCTCGGAACCCTCTGCTGCACCAGCACAAAAGCATTTGGGAAATTGCAATTAAACTTATTGGGGCGGACTTTTTTCACTCACATACACCATTATGGCACAATCCGCAACTGCCAGAGCTGATGCATATGTCGGGAGCGACTTCATGGGCGGCAAAAGGTATAGTGTACCTATTTCAAGTAATTTCCCCTCTGGGTGTAAGAAGTTTTCAATCATTACAGGATGAGTTTGAACTACCCCCACACATGAAATTCAGATACATCCAACTACGACACGCGTTGAGAACCCAATTCGCGGAGGGACTCCCCAGCCCACAAACGCTTCCAATGGTTGACGTAATCATAGGTAATGACCCAGAGAAATTAATATCCAGTCTATACAGTATTATACGCACACGTACGGTAGCGAGAGTTATCGACACAGCTAGGATCAGATGGGAGATGGATGTTGGCCCAGTGGACGACTCAGACTGGGACGAGATACTGGAAAATGTAAAACAGACGTCACCTAGACTCTCTGACCGCCTTACCCAACTATATATCATTCATAGGTCCTACCTTACTCCGTCCAGACTATCCAAGTTTCGTCCAGATCAGAGCCCAGACTGCCCAAAGTGCTCAGACAACCTGTGCTCTTTTTTCCATCTGATCTGGTCCTGTCCACGTATTCGGAGTTACTGGGCACAAATTATCAAATTCCTACATGACCAAATGGGCTCTCCAGTGCAGATGGACCCCAAGCTGTGTCTTTTTGGACTGCTTCCTGACACCACAATCGAGAAATATCAGGCCACATTCTTACAGGAAACTCTTTTCTGTGCCAGAAAAGTGGTTGCTAAGTACTGGATGAGGACCCATTCCCCCTCAATACAAAATTGGATTGCTGAGATCAATAAGTCACTCCCCAACAAAAAACTGCTTTACAAACATAGGGGATGCCCGAACAAATACAATCGGGTATGGGATAATTGGCTAGAAACTAGCGATACCTGTACAGAATAACCTACTGTAAGCATAACATAAGAGTATAGGGAGACCATGATAAATTTTACATTTTGTAGTATTATCAAAACCTGATGTAAAATATGTTAGCGCAATACATGATTAGTAAAGATAACTAATTCTCTAATGTCATGCTACTACATGAAAATACTGTGTTAGTGACAAATCCATGATACAATGTAAACGCATAATTTCTCCTTTTTTTTCTTTTTGGTCTGATGTATAATGTAGTCTACTCCTGTAACTGTATGTTGTATATGCTATCTATGTATGTCATAAATATAAATAAACATGTTCTTTAAAAAAAAAAAAAAAAAAAAAAAATCCCTTTTTTTTTAAATTTGACATTGTTTTTTAAATAAAAAAATTTGATATCTGAGTCTGATGATATTTATCAGATTCACCCTTTAATTGTATATACAATATATATCCTCTAATAGCATATACAATATATCTCTTCTAATAGTATATACAGTATATCACCTCTAATAGTATATACAGTATATCTCTTCTGTCTGTTATTCTCAGAGTGGATTAGATATTTTGCTCCCTAACCATATAGTTGGTTATTTATATTTACCACTGCATAGAGATATTTAAGAATAAATTGCCTTTATTTTAAAACTTTACATATTAACTACTGTAAATTATACACCACACTTTTTTTTTACGTTTTAAATTAACATCATTAACAACGCAAACAAAAAAAGTTTTAATTGTTTATAAAAATAATTAAATAAAGAATAGGGAGTTAATTAAGGCTGATTAGAGTAAATTAAGGGTTAATAAGGAGTTAGACAGAGGAACATATGTTCATCCCCACTGACGGCTCAAAGAACCGAGCCAGAAAGTATCAGTTTCAGGTATCGGTGCATTTGCACGAGTACCGATACTTGTGAAAATACTTGGGGTCGGCACCAATACTAGTATTGGTGCAACCCTAGTGACAGATCAGAAGTCATAGGCCTCTATGCTGATGACCTTTTATATTTGCAAGATGTATCAACATCCTTGAATGCATCATACTGATATGGTGACTTTTTCTGGTCTTAAAATTAATTGGCCAAATCGGCACTGATGCCTCGTTATCCTCAGGCTTACTCCAGCAGTGGGACTGTCTGCCTTCTTAAAGTAGTGTCCTCATTTAAATACCGGAGAGAGATCATTACATTGTCAGACAGATGTCTTGAAATTCTTAGCTTAAACTAAGCTTAAACATTGCATATGGGCCGAATTTCCTCTGTGGCAAGCAGAATTGAAAAAAATGGTGCTTTTGCCCAAATGTCTATATGTGACTTCTCATATGCCTATTGTGGTCCCTAAATCATTTTTTTAAAACCTTGGACACATTGTTTACATCATTTATATGGGTGAACAATAGAAGGAATCTAAAACTCAGATCTGCAGCAGCCTAAGGCTAAAGCAGGCATGGTGCTTCCTAATATGTATCTCTACTATTTAGCAGGGCAACTGCACCATATGATTGGTTGTCTCCTGTAACTCCAACAATGGTGGAATTAAATTTGAAACACTTGCTGATAATTCACACGTGTGGACCATTCAGATCCGTCTGTCAGTTTTTTCAGGTGGATCTGAACGGTCGCTCCATACAGAGAAAAAAACGAGTGCCGCCGCAAAAGACGGAACGCCGCCGAAAAAGACAGAGTTCTCCGCTCGCAGTCATGCCGTCCCGCCTCCCTGCTGTGAGAGGATGAAGAGCGAGTGCTGCCGAAAAAGACCGAGCCGAGTACTCGGCTCCGCTCGCAGCCGAGTACACAGTACACTCAGCTCGGTCTTTTTTGGCAGCGCTCACTCCTCATCCTCTGAGACAGCAGGGAGGCGGGGCGGCGTGACAAGCCGAGTACAGAGGTTCTATCTTGGCGGCAGAGTTAAACACTGCAAACGGCACTGGGCAAGGCTGCATTGATGGGAATTTAAATGTAAGTAACTTCACTCCTTAAAATGTCCTCCTAAACTTGTTGCAATATTTTATGTCACATGGTATTTGTGCAGCGGTGTTTTTAAACGCAACTTTTTGGGAAAAGGGATATTTTCATGAATTTAAAAAAAAACGTAACCGTAAAGTTAGCCCAATTTTTTTGTATAATGTGAAAGATGATGTTACGCCGAGTAAATAGATACCAAACATGTCACACTTAATAATTGCACGCACTTGTGGAATGGCGACCTAAAATTCTCCATATGCGACGCTTGAAATTTTTTTTTTTATGGTTACCAGGTTAGAGTTACAGAGGAGGTCTAGTGCTAGAATTATTGCTCTCGCTCTGACGATACCTCACATTGATTTGAACACCGTTTACATATGCGGGCGCAACTTCCGTATGCATTTTTTCTTTGCTGCGCAAGCTCGCGGGGATGGGGGCGCTTTGAAAAATATTTTTTTCTTATTTATTTTTTTATTTTATTTTTATTTTATTTATTTTTATATTCATAAATTGTGTTTAAAAAAAATAAAAAAATTGATCACTTTTATTGCTGTCACAAGGAATGTAAACATCCCTTGTGACAGTAATAGGTGGAGACAGGTACTCTTTATGCAGGGATCGGGGGTCTAAAAGACCCCCAATCCCTCCTTTGTACTTCAAAGTATTCAGATCGCCGTTTTCGGTGATTCTGAATACTGTATATTTTTTTTAACCACTTCCGGACCGCCGCACGACGATGTACGTCCAAACTTTGAAGGGGGATACCGTTGTTATGGCAGCAGCTAGCGTGCGGCGGCCGGCTTTCTGATAAAAGTGGTCCCTGCTGCGGATTCGCCGCAAGATCACTTTTATCTGTGGCGGGAGAGGGTCCCCGTACCGGAGCCGTCGGTAGCGGTGGAGGCGATCGCGTCAGTCTCCGTACTGTGTCTGGAAACGAGTGAGGCTAAGAGGGCGCCCACTCGTCTCCACGACACTGCTGGACGGAAGTGTCATTTCCGCCCATGCCTCTTAAAGGCATCTTTTTTTTCAATGTCATTTTTTTAAAATACAGGGCACTTTCACCCCCTTCCTGCCCAGGCCATTTTTCAGTTTTCAGCGCTGTCGCGCTTTGAATGACAATTGCGCGGTCATGTTACACTGCACCCTAATGAAATTTTTATCATTTTTTCCTCACAAATAGAGCTTTCTTTTGGTGGTATTTAATCACCTCTGTGGTTTTTATTTATTGCGCTATAAACAAAAGAAGAGGGACAATTTTGAAAAAACACTTTTTTACTTTTTGCTATAATAAATATCCAATTTTTTTTTTTTTAACAAATTTTTTCCTCAGTTTAGGCTGATATGTATTCTTCTACATATATTTTTGGTAAAAAAAAATCACAATAGGCGTATATTGATTGGTTTGCGCAAAAGTTATAGCGTCTACAAAATAGGGGATAGATTTATAGCATTTTTATTTATTTATTTTTTACTAGTAATGGCGGCGATCTGCGATTTTTATTGTGACTGCGATATTGCAGCGGACATATCGGACACTTTTGACACATTTTTGGGACCATTCACATTTATACAGCGATCCGTGCTATAAAAATGCATTGATTACTGTGTAAATGTGACTGGCAGGGAAGGGGTTAACACTAGGGGGCGATCGAGGGGTTAATGTATGACCTAGGGAGGTGATTCTAACTGTGGGGGGAGGGGACTCACTAGGGGAGGAGACCGATCGGTGTCCCTATGTACAAGGGACACACCATCGGTCTCCTCTCCTCTCTGACAGGAAGTGGATCTGTGTGGTCTTCATAAGCTCTGATGAAGCAGTGGCCAAGTGCGTTGGCACGTGAGGACCTACCTATCCATGCTCATCCTTTTGCTACTGAATTCTATGCAGGAAACTGCCCTATGTGGCTTTTGTATTCTGTCTTTTATTAGATGTCAATGTTGAACTCAATGTTTAGGGCCTCTTTTAGGAAAGAATGGGGATAAGGGGAGAGGCTTCTCCCACCCAAATCTCTTTGAAGCCTACAGACCCTATTCTGGGAACAAAGAAAAACAAAAACTGGTTTTCTCTACTCCAGGACACTATTCTGAAGCCCCTCACATATGCAAGACCCCTGTGTACTAAAGTAGAGGGGCAAAAGATCAGTCCAAGTGGCAGGCAAAAAACATGGTGGATTAACAGGCTGAGGTCGGTGCACGTGGAAGTCAGAAACGTGGTTTAAAATGACAGGCAAAGGCATCGTCGGTAAATGGGTATGGTCAGTTAACGTGGAAGGTAGAAACTTTGGTAGCAGGCAAATGATCCGCACAGGTATTTGAAACGTGGAAATAGATGGCAGTCTGTTAAAAATAAGAGGAGTGAAGATCTTATGGATGTGTGATGCCTTCTGAAGCATTCTTCGATGCATAGGTCAGGTTGGGAGGGACATTGGGTTCAATAACTACTGTCTCTTCTAACTCATTTGCTGCATACACATTTCTTTTGGCGTCTTCTTCCTGGTTCTGTGGGGAGAAATGTTAGAAGGAAAATGTTGCTCATGAAGTCAACTCTCCCTATCAGAGCGAATGCTTCCTGGGGCTGGTCGTTGCTGGTAAATCAGGGCAGTGACAATATCTTCAATATATTTGAGGTAGGTGCTGGGATGACTTTCTGTTGACTTTTGATAGCAGACAAGCAAATTTTAGGTGGCCATATGAAATGCAACTTTTTTATACCAGTAACGGGACTTTCGGGTTGATAAATATGGTTGTAGCATCTGGTTGTTTAAATCCACCCACCATGAACTGATCATAATCGTGGACACATTCAGGCTTTACAATGGGACTGCGTCTTCTGTGAATCTTCACCAAGGTTTCTCTCGGTTTCTGTTTCTTGTCCCTCCACTTCACGGCCAATACTTCCTCATTCCTCAGAAATGCGGATTCCCCCCTTTGTAACCTTTTCGTGGCTAAATTTTGTGGGAAGCCCTTCATGTTTTTTCTGAAGGTACTGCAGGCCAGTGTTTTTGTCACAGTACAGATGATGAAAAAGGGGGCAAGCTGGTGTAATAATTGTCCACATATATATGATTGCCTTTTTTGAACAAGGGTATGCCGGACAATTTTTCCACTGGTTCCAATATATGTTGGGCACTTAGGGCTGAAGCTGGGAGTCTTCATACACTTGGAAGGCATTCACATATCCAGTGGCTCTTTCGCAAAGTTTGTTCAGTTTCAACCCGTACCTGGCCTTTTTACTGGGTATATACTGTTTGCAGTGCAGCCAGCCAGTAAAATGTACAAGGGATTCGTCCACACATTTTTGTCTGGGACATGCACTACAGCGAATCGCTTGGAAAAATAATTCATTAGGGGGCATATTTTATACAATTTATCATGGTTAGGATGATCTCGGGAAAGGAAATGCTAGTTGTCATTAAAATGTATGCACTTCAGTTTTCTTTGCAAGCCCCATATTAAAGAGGAACTGCAGTCTGCTCACATAATAAAAACATCTTTGCCATTCTGAAGTTTCACCCCAACCACTTTGCATATTATTTTATATATAGTGTGATTCTGTACTTGCCAAATATGCTGCAGAAATCTCCCTCCACTGAGTCTGGCTGCAACCATTTTAACTGTGGGCAGCTGAAGCTGCTGCCTGTTCACTTCCTGGATTTACGCAGACAAAGGCACACCTCCAGATTTACAGCTCTCATTGGCCCTCTTATGACTCATACCCCCTCCTTTTCTGGCAAACTCTCTCCAGAGAGAGAGAGAGAGCTGTGCATGATGTCATAAGGCTAGGCTTTTTACCAAACGGGATGTGGGCTGTATAAGGTATTTACTGGCACAAAAAAAAAAATGTTTAACTATCTAAAGTTAGGGAGTAGGATAAATTGGAATTGGAGACAATAAATTGCACTGCAAAGAGATTTGTTTGGTCCACCGTATACTGCAGCAAATCTTGTGGGAAAAGCAAATAAAAAAAAATCTAATTGCAAAAAAAGTAGTAGTGTTGTGCTGCACATCTGGCTGTGCGGTGAAAGGGGGGGATTATAGCTGACCCTGAGCTAGCAGGCAACCATAAGGGGTGTGCCAGGGCATCGAGATGGTAGGTTTGGGCCCGGATTCTTCTGGATTGGTGTCTTTTTCCAGTGCTGGTACCGGGCTCCTCCTCCTGGGGTCTAGCTCCATTTGTGTAGGGGCCATTGGGGTGTATGGCACTGCTGGTGGTAGGTAGGTCTTCTGATCTTGGTAAAATTATGGAAATGTGGCGCTCGCAAATGTTATTAAACATGTGTGACTGAGTGTGGATGAGTACAGATGTGAATATACAAAGCAAAAAACATATAAAGTAAGTCCAAATAAATGTGCTGAATGTTCTGATCCGCAAACTTTTGAAGTGCAATGGATCACGGACGCTCCAGGACTTTTCAGGTGCAGAAACGCCACCCCTACATGTGTCCCCACTAACCAAATGGAGATGACCCCCAGCTTTGCAGTCTGGGAGTCACTGCAGGCTTATATGATGGTATCCAGAGAAGCTCAGGAGTGGTGTTGTGCACATCAGATCAAAAGATTTCTTGTTGGAATTTCTCAGCAGAATCACCAGGGCACCAAAAAAAAGGTAAAGAAATGGGACTTGAGGTCTTTGATAACGCCCTGTAGGTTGGCGAAACATGACAACGTATTTCCGGTGGCACTGACGCCATTTCCTGCTCCTTGGAACGCACTTCCTAGTTTCTGGAACGCACGTCGTGAGCAGCGTCTGGATCCATCTCTAATCACTTTACATTACTGTTTTTATCAACTACCGTATTTATCGGCATATAACATGCACTTTTCCCCTAAAATCAGGGGAAAATCGTGGGTGCGTGTTATAGGCCGATCCCCGCCACTTTTGTTCGGATCGTGGCGCTTGCCGCGATCGCCGCCGACATACACAGCTGTGTGTAAATTCAAATATGGCGCCGAGATTGTAGGGACTCTTCGGAGCCGAGATTTGTATATGAAATAAATCCCTTCTCAAACTGTACTTTTCAGTATTAGTTCCATTTCTTTAGCCTTTTTTTGGTGCCCTGGTGATTCTGCTGAGAAATTCCAACAAGAAATCCTTTGATCTGATGTGCACAACACCACTCTTGAGCTTCTCTGGATACCATCACATAAGCCTGAAGTGACCCCCAGACTGCAAAGCTGTGGGTCATCGCCGTTTGGTGAGTGGGGACACGTGGGGGTGGTGTTTCTGCGCCTGAAAAGTCCTGGAGCGTCTGTGGTCCATTGCACTTCAAAAGTTTTTTCCATTGTGGATCAGAACATTCAGTACATTTATTTGGACTTTATATGTTTTTTGCTTTGTATATTCACATATGCACTCATCCACACTTAGTCACACATGTTTAATAACATTTGCAAGTGCCACATTTCCATAATTTTACATTTCTAGTGAGTAGCACTTTGTGTGTGGCAGCTGCTTTAGTTTTAGTTTTCTGTTTCACTGATTTTTTTCCACCATTCACCGCGAGTTTTAATTCTTATTATTCACTTCTGATCTTGTTGTTCTCATTCTTTTAGGAGGGACTGTTTCCTCCTCTGATTCAGTCCCCGATCCACTACTCTCTAGTGGCTCGAATTCCAAACCAGAATCGGATAACCAGCTCCTCGCTGCTCTCATCATCCGACGTAGTTAGGATTGTATCTTCAGATGTAAAAAAATCTTTTGGACATGGCGGCTGGTACTGATGGCCTGTGTGATAGGTCACTAATAGCAGTACTGATGGCCTGTGTGACAGGTTACTGATGGCAGTACTGATGGCCTGTGTGACAGGTTCTCTTTATTGGGGTGGGGGGGAGCGTAATGGTAGAAAGTCACACTCACTGATCCCTGCTCTCCTCCTTACACTATTGTTGTGTGAGGAGAAGAAGCCGGGATCTCCTGGTAACTGCTCTTCTTTTTACATTTGTGACCGGCTGTGATTGGACACAGCCGATTATGTTGTAAACGGCTAATTTCATTGGCTTTTTACCCTAATCGGGGATGGGCTGTGTCCGAGGGACACGTGTCATTCCCGCTCGCCCCACTGGGGCGCGCATACTGCTGGACATCATATGACGCCCAGTCAGGATATTTTAAACACTTTGCTGCCGTCATTCTGTTATATGGCGGGTGGAAGTGGTTACGGAAACTCTGTTTTTAGGCGTGAGAGTAATCCTCTGCTAGGAAAATACAAGATCTTGTATAATAAGTATTGTTATCAAAAATCAAGTGCAGTCAGTGTCAAGTTGCTCAGGAGATAGCAGAGTAAGCGGTTGAACTTCAGCTGGAATAAGTTACCATTCCCTGAATAAGCGCAGACATTCCTCCAGACACTAAATGGGGATGACTTTGCTACTCCATGTAACAAGTAGGGCTGAAACAACTGATCGACATAATCAATTATACTCAGCCGATTAGTTGACCTGCATGAAGAATGCATTATTTATTAACCAATTAAAAAATACAGTGCAACACATAGCTCACATGTCAGTAAGTGCCTTAGAACCTGTGAATGTGTGAGGAGCAATGCTCCATGGGACATGTAGTCCTGGGCAAGAGAAGGAAGTGAATGATTCTAAAGGCAGAAGTTTTGTCACCTTACTAGAGGGGCACTCAACACTATACCATGTAATATATGATATAAGCTATATATTAATTTCACTGTTGCACAGTATCCTCATCATGGCAGGTGATTAAAAAAAAACATGCTGCTACTATTGTCTTATGTTGGTCATACACGCATCAATTTTTGGACGAGAATATGTGAATTATTTGTACATTTGATGAATGGACAAGTGTCGTTGGAAAATTCCACTTTTAACGTTAAATTTTAAAATGAATGTGATTTCTTAACGAAAGCCACATACACTGTCTGAAAAATTTATTCGATCAAGGAAAGTTTTTTTCCCTCTTTAGTCTTTCAGGACAGCACACTTGAGAGACCTCGGCTCCTCCCCTCTTAGGAAACACCGCCTCCACCAGACTTTTAAGTCGCCCCTTCCCTTTAGCCCATCAGTTTTGGTGTTTCCTCCAGAAGGGAGACATCGCTAGGAACCTGGGCCATATCAGCTGGTGAGGCTGAGGCAGGTACGATTGTTAGAAAGGAGAGACAGAGGTCTCATTCACAGCAGTTCGGAAGGGGAGTCTGGTTACCTGCTGTGGCATTGCGCTCCCTGTCCTCCCTTGGGGAATGCGAAGGCCTGGTAGTTCGTTTTTTCTGCTGCCTGGGGAAGGCGATACGAAGGTGTCCAGATTCCCCTCATCTTGAGAGTCAGCATGGAGCAAACGCTGAGTCGGATGACGGGCGACGTCATTTCCGACGGGAAGGGCACTTCCGTTCGGACCGCGGCTTCCGATTACGGCCGCGGGACAGATAAACGAACGGCGCTAGGGCTGGTGCGGGCTCCATTAAAGCTGAAGTGTCAGACAGAGGAGCATTCTGAGGCAGACTACTCCCCTGGCCAGAGGGATGTCAGAGACGGATGGTTCCCGTTCTGTGCCGGGTGACGCCAGCACCAGCCACACTAAGGTAAGTGGAACCCTGGGGTGGTGTGCCCTTACCTTATTCCCACTTAGCTCCACGGGATAAACCCCACTCTTAGTGGTCAGAGGGGAGGAGAGGCACGTCTGGGACCCTGGTGGTGGTTGGTCCTGGGGGGTGCACTCCTGGTGTTGGTCACTTGGTTATTTGTTTTTTAAAGACATTTGTTTATGTTGCTGATGCCGGCGCTGGTTTTGTCATTCCAGGACAAACCTGCGGAAAAGAACAAGCCCTTACATGTGTCCGAAAGAAAGTGCCCATCATGTAGAAGTACTTTGGGAGAGTCCTGGGGGAAGGTTTTGTGCAAAAAATGCATTGAAGACTTCGTTAAGGAACACTCTATGGAACAGAACTCTGACCTGGCAGCCTCTGTTAAGGAGCTTTCCAGCACTTTTCAATCTTTCAAAACATTGTTTGAAAATTTTCAGCCTATACAGCCCCCAGCAGATCCTCTGCCAGCACAGCAAGATGTCGCACCTGGTCCTTCGGGTCCCTCAGTCAGTGAGGAGCTACCGGGGGTTTCCAGAGAGGCTTTAAAGATTGAATCAGGATGGTGCATCCTCACATTCCTCAAGCGAATCAGGTGGAGAGAAGGTGGATGGTGAGTCCTCCAGAACCTCCCAATATAAACTCTCCTTGGAGGAGGTGGAGGAGCTCTTGGGAGCAATCCACACCACCCTAGGTATCCTGGAGGAGAGAAAATCTCTGTCTCTACATGACCGAATGTACGTGGGTCTTGGAGAGCAGAAGAAAAGGGTCTTTCCGGTGCATGAGGTCCTAGTAGATACCAATAAAAGGGAATGGCGGGACCCAGAAAGGAAACCATTCTTTTCCAGAGCATTAAAGCGCAGATTCCCTTTTTCAGAGGATGAAGCTGCTGTATGGAACAAGTCACCTAGACTGGATGCAGCCTTCTCTCAGGTGCCCAGAAATACAGACTTGGCGTTTGAAGATATGGGGGTGTTAACAGATCCCATTGACAAACGGATGGATTCTCTACTTAGAAAATCCTGGGATTCCTCTTTAGGCAACCTTAAGCCGGCCATGGCCGTCACAGTGGTGGCACGTAACATGGAGCACTGGCTAACACATATAAAAGCTCATATTGAAGCCGGAACCGCTAAGGAGATGATTCTCTCCTCCTTCCCAATGCTCTTGAAGGGAATCACATACATTGCTGACGCCTCGGCGGAGTCGGTCCGCATGTCTGCTAGATCTTCTGCCTTGGCAAACTCAGCCAGGAGAGCCCTTTGGTTAAAGACCTGGCAGGGGGACAACGCTTCAAAAATAAAACTTTGCGGGGTCCCTTTCACTGGGGACTTGCTGTTCGGTCCGGATCTGGAGGCGGTTCTTGATCGAACGGCCGATTTAAAAAGAAGGCCTTCCCCTTGAAGAAAAAGTTGGGGGAACAGCCTAGAAAGAAGACTCGTTCGCAAAGGAAGGAGCAGAGTCTCTCAAAAAAAGTCTGGACCAACAAGGGCAGAGGGCGCGGGGGAGCGATTTTTCGCCCTCCTGAACAGCCCCGAAAGCCCCAATGATGAGCTAACCCCAGTGGGAGGAAGACTAGGGGCCTTCCTCCCACAGTGGGAGTCAGTTACCTCCACTCGGTTTATTCTGGGGATCGTAAGGAGGGGTTACAGATTAGAATTCTCAAGTCCCCCCCCCCACACAGGCAGCTGGTTACGGACTTGCCAAAGTGTGCGGAGAAGGCAGCGGCATTAATAGCCTCACTAGAGGATCTAGAGCGGCAGGATGTGATATCACGTGTCCCATCTGGAGAGATAGGCAGGGGTTGCTACTCCCACATCTTTGTGGTTCGGAAGCCTTCAGGGAAATTCAGGCTCATCCTGGACTTAAAGCCCCTGAACCTATCAATCTCCTACAAGAAGTTTCGGATGGATTCAATTTTTTCTGTAAAAACACTACTCCCTCCGAATTGCTACATGGCGTCCATAGATCTAAGGGACGCCTAGCTGCACATTCCGATTGCAGAGGACAGTCAGAATTTCCTCAGGCTGGCAGTAAGGCCTGGGGAGGAAGTAGTGCATCTTCAGTTCCAGGCCCTCCCCTTTGAGCTCTCCTCTTCGCCCCGGATATTCACCAAAGTTTTGGCAGAAGTTCTGGCGTTTATGCGCCTTCGGGGAATTTCGGTAGTCGCATACCTGGACGACCTGCTCCTTTTTGCTCCCTCCCCAGAGCAGCTGGTCCAGGATCTGCAAGTAGCGAGAGTTATACTGGAACATTTGGGATGACTCCTAAACTTGGAGTAGTCCAGCCTGGTTCCATCCCAGAGGATTACATTCCTAGGTTACATCTTGGACTCAATTCAACAGAGTTTTTCTTCCCGAAGAGAAAATTGCCAAAATAGACAGAGCCTTGGCAGTTCTGCAGGGCAATCACCAAATCACCATAAGAAGGGCCATGTCAGCCTTGGGATTGCTGACAGCTGCCCTCCCAGCTGTAAGGTGGGCAGGAGTGCACTTCCGCCCTTTACAGTGGTTCATTCTGAAAGTTTGGAACCACACTCAGAAGTCCTTGGACTCGGCAGTCTTCATTCCTGTACGAGTGAAGAGATCCCTGTGGTGGTGGAGAAAGGCAGCAAACCTATCGCAGGGTCTGGAGTGGGTTCTGCCTGTGTCCAAAATTGTGACAACGGATGCAAGTGGCACCGGTTGGGGCGCACACCTGGGGACGAGTCTGGCACAAGGTTCCTGGGGGGTCGAGGATGCAGTACAGTCCTCAAACTGGAGAGAACTAAGGGCCATTTTTCTGGCTCTCAGAGCCTTCCAACAGGATCTCCGGGGACATCATGTACAGATCCGTTCAGACAATTCCTCAGCAGTTGCTTATGTGAACCGACAGGGGGGCACCAGGAGCAGTTCCCTTTGTGGTCTGACGGAGATAATTTTCAGTTGGGCCGAGGTCACAATACTCTCTCTTTCGGCGGTTCACCTGAAAGGGGAGTTAAATCAGAGAGCAGACTTCCTCAGCCGGAGGAAGTTGAAGGAAGGCGATTGGGTCCTCAATCAGGTCATTTACAAGATGATCATCGAAAAATGGGGGATCCCATGTGTGGACCTTTTCGCTTCATTCAGGGGAAAACAGGAAGGCCCCTCTTTTTCTCCCTGAACAGCTGGGACGGGGCGATAGGGGTGGATGCTCTGTCTCAGAGCTGGCATTTTGCCAAATGCTATGCCTTCCCCCCTCTGGTTCTGTTGCCTGCGGTCTTGAGAAAATTCCAGTTAGAGGACACGACCCTGATCCTGATGGCTCCACACTGGCCCAGGAGGCCATGGTTCTTGGTCCTAAGGAAACTGGTGGTGGAACCACCCTGGATTCTACCAGTCAGGGAGGATCTGCTCTATCAAGGCCCAGTCTGCTGCCCTCAGGTGGAGAGGTGGAATCTGGCTACTGAAGAGGACTTGCTGAGAAGTAAAGGGTTTTCCGTAGGACTGATAACAACTCTTCTGAATTCTAGAAAAGAGGAGACGTGCAGAATCTATTTGTAGGTCTGGAAGAAATTCAGTTCTTGGTGCACAGAGAGCTCCTTTAATGTTCGCAGTCCAGTAGCAGTGCTAGAGTTCCTACAGAGTGGGGCAGATAAGGGATTGGCACTTAGTACCCTTGAGAGTCAGGTGTCGGCTTTAAGTGTATTCCTTGAACAGCAGCTAGCAGTGAATCCCTGGATATCCAGGTTCTTTAGAGCTTTAAGAAGGCAGAGACCAGTCAGCTCTCGCCCTTTTCCGGTATGGGACTTATCCTTAGTACTACACAGGCCCTTACAGAGGGTCCTTTTGAACCTATTGAGTCTTGTACGGTGACGTTTTTAACCCTCAAGACGGTTTTCTTAGTAGCCATCACTACTGCAAGGAGGGTTAGTGAGCTACAAGCCCTCTCTAGGAGGGCACCTTTCTTTCAAGTTTTTCCGGATAGGATTATTTTTAAAACCAATCCGGCCTTTTTTCCAAAGGTGGTTTCGGAATTTCATAGAAGCCAGGGAATTTGTTTACCCACCTTTTGTTCAAATCCTGTGAGGGAACAGGAGCAAGTCTTCCACAAGTTAGATGTCAGAAGATGTGCATTAAGGTACCTGGAGGTTACGGAACAGTTTTAAGAAATCCGACTCCTTTTTTGTTTCTTTTTCAAGGGCAAGGATGGGTTCCAAAGCCTCTAGACACACTATAGCCAGATGGCTAAGATTGGCTATTGGTCAGGCCTATATAGCAAAGGGGGTGGAAGTCCCGGAAGGTATTAGGGCTCATTCCACTAGGGCCATGGCAACGTCACAAGCAGAGTGGGCTGGTGCTACACCCAATCAGATCTGCAGAGCAGCAACGTGGTCAAGTTTTAAGACTTTCGTTAAGCACTACAGACTGGACCTATTGTCTGCCCAGGACCAGGCTTTTGGGTGAAAGGTTCTGCAGGCAGTAGTCCCACCCTAGGGTAAGTGCTCGCTTATCCTCTCAAGTGTGCTGTCCTGAAAGATGAAAGAGGAAAAATCGAAGTTACTGGTAACGTTTTTTCCAGAAGTCTTTCAGGACAGCACCGGTACCCACCCAGATATTGTCTTGCCACTAGGACGTGAGAGCATCAGGAATATAAATGTTGTTATGATGTATTCTTATGTCTCCCTAGACTGGCCGGAGGTTCTCGTGCAAAAACTGACGGGCTAAAGGGAGGGGGCGACTTAAAAATCTGGTGGAGGTGGTGTTTCCTAAGAGGGGAGGAGCCGAGGTCTCAAGTGTGCTGTCCTGAAAGACTCCTGGAAAAAACGTTACTGGTAAGTAACTTCGATTTTTCTATTCTGCTCTTTTGAATTTTGTCACTTATGTCACTGTGGTCAAAACGGACGTCTGTTTGACTCCACTAAAGATTAGAAAATTGAAAGCATGTTCTTAAAACTTATTTTAAAAGGAAAATGTGTGTATGGCCAGCATAAGTGACAGCAGGCGCACTTGTGGGCGGTGTAAAAATTGACACAACACGCCTCTACCAGCATAGTGAATCGGGAAACGTCAGCATAGAGGGTGCTATTCATGCTAGCGCACAGACGCATATGATTTTAAATTGGCTAAAGAGACCACGGAATAAGTTAATAATGCGAAATAAAAACAATGAGTTTTAGAACCCCGAGTAACCATAATTATAATTGGCTGGGCCCAAGGCACACATGGGATGAAAGTTCTCACTTTAGTCCCAGACCTTATCCTTATGAAAATAGAACATTTCGACAACAAAAAAATTATGGTACATCACCTCCTAGGTCTCCACCCAGGTATAATTTATCCTCATCACGACAGGTATAGACCTGCCCAGGGCCTAAGTGAGGTCTTGATAGGAGACTGGAACAGTCTTACTCACAGGAACACTATCCATTTTCCACCTACAACAGTTTCTCCCCCCTAAGAGGAGAATAATTCTATAGGTTCTTGCCCGTCTATGGAGCGAGATCGTGATTATGATTGCTCGCCATACAATCATAACTTGGATAATCCAACCCCAATGAGTAATTGGGGTTTTCACAGGGAAGGACCGAACCAGAATCGAAAAAGAGGACCCAAACAAGGAGAGGTACCAGAGGGGGGTAAAATATGTCCCTCCTGAAAAACTTGACAAATTGAATACTTTTCTTGGCATTCATAAATTATGTATGCAAATTAAATGTTCAAAGATATCTACTTGCTAACCCAATAACAAATCACAATGGTTTGGTTTCTTCTGGTCCTATTAATTTTTGATTGTCCAATCCCTCTCTGTTTAACCCTTCGGTACCCGTTTTCCCAGTCTGTCAATGTCTTCAAGGATCTTGTCCTTGGTGATTTAGATGGGCTAGTTATTAAAAGACCTCACAATAACCCAGCCATCAAGATTGGGCTGAAACAGCTGTGTGAGAAAAGATTAAAAAATTTGCCAGCCGATAAGGGACGAATTTGACAATGAAAATGATGTGTTTAATATCTTAAGTGATCGAGAAACATATAGTAAAATATTATGTGATCCCACAAAGATTTAAAAAAATCTAGAGATTATCATCAAACCGGGTTTTCTTGTCGCTATATTGAACAAAAAAATGTATGCATATTTGGTTTCCGGTGGCTCCCCACATACCTCCCATTTACTTCCAAAGATACCTAAACATGCTACTAAACCCCCTGGACATCTCATTACCAGCAGGATAGATTCAGTTACATCGAGAATAGGTAGGTACATTGATTTCCATTTACAGCCTTTGGTCAAACAGTTGCCCTCTTATCTGAAGAACACCAAAGACACCATTCAACGTTTGTCTAATATTGTTTTTCCTGAATGCTGTTTGTTGGTTACGGCTGATGTGGCTTCTCTTTATACTTGTATTTCACATCAACTTGGATTTGAGGCAGTTCAATAGTATTTGTATCAGGATTCATCATGCCTCATAATCAGAAATTGTTTGTCATGGAGCTGTTATCCTTTGCCATAAGCCACAATTATTTCTGGTTTAATGGCCAATTTTATCTTCAGGAAAAAGGGGTGGCTATGGGGGCTAAATTCGGCCTAGCCTTTTATTCATTGAGAGGGGAATATGAAGGTGAGGCGTATGAAAATGCGGTTATGAAATACATCATTCCCGCATTTTGCCCATTGAGAGCGGAGCATGCATATGAGGCTTTGAGCGTTTACGCGTAATTTCCGTCTCTCTCTATTTCTAAGGTGTGGGGCGCATTTGGTCACTTCCACCATCCCTATTGAAAGTGCAGTATGAGAACGAGGTGTAGTGCGCCTTGTGTCGTTTCCGCATCTTAGCTTAACCACTTAAGCCCCGGACCATTTGGCTGGCCAAAGACCAGAGCAGTTTTTGCGATTCGGCACTGCGTCACTTTAACTGACAATTGCGTGGTCGTGCGACGTGGCTTCCAAACAAAATTGACGTCCTTTTCTCTTTCGTTCATTGACGGACACAGCACTTTAATCTTTACCTTAGGATTATATCACCACCTTTAGGAGAGGACTAGGCAAAACACATAAAAAACAAGCACAGCACTGCCCGGGGAGCAGTCCTACTGGCTATAACCCCTCACTCTGCTTCCAGCAGCTCAGTTTTTTTCTGCCTAGTCTAGAAGGACCTGGCTCCCTGTGTGGACCAGTGATCTTTGAAAATCTTTTCTTTTTTTGCTGTTTTTGCTTCCTGTGATCTACAATCAACAGCCGGGCTGGGTGACAGTCTGGATAATATAGATCCTGGTAGTCTCCCCAGCCTGGCCATCAAGCGTAAGCAGACCTTTAGCTGCACGCTGGGCCAGCCGCGCCATGCCTCGTTCTGGTCCAGGGGCGGCCGGTAAGCTATATGCCCTGGGGCGCACACATGACTGGGCTACTGCTGTCTGTGCCGCAGTGCGCTGTGGCCGACAGCCACCCCGTACTGCTCGGGTGATGAGTCTGTCTGTGGAGTGTGTCCAGCAGTCCCTGCAGGAGGGGTAAGTATGGTTCCATTTGTTTAGGCAAGTTGGAGCAGCTGGTCACTCCCTGGGAGGTCGATTAGGGGGTCTCTCTCTCTCTCCCTTCTCTCCCTGCCCTTTTCCCTCCTCCCCATTCTAAGGGGGCACTGTGTAGCTGGGCATAGGGGGTGCAGAGCACGTACCTGGCCTGGGGGTCCTCCGGGTGGTCTCTGGGTCCTGGCAGGGGGTTGTGCTGTGCGTCCGTTTGTTCCGCTCGTTTATCCCTTCGTTTAATTGCTGTGGTTCTGGTCATTTATCATTTCACTTATTGGGGTTTGGCCCGCTCGGGTATCCCATCGTTTTTTCACCTTCACTTGCCGACATGCGGGGCGAACGTTCAGCACGGTAACCGCAGCCATTTTGCTTTCGTTTGCTACGTGCAGGGCGGAATGTTCGCCGCAGGAACCGCAGCCATTTTCCTGTTGCCACGGCCATGTTCTTGGGGTCACGAGGGACGGTGGCTGTTAGTTCTCCAGCACTGGGCGGCTGTTTAAGCCAGGATAGCGCGAAACTTACACAGAACAACCCGTCTTTTGGAAGGCAGAAGGGAGTACGGACAGCGGCTCAGCAGCACAATGCCTGGGTCAGGGTGGTGAGTTCTGCGGGGGGGCCCCTCAGTCTGTGGCAGCTAGGGGGGTAGGCATTTTTTGTCTCTTCCCTTAGGTCCCTAAGGGTGACAGGCGAGAGTGGGTCAGACATGGCGTTGGATGCTAGCGCTTCTTTCCCATGATAGCAACTGATTCCACTGCATCTGTGGTATCCATGGACACTTTGCTGGTGGTCCTGGAATCATTTTTTGCCAGGGTGGAAGTGGTGTGCGGGCACAAGGTGGGTAAAACCCCCCCCCCCCCCCGTCTTCTGGGTGAAGCTCTAATTCAGACTCAGGTCCCGCTGTGGCAGGCGGCCCTTGTTCTGACACTTTTCAGTGGTCAAGCGCAGGAAAAAGGGAGGGATAGAGGATACGGCTAGGGGAATCTGCAGATGTGTGGGTCCCTTTTGGGTTCCACAATCCGATCCGCACCGCTAAGGTGTTTTCCTACCTTACTTATTTTGATAAGTTTATTGACGAGGAGTGGGAACGCCCGCAGCGTGCCTTTCTGGGCACTTCTTCCCCAGACACCCCTATGATAGCAACCGATTCCCCGGCACCTGCAGTGCCCATTGACGCTCTGTCGGCGGCCCTGGAATAATTTGTTGCCAGGGTGAATGCAAAGCGAATGGCGGTGCGTTACTCCTTTGAGGAGGGATTCCTGCGAAAATGGGCATCTCCGGTCGCTGACCCCCTGGTATCTAGGTCAAATAAGGGGACCACGAGTCCAGGGAAAGGGCTCCCCTCTTTCAAGGACCCTGCCAACAGAAAGGCCGAGGCGGTTGCCCGGGATGTGTGCGGTTGTGGGGTCAGTGCTTCGACCGGTGTTAGTCACAGCTCTGGTTTTGGGGAAGGAACAGGTTTCCCCAGTCTGTGTGGAACTGGCAGACCAGTTGGTGCGCGGCCTTAGGTATAGCTGTGATGCGGCCCGGGATACGATCCCTTGGCTTTCTAGAGCCTCGGTATCAGCAGTAGTGCTGCATCACTGGATTTGGCTCAATTGTTGGTCTGCTGTAGGACATTTTGCATTGTGTATTGTATTGTACTATTACTGCATAATTGTTTCAGGTACACTTTTTTTTTTTTTTTTTTTGTCCGTGGTAGTATGAACATTTGTGGCAAGGTATTTAACCACATGCCAACCGTCCACCGTTTGGCGGCGGCAGAATGGCACCCCTGCACGAATCGCTGTAGCTGTGCGGCGGCCGCTTTAAGGGGTATAGGGGGCGCGCGTGCCTGCCCGTCACCTAGGAGCATGACAGGCAATCGCAATTTCTCCTGACAGAGCAGAAACCGGCATCTGTGTGTGTGTACACACAAATCCATGTTCTGTCAGGGGAGAGGAGACAGTGTGTTCCTAGTATATAGGAACACCGACCGGTTTCTTCCCCCGGTAAGTCCCATCCCCCTCACAGTTAGGACACACACCTAGGGAACACATTTAACCCCTTGATCACCCCTAGTGTTAACCCCTTACCTGCCAGTGACATTTATACAGTAATCAGTGGCTATTTATAGCACTGATCGCTTATTGCTATTTTTTTATTTATTTTTTTATATACCAAAAATGTGTGGAAGAATGCATATTGGCCTAAACTGAGGAAAAAAATTAGTTTATTTTTTAATTTGGAATATTGATTATAGCAAAAAGTAAAAAATATTATGTTTTCAAAATTGTCGCTCTTTTTTTTGTTTTTTGTTTTTGTTTATAGCGCTAAAAATAAAAAAAAAACCTAATTTTTGGGGAAAAAAGGACATCAATTTTGTTTGTGTACATCCTCGCACGACCGCGCAATTGTCAGTTAAAGCTACGCAATGCCGTATCACAAAAAAATGGTCCAATCAGGAAGGGGGTAAATCCTTACGGGGCTGAAGTGGTTAAATTCTTGTGATTGCCATCCTAGGACATTGAATATAATTCTGTATAATGCCTGTATTTTTAATACACTAAAAAAAACAAAAACACTAGGGGAAATATGCAACTTTTATTACCTGATCATTCTTTATTTTCTAGTCAGTTGCAGTAATGGCAGCTACACGTGAAGGAACAGTCCGCTACTGGCCAAGTCTCTCACATGAAGAATTTTTCACTGAGACGTGTGTTGATTTTGGTGGTTCTGCTTGTGCATTCCTTACTGCTGTTAAGGTAAGCTTTTCTGAATGAAAACATCCTACAGTTTTTTTCTTTTTTCTTTTTTTTTTTTTAATTTTTTTTTCTCTTGGTGTAGAATTGCTTATATTTTCTTTGATAATAAGTGTGATTGGTACTTGACTGTGATAACTTGTTTAGAAAGCCATCGCCAGAAATTATTCTTCAGCGGCTCAATATATGGATAACAATGTGGAAACTGATGATTTATTTCCCACAATGACATATGCCATGTAAAAAACCCATACTGAGTGTTCTTAAAAATTATAGTCCCCTGAGAGAACCATCTTTTATTATTCTTTTGCAATACAAAATATTTCTTGTCTACATGTTTCACTTCCATTTTTCACTTTTGTTCAATTATTAAAAATAAATTATATGTTTACCAGTCTAGCAAAGTCGATTTAAAACAGTAGTCATCAACCCTGTCCTCAGGGCCCACTAACAGGCCAGGTTTGCAAGATAACTGAAATACATCACAGGTGATACCATTTGCTGCTCAGTGATTGCAGTATTCTAGTCTGCCTCTCCCCAAGGTAGTACATAAAACCTGGCCTGTTAGTGGGCCCTGAGGACAGGGTTGATGACCACTGCATTAAAAGACCAGGGTCACCATTTAGAATAGAAAATTGTTGGAAATGAGAACACCTACATTTAAAATACGCTTTACCTGTCCATATCTAACACATTTTGGATGTAAAGGATACATAATGCCCTTTATTCTGCTAGTCCAATTAGGGATAGGTTTAAAATGACCTATTCTGAATGCTCTCCAGTCTGTCTTTATATATGCTCCTGTAAAAAGGATTAAGAAACCTAGATGTAACCGCTCTAATGCAAACTGCACTAGTATCATTATTGGCTGTTGCTGTGATGTATATCTACTATGGATCAACTAGACTAACAGAGACTGTGCAGGAGAAAGCACCAGACTTCAATGTCAACATGGAGTCAGTCATTCTACCCTCCTGACAATTGCATCCCAATGCCCGCTCTCATAATGATCAAACAATCAGAATGTCTTTTATGATACAAGTCCATATAAGTAAATCATTGAAGTCCTTTCAAAAACGGACACTTCGCCCTGGGACTTAAAAGGAGATGAGCACCTTTGTATTGCCAATGAGTAACAACATTAAGTACATTAAAGTGGATGTAAACCCGAAAAAAACGTTTTTTTTATATCATACTGTAGAGTATAAGATTTCCTATCATTTGAGCAAGTCTTGCCACACAGAGTTAATCCATCTCTGAACAATCCTCTTTTATTGTTCAGTGAGAAAAATCTTAACAAACTGAGAAAAAATTTGTCAAATACGCCCCCTTGCTGTGAGTGACAGCCTAAGACACAGGCATTTTTTTTTTATTTCCCTCCCCCGCTCCTTTCTTCAGCAGCTCTGCAAGGATTGGCTGTTCCATACCTAAGCATGATTTGACATGCTGAAGTCATTTGGTTACTTTCCTGTCTTTTCACTGGATGTTAGAGATCATAGCAGAAGTTCAGCAGAAGTTCATTTTTAGAAATACACAAAGAAAATGCATATTGACAAGGGGAGTGTAGAGGTGGGCGGGGAGTCTACTGACATCACGACTCCACCCACTGAGCTCCAGACAACAGACCCACCCACAGAATATGCAGTTTTTCAGCTCTCATAACAGACAAAGAGGAGACATTTGACAGGTAAAGATACATGCAGGAGGCATGTATATCCTTATAGATAACCCCTATGGCAGTAGTTTAGAAAGTATGACATTGGGTTTACATCCACTTTAAATACAGTAAGTATTCCAATGAAGGTAGTACATGCATGGATATCATCAATAAAAGCCTATTCGTACACGATATGTAGCTTAAATGGATAAAATAATGGTACATATGTGTGAGCAGTCGTATAACACTTAGGCATCAGGTGTACCCGACACGTTTCGCAAGGCCTAGCTCGCTCTTCAGGGGTAGATGTGTATAAAGTGTACCTAAAATGAAAAGATACAAATTGGGTATGTAGCATAATATTAGTGCTATAGGCATGGGGTGGGGGGGCTTTAAGGGGAACCCCATACTCACCACAAAACATAGCCAAGCCAGCGGATGTATAGCTCCCAGACAGCGGCAGCAGGGGGCGGGGCCAAACAAGAACCCATCCAGGGCAACATGGAGGAAAGGCATGGCGTGGATCGAGGATGTGTATCCCTAGCAGTCTCACTGGGTCCATAAAGAGTATTAGCTGCAACCTAAATGTGTATGTCAGACAATCTGAAGTATCAGGGCGTGGTATATCTATATGAATAAAAGACCCAAGCTAAAGATGGTGTGGGCATGGAGACCGTAGGGGAATATAATGGAGAAATACCAAGGGCTAGCAAGAGTGACAGTGAAGGGATGAAAAGGGAAAGCAAAATAAGGGAGGAAAGTGGAAAATGGAGTAAAGTGCAAGTGTATGGTATAACTTGCAGTGACAAATAGGCTGCAAATAAGTGCTCAAACTAAACCATGTGGAGAACATGTGAGGTTACCTGAATGGAGTAAGTGTGTGATAGTATAGGTGGTAAGTCACAGCAAAGGACTTCTGCAGATGTGTATCAGTGGAGAAAAAACAATGATCCACGCCATGCCGAGCCCCTGACATTTATTCCCGGGAGAACCCGAAAAGCTCTGCCCCCAACGCCATGCGTGGATGTCTGACGTGTGGGCGCATGAGGCGTCTGCCGTTATGGGGAGGTGCGCTTGCGCAAACATTCCCATGGATCATCCAGATGACACAATACGTCCAGCCGTAACAACGCCATGAAATCACGGGGGCCATGGCGCCAATGTGTAGGTGGCCCCACCTGCTATTAGAGCAGGCGGGGACAGCAGAGGACAAGAAGTCCCCCTTGGAAACGCATCCCAGCTCCCGAAGCATAACAAAAAGAGCCGCCACCAGCCAAGAACAACACACCAGATGGATACAGATGTATGCCTTCACTTAAATATAAATTATGTGTTGAAAACTGTACGGCTGATACACATTAATGATAAATATAGAATGCATATATGTATAATGTATGTAGTGGCAATGGTGACCACAGACCAGTTTTAGGCTGATTGGGTGTCTTCCACCCGGGTTCAGTGTAAAATAGGAGAAAGGTCTGTTGTCACCAGTGACACACCTCCATCCCTAAAATATGCAACAAAAACAAACTCAAAAACTATAGTCCTTGATAAGACAATCAGGAGGGAACAACGATGGAAGCAAAAACGAAAGGTAGTGATTGTTGTAGGTTTGGTTGTGGTTGTCTCTCGTGGTCATAGTAGATATCAAGATTCCAGAAAAAGTAAAAAAAAAACCCTTTTTGCCATGCCTCCACTTTTAAACTCAGCTGGCCTGACCATTTTTGAAATGTTTCCATTGCATTATTTTTCCTTTACAGCTTTGTAAAAGACCTTCAAACCATACATTTTCTGAAAGCACATGATCAGTAGAATAAAAAGGGGCTACTGATTTTTAAGGCCGTGCGATATTTGTGCATATGTTTATCAAAGCAATAATTTCAGTGAAAATACACTTGAATCAATATTAGCAAATAAAAACAAAGCAATTTTTACAAAATTCCCGCTAAATATAATAACTTAACCTGTATTGAGTTAATAAAAAAACAAATATTTGCGCCTTTTTGAGAAATGGTGAAAAATCCAACGTTTGCAAAAATTTAAATATCCAAATTTCTCAAAGAATCTGGAGGTTTTCATTTTTCACTCACAGCTTTTAGCGTTTGTAAAAGACCACCCAAACAATATATTTTCTGAAAGCACATGACCCATAGAATAAAAAGGTGCTATAGATATTTAATGCCCTTTGATATTTGCGCAAATGTTTATCAAAACAATATTTTAGCTAAAAATACACTAAAATCATTACTAGCAAATGACCCGGCGAGCTATCTTGAAAACCTTCTGACAACCACCTTTGGCAGATACGCATTCTCTGTAATGTTTGCAGTGGAGAGAGCCCATTGAATCCCTGCCTGTCCGCCCTCCCAGGGAGCTCCACCATGTACCCTGATAGCGTAGCGAAATTCCTTAATTTCAAGGACTGCGACAAGATCCTCCTGCCTGACCAGGGAGAAGGGAAATATCCCCCACGCCAATACAAATGTGGCCGTCTTCCCAGACTTCTCCAATGAGGCAGCGGTCCAGGTTCCAGGATGTTAAGCATCGTCTCCGCGTCCTACACCTCAAATACGCCATGTTGTACCCTGCAAAGCTTCGGGCGGAGTGCGATGGCCGAACCCATTTCTTTGAGGACCCTGAGATGGCGTCCACTTGGATCGATCAGAGGGATCGTCGAGACTGAGTATACCACACTGACTACAGGCTGTGAGTAATTTTCTTTTCTCTCCCTTGCTCCCCCCTGTGCCTGGAAAGCTGCCCATTTCCATCCTAACGCTTAGCCCCTCAGTGGGTACATTACATGTTCATGTCCTTGACCGGAGCAGGGGGGCAGACCTGGAAATCATTTCCTGTAGTACACTGATCCTCGCAGCATGCCTGCTACCTTTGAGCGACCTTGCTGACTCATGATCCCCGTTCTCCCCACACCTGAGAAATGTCTGTGGAGGACAGTATATCGAACGTTGCTGAGATTCTCTACCTCAATTTACCTACCACCCTGATGGCTAGGGGTGCAACGGATCAAAAATCTCACGGATCGGATCGATCCTCGGATCAGAGTCACGGATCGGATCGATCTTCGGATTAGCATAAAAAAAAAAAAAACCCAAAAAAAAACAAAAACACACAAATCTTGTTACACCCACCGGAGTTTTAGATTTAAAAGCTATTTTCAACACAAAACCATACACCATACAGTATACAGTATACATACCAATACAGTATTTGTGCATATAAGCTCAGTTTTGTGTTGAAAATGGCTTTTAAATTTAAAACTCCGGTGGGTGTAACAAGATGTCCGCTTGCCCCCTTCTCACTCTATCATTATTGAACTGTGCAGGAGTGTGGGGTGTAGCAAGATGGCGGCAACGAAATGTCACTTCCTGTCGAGACAGCGGCCACTTCCGGGTGTACCAAGATGGCCGCCGCTCCGGAGCTAGGCCGAAGCCGGGGCCTTTCCTATGGCTGAGGCCCGAAAAGTGCTCCGCGGATCGCGGGTGTGCCGATCCGCGGAGGGTGATCCGTACGGATCACGGATCGGCAACGATCCGTTGCACCCCTACTGATGGCAGGCGGAGCCTCCCCCTGCACAGCTGTAATGGTGCTACACTTTTATGGCTCCTACACCCCATGTACTTCTCAGAGAAGAAGTCGCCCCCCTAGGATCTTTGGGAACTTTTTTACCCCCTGTTTGCCTGACTGTTCTTTCTCCCCCCTTTTTTTGCTTTTCATTACGGGTATCTATGCTCCCTTGCAATTAAGTTCCCCGCCTCCAATGGGTTCTACACGTTGATGTCCCCTGTTGATGCCTGGTTATGGGGTACTATGTCCATGCCAAGCTGGGGTGGGAAGGGAAATTTTGTGGTTGTTGTTGTTTGTTTTTGTTTTTTTTTGTACAACCATGTTTATAACTGTTTATCAATACTAAAGTTACTATGTTATTATCAAACATGCACAACCGATATTGGTTGCCAATGTGTTTTATGCTATCTGATGTGTCTATATCTGCTCTGCCAGTCCTGGTCCAGTTGCGGTCTACCATATACGCCCTATCCCCGCCATGAGTTCTTTAAAGTTTTTCACGTGGAATGTTAGAGGCTTGCGCAATAAGATTAAACACACAGCAGCCCTGACATTTCTCAAGTCCCAGCGTGCTGACATCATCACGCTAGTCGAGACCCATGTCACGGGCCACTTACAATCCTCTCTCAAAAAGCCTTGGATAGGTTGGGCCTATCACGCAACCCACACCTCTTATTCCAGAGGAGTATCGCTCCTAGTTGCTAAAAGGGTACCGATTGAGCTAGTGCTGCTCCAGACGGACCAGCAGGGCAGATGTGTTTTTATCCACGCCACCATTAATGGATCCCCTATCCTGATACTAGCTTATGTCCCCCCCCCCCCATACAACTCAGCTGTAATTAAGGAGGGCCTTTCCTTTATGACACAATATACCTCTGTACCGGCAGTGTGGATGGGGACTTTAACATGACCCTCATCCCCGCTGTGGACCGAATGGGCACACTGGACCCCCCCCTTGACCCACCAGACTGTACCGCATACTGACAGATTTCGCTCTTGTTGACACTTAGCGTCACAAGCATCCGCACACTAAGGTCCTCTCATGCTTCTCAGCCAGTCACAACACGATGTCACAAATCGACTATTTTAATTTAAAAGTCTCTGACACCTAAACTGGGAGATGTGGGCTTTGCGCCGAAAATTCTCTCGAATCATGCCCCCTACTGGATCTCGATCCAGCTCCTGAAGGCATCCCCTGCTCCTTCTTGGCGGCTAAAGCCATTTTGGTTGACTGCTCTGCAGGACCAGGATGACATCCCTGCGGAGCTGCAATACTACTTTAAAGCTAACGGGGACTCTGCCATGTACGACGTGGTGTGGGAGATGTTTAAGCCCGTTCCTTGTTCTCCACGTGTATCAATTGACTAAAACGATCATCGAAACTCATTGTTCAACAGGCTGCAGAACACCTACAGGTGCTGGAGGAGGCGTTCCATCGGGAGCCTTCGCCCGGCAACGCCAGCAATCTTAAGATTCAGACACGACAGGTCTCTCAACTGCACATTGAAAAAGCTAAGCAACGCATCTTTTTCTGTAGACAAAGGGTATTTGAATATGGAGAAAGATCGGGCAAACTACTTGTGTATCTTGCCCATCTAAACTCACGCCCCCCGGTGGTGGTGTCATTTATTGACCCGCAGGGGAACGACATCACTGATCCGCAACAAGTGGCGGAGGAATTCGGGAGATTCTACCATACACTCTATACTTCCCGAGTCACCCACACTCCCCAAGATACCAGGGACTACTTAGCGGGAGTTAAATTCCCTAGATTGACTAATGACCAGCTTGAGCTCCTGGAGGCCCCTATTACTAAGGAGGACATTTCCGAGGCTAGCTCCTGTCTGGCCACATCTAAGGCCCCCGGATCGGACGGCCTACCACTTGAATTCTATGCCACCTACTCTGAGATTCTAACCCCTAAACTCTACGACCTGTACAAATCCATGTTTGATTCGGGAATCCTACCCCCTTTATGAGAGAAGCCTAAATTGTAAGAAGCCCAAATTGTAATAATCCCCAAACCCGGTAAGGAAGCTAAATACCCCAAATCGTATAGACCCATCTCCTTACTACAGGTAGATATCAATATACTAGCTAAGATTTTAGCTTCACGCCTTAGCCAGGTCATTCTGTCACTGATCCACCCTGACCAGACAGGTTTTATGCCAGGGAAAAACACAGCTATGAATATTCGCCGCCTATTCATGAACAATCAGGGGCCCCATGATGAAATCGGTTCGAGGGCCGTGGTGGCTCTGGATGCCTCCAGGGCCTTCGATTCCGTGGAGTGGAATTACCTGTGGGAGTGCCTCTCGGGATTTGGATTTGGCCCCAACTTTATTAGCTGGGTTCAGCTCCTATATCAATCCCCAAATGCCAATGTGTTCGTGAACGGCTGGCTCTCTGACCAATTTCCGCTAGAGAGAGGGACCTGACCAGGCTGCCCCCTTTCCCCCATGCTGTTCGCATTGGCTGTGGAGCCATTGGCCATCATGATCCGTGCAGACACTAGCATTCGAGGCCTTAAGATAGGAAGCCTGGAAGAAAAGATCGGAATGTATACCGACGATGCGCTCCTATACTTAGCGGACTCGGGTCCCTCTCTCGTTGCAGCACTACACTCCATAGAACGTATCGCTAGCCACTCGGGTCTGAGTATTAACTGGTCGAAATCCCAGATCCTTCCGATTGACCACTTCCGCCCCACTGTCCACGTCCCCTCCTCTGGCTCTCCCAAGGGTCTCCCTGATCAAGTATCTCAGAGTACAAGTCACCAGATCGCTCACAGACTACACATTCTTGAACATTGAACCTTTGTACACTCTAATCAAGACCAAGACACAGACTTGGGCCAGATTACCTCTGGGTGTTATGGGACGCATTCGTTTAGTTAAAATGATACTCCTCCCAAAGATACTCTATTTGGTGTGGCATGCCCCCCTGTATATACCACAAAAATCCTTCAAAATAATTTAATCCAATCTTAATTCGTTTATATGGGGCCACAGTAGACACAAATTATCTTGGAGAATCCTGAAGAACCCAGTAACAATGGGAGGAGCTGCTCTTCCAGATTTTCAGGACTATTACCTTGCCTCCCAACTGTCCCATTTCTATCATTTTGACAAAAACGAGCTACCAAGATACCTACTACTCTGTGAGTGCCCTGGTGACCCAGCCCATACCCCACTTCAGTCAGTCCACAGAGCCCCATTGACAAGACGCCCCTCCCAACACAAAGCGGACATGCTGACACACCACCGAAGGGTATGGCGGATGGCACTACAAAAACTCGGGACCCCACAGGTCCACTCGCACACCCCTCTCTGGTTCAGCACCCATTTACTCGAATTGTTGTTCATTCCAGACCCGGTGGCGTGGATACGCCATTGGATTCTGTACATATACCAGATCATGACCCCTACGGGACCTAAAACATTCCAAGCGCTAAAGGACAAATTTTCCCTCCCCAACTGCCTTCTCTTCAGGTACCTACAACTCCGCCACGCTATACAAACCCAATTTACTGGCTCCGACCCATCCCTGGCAGTCCCTTCTATTGTAGACACAGTCACAGGTACTGAACCAGCCAAACTAATTTCTACCCTGTACTCCGCCATCCGCCTTCCTAGTACCACAGCATTGGCCTATACTGCCAAGACTAGATGGGAGGTGGATGTTGGAGTAATTGAGAATGAGGAATGGGATGAAATTTTGGAGGATGTGAAAAGTTTCCCCCAAACTGTCAGACCACCTCACACAGTTGTATATTATACATAGGGCGTATCTGACTCCTCAGAGGATAGCGCGTTACAAACCCAGGGTGCTGCCAGTGCAACCACACCCCAGGCTCCCTCTTTCAATTCATATGGTCCTGTCCAATTATACAAGCGTACTGTCTACAGGTGGTTTGTTTTCTGCATGACCAGATGGGCTATCCTGCTACCCTAGACCCAAAGATGTGCCTGCTCGGTCTGCTACCAGACTTGGACGCAGACAAACCCCTCCATACCTTTCTACATGAGACGCTATTCATGGCAAAAAAAAGTAGTGGCTCGCAATTGGATGCAGGCCCTGCCCCCTACAATCCAGTACTGGAAAAAAGAGATTAACGACACTCTTCCATATAAAAAGCTGATCTATGTACATAGAGGGTGCCCGCTTAAGTATGAGAAGGTATGGAACAGATGGTTAGCAGATGGTAAAACGTGTACTTGATATGTTTATCCCCCCCCTTTTTTTTTCCCCTCATCTCTCCTTTTCCTTAGTACTGGTTCCACCCCTGATGGATAATTCGCCTTATGTCACACAGATATTTCAATGTGTTTATGTATGTACTACTGTTTTAGCCATGTTGGCTTATACCGATTTATTTACCATGCATATACTTTTTTAATAAAGTTAATTTGATTTTCCAAATAAAAAAAAAAAATCATTACTAGCAGATAGAAATACAGCATTTTTTTTTACAAAATTCCTGCTAAATTCCTCCTAAATATAGGTCCTGTAATGAGTTCATAAATAATATATTTGTAACTTTTAAATTGCTCCTTTTTGCAAAATGGTAAAAATGTCTCTCAAAATCTGGAGGTTTTCGTTTTTCACCTACATCTTTCAAAGTTTGTAAAAGACCGCCCAAACCATATATTTTCTGAAAGCACATGACCAGTAGAATAAAAAGGTGCTACTGATTTTTAAGGCCTCGTCATATTTGTGCAAATGTTTATTAAAACAATATTTTCGCAAAAAATATACCAAACTCATTACTAGCAGATACAAACACAGCTATTTTTACAAAATTCCTATTAAATATAAAAGCTTAACCTGTATTAAGTTCCGCTGGGTCATTATCTTTAGTCAGGCTGCAATTTAGTATATGTATTACTATTATACGAAATTGGTTAGGGAAGCCTTCAATAGAAATCCCTAGCAATGGAAATGCTGGGGAGGGTGGGGTTAGAACCGCTGTAAATGAACTGTTATACAGTGCGACAAGATATGAAGTAGATTTCTGGTTCGCCACAATACCGCAGGTTAAGTCAGAGCTATGGGCTCACGCATCCATGCAGCTCTGCTTCCCCCTTCCCCCTTCCCCAATTTCCCTTTTTATTAGGGCCCTTTCACACTGGGGCGGCGTCGGCGGAAAATCGTCGCTATTGTAAGCGGCGATTTATATAGATAGATAGATATATAGAGATATATAGAGATATAATAGATATAGCTATAGATAGAGAGATAGAGAGATAGAGAGATAGATAGATAGAGATAGATAGAGATAGATAGAGATAGATAGAGATAGAGAGAGATAGAGAGATAGATAGAGATAGAGAGATAGATAGAGATAGAGAGATGGATAGAGATAGAGAGATGGATAGAGATAGAGATAGAGAGATAGAGAGATAGATATAGATAGAGATAGATATAGATAGAGATAGATATAGATAGAGATAGATATAGATAGAGATAGATATAGATAGAGATAGATATAGATAGAGATAGATATAGATAGATAGATAGAGATAGATAGATACTTGTTTGACTATCATTTTTATGGATTTTTAGTTAATTTTTCAGTATATCTTTTTTTACACAAATATCACGATATTTATGTATTGTTATGCGCTACATTTTTTCACCTCTTTGTTCTTTGTCACATTGTATGTAGCTGCTTTTTTCACATTTGTTTTAGGTTAGCGCAGTGTTTTCCTACATACCCTCACATTGTATCTTAGGCAGACTTCTGGGGAAATTGGTGAGCCAATCACACAAGCAGGAAATGTTTCTCGGGAGTGGTCAGGAAACAGTCTGTGTACAAAACTCTGCCATGTAGCCATATTGCGTTGCATATAGAAAATTACAGTGGCTGCAGGTTGAAAAGGAAAGGTATTTTTTAATAACATTCAATTACAATATGACTTTTTCCCCACGAAAGTGGAGTTACCCTTTAACCACTTGCCAACCAGCCGCCACGTTCCTTTTAAGGAGCCGTAGCAGGTGCGCCGCTGGAATCGCATGCACCCGCTTAACAGTGGGGGACCTGATGCGTGTGTCCGGCCGCAATGGCCACCTGTGATCGCAGGAACGAGAGCCAGAATGGGGATATGTCAATGTAAACAGACAGATATCCCTGTTCTGACTGGGAAGTTAGAGAGAGGTCTGCTGATCCTAATGATCAGGATCAGCGATCTCTCTCCTCCTCCAGTCAGCCCAGCCCCCATACAGTTAGAAACACTCCCAGGGAACACACTTAACCCCTTGATTACCCCCTAGTGTTAACCCCTTTCCTGCCAGTGACACTTATACAGCAATCGGTGGCTATTTTTTCGCTCTGATCGCTGTATAAATGTCAATGGTCCCAAAAAAAGTGTCACGTGTCCAGTCTGTCCGCCGAAATGACGCGGTCCCGCTAAAAATGGCAGATCACCACCATTACTAGTAAAAAAAATAAAAATATTATAAATGCCATCAACCTATCCCCTATTTTGTAGACGCTATAACTTTTACGCAAACCAATCAATATACGCTAATTGTGATTTTATTTTTTACCAGAAATATGTAGAGAATACATAATGGCCTAAACTGATGAAGACATTTTAGTTTTTTACAGTAAATTTTTGGGGATGTTTATTATAGCAAAAAGTTTTTGTTTTTTTTTGTTTATAGAGGCGATCAAATACCACCAAAAGAAATCTCTATTTCTAGGAAAAAAGGTATCAATTTTGTTTGGGTATGTCACACGACCGCTCAATTGTCAGTTAAAGCAACACAGTGCCGTATCACAAAAAATGACCTGGTCATTAACCACCTCAATACAGGGCACTTACACCCCACTTCCCTGAAGACGTTCATACGAAACATGGTCACGTGATCTCCCCCTACATCCGGTTTCTCTGGTTTGTGCACACGCATGCCGACTATCGAGGCGGTATAACGGCATTCCTATGGTGATTCTTACCCAGATGAGCGAGCAGCCCCAGTGCCGGGTAGGCACTTTTTAATGTAAGCGGCCGTTTGGCTTTACCTTTGTTTTCTACTACTTTTAATAAACTGTATTACACTATGGAAGATTTTATTGTCTTTCACATATCCCATGTCTGACAACCGAGGCAATAAGGGTTCTCTGCCTATACCATCCAGCACCCAGCCGTCTCATGTGAGCAGGCACAATCCTGCAGAAGCGCTAATGACTCTTTTTAAGTAAAGGAGTCATGGGTATCTGGTAAGCAGATATCTTTCTACCACTGCGAGGTGTATCTTAATTCTTGATGAAGTATTTTCCATTTATTCATACAGAGGAATCAATACTTCTTGGAAGATTATTTCTCTTCACTGTCATTTATTGTGTTTACTCAGCTATTGGGTAATAAAAGAAATAGGGAGTCCGCGCTAATGGGTGCAATTAGAAGCCTAGGTGGGAAGTATATTCCTAAATTGATAGACTGCTGCCCTCACATACGCTGACTCCACAGGGGGTGGAATGAGCGGAAAAAGTGAAAAAAAAGGAAAGTGTGTGAGTGTGGCGCTGTCCCAAAGTTGTAAAAGAAATATCTTCATATATACAATTTTATCCAAAGTGTCACGTGTGTATTCCCTTAAGTGAAATGTGTATGGCAGTAATTACCACTTCTGTGGGCGTGGCCTTTGACTGAACACCTTGCTGACATCTCCCTGCAAAGCTGACGCTTAGGAACATCTTTGTAAGCATTGTACACCGCTCATTTTTTCCATTACAATGTGAGTACCCTTTTTATCTGACCTAATAGTGGTTTTAAACGGTTTCACACTATGGAATCCTTTCTTCTTATGTCCTTATGATATCATCCTGGTCCTGGTCTTGCCAAGTACTGCTGCACATTGGCACGTACTGTGACTACTCGTTACCCCTGCAGGGGATATACAGCTGGTGAGTCTCTGCACAATCACAACGCGAGACACCAGCAGTGGATTAACACCTGTTGTGTGCTTTGAGGAATCCCACAACGGATGCCTTTTTTCACTTATAGTGCACCGGGCACATACCCATATGAACTGTTATCAATGAACCATTTGCATGGCACGTGTGTTTAGTATTTTTCAGAGTGACCTCTTTATAGGGCACTTGTCACTTTGTTATTTGCAACGTTTGTAGAGCATATTTTAATATTTATTTAGCACCAGACACTTTAGAATTTTTTGCATGTCACGTGTGATGTATTTATTGCAACTCTATGTTTTCTAGTGTTTAGACATAGACCACTTCATGCTCTTAGCAGTGTTAATACTGTTTTTTTCCTTTTGAGGGAATATAGCACTAGACACCTTGGTTGCGATTTATTGCACTCATTATGCTTCTTATGTTTAAATCACCAGTCACTTTAATCCACAGAAGTGGTAATTACTGCCATACACATTTCACTTAAGGGAATACACACGTGACACTTTGGATAAAATTGTATATATGCAGATATTTCTTTTACAACTTTGGGACAGCGCCACACTCACACACTTTCCTTTTTTTTCACTTTTTCAGTTATTGGGACTTCAATCATTATCACTTTTTCTATTATTGTGTGATATAAGTTTTTATTTTCCACTTTTTATTTTTTACGCCTTTCACAATTTTTTTTCTTTTGTTGTTAACCACTAGCACCCCCTACATATTAACTTATATATTGATCAATGTTTGCTCAACTTGGGGAGCAGCTTATTACTAATTTATTATTTTTTTCACTTACAATTTTTCACTTATTTTTTCTACTTACAATTTTAGTTGGAACGGAGTATATTTTTTTCTTTATCACTTACACCCCCTTCCTTCCCAAGCCAATTTTCAGTTTTCAGCGCTGCTGCTGTTTAAATGACAATAGCGCGGTCATGCTACACCAGGGATCTCAAACTCAAATTTCCTGAGGGCCACATGACAAGTTTTCATATCCCATGGGGGCCGCATGCAAACTTTCAAAAACAATAAACTATACCAGCAATAATATACTATACTATACCCAGCACTGGTGTCAGCAGACGCATTATTATCCCCCAGCACTGGTGTCAGCAGACGCATTATTATCCCCCAGCACTGGTGTCAGCAGACGCATTATTATCCCCCAGCACTGGTGTCAGCAAATGCATTATTATCCCCCAGCACTGGTGTCAGCAAATGCATTATTAACCCCCAGCACTGGTGTCAGCAAATGCATTATTAACCCCCAGCACTGGTGTCAGCAAACGCATTATTAACCCCCAGCACTGGTGTCAGCAAACGCATTATTAACCCCCAGCACTGGTGTCGGCAAATACATTATTAACCCTCAGCACTGGTGTCAGCAAACACATTATTAACCCCCAGGATTAACCCCCACACTCCATAATTACCCCCCACACTGCACACATAGGCCCACACTGCACACATAGGCCCACACTGCACACATAGGCCCACACTGCACAAATTTCTACCCCAGTCACCCCACTAAGGACTTTGCCTCAGTGTGTGCCTCAGCCTCACAATCCCCCGCCCTGAGGTGGCAGAAGGACCCTGGATCGGGGCTCTGGTCAATCGTCAATGCCTAGGTGGGCGGATCGATGAGCGGATCCTTCCTCCGCTCCTTCCTCTGCTCTGTTCTCTCTCTGGGCTGCAGCAGCATGCAGCGGAGAGGACAGAGGAGATGGAGAGGTACAGCTCTTTGGCGCCTCCCCCTCTGCGGTGCCTGGGTGTAGTTCAAAAAGACATCCTGGATAGAGGTCGACCGATATGGGTTTTTCTGGTTGGAGGTGGCACTGGTTGGCAGTGGCACTGGTTGGCGCTGGCACTGGCAGGCACTGGTTGGAAATGGCAAATGGCACTGATTGGCGGTGGCACTGGTTTGTGGCACTGGTTGGCGGTGGCACTGGCAGACTGGTACTGATTGGCGGTGGCACTGGTTGGCACTGGCAGGTGGCACTGATTGGCGGTGGCACTGGCAGGTGGCACTGATTGGCACTGGCAGGTTTCACACTGAGCAGAGTGTAACTGTGTGTGAAACTGACAAGTAACAGAGGAGCTGTCCACACTCAGCGCTTGATGCTTGTGTGAAACTGACACATAACACAGAGGAGAGAGACAGAGGGATCTGTGAGAATTGAGGTTGATGTCGGGGTGGGCGGGGCCGGGGTGGGCGGGACCCGGCCGAGGTGGGCGGGACCCAGCAGCTATCAAACACCAGCCAATGATTGGGCTGCTTAAGAAAAGGGGCGGGCCGCTACGCTACAGATCCCATTGGCTGGTGTTTGATATTAGCCGGGTCCCGCCCACCCCCGACATCAACCTCAATTCTGACAGATCCCTCTGTCTCTCTCCTCTTGTTACGTGTCAGTTTCACACAAGCATCAAGCGCTGAGTGTGGAGAAGGGAGGAGGAACGGCAGCCAGTTTTATATATCGGCCTAACGGCCAAATATCGGTCGACCTGTAGTATTTTTAACCGGTCCGCGGGCCGGTACTTTGAGACCCCTGTGCTACACTGTACCCAAACAGAATTATTATCATTTTGTTCCCACAAATAGCTTTCTTTTGGTGCTATTTGATCACCTCTACGTTTTTTTTTAGTTTTTTTCTTAAAAATTTTAAACAAAAAAAAGTTTTTCTTTTGTTATAAAATTTTGTAATTAAGTACGTTTTTCTGCTTCACTGATGGGCACTGATGAGGTGGCACTGATGGGCACTGGTAGGCTGCACTGATGGGTGGCACTGATGGCCATTGATAGGCGGTACTCATGGGTGGCACTGGTGGACACCGATGGGCGACACTGGGCACTGAAAGGCTGCACTGATGTGTACTTATGGGTGACACTGAGGCGGCACTGCTTGGCACTGATATGTGGCACTGATTGACACTGATGGCATTGTTAGGCACCACTGATGGCACTGGCAGGCATTGGGTATGGACACTGATTGGCAGCTGCCTGGGCACTGAATGGCATTTCCCTGGTGGTCTAGGGTGGCATACCTGGTGGTCCAGTGTGGTGGACATCCCTGGTGGTCCTGGATGGGCATCTGAGGGGGAACTGCGCTAATAAACAGCACAGATCCCCCCCCGTCAGGAGAGCAGCGAATCGGCTCTCCTCTACTTGCGTCTGTCAGATGCGAGTGAGGAAAAGCCGATCAACAGCTCTTCCTGTTTACATCGTGATCAGCCGTGATTGGACACGGCTGATCATGTGGTAAAAAACCTCCGTCAGAGGCTCTTTACCGAGATCAGAGTAATGGTGTGTCAGACTGACACCGCACCACCGATCGCCGCGATGCGCGCCCCCACGTGCGTACGAGAACGGTCTTCTGGGAGGCCGTCATATGACGTCCACCTAGAACGAGAGCTGCACCGCCCAGCTGTCAGCCATATAGCAAAATGACTGCGGCAAAGTGGTTTCAATATCCTGACCGGATGTCATATGACATCTTCAGAATAACAAGCCACTGCGCGCCCCGGGGGCGCACATCGCAGCGTTCTTGTTGCGGTGTGTCAGTCTAACACACCGCAACTCCGATCTAGGTAAAGAGTCTCTGACGGAGACTCTTTACCACGTGATCAGCCGTGTCCTGATCACGAGGTAAACAGGAAGAGCCGTTGATCGGCATTTACATACTTCCGTATGTCAGACGCCAGTAGAGGAGAGCCGATTGGCTGCTCCTCTGACAGGGGGGTCTGTGCTGATCGATTATCAGCGCAGCCCACACTGGACCACCAGGAATGCCACCACTAGTCACCACCAAGTATGCCACCCTAGACCACCAGGGATGCCAATCAGTGCCCACAATGGGCATCACTGATTGGCAGGCATTGTTTGGCACTAATTTGGCCACCTCATTGGTGCCATCTCATCAGTGCCCATCAGTGAAGAAGAAAACTTACTTATTTACGTTTTGTAACCGCAACAAAAAAAAAAAAATTTCCCAAAATTTTCGGTCTTTTTTTATTTGTTTAGCAAAAAATAAAAACCCCAGAGGTGATCAAATGCCACCAAAAGAAAGCTCTATTTGTGGTAACAAAATTATAAAAATTTAGTTTAGGTACAGTACCATGGCCGTGCAATTGTCATTCAAAGTGCGACAGCGCTGAAAGCTGAGAATTGGTCTCGGCAGGAAGGTGTATAAGTGCCCTGTATTGAAGTGGTTAAGGGAAAGTGTAACAAAATAAATAAATAAAATGAAATAAAATGAGTGTCCATGTCCCCGCATGCTCACACGCAGAAGCGAACGCATATGTACTCTGCGCCCACATATGCAAACGGCGTGTAAACCATTTATGTGAGCTATCACCGTTGACGTTAGAGCAAGAGCAATAATTTTATTGCAAAACCTCCTCTAACTCTAAACTGGTAATGTGTAAACATTGCTAAAGTGTAGCCTGTGGATATTTTTAAATACTGAAGTTTGCCTCCATTCCACAAGCGTGTGCAATTTTAAAGCGTGACATGTTTGGTATCTATTTACTTGGCGTAACATCTTTCACATTATACAAAAAAATTGGGCTTAGATTAGTGTTTTTTTATTTTTTTTTTATTAAAGTGTTTTTTTTTTTTTTGCCAAAAAAAGTGTTTGAAAAATTGCTGTCTAAATACCGTGTGACATAAAACATTGCAATGGCCGTCCTTTTATTCCTTGGGGTCTCTGTTAAAAAAAACATTTTATGTTTGGGGGGTTCGAAGTAATTTTCTAGCAAAAAAATGATTTTTTTACTTGAAGGAGAGGAGTGCCAGAATTGGCTTGGGCTGGAAGGGATGAATATAAAAGATTTATATCCCTCCTCCACCTTTAACCACTTCAAAACCGGGCCATAGTAAAAAAACATCCTTGATTTGAGTGTGGATATCTGAATGATGCCTGTAGTTACAAGCATCATTCAGATATCATTCTTTCCAGCAGGTGATTCTGTGCACGATAAGAACAATCATAGCGGCAGTTCCACCACTTGATCGTTTTTATAGGCGACAGGAGGGGACACCCCCCCTCCCGCCGCCATCCGGTGCTTCTCTGGGCTCTCCCGTGCCATCGGGGGCCCAGAGAAAGAATCGGCCGGCGCTGGATGATGACGATAGAGATTTCTGGTGACTGGATGTCAACAAAGCCGCGTTCGCGACTGTCAGAATGAAGATCGGTGAAATTTTTTTCACGATCTTATGCTTTCCAGCCTGGAGGAGAGATATGGGGTCTTATTGACCCCGCATCTCTCCATAAAGAGGACCTGTCAAATAGATTCCTATTACAAGGGATATTTACATTCCTTGTAATAGGAATAAAAGTGATCAAAAAAATAAAAATGTAAAAAAGTGTAAAAATAAAAAAAAATTAAGTAAAATAAAAAATTATTATTTTTTTTAAAACGCCCCTGTCCCCGGTAGCTTGCGCTCAGAAGCGAACGCACACGCAAGTCCCGCCCACGTATGTTAACGGAGTTCAAACCACATGTGAGGTATCGCCGCGTGCGTTAGAGCGTGTGCAACAATTCTAGCACTAGACCTCCTCTGTAACTCTAAACTGGAAACCGGTGGGGGGCGTGTCCGGATGTAGCAAGGAGCAGGACGTGATCCAGAGGAGCTCCGCCGGTCCTGGCCTAATCCGTAGCCATCCTGCTTTAAAATTCTCTCATTTGAATCCACACGGCTCCCTAAGTGTGGCAGGCTATCATCCTTAGCAGGGACGGAGGGTATTGTGGAGGACAGCCGCTCGAGGGTGTTGTAGCAGGCCGGCTCCACTTCCAGGAGGCATTCCGCCATCTTGCGGCCTACAGCGGCCTCGCGATCCCCGGCCTAGAGTACCGCAATCGGCGGGAGGGGGACCTCAGCGCTCCGCGCATCGGACCCATCCAGAGGTGGGAGGAGGCGAGAACTGGAGGAGACAAGCGCATCCAGCGATCGCACTGCAGCGGCCTCCATTCGGCTCCATAACCCGGACGCGATCCGCCATCTTGCGGCCTGCGGAGCCTCCGCAATCCCCGGCCTCGGGTGCCGCGATCGGCGGGAGGAGGGCCACCGCAGGCTAAACAGCGGTGCCACCCAGCTAGAAGCAGCAGCGGGATCCGGAGGAGGTGAGGGGGGGACGCCGAAAACACCATAAAGGCCCTCGGTGGGCTCCATACACCGGCTGCCATCTTGGAGTTCAGGACTATACCAACATTGCCCTGGGGTGCTGAGGTCTGCGGGAGGGAGCTGCCACCTGACCTGGGACCTGCACAGGAGGGGACAGACAGCTAAGGGACATTGAGAAATCGCAGAGACGGCCCCCCCTCTCCCTCCTAACCTGTGACCTAAAGGACAGTCTACAGCTTCTACCACAAGGTACTGTTGTGGGGGGTGACATAACCGCAGGTTTCGAAGCCTGTGCCCTGCCTGAGTCCTCTCCAATACTATAGAATATTCTATCCAGCAGTGGAGTGCATCTGGGCATGACAAGAGGCAGATCTAGTTCAGCGAAGACAGGTGGGCGTACCCCTAAAGCTTCCTCACAGCGGAGGTCACAGGCCCCAGCGGGCCCGACCAACTACGCACACATGGCATCTCAGACCATCCCCACAGATCCGGGCTCGGAGGAGGATCGGTTCCAAGCTCTGATGCTGGCCATTTCTGGATGCCAGAACACCCTGACAGCCAAAATTGATACCCTACAAATGGAATTCGGACTTATGCGCAGGGATATGGACAAGATGAGGGACCGCATGAATGAAGCGGAGCGGCGAATCGGTGACTCGGAAGATACTGTTCGGGACAACCGGGCCTCTATCCATACCCTGCAAGCCAAGGTAAAGATCCTCGAATCGCGGGCTGAGGACAGTGAGAACCGTAGTCGCAGGAACAATCTGCGGCTGGTGGGCCTCCCGGAGGGCTCTGAGGGTCGGGATCCTACAGCCTTCACGGAAACCCTGCTCCGCACCTTACTTCCACAGGCCCCATTCTCCCCGCATTTTGTGGTGGAACGAGCGCACAGGATGCCTCCAGTGCGGGGCCCACCTGGAGCTCCACCGCGTACCTTCATCTTCCGGCTGCTGAGTTTTCGGGACAGAGACTTGGCCCTTAGGGAGGCCCGGAAGGTCCCGGAGCTTCGATTCGAAAACACCAAAATCATGATGTTTCAGGACTACTCTATCGACACCCAGCGTCTCCGCAGAACCTTCGACCACGTCAAGGCACAGCTCCGCCTGAAAGGGCTAAAGTATAACATGCTGTTCCCGGCTCGCCTTAAAGTGATTGATGGAGAGTCCTCTCGATACTTCACCTCGCCGGAGGAGGCTTCCCGCTGGTTGGATACCCTACCCCAAGATCGAAGGGGACAGGAGTAGTATATGCAAATGCTGGTGTAAGTGCCCAAAGATGCTACCTAGTGCCTTAGAAGTAACTTCTCAGATGCGTATGACTGTCACTTTGAATACTTACCAAGAAGATCGTCTTTGTTCATGTGGTTCCCCAAAGGGCCTTACTGCCGCCCCCCTGCCCCCCCCCCCCTAGTTCTCGGTTCCTGTACACTAAAATGTGCCTGTTGAGGATGGAGGGGTTGGGGTGGTGGATGGTTCCCTTGCTGTGTTTTTTTTTTTTTTCACCTCTCCTCTTACTGTTGAACTCTACATGGCGGATTTATCCTTTACCCTCTTCAAATATGTAGAAGCTATAACAATTCAGACACACTATATTTTTTGTCAGAGGAAACAGGGGACCTCCTTAAAAGGTATATGGGGGATTATACGTCACAGTTGGGACCAAAGTATGTGCCCCTAGCTTCGGCTAGGTGTTTTTTTTTTTTTGTTTTTTTTTTTTTTGTTTTTTTCTTATTACGTTTTCTTATATTAGTTTAAAGCTTGCATGGACTTTTATTATGGTGCTTTTATCCTCAGGATACGGACGGATATCTCTGGACTGCACCGAACTTTGACCGCCCCTGTGTTGTTTGGTGCCGTTCAGGGAATTGTCTCACTGCCTTATAGGAGACTTTCCTAGAATTGAATGGGTTCCGTTTGGGGTTCAGGCACGCCGAGTTCTACAACGGATGTGCGGGGTGGGCGGGGCTTGGGTTTTTGTTGGTTTATCAGAGTTAATTTCTACTACATAGGACAGATGTGTCACAATGTATGGTTTACAAGGGTGCTGTGGATTTGGGCCCAGCCGCCGCTCTGCCTAGATCCGTGGCGGACCCATATGTACAGTGAATTGATGGCGGGGTCGGCCTCGCGGGGTCGGCCTCTCAGGGTCCAGCTGACTGTAATTTGATCCTTGTATATTCCTATTCCCCCTTGCTATGGCCCCCTTGAGAATTCTTTCCTGGAATGTCCGGGGCCTTGGCGATAAAATAAAGCGCTCCCTAGTGTTCGAATATATTAAGAGATATAACCCCCACATCTGCATATTGCAAGAAACGCATTTAGTGGGGGGTAAGATAATGAGCCTCAAACGGCCCTGGGTTGGGAGACATTTTCATGCCACTCACTCTGGATACTCCCGGGGAGTTAGTATCTTGATTCATAAGTCCCTCCAATTCGAGTTGTTGGATGTTAAGCTGGACCCTGGGGGTAGATACGTACTACTACATGCACTTATTGACACGATTGAGATGGTGGTTGTGGGCATCTATTTACCACCCCCGGCTGACATTTCCCTTTTACATAATCTAATCCCTCTCCTAGCCCAATATCCCACGGATAATGTCCTTCTGGCAGGGGACTTTAATATAGCACCAGATCCGTCCCGAGACAGGCTCACACCTGACCCGGCTACGGACTCTTCCTTGTCCAGATGGGCGGGTATCTTTGGTTTTGAGGATGTGTGGAGATGGAAGCACCCTCATGAACGGTCATTCACGTGCTGCTCCCATTCACACAATACGCTATCCCGCATTGATCTCATCTATGCCAGTGGCAGTCTTTTGCCCAGACTTAGGGGGATCAAAATCCTTCCCAGAGGAATATCGGACCATTCGCCGATGTTCTGTGATATGCAGACGGTCACTCCCCCTGCTGACAGAATCTGGCGACTGTCTAGATTTTGGATAAATCACCCGACTATAGAGTTTGAGATGGCCACTTTGATTAGACAATACTGGTTAATAAATGCTGACTCTACTACACCGGGTAATGACTGGGATGCATTCAAGGCCTATATCAGAGGATGTTACATGTCTTCCATAGCTACGGAACGTAAAAACAATCAGATTGTACTGGAGGAGGCAGAGGCCAAGGCTCAGACTCTCGAGTCTGACTTTGCCCTCACGGCTAACCCCCTTACGGGACAGGATATGAGAGCAGCTTATAGAGAGGTTCTGCTTCTCAGGGTGGCCAAGGTCAATAAAAGACAGCTGGTTCAATCACAAAAAATTTTTGAACAGGGGGAGAAGACGGGGAGACTGTTAGCCTGGCTAGCTAAAGAACAATCCATAACCCCCACTATAGCGAGAGTCGAGGCGTCAGACGGTACGGTAAAGACAGACCCATTAGATATAAATACATGCTTTAGGGAGTTCTACTCTAATCTGTACTCTTCGAGAGCAGGATACTCTGATGAAGAGCTCTCTCGGTTCTTGAATGGAGTGGAATTTCCTACTCTTACCCCGGAGGCAAAGCAGTCCCTCGATAGCCCGATCACAATAGAAGAGGTCCAAATAGCCCTGGGTTCTTTACAATCAGGTAAGACACCTGGAGCGGATGGATTCCCTCCTGAGTTTTATCAGAAATATACTGAGGCAATGGTCCCAAGAATACACAGCATGTTGGTTAAGACGCTAAAGGAGGGAGTCCTCCCCCCTTCCATGGCACAAGCCATAATTGTCGTGGTGCCCAAACCAGGTAAAGATCCCCAATTCTGTTCGTCCTATAGGCCCATTTCCCTATTGAATTCTGATGCAAAAGTGTTGACCAAAATCCTTGCTAGACGCCTCAATGAGGTATTACTATCATTAGTGCATGAGGACCAGTCGGGGTTCATGCCGTGCAAGGGCACAGACATAAACCTGCGGAGACTGTATGCGGTCTTGGCCTCGGGGGTTGGAGACGTAGACCAAGCGGTAGTGGCCTCCCTGGACGCGGAAAAAGCTTTCGATTCCTTGGAATGGAATTATCTATGGGAGGTCCTCCGCAGATTTGGATTTGGTCCCGTCTTCATCTCCTGGGTTGAGGCGGTGTACAGATCTCCGACGGCCGTGGTGCGCACTGGAGCGGTCCTCTCTGTCCTTTCCCCTCCGTAGGGGAACGAGACAGGGCTGCCCATTATCCCCGGGGCTTTTTGCGCTCGCGATAGAGCCCATGGCTATCCTTATAAGGTCCAACCCACGTATACAGGGTATTACCATAGGCCCACTACAAGAAAAGGTGTCGTTATACGCAGATGACACCCTTTTATACCTTAAGGATGATGGACAATCGTTGACACAAGCGCTTCAGCTAATAGATAGATACGGGCGATACTCCGGAATATGTATTAACTGGGGAAAGTCGGTACTGTTCCCACTGCACTCTGGGGTTGCTCCTTCGCACTTGGACGCACAGCTTCGCCGGGTGTCACAGTTCAGATACCTTGGCGTAGAGATACATAGAGACCTTCGTCAATTCATTGGCCTCAACTTGGCCCCGGTGATGTCTCGGGTGACCCACCAATTTTCATCATGGAGGTCCCTCCCCCTTAGTCCAGTGGGACGCGTAGATTTAATTAGGATGTCTATCCTGCCCAAATTCACCTACTTATTTAGGCAAACTCCCATCCCTATACCTATTTCCTTTTTTAATAAATTGGACAGCTTAGTCATATCCTTTGTATGGAATGGAAAGGCCCCTAGAATCGCAAAAACAACCTTACAATTACCGGTTACATTGGGAGGCCTGGCACTCCCAAGTTTCCTAAAATATTACTGGGCGGCGGTCCTGGTGACGCTAAAATGGTGGTTGGCGGAGGAGCCCTCTAACCCGGCATCCGCTGTGGAGGCTGCGTTGCTTGGTTCCTATGCAGAGCTAAGAAATCTTATACATAGAGGGCCCCGCTCCAATCCCAAAATGACTGTGCCCATGAAAACGACCATCAAAGTATGGGATACGGTAAACACGAAGCTAGGTAAGCAAAATATGTGGTCCCCTGTGACACCACTTTGGGGTAATCCAAGGTTGAGTCATTTTCACTCTATACCAGATCCCGTCATATGGGCTAGATACGGAATAGTTACCCTGAGCGATATTGTATCGCAGGGACAACTGATAACATTTGATGAACTGAAGAGTAGAAAGGGCCTCCCAAACCTGATGTTTTTTAGATTCCTTCAGATAAGACATGCTTTTCGCTCCCAGTTTCCTGGTCCGGTGATCTTGCAGATGTCAGATTTGGAAACTGAGCTCTGCGCACCTGAAGGAACCAGACTGCTGTCGATTATATATAATAAGCTTGCACGACTGGACACGTCTAGAATCTCACAATTGATGTCTACCTGGCAGCGTGACATTCCTGACCTGACTGATGAGGACTGGGAAGAGGGGGTGCAGCAATACCTAACTCTGACCATCTCCTCCAGGGATAGGTTTACCCAATTAAAATTTCTCCATCGGGCTTATTACTCCCCATCACGTCTCGCTAAAATGTATGCAAATAGAACAGCCACCTGTCCTAGGTGTGATGCGGATAATGCTGATTTCTTCCATACGGTGTGGACATGCCCAAGGATAGTGGGTTTTTGGAAAATAGTTCTGGATGATATTAACTCGGTGGGCCAAATCAGGGTCCCCTACAGTCCTATTCCCCTCTTGTTGGGCATATGTGACTCTCTTGAGGCCCCCAAAAGAAAAAAAATATTCGCTTTTGCCAGAAAGGCGATTCTTAACTGGAACCAGCCTCAACCACCCACTAAACAACTATGGCTCTCTCTCATCAATGCAGCCCTGCCGCTATATAAGCTTACATATATGGGGAGAAATTGTCCAAAGAAATTCGATAGGATATGGGCGGGTTGGGTGGAGGCCAAACACCTGACCATTGCATAGATATATTAAGTACCCTACCTTAGCCCACTGGCTACCCATACGTCCCTACTTTCCGTAATTTTGTTCCGGACATGGCCTGCCCGATACACAGCTAGTATATAACTAGGGTTGGGGGACCCCTGTTGGGCTTCCCCTCCCCCCGGGCCTCTCTCCCCCCCCCTCAAGGGTCTTATATATGATCTGGAGATTTAATAGTATACTTTCACCAATATGTGTGACGTTGAACTGTATTATTTTCACTGTACTTATTGACTTGATATGGTATAGATAATCATTGTACATTATCTGTCTTGAGCTAATGTAACTTGTTTGTTATTTCTGTTTGTTCAGAACAAATAAATAAACTTTATGTTAAAAAAAAAACAAAAAAAAACAAAAAACTGGAAACCGGTAAAAATTTTCAAAGCGTCACCTATGGAGATTAAGGACCCAAGTTTGGCACCATTCCATGAGTGTGCGCAATTTTAAATCGTGACATGTACTTGGCGTAACATCATCTTTCACATTATACAAAAAAAATAACTTTACTGTTTTGTTATTTTTGAATTCATGAAACCGTTTTTTTCCCCAAAAAAGGCGTTAGAAAAATTATTGCGCAAATACCGTGAGAGATAAAAAGCCATTTTATTCCTTAGGGTATTTGCTAAAAAAACATATATAATGTTTGGGGGTTCTGAGTAATTTTCTAGCAAAAAAATTGATTTTTACATGTAGGAGAGAAGTGCCAGAATAGGCCCGGTATTGAAGTGGTTAATGTAGCTTCAGGTCTAACTTCCAGTTAAAATACCCTGTATATTCAACTTTCAGGTGTATACAGTCAGGTCCATAAATATTGGGACATCGACACAATTCTAATCTTTTTGGCTCTATACACCACCACAATGGATTTGAAATGAAACGAACAATATGTGCTTTAACTGCAGACTTTCAGCTTTACTTTGAGGGTATTTACATCCAAATCAGGTGAACGGTGTAGGAAATACAACAGTTTGTATATGTGCCTCCCACTTTTTAAGGGACCAAAAGTAATGGGACAGATTAACCATCATCCATCAAACTTCCACTTTTTAATACTTGGTTGCTAATCCTTTGCAGTCAATTACAGCCTGAAGTCTGGAACGCATAGACTTCACTGGACGCTGGGTTTCATCCCTGGTGATGCTCTGCCAGGCCTCTACTGCAACTGTCTTCAATTCTTGCTTGTTCTTGGGGCATTTTCCCTTCAGTTTTGTCTTCAGCAAGTGAAATGCATGTTCATTTGGATTCAGGTCAGGTGATTGACTTGGCCATTGCATAACATTCCACTTCTTTCCCTTAAACTCTTTGGTTGCCTTCGCAGTATGCTTCGGGTCATTGTCCATCTGCATTGTAAAGCGCCGTCCAATGGGTTCTGAAGCATTTTGCTGAATATGGGCAGATAATATTGCCCGAAACACTTCAGAATCCATCCTGCTGCTTTTGTCAGCAAGTCACATCAATAAATACAAGAGAACCAGTTCCATTGGCAGCCATACATGCCCACGCCATGACACTACCACCACCATGCTTCACTGATGAGTGGTATGCTTTTGGATCATGAGCAGTTCCTTTCATTCGCCATACTCTTCTCTTCCCATCACTCTGGTACAAGTTGATCTTGGTCTCATCTGTCCATAGGATGTTGTTCCAGAACTGTGAAGGCTTTTTTAGATTTTTGGCAAACTCTAATCTGGCCTTCCTGTTTTTGAGGCTGACCAATGGTTTACATCTTGTGGTGAAACCTCTGTATTCACTCTGGTGAAGTCTTCTCTTGTTTTTTGACTTGGACACACATACACCTACCTCCTGGAGAGTGTTCTTGATCTGGCCAACTGTTGTGAAGGGTGTTTTCTTCACCAGGGAAAAAATTCTTCGGTCATCCACCACAGTTTCTTTATCGTACATCATAGGACACAGAGCCTCAAGTATTTGCTTAGTGGTTTATGGGCCTACCTTCAGGTGTTGACACTGGTATAACCAATACAGAAAGTTGACTCCCCTATATAACCCCTCCTCCTTCCAGGAGTACCTCAGTTTTTTCGCCAGTGTCAAGGTGTTGGTCACGAGTGAAGATGTTCTCTGAGGAGCTTCAGGAGGGATCCATGCTGTATTTAAAAAGCCTCCACAACCGGATCCATCCTTCCACCACGACTCCAGGATGGTACCCGGGCCTCACATTGAACAAGGTTTTGCCTGTAACGCTTCTCTCTGAGAGCTGGACCCTAGGAACCAGGACTCTTTTTGGTCTTGCTACATTACCTACAGTTGTCCTGAGGGGTGCTATACAAGGCCCAAAAGAGTGGAACCCCTATTTAAAAGGGACCTAGTCTTTGAAGCTTTAACTATGCTGCCCGCCATGATGGGTGAAGTTTGGATCTGTCTTTCAGCGGTATCCTGCAGCGAGGGTAAGGTAAGGGGAGAAGCCTAGGAACTATTAAAGTCCACCTATGCTCCTATATTCCCAACACTACGCTCATGGAAATTTCAGACCTAAATAACTGGAGCAGCCACTTAGTGTGAGTGAATGTGTAGACACAAATTTGATTCACCATAAACCGTCAATCCCCAAAATGGTGAAGCCAATAGCGGCGCCAAACTAAATAGAAAATATTGCATCAAGTGAATGATTACAACATCACAGCGTATCGCGTCACGCGTAATAAATTGCCGTACAGCCACGCCCCGACATGTTTCGTCACAAGGACTTAATCATGGAGTGTAAGGCAAAGACAGCTGGTGAGTTTGTCTTCTAAAGGGGAGTGCAATCACGGACATGGAGGTGTGGTGATAGATTTATTAACCACTTAAGGATCGGACCATTATGCTGCTTAAGGACCAGAGGACTTTTTCCAATTTGGCACTGCGTCGCTTTAACTGCTAATTGCGCGGTCATGCAATGCTGTACCCAAACAAAATTTGCGTCCTTTTCTTCCCACAAATAGAGCTTTCTTTTGATGGTATTTGATCACCTCTGCTGTTTTTTATTTTTTGCGCTATAAATGGAGAAAGACCGAAAATTTTGAAAAAAAATGATATTTTCTACTGTTTGTTATAAAAAAATCCAATAAACTCAATTTTAGTCATACATTTAGGCCAAAATGTATTCAGCCACATGTCTTTGGTAAAAAAAAAGGTCAATAAGCGTATATTTATTGGTTTGCGCAAAAGTTATAGCGTCTACAAACTAGGCTACATTTTCTGGAATTTACACAGCTTTTAGTTTGACTGCCTATGTCATTTCTTGAGGTGCTAAAATGGCAGGGCAGTACAAACCCCCCCCCAAATGACCCCATTTTGGAAAGTAGACACCCCAAGGAAATTGCTGAGATGCATGTTGAACCCATTGAATATTAATTTTTTTTGTCTCAAGTGATTGAATAATGACAAAAAAAAAAATTTACAAAAAGTTGTCACTAAATGATATATTGCTCACACAGGCCGTGGGCCATGTGGAATTGCACCCCAAAATACATTCAGCTGCTTCTGATTACGGAGATACCACATTTGTGGGACTTTTTGGGAGCCTAGCCGCATACGGGGCCCCGAAAACCAATCACCGCTTTCAGGATTTCTAAGGGCGTAAATTTTTGATTTCACTCACTACCTATCACAGTTTTGAAGGCCATAAAATGCCCAGATGGCACAAAACCCCCCCAAATGACCCCATTTTGAAAAGTAGACACCCCAAGCTATTTGCTGAGAGGCATGTTGAGTCCATGGAATATTTTATATTTTGACACAAGTTGCGGGAAAGTGACAAATTTTTCTTTTTTTGCACAAGGTTGTCACTAAATGATATATTGCTCACATAGGCCATAGGCTATGTGGAATTGCACCCCAAAATACATTTAGCTGCTTCTCCTGAGTATGGAGATACCACATGTGTGGGACGTTTTGGGAGCCTAGCTGCGTACAGGGCCCCAAAAACCAATCACCGCATTCAGGATTTCTAAGCGTGTAAATTTTTGATTTCACTCTTCACTGCCTATCACAGTTTCAGGGGGCCATGGAATGCCCAAGTGGCACAAAACCCCCCAAAATGACCCCATTTTGGAAAGTAGACACACCAAGCTATTTGCTGAGAGGCATGGTGAGTATTTTGCAGCTCTCATTTGTTTTTGAAAATGAAGAAAGACAAGAAAAAACATTTTTTTTTTTCCCAATTTTAAAACTTTGTGACAAAAAGTGAGGTCTGCAAAATACTCACTATACCTCTCAGCAAATAGCTTGGGGTGTCTACTTTCCAAAATGGGGTCATTTGGCGGGGTTTTGTGCCACCTGGGCATTCCATGGCCTCCGAAACTGTGATAGGCAGTGAAGAGTGAAATCAAAAATTTACGCCCTTAGAAACCTGAAGATGGTGCTTGGTTTTCGGGGTCCCGTACGCGGCTAGGCTCCCAAAAAGTCTCACACATGTGGTATCCCCGTACTCAGGAGAAGCAACAGAATGTATTTTGGGGTGTAATTTCACATATTCCCATGGCATGTTTGAGCAATATATCATTTAGTGACAACTTTTGTGCAAAAAAAAAAAAATTTGTCTCTTTCCCGCAACTTGTGTCACAATATAAAATATTCCATGGACTTACTTTCCAAAATGGGGTCATTTGGGGGGTTTTTGAACTGTCCTGGCATTTTATGCACAACATTTAGAAGCTTATGTCACACATCACACACTCTTCTAACTACTTGAAGACAAAGCCCTTTCTGACACTTTTTGTTTACATGAAAACATTTTTTTTTTTTTTGCAAGAAAATTACTTTGAACCCCCAAACATTATATATATTTTTAAAGCAAATGCCCTACAGATTAAAATGGTGGGTGTTTCATGTATTTTTTTCACAGTATTTGCGCAGCGATTTTTTAAACGCATTTTTTGGGGAAAAAAACACACTTTTTTAAAATTTTAATGCACTAAAACACACTATATTGCCCAAATGTTTGATGAAATAAAAAAGATGATCTTAGGCCAAAACATGACATGCTTTAAAAATTGCACACAAATGTGCAGTGGCGACAAACTAAATACATTTTTAAAAGCCTTTTCAGGTTACCACTTTAGATTTGCTAAAATTACTGCCCTCGATCTGACGTTCGCGGTGACACCTCACATGCATGGTGCAATTGCTGTTTACATTTGACGCCAGACCGACGCTTGCGTTCGCCTTTGCGCGAGAGCAGGGGGGGACAGGGGTGCTTTTTTTCTTTGGGGGGGGGGGGGGGTCTATTAGACCCCAGATCTCTCCTCTGCCCTCAAAGCATCTGATCACACCAAGATCGGTGTGATAAAATGCTTTCCCAATTTCCCAATGGCGCTGTTTACATCTGGCGAAATCTAAGTCATGAAATGCTCGTAGCTTCCGGTTTCTTAGGCCATAGAGATGTTTGGAGCCACTCTGGTCTCTGATCAGCTCTATGGTCAGCTGGCTGAATCACCGGCTGTATTCTCAGGTTCCCTGTTGAGACAGGAGAGCCAGAGAAAAACATGGAAGACGGTGTGGGGGGGGGGGGAATTCCCTCCCACTGCTTGTAAAAGCAGTCTAGAGGCTAATTAGCCGCTAGGATTGCTTTTACATGAAAGCCGACCGCTGGCTGAAAAGAATGATACCAAGATGATACCTAAACCTGCAGGCATAATTCTGGTATAACCACTCAGTCGTGAATGGCGTACCTGAAGACAAAAAAATGGTTAACAATAAAACACAGTAAACGGTAAAGTATAAAAAATTGCATACCTGAAAAGCAAACGTGATAAAACATAATAAAAATAAAACATTGCAGAATAGAATACAGTAAAAAAGAGCAGAACAATAGAGAGAGAGAGAACAATAAAACGACAACTATTTTTTTTTATTTTATATATATATTTTTTTACACTTTTTTTTGTAACTAACTTTTATAACTGTAACCGGTTCCAGGTTCGGGTCTCTCAAATAGCGATGGCATCTTGGGAGATCCTGTGAAAGTGTGCCTAGTCTGTTTAATGCTGTATCCTACGCTAATACTCAACTAGTGTATGGGAGCGTTCAAAACATTCACCAATGCAAAGACCAGGATTGTCAGGACAGGAGGGACAATAATAGCGGGTGTCACGCCTATATCCGCACTTGCTGCAGACATAACATCTTTTTTGGGGGGTTTCGTTGGGTAGGGGTACTCGGGAGGACATAAAGAAAATGCCTCTCATGCAGCCGACTGCATTTGGTTGGGGATGTGAATGGGGGAAGTACGGGTGCTGCAGAAGTGGTGGGTTCCCAATTAGGATTGGCGAATGCAGCAGGAAGGGCACTATGGGCACGACGGGCCTGTGCTTGTCTTCTTGGTGGCAGCGGGACACTACTTGTGCTTGCCACCTCACCAGCTTCAACTGCACTTATGGGACTCTCCACGTCACCAAGTGTTACTGCAGTGCTGGTTTGACTACGACCGGGGTGTACTAGGCCGCTGGTGCTTGCCAGTTCACCAAAACGCTACCAAAAAAACTGTTAGCGATCGCAGGGATCAGGCCTGACTCTGCGAACGCTGCAGTTATGCGTTTAGTGTTTTGTAAGTGACAGTGATCGATCGATACTGCACGTGGGTGGGCTGGGCCGGGCGGAGGGGCAAAATGCAGGTGCTAGCAGGTATCTGGGCTGATCCCGCTGACACTGCGTTTTTGGGAACCATAAACTGCTGGGGACGCTAGTATAGATCTGATCGGATCAGATATTGATCTGTTCAGATACTATACCACTAAGGGAGTTGTACGGTGCGTGCGTGGGTGTTAGCGGTACTGGCGCTAATCTGACGCTGCCTGGGGCGACGCATTTCACCGCCGGGCGATCAGGGGGCTAAACCTTTATTCGGTAATAAACAACGGGTGCCCTGACACTATAAAAAGTAAACGAACTAACCAGCGTCACCCGTAACAGTTATACGGTGATCAGTGGTGAAAGGGTTAACTAGGGGGCAATCAAGGGGTTAAAACATTGATAAAATAGTATATAGGGGTCCCTGTCGCTATAAAACGCTGACGGCGAACCTAAATATTTACGTCCCTAACCAGCGTCACCAGTGACACTAATACAGCGATCCGAAAAATGATCGCTTAGCGACACTGGCGACAGGGGGTGATCAAGGGGTTAAAACTTTATTTGGGGGGGGTTAGGTGGGTACCCTAGACCTACAGGGGGCTAATACTAACTGCCCTAACACAGTAACTGTCACAAACGGACACCATGCAGTAATCAGAAAAAAAAAACTGCTTGGTGTCAGTGTGACGGGGGGGGGGGGAGGAGGGGTGATTAGGGGATAATCGGGGGGGGTCGGGGGTGTTATGTGTGCCTGGCATGTTCTACTGTATGTGTGTGTGTGTTGTGCACTCACATTACAGTCTTCTCTCCTCGGCGCCGGAACGGAAATTGCCAAGCCGAGGAGAGATGACATCACATCCTCTGCCTCTGTGTACTACACAGAGGCAGGGGAAGCATCTCATTGGATGGGAGCGAACGCAAGGGGGGGCCACGATCGGATGGCCTCCCCCTCATCTCTGATCGCTGCCAGACCAAAGGCAACCGCCTCAGGCACCGGGGGGGGGGGTTGGGGGAGCGGGAAGGCAATCACCTACCAGGTACGTGATTTTGCCTGCCCGTGCCATTCTTCAGACGTATATCTGCGTGAGGCGGTCGTCAAGTGGTTAATCTGAAGGTCTTCACTATATCATGTCACGGACTATATACATCTACACTTTTTGGTTGTTCACTTTAAAGGATTTTATTATATTTTCTTATTTTTGGATCACATGTTTACATATTTGACCAGTTTTTCACTTTATTTATAATCATCAGGACATTTTTCATCATTTGGTGCACTGTCACAAGTTATACATCACTTATTTTATCACAGGCTATATATCACCTATGCTTATTATGTTGTAATCATTCACTTGATGCAATATTTTTATTTAGTTCAGCGCCGCTATTTGCTTCACCATTTTGGGGGTTGACGGTTTATGGTGAATCAAATTTCTATAGATATATAGACATATTTATAGAAATCTCTCTCTCTATATATATATCTCTATATCTATATCTCTATATCTCTATCTCTATATCTCTATCTCTATATCTCTATCTCTATATATTAAACTCTGTGTGTCCTTCTCTAGAGGGAATATATACACTTACCTCTATAACGTGGTTACTCACCTGCTCTCTGTCCTGCTGTAACAGCATGTGTGATCCTGTACCAGCGGTTCCTCTTTGAGGAAACTAAATGGGGACAGCAATAGTTTTATCATATGCAATACTATGTCCCAATAGAACGACATAAACGTGTTGCTGATAATCCCCCTTCTACCCCCCCTCCCTCTTTTTCCGGAGAGATGCGGTGTCAGTTTGACATGTTGTTTTTTGCTTGAGGTTTTATCTTCAGCAAAGATGGAGGGATAAGCAGCGCTAGAAGTATACTCGGTCATCGTTTGGTGAGCTAAACGGCACTAGTAAACCTCCTCCTTCAAGTCTGCAGTTACAGACCTGAATGCAGCCTTGCGCGTGAGCTTCTCTCGTGTTTTTGGAAGGAGGATATCAGGGCGTGTCCTGACTAGCCGGTGCCGTGTGTGGGACATCACGTCCCTGTGGAGTACACGGCGCACTTGCTGGGAGGGCGGAGCACTGTAAAGACAGATCAGGTTCACCTGAAGTAATTTGTCAGTCAGGACAGACACTCTGCTTAAACAGCATCTCTAAGGAGCAATCCCTGCAAGGGAGAAGGTCTGCACACTAAGGACACAAGAGTACTGGATCACGTGAGGGGTGTAAGGCATTTCCAGTACAGGAAACGGAGGTGGTTCAGTACCAAAGCTGATATTTAGAAGTAGCATTGTTTTGTAAACTACTGCTTAAATAGTTTTTTTCCTGAGTGCCTCTGGGTTTGTGCTTTGCACTATGACTTCCAGAACTACTGCTAAGGGGACTCTGCTCCCAAAGGGGGTAAAACCCCCAGGCGCTGGGAACTCCAGTCATGTGTCCACACTGTCAGCCTCTCCGGCGATACCAGATGCGACAAGCCAGGGTGAGTCAGTGGGACCTGTTGGTGCAACTGCTGCTCACACTGTATACGTGACTGAAGAAGCATTTTCCTCTGCCCTGCAGGGCTTAGAAGGAAGATTGGCGGCTTTAATCGCATCCTCCATCCAAAGGGGATAGGAAGCGTGCTAGATCCCTCTCTCCCACTCCTGACCCTTTATCAGGGCAACAATGGGGACAGGATGAGGTATTACCCTCAAACGACCGAGAGGAAAAACAAGCTGATTATTCCTCTGCGGAGGAAACAATAGTTGATGATTTAAATAAACAATCTGAGGTACAGATCCTAATGGAGATGGTTCGCTCCGCTTTCATGCTACCCCTAATGGAGTCGGCTGAAAGTCCGGTTTCTTCCTTAGTTTCCTTGAAACCTTCACAACCTGTGCATGCGTTTCCTTTCCATGCATTACTGGAGAAGCTTATTTATGCTGAATGGGATCATCCGGATAAGCATTTTAACCCTCCAAAGAGATTTTCTGTTCTCTATCCCATGGAGGAAAAGTTCTTTAAAAAATGGAAAGTTCCAGCATTGGACGCTGAGATTTTCAACGTCAATAAAAGTTTGACTTGTCCAGTAGACAATGAGCAGATGCTTAAACATCCATCGGATAAGAATTTGGATTTCATAATAAGATCCTCTTTTTCCTTGGCAGGGTCTGTTGCTCAACCTGCAGTCGCCGCAATAGGCGCCGGTCAGTCCTTTAAGGACCAGTTTACAGATGCTCTTAAAGAGATCCCTGCACAACAGGCCCGTGAGTTGGCCGAACTACCAAGAGCTTTATGCTTTGCTATTGACGCTATGAAAGATTCTATTCACCAGGCGTCCCGCCTTGCGCTTATGCTAATACATATGCGTAGAACCCTTTGGTTAAAAAATTGGTCAGCCAAAGCACCTTGTAAAAGGCTTCTGACTAGTTTCCCTTTTCATGGGGAGCGACTATTCGGCGAGGATTTGGATAAGTATTTTCAGACGATCTCGATCTCTAGTGGAAAGAGTACTCTTGCCAGTCAAGAGAAAATATAAACATCCTTCATTTAAGCAGACGTTTTCCCCTGCACCAGGGGCAGCCACCTCTAGGCTGGGGCGACTGCCTCCGCCGTCAGACTACAGAGGAAGACCTCAGGGTCAGTCCCAGGTTCAAAAGAATACCTGGGGCCGCAAATCTGTTAAGCAGAATACCAAAGCCTTATCATGAAGAGGCGTCCCCCCTCACCAAAGTGGGGGAAGACTTCTGAAATACTCAGAAGTCTGGCAGCTGGAAATTCAGGACAGATGGGTTCTCTCCACGGTGTCTCTAGGATACAAACCAGAATTTCGTGAATTTCCACCTTCTTTTCTGAGATCAAGTGCTCCCAAGGATCCAGGAAAAGGAAATCCCTGTTTCAGGCATTAGACCGGTTATTGGATCAAGGGGTGATCATTCAGATCCCCACACAAGAACAAGGTTCGGGGTTTTACTCAAACTTTTTTATGGTACCAAAACCAAATGGGGATGTCAGACCCATTCTAGATCTGAGGGATCTAAATCAATTCCTGAAGATTCGCTCCTTTCATATGGAGTCGATCAAGTCGGTGGTTTCCATCCTACAAGGAGAACTCCTGGTGTCCATCGACATCAGAGATGAATATTTGCATGTCCCTATATTTCCTGCCCATCAAAAGTTTCTTCGGTTCGAAGTAGAACAGCACTTTCAGTTTGTGGCCTTGCCGTTCGGGCTAGCTACAGCACCCCGGGTGTATACCAAAGTACTGGCCCCACCTCTAGCCAGGTTAAGGGCACAGGGCATAACAGTCTTGGCATACTTAGACGATCTTTTGATAATAGACCAGTCAGTGGCTCGCTTGGAGCAAGGTGTAGGCATTACAAGCAGTTACCTGGAAAGTCTGGGTTTGGGTTTTCAACCTAAAGAAGTTATCCTCCGCTGATAAGACTGGAGTATTTGGGCCTGATCATAGACATGGCCCAGGAAAAGGTGTTCTTGCCTCCAGCACAAATCAGCTCCATACGAGAGCTGGTGCTGCGGGTCAGATCAAAAAAGAAATCCCTCAATTCGCCTTTGTATGAGGTTGTTGGGGTAGATGATGGCTTCCTTCGAAGCAGTTCCTTATGCCCAGTTTCATTCGAGACTTTTACAAAACAGTATCCTATCTGCTTGGAACAAGACTATTCAGGTTTTGGACTTGCCAATGTGGCTGTCTCCAAGAGTGTCTCAAAGCCTCAATTGATGGTTACTAACCCAGAATCTGCTGAAGGGAAAGTCCTTCAGGCCAATTTTCTGGAAAGTAGTAACAGATGGCAGCCTCTCAGGCTGGGGAGCGATACTAGAGAAGACGACTGTCCAGGGACAATGGACAAGATCCAAAAAAGGGTGCTGCCCATCCAACATCCTAGAGATTCGGGCAGTTTATCTGGCTCTGAGAACCTGGACCTCCAGGTTAAAGAATTGTCCTGTCAGTATCCAATCTGATAATGCCACGGCTGTGGCATATATCAATCACTAAGGGGGCACCAAGAGTCTCTCAGCTCAGAGAGAGGTGAACCAAATTCTAACTTGGGCACAAATGAATGTCCCATGCCTATCGGCAGTTTTCATTCCGGGATTTGAGAATTTGCAGGCGGACTACTTAAGTCGCCAGCAGTTATTCCCAAGGGAATGGTCTCTTCACCCCAATGTTTTTCGGGCTGTTTGCCAAAGATGGGGGACTCCGGACGTAGATCTTTTAGCGTCCAGATTCAACATGAAGTTAGTCAACTTTGTGGCCAGGACGAGGGATCCACTCGCATTGGAACAGATGCGTTGGTGACCCCGTGGGATCAGTTCTCACTGATCTATGCATTTCCCCCGATTCAGTTGCTGCCTCGTTTTCTTTGCAGAATCAAGTTGGAAAGAAAGTCGGTAATACTGGTAGCACCAGCATTGCCCAGGAGGTCATGGTACGCAGAGATCGTAAAGATGGCGGTGGAGGGCCCATGGCTCCTCCCACTAAGGCCAGACCTGCTATCACAGGGAACGATATTCCATCCTACTTTACGAACGCTAAATTTAATGGCCTGGCTATTGAGACCCACGTTCTGAAGAAACGTGGGCTCTCCAGGTCAGTTATCTCTACTTTGATTAATGCTAGGAAGCCAGCTTCTAGAGCTATTTATCATAGAACTTGGAAAGCTTATGTTTCCTGGTGTGTGAATCCAAGGGTTGGCATCCTTGGAGATATATAATAGGCAGAATTCTTGCCTTTCTACAATTAGGCGTAGAGATGAAGTTGGCCCTGACCCTTGATTTACTATTAAGAGCCAAGTCTCAGCCTTGTCAATTTTATTTCAGAGACCGCTTGCTATGCATTCATTAGTCCGGTGTTTCATGCAAGGAGTGATGCGGATTAATCCGACGGTTAAATCACCCTTGCGCCCTTGGGACTTAAATTTAGTTTTGTCTGTGTTACAAAAACAGCCATTTGACCTGTTAGAGCATATTCCTTTAGTCCTTTTGACAAGGAAGCTGGTATTTTTGGTTGCTATATCCTCAGCAAGGAGGGTATCAGAATTGGCTGTTCTTTCTTGTTAAGAGCCATATTTGGTTATTCATGAGAACAGAGTGGTGTTAGGCCCTCGTCCAGGCTTTTTGCCAAAAGTGGTTTCAGGCTTTCATCTGAAGGAAGATATTGTCCTGCCATCGTTTTTCCCAAAACCATGTTCCAGGGAAGAAAAGTAACTACATTGTCTTGATGTAGTGAGAGCAGTGAAGATCTATTTAAAGAAAACTGCTCAGATTCGTAAGACTGATGTCTTATTTATTCTGCCAGAGGGTCCTAAGAAAGGACAGGCAGCGTCAAAATCCACTGTCGCTAAGTGGATTCGGCAAGTTATAATTCAAACTTATGATTTAAAGGGAAAGATTCCTCCTTTTCAAGTTAAGGCGCACTCTACCAGAGCGGTTGGTGCTTCTTGGGCAGTGCATCACCAGGTCTCCCTGGCTCAGATCTGCAAGGCCGCGACTTGGTCTTCAGTACATACATTCACAAAATTTTATCAAGTGGATGTAAGATGGGATGAGGATATCGCCTTTGAGTGCAGTGTGCTGCAGGCAGCAGTTTAAATCCTCAGGTCTGGGGGTTGCCCTACGGGTTGTCTCACTCCCCTTAAGTAGCATTGCTATGGGAAGTCCCACTAGGTAAATACTTGAGGCCCTGTTTCCTATGATGTACGATAAAGAAAATAGGATTTTTAAAACCGCTTACCTGTAAAATCCTTTTCTTGGAGTACATCATAGGACACAGAGCTCCAGCCCCTCTGTTTTATGGGGTGAGAGTATATTGCTTATATTGCTTGGCTACAAAAACTGAGGTACTCCTGGAAGGAGGAGGGGTTATATAGGGGAGTCATTCCTGTATTGGTTATACCAGTGTCCACACCTGAAGGTAGGCCTATAACCCACTAAGTAAATACTTGAGGCTCTGTGTCCTATGATGTACTCCAAGAAAAGGATTTTACAGGTAAGCTGTTATAAAAATCCAATTTTTCTGTGGTCTTTTCCGGGTCTTTTGGTGTTGCTGAGCTCACCGGTGCGTTCTTTCTTTTTAAGGATGTTCCAAACAGTTGATTTGACCACACCTAATGTTTTTGCTATCTCTCTGATGGGTTTGTTTTGTTTTTTCAGCCTAATGATGGCTTGCTTCATTGATAGTGACAGCTCTTTGGATCTCATATTGAGAGTTGAAAGCAACAGATTCCAAATGCAAATGGCACACTTGAAATTAACTCTGGACCTTTTATCTGCTCCTTGTAAATGGGATAATGAAGGAATAACACGAACCTAGCCATGGAACAGCTGAGCAGCTAATTGTCCCATTACTTTACCCTAAAAAAGTGGTATGCACATATACAAATTCCTACACCGTTCACCTCATTTGGATGTAAATACCCTCAAATTAAAGCTGGAAGTCTGCAGTTAATGCACATCTTGTTCATTTGATTTCAAATCCATTGTGGTGGTGTATAGAGCCAAAAAGATTGTAATTGTGTCGATGTCCAATATTTATGGACCTGACTGTATATTTTGTGTGTATACACACACTCACACACTAAATTAAGTATTGAACATGTCACAATTTTTCTAGGTAAATATATTTCTAAAGGTATTATTGACATGAAATTTTCACCACATGTTAGTAACGACCCATGCAATCAATACATAGAAACCAAAAGGACTAAATTCAGAAATTAAGTTATGTGTAATAAAATGGAATGACACGAAAAAAGTATTGAATACGCTCACTGAAATGTATGTAATACTTTGTACAAAATCCTATGTACAACTTCAAGACAGCTCTTGTATGGAGAAACTAGTAGGGAGGCACCGTCTAAGTGCAGAGATTAAAAATGCTTTACTAGCACAAGGATGAGTAACACTTACAGGATAAAAGGTAATGCAGGCTTATAAGTTAAAGGGTGAAAGATGTTTAAGCCTTTTGGTGTCCATAGAGGTTCTGTCACCTTCCAGGCTGTGTAGACGGATAGATATTGTTCTGTGTGCCCTATGGCCACAAAACTGGAATCGACAACCAGTGTGGAAAGCATCCAGAAATGATGTCACCGGAACAAGATAAGGCCGGGCTGGATGGGAAGATATTGAGCAGAGGATAGGCTACGTGCTCGGAGCACCAGCTCCTTCTAAAGACTTGAGGGGGGAGGGCGGGGAGTGATCCTCCAGGGCTATTTGAGTCACTGGCATGGAACTACAGGTGCAAGAATAACCATCACGGAACAGTTATCAAAATACAACAGATTTTAACTTAAAATATCAAAAACGACTGAGGCAGTATCTATCTATGCAAGATTCTCAAAATTACATGGGTAAAAGTCCTCATCTCAGGTGCAATTTTTTTCTTAGGCGGCAGTTTTAGCTGCAAGGAATATTGCTAACCCAATCGGGCACGATGGCAACTATGACCAGGAGGACTCAACGAAGAACTTGAGGTTCACACCCTACTGTAAATATCTTGCAATAAGACATATCAGCAAATTTTATGTACAGATTTTACCACCCCTTTTCATTTGTTCATGTTTCCTCTTTTTTAGCAGACCCTTATGGTTGTTTATTCTACTTGACCATAGTAGTAAATTTTTGGGGGGTCTCACCTCATCATTTGTGTATGTATATGTGTGTATGTAAATATATATTTTTATATATACGCCGTTTTTTCTGCGTAGGGGGTGCCCCTTGGAATCCATACCAGACCGAAGGGCCTGATATGCTCTTGGAGGGGAACCCATGCCGGTTTTTTATTTAAAATTTGGCGAGGAGTTCTCCCTCAAGATTCATACCAAACTGTGCCTGGCATTGGCGGGGATCCAAGTCGGATCCCCGTTCCTGTCTGGTTGCTATGGAAATGGCAATCCGCAGCTAAACGCAACCGCAGCTAATCGCACTGTACAAATGCAGCTGATCGCAGTGCCTGGTGTCTTGAATTTCACAGACAAAAAACATGCTTTTAACTGCGGCAGAATAGCCGTCTGTGTGAAAGGCGCCTTACTCTTTTTAAATCGTAATGACAACAGAAACTACTCAAATGACCCTGATCAATATACATACCCTGGTGATTTTGGCCTGATAACATGCACACAAGTTGACACACAGGGGTTTGGCTATTAAAGGTAACCATCCTCACCTGTTATCTGTTTGCTTGTAATTATTGTGTGTGTGTGTGTGTGTGTGTGTATAAAAGGTCAATGAGTTTCTGGACTCCTGACAAGCCCTTGCATATTTCATCCAGTGCTGCACTGACGTTTCTGGATTTTGAGTCATGGGGAAAGCAAAAGAATTGTCAAAGGGTCTGCAGGTAAAGGTAGTTGAACTGTATAAAACAGGAAAGGGTATAAAAAGATATCCAAGGAATTGAGAATGCCAATCAGCGGTGTTCAAACTCTAATCAAGATGTGGAAAATGAGGGGTTTGTTTGTGACCAAACCACGGTCAGGTAGACTGACTAGAATTTCAGCCACAACTGCCAGGAAAATTGTTCGGGATGCAAAGAAAAACCCACAAATAACTTCAGGCGAAATACAGGACTCTGAAAACATGTGGTGTGGCTGTTTCAAGATGCACAATAAGGAGGCACTTGAAGAAAGCTGGGCTGCATGGTCGCCAGACAAAAGCCATTACTATGCAAACGTTCTAATTAAGTCACGTGACGATGCGCGTCAGGATTAGAGCATGGGACACTGTCACAATCTAACGACAGGAGACGAGCTCGGCGCTCGTGGATGTTATGTGCCGCAGTCTGCTTTTAAATGTGAGTCTGCTTTACTGTTTTAATAAAATTAGTTTACCATACTGGATTATGCTATGTACACTCTTTCCTTATACCCAATATACACCTACTACATCTGACGAGCATTGTGGAGCTGGGACTAACTGAAGATACCTACTGAGGCATACGAACTTGGCGTTCGTGGATTGATGCCCACACTCATTTTAAAAAAGTGAGTGCATCCCTTCCTTCTGGTCCGTCCCCTCTCTGGTCGTCACGGTGTCATATTTGATATATTGCTTATGTTATTTTCCATTATCGTTCTATATATCCACCATTGGAACATTTCAAACACTGGATGGGATATCCATGTCCGCCTGTGGTCTGCAACTAAGCACATGCTGTATACCTTACAGCAGTAAGGTGAACGGCTTAGACACGGAGGTGTTCACACTGAAGATTTTTATGCTGCTTGGTGGTGGGACTGCTATATATTCACCTACATGGACTCGCTGTATTCAGCTTCTAAATCTATGTCAGCCAACTTGTGCTAGTTTTGTGACTAGATTATTTGGACGTTTGGTTGTGTGTTTCACTTAAAGCGGAGGTTTGCTAAAAAAAAAATATTAAAAGCCAGCAGCTACAAATACTGCAGCTGCTGACTTTTAATATATGGAATGGACACTTACCTGTCCAGGAGCCTGCGGTGTCGGCAGCCGAAGCCGATCCGTCCTTCGGCTCTCGGCTGCCGCCACCATCCTCGGTAAGGGAATAAGGAAGTGAAGCCGCGTGGCTTCACTTCCTGGTTCCCTACTGCGCATGCACGAGCCGCGCTGCGCGTCCTCATGGGTCCCTGCTGTATTCTGTGTCTCACAGAGTGGGGGTTGATGGGGTAGGCGGCGGAAGAGGCGTAGGTCACCGCAATCCCCACGGTGATTTATTCCAGAAAATGGGAGCTAATACCTGTATTAGACAGGTATCTGCTCCCTCCTCCCCCCTGAAAGGTGCCAATTGTGACACTGGAGGGGGGGAGGAATCCAAAAAGTGGAAGTTCCATTTTTGGGTGGAACTCCACTTTAAGTTTGTTCAATTTTATTTATTGTTTATTCATTGTTTGAGATATTTGTTATATGCTACACAGTTGCCACATTCGTTATACACTATACATGCTACATTTGATTTTATCATTTTGTATATCGGCATCTCCTTTTTAGTGTATCTGTGGCCCCATTTGGGCTGTTTTCACCTCTCTATCACATTCACTTTACACTTAGTCCCTTCCACATCCCACTCCCTTTACCTTTTTATCACAGCGCAACTACCATTTTTCTTTTTGTTTTTCTTTTTGGTTATTACTACGCAAATGCCACTAAGTATCCTGCTTACAATACGCCAAACCGCACAGAGACAAGCCTCAAACCTTCTGGCACAGTCATTTGGAGTGATGAGACCAAAATTGAGCTTTATGGCCACAACCATAAAGGCTACATTTGCAGAGGAGTCAACAAGGCTTATGATGAAAGGTACACTATTCCTACTGTGAAACAGAGATGAATCGCTGATGTTTTGGGGATGTTTTGTGTGTGCACATCGGTCTGCGAGTACCTGTGTATTGTCTTGAGTATTAGTGTCAGGAAGCTAGTTAAGTAATTTGGATAGGGTATAATCCCCAATCCTCATTAAATTAGTGGGTACAATGCCCGGCAGGTGTGGAGATGTGACTCGGTGTACATTTTGCAGCATGTATGCGTTCCTTGATCATCCAAGAGCGAATACTGCTGTGCAAAATGTAAGCACATTTGTTGACCTGGAAGCCCGGGTTCTGAATCTGGGGAAGCAACTGTCAGCACTGAGAAGACCCTTGTCAGGAAAATCTCCTGGTCACCTTAGATCAATCAAGACTCCCAGCCTAAAGCAAGGAAAAAAGCTTTATTCATAAGAATATGGGATGTATCCTTACATGCATAGGTTCAAGCGAGGAGTCACACCCAGTGACCTCGGACTCGGCCTTTTAATAGTAGTGAAAAGAGGAAGTTACAGGAGTCGTAAATCTCTAGGTTTATACTGGCAGCTCATTGGACTTTACTTTGTCTGCATCAGCAAACCTTTTAATCTTAGAATATTACCATATATAAGTTATAAAAAAGATAAACAACGCTTGGGTGTGTGCAGGATATAATCTCCATCTTGCAATACTTCTTAAGTGCCCTTAATGAAGCCTATAAGGTGGAGAATAGGCACAAACAGTTCTTGATAATTCCAACATTTCCCTCCTCTTTGTGGCTGTTCTTCATCTGCGGTGGTTTTCAAACAAAGTTCCTGTGTTGGACACACTTGTAGCCTGGTCATCATCAATCGCAGTTTCAGCTCCAACATCATCATAAGTCTCATCTGAGGCAGGGACTGTCTGATACATAGTTCTTGTCGTCTCAATCAGTTTTTGTGATCCACAAATGCAAGGAATGCAACAGCATCCACAGGTTGCCAGTACGGCCAACACTATGGTGATGGATATCAGTGCTGATGTGATCAATCCGGTCAACCAGGATGAAAATGGGTCATTTCTTCCGGAGTTCTTGGCCAGTTCATTCGATAATGCAGTGAGGCCCTCGATTGCCCATGTTACAATTCCACCTGGAGCTGTATTATTGGGAATGAAAGTACAGCAGAGACTTCCAAACATTTTACAAACTCCTTCTGCTAACACCATGTCTAGTGCCATTCTGTTTTGCCAAGCTATAAGTGATGTGGGAGATGGTTGTCCAGCTAGACCTTTAATTGCATCTCTACTATAATTTACAAATCTCTGCTGATTGTAATAAATGTAATTTATCCAGTCAACATTCCTATTTATCGTACTCCACCAGAAGAACAGACTCAAACCCTGCTGCCACTTGGTTCCTGGCCTTAAACTCATTCGGCACTCCCCGCAGGACCCCTATCTCATCAATATAGACCTGGGAATCAAAAGACCCTTTTGGAGAGGTGTCTCCTCGCTCTCGTGAGTGGCTTTCCTTCCACAGGGATTCTGAAAGGAGGCATATGGGCATAGCTAGCTGGCCCAAAGTGCACTCCCCTCGGGCATTGGCTGGGATCCTGGCTCTTAGCTTCCTGTCACCACACCACCACCAAACATCAGCCCTCTGGGTATCATGAAGAAACTATGAGGGGAGGGGGGGGAAAGGACGTGGAGCAGGTGAGTATAGGTGGTTTGATCAGTCCACTTACTGATCAGTACCAGACCATACACTGGTATGGTATAATTGCTGTAACCAAAAAAGACTGCAAATAAAGCTAGAGAAGGGACTAGGGGATCTTCGGTATAGATTACCGAGAGGGAAAAGAGGTTACCTATAGCAATCAATGGTCGGTACATGAAGTAATAATATCAAAGGTAACAATTTATTTAGCCATTGTAAAATCACCTGGATGTGGGGAAACATACAGGTAAAGATTCTTGCACTGTAGAAAAACAGAAGACTCCAAATCAGAGCTTGCTAAAAATGTACAAACAGACACGACAAAAAACACACACAATGAACACCAAGACATAAGCACTGTCCGGACAAGTATATGCTGCTTGGCAACGGAGGTCAGATAAAGTCAAGACAGTCAGTATCAAGCCAGTACTGGTTGGGGCCAATATGAAATTTAGTGGGGTATATTGCCAAGAAGCATATAGGTGGAGCGGGGAGGGAGGGAGGGGGGGAAAAAGCCAGGGAGGAAATGGGATGGTTGCCAAGGGGATGGCTGGGCTGTTCCTGCTGGAGGAAGTGATCCGTTGAGGTAGAAAACAGTCGGGGTAGTTCACAGCATTAGGGCTAGAAGTATGTAGACAGTGAAGTCCAGATATGTAATGCAGACAATAATAGTTAGTCCGGATTGCTTGCTGTGAGACTAAGTATTCACCGTTCATAAACGGTCTTCAGAGCTATACGTGAAATGTTATAAGGTACAGTATGGGGTACTTCAGTGTGGCAGAGGTGAACACCGATATTGTGCATATAGCGAAAAATGTCCCCGGCATGGGTGGACTATGGTTAGTTTATACTTTACCCTCCACGGGGATTGTTGAAAGCGGGTTCACAGGTCATGCTCAGAAAGACTGAAGAAATCCAGTGGGCTTCCGAAGCAGCTCAATGACCTCAGCTGTAAGTCACCTTGGTGTCCTGGCGTTCCCTGAATGCAATAGGAAGTCCTTGCTGTATGCAGGTTGCACGGGCCGTGCGCGGCTATGTCAGTGTGTAAAGTACGCTGAATGGTGCCTCGCTGTTGTACGGCTCGTCTCACTCCATCCGCTCAGAGGACAGCGTTGATGCCGGTGATGACGTCAACGCGTTTCGCTGTTGGGTGATAGCGTAGCTTCTTCCTGTTTTCTACAGTGCAATAATCTTTACCTGTATGTTTCCCAACATCCAGGTGATTTTACAATGAATAAATTGTTACCTTTGATATTATTACTTCATGTACCGACCATTGATTGCTATAGGTAACCTCTTTTCCCTCTGGGTATCATGTTCAACCCAGCCACCTTCTTTTGTGACCACTCTTCCTACAGTAGTCATCGAGTAATTGTCCCAGGTCTGTTCTGCTCTCATTCCCGGGATTGCAAACCGAGAATAGTTACCAGGATACGCTGTGACCTCTGGGGGTATTTGAGGTCTCTGAACCTGGGGAAACAACAAACTCAAAGTATGATAGGATGTAGTAGAACTAGGTGTGTACCCCTTGTTGTACAGTTTCAACATGCATGTTTGTCCTTCAGGATTAGTTTGATCATCTAATGGAAAAGGTACTGTAGCCAAGTGAGGCCTGGCTCCAGCACATACCAGGCAATTTTCCCTTTTTAGTGTCCTAGCTGTATACCTCAGCCATGCCAGCCATTCATTCTTTTCTTGGTATCCTGTCTCCAGAGCAAATCTATCTTCCAAAGTCAGATTAGTGAACCTGACCACAGGGCCCATTTGCTCTACTACTGTTTTTGGTGGCCCTTCTTTCATCTCTTCAATCTGGGGCTCTGTCTCATTTTCCCTTTAAACTGCAAGGAAGAAATCCCCCATGGGATCAGTTCCAGTGACATGCCGATGGCAAACAGTCTCTGGTCCCCTAATTGGGGTTCTGTCAGTGAGATCAGCAACTGATTACAGTTCTGCTGGCGATTGCAAGAGGAGTTTGCAGCTCTTGTTACTGATAGTGAGGCACAATCAGTTCCCCATTATGGATTATATATATATATATATATATATATATATATATATATATATATATATATATATATACACACACACACATACACACACTTTGTTATATTGCAGCCATTTGCTAAAATCATTTAAGTTCGTCTTTTTTCTTCATTAATGTACACAGCACCCCATACTGACAGAATAACACAGAATTGTTGACATTTTTGCAGATTTATTAAGAAAGAAAAACTGAAATATCACATGGTCCTAAGTATTCAGAACCTTTGCTGTGACACTCGTATATTTAACTCAGGTGCTGTCCATTTCTTCTGATCATCCTTGAGATGGTTCTACACCTTCATTTGAGTCCAGCTGTGTTTATTTATACTGTTTGGACTTGATTAGGAAAACCACACCCCTATCTATATAAGACCTTACAGCTCACAGTGCATGTCAGACCAAATGAGAATCATTAGATCAAAGGAACTGCCTGAAGAGCTCAGAGACAGAATTGTGGCAAGGCACAGATCTGGCCAAGGTTACAAAAAAATTCAGCTGCCCTTAAGGTTCCTAAGAGCACAGTGGCCTCCATAATCCTTAAATGGAAGACATTTGGGATGACCAGAACCCTTCCTAGAGCTGGCCGTCCGGCCAAACTGAGCTATCGAGGGAGAAAAGCCTTGGTGAGAGAGGTAAAGAAGAACCCAAAGATCACTGCGGTTGAGCTCCAGAGATGCAGTCGGAAGATGGGAGAAAGTCCACCATCACTGCAGCCCTCCACCAGTCGGGGCTTTATGGCAGAGTGGCCCGACGGAAGCCTCACCTCAGTGCAAGACACATGAAAGCCCACATAGAGTTTGCTAAAAAAACACCTGAAGGACTCCAAGATGGTGAGAAATAATATTCTCTGGTCTGATGAGACCAAGATAGAACTTTTTGGCCTTAATTCTAAGCGGTATGTGTGGAGTAAACCAGACACTGCTCATCACCTGTCCAATACAGTCCCAACAGTGAAGCATGGTGGTGGCAGCATCATGCTGTGGGGGTGTTTTTCAGCTGCAGGGACAGGGCGACTGGTTGCAATCGAGGGAAAGATGAATGCGGCCAAGTACAGGGATATCCTGGATGAAAACCTTCTCCAGAGTGCTCAGGACCTCAGACTGGGCCGAAGGTTTACCTGCCAACAAGACAATGACCCTAAGCACACAGCTAAAATAATAAAGGAGTGGCTTCACAACAACTCCGTGACGGTTCTTGAATGGCCCAGCCAGAGCCCTGACTTAAACCCAATTGAGCATCTCTGGAGAGACCTAAAAATGGCTGTCCACCAACGTTTACCATCCAACCTGACAGAACTGGAGAGGATCTGCAAGGAGGAATGGCAGAGGATCCCCAAATCCAGGTGTGAAAACCTTGTTGCATCTTTCCCAAAACCCAAAAAGACTCATGGCTGTATTAGATCAAAAGGGTGCTTCCACTAAATACTGAGCAAAGGGTCTGAATACTTGGGACCATGTGACATTTCAGTTTTTCTTTTTTTTAATAAATCTGCAAAAATGTCAACAATTCTGTGTTTCTGTCAATATGGGGTGCTGTGTGTACATTAATGAGGAAAAAAAATGAACTTAAATGATTTTAGCAAATGGCTGCAATATAACAGAGTGGAACATTTAAGGGGGTCTGAATACTTTCCGTCACACATATATATGTGTGTTTCAACAATTTAGTCATATTTTCTGCCAAACTGTGTTCTGCTTCTTCCCCTGATGATATATCTGGAAATAAGGGTATTTTATATGGCCTACCATGCATCATTTCAAAAGGACTCAATCCTTCCTTATTAAGTGTTACGTGCATGCTGAGAACAGCTAATGGTAAGCAGTACATCCAATTCTTCCCTGTTTCTTGCATAGCCTTTCTTAGTTTGCTTTTTAGTATACCATTGTGTCTCTCAACCAGCCCTGCTGACTGTGGATGGTAGGCTTAGTGATATTTTTTCCTGTATTCCCATAGCCTCAGTTAAGTGTGTAATTGTTTTGTTCATAAAGTCTGGTCCATTGTCACTGTATATTTTCTCGGGAATCCCAAACCTTGGGATAATGTCTCTTAACAGTGCTTTTGCTACTATATGTGCATCCGCATTCCTTGTGGGGAATACTTCTATCCACTTTGTTAGTGCATCTATAATTACTAAGCAAAACTTTTTTCCTCACATTTGTCGAGCTCTATAAAATCCATACATATTTGCTGGAAAGGATATTGTGGTGTTGGAAATTTTACCTTTCTGGGGTCTTATCCCTCCTTGTTGGTTTTTCTTGGCACATATCATACAGTGTAAACTATTTTTTTTGAGTAGTTTGTGAATCCATATGTTGTACAAACTTTATTTAACATAGCAGCCATCCCTCCGCTTGACACATGGGTTACTTCATGTATCAATACTGTAGCATTACTGTATAGTGACTTAGGTAGCACTGGTTTATTGTCAGGTGACATGTCAATTCCATTAACCACCTCTATACCAGGCACTTACACCTGCCCGCAGCTCCTCAGGACCGGCGCGTTGTCACCAGGACACCACGCCGGTCCTGGTGAAAAAGAAAAAGTCTAAAAAATCGATTTGCTGAAAATTTGAATCGATTTGACGTCTCAACTCGATTCAAGATTCATCCATCTTTCCCTCAACTCTGACCAGTTTCCCAGTCCCGACTGCTGGTGTTCTTTGTGATGTGTTGGGTTTGTGCCAGACATAGCGTTTTCTTTTATGGCCAGAAGTTACATTTTAGTCTCATCAGACCAGAGCACCTTCCTCCATACATTTTGGGACTCTTCCACATGCCTTTTCGCAAACTCAAAAATGTGCCATTTTATTTTTTGCTGAAAGTAATGGCTTTCTTCTGGCCACTCTGCATTAAATCCCAACTCTATAGAGCGTACGGCTTATTGTCCTATGTACAGATACTCCAGTCTCTGCTGTGGAACTCTGCAGCTCTTCCAGGGTTACCTTAGTTCTCTGTGCTGCCTCTCTGATTAATGCCCTCTTTGCCTGGTCCATGAGTTTTGGTATGCGACCTTCTCTTGGCAGGTTTGCTGTTGTGCCATGTTCTTCCCATTTGGTTATGATAGATTTGGTGCTCCTAGGGATCATCAAAGATTTGGATATTTTTTTTTAACCTAACACTGACTTGTACTTTTCAACAACCTTGTCCCTTGTTTGGAGAGTTCCCTGGTCTTCATGACAGTGTTTGGTTAGTGGTGCCTCTTGCTTAGGTATTGCAGCCTCTGGGGCCTTTCAAAAAGGTGTGTGTGTGTATATGTAATGACAGATTATGTGACACTTGGATTGCACACAGGTGTGCATCATTTCACTAATTATGTGACTTCTGAAGGTAATTGGTTGCACCAGAGCTTTTTATGGGCTTCATAACAAAGGTGTGAATACATACACACATGCCAATTATCAGTTTTTTATTTCTGAAAAAATAGTTTTATGTATATATTTTTCTAATTGCACCTCACCAACTTAGACTATTGTGTTCTGATCCATCACATATAATTCAGATTTAAAAAAAATTGAACTAAAGGCTGTAATGTAACAAAATGGGTAAAAAGCCAAGGCGGGATAATACTTTTGCAAGGCACTGTGTGTGTATGTATATGTTGTTGTAATATGTTGGCCAATTTATGTATAATATTGTATTGGAGTGCCATGCTGACCAGAAATTCAGTTGCATTGTCCAACTGAATTTTAGCATAGCAAGGGAACAGCTGAAGACTCTTTGATGTGTTAATCTTATGCAAGTCTATTTGAACATTTCAAAGGGTATTCAGGTGGTATGTTAATCTAATTACATATATCTAAAGGGGACTTGTTGATGTTGATATGCGGGAGTGCAAATTGGGGCGGTTTATGACTGCAACTGTTCACGGCTGGGGGTTGTTGTCTGTTTGAAAGACTCCTAAATTGAAATGGCCAATCAAATTGCTCAGCCATTCAATATTTAGTGAATATAACACGGCATTCAGTCTATGGTTTGGGGAAAGTGAGGCTTGTCTGTGTATGGCTGGGAAGACACAGACCTAGGAGATGGGTTTCTGAATTAGATATACTCTGTCGGATTTCTTTGTCATCTGTGGACTTTGTTCTGTGTTGGAAGTCAATAAAGTGCATCTCTCTGGAAGAATTGGGTTGCTGCGGAAGAGTACTTACATCATCATCATTATAATAATACCTAAATATTAATTATCATACACACTCTACATCATATCACCCAATATTAATCTATATATTCGATCACTACATATGTGTGTGTAATATAAATATATACATATGTGTGTAATATAAAAATAAATAAATATATAAATATATATACACTAACATAAAACATCATAAGAATCGTATAACGAACAGACTGCATACAAAATAAAAACAGAACCTCACTTTTTTTTTTTTTAATTAGGAAAAATTTGAAAAAAATGTCTGAGGTCAACCGTAGCAAAAACCTAGGATGCACTTTATTCATTCATAAAAATGTGACACATTCCATTCATGAAGCTCTACAGGTTGCTGTGTTCCCAGATGGAAGATCCAGAAAACTTCCTCCTTACACAGAAGTATGAACTTATCACCACCTCTCCTGGGGACTAGGATCTTTTCTACACTTTGTACACTAGATACAGCTGAGGGGTCACCTGCATGACAATCATTGAAGTGGTTAGCTACATTGGTTGAATGTTTCTTGGTAATGTCATAAAGATGGTCATGCAGGCGATCCCTCAACCTGCAGGTAGTACGGCCAACATACTGAATTTTGCAACGGTTGCATGTATTTGCATATATCAGATTCCTAGTGTTAAAATAAATAAATAATGTTATAAATTTCTGTCGTTACTATCAGAATGCACAGAGTTCCTTTTTTCTCTGGGCTTTATATATAGATTAATCTTACCAATCTCCTTACAATATTAATTATTTTATGTAATTTCTGGCTAAATCCCTAGCACCTTCACTGCACCATTTTATTTTATTTTTGTAACCAGAGAGATGTTCATGTACCCTGAAATTGAATTAGTGTATTGATTTCTTCCTGACTGACAAGCATAAAAGCCAATCTGGTGAGTCAGCACAGATTGGGCTTATTACCTAGTACGATCGTGCACCAGTCTCCATTAAACAATTTCCTACCCCTTCTGACTGTACTAACACTTTATTTAGACTTCACGCTTTCCCTCCTTTCTCACCCTACCTAAAAAGGAACAGATCAGATCTGAGATCACCGTGTTTTTTCACATTAACACAGGTTCAGTCTTTAATTTTGTTCTCTGGAATGCAAACAGTGTTCCTTAGAGTCCTTATTATTAAAATAGGGGCTCAGGAGGAAAGAACCTGCAGGTTCACTATTTCTCTCATCCTTAAGAGATTGTTCTAGACCAGGGGACTCAAACTGGTGGCCCTCCAACTGTTGCAGAACTACAAGATCCAGAGTGCCAGGCCGGGAACCTCTCTGCAGGACTTAAGGTCATGGAGGAGGCAGTTCCGGGCGCCATCTTACTGTTGCTAAGCTGTACACCATGGAGAGAGCTGCTTGTGCCAATGCAGGTCTGGAGACGTCTGGGGACTTCTGCCCTAAGGTAAGGAAATAGGGGGCTGTGGCACTCACGTTTTTCCTTTTTTCCTGGTGGAGGGGGCACTGGATGTCAGCAAGGGGGGGTCAAGCGGTCCTTTTACATGCTATTTATGTTATTGAGTGGTAGTATACGCTGGGTGGCTATTTTGTACTCTAATATGGTGGCTGGTTCACCCTTTGTGTCTCTCCTTCTGGTGGTGGATAAGAACAAGGACAGAGAGACTAAAGGGGAAATACCTAAAAGGAAATGTGCACCCTGTAAGAAGAAAGTGTCTTTCAGCTGGAAGAAAAGTCTGTAAGGAGTGCTTGGATGATATGTTCAAAAATGAAGCTGGTTCACTCTTTAAAAGTTTATGAAAAACAATGAAGAAGGAAATGACAATCTTTCCAAACTAGCAAAGTGGGCACCCTAGGGGGTAGAACCTCTACCTAGTACTTCCAGCACTACTCCGCCTACACGTTCACAGGGCCCAGAGTTTCAGGAGCTGGGAACTTTGGAAGAACTGGGAGAAAGTTCCAACTGTGACTCAGAGGAAGGAGAACTAAAAGAGGAAAAAGTCACTGAGTTTCAGTGATTCCTGTTTTCCCTTGGAAGATGCAGAGGGATTACTGGAGACCATTTGATACACTGGACGCTACGCTTAGAAGTGGAATAGAATAAGAAACGCTTGGTCCACGATCAATTATACACAGGTCTGCAAACAAAACAAGCTAAGACTTTTCCCATCCATGAGACCCTCATAGACATGATACTCAAGAAATGGAAAGAACCGGAAAATTTTTTGTCCCCCCCCCCCCCCAAAAAAAAAAAATGTAGACCTGTTTTTAAAGAGGAGGACACCAGTCTTTGGAACAATTGCCCTAAGTTAGATGTATCCTTGGCTAAAGTGTCCAAAAAACTCAGAATGATCTTTTCAAGATTTGGGAGTTTTGAAGGACCCAATGGATAGGAAAGCGGAAGGCTACCTCTAAAAGGGCATTGCTTGCTCCATAAACTTCAAACCAGCGCTTGCCACTATGGGTGTGGCCAGGACCTTGGACCTCTGGTTGAAACAATTGCACGTACTGGTGGAAAGTGACACACCAAAAGATGACATTCTGGACGTTCTTCCTACTCTTAACAAATCGGTAGCTTACATCGCAGATGCGTCCACGGAATCCGCTAGATTGACGCTTGTAAACAAAGCGAGGAGAGCAAGTTGGCTCAAGTCATGGAGCGGTAATGTCTCCTCAAGGTTTTGTGCACTTCCTTTTTCAGGGGAACTCCTGTTCGGTAAAGAACTGGAGTTGGTCCTAGAGAGTACTGCAGACAGGGAAAAAGGCTTCCCTATTCCAAGAAAAACAACAAAAAATAATTTTCATCCCTTCAAGCTGCCACAAGCTAAAGATCCCAGAAAGCAGGATCAAAACAAAAAATGGCAAAACAACCGTAGGACTTGGAGAAAAGGGTTTCTTTTTAACCCAGACCAGGCAAGGAGAAAACACAGTGATTCTCCTTGCCTGGTTGGAGGGAGACTGGGGTCTTAACTTGCACCTTGGCAATCAATCAAGAACAACAAATTCATCCTGGACTTCATTGAGTTCGGATACAGGCTAGAATTCAGTGACAGACCCCCCCCAAACAGATTTTGCCTGACAACTCTATCAAGAGATGAGACAAAGTCCTCAGCTATGAAATCTCTGTTAGAAGATATGCTCCTCCAAAAGGCGATAACCTTGCATCTGTGGATTCAAGCAGTAGGCGGCTTCTTCTCCCACACATTTTTTGAGAAAAAAAAACCCTCAGGGAAATTCAGATTAATCCTGAACTTGAAAAAAGTGAATGCGTTTTGAGGTACAACAAGTTCCAGATGAAATCTACACAGCAAGAGAACTTCTGTCTCCAAGTGCGTTCATGGTCTCCCTCGACTTATAGAACTCTTGCCTGCATATCCCGATCTATCCAGAATCAAAAAGATTCCTAAGATTTGTGGTTAAAGGTTTAGGAAAGACACTGTTCTTCCCGTGCGATGCTCTCCTCTTCGGCCTTGCCTCGGCACCTTGTATTTTCACCAAAGTCCTGGCAGAGGCCTTATTGGTGTTTAAGAATGGAGGGCGTACAGATCATCCCATATCTGGATGACCTTCTGATCTTCGGGAACTCAGCGGAAGAATTAGTACAGTATCTAAATACAACAATCTACCATCTGCAGAAATTGGGGTGGATAATAAACCTGGAGAAATCTTAACTCCAGCCAACTCAGAAATTGACATTCCTGGGCTACAGAATCGATTCTACAGTGAACAAAACCCTAACTCCTTACATCAGCAATATCAGCTCTGTACCAGAATCCTCAGTCCTTAATAAAATATCTGATTAGAGTTTTAGGCCTAATGATGTCTATAACCGGAGTCCTGTGGGCTCAGTTTCACATGTGTCGCCTTCAAAACGTCATGCTCTCAGTTTGGAACGGGCAAGTGGAAGCCCTATCAACTCTGGTGGAAGTCCCTCAAGCATTGAAAAATCATTAACCACTTCAGCCCCGGAAGGATTTGCCCCCTTCTTGACCATTTTTTGCGATACGGCGCTGCGTCACGTTAACTGACAATTGCGTGGTCGTGCAACGCTGTACCCAAACAAAATTGACATTTTCCCCCACAAATAGATTTCTTTTGGTGTTTGATCACCTCTGCGTTTTTTTATTTTTTGCACTATAAACAAAAAAGTGACAATTTTGAAATAAAACAAACACTTTTTGCTATAATATCCCCAAATTAAAAAAAAACTAATTTCTTCCTCAGTTTAGTCCAATATATATTGTACATTTTTGGTAAAAAAATCGCAATAGGCATATATTGGTTTGCACAAAGGTTATAGCGTCTACAAAATAGGGGATAGATTTATGGCATTTTTAGTTATTTATTTATTTTTTACTAGTAATGGCGGTGATCCGAGATTTTGATTAGGATTGCGGCGGACAGATCGGACACTTTTTTTTTTTTTTGGGACCACTGACATTTATACAGCCATCGGAGCTAAAAATAGCCACTGATTACGGTATAAATGTCACTGGCAGGGAAGGGGTTAACACTAGTGGACGATCAAGGGGTTAAATGTGTTCCCTCAGCGTGTTCTAACTGTAGGGGTGGGACTGCCTGGGGGAGGAGACAGATCGTTGTTCCTTTATACTAGGAACACACAATCTGCCTCCTCCCCTGCCAGAATGCGGATTTGTGTGTTTACACACACAGATCCTCGTTCTGGCTTTGTCAGATCGCGGGTACCCGGCGGACATCGCGGCTGCCTAGCACGTGCATCGACTCATCAGTACGCATGCCCCCTATACCCCTTAAAGCGGCCACTGTCCAGCTAAGGCGATTCGTGCCAGGGAGCCATTCTGCCGCCGTCAAACGGCGGTTGGTCGGCAAGCGGTTAAGCTGGTTATTAGACACAGAAAACCTGTCAATTGGCCGGTTGTAGTCGCTACAGATGTAAATGCATGGGGTTGGGGTGCACATTTTTAAAGGCACTATGCCCAAAGAGCATGACCTCCACAGGCGGGCAAGGCTTCATCTAATGCAAAAGGAGTTGAGGGCAGTCCTGCAAGCTCTTATCGCTTTCGAGGTCCCTTTAAGAGGAAAACATATTCAAGTTTTTTCGGACAACATAACTGTCTGTCAGAGATAACTGTCGATGTTCGAGTCAAACGTAAGTTCGACTTGAACATAGGGTATTCGCCGAATAGCGAACAATTTGGGTTGTTCGTGGCAAATTCGAAAGCCGCGGAACACCCTTTAAAAGTCTATGAGAGAAATCAAAAGTGCTAATTTTAAAGGCTTATATGCATGGTATTGTTGATAGGGACAAGAGCCTCATCGCCACAACCACCGGGCAAGGGTTGTGGGGATGAGGCCCTTGTCCCTATCAACATAGGGACAAGGTGTTTTAGGGGGGTACCCCAAAGCACCCTCCCCATGTTGAGGGCATGTGGCCTGGTACGGTTCAGGGGGACGCTCTCTCTCCCCCCTCCTCTTCCTGCGGCCTGCCAGTTTGCGTGTTCGGATAAGGTGACACAGGTTTTTTTTATTTTTTTTTATTTTTGGTTCGGGGTCCCCCCTAATATTCATACCAGACCCAAAGGGTCTGGTAATTGACTGTGGGTGAATCCAATGCCATTTTTTAAAATGACTTTTATGTGTATTGCCGGGCCCAACAATTCATTATAGCTGCGAGCACTTTTTAATGACTTTTTCCTTTTAGAAATGTCATTTTGCACTTGGACTGTTCTAAACATGGGAAACATGCGCCACTATACAGGCATACTATAGACACCCCCCAGGTACGAAATTTAAAGGAATATTTCACTTTTATTTCACTTTAAGCATTATTAAAATCACTGCTCCCGAAAAAAAATGGCCATTTTTAAAACTTTTTTTTGCATTGATACATGTCCCTTGGGGCAGGACCCAGGTCCCCAAGCACTTTTTATGACAATAACTTGCATATAAGTCTTTAAAATTACTACTTTTGATTTTTCATGTTTGTGTCCCATAGACTTTAACGGTGTTCGCACAAATTTTTTTCCTGTTCGCATGTTCTGCTGCGAACCGAACTGGGGGGGTGTTTAACTCATCCCTACTGTCAGATAAACAAGCAGGGCGGCACCAGAGCCATAGGACTGATGGAGATAGCCAAAGACCTTTTTGGCCTGGGCAGAAAGGAACCTGGCATCCTTTGGCTGTGCTTTTAAAAGGAGAAATGAACAGTCTGGCAGATTGGCTGAGCAGGAAGAAAATAGACAGAATGGTCCCTGGTTTAAGCAATCTTCAATCAAATCTGTCTGAAATGGGGAACACCAGAAATCGACCTGTTTGCCACCCAGGAAAATAGGAAAGTGGACTCCTTTTATTCCTTGCAGATGGATCCCTTCAGCTTGGGAGTGGATGCCCTTTCCCAATTCTGGGGGAAATCCTTGGTCTATGCCTTTCCTCCGTTTTCATTAATACCAAAATTATTTTCGAAGATAAAATTTATCGCCCCCTACTGGCCCAGGAGGGCATGGCTCATCGGGCTTCTCAAACTAAGTGTAGCAGACCCCTGAAAACATCCCCGCTCTACAGACCTCATCTATCAAGGAATGTTAACACATCCAGCTGTGGACCAGTTTTCACTGACAGCATGGCTTCTGAGAGAGAATTGCTCAAAAGAAAAGGATTATCTCAAAAAGTAATGGAAACAATTCTCAGCTGTAGGAAAGAGACAACGAACGTTATCTACAACAAAGTGTGGAAAAGATTCTGCAGTTGGAGAGCAGATAATGATAGAATATCCGGTCCCATTATTCCATCAGTACTGGACTTCCTACAAATGGGCAGTACTCTATTGAGAGCTCCAGGCGCTCTCAATAGTGGTGCCTTATTGTATCATCTTACCTGACAAAATAGTCCTAACCTTGGATCCCACTTTCCTGCCTAAAGTGGCTTTGGACTTAAACCGCTCAGAAGAAATTATCATTCCTTCTTTTTGTAATGAGCCCAGACATGACAAGGAAGTATAGTTCAACAAAGTTGATGTCAGAAGGTGCCTAATTGCCTACATAGAACATACTAAGGATTGGCAATCTTCCTCTGGTCTTTTCGTGCAGTTTCAAGGGCCTAACAAAGGAAAGAGTGTATCAAACACAATTGTGCGGTGGATGAAGCTATCCATCTCTGAAGCTTATATAGCATAGGCTGTATCTATCACCTCTAACTTAAAAGAGCTACAAGTGCGGTGGCGACTTTGTGGGCAGAACCGGCAGGAGCTTCCCCTATCCAGATCTGTAAGGCAGCCACCTGGTCCAGCTACCAAACCTTCATTGGGCATTACCGGTTGGATTTACTGTCTATCATGGATCAGTCTTTTGGGAGAAAGGTGCTGCAGGCTGTAGCGCCACCCCCCCCCCCCCCAAGCAGGTAGTTTTCTTTTTCTTTTTGGTCCTCTCTCATAGCTGTCTTAAATGATTGGGAAAACGGTTATTACCTGTTAACTCACTTTTCAGGAATGTTCCAGGATGGCGCCAATGCCCACCCTGAGATGTATGTTGTAATGTGTACATGTTATGGGTATTACTGTGCATTTGCATATATTGTCACCTTGCTTATGGTCATCTGTTATAGTTCAGTTGAAGGGTATACTGTGGTGTATTCTTTAAATAATGTGGATCATGTGTTTCCTGTGCTAGGTGGGAGGAGCCTCTCTCGTAGCTGTCCTGGAAAGTTAGTTTTAACAACCGTTTTCTGGCCTCTATCCACCTTCCAACTGTAACCCAGACAAAAATTTTCCATGGATTTCTAGCTGAACTAACAATTTCAGGTTGCCCTTCCATAAAGCCACTGGCCTAGATCGTTTCTCTTGGGGTGCACCGATACCGGTATTGGTACCAGTGCCGATAATAAGCATTTGCACAAGTCTCGGTACTCGTGCAAATGCTCCGATACCCGAAACCGATACTTTCAGGCTTTTTGAATCTTACTATTTTTTCTCCTCTACAGATCAAAGGGATGAACTTCGATCTGCAGATAAAGTCAGTTTTAAAGCTACCTGTCAAGTAAAATTTAAAAAAAAAAATGAAATGTTCCTGTTTAACCCCTTATTTACTCTAATCAGCCTTAATTAACTCCTTTTATTCTCATCCTTTTGTTTACCTGCTGATTATTTTTATTTTTTTCCTTTCTATTTCATAAATTATTAATAATTAAAACTTTTTTTGTTTTTGCTTTGTTCGATAATATTTTTTTGCACCTTTACCATATATTTACATGTTTCACGTTGAAAAAAGCACAACATTTAAAAATAATATTTATTATGCATTTTTAAAAAATGGTATTGGTGCATCCCTAGATTCTCTAATTTTATAAGACATTTAGGGACCTGATATCACCCCATCTAACTAATACCTTTAATCATTTCATGCATACTGGGCAGATACCTAAGGAAAACTTGGAAGCCCTCATAGTTATTATTCCTAAACCCGCATATAACCCCCAAACTATAAACCTATTTCCATTTTAAATTTCGATCTAAAAATTAACGCCAAGACTCTAGCTACCCATCTTTCTAAGAACATACCTCTCCTTGTCAATCCAGACCAGGTAGGGTTTGTGACGGGAAGACCAGCCTCTGATGGCACCAGAACATTTTGGTAATCTTATCCAGTAGGCTAAATACGATTAAACGCCGCCTTTGCTACTATCTTTACATGTGGAGAAGGCGTTGAAGGGTGCATTGGACAAATTGGCATCGTTGGCAATATTCTGTCTTTTTGGGACTCTACTCTTTACCCAATGCTATGGTATGGGCCTCTGGAATGCTTTCCACACCCTCTTAAATTTCTAATGGGACTTGCCCGGGCTGCCCTCTCTCACATTTAATTTTCACCCTTATTATGGAACCCTTTTCAGAATCCATATGTTCTTATATTACTGGTATTATAGTTGGAAAGATGGAACGTAAAATTGGACTATATGCAGACAATGTCCTCATAGCAATCTAATATAACATCCTACTTCAGATGTATAAGGCAAATTTAGAGGAATGTCTTTAGTGATTCCAGGCCAAAGTGTAATCGTCAGTTTTATCTATTTCCCAGAAGATCGTGAGTGGTAATTTTATTCCTGGGTTGGGCGACCACTTTCCTTCTAGCTCCTTTGACATTCAAACAGTCTATGACTAGCCATTACTGCTGCGTTGTGGGCTTCCGGGTGTGTCTATACTGCCAGATTCTGGTGATAGATGTATGAACAGCAAAGGGAATCATATAGTATGTTGAGCAATCAGTTGAAAACCACAGTTTATGGCATCTAAACTGATGATATGAATATTTAACTATATTTAAAGGGAATAAATTCTTCAGTCTCAGGGAGTGTAGTATGACACAGGGCCACTCAATGAAATTGGAGGAGAAGCAGTTTAACCTTTTAAACTGTGTAGGGGGTTCTTCACTGCCAAGGCAGCAAGGATGTGGAACTCCACAATTGGTGGTGTCAGCGGGAAGTATTGATTTAAAAAAACTCTTGGATGGATATCTTAGCGAACACAATATACGGGTATGCGAGGAAATTATATTTGACACAAACACAAATTTATTCAACCTTACCAACTATGTGTAATGCTATTTATCGGGGCCGTCTTTAACACAGGTCAAACGGGGCAGCTTCCCTGGGCCCTGTCATTGTTGAGGGTCCCAAACCAGCTGCCACTTAAGCCCGCGCTGCCTGCAACTTGGGAGCCCCACTAGCACTACAAAGTGACTGGGTATACGAAGGGAGGTAGGCAGCGCTGCACTGTATTCCCTAGCTAGCAGGGAGTGGGCAGGGCCAGGAGCTCCTCTGACCCCACCCTATGAAGCCTGCAAGTTCGGAACTCACGAGTCCGCAGGGTAGGAGCTGAGATCGGAGTGCGAGGGAGCGGCAGCTGGCAGTTAAGAGACTCAGAGGCTTTGGAGCTGGGATCGGAGTGGGAGGGAGCAGGTACCCGCAGTGCTGAGAGCCAGCGAACGGTGAGCCCGGCTGACCAGGACCAGGTAGGTCTTTCTCCTCAAATAGTCTGCTTGTGAGTGTGGACTAAATCCCGATCTGGTTGTGGCTGTAATGTTCACTAATTGGAGCATTAGAGCATGGACCACCAGTGGCACTGGCACATTTTCCACACATAGACATAGTGGAATGCAACACTGCTTGATGGGCTTCCTTTTAGGCCTGGTTCCCATCAATTTGGGTTTACACTGGGACGGCAGCCCATTTATTTGAATGGGCTGAAATGCCTGCTTTTCCTGCAGAAAAAAGGTGCCTGCAGCATTTTAAAAATGCAGCGGACTTGAAATCACATGGCACTTTTTGCAATTTTTCCCTTCAGGTCCCGCACCCACAAATGTGCTGCATTTTTAGGTGCGTGGGGTGCCGTTAAGAATGAATGGCAGCTCCACTTTTTAAACAGCAGCGTGTACAGGAATCACAGAATTTCCCGCACCCACAGTGAAGAACGTGCTGCTGTTTAAAAACATGCTGGGCTGCCATTAATGCTTAATGGCACCCATCACACATCTAAAATTGCAGCGCAGCTGCGGGAACCGCAGGGAAATTGCAAATGGGAAATACTGCTGTGTTTTTCCTGCAGGAAATGCAGACACAGCTGCCCATTCAAATGAATGGGCCGCCATGCCTGCACAAACATGGGCCGCAAACCCACATAGATGTTACACAGGCCTAAAGCAGTAGTAAAGTCTTTTTTTTTAATGAAAAAAGCTGGACCCCCTGCAGGTTTAACCACTTGCCTACTGGGCACTGCCCAGGCCAATTTTCAGCTTTCAGTGCTTTGTTCACTTTGACAATTGTGCGGTCATGCAGCACTGTATCCATATGAAGTTTTTATCATTTGTTCACATAAATATAGCTTTGTTTTGGTGAAATGTAATCATCACTGGGTTTTTTTTTATTTGATAAGCAAGCGAAAACAGACCAACAATTTTGAGGAACAAAAAATGCTTTTCTGTTTTAAAATTATGCAAACAAGGTATATTTTCAGCTGCACTGATAGGCGACACTGATGATTAGTGCCCTGTTCAGAGCAGATGTCCACTTTCACACAAGCCGGTTACCGCTCTGACAGTTTGAGGAAAGGAATTTCCTATAACCGGCAATTGTGTTTACATCATGATCAGCTGTGATCGTGTGGTAAAGAGCTGCTGTGATTGTCTCTTTACCCCGATCTGTGACCAACTGTGTCTTAAGGACACAGCGATCACAGAGTGCGCTGGGTGTGCACCACAGTGGGCAATAGGTGCCCTCCCAGAACTGGAGGACCACACTTTAGCCATTGGCAAGTGGTTAAGTCATAATGTCCTAGTATGCACCACACACTAGGACATTATGACAGACTTACTTGCAAACTGAGCCCTTCAGCACTGTGCTGTCATGGCCCTTGGCGTATCCCTCTTCTTCCGGTCTAACTTCCTTCTCTATCTTCAGCCACTTGAATGGCCAGGCTGCGTTGGCGTTGCTCACGCCACATAGCACATGTGATGTAAGCTGCGCATGTGCCGCTCATATCACATTATCACTGACAGGCAGGAGGGATATTTATAATGGAAGAGACCACTAGGGTTATAACCAGCTTGATACCCCCTCCTGCCCAGGGAAATATTTAGCTTTCAGTGCTGTCACACTTTTGGTGCCATTTAATTACTACTGGATTTTTTATTTTATGCTAAAAAATCAAAAATGGACACATTTTTCTTTGTTATAAAATTTTGCAAAGTAAATGATCTTTCTTAATTTTAGGCCATAATATATCCTGCTACATTTCTTTGGTAAAAATACCCCGAATCAGTGTATATTTAGTCTGTAGGAAAGTTAGAGTATATGGTATATATCTGAAAATCGATCAATCGCATTTATTGTGGCCCAAAAATGCCAGGACAGTACAAATACCCCCCAAATGCCCCCTTTATGGAAAGTAGACAGTCCAAGGTATTTAGTAAGAGGCATTGTGGGATTTTTGAAGTTGTCATTTCTTTATCGTACATCACGGGACACAGAGCACCATAGTAATGACTATGTGGGTTTATATGCTACCTTTAGGTGATTGGACACTGGCAACCAATAGTAAGAAGGTTCCCCCCCATATAACCCCTCCCACACAGGAAGTACCTTTAGTTTTTTGTCAGTGTCTTGAAGGTGATGGTCACGGCTGTGAAAGCTCTTGCTTCAGATAATGTCCCAGTGAGGATGTTATAATCTGATCCATTCGGATGGCATATCATGCTAAAGTGGATGGTACCCGAGCCCTGGTTCAAGAACGGGGTCTTGCCTGTAATGTTTCCTTATGGAGCTGGACCCTTTTGATATGGTATTCCTGGTCTTTTGTTTGCCCAAGGAAACCTAAAGGGTGCTTTACAGGTCCAGGGGTGTGGACCCTAAAACAAAAGGGGACCCGGTCCCTGAAGGTCCTCAGTGGCGTTACCCGCGGTGATGGGGGAAGATTCAGCCTATCTTAGGCTCTGCTGCGAGGACCGGTGAGTGCTTCCCTTGGAGGCCCCTGTGTGTGTATGTATATGTGTGTGTATATATATATATATATATATATATATATATATATATATATATATATATATATATATATATATATATATATAGATTGATGCGCTCTGATACAAAGTTCACACAATAACACAATCCATGTGAGAAAATAATTTTTTGTGCTAAAAAAACCAATGTGAAAAAAATTGCTACCAAATCGCTAAAGAATCGAATATATATATATATAAAATCGCAAATGTATGAAAAAATCGCAAATATTTAAAAACTGTGTTCCTCCAGTAATACAAATCCACTGGAAGTGGTGCGATATCTCCAAAATAAACTAAGCAACAATTGTGTATAGATATACTAAAAATGCGTTTGCAAATAGTAATCAATCCAAATTAGTGCCAATAAATAAAGTTCAATCAATGTGAGAAAATAATTTTTTGTGCTAAAAAACAAATGTGAAAAAAATTACTACCAAATCACTAAAAAATCGCATATATAAATAAAATCGCAAATATATGAAAAAAATCGCAAATATTTAAAAACTGTGTTCCTCCAGTTATACAAATCCACTGGAATCGGTGCGATATCTCCAAAGTAAACTAAGCAACAATTGTGTATAGATATACTAAAAATGCGTTTGCAAATTGTAATCAATCCAAATTAGTGCCAATAAATAAATAAATTAGATATATTCCCTGTGATAAGTGTTGAATCCTCCGTAATAAAAATAAATAATTGATATGCTTATAAAGGTGCAATATATATACAATTGATGAGTATAAATAGATAAATAGTGCCAATAGAATCTGATTAAATATAGATGGTTAAATTCATGAGATAGGATAAGTAGCAGGCGACAGTTCAATCCTCAGTAATCTGGGGTATCTGGATTCCTGCAGTAATTATTTGTTCACCCTCTGAGCTATTTCTTCCACAGCCACAATGAATGGTAATTTTCTCAGTATCAAGTGGTTTTATGTAAAATAAACAAAGAGAGAAAACATTGCGCAATATTGTTACAATAAAAGTTCACAACCAGAACAGCACAGTGATACACTCACGTGTGTCTGACTTGTTTTAGGCATGCAGATAGGCAGATCTCAGCTGGCTTGTAAGGACAAGGCTTGCTACGCAAGCTGCTGCTGCTTGATGCAATGAATTCAGCAGACTGTGTCCTAAGCTCCTCCCACACATTACATCACTGACACGTGACTTTCTCAAGGCTCTATTTATCTCTCAAGGCTTTATTTACTATATATATATATATATATATATATATATATATATATATATATATATATATATATATATATATATATATATATATATATATATATATACACATACAGGGAGCAGGATTAATCCAGAGGGTAAAGTGACTCCTTCAAAAACAGGAGATCAACCTCAGGCTGTTGCAGCACCTGTCTCCCCTGAAAGACCTGTGGCATTTGGCCTGGCTGAGCCATTGCATTTGTCAGGCATTGTGACCACCACCAATGTCCCTGCTTCGGCTTATGTTACTAAGGATGACGTCAGCTCTCGCTGGTCTTGAAGGCAAAATAGCGGGTATGATTGCCTCAGTAACGCAGGGAGGGAATAAACGAAATGGATCTCCCTCTCCTAAACCTGGTCCCAGTGCTGAGTCACTTGAGCACCAGGACTCCCTTAACCAATTAGGTCCTTGTGATTTGGATCCTGAATGGGCAGAGGATGTGGAGGAGGTGGCCATAGGGAATAAAGATGCCGAAGCAGAGGAGTCCTCTGCAGTAGACTCAGGTTCTCAGGAACCGTTGACGGCTTCGCAATCCCAAAAGCTGTTCATCCAGTCTTTAACCGAAATGGTAAGAACAGGTTTTAAGTTGCCCCCTGTACAGGGGCCAGAAATTTCCTGTTCTACATTGGGATCCTTTGCGAGGTTCTCAGGTGTTTCCTGTGCATCCATTATTGGAGCAATTAATTTACGCTGATTGGGAACATCTGGACAGAATATACTTGCCTCCTAAAAGATTTTCTTTTTTGTACCCAATGGAGGAAAAGTTCAAAAAAAGGTGGGATACCCCTTTAGTGGATGCTGCTATTTCTTCAGTAAATAAAAGCTTAACCTGTCCAGTGGATAATGCCCAAGGGTTTAAAGACCCAGCAGATAAGAAGCTGGAATCTCTGCTTAAGGCCTCTTTTGCGGTGGCCGGGTCAGCAGTGCAACCTGCTGTTGCGGCGATTGGGGTCTGTCAATCCCTGAAGGACCGTTTTAAAAGTCTGGTCAGGAACCTACCGGATCAAGAGGAATATTCTGATGAATTGAAAGAACTTCCTCGTGCTTTGTGCTTTGCAATAGACGAATTAAAAGACTCAACCCAGCAGATGTCTCGCTTTGCGTTACTCTCAGTGCATATGCGCAGAGTTTTGTGGTTAAAGAACTGGTCAGCCGAGATGCCTTGCAAGAGGTTACTGGCGGCTTTTCCCTTTCATGGGGAACGTTGGTTTGGAGATGATCTGGATAAGTATATCTAAAAAATCTCAGGAGGAAAGAGCTCCTTGCTTCCTGTGAAAAGAAGGAATAAGCAGCCTTCCTTTAAGATTCCGAACGCTCCTGGGCAAGGCGCATCTTCTCCCAAGAAGCATCGATGGCCTCAACCACCTACCTTTAAAAAACCTCAGGGTCAGAAAAGAACTTATACTCAGAAGCCAAATAAGGCCAATGCCAAGTCCTCCTTGTGAAGGGACGCCCCCACTCTTACAAGTGGGGGGCAGACTGCGATGGTTCGCAGATGTTTGGGCAGGGTGGGTGCAGGACAAGTGGGTTATCTCCACTATAACGCAGGGCTACAAAATAGAGTTCCGCGAATTTCCCCCAAATCGATTTCTGAGATCAAGAGTTCCTTCGGATCTAGAAAAGAAGAAAAGCCTATTCCTAGCCTTAGAACAGCTAAAAAGGCAAGGGGTGATTATCAAGGTTCCGCACAAAGAAAAATTCAAAGGGTTTTATTCAAACCAATTCACAGTGCCGAAGTCAAATGGGGAAGTAAGGCCCATTCTGGACCTTAAATCCCTCAATTCCTTTCTAAGAGTCCAAACCTTCTGGATGGAATTGGTTCACTCAGTGATAGCTGCTCTAAGAAAAGGGGACTATTTAGCATCCATAGACATCAAGGATGCATACCTGCATGTACCGATTTTCGGACAACATCAAAGGTTTCTACGCTTCTCAGTAGAAGAGCGTCATTTCCAGTTTGTAGCACTACAGTTCAGTCTGGCTACGGCTCCTCGAGTCTTCACAAAGGTGTTGGCTCCTGTATTGGCCTTTCTAAGGTCTCAGAAGATATCGGTGATAGGATATCTGGATGACCTTCTGGTGAAGGACCAGTCCTATTCCACCCTGATAGAGAACGTTTCAACTACAGTTCATATTCTGAGATGCCTAGGTTGGATTCTGAATATGGACAAATCAGCTCTTCGTCCAGTTCAAATCTTGATATATCTAGGTTTGATCCTGGATACAACTCAGGAAAGGGTGTTTTTACCCCCCTTGAAGGTCAGCTCAATAGTGGAGCTGGTCAGGAAAGTCAAAAGGGTAGAAAGACCCTCAATTCGATTATGCTTGAGACTGTTGGGGAAGATGGTGTCATCTTTCAGCGCAGTTCCTTATGCGCAGTTTCACTCCAGATTGTTCCAGAGAACGATCCTGGAGGCTTGGGACAAGTCTGTCCTAGCCTTGGATCTCCCAATATCTCTATCCCCAAAGGTAAAACAGGACCTCTCTTGGTGGTCAAAGACCAGCAACTTAAAAAATGGGAAGTCCTTTCCACCAGTAACTTGGAAGGTGGTAACCTCAGACGCCAGTCGTCTCGGCTGGGGAGCAGTATTGGAAGAGGCCTCCGTACGGGGAAAATGGTCTCATGTAGAAAAAAACCTTACCGATCAATCTGTTGGAAATCCGAGTGGCTCATTGGGCCCTCATATTCTGGACGGCCAGGTTGTGGGGGTCTCTGGTCAGAGTCCAGTCCGACAATTTCACAGTGGTGGCAAACATCAACCACCAAGGGGGTACCCAGGGCTGGGCAGCCCAGAAAGAGATAAATCATATACTTGCGTGGGCAGAGAAACACATGCCATATCTGTCGGCAGTGTATATTCCGGGGGTGGACAATTGGCAGGCAGACTACCTAAGTCGTCGGCAGTTACTTCCAGGGGAATGGTCCCTCCATTTCAAGGTTTTCCTTCTAATATGCCAGCGTTGGGGGATGCCAGAGGTGGATCTTCTGGCATCCAGGTTCAATACCAAGCTGGACAGCTTTGTGTCCAGAACCAGGGAGGGATCCACTTGCCGTGGGGACGGATGCATTGGTGGTTCCCTGGGATAGGTATTCTCTAATTTACGCCTTTCCTCCGATCCAGATGCTGCCGCACCTGTTACGCAGGATACAGATGGAGCAGAACTCAGTGATTCTGGTGGCCCCACGGTGGCCAAGAAGGTCTTGGTATTCACAGATTGTGAAGATGGCATGGGGACCCATTGTGTCTTCCATTCTGCCCAGACCTACTGTCCCAAGGTCCAATATACCATCCTTCTTTACGGTCGCTGAATTTGATGCCATGGCTATTGAGACCAGAGTGCTAAAGGACCGTGGTATCAGTGGTTCTGTTCTGGCTACGTTGATAAATGCTAGAAAGCCAGTGTCTAGAAAAATTTACCATAGAGTCTGGAAGTCATACATCTCATGGTGTGAGAAGAGAAGATGGCACCCTTGCAAGTATACAATTGGGAGGGTTCTTGCCTTCTTGCAAACAGGAATTGATTTAAACTTGTCCTTAGGAACCATTAAAGGACAGATTTCGGCCTTATCGTTTTTTTTCAAAGGCAAAATGCGTCTCATTTGTTGGTACGAACCTTTATCAAGGGAGTACTACATTTAAGGCCACCAATTAGACCACCCTTGTGCCCATGGGACTTGAACTTAGTGCTAACTTTCAGCGCTACAGAGTCAACCTTTTGAGCCTATTAAACATATTCCTTTGATCCTATTGACTAGGAAATTGTTTTTTTTGGTGGCTATAACCTCAGCAAGAAGGGTCTCAGAGTTGGCCGCCCTTTCTTGCAAGAAACCCTTTCTGTTTGTTCATCAGGATAAGGTGGTAATGCGACCTCGTCTAGAATTTTTACCCAAAGTGGTTTCCAGTTTTCACTTAAATCAGGATATCATTTTACCTTCCTTTTTTCCTAACCCTAAATCTAAGGAGGAAAGATTGCTCCATTCACTGGATGTGGTGAGAGCTATTAAGGTTTACTTGGATATGTTAGCCCCTTTTTCGAAAGTTTGACTCCTTTTTTGTTCTGCCTGAAGGTCCTAGGAAAGGACAGGCAGCAACTAGTTCTACAATCTCTAGGTGGATTCGTCAGGTCATTATCCAGGCCTATGAGTTGAAACACAAGGTTCCACCTCGATATCTTAAAGCTCACTCTACCAGAGGAGTTAGTACGTCTTGGGCAGTGCGCCAACAGATGTCGATGGCTCAGGTTTTGTAAAGCGGCCGCTTGGTCTTACATTCAACAAGTTTTACTGACTGGATGATAGATCCCAAAAGGAGATTTTTTGGCCAGAGCATGCTGCAAGCAGCTTTATAATTTGGAGCCTAAAATAAAGGGATTTAGGTGTGTTCCCTCCCCTCAAAGGCATTGCTTTTAGGACGTCCCACATAGCCATTACTATGGTGCTCTGTGTCCCGTGATGTATGATAAAGAAAAATGGATTTTTAAAACGGCTTACCTGTAAAATCCTTTTCTTTGAGTACATCACGGGACACGGAGGTCCCTCCCCTCTCTTCTGGGATCTTCATTGCTTGCTAAAAAAACTAAAGGTACTTCCTGTATGGGAGGGGTTATATGGGAGGAACCTTCTTACTATTGGTTTCCAGTGTCCAATCACCTAAAAGTAGCATATAAACCCACATAGTCATTACTATGGTGCTCTGTGTCCCGTGATGTACTCAAAGAGAAGGATTTTACAGGTAAGCTGTTTTAAAAATCCATTTTTTTTGTCACAATTTTTGGAAAATGAAGGTAAAAAAATAATGCAAAACATTAAAAAAATAGATATTTTTTACATACTTTACACTGACCAGGGCACTACAGTGTAACATGGTACCATTATGGGGAGGTGATCGTTTTTTTTTTTTTTGCACATGATGGCATATAACTGTGAAAATCACTTGTTTCTTGGGAAGTTGGGGCAGAAAGCAAATTGTCTTTTATCTCAATGCATTGCTTTGTCAAAGGAACAAACTGCAAGCAAGGTCATGTTTTGCCCTCTTTGAATTAGACGCATTAAACGCAAATTTAGTAAAGAGCAAGTGTTATGTTGCAATTTCCCAATTTTTAAATGTGTTCGCTTCATTAGCTAGACTTTATTTCCCTTATTTTTGGTGATCTGGGCAGTAAGTCTGTTTTTTTTTCAGCAGGGCAAGCTGTCTGTAGATAGAGAAATTACAGGGTTGAGACAAACAATTTACTACTGACGGGTGCTTGCAATGGTCAGCTTTTATTTATATAAAACTTTTATCTCAAAAGAACAAAAAATGTTGCTGTAACTGCCTATAAAGTTTTAGCAGGAGTTCGGCTTCAATTAATTACCTAAATTTTTCTAGTACATCTAACACTCCCCCCCTAGATTAACCACTTTCCGCCTGTAGGACATCCATCATATGATGTCCTAAGTGGTGATATCTGGGGGTTTTTTTGTACGCAGTTTTTCTCTATTTATTCACACATACAATTTATTTTCCATTCATTTTTCTCACTGTGACATTTGGCTCTAATGGACACTTTTTCATCACTGTCCTCTTCTGAATGTCTACAGGCTTCACTCTATTTCTATTCTACTCCTAATATTATCACTACATACCTGTGTGTGTGTGTGTGTGTGTGTATGTATGTGTGTGTGTGTGTGTGTATAGATATATAAAGATATAGATATAAATATATATAGATATATAGTGTGTGTGTATATGTTCTGAGTAATTTCCTAGCAAAAACAAATTTTACATATAGGAGAGGAATGCCAGAATTGTCCTGGGGTGGAAGTAGGTAACAATGCTGCTGTCCAGAGGTGCCCCGGTGCTCCTTAATTCAGGTGTGTTACTGGCCAGATCACCAGGTGAAAACGGGTGGGGGGAAGCCTAAAAAAGAAACCTAATGCGGTCATCACATCAAATAATCAGTAAGCTGTAATATATTTATAACCTTTTTGGTTTTGTGTTTTAATACGGCTTATGCACTAATTTTGCAGTCAATGTTGTGTACATGATGATTTTTTTTTTTTTCCTCCATACAGACCGGCAATTTCATATTGTCATCAGAAGGGAATCAGCTTGTTCGATTAATGCCAGATTCCTCTGGGAAAATCCACCAGCGATTCCTTCAGCAAGGGCAAAGCATGCTGTCTGGTATTGGCCGCAGAGTTTCATCTCTCTTGGGCATTTTACCTTCTATTGTGGAATCTTCTGTAAGTTTTACAAGTAATAGAACTTATTTGTTTTATTATGATTTTTGTTTTGTTTTTTGTTTTTTTGTTTTTTCAATCTTGTTAATGTCAAAGTTTTTATTTTGTAATCAAACATATACAAACATGTTTAACATCAGGGTGACAGTGTATAGATTTCAATAGCTTATACATGTAGTCAGTCTTCAAGATATTACTAAACATAGCTGTAATACAAAAACAAGACTGATTCGGTTAGGACAGTGTCCGTATATGCGTAAAGTTGTTAAAGGAACTTAGAACAATTACAACGCGCAAATTGAATGGCGAGTTGTGCAACTGAAGATAACACCCTTATAGCTGTACAATGGTAAGGACGGGAAGGGACAGGGGAGTCCCTTTTATACACCCAGCAACCCCAAGGGGATCAGACTGTGCTGGGTGGGGGTCTCGACCCCAGAACCCCTCCCCTCCCCACCATGTGACCTAGGATTAGCACAAAACGGTTCCAGAGTTCCTTCAAGCGTCTGGAACGCAGAGTTGGAGATTTATATGCGTTACACTGTTGTCCCGTTTAAACGGAGGTAAATGAGGTAAGAGAGTAGTGAGAGTAAGGGAGGAAGGAGAGAAGGAGATACCGCTTGGTGTTGTCTATCGTCAGTAATTTTGGGGTGGAGATATTAGTCTCAGTCTGGCCTACTGACAGGGAGGAAAGAGATACCCATGTACTGAGCCCACCGTTCCCATGTGGCTTCAAATTTAGTGCAGTGTCTGACCGTATACTAGATAGTTTTTCTTGGGACATAATCCATGATATCTTCCTCTGGGCAGCTTTGGGGGAAATGTTTGATCATTTCCTCTGACTTCCTCTGAAACAGAGGTTCGGCAGAGGCATACATGGATGCTAATCTGTGGGGGGTATAATACCACCTAGAAATTACTTTTTATACTGGCCTCTGTGGGTGATGTGTTCAAGATGCCCTTAAAGGATTTAAAGCAAGCAGATTGCCAGGCCTCCAGATCGCAACTAAATTGTAGCTCCTCTTCCCACCTTGTCATGAAAGGAGATTTAGAGTCTGGGAGTGCCAGTAATGAGTAAATGATCGATTTCCCTCCCCTCTGCTCCAGGCCCTGTCCACACCATAGTTCATATGCTGTGTATTTAGGTGGAAGTGGTTTTTTTCCAACCAAATAGAGTGTAGAAAGTGTAAAATTTGTTGGAATCTGACGTGTTCTGTTGTGGGTAGCTCCAGCTTGTAAATGCAATGCTTGAAGGAGAGAGGGCCTGCAGGAGAGAAAAAGTGCCAGATTCGGTACAGTCCCTTGTCCAGCCACCGTTTGAATGCCACAGTGTTCTGGCCTGGGGGGAAGGCAGGGTTGTTGAATAAATGGGACAGTGGTTTGCTGACTGAGGTTAGGGCTTTAGACTTGCGTAACTTGTCCCAGAGCGCTGGGGTGTGGGAAAGGGTCAGTGCCATTATCGGCGGACAAGATTTTGGGGGAGTGAAAAAAGAGGAAGGGTGGGAAGGGGATGGAGGGAGGGGGCAGGGGGCAGGAAGAGCAAGGAAGTGGGGGGAAGGAAAGGACTGGGCAACAACCCTCCTCAAGGGGTGGGATTTTAAGGGAAAATTGGCTGAGTTGTGTAGGTGAACATAATGAACAATCAGCTAAAATGATTATTTTTATTGAAAAACAATGTAGAAAAGTATACACAATACATGGGTAGACATATAATTATCCAGTAGTGACATCAACGATTAATGCGTGACTAGTCATTTTAGCTGATTGTTCATTATGTTCACCTACACAACTCAGCCAATTTTCCCTTAAAATCCCACCCCTTGAGGAGGGTTGTTGCCCAGTCCTTTCCTTCCCCCCACTTCCTTGCTCTTCCTGCCCCCTGCCCCCTCCCTCCATCCCCTTCCCACCCTTCCTCTTTTTTCACATTACTGTTTTTAGGGATGGAAAATCATTTGAGTTGTTTCCTCATTTAGCCCAATTATCCTGCCTCTATTGCAAAGATTTTGGGGGAGAAGACATTAAAAAGTCTATAGTGTGGTGGGGTATTGCTTGCCTTTCAATTTGTCCCCAATCTGGTTTCTCGTATCTAGAGTATATGATTGAGATCTGAGCTAGTCTAGCTGCAAAACAGCATTGGAGTAAATTACGGAGCCCTAAGCCCCCCTTTTTTCTGTGGCTATATAAGGAGCCTTGTGGTATCCTATAGCCTCCCTTGCCCCAAGTGAATTGTAGAATCTTGCTTTGGAAGGATTTAATGTGGCCCCTGTTAATTGGGATGGGGGAGGGAGCTAAACAAGTATAGGAGTTTGGGGAGTAGAGTCATCTTTATAGAATTAATCTTTCCTATCCAGGAGAGGTTATGGCTAGCCTATACTTTGACTTCCGTTTCCAGTTTCCGGAACATGGGGGGGGGGGGGGGGGTGTAATTGCCATTATAGAGAGATTCTATCTGGGGAGTTAAGTTGATTCCCAGGTATTTAAAAGACTTGTCGTTCCATTCAAAGGGGAAGGATTTTTGGAGCAGGGGTACAGTTTGTGGATTATTATTATTGTTATACAGGATTTATATAGTGCTGGCAGTTTACACAGCACTTTACAATATAAAAGGGAGACAATCCAGTTAAAATTCAATAAAATACAAGAGGATTAAGAGGGCCCTGCTCAGAAGAGCTTACAATCTAATAGGGTGGGACAGGTGGTACAAAAGGTTCTAACTGTGGGGAATGAGCTGATGGAAGTGGTAAAAGATTAGAGATGTGATAGGCTTTCCTGAAGAGATGAGTTTTCAGGGATCGGCTGAAGGTAGCAAGAGTAGGGAATAGCTGTCTAGGTGGAGGTAGCGAGTTCCAGAGGATGGGAGAGGCTCTGGAGAAATCCTGGAGATGAGCATGAGAGGAGGAGACGGGAGAGCTTGAGAGTAGGTCTTGAGAAGAGCCGAGAGGACGATTTGGGTGATATTTGCAGACAAGATTGGTGATGTAGCTCTGGGCAGTGTTATGAATGGCTTTGTATGTTGAGGTTAGTATTTTGAATTTAATTCGCTGGGTGATTGGGAGCCAGTGTAGGGATTGGAGGAGAGGGTTGGCAGACACTGAGCGGTTGGTAAGGTGTATAAGTCATGGCAGCAGCATTCATGAGACTGAAGAGGGGATAGCCTATGGAGAGGCAGGCCAATGAGAAGGAAGTTGCAATAGTCAAGGCGAGAGATAACAAGGGAGTGGATGAGGAGCTTGGTGGTTTCATTTGTTAAAAAGGGGCAAATTTTAGAGATGTTACGGAGGTGAGTTCTTCAAATTTTTGACTATGGATTTAAGGTTGAAATGACAAGTCAGAGTCTAGGATTACACCTAGTACCCTGGCGTGAGGGGAGGAACTGATAGTTGCATTGTTGATTTTGATGGAAAAGTTGTGGAGGGGGGCACGGGCGGGGGGAATATTAATAGCTCAGTTTTAGAGAGATTTTGTTTAAGGAAGTGGTGCGACATTCATGCTGATATGTCAGTAATGCGAGAGGAGACTGAAGGAGTGAGACGAGGAGTAGACAGATAGATTTGGGTGTCATTGGCGTATAAGTGGTATTGGAAGCCATGGGTGGTTATCAAGTGACCAAGGGAGGAGGTGTAGATAGAGAACAGAGGGGGTCCAAGAACAGAGCCTTGGGGGACCCCCACAGAAAGGGGCAATGGAGAGGAGACAGAGGTGTAGGTGACACTGAAGGAGCGCTGTGATAGGCAGAGAACCAGGATAGAGCAGAATCTCGGAGGCCAAGGGAATGTAGTTTTAATGAGGAGCAGCCAGGTGGTCAACAGTATCAAAGGCCACAGATGTAGTGATATAAAAATACGGTGTAGAAGTAGTAGTATAGTGGTCTCGTGGGTATGATGATTAGTTAGTAAGTTCTCTTCCGCAGCAACCCAATTCTTCCAGAGAGATGCACTTTATTGACTTCCAACACAGAACAAAGTCCACAGATGACAAAATACCCGCAGAGTAGATATAATTCAGAGGCCCATGTCTTAGGTCTGAGTGTGCATACACAGACAAGCCTAACTACAACTATAGACTAAACATCATGTTATATTCCCTAGGCATTGAATGGCTGAGCAATTTGATTGGCCGTTTCAATTTAGGACTTTGATTAGCTTTAGTCTTTTAAACAGACAACAACTCCCAGCCGTGAACAGCTGTAGTCATAAACCACCCCAATTTGCACTCCCGCATATCAACATCAACAAGTCCCCTTAGATATGTGTAATTAGATTAACAGATACTACCTGAACACCCTTTGAAATGTTCAAATAGACTTGCATAAGATTAACACATCAAAGGGTCTTCAGCTGTCCCCTTGCTATGTTAAAATTCAGTTGGACAAATAAACCATTGTCATTCTGGCCTGGTCAACATTGACTGCATGTGTACATACACACAACAATGTCCCACATAAATCGGTGAACATATTACAACAACAGAGAGGTCAAGTAGTAGGAGTATGGAGTACTAGCTGTTGGTTTTAGCAGTTAGTAAATCGTTAGTGAGTTTTAGTAAGGTAGTTTCCGTGGAGTGCTGCGAGCAAAAGCCAGACTGTAAGGGGTCATGATGGTTATTTTCACTGAGGTAGGAGCTAAGACTGTTGTAGACGTGAAGCGTTCTAGAAGTTTAGAGGTGAATGGGAGCAATGAGATGGGTCTTAAGATGTTAAGGTTGGTGGGGTCCAGTGAGGGCTTTTTAAGTATGGGAGTGATCTGCACATGTTTTCGAGGGGAGCGGAAGGTGCCACTATAGAGAGGGAGAGATTGAAGATGTAAGTGAGGGAGCATAGGATAGAGGAAGAGGGTGACGTAGTAGTTGTGAGTGAACTGGATCCGAGGGACAACTGGTTAGGTGGGCATCTGAGAAAAGTTTTTGTAACCTCTTCAGTAGTAGCCAATTCAAAATAGGAGAGTATTGAATGTGCTGTTTGGCAAGGTATGTTGGGTGGGGAAGATGTACGCACAGTGGAGGTGTCCTCACGAATTGCATCAATCTTGTCTTTGAAGTGATTTGCAGTCTCTTGGGCAGAGAGTGAGTTAGTGGGTAGAGAGGGTGGGGGATGAAGAGAGTTAAAGGTTGAGAAGAGCCGACGGGGCTGGATGACCGGGTATTAATAAGAGAGACAAAGTAGGCTTGTTTGGCAGCATGGAGGCAGGAATTGTATTTTAGAAGGGCAGATTTATATAGGGTGAAGTCTTGCAGGCATTTGGTTTTACGCCACAGTCGTTCAAGAGCATGGCAATGTCTCTTGAGATTTCTAGTGTTGTCAGTTTGCCAGAGTTGTAATGATCGGGGCCTGATTCTGCGTGTGGTTAGAGGAGCAAGTGCATCTTTTGATGATGAGAGTGAACTGTTGTAGACAGAAGTGGCCAGGTCAGGACAGGACAGGGGAGAGATTATGTCATATAGGTGGTCAGTAGCAGAATAGAGAAGAGAAGGGTTAAAGTGGCGAAGGTTTCTACAAGTAATTGTTTGCTGCTTGGAGGGATGGGTGGTTGAAGGTGAAGAGATACATTCATAGCTAGAGACTTGGAGTAATTCACTTGAAGCCCCGAGATGCTTGAAAATTCCTGTAAAGCCTGGCGTAAATTTGGTAGTAGGTGAAGTGAGGAATAGGATGTCATCTGCATAAAGTCTGCACTTGTGAGTTTGTGTGCCGCATGTTACTCCCTTTATGTTTGGGTTCTGCCTAATTGTGATAGCGAGAGTTTCAATTGCTAAGGCGCAGATTAGTGGGGATAGCGGGCAGCCTTGCCTGGTGCCTTTTGTAATATGGATGGGATTCAAGTTGTTAACCTGGAGGCGTATTCTCGCTTGGGGTTTAAAATGGAGAGATCTGATTAGCCCCGTGAATCTGTCTCCAAAGCCCCACCTTTCCAGTAGAGTGAAAATGTATGACCAGGATACGGAATTAAAGGCTTTTTTAAGTCTAAAGAGTAACATGCCTGCTTGTTTGGGGCCCCCTTCCCAGTTAGATTGAAGAATAGATCTTATGTCAATCACCCTCCTAATTTGGTCTGGGCCTTGTCTGCCAGGAATGGATCCCACTTGGTCTTTGTATATATATTCAGTTATGAAGGAAGCAAATCGATTGGCTAGGATTTTGGTTAGTATTTTAAGGTTACAGTTGATAAAAGAGATCGGGCGATGGTTGCTAACTTCCTCCAGGTTTTTATCCGGTTTGGGAATCACCGCAAAGAATGCAGAGTTGAGGTGCGAGAGAGTTGAGCTGCAAGTCTAGTGTGTCTCCTTGGGTCTTGGCATTGAAAAATTTGCCTAAATGTGGAGCTAAGATGTTGACAAAGGATTTAAAATAAGGGTTAGACAGTCCGTCGGGACCCGGAGCAGATCCACTTTTTCATTCTTTGATAACGCCTAGAACTTCCTCTTCTGTGAAGGGAGCTTCTAATGAATTTTTATGATTGTGGAACAGAAGTGGGATGGGTAAATTATCCAGGAAAGTTTTGATGGCCTCTGTTTTTTCTTGGGGTGGCTGTACAAAGTTTGTGTGGAAGGTCTGAAAGAATTTTCACCGGATTGGCTGTGAGGTCATGTCTTTATTATGATTTTTAATAAAAATGTAGATGTTATCCAAAGCTTATACTTGAGAAAAGTTTAAAGGAGGATGCTGAGTTTTATAATATTATAAAGTGGTCTTTCGGCTGGTGATTAACCACTTGAGCCCCGGACCATTATGCAGCCTAAGGACCAGAGGTCTTTTTCCAATTTGGCACTGCGTTGCTTTAACTGCTAATTGCGCGGTCATGCAATGCTGTACCCAAACTAAATTTGCGTCCTTTTCTTCCCACAAATAGAGCTTTCTTTTGATGGTATTTGATCACCTCTGCGGTTTTTATTTTTTGCGCTATAAATGGAAGAAGACCGAAAATTTTGAAAAAAAATGATATTTTCTACTTTTTGTTATAAAAAAAAATCCAATAAACTCAATTTTAGTCATACATTTAGGCCAAAATGTATTCGGCCACATGTCTTTGGTAAAAGAAATGTCAATAAGCGTATATTTATTGGTTTGCGCAAAAGTTATAGCGTCTACAAACTAGGGTACATTTTCTGGAATTTACACAGTTTTTAGTTTGACTGCCTATGTCATTTCTTGAGGAGTTAAAATGGCAGGGCAGTACAAAACCCCCCCAAATGACCCCATTTTGGAAAGTAGACACCCCAAGGAAATTGCTGAGATGCATGTTGAACCCATTGAATATTTTTTTATTTTGTCCCAAGTGATTGAATAATGACAAAAAAAAAAAAAAAAAATATTTACAAAAAGTTGTCACTAAATGATATATTGCTCACACAGGCCATGGGCCTATATGGAATTGCACCCCAAAATACATTCAGCTGCTTCTCCTGAGTATGGGGATACCACATGTGTGGGACTTTTTGGGAGCCTAGCCGCGCACGGGGCCCCGAAAACCAATCACCGCCTTCAGGATTTCTAAGGGCATAAATTTTTGATTTCACTCCTCATTACCTATCACAGTTTTGAAGGCCATAAAATGCCCAGATGGCACAACCCCCCCCCCCCCCCCCCCCCAAATGACCCCATTTTGGAAAGTAGACACCCCAAGCTATTTGCTGAGAGGCATGTTAAGTCTATGGAATATTTTTTTTTTTTTTTTCAAATTATTTTTTATTAAAGATTTTCAAGTACAAAACATAGTACAGACTTTCCTTTTCTTGTTCATTGAAGAACACATCGTGAAAACATACATTAATCAAAGATAGATTCATGAGTTTACATTATAGAGGGTAAGTAATTTTTACAATGTTATTATCTTATTTATTATATATGGTGTAATAATAGTTTATTTAACATAGTGTATTTTCATGAGACAACAAAATGAAAGTGTAGCAAAGGATAGAAGGGGGGGGGGGGGTGTGGGAAGGGGGAGGGAGGAGGAATGAAGAAAGGGAGGGGAAAGGGGTTGGAAGGGTAAAGGGAAGGGAGAGGTGACGGAGTGATGTAGGTATATATATTTTCAATAACTGTGCAAGCTAACTAAGAAATATTAAGGGTTGTATATGTGTTTCAATTCAGAAACTACTAGTTTTCTTTAAACCAATCCGACCATATTTTCCAATGTTTGTCAAAGACTGGTTTTTGTTCGGTTCTTGCTGCTATTAGTGATTCAAAAATGTAGTTGGTTCGTGTTATAACAAGGGCTTCTGAAGCATTGGGTACAATATTTGTTTTCCAATTTTTAGTGATCAGTGATCTAGCAGCTAGGAGTACATGTGTGACCACTATACGAAAGCAAGGAGGGAAGCTTTCAATGCCTAGGTTTACCAATGCCAATCCTGGGTTTGGTGGTTTTAGTATTCCTGTGATACGAGATATGTATTTAAATATATTGTTCCAAAAGCTGGTGAGGTGTTTACATGACCAGAATACATGCAAAATGTTACCTACCTCTCCACATGTTCTCCAGCACAATGGTGAATTGGAGAAGGAGAATTTGGATAATCTATAAGGCGTAAGGTACCATCTTTGAGCTATTTTTAAGGAAAGTTCCCAATGATTTACACATCTAGTTGCTTTATACGTGGTTTTGAGTGCGTTCTCCCATTGGTTGTTGGTGTAGGATTCTCCCAGTTCCAACTCCCACTTTAGAAATGGAGGGAGTTTTGTAAAGGAAGATTTGTTTTGGAGGAAATTATAAAATAAAGAAATACCTTTAGGTGTAGTAAGGGTATTTGTGTAGAATTGCCATATTGATTCATGTATAGGTATGTGGATTGATTTTAAAGATTTTAGAAAATGAGTCAGTTGTCTATATTTAAAGTGGTCTGCTAAGGGTAGTGCGTATTCCTCCACTAGTGTATTGAATGGTTTAAGTGTGTTGTTAATATAGAGATCGGCGATTAGAGATATACCTCTTGTAGACCAATTTGTAAAATTGGAGTATGGTATGGAGTGGTTCAAGATTGTGATTGGAATTGGGATGTTTATACTTTTGGTTGGGGGTGGGGAAGACTTGTGTAGTTCTCTCCACGCAAGTAGAGAGGCCTGGATAGTTAGTGGTAATGGTCTTAAGGGATACGGTTTCCATGTGTCAAGTATTAATAGTAGTCGGAGATCTAGGGTTGGGCTGAGGGCTTGTTCTATGTTGTGCCAGAGGATATCTGGGGATGGTGACAACCATTGTCTGAGCTGAGTGAGCAAGGATGCTCGATGATAGTCCTTGATGTCTATCAGGCCCATGCCTCCCGCCAACCTATGTTTAGTTAGAACAATTCTAGAACATCTGGGTCTTTTGGGTCCCCATATGTAATTTCTGAGAAGATAGTTTAGTGATTGGAGATGTGTGTTCTTGAGTTGAATTGGTAGAGTGCGGAAGACATATAGAATTTGGGGGAGTAGTAGCATTTTGAAGGTTGCTAATCGTCCTGACCATGATAGTTCTATTTTGTTGAGTCTTTTTATTTCTTTTGCTATTTTGTCGATCAGCGGGTCATAATTAGCATCTGCTAATTTGGAGGGGTCAGCTGTTATTTGTAGTCCTAGATAAGGGATACTGGATGAGCTCCATGTATAAGGGAATCGTTTTTGTAGATCTACTTGAAGGGATGGAGGGATATTTAGACCTAAGATTAGAGATTTTGAGAAATTCACTTTGTAATATGAAACTTGGCTAAAATTCGTCAGAATGTCATGGGCACATTTTAGGGACTTAGTTGGTGAGGTCAGAAGAAGGATGATGTCATCTGCGAATAAGTTAATATTGTGTGACTTACCTAGCAGGGAGAATCCGGGTGCATCTGGGTGTGTTCTAATTTTTTCGGCTAGTGGTTCTATGAGGAGATTAAATATAGAAGGGGACAGGGGGCATCCCTGTCTAGTGCCATTGGTAATTGGAAAGGGAAGGGAAAGGGCACCTGAGGTGTAGACCTGCGCACATGGTGAAGAGTACAAGGCCAAAATAGCCGAGAGGATGGGGCCTGCGAACCCAAACTTCTTAAGTGTCTGTACCATATATCCCCAATGGACCCTGTCGAATGCCTTCTCCGCATCCAAAGAGAGCAGCAGAGAAGGCACCCGACAGGACCCAGCGCGATGGACCAAATTAATAATCCTCCTTGTGGCGTCAGATGCTTGTCTACCCTTGGTAAAGCCCGTTTGATCTGGGTTGATCAGAAGTGGTAGGAGATCTATAAGTCTGTGTGCTAGGATCTTGGCGTACAGTTTAACATCTGTATTTAATAGGGAAATAGGTCTAAAATTAGCAGGTGTAATAGGGTCTTTCCCAGGCTTTGGAATGGTGACAACATACGCTTTGAGCATCTCGGCAGGGAATGAGGCAGAGGACACCGCTTCCAGATAAATTTCTTTGAGTGAGGGGGACAAAATTTCACAAAACACTTTGTAGTAGCTGTTTGGTAGCCCATCTGGTCCTGGAGATTTACCAGTAGGTAGTGATTTAACTGCTTTACGGATCTCAGCCTCCGTTATGGGTAGATTAAGTTGTTCTAGTTGTGATGCTGAAAGGGAGGGTAGTGTAAGATCTGTCAAAAATGATTGAATGGCGTCATCTGAGGGCTGTGGTGTGTTTGTATCGTCTTTTAAATTATAAAGAGAGGAGTAGTATTGAGCAAAGTTGTTTGCTATGTCAGTAGGGTTGAAAATTTTACTGTTATCTGAGCTACGAATTAGGTGGGGGATCCTCATTTGTGTCCTACGGTCTCTCAGTCTTTGGGCCAAATGTTTGCCAGCTCTGTTACCAGAAGAGTAGTGATTTAGTTTTAGGTACCTAATATGTTTGTCATATTGCTCTAGCAACATGAGTCTGAGATCCGATCGCAGTTGGTTTAGTTTGTTTGCTATGTTTGGGTCAGGTATGGTTTTATTCTGGGCCTCCAGAAGTTTTATATTTTTGAGAAGGGAGTCTAATTTCAGTGTCCTCTGCCTCTTCATCCGCGAACTGATTTGTAACAATATACCTCTAATATATGCCTTATGGGCACACCACATAGTAAATGGACTGTTAACCGATTTAGCATTGATTTCAAAATAATCTTTTAGATGTTTGTTTACAAGAGCAACCTGGGATGGTTGTTGAAAGATTTGAGGGTTGGCCCTCCAAATGTAGGATGGGGCTGATGAGTATCTCTCCTCTATCGTGAGGGACACAGGGGCGTGGTCAGACCACGTAATGTCATGCACGGCAGAGGAGGACACCTTCTGAAGTAGAGTTCTGTCCACCAAGATTAGATCTATGCGTGAATACGAGTTATGTCTAGAGGAGTGAAAGGAGTAGTCACGTTCATTGGAGTGTTGACACCTCCAAGCGTCGTACATCTCTTCTCTATGTAGTATGTTTTGGATTGAGGGAAGAGGGCGTCTTGATTTGGAGGTGGTGTCCATTTTGTAGTCCACTGTGACATTATAATCTCCACACATTATAACTGCTCCTTTTTTGATTGAGTTGATCTTACGGAACAACTTTTTCAAAAAACCGAGTTGGCGCGTGTTAGGCGCATAAAGATTAACCAGCGTGTATAAATGGTTGTTGAATTCTCCAATTAGAATTAGATACCGACCCTCAGGGTCTACATGGGTCTCTTGGATTGAGAGAGAAACAGAGTCTCTGATGGCAATGAGTACACCCTTTTGTTTTTTAGAAGCTGATGCCTGAAAAATGTGTGGGAATTTATGGTGGGAAAACTTGGGGATTGCTGAGGTTACCCAGTGCGTCTCCTGCAAGCACAGGATGTCAGATTTTAATTTGAGGGCTTCCTTCCATACTGAGGCTCGTTTAGCAGGATGGTTCAGTCCGTGGACATTAAAAGAGGTCACTCTAACCGCCATGTGTAATATATAAGATGATGGTGTGTTGGTACCTTATGTATTCCTGGGTATCTGCTGGTGGTCTTAGTTGCGGTTTACTTCCTTTCCGGATGGGAAGAGTTCCTCCAGCGGTATGAGCTTTCAGTCCGTCACCAATTTGAAGGGTTAAGGGGGGAGAAAAAGAAGAGGTAAAACAGAGAGAAACAACAAACAAAAACAGAACTGGTGTATAAAAAAGGTGAGATTCTTTCCAGAATCTGATGGCAGATGTGCTGCGCATTTTTAGAAGGGGAAACTGCGTGGATTGTTAGCTCCATTAGGCGGCAGGAGACTCGTAATTGTGGGTAGCTTATGACATTCGAGGCGAGTATTTGTTGCGACTTTTCTGTTGCTTTTTGTATGACACAACCTTCCATTCGGTCTGGTCATCTAGCTTTGAGGAGGGAGAAGGCCCTGGAGGGGGTTGTTCTGGTAAGATGTCCCAAGTGCGCAACATTGATAGGCCGTCTTCCAGGTTGGTGATCACCGAAGTCTTGTCATCATGGGTGATGATAAGTTTTGTCGGGAAACCCCATCTGTATATGATGTTGTGATTGCGCAGTGCTTTAGTCACAGTTAGCAGTGATTTACGTTTTTGCATCGTGAACTGCGAGAGGTCTGCGAACATTTGAATATTTGAGTATTGTTCGGGAGGTTGTGGATTTTTCCTAAAGGCTAGCATGAACTGCTCCTTAACATGGAAAAAGTGAACCCGCATCAGAACGTCTCTAGGGATGTTGTCTGATAGGTGTGCAGGCTTGGGAAGTCTATGGATTCTGTCAATGATTAACTCAGAAGAAGGGGTAGATGGTAGGTATGTTGACATGAATTCCTGGACATATTGGCGGAGTTGTGATGGTAGGACACTTTCAGGGACCCCGCGTATTTTCAAATTATTTCTGCGTGACCTGTCCTCGAGGTCTGCGACTTTTTCTTTAAGCCAAGTTACCTCATCTGATTGGTCGTTATGAGCATCCACCAGGGTATTGTATGATGCAGCATAATCCCCCATTTTTTTCTCTACGTGGTCCACTCTGCCCCCCAGTTCCTTCACCTCTGTTTTGAAGTTCCGCATACATTCCATCATGTCTGCGTGCAGTGAGCTGCGTAGTGAGACTAACATGTCTCTAAGGGTTGTGTCTGAGAGGGGCTGGTTTACAGTGGGGAAAGAGTTAATGGAATCAGTCAGCTCTCTCGTGTCTTCTAGAGAATTATGTCCCGTACTGACCTTGTGGTTGGTCGAATCATTCGACATGCGGGGTTTCGATTTGGCAGGGCTGCCTGAGAGCGGAGTGGAGGCATCCGGGGAGCAGGAGTGTGGGTTTCGTCCGGAGCTCGGGCTTGGTGTGGCCGAGTGTGATTCGATTGATGTAACCGGAGAGCAGCCGGCGGCGCCATCTTGGATCCCGCTGTGGTTCTTAGGGGGGAAGAAATCGTTTAATTTCTTCGGTTGTGAGGAGTTTTGTCTCTTCCTTGTCATCTCGGAGGGTGCTGCGGATCTTTAGGTAGGTGCTGGTGTCAGAAGGAGCAGTCTGTATCGCCTCGAATTGCTTTAAATCCTGCCGTCAGTGCAGAGCTAACAGGTCATGCGTCTGTTCTCTAGCGCGGTAGCCACGCCCCCCGAGTCTATGGAATATTTTATTTTTTGACACAAGTTGCGGGAAAGTGACAATTTTTTTTTTTTTTTTGCACAAAGTTGTCACTAAATGATATAGTGCTCAAACATGCCATAGGCATATGTGGAATTGCACCCTAAAATATATTCTGCTGCTTCTCCTGAGTACGGGGATACCACATGTGTGGGACTTTTTGGGAGCCTAGCTTCATACGGGGCCCCGAAATCCAATCACCGCCTTCAGGATTTCTAAGGGCGTAAATTTTTGATTTCACTCCTCGCTACTTATCACAGTTTCGAAGGCCATAAAATGCCAAGACAGCACAAAACCCCCCAAAATGACCCCATTTTGGAAAGTAGACACCCCAATCTATTTGCTGAGAGGCATGGTGAGTATTTTGCAGCTCTCATTTGTTTTTGAAAATGAAGAAAGACAAGAAAAATGTGTTTTTTTTTTTTTTTTTTTTTTTTTTTCTTTTTTCAATTTTCAAAAGTTTGTGACAAAAAGTGAGGTCTGCAAAATACTCACTATACCTCTCAGCAAATAGCTTGGGGTGTCTATTTTCCAAAATGGGGTCATTTGGGGGGGGGGGGGGGGTTGTGCCATCTGGGCATTCCATGGCCTCCGAAACTGTGATAGGCAGTGAAGAGTGAAATCAAAAATTTACGCCCTTAGCCTGAAGGCGGTGCTTGGTTTTCAGGGTCCCGTGCTCGGCTAGGCTCCCAAAAAGTCCCACACATGTGGTATCCCCATACTCAGGAGAAGCAACAGAATGTATTTTGGGATGTAATTTCACATATTCCCATGGCATGTTTGAGCAATATATCATTTAGTGACAACTTTGTGCAAAAAAAAAAAAAAAATTGTCTCTTTCCCGCAACTTGTCACAATATAAAATATTCCATGGACTCGACATGCCTCTCAGCAAATAGCTTGGGGTGTCTACTTTCCAAAATGGGGTCATTTGGGGGGGGGGGGGGTTTGAACTGTCCTGGCATTTTATGCACAACATTTAGAAGCTTATGTCACACATCACCCACTCTTCTAACCACTTGAAGACAAAGCCCTTTCTGACACTTTTTGATTACATGAAAAAATTATTTTTTTTTGCAAGAAAATTACTTTGAACCCCCAAACATTATATATTTTTTAAAGCAAATGCCCTACAGAAAAAAATGGTGGGTGTTTTATCTTTTTTTCACACAGTATTTGCGCAGCGATTTTTCAAACGCATTTTTTGGGGAAAAAACACACTTTTTTAAATTTTAATGCACTAAAACACACTATATTGCCCAAATGTTTGATGAAATAAAAAAGATGATCTTAGGCCGAGTACATGGATACCAAACATGACATGCTTTAAATTGCGCACAAACGTGCAGTGGCGACAAAATAAATACATTTTTAAAAGCCTTTAAAAGCCTTTACAGGTTACCAGTTTAGATTTACAGAGGAGGTCTACTGCTAAAATTACTGCCCTCGATCTGACCTTCGTGGTGATACCTCACATGCATGGTGAAATTGCTGTTTACATTTGACGCCAGACCGACGCTTGCGTTCGCCTTTGCGCGAGAGCAGGGGGGGACGGGTGCTTTTTTTTTTTTTCTTTATTATTTTTTTGCTTTTTTATCTTATTTTTAAACTGTTCCTTTCATTTTTATTTTTTTTAAATTAATTTTATTGTTATCTCAGGGAATGTAAATATCCCCTATGATAGCAATAGGTAGTGACAGGTACTCTTTTTTTTTTTAAATTGGTGTCTATTAGACCCTAGATCTCTCCTCTGCCCTCAAAGCATCTGACCACACCAAGATCGGTGTGATAAAATGCTTTCCCAATTTCCCAATGGCGCTGTTTACATCCGGCGAAATGCTCATAGCTTCCGGTTTCTTAGGCCATAGAGATGTTTGGAGCCATTCTGGTCTCTGATCAGCTCTATGATCAGCTGGCTGAATCACCGGCTGCATTTTCAGGTTCCCTGTTGGGACAGGAGAGCTAGAGAAAAACATGGAAGATGGTGGGGGGGGGGCATTCCCTCCCACTGCTTGCAAAAGCAATCTAGAGGCTAATTAGTCACTAGGATTGCTTTTACATGAAAGCCGACCGCTGGCTGAACAGAATGATACCAAGATGATACCTAAACCTGCAGGCATCATTCTGGTATAACCACTCAAAGTCCAGCAACATACCAGTACGTTGCTGGTCCTTGTTGGGCATATATTGTAAACTTTTTTTTCATGCAGCCTGTGGGCTGAACGAAAAAAAGATATTGATCGGTGGGTATGCCCACCATTAGAATACCTCCCTTCATCCACCCACTTCTAATGATGGGGCATACATGCACCATTTATATATGCCGAAGCATGGGGGCATCCTCCCGCAAAAGGCAGGAGCAAATCGCTCCTCCACCCACTGCTGCCCCCACGCTTCGGCATATATGCTGAAATATGTAACTGTGGTGGTGAAATCGCCTCCGACAGTGCTGGAGTCACGGCTTTATATATCGTGGGAGCAAACGCTGTTGCTGTCAAGATAAATAAATCCGCGCTGCAACTGAATGGCGTACCTGAAAACAATAAAAAGGTTACCAACAAAACACAGTAAACAGTAAAGTATAAAAAAATTGCATATCTGAAAAGCAAACATGGTAAAACATAATACCAATAAAACATTGCAGATTAGAATAGAGTAAAAAAGAGCAGAACAATAGAGAGAGAGAGAGAACAATAAAACAACAACTATTTTTGTTTTTTTTTATTTTATATATTTTTTTTTTTATTTTTTTATTTTTTTACACTTTTTTTAGTAACTTTTAACTTTTGTAACTGGTTCCAGGTTTGGGTCTCTCAAAATGCAATGGCATCTTGGGACACCCTGTGAAGTGTGTCCTAGTCTGTGCAGTGCTGTACCCTACGCTAATACTCAACTAGTGTATGGTAGCGTTCAAAACATTCACCCATGCAAAGACCAGGATTGCCAGGACAAGAGGGACAATAACACCGGGTGTCACGCCTAAATCCGCGCTTGCTGCAGATACGACATATTTTTTGGGGGGCTCGTTGGGTAGGGGTACTCGGGAGGGCATAAGGAAAATGCCTCTCATGCAGCCGGCCTACTGCATTTGGTTGGGGAAGGTGAGGTAGAGCACCGTCTGGAAACAGAAGGGCTCTGATGATCTCTTCCTGGAATTTAAGGAAGGATCCAGTCCGTCCTGAAGCTCTGTATAGCACATTAGCGTTCAGCAAAGCCAATTGAAATAAACACACTTTTTTGTACCAGCATCTGGCCTTACGGGCAACTAGGTACGGCGCCAACAACTGGTCGTTGAGGTCCACCCCTCCCATATTAAGGTTATATTTGTGGACACAGAGGGGTTTCTCCACAACACCAGTCGCCGTAGTAATTTGGGTCGTCGTGTCTGCATGAAGGGAGGTGAGAACGAAAACATTCTTCTTATCCCTCCACTTCATAGCGAGCAAATTATTATACTTCAAGCAGGCTCTCTCCCCCAGCCTAAGACTGGAATCTACAAGCCGCTGGGGAAAGCCCCGGCGATTAGGTCGCACGGTGCCACATGCTCCAATCTGATGATCAAACAAGTGACTAAAAAGTGGCACGCTCGTATAATAATTGTCCACGTACAAGTGGTACCCCTTTCCGAATAAGGGTGACACCAAGTCCCACACTATCTTGCCAGCGCTTCCTATGTAGTCAGGGCAGTTTGATGGCTCTACGTGACTATCTTTGCCCTCGTAAACCATAAAACTACATGTATAGCTTGTGGCCCTGTCACAGAGCTTCTACATCTTGACCCCGTATCTGGCACGCTTGCTGGGAAGGAACTGTTTGAATGACAAACGGCCAGAAAATTTAATCAGGGACTCATCAACGCAGACAACTTGATGGGGGGTAAACAAGTCTGCAAAACGTTGGTTGAAGTGGTTTACGAGGGGCCGAATTTTGTAGAGCTGATCGTATGCAGGGTCTCCACAAGGACGACAGAGTTCATTGTCGTTGAAGTGCATGAGCTGCAAAATCTGCTCGTATCGTGCCCTGGCCATGGAAGCCGAGAACAAGGGCGAATGGTAAATTGGGTCAGTGGACCAATATGACCGCAACTTACTCTTTTTATTCAAGCCCATGAGGAGGGAAAGGCCCAGAAAGATCTTAAATTCGGAGACCGTAATTGGTCTCCAATCTCTGGCAAGGGATGACTGGGGATTAGCGGCGATGTGTTGACCAGCGTACAAATTGCTTTGGTCCACAATAGATCTATAGAGATCTTCGGTGAAAAACAGTGAATAAAAATCCAGTGGCGTAAAGTCATATGTTTCCACCTGAATTCCAGGTTGGCCAGTGAAAGGGGGAAGTACGGGTGCTGCAGAAGTGGTGGGTTCCCAATTCGGATTGGCAAATGCAGCAGGAAGGGCACTATGGGCACGACGGGCCTGTCTTTGTCTTCTTGGTGGCAGCGGGACACTACTAGTGCTTGCCACCTCACCAGCTTGAACTGCACTTATGGGACTCGCCACGTCACCACGTGATACTGCAGTGCTGGATGTACGACCAGGGTGTACTAGGCCGCTGGTGCTTGCAAGTTCACCAGAAGGAATAGCGGCGCTAGTACTTCTCTGCTCCATACGAGGGACCTGCGGTTCTTGCACTTCAAGGACAGTGGAGTTCAGGGTCTGGTACGCCTGACGCTAGCAGGGACCACAACTCTGTCGTCAGAGCTATCTGTCATGGAGCCGCTGTCCTCTACAGGATCGTATTCTGAGCCTGAACTTGACAGATGAGTGACTTCCTCTTCACTATCTGTCATGCTCAGAAACGTGTAGGCCTCTTCACTAGTGTACCTTCGATTTGCCATTTTGGGCTCTAAATTTAGGGGTACACTAGTGAGACTCACAGGCAAAAAAGTTCCTGACTGTCAGCGACTTTATCAAAACGCTACCGAAAAACTGTTAGCGATCGCAGGGATCAGGCCTGACTCTGCGAACGCTGCAGTTATGTGGGCTTAGTGTTTTGTAAGTGTCAATTATCGATCGATACTGCACTTGGGTGGGCTGGGCAGGGCTGGGCCGAGGGGCAAAACGCAGGTGCTAGCAGGTATCTGGGCTGATCCCGCTAACACTGTGTTTATGGGAACCCTAAACTGCTGGGGAGTATAGATCTGATCGGATCAGATATCGATCCGCTCAGATACTATAGCACTAAGGGAGGTGTATGCTGCGTGCGTGGGTTTTAGCGGTACTGGCGCTAACCTGACGCTGCCTGGGCCGACGCAGACCTTATCTGATCCTAAAAACTTAACTTATATCACCGCCGGGCAATTAGGGGGTTAAACCTTTATAAGGTAACAAACGGCGGGTGCCCTAAAACTATAATAAACTATAATAAACTACAAAAAACAAACTAGCTAACTAGCGTCACCCGTAACACTTATACGCTGATCGCTGGTGAAAGGGTTAACTAGGGGGCAATCAGGGGTTTAAAACCTTTAGCAGGTAGTATATGGGGGTCCCTGTCGCTATAAAACACTGACAGCGAACCTATATACTTACCTCCCTAACTAGCGTCACCTGTGTCACTAATACAGCGATCAGAAAAACGATCGCTTAGCGACACTGGTGACGGGGGGGATCACGGGGTTAACCTTTATTAGGGGGGGCTAGGGGGTACCCTGGACCTAAGGGGGGGTACCCTAGACCTAAAGGGGGCTAACCTAACTGCCCTAACACTTCTAACTGTCACAAACTGACACCAATGCAAAAAAAAAACTGCTATTGGTGTCAGTGTGACAGGGGGTACAGGGGGGTGAAGGGGGGTGACAAGTGTGCCTGGCGTGTTCTACTGGAAGTGTAGTGTTGTGCAGACTTACTTGATGTCTTCTCTCCTCGGCTCCGGATCGAAAAGACCGGCTCGAGGAGGGATGACATCACTTCCTTTCCCTCTGTTTACATTACAGAGGGAAAGAAAGCGTTTTCATTCGCCGGGAGCGATCGGGAGGGGATGGCCAACAATGGATGGCCTCCCCCTGACCTCTCAACGCCCGGGAAGAAATGGCGACTGCCTCGGGCACCGGGGGTAGGGTCCGACCGGACCCCCCACCCGCGGAAGGCAAATCACCTGTATGTACGTGATTTTGCCTGTCCGTGCCACCTTGCCGACGTACATTGGCGTGAGGCGGTCACTAAGTGGTTAAGGAACTAAACAAGTGGCTGAGGAACTGGTGCAGGAAAGAGTGATTTGGGTTCCTTGAGAACTGAGCTGACTTCTCAGTCGGTTACCGAGGATGGGCTGCACCTTAATGGGGATGCTAAAGCTCTATTGGGAAGTAAGATGGCCACAGCTTTTAAACTAGGTGTTGGGGGAGGGAACCAGAGAAAGCCGTCAGGAAGCGGGTGACCCTGGGTTACCATTGGGTTTGTAATAAAGGTTTGAATACCATGTTACATGTATTCATTAGGTTCATATACAGGTGCATCTCATAAAATTATAACAAAAAGTTATTTCAGTAATTTGATTCAAAAAGTGTAACTCATATTTTATATAGATGCGTTGCACACAGAGTGATATTTCAAGCATTTCTTTATTTTCATTTTGATGATTATGGCTTACGGCTAGTAAAAACCCAAAATTCAGTATCTCAGAAAATTAGGATATTACATAAGACCAATAAAAATTTTTTTCATTTTAATTTTTAATACTAAAATGTTAGCTTACTGGAAAGTATGTCCATGTACAGTATAGTATGTACTCAATACTTGGTCGGGGCTCCTTTTGCATGAATTGCTGCAACAATGCAGGTTGAATAAAGCACCTAAACCAGAGGCAAGTATAGTAACAAGTCCTATTTGCAACCTCACAACACCCAATAAGGAGATGGTATGTGACCGTTCAAAAATATGTGGCTTGTTCACCAATGCCAGGAGTCTGTCGGACAAGATGAGAGAACTAGAGCTGCTATTGTACAAGAAGAATTTACATTTTGTGGGAATTTCATAGACTTGGTTCAACAGCTCTCATGATTGGCTGGCAGCCATTAAAGGGTCTTCCCTATTTCACAGAGATAGGGAGGGTAAAAAAAAAAAAAAAAAAGGCGGGGGGATATGTCTGTATTTCAGAAATGATGTAACATCACTAATAGAGCAAACCAAGGGGAAAGTAATACCGGGAGTATACTATAGGCCCCCTAACCAGAGGGAGGAGGGGAGCAAGGACAGGAAGCGTTATTTATAATGGGGGATTTTAATTATCCAGACATACACTGGGCGGAAGGAACCGCGCATTTGGCTAAGGCTCGCCATTTCCTAACTGCCTTACAGGACAATTTCATGGGTCAGATGGTAATTGCACCAACAAGGAATAATGCGTTACTAGACCTACTGATTACTAACAATACAGACCTGATCAAGGATGTAGAAATACATGGCAATTTAGGAAACAGCGACCACAGGTCAATTAGTTTCAGTATACAGTGGATATAAAAAGTCTACACACCCCTGTTAAAATGTCAAGTTTCTGTCATGTAAAAAATTTAGACAAAGAAATAATTTCAGTTTTTTTTTCCACCATTTTAATGTGACCTATAAACTGTACAACTCGGTTGAACAACAAACTGAAATTTTTTAGCTGGAGGGAAGTAAAAATAAAAAAATATTTAAATATGGTTGCAAAAGTGTGCAAACCCTTACACTAATACTTTGTTGAAGCACCTTTTGATTTTATTACAGCACTCAGTCTTTTTGGGTACGAGTCTGATAGGATAGCACATCTTGAATTGGCAATATTTGCCCACTCTTTGCAAAAACATTTCAAATCTGTCAGATTACTAGGGCATCTCCTGTGCACAGCCCTCTTCAGATCACCCCACAGATTTTCAATCGGATTCAGGTCTGTGCTCTGGCTGGGCCATTCCAAAACTTCAATCTTCTTCTGGTGAAGCCATGCCTTTTTTGATTTGGATTTCTGTTTTGGCTCATTCTACTGCTAAAAGGTGAAGTTCCCCTTCATGTTCAGCTTTCTAGCTTCTATCTTTTGTAATAATGGCCAAACAATTCAACCTTTGTTTCATCAGACCATAGCACATTTTCCCCACATGCTTTTGGGAGACTTCAAATGTGTTTTTACAAAATTTAGCCAGGCTTGGATGTTTTTCTTTGTAAGAAAAGTCTTCCATGTTGCCATTCTACCCCATAGCCCAGGCATATCAAGAATATGGGAGATTGTTGTCACATATACCACACAGCCAGTACTTTCCAGATATTTCTGCAGTTCTTTTAACCACTTCCCGACTGGCACACGCCGATGTACGTCGGCAGAATGGCACGGCTGGGCAAATGGGCATACCCGTATGTCCCTTTTGAATTTGCCACTGTGCCATTGCGTGCGCGCCGGCGTGCACGCGCCGGCCGGGAGCTCCGTGAGTCAGGTCCCGGGTCCCGTGGACTCGATCATTGCGGGGATTCCCGCAGACTCGATCGCCGTGGGTATTCCCACGATCACCTCACGGAGAGGACGAACGGGGAGATGCTAATGTAAACAAACATATCCCCTTTCTGCCTAGTGACAGTGTCACTGATCTCTGCTCCTTGTGATAGGGAGCAGAGATCAGTGACGTGTCACACATAGCCACGCCCCCACACAATAACACTCCCCAGGACATGCTTAACCCCTCCCTAACCCCCTAGTGGTTAACCCCTTCACTGCCAGTGTCATTTACACAGGAATTGGTGCATTTGTATAGCACTGATTACTGTATAAATGACAATGGCCTCAAAAGTGTCTGATGTGTCCGCCACAATAAAAATCGCTGATCGCCGCCATTACTAGTAAAAAAAAATAAATAATTAAAATGCCATAAAACTATCCCCTATTTTTTAAACGCTATAACTTTTGCGCAAACCAATCAATAAACGCTTATTGCAATTTTTATATTTTTTTTACCAAAAATATGTAGAATACGTATCGGCCTAAACTGAGGAAAAAAAAGTTTTTAAATATTTTTTGGGGATATTTATTATAGCAAAAAGTAAAAAATAATGCTTTTTTTTTTCAACATTGTCGCTATTTTTTAGTTTATAGCGCAAAAAATAAAAACCGCAGAGGCGATCAAATACCACCAAAAGAAAGCTCTATTTGTGGGGAACAAAGGACGTCAATTTGGTTTGGGAGCCACATCGCACGACCGCCCAATTGTCAGTAAAAGCGATGCAGTGCCGAATCGCAAAAAGTGCTCTGGTCAGGAAGGGGGTAAATTTTTCCGAGGCTGAAGCGGTTAATGTTGATGTAGGCCTCTTGGTAGCCTCCTTGACCAGTTTTCCTCTCGTCTTTTTATTAATTTTGGAGGAACGTCCAGTTCTTTGTAATGTCTTTTTCAATTGGTTTTTATTGAACAGTATTGGAGATTACATTGGATCAGTCATTAAATCATCATGTACAGTATACAATATTGCTCTAGATTAACAAGTGCTTTTTAGCAACTTAGGCAATCAAAACACAAACAGGTTATCATTATAACTTTTACCCCAGTTGGGGGATTGTTCTTTTGTAAGACTTAAGGATTACATGAGTAAAGGGGGTTAAAAGAAGAATAAAAACAAGCATAACGAAACAGAACATGGGCACCATGTTATACCAAAATTAACCCTTTCATGACTAAGCCTATTTTTGAATTTTGGTGTTTACAAGTTAAAATCTGTATATTTTGCTAGAAAATTACTTAGAACCCCCAAACATTATATATATATTTTTTAGCAGAGATTCTAGAGAATAAAATGGAGATTGTTGCAATATTTTATATCACACGGCATTTGTGCAGCGTTTTAAGCGCAAATTTTTGAGAAAAGGGACATATTTATGAATTTGAAAAAAACAAACAGTAAAGTTACTCCAATTTTTTTGTAAAATGTGAAAGATGATCTTACGCCGAGTAAATAGATACCAAACATGTTATGCTTTATAATTGTACGCACTTGTGGAATGGCGACAAAGTACGGTACCTAAGAATTTCCATAGGCGACGCTTTAAATTTTTTTCACGGTTACCAGGTTTGAGTTACAGAGGAGGTCTAGTGCTAGAATGATTGCTCTCACTCTGACGATCATATTGGGCAGAATTTTGTACTTTTTTGATAGTTTCTGACACATTAGGGGCTATATTAGTTTTCCAGGGAGATGCTATAGTCATACGGGCTGCAGTAAGAATTTGGACAATTAGGCACTATATAAGTACCTGAAATAAATAAAATAAAATAAATTGTTTTGGGATTATGTCTTATTTTTGATGTAGGAGAGCCAGCTCTGGTATTGGGGAGATGAAGAAGCCCGTGACCTTTTGAGATTAGGGAGAACATTCCATTCCAGAAGCTGCGAAGGCATCTGCACTCCCAAAATACATGTAATAAAGTCCCTGTGTGTCCACATCCTCTCCAATAGTCAGCCTTGAAGTCGGGAAAGATTTTTGATAGCTTAAGAGGGACAAGATAGATTCTGTTTATCATTTTTAGGAAGTTATCCCAGTGATTGACACACCTTGATGCCTTAAAGATAGTTCCTCTTTTTCCCATGCCAACATTGGAGCCGTTTTGATAAAACTATCCTTGAGTTGTAGATGGGCATAGAATCTTGAGATGCCTCCCTTTTTATGTGGTTTGTCTTGGAGTTCCTGCCATATCTCTCTATTTACCTCAATGGACCTTATATCTCTTAGTAAGTAAATGTTTTACTTGTAGAGTCTCATACTGGTTATATTTCGGATTTACTTCATTAATGTCTTTAACATATTTTATCTTGTGGGAATGCCAAGGTCGAATTTTTTTTTTGTTTTTTTTGCTACTTCTTGAGCAGACGGCATCAAGGGACTTGACTCAGCCTTTCAATTCGTCTTTTCCGTCCCTGTCATTGTCTCATCATCGTAGCAGTTTTAAAAGTAACAAAATTTACCAACAATTTATTACTAACTCCCCCCCTTAACCCTACCCCCTTAAACCCTTCCCTCCTCTGCTATCCCACCGGTCACTAAGTTAAGACCTATGCCAGTCAACTCCTCGCCATAGAACTTGGTCTCAGTTCCTGGGCGTAACTCCATGTCTTTTTGAAAGCTGTCCATCCCTCCCATTTTACCATGATTCTATTAGACTCCTCGTCAATAGTGCTACCCCAACATTCCATTATACATGTTTCCTCAACCGTATCTATCCACTCCCAGATTAATGGGGTTTCCTTTTGCCAATTCTTGGGTTTGAGTCTCTTAGCGGCGTTTAGGAGATGAGGGGTCAGGGACCTTTTATACTGCTTTATGTCACCCACCCCACCATGGAACAGCACCACCCAAGGATCTTCCACTACTTCTTTTTTTGTAATCTCCTTAATGAGTTGCAGGATCTTTTTCCAGTATTCCCTTATTTTAGGGAAGTTCCACCACAGATGTGTCATGGAGCCAACCTCTTTACAGCCTCTCCAGCACTCTGCTGATGATGTAAATTTGCTCATTTTTTCTGGTGTTGAGTACCATCTTACAAGACACTTATAGTTCATCTCTGCTGTTCTGCTATCCACTGCCGAGGCGTGGGCAAGGTTCAAAATTTTTACTATAAACTTCTTGTCATGCGTTGTCCCTAATTTCCTCTCCCATTTTATAATGAATGGTGGTATCTCCACTTCTTCTGCCCTCAATAGAACTTTATACATTTTTGATATAGTATTTCTCGGATCCTTTTCCACCAACATTCGCTCAAAAATGGAGAGGTCTTCTTTTGGATCGAATAGGTTGAGGTAAGTTTTTAATAAAGTGGTTCAACTGGAGAGACCTCCATTCAACCATCCCCCGTGCAAGATTATTGTGCATCAAATCCTGTGTAGGAATCATTTTTCCTTTTTTTTTTTATTATATCCCTTAATTGTGTGACACCCTTTTTAACCAAACTCCTATATTATTCATTCCTGGTGGAAAATATTCATTATCTAACAGTGTAATTAAAGGTGAATTATATTTGCCATTAAGCCGTTTATATATCCCATTCCAAATTTTGAAGACCTTATGTGTCAGTGTTTTCATCTAATCTTCTATGTTGTGGGGGATTCCAAATAATACTACCCAATTGTGCTTTACTTAGTGTTTTCTTTATACTAACCCATTAGCCCTCCCCCAACAATACTTGAGAAAATTAAAAATGTTGCTAATGAATTTAATTTGGAAACATAAAAAAACGAGAGTCTCCTTTCAAATGTTGAAACAGGGGAAAAGGAAGGGAGGATTAGCGGTCCCTGACACCTCAATCTATTACAAAGCTGTTGTACTGTCCAGAGTGGTAGAATGGGGCAAGGAAGAAAACAAGGTCGTATTTTTGTAGAGAGTTTTGTATATTCTAATCCTGGGACAGGGGCAGTAATTTGGAGATTCATGGTTTTATTGCTTTGATTTTGATGACTTGCGTTCCAGGCACACACAGATGCCTGGATAGTAGGGGAAATGGGCATATTTACTGGGAGACCAGTTCTGGAGGCTAGTAATAAGGAGATGAGATCTGAGTCCGTTGAGGCCCTTTCCAGCGTGACCCAGTGTCGATCAGAAGGCGAATCAAACCAAGCGTGTAGTTGTTCTAATAACACTGCTTTATGATAGGTTTCCAATGCTGGGAGGCCCACCACTTCATTTTGGTTCGGCTTTATCAGTGTCAAACGCAATTTTTGGAATCTTTCCATGCCAGATAAAACTTTTAAGAAGGGCATTAATCTTCTAGAAAAAAAAAAAAATAACTAGTTGGTATAGTGGTGGGAATTGTCCAAAAAAGATAAAAGATCTTGGGGAGGAACATCATTTTAAATACTGCTATACGTTATATGCTATAAGTTAAGTTCAAATTTTGCAATGTGTAGGGTATCTTGAGAAATCGTTTGTATGAGCGGCAGAACATTAGCTTTATATGTATTTACTGAAGGGGACATTAGGACTATACCTAAGTAGAATAATCTACTGTGTGCCCGGGTGTAAGAAAATTGCTTTTTTAAGGAATCCGAGTAGTCTGGGAATATTTATTGGTAGGACAGTAGACTTAGTAGTGTTTAGTTTGTAATATGAGATTTTAGTAAAATTATAGATAATAGTTTGGACTGCTGTTAAGGAAGATTTTGGGTTAGTGAGGTTGAGGATTACATTATCGGCAAACAATCCGATTTTATGTTGTTGGCCTGCTACTGTGATTCCTTTTGACCTCCATATTGTTTCTAATTGATTCAGCAAGGGACTCCATTAATAAAGGGAAAATTAGGGGAGACAAGGGGGACCCCCTGCCTTTTGTACCATTAGGAATTTGGAAAGCTTCAGATATAACGCATGCCTTTTCGGCGTCGAGGGCAGGGAACATTGTTGGTGTTTTTCTCAATTCGGCAATACGTATAGGGGTTATGCATACAGCGTATGCCATCTGGGGCCTGTCTACCCTGAACAAATCCCACTTGAGCTGTCTTAACTAGTTTTGGGGTAATAGTCGCCATTCTATTCGCTAATATCTTTGCATAAATCTTGAGATCTGAGTTTAACAATGATATGGGGTGGAAATTTTGTGGGCAACCTGGAGCTTTCCCCGGTTTTGGTAACGTCACTATTGTATGGATAATGAACAGTGCAGCGCTGGACATAAATCTAGATGAATTATTATACCAAGCAATGATAATAACACCAATGAAAATAGTGACAACAATGAAAGTGACAATATACTAATAAGATGCTGTGAGCAATCTATAATAATAATAATGAACCACCAAAGTATAAACACCCATCAGTGGGAAATAAGTGCTCTTAGAACCTAAATATAATCTAAAACAATATTGAAATAAAGTGATAAAGTCCAACAAATTATCCAAAAAAGGTGTGAGATTAAAAAGTACAGGATCACGATCCAGTAATCCACTGGATAGTGCTGCCCACCACAGGGAGAAAAATGGAGGCTTACCAGAAAGCCTGCGACCGCCCCTACTCAGGGGGGTCAAAACAGACTTAGTAGATCACCGTTGATATCCTATTGGAATTGCAGCCGATGTCCCTCAGACCTCCTTCAGTGATGGCTTGTCAGCAACAGCAGGAGACACTCAGGAGATTGTGGTCCCAGGATGGTTCATGCAGCAAACATTCCTCTCACCCGGAACTTCCTGTCTGTGTAAGTTCCGGGTGAGAGGAATGTTTGCTGCATGAACCATCCTGGGACCAAACTCTCCTGAGTGTCTCCTGCTGTTGCTGACAAAATAAGGATCAATGGCGGTTTTTCTTTAGGACTTTGTACAGGAATTTGGTGCGTATTTGAGGCATATATTTGCTATGGTGTAACTGATGTTATGTATGTTATGATATGTATGTCACACACTAGAACAATCCATCTCCCATTTTGGTCTAGTATCGAGGAATGGAGTGTAAAAGAGACAGAGTTCTTAATCACTATCAAAGTTCCTCTCTTTTTTATGTTAGCGTTTGCTGTGAATATGTGCGGAAATAGCCTATGTGTACATTTGGGAGGTTTGATGGCCGAGAAGTGAGTCTCTTGTATGCAAATAATGTCTCCTTTAAGATTTTTTGCCTTTTGCCACATTGCTTTTCGCTTGTAGGGACTATTGAGCCCATGGGTGTTCAAATAATTTTAAAAGCCGTTACTCAAAGGTATAGAGTGAAAAGTACCTGGTAGCAGGGATCTTCTTCGCATCATCCGGTGACGTAGACATATTAGGTAGTCTGTTGTGGATTTGGACTTCTCTTGAAGGTGTGCTTGACATCGATGTTGTCAACAAATAATTTAGAGATAAGATAAACATAAACAAAAAAGATAAGGCATAAAAAAGTAAAGTCATCCGAAGCAGTAACTACTGCTTTTTAGGGTGGGGGTATCGGCTCTTCGGAGCCACAGGGTTCCCTTAAATTTCACTTAGGAGCCTACCAGCCATAAGGCAATGTAACTAACTTATTCAGCCTGGAGCTGTATTCCACAAAGGATTGTCTTTTGCCGGTGAGGCACACTCTGATTTGGTGATGGCCACTAAGCTTTGGTGCTCAGTTGCCAGCAGACCCCATTGCTCCGCCAAGTGCATTCCTGCACCCACTGTAAGTACCATGTAATTCTTTCTTCCCCACGTGACTAGTAGCTTGGCAGGAATCCTCAGCAATAAAACAACATTATGGTTGCAGTACAATCTACTAAGCTGGACCAACTTGTTGCGGGCTTGCATTGTGTGCTTAGATAAATCAGCGTATAATGTGATGCCAGAATAAAGGTCTGGCAATTTTGGTTCCCTCCTTGCCTGTTGCATGAGTGCCTCCTTCACATGGTAAAAATGAATGCAGGTAATTACGTCTCGCGGTACTTTTTCAGTCCGAAAGGGCGGTTTATGGAGTCTGTGTACCCTATCCACAATAATTTCCCTCTTTGGCATTTCAGACAGGAGAGATGCAATTAGCTGCTGGATATGGTTACTCAAGTCAGTTGGGGGTATTGTATAAGTAACCCCCCTGAATTTTGCGTTATTTCTCCTGTATTCCAGATCTGCTCATTTTGATTTGGTGGCCGTTGGCACATCCTCTGCTTAATTGTGAGGATCTACAAGCTCGTTATGTGCCACTGCAAAGTCCCCGTTTTATTTTCCACATGGTGTATTCTTTCTCCCATATCATCCACCTCCCTAATTTGTGAGACCATGGACACCATATCGCTCTTGAGCGATCCCCTCAGCGACACCAGCATGTCTTTCAGTGTCTTATCTGAGAGAGGCTGTCCCACGGCAGGGTAGTCGTCTATGCACTCAATAAATTCATGAGTGGAGACCTCAGATTTTTTTTCCCCAGTCCCCTGTCACCTGCATACTAGTGTGCTGGAGATTTCTTGGGTTTTGATTTAGCAGGGCTGCTACCTGGAGAGTCTCAGTGAGATGAGCGGCTGCCGCCGCTGGGGTGAGATCCACATGGAGTGCTGTGATGGGAGGGAGTAGGTGGCATGTCCTGGCCGGCGCCATCTTTGGCTGAGCAAGCTCCGGCAGGCCCGAAGTAAGTAGTCAGCTTGCGGGGATCTGAAGGCGGCTTACATTTCCCCATGTTTGTCGGTAGTGCAGTGCCGACGATTAGATCCTGGTGAGGCACTTTTGAGCTTTTAGTCGCTGTGAGAACCGGGTGCTCTTTCCTCACGCGGCCATCTCCTTCGGCTGCTGGCTCCGCCCCCCAGTTGTTTGTAATGTCACTGTTGTGCCATATTTTCTCCACTTGATGATGACTGTCTTCACTGTGTTCCATGGTATATGTAATGCCTTGAAAATTATTTTGTACCCTTCTCCTGACTGATGTCTTTTAATAATGAGATCCCTCTGATGCTTCGGAAGCTCTCTGCGGACCATAGCTTTTGCTGTAGTATGCGTCTAAGAAAAAGTCAGGAAAGACCTACTAGCACAGCTGAACTTTATTTGGGGTTAATCAGAGGCACGCTAAATGAAAGCAGGTGTGTACTGACTATTTAACATCAGATTGAATGTGTTTGCTTAATTCTGAACATCCTCAGTTATAAGAGGGTGTGCACACTTATGCAACCACATTATTTTAGTTTATTTTTACTTCCCCTCACTAAAAGATTTCAGTTTGTTTTTCAATTGCGTTGTACAGTTTATAGGTCACATTAAAGGTGGAAAAAGCTCTGAAATGATTTAGCTTTGTCTCATTTTTTTACATCACATAAACCTGACATTTTAACAGGCGTGTGTAGACTTTTTATATCCACTGTAAATCACACAAATAGGAAACATAAGGGGCATACAAAGACACTGAATTTAAAAAGAGCCAACTTACATAAACTACGCTCCTTGCTATAAGATATTAAATGGGGTAAAATCCCAGGAACAAAAAACAGAGGAAAAATGGGTGTGCTTTAAGAGCATATTAAATAAGGGTATTAGCCAGTGCATCCCAATGGGAAATAAATAATAAAAAAAAAACTAAGTCCTGGGTGGCTTTCATCGTAAAAATGCATATGAGTGCAAAGGAGAAGGCCTTAAAAAAATACAAGGCCGAGGTATCATTGTCAGCATTCCATCTTTACAAAGAATGCAACAAGAAATGTAAGGGTGCAATCAGGGAGGCTAAGATAGAACATGAAAAGCACATAGCGGAGGAGAGTAAAAAAAATCCCGGTATATTCTTTAAGTATATAAATAGTAAAAGAGGGAGGTCGGATCATATTGGCACCCCAAAGAATGATGAAGGGAATCTGGTTACTAAGGATGGAGAAATAGCGAAGGTATTGGATTTATTCTCAGTCTTCACGAGAGGGGGTTGGGGGGGGGGCTTCAGTAACCAAAACTGCAATATTTATCCTCGTGACACGTCACAGGAAGCACCCTCATGGCTAACCGAGGATAGAATTGGGAATAAACTTGAAATCAGAGGGACCAGATGGCTTGCACTCGAGGGTCCTAAAGGAATTTTTCCTTCTTTTTATGAACAGTCTACTGACTGTTATGATACCAGGAGATTGGAGAAAAGCCAATGTAGCACCAATATTTAAAAAAGGACCAAGATGTATCCCAGGGAATTACAGACCAGTTAGCCTAACATCAATAGTTTGCAAGCTATCGGAGGGGATGACAAGGGACCATATACAAGATTTTAGTAATGAAAATGGTATCATTAGCAGTAAGCGGCATGGATTCATGAAGAATCGTTCTTGCCAAACCAATATATTAATCAATGACCAAGTGAGAGGAAGGTGGAGAGTCCTAAACTATTTCAGGGACTTGGGGAATAGATTGAGGAAAAGGACCTCCGAGGTAGTTTTCTCTGAAATACCACCTGTACCTCGAGCCACACCAGATAGGCAGCAGGAGTTTAGGGAACTGAACAAGTGGCTGAGGAACTGGTGTAGGAAAGAGGGATTTGGGTTCCTGGAGAACTGGGCTGACTTCTCAGTCAGTTACTTGCTCTTTTTTTTAATATGGATGGGCTGCACCTTAATGAGGATGCTAAAGCTCTACTGGGAAGTAAGATGGCCACAAAGCTGGAGGGTGATAGTCAGCAGTAGTAATAGCAGTGGAAATACCCCGTGATTAGTTGGTATGGTTATAAGTAAGTGGGCAACTTCAATTTTTAAAAGCAAAGGGAGAAAACATTATACACTCATACAAGAGTAGTATACACAAATGCTAGGATCATGGCTAACAAAATGATGGATCTGGAGTGAGGAGGATTTAGACTTTGTGGTAATAACAAACTTGGTTTGACAGCTCATACGATTGGCTGGCCAATATACAGGGGGGGTATTCCTTGTATTGAAGGGATAGGGAAGGTAGAAGAGGGGGAGAGGTGTAAAAAATTATACGAGAACCCTCTAATGGGGCTTTAAAGCAGCCAATGAAGTACAGTATCAATAGTTGAAAAAATTCAGTTTTATTAGTACAAAAAATATAAATGGCATATTATAAAAATCGCTGAGGATAAATACTGACTATTCGAGTCAAGACATGAACTGAATATGACATACCATTACAAAGCATACAGTTAAACTAAGTGCCAGGCACAGTGCATTAAAGGGCAACCAAGGTTGTCTTGAATGTTGGATTCTTAAAATAGGTAACAACAAATATTGCCTATGAGTGAGGGCAATACAGTACATGTATGTGCAACAACAGGAGTTGTATACGTAAATCCTGACGCGTTTCGACCCTTCCCGGGTCTTCTATAGAGGATGGTTGTCCACTGTGAAGAGGTCAACATGTGTCAAACATAGCATCAAATCCAATAGAACCAAACTTATATATGTGCACCATCTACTAAAGTTGCCTGGATCATATAGTTACCTATTACAGGAATTTTGACGTTTCCGCGTTCAGTTTAAGCATTGTACATTATTTTAGGTGGTACAATTTCTCCTCTGTTCCCCTGTCTCCCCCGTGTCGGACCAACTCCCAGGAGAGCGGGCGGTGGGCCAAGTGTGTCTTGCGAGGGATCACATCTATCAGCCCCCCATATAGGAGGGGGCAACGAACAACCCGAGATGCACCCGAATGGGTACACGTTAATGCTAGAAGTAGAAAAATATTAAGTGTTAAATACTAAAGAGCGAGGGGTCAATTAATTGATCCACACAGATTGGGAAATTCCCCAACTATGAAGATCTATAAAAATGTTGAATAGTAGGTACATGGGTGTGCAGAGGGCATTGCTAAGGAAAAGGGAGAAAGGGGAGGAAAAGCTGAAAGGGAAAGGATAGGGAAGAGGGAAAGAAGGGAAAAGGGAAAGATAGAATGAAAGGGAATGTGAGGGGAAGTGAAAGAAAAGGAAAGAAGTAAACCAAAAAAGTGTATGTGAAGAAGAAAAGAGTGGAGGATAGCAAATGCCCTACTGCCAGTCAATCCCCATGTACCATAGAAAATATGTGTAAAAAGCAATCAGGTAAAGGTGCCGACAAACCACCAGTGAATGAACGGAGTGAAATGGGGGGGGAGAGGGGAAGGGAAAGACCAGACAGATTGGATTAGAGTGATAAAAGAGAATGAATGAGAAGGGGAGGGGGAAAAAAGGGGAGAGAGGGAATGGGGAAAGAAAGGGCGGGAGGAGAAGGAAAACCAAGGGAAAGGAAAAGGGGGGGAAAAGAAAGGACGGGAAAAAGGGGAGGTGCTGGGGGGTGAGGGGGGAACGGGAGAGGAGAGGGGGGGAAAAAAGAGGGGAAGTGGGGTGGGGGGTGATTTAATATGGCCAGCCAGCAATCAATCCACGGCACACAGACCACATGTGTAGCACCATTGAATAGGTTACGTAAATGGTTTGTGCCATGTTTCATTATTATTACTATTATTTCCGCATAACAGCATATTCTGGGCAGTATGGCTCTATGCTCCCTGTTGCCTCCCCTAGTGCCTGTGTTTCTCCTCTGGGGGCGGGGGTGCACCTTTGTGTCTTCCTGGCAGGGTGAGAGAGGAGACGCTTGGGCCCCGCGTCTCCTAAATGCGCACACTAGGTGGCCTCACCTGAGTGGGACGCTTCTCTCCCTGCCAGCGGCGTCCCGGATCTCTTCCGGACGCCGCACTCGCGCGTGCGCGTGATGTAGCGGCGCCACCGCAGTTGCAGCGGAAGCGACGGATGCCCGAAGGTGTCTTCCTTTCCGGAACGCCGGGGGGATCACACTAGGGCGCACAGCTGTGCTGCTCCTTTCCCCCAATGGAGGGGGAGGAGGGAGGACGCAAGGCATACTGGCACCTGAAGGGAGTTAGCCAATTAGCACTCCCCATAAATATGGGAATTCTCAGGGGACATTTATTGGATTCTTCCTAATCTGGAGGCAGGCTACACAGACTGACAGAAAATACTGGTAAGCACACACGGAATGACTGTGATACTTCTTTAGCGACTTGGTTCTTTTAAATCATTGCTGACCTTGTCATGATTTATTTATACTTTAACTTTTCAGTATCCAGAACATTTCAGTTCTTTTATTCAGTTCTGCTGAATTAGGTAATTAGTTCCGACACCACCCTTGCATTTTCACATTGTCACCTTCACTGTTTGATGATTGTATTGTGCACGTTTGCCCAACATGGTTTCTTTTCACTTCAGCCCTCTCACATTTCCCTTTCCCCCCTTCCCTTCTCTGTCACACACCCTCTTTCCACCCCACACACACCCCCTCCTTCCACCCTCCCACATCACCTTCCCCTCAATCACCCCCCACCCCCCCCCTTTTTTTCCCCCCCTCTCCTCTCCCGTTCCCCCCTCCCCCCCAGCACCTCCCCTTTTTCCCGTCCTTTCCTTTCCCCCCTTTTCCTTTCCCTTCCCCCTTTCCTCCCTTGGTTTTCCTTCTCCTCCCGCCCTTTCTTTCCCCTTCCCTCTCTCCCCTTTTTTCCCCCCTCCCCTTCTCATTCATTCTCTTTTATCACTCTAATCCAATCTGTCTGGTCTTTCCCTTCCCCTCTTCCCCTCTCTCCCCCCCCCCATTTCACTCCGTTCATTCACTGGTGGTTTGTCGGCACCTTTACCTGATTGCTTTTTACACATATTTTCTATGGTACATGGGGATTGACTGGCAGTAGGGCATTTGCTATCCTCCACTCTTTTCTTCTTCACATACACTTTTTTGGTTTACTTCTTTCCTTTTCTTTCACTTCCCCTCACATTCCCTTTCATTCCATCTTTCCCTCTTCCCTTCTTTTCCTCTTCCCTTCTTTCCCTCTTCCCTTCTTTCCCTCTTCCCTATCCTTTCCCTTTCAGCTTTTCCTCCCCTTTCTCCCTTTTCCTTAGCAATGCCCTCTGCACACCCATGTACCTACTATTCAACATTTTTATAGATCTCCATAGTTGGGGAATTTCCCAATCTGTGTGGATCAATTAATTGACCCCTCGCTCTTTAGTATTTAACACTTAATATTTTTCTACTTCTAGCATTAACGTGTACCCATTCGGGTGCATCTCGGGTTGTTCGTTGCCCCCTCCTCTCCTTCCCCCTCCTATATGGGGGGCTGATAGATGTGATCCCTCGCAAGACACACTTGGCCCACCGCCCACTCTCCTGGGAGTTGGTCCAACACGGAGACAGGGGAACAGAGGAGAAATTGTACCACCTAAAATAATGTACAATGCTTAAACTGAACGCGGAAACGTCAAAATTCCTGTAATAGGTAATTATATGATCCAGGCAACTTTAGTAGATGGTGCACATATATAAGTTTGGTTCTGTTGGATTTGATGCTATGTTTGACACATGTTGACCTCTTCACAGTGGACAACCATCCTCTGAAGAAGACCCGGGAAGGGTTGAAACGCGTCAGGATTTACGTATACAACTCCTGTTGTTCCACATACATGTACTGTATTGCCCTCACTCATAGGCAATATTTGTTGTTGCCTATTTTAAGAATCCAACATTCAAGACAACCTTGGTTGCCCTTTAATGCACTGTGCCTGGCACTTGGTTTAATTGTATGCTTTGTTCATTGTAATGGTATGTCATATTCAGTTCATGTCTTGACTCGAATAGTCAGTATTTATCCTCAGCGATTTTTATAATATGCGATTTATATTTTTTGTACTAATAAAACTGAATTTTTTCAACTATTGATACTGTACTTCATTGGCTGCTTTAAAGCCCCGTTAGGGGGTTCTCGTATAATTTTTTGCACTTTATGGGGTGTGCGGCCCACCTGTCTACACTCATGTGAGTGCCTATGCTGTTTGAGGGGAAGAGGTGTGTTTATGTCAAAAGTAATATAAGGGTAGTAGAGAGGAGTGACCTTGTGTATGGGACTATGGCGGAGGTGGAATCAGTATAGGTAGGACTTCAAAGAGAGGGGATGAGTGGGAAATTAATAGTGGGGGTATGCTATAGGCCACCCAACGAGAAGGAGGAGCTGGAATTACTATTAATGTAATCTAATGGGGGACTACAATTATCCCGATATCGACTGGACAGAGGGAATAGCTCCACTCACTAAAGGCCCATCACTTCATGATATTTTACAGGACAACTTCATGTCCCAAATAGTGGATTCCCCAATTAGAAAGAATGCCCTGTTAGATCTATTACTTACGAACGATCCAAGACTGATCTCAGATGCAGAGATACGCGATAACATTGGATGGCTTTGGATGGCTAGCCATCATAGGATTATCACGTTTACCATAAATCACAGGAAAAGGAGGCATATGGGTAGTACAAAACACTAATTTTCAAACGAGCCAATTTTTCTGAGCTATGGTCATTGCTACATGACATTAATTGGGATCAAATTCTGGAATCATTGAACATGAAGGAGAAATGGGAATGCTTGAGGGACATATTAAACAAAGGTATCAAAGGTGCATTCCAATGCGCAATAAATATAGTAGAGCAAAAATTAAACCTGGGTGGTTAAACTGTAATGTGAGTAGCCTCAGCAAGGAAAAAGTATGGCCTTTAAAATATAAAGGGAAAGAGTCATCGCCAGCATTCCTGATTCAATCATTTTTATTGAACATTTATAAAGAAGAGTAACAGTCATAATATATTCAGTAATGTTGTTATAATACAGATATGATTTATACTCCAGTATCTTGTATCTACAGAATATTAGACACATCCCATTGCTGTACTTTAGGTCAAATTCCTTGAAGTTAATAGAGCGTTACATCTAAAGGGTATTATATAGAGAGAGGGATCACCCTCTGTGCCCCCCCTATGGGATCAAGCTGCGCCTCAGAAGGGTATTCCTCCCTCACCCCGTACTTCTACTACGTTAATATTCATCATTTACTTTTAAAGGAGCATCAAAATTGAATACCTGTAGTTGAAAATACTTATAAAGGAAGAAGTTATTTTATATTGTTATTTATAAATATTTCGGTACTTAAGGTGTGTAAGAGGAAGAGGAGAAGGCTTTCCAAGGGGACCAGTTGGACTCATATTTAGAGGTGTTGTCATCTTTGTATGCCATTATTCTTTTGTATTCAGCTATCATATTTATTTTGGCTCTTACATCCCTATACATTAGGGACATCCATAGTCTTCGATCTGTATATTATTGCTGATCTCGCAGCTAGTAAGATATGTGTGGCAATAGACCTCACTGCTTTTGGGAATAATGACATATTGATGCTGAGTATAGCCTGTTCAATGTTCGGTTTTGAAGATCGGGTTAAATATGTCTGACCAAAATTTGCGGAGGTTGATACAGGACCACACCATATGTGACGGGGTGCCTATCCGCCTGCACCCCCTCCAGCAAAGGTTTGAATTATCTTTTGAAAACTTAGCTACTATATAGGGAGTGAAATACCACCTCAGCATAAGTTTTTGGGAAAGTTCTTCGTAGTTAGCACACCTAGAATACTGATGATGGCATTTTATTGCATCCATCCTTTGGAGTTCCATGGATTCCTTACCCAGTTCTTTTTCCCATTTTAGTAAGAGATTATACTTGGTTAATACGTCTTTCGAGTTCAGTGCGTTATAAATTAGTGATACCTTTCAATTTGGGGTTGCAAGAATGAATGAATTTCCAAATTTTTTCTGAGATCGGTCTATGAGTGGCCTTTGTAGTTTGATAGAAAGAGCAGATCTGGGTATATGTAAAGATTTCTGTGTTTTGAATCTTGTACTTGTGTGGAATAGCTATGAAGGGCATTATTTTGTCCCCTATTACGATGTCTGCTAGATTTAGTATTTTGCTCTCTATCCAGTTGTCTAGCCGTATGTTGGGGATTATCCACCTTAGGGTGTCTAGAGAGAAAGGGACATTGGTTGTTGGGTAGAATGCGTTCCCTGTTGGGTTTAGTTCTGTCCAGGCCTGACGTGTTGCTTGAATTGTGGGGTGGTCTGTTAGGTCACTGTCTTTAGGTAAATTGGAGGCCACAAGAAGTGAAAGTGGGGAATTTTTATTTAGCCATGCAAGTTCTATTTGGCACCAGGGTTTGGTGGTGGGTTTGGCTAACCAATTTTTAAGTTGGTCTAAAAAAGCTGCTATATAGTAGTCTTTTAGCACTGGTAAGCTCATTCCCCCTGCAGATTTGTGCTTGCTCTGTATGTGAGGCGAACATCTGGCTCTTTTCCCCACCCACACAAATTTCGATAGTTGTTTTTGCATAATCGTGAAAAAGGAGGTGGGTAGTGGGATTGGCAGTGCTCTGAAGTAGTAAATTAACTTCGGTAGTATTAGCATTTTATTTGCTGCCAGATGTCCGGACCAGGTTAGGTGGAATTTTTGGATCCTAGAAAGTTCTTGTTGGAATGTGTTAGCTAGTGGGGTATAGTTGACATGGTATAAATTTGTGAGGGGATAGGTAAGTTTGATGCCTAAGTATGTGATGTTTTCTTTGGTCCAAGGGTATGGGGGGACTCGTTTAAGGAATATTTCCAAGTCTTTGTTTATATGTATGCCCGATATATTTGATTTGGTGGCATTGACCTTGTAATAGGACACTTTACTAAACAGTTGCAAAATATCATGGGCAGCAGGAAGTGAAGTGGCCGGGTTTGATATGGATAGGATTAGGGATGCACCAAATGGGTTTTTTGGTGTCGAAACCGATACCGAAAATAAATCTCCTTGATCCCGAAAACCGATACCGAAACGGCACCGAAACCGAAATAGGCTTTTTTTTTTTTATATATATTACACAAAAAAATTATTGGAAATACAAAATTGTGTTACATTCGTATTCGTTATATTATTTATATTCAACTTAATCATTAATTTTATGAGGAAAAGAATACTACAACCCAGTAATGTCAAAAAGTACTTTAATAAAAAGTAACCCACATAAAATTGGACAGTAGACACAGAAGATAAGAATAAAATAAGACTGCAGTCAGTGCACAGTGCACCACCATACCAAATAAAACTGGCATTAAAAAATAAAATAAATAATGTTAATAATAACAATAATAATTATTATTAACCACTTCAGCCCCAGAAGGATTTACCCCCTTCCTGACCAGAGCACTTTTTACAATTTGGCACTGCGTCGCTTTAACTGCTAACGGCCTCCAAAACCGTGATAGGCAGCGAGGAGTGAAATCAAAAATTTACACCCTTAGAAACCCTGAAAGCGGTGCTTGGTTTTTGGGGTCCCGTATGCGGCTAGGCTCCCAAAAAGTCTCACACATGTGGTATCCCTGTACTCAGGAGAAGCAACAGAATGTATTTTGGGGTGTAATTTAACACATTCCCATGGCATGTTTGTGCAATGTGTCATTTAATGACAACTTTGTGAAAAAAAAGTCTTTTTCCCGCAACGATATAAAATATTCCATGGACTCGACATGCCCATCAACAAATAGCTTGGGGTGTCTACTTTCCAAAATGGGGTCTTTTGGGGGGTTTTGAACTGTCCTGGCATTTTATGCACAACATTTAGAAGCTTATGTCACACATCACCCACTCTTCTAACCACTTGAAGACAAAGCCCTTTCTGACACTTTTTGTTTACATGAAAAAATTATTTTTTTTTGCAAGAAAATTACTTTGAACCCCCAAACATTATATATTTTTTTTAAAGCAAATGCCCTTCAGATTAAAATGGTGGGTGTTTCATTTTTTTTTTTCACACAGTATTTGCGCAGCGATTTTTCAAACGCATTTTTTTGGGGGAAAAAACACACTTTTTTAAATTTTAATGCACCAAAACACACTATATTGCCCAAATGTTTGATGAAATAAAAAAGATGATCTTAGGCCAAGTACATGGATACCAAACATGACATACTTTAAAATTGCGCACAAACGTGCAGTGGCGACAAAATACATACATTTTTAAAAGCCTTTAAAAGCCTTTTCAGGTTACCACTTTAGATTTACAGAGGAGGTCTACTGCTAAAATTACTGCCCTCGATCTGACCTTCACAGTGATACCTCACATGCATGGCGCAATTGCTGTTTACATTTGACGTCAGACCAACGTTTGCGTTCGCCTTTGCGCGAGAGCAGGGGGGACAGGGGTGCTTTATTTTTTTAATTTTTTTTTTCTTTATCATTTTTTTACCTTTTTTATTTTAATTTTAAACTGTTCCTTTAATTTTTTTCAATCATTTTTATTGTTATGTCAGGGAATGTAAATATCCCCTATGATAGCAATAGGTAGTGACAGGTACTCTTTTTTTGAAAAAAAAATGGGGTCTATTAGACCCTAGATCTCTCCTCTGCCCTCAAAGCATCTGACCACACCAAGATCAGTGTGATAAAATGCTTTCCCAATTTCCCAATGGCGCTGTTTACATGCGGCGAAATCTAAGTCATGAAATGCTCGTGGCTTCCGGTTTCTTAGGCCCTAGAGATGATTGGAGCCATTCTGGTCTCTGATCAGCTCTATGGTCAGCTGGCGGAATCACTGGCTGCATTCTCAGGTTCCCTGTTGGGACAGGAGAGCTAGAGAAAAACATGGAAGACGGTTGGAGGGGGGACATTCCCTCCCACTGCTTGTAAAAGCAGTCTAGAGGCTAAGTAACCACTAGGATTGCTTTTACATGAAAGCCGACCGCTGGCTGAAAAGAATGATACCAAGATGATACCTAAACCTGCAGGCATCATTCTGGTATAACCACTCGAAGTCCAGCAACATACCAGTACGTTGCTGGTCCTTGTTAGGCATATATTGTAATCATTTTTTTTCTTTTATGCAGCCTGTGGGCTGAACGAAAAAGATTGGTGGGTATGCCCCACCATTACAATACCTCCCACTTCTAATGATGGGCATACATGCACCATTTATATGCCGTAGCATGGGGGCATCCGCCCCAAAAGTTAGGAGCAAATCGCTCCCCCACCCCTGCTGCCCCCATGCTTCAGCATATATCACCTCCGCTGGAGTCACGGCTTTATATATCGTGGGAGCAAACACTGTTGCTGTCAAGATAAATAAATCCGCGCTGCAGCTGAATGGCGTACCTGAAAACAAAAAAAAATGGTTAACAATAAAACACAGTAAACAGTAAAGTATAAAAAATTGCATACCTGAAAAGCAAACATGATAAAACATAACAATAAAACATTGCAGAATAGAATACAGTAAAAAAGAGCAGAACAATAGAGAGAGAATAGAGCGAGAGAGAACAATAAAACGACAACTATTTTTGTTTTTTTTATTTTATATATATATATATATATATATATATATATATATATTTTTTTTTTACACTTTTTTTTTGTAACTAACTTTTTGAACTGTAACCGGTTCCATCTTGGGAGACCCTGTGAAAGTGTGCCTAGTCTGTGCAATGCTGTACCCTATGCTAATACTCAACTAGTGTATGGTAGCGTTCAAAACATTCACCAATGCAAAGACCAGGATTGTCGGGACAGGAGGGACAATAATAGCGGGTGTTACGCCTATATGCACACTTGCTGCAGACACAATATCTTTTTTGGGGGGGGTTCGTTGGGTAGGGGTACTCGGGAGGACATAAAGAAAATGCCTCTCATGCAGCCGACTGCATTTGGTTGGGGATGTGAATGGGGAAGTACGGGTGCTGCAGAAGTGGTGGGTTCCCAATTAGGATTGGCAGATGCAGCAGGAAGGGCATTATGGGCACGACGGGCCTGTGTTTGTCTTCTTCTTGGTGGCAGCGGGACAATACTAGTGCTTGCCACCTCACCAGCTTGAACTGCACTTATGGGACTCGCCACGTCACCAAGTGTTACAGCAGTGCTGGTTTGACTACGACCGGGGTGTACTAGGCCGCTGGTGCTTGCCAGTTCACCACAACACTACCAAAAAAACTGTTAGCGATCGCAGGGATCAGGCCCGACTCTGCGAACGCTGCAGTTATGCGTTTAGTGTTTTGTAAGTGACAATGATCGATTGATACTGCACTTGGGTGGGCTGGGCTGAGCCAGGCGGAGGGGCAAAACGCAGGTGCTAGCAGGTATCTGGGCTGATCCCGATAACACTGCGTTTTTGGGAACCCTAAACTGCTGGGGACGCTAGTATAGATCTGATTGAATCAGATATTGATCCGTTCAGATACTATACCACTAAGGGAGGTGTACGGTGCGTGCGTGGGTGTTAGCGCTACTGGCACTAACCTGACGCTACCTGGGGCTGGTGCTTGCCAGTTCACCAAAAAAAACTGTTAGTGATCGCAGGGATCAGGCCTGACTCTGCGGACGCTGCAGTTATGTGTTTAGTGTTTTGTAAGTGACAGTGATCGATCGATACTGCACTTGCGTGGGCTGGGCCGGGCGGAGGGGCAAAACGCAGGTGCTAGCAGGTATCTGGGCTGATCCCGCTAACACTGCGTTTTTGGGACCCCTAAACTGCTGGGGACGCTAGTATAGATCTGATCAGATATTGATCCGTTCACATACTATACCACTAAGGGTGGTGTATGCTGTGTGCGTGGTTGTTAGCGGTACTAGCGCTAACCTGAAGCTGCCTTCGGCGACGCAGACCCTATCTGACCCTAAAACCTAAGTTATATCACCGCCGGGCGATCAGTGGGCTAAACCGTTATTAGGTAATAAACGGCGGGTGCCCTGACACTATTAAGAAAAAAAGCTAACTAGCCAGCGTCACCCGTAACAGTTATACAGTGATCACTGGTGAAAGGGTTAACTAGGGGGCAATCAGGGGGTTAAAACCTTTATTAGGTAGTATATGGGGGTCCCTGACGCTATAAAAAGCTGACAGCGAACCTATATATTTACCTCCCTAACTAGCGTCCCCAGTGACACTAATACAGCGATCAGAAAAACGATCGCTTAGTGACACTGGCAACAGGGGGTGATCACAGGGTTAAAACTTTATTAGGGGGGGTTAGGGGGGTACCCTAGACCTAAAGGAGGCTAACACTAACTGCCCTACCACTTCTAACTGTCACAAACTGACACCAATGCAGTAATCAGAAAGAAAAAAAACAAAACTGCTTGGTGTCACTGTGACGGGGGGGGGGGGGGGAATCAGGGGGTGATTGGGGAGTTTAAAGTATGCCTGGTGTGTTTTTCTGTGTAGTGTTTGTGCACTCACATCAATGTCTTCTCTCCTCGGCGCCGGAACGTAAAATACCGAACGGAGGAGCGATGCCATCACTTCCTCTGCTGCTGTTTACTTTACAGCAGCAGAGGAAGAATCTCATTCGTTGGGAGCCATCGCGAGGGGGTGGCCACGAATGAGTGGTCTCCCCCTCAGCCTTGATCGCTCCCCTAACGAAGCCGACCGCCTCGGGCATGGGGGGGGTTGGGGTATCACGATGCGCGAGGCAGATCACGTACCAGGTACGTGATTTTGCCTGCCCGTGCCATTCTGCCGCTAGGCGGTCGGCAAGTGGTTAATATAATAATAATAATATAAAAATGCCAAAGGCTGACTTTTATATTTTATTAATTTCCAACTTACATCAGCACTTGTAATTCAGTTCTCTCTCCCTAAGGTGTCAGCGGCTGGATATGTGATAAGTGTATGTATGTAGCTGCGTGTTACATACATAGTCATACAGTAGACCACACTGTGTTCCGGCCCCGGGCATGGTCGGAGACATCCTGGAACACAGACTAGTGTTACAGCAGCGGTGCTCAGCCAATCGCAGCAAGCAATGTAGACTAGTCTGTGTTTATGGAAGTCACCGCCCAGAACACAGTGCGGTACTGTAGTATGTAGACAGCCACAGATACAGAACATACAGTTTTGCACATGCAGTGGGCTGACAGCTTAGGGAGAGACAATGACTTTGTTTGGCCCAACAACAGAACAAACTATGTATACGTAAGTACTGTAGTACTTTAAAGAACAACTCTCTCAACCATAACAGAAATATGTCAGAAGGCCGTTATTCTGTTTCACAGTTTCTGTAAATATAACATATTTTATGTTATATTATAGCTATAATAACATTTTTATTTATTATTTTCTTTCAACTTAAATGAGAACTAGTAGTTTTTTCCCCAAGTTCTCTCCCTAAAGTGTCAGCGGCTGGATGTGCCATATAAAAGTGTATGTATGTAGCTGCGGGTTAGATACATACTAGTCATACAGTAGACCGCACTGTGTTCCGGCCCCAGGTTTGGCCGGAGACATCCTGGAAGTGGAACACAGACTAGTCTACAGCAGCAGTGCTCAGCAAATCACAGCAAGCAGTGTAGGCTAGTCTAGTCTGTGTTTTATGGAAGTCACCGCCCATACCCGGAAAACAGTGTGGTATAGTACTGTAGTATGTAGACAGCCACAGATACAGAACATAGTTTTGCATTTGCACATGCAGCTGGCTGACAGCTTAGGAAGAGACGTAGTTTAGCCCATCAGCAACAAACTATGGTACAGTAGTTCAAAAGCTGGAGTTCTCTCTTAAATTGAAGTGCAAAAAACTGTAGAAGTACTACAATGAACAACCAACAAATGGCACAGATAGACAATTGGAACATACTAGGTAGTCAGTCATACTATGTTGTATGTTCCAATTGTCCAATAGCACAGTCCAATACCAATTCATTTACTATGTTCAACATGGTAAATGAATTGGTCTATGCTACAGATTTTTAAATCTATTTCAGTAAAAGTGGCAGATTTTGCTTTAAAGTGGAGTTCCACCCACTTTTATAACTCTTCAGCATCCCTCACTAAACTGCGCACTGTAAACAAATTGGATATTTTTTTTTTTTTTTTTTCTCAGCACTTACTGTATATCTGCTGTATTCATTTTTCACTTCCTCCTCCCTGGCCGCGGCCCATCGCATCATTTCCTGTTTGCAATGCCTTCTGGGAAGGGGTGGCAACTTCCTCTGAAACTGCCGTTGCTATGGAAACCTGACCTGAAACCTATTACACTGCTTGTGCTGCACTGAGCATGTGCGAGATCTGCAAGGATGAGATCCAGGAAGAAATACAGTCTGGCTTCAGATGCCCACACTTAAGATGGCCACAGCCTGCTGTAAGTTTATAAAATAACAAACTACTGCTATAAACTAACAAAACAGACCTTAGTTTACAGACTAACTTTACTAGAATACATTAAGCTTGTGTATTATAGGGGTATTTTTATTTAAAAAGTATAATTTCGGCCGGAACACCACTTTAAGAACAAAAGCTGTTCAGCTTTCTCACAGGAGAGACTGTTTCTCTTCTCATCAAGAATATGAGATGCTAGACTGAATAGTCTCTCACTCTCTGTACTGGTGCTTGGGGCAGATAAATACCGTATTTATCGGCGTATAACACGCACAGGCGTATAACACGCACAGGCGTATAACACGCACAGGCGTATAACACGCACATTCATTTTAAGAGGGAAGTTTCAGGAAAAAACCTTAAATTTTAAATAAGGAACTTTGAGGTAAAATAAGGGTCAGTGCCCATCTGCAGCCTCACAAGTGCCATCAATGCAGCCTCATCAGTCCACATCAATTCAGCCTCACCATTGCCATCAGTGCAGCCTGATCGATGCCCATCTGCAGCCCAGAGGGGACAGGGAGGGGGGCGGGACAAGCGCCAGATTACATACAGTGAGAATCTCCTATGATAGACAGGACAGTGGTCCAATGGTGGCCCAGGAGATAGAAGTTCCTATTACAGAGGCGTCAAGTAAACAGGAGATTCTCACTGAATGTAATCTGACGGTGCTCGTCCTGCCCCTCCTCCCTGTCCCCTCCGAGGCAGCTAAAACTGAAGTATTGGCGTATAACACGCATGCACTATTTGCACCCGATTTTCGTGGTGAAAAAGTGAGTGTTATACGCCAATAAATACAGTATCTGCGTGCAATCTGTACAAGCAAGGGAAAACGTTCTTTGTTGATGCGCCAGTACTCAAGTGGATTGTCGCTTCTGGCAATAGGCTGTTCAGCTAAATAAATGTCCAGCTGTTGGGTAGCTGCTCTTGTTGTGGCACAGCTATGGATTGGGGTGTATTTGTGTAAAATTTCTTCAAACATATCAGATATGAAGGGAGTGTGTTCCTCTTCACTTGTATGTGAGCCAACAAACTCACATGCATTAAGTAGGATGTTTTGAAATTGAAATTTGTCATCTATCCACTGCGCTGTCAGGTTAAGCATGCTCGTTGGACTGACGTCTGAACTCCAAATGTCGGTAGTAAAACTGATTGCTATGATGTCGGTAGTCATGAGCTCATGAACGTGTTTTCTAACACTGCAAAACAATTCAGGTAGACAGGTATCTGCAAAGTAGCATCTGCTTGGTAGTGAGTAACGCGGCTTAATATGTTGCATGAGCCTACAGAATCCAACGTCCTCCACAACAGAGAATGGCTGGTCGTCTAATGCAATAAATTCCATAATTTTATCTGAAATGGCACGAGCTTTGGGACTGTCACTTGTAAATTTTTTAACCTTTTCAAAAACTGTGGCCACAGATGGTGTTAAGCCTGAGGCACTTTTTAAAAGTGGCGCTGTTTTTCTTATAATCTGCATGCTGAACTGGATGACGTGTTTTCAGGTAGTGTATCAAACCTGTTGTTGAAAAATGCCTTGGCACTGTACCCTCTCTTGGAATTTCTGCTGAGCAAAGACTACAGATTGCAAATTTGGGGTCTTTATCAGAAACGTTAAAATATTTCCACACGGCAGACATGGTCCACCTTTGCTGGTAGCGCAGAATAATAGCATAGAATGGTTTTTTATAGTGGGAGTGAAATCTGTGGGGGAAAAAAAAAGGACAAAATCAATTTTAAAAGCTAAACCCCAGAAGGCGGCTTTAAAAAATAACCAATCTTCTTCTTTTTTTTTTTTTTAATACGGTGCAGCTCTTGCCATGCAAGGTAGTTATGTCTGCACTGCAGTACATCTGACTTTTACCAAAAAGATAATTGAACTGATTAAATTTGATTTGAAATTGAATGGATTGCTTGCAGTTTGCAATTGCAAGCTATTTTATTTTTTTGAGCCATTCTGTAGTATACTATAAACTTGTGCTTGTTGTCATTGAATTTGACACTTTGTCAGTGTAGCATACTAGTATTATAGTTATACTAAATAACTATATTATATTTATTGCATACTGTCATGTCATGTTTAAAAAAATTCATGCGCTTGCTGTCATGTGTACTAGTATAACTATAGTCAATGACAACCACAAGCGTATACATTTTATAGCTACAGAATAGCTCAAAAAATAAATAGCATGCAATTGCAATCCATTCCATTCCATTTCAAATCATATTTAATCATTTGGATTATATAAAATCTTTTTGCTACAAGTCAGATCTACTGCAGTGAAGACAGACAAATTGTAAATACTAGTATTGCATGGCAAGAGTGCTGGCTTGTTGTTTAACAAAGGCCAAGTAGTAAGTAATACATGTTGTTTGACTGCTATAGACAGATCATCATTTCAGTTTCAGTACTATAATAAAATAAAATACTACTACTAGTTGGATTGTTTGTGTCAGTTTAAATAAGGCAAAATGCTCACTGGCGAATAGTAATGGTAGCCATGCAGGAGGGACAGTGCCCACTCTTGTACTTGAGTATGCTATGTGCAGCCCTCTATGAAGGCGTCTCTCGGGTCCCAGCAGCGTCTCTCGGGTCCCAGCAGCGTCTCTCGGGTCCCAGCAGCGTTTCTCAAGCACGAGAAGCGTCCGCAGGGAAGGTGCCAGCTTCTCATCAGGGAATGTGCAGGGAACGTGCTTACGAGTGCGGCGTATTAAACGCGAGGAACGTGCACACCGCTCATCGCTACTGCGCATGCACGATTTTCGGCAATAATTCTCTTTTGGCATTTTGCCGAAAAGGCCATTTTCCGCCGGAATTTCGGTGCATCCCTAGATAGGATGACATCATCCGCAAACAGTGATATTGTATGCTGGTGTTTATGAGCCAAGATGCCCTGGATAGTCGGATCTGACCTAATTTTCTCTGCTAGGGGTTCTATAATTAAGGCAAAAATTAAGGTGGATAGAGGGCATCCCTGCCTTGTCCCATTTGTGATTTGAAATGTTTTCGAAAACATTCCTTCTGTGAAAACAAATGCTGAGGGAGAGGAGTATAATGCTAGTATTGCATTTTGTATTGGGCCGGACAGTCCAAACCTCCCCAAGACCTCGCCAAGATACCCCCCAGTGTACTCTCAAGACTTCTCTGCATCCAACGTTGGAAGCAGTGAAGGCTCCCTTCTTTTCTCCACCAAATGTAGGAGGTTTAGCATCCTCCTTGTGGCGTCTGTAGTCTGGCGACCCAATACACAGCCCACTTGGTCGTAATTTATCAATTTAGGTAGCAGGTTCATTAGTCTGTGAGCAAGTAATTTAGCGTATAACCCTTTCATGCCTAAGGGTAAAACAATTCTTAATGCCTGAAGGCAGTTTTGCAATTTTGACATGTGTTAGTTAAACTGTACATATCTTTGCAACTGCTTAGTGTATCCAGGTGAATTGTACCTTGTTTCAGGACACATTAGGCTTTCTTTTGGTGGTAAATGTTATTGCATAACTCATGAATTTAGTTTTGGTTTTAAAAAAAAAACTGGCCAAAAAGGTAAAAAAAATAACAGTTTTTACATTTTGGCTGTATATGTTTTGTCACTACCATGACCCACCACTAAAAAACATCCCAAAATAACTTCTTCTATTACTGCTATGAATAAATATGCCACATATGTGTATGTTATATGTTGTTTGTTCCCATAATTGGGCCCAGAAACCATAGTGCACATTTTGCCTTTTTAGGAGGGCAATTAATCAAAGTTAACATTTCAGGTACTATGAATTCATTACAGACACTTTGTGGTATCCAAATAATGGAATTACCCCCCAAATCACTCCATTTTGCAATAAATACCCCCTAAGGTATCTATCTAGGGGTAAATCTTGGGTTTTTAGCTTCTCAATTTTTGTGGGAATAATTTTGAATTTGGTAGGCAAAAACATAAATTGCATTTTTTTCACAAATGTTTCAATTTAGCTATATATTTTGTGCCATTACTTCAACCCAATCAACCCAAAATAAATTCTCCTACTTCTGACGTGCATGGGGATACTATATACGTGTGCAATATATGTTGTTTTTACCCATTGCAGGATCCAAAAATATGTTGCATTCAGAGGGCAATTCATCTAAGTCTAATTATCAATGTATACATTACAGACACTCTGCAGTGTGGTGATACTTTTTAAAAGGATAAGTTCACCTTTTGTAACATGTTACATGTTACACCCTCAATATGGGTGTAACATGTAACATCTGCCCCCATACCCTCCCGATCCCCCGTTTTTGTGACAGTGAGCAGGGGGAGAAAATCCCCTGCTCACTGTCACAATCTAATGTGATCGAATGTGAAAACTACAAGCCGACAATCTTTGCGGCTGTCGGCTTGTAGTTCCCAATGAACTACCAGGGCGATGTTGAGATCTCTAGGTAGTTCATTGATGCTTCCTGTCATTGTGTAACTGTCTGCCCGTATCGGAGGTTCGGGCAGTCAGCTACACAGGCAGTCCGCAGGAACGTGTAATTACTCCCACGATCTGCTGACCATGGGTGCAATGCTTTACAGGCTCCTAACAAAGACAAAAAAAAATACATTTTCTTTTTACCTGCAAAAAATGTCCATTTTTTTTGTGAAGGTGAATTTCTCCTTTGAAGTCTAACCCAAAACCCTGCGCAAAATGCTGCGTAAATGACTGACATTATTTTATGAAAGGGAAGAAATAAGGCAAACGTTAACCCCCTCCCTCACGATATTTCTGGTTTCTAATAATGTGGGATGGTGTGGTACATTTCAAAACAAGGGTGGATGCACAGGCCTGGATTGGAAGGGCAGGTGGGACAGTGGTAACGAGTATCACATCTTTTGCCGTTTTTGCCACACACGCGACACTTCTTCCTGGGGAATTTGTTGCTTGCTGTGATTGGGATAGGACACAAAAAGTGTCTTTCTGTTAGTCTCCTTACATCCTCTGATTCTGCAGGTTGTCTGGGGTCTGCTTGAAACATCAGGTGTTCTATAATTTTTTCCTGGTACTGCAGGAAGGTGTCAGTACCACCAGATTTTTTATAAAGGACAAATGAATTGTGGATAGCCACCTGGATAAGGTATATTGCAACCTTTTTGTACCAGGTTTTAGATTTCCTCAGCACCAGGTAGGGCTGCAAGATCTGGTCAGAGAGGTCAACTCCACCCATGTATTTGTTGTATGCCATAACGCACAGTGGCTTTTCTTTCTGTGTAGCTGACCCCCGCTCTGTTACAGTCACTGTGCCCTCTGGGTGGGTTGTCAGCATATAGACGTCTTTTCTGTCTGAGAATTTGACAGCCATCATTTCCTCCTGTTGGTAGCTGAGTGATGTGCCTCTCTGCAAACGTTGTCTCACCAGCTGCTGTGGAAATTCTTTGCGTTTTTTCCGGATGGTCCCACATGCTCCTGTGCCAGCAGCATGCAGAGATCTAAAAAGTGGCACACTGCTGTAGTAGTTGATGACGTAAAGATGGTAGCCTTGGTGGAGCAGAGGTTGGATCAGTTGCCAGACAAGTTTCCCACTGACTCCAAGATCGTCTGGGCAGCCCTGGGGGTTGAGTTGTCTGTCCCGTCCTTCATAGATCAGAAATCCAAATGTATATCCTGTTGTGCTTTCGCACAGTTTGTAAAATTTTATGCCACACCGGGCATGTTTGGATGGTATGAACTGCTTAAAATGCAGTCGGCCTTTAAAATTCATCAGGGATTCATCAATAGAGATATTTTTGTCTGGGGTATAAACCGCTGAAAATTTATTAGACAGAAAAGAAATTAGGGGCCGCAGTTTGAACAGGTGGTCATGTCTAGCGTCACTGCTTGGGGGACATTGCAAATTATCGTTAAAATGCAAAAAGCGCAGCAATGCTTCAAAGCGGTCTCTTGAAATAACTCCAGGAAAAGCTGGTGTGGCATGGATGGGACTAGAGGTCCAATACTGCCGAATTGTAGGCTTTTGGACTAGGCCCATGTTGAGTAACACACCCAGTACAATTCTGAATTCTGTAAGGTGTGTTGGCACCCATCTCCTCCTGTGAGAAGATGTCGGGTATTGTGCTATAAACTGGGTGGCATTAAGGTTAGTTTGATCAACCATGTGCTGTAGGAGCTCGTCATCCACAAATATCTTGAAGAAATCCACAGGGCCAAAATTTTGACATTGATATTTATGCCCGGTGAGGCTGTAAATATTGGTATTTGAGGGGTAAAAGAGCTCGCTGGTATCCAATGAGAGGTGTACTGCTGTGCAACTGATGGGGTGCTACCCTGTACGTCGTCTTGTTGCCTGCTAGTAACAGGCCTTTCATAGTCAGAAGAGCTGCCTGAAGTGACACTCTCACTGTCACAGATGAAATCCTCATCTTCTGAGCCCAACTCAGCTTCACTGTCCAAGCACAGGAGGGCATATGCCTCTTCAACAGTATACCGCCTACTTGCCATTTTTTTTTTTTTTAGGCACTCTACAACTATGCAAAAGTAAACCTTTTTGTTATATATTATAAAATACTGAAATCTAAAACTTTTTTCCTAAAACACTGACCCTATCAACGACACTGACAGGAGCACTGATACTGGCCGAGGCACTAACTCACACTTGTGTATATATATAATAATTTTTTAAAAAAAAATAACGCTGAGATGAACGGTGACAGAAGCGCTAACGCTGAGATGAACGGTGACAGAAGCGCTAACGCTGAGATGAACGGTGACAGAAGCGCTAACGCTGAGATGAACGGTGACAGAAGCGCTAACGCTGAGATGAACGGTGACAGAAGCGCTAACGCTGAGATGAACGGTGACAGAAGCGCTAACGCTGAGATGAACGGTGACAGAAGCGCTAACGCTGAGATGAACGGTGACAGAAGCGCTAACGCTGAGATGAACGGTGACAGAAGCGCTAACGCTGAGATGAACGGTGACAGAAGCGCTAACGCTGAGATGAACGGTGACAGAAGCGCTAACGCTGAGATGAACGGTGACAGAAGCGCTAACGCTGAGATGAACGGTGACAGAAGCGCTAACGCTGAGATGAACGGTGACAGAAGCGCTAACGCTGAGATGAACGGTGACAGAAGCGCTAACGCTGAGATGAACGGTGACAGAAGCGCTAACGCTGAGATGAACGGTGACAGAAGCGCTAACGCTGAGATGAACGGTGACAGAAGCGCTAACGCTGAGATGAACGGTGACAGAAGCGCTAACGCTGAGATGAACGGTGACAGAAGCGCTAACGCTGAGATGAACGGTGACAGAAGCGCTAACGCTGAGATGAACGGTGACAGAAGCGCTAACGCTGAGATGAACGGTGACAGAAGCGCTAACGCTGAGATGAACGGTGACAGAAGCGCTAACGCTGAGATGAACGGTGACAGAAGCGCTAACGCTGAGATGAACGGTGACAGAGGCGCTAACGCTGAGATGAACGGTGACAGAAGCGCTAACGCTGAGATGAACGGTGACAGAGGCGCTAACGCTGAGATGAACGGTGACAGAGGCGCTAACGCTGAGATGAACGGTGACAGAGGCGCTAACGCTGAGATGAACGGTGACAGAGGCGCTAACGCTGAGATGAACGGTGACAGAGGCGCTAACGCTGAGAGGAACGGTGACAGAGGCGCTAACGCTGAGAGGAACGGTGACAGAGGCGCTAACGCTGAGAGGAACGTGACAGAAGCGCTAACGCTGAGATGAACGGTGACAGAAGCGCTAACGCTGAGATGAACGGTGACAGAAGCGCTAACGCTGAGATGAACGGTGACAGAAGCGCTAACGCTGAGATGAACGGTGACAGAGGCGCTAACGCTGAGATGAACGGTGACAGAGGCGCTAACGCTGAGAGGAACTGTGACTGGCGCTAACGCTGAGAGGAACTGTGACTGGCGCTAACGCTGAGAGGAACTGTGACTGGCGCTAACGCTGAGAGGAACTGTGACTGGCGCTAACGCTGAGAGGAACTGTGACTGGCGCTAACGCTGAGAGGAACGGTGACTGGCGCTAACGCAGAGAGGACCGGTGACTGGCGCTAACGCTGAGAGGACCGGTGACTGGCGCTAACGCTGAGAGGACCGGTGACTGGCGCTAACGCTGAGAGGACCGGTGACTGGCGCTAACGCTGAGAGGACCGGTGACTGGCGCTAACGCTGAGAGGACCGGTGACTGGCGCTAACGCTGAGAGGACCGGTGACTGGCGCTAACGCTGAGAGGACCGGTGACTGGCGCTAACGCTGAGAGGACCGGTGACTGGCGCTAACGCTGAGAGGACCGGTGACTGGCGCTAACGCTGAGAGGACCTGTGACTGGCGCTAACGCTGAGAGGACCTGCTAACACAATGACAATACAAAATATTCTAAAACTGTAGCTGTCGCTGCACCTAACCTAACTAATGCTAACAGGGATGATCAGAGCCTAATCTGAGACCTATTGTGGGTTGATGAGGTATTTTACTTTTTTTTTTTTTTCTCAGAGAAAGATCTCAGTGGAGGTAACACTGTATCAGTTTCCTCACAGACGATCTGAGGAGAAAGATACTCGGAAGCTGTTTGACAGGCTTTCCCATTCATGTGCTCGCTGTGATTGGCTGTCACAGTGATCACGTGACTGGGGGTGGGTTTTCCCACCTGTCAATCATTAGTCCGAGACCTGAGGCTGTAACTGACACTCCCCTGTCCTCGCTACGTGCACGCGATCCGGCGCGATCCCGGCCAGAATACATGTACACATATATGCGGCCCCACGGAAAAAAGCCCAGGTATTTGGGGCTGCATATATGCGTACGGCCGGCGGGAAGGGGATAATTTAACATCTACGTTTAGTAGGGAGATTGTCCTAAAGTTTTGTGCAAGTTAGGTTCCTTGCCAGGTTTGGGAAGGGTAATTATTGTGGCTGTGAGCATTTCTGGGGGAAAACTCGCAGTGGCCTGTGCTGCTTCAAAGACTTGATGAAGATATGGTGATAAGATGGGACTGAACAATTGGTAGTATTCAGAAGAATAACCGTCAGGTCCAGGGGATTTGTTGTGGGGGAGGCTCTTAATGGTATTCTCTATTTCCTGTGAAAGATTGATTTCAATGGTCTAGTTCAGTTTGAGATACAGTGGGCAGATTCACTGAGGATAAAAAGCCTGAAATTACGTCCGTAGTGGGTTGGAAGGTGGTTGGGTCTTTGTTGAGATTATACAATGTTTCATCGTAGTCACTAAAGGCATCTGCTATTTCTTTGGGGTTTGTAACTTTCAATTTGGTTTTGGGGTTTACAAGGTAGGGGCTTTTTTGTTTAATTATCTTTTCTTTCAATTGGTTAGCTAGTAATTTCCCTGCCTTGTTCCCATACCTGTAGGATAGAGCCTTTAAGGAACGCACCTGGTGGTGATGTTGGACCACCAGATGGGTTTGCAGTTCTTGTCTGGTAATGAACAGTGCCTCTCTGATATTTTGTGGTGTTTTTTGTTTATTGAAGTTTTCAAAGTGACTGATTTTGGTTAGTAATTCAGTAAGCCGCTCAGACCGTTGTCTCCTTAATTTTGCACTCATTTGTATAAATAGTCACCTAATGTAAACCTTATGGGTGTTCCATAGTATGAAAGGATCGTTGACCGAAGGAGCATTGATGACGAAAAATTCCTTAAGTGCTTTTTTAATTTGGTCTTGGTTGTTAGGTTGAGACAGGGTATATATGTCATTATGCCATCTGTTTGCCCTGGTTTCGGTGCGACGATCTCCCACACTCATGGAGATTGGTGTGTGGTCTGACCACGTAATACAATGTATCTCTAACTTCACAACTTAGTGTAAAACAAATTTATCTACCAGAAATAAGTCGGGAATATGTGTGATGAACACTGGAGAAGAATGTATAGTCTTTCTGATGAGTGTTGGCATCTCCACACGTCCTGAAGACCTGAAGATTATATGAATCGATCCAACGTTGCTCTGCGTTGTTGGTACCTAGTGTCACTGAATAAATCCAGATCCTTGTTGGGTATTATGTTAAAGTCTCCGCACATGAGTACAGTTCCTTGGCACATTGTGGAGACTTTTTTCCAGATTTTTTTCAGAAAAGGTAGTTGTTTTGTATTAGGGGGGTACACATTAACCAGCGTGTATTTGGTGCTATTTAGTTCACACACGAGGATTATGTATCTACCTGATTCGTCAAGGTATAGGTCTAGACTTTTGAATTGAATAGTCTTTGACAGCTAATGCCACTCCCTTTTTTTGGATGGGCCATTAGCTTGAAATACATGGGGAAATCTGCGGTGTTGGAAAATGGGTGGCTTGTGGGAAACAAAATGGGTCTCTTGAAAGCAGATTACATCGCTTTGAAGCTTAAGGCGCCTCTTTCCATGCCATTCGCCTCTTGTGAGGACTGTTTAAGCCTTTTACATTAAAAGAGGTCATTTTAATCGGCATTCTGGATCTTTGATGAGATCAGTTTATGGAGTGTATAGAGGTGTGTCGGTGGGATGTAGATTTACCTTTCACTAGAGAGATGGTTGAGGCAATCTCTGTAGGTAGTCGAACGGTTAGGGGTTGAGACATAGGCCGTCCTTTCAAAACGTAGAGATGGTAAGGTCCCTTGAATAGCCTTTGAATGAGCAGTTATGTGAGAAACAAACAAAAAATAACAGTAAAGGAACTTACGATTCTAAGGAGAATCTGTGCGGTAAGAACAACCGCTCAACCTAAGGGGTAGCTGAGAGATTTAGTGGCAATCCCCTGGGCCCTCAGGGGAAGGAAAGGTATGTTAAACATAAGTAAGGAGTTCAGCCTGTTTCGGCATCAGAGTTGTAACGAGATTGTACTAGAGGGCTGGTGTCATTTTCATCTACGGCTCCTAGATCAATGATTTGCCATTCTCGCTTGAGGCGGAGACCCTCTTTTATGTTGGTTATTAAATGATTAGTGCCATCCTTTTGTCACTAGTAGTATCGCAGGGTACAGCCAGCGATAAGTGATCTTGTGGTTGTGCAGGGGTTTTGTTATTGTAGCCAGTTGTCTGCGTTGTTGCATAGTAAAGGTCGACAGGTCGGCGAAAAAGGACAAATCCTGCAAATCAGGAGGTAGTGATTCATGGCGTCTGGTGACCGCCATGAAGTGGTCCTTCGTGTGGTAAAAGTCGATTCTTACAATAGTGTCTCTGGGAAGATGGGAGGCAATGTGTTTGGGCCTTTGGTAGCCTTTGTATCTATCCATCTATTATCAGATCCTCCATGGGTGCATCAGGGAGAACAACTTTCATGACATTGACAAAGTATTCTTTCAGGTCGGGGGGATTAACCATCTCAGGGATCCCCCTAATTTTAATGTTGTTCCTCCTGGACCTGTCTTCTAAATTTGCTAGCTTAAGTTTCATCTGCAGCAGTTCGTCATTTCTATCATTGTGAGCATCCACTAGGTCATTGAAAGTAGAAGCAAATTCTCTCATTTTTGCCTCCACATGGGAGAATCTTTTGTTTAATGTGGAGATGTCTGATTTGAATTGCTGGGTCAATGCAAGAATGTCAGTATGCAGAGTAGACCTCAAGGATACTAACATCTTTTAATGTAGTATCCATTACTGGCATATTGGTAGTGGGAAAGTCAGTGAGTGAGTCTTGCAGGTCCCTGGTATCATCCAGGGATGAATCCAGGCTTACCTCCAGAGCTTCTGCTGAAGCATTGTCCATCTTCTGCCTGCTCTTAGCTGGGCTGGATGACACAGATGGCGGTGAGGAGAAATTTCCTTTCCCTAGCTTATCAGCGGTGCGGCCTGGTATCCTTCCTGGCGCCGCATTGTGCTGTGTGTGAGAGCCGTGTGTATGCTCTCTTTGCCGCCGCCACCATCTTGGTCCATGTAATATATAGTTATAGATAGAGATATAGATAGATATATAGAGATATAGGGTATATATACCCTGTTTCCCCAAAAATAAGACCTAGCGTGATTGTCGGTGATGGCTGCAATATAAGCCCTACCCCCCAAATAAGCCCTAGTTAAAGTCCTTGTAGGTCTTATTTTCAGGGTAGGGCTTATTTTTGGGAAAAACAGGGTAGGGCGGCTTATTTGGGGGGTAGGGCTTATATTGCAGCCATCACCGACAATCACGCTAGGTCTTATTTTCAGGGAAACAGGGTATATATATCTCTATCTCTGAGAGAGAGAGAGAGAGAGAGAGAGAGAGATCTCTAATATAGAGATATATCTCTCTCTCAAAAAACAGTAAAACGACAAAATCAGAGCACATTGCACACTTAAAAGGTGATGATGGGAAGATGGTTACAGATGACACAAAGAAGGCAACTACACTTAATGCCTTCACAGTTTTTACGCAGGAAAAAAGAAGGGTTTACCGGCAGCGACTGCAGTGTTAAGCCTTGTACACGCTTAGATTTTCGGACGACCGAATGTACAGTTTTTGTGGCATGCTAGTCTCATGCCGAAAGTGAAGAAGTTACTCGCAATCTGAAAATTTTCATACGACAGAATACAACGTCAGAAGTGACGGACGTAATGTGTTGAATAGTTTTGTATGTATTCTTTGATTTCTGAGCATGCATAGTCTTGCTCTTAAGATTTTTTTTGTAGGTTTTCTCAGATTTATAAAATGTTAATAGGCCGGGGGAGTATAGAAGCCCCGGCGTTCATGCAGAAATGGGAGAAGGAGCTAGGAAGGAAGCTCACAGGCCCAGAGGGATCATTGATCCTAAGCAGAGTATCGGCCACGTCGGTAAACTGCAAAATCCTGGAGTTAAACTTTAAATGTCTGGCCAGGATGTACCTGACCCCGGACCGTTTAAACAAATTCCAAACCGAATCTCCACAATATTGCTGGAGGGGGTGCAAGGAAACAGGATCAATGGCCCACATCTGGTGGCTATGCCCGACAATCAAAATATTCTGGAGCGAAGTGAGGGGATATATTAAAGACATAACGGGAATTGACCTACCAGATGACCCTTGGGTCTGTCTATTCCACATGAGTGAATTGCCCAACAAGGCCTACCTGAGAACGCTCTTACCGCACCTCATCGATGCGGCCAAAAGCCTGATACCCAAGTACTGGAGAAGGAAAGATAAACGAGGAATGAGGGACTGGTTTAATAAAATTAGTGCGATCCATAGTTTAGAATATTTAAGGTATAGTGAAGGGATGAAAATGGGGGCCTTTGAAACAAAATGGAGAGCCTGGGTAGAATTTAACGATTCCCTGAGAGCTGCAGAGATATGGACTTCCTAGGAAGGAAATAATAGTGACCCACCAACTAGCAGAAAGAAGGGTGGGGAGGCTGAAATAGAGGTAGAAGAGAGGACATCTAAGGAGAAGGGGGGGGGGGGGGGGAACAGGCAGGGTACGGTCTCGAGGTGGAGGGGGAAGGGGGGGAGGGGGGGATTAACACGTGGGTGTGAAGGTAAATCTGAAATATAAATATCACTTAGATAAGCTTTGAGGGGCATAACGAAGGAATTATTACGGCCACGATGATGTGAAGAAAGAATGGGACAAATTTAGAATTTTGAAAAATTGAAAAAATTACTCCCAGAGAAATTACCTTGCTGAGTGGTTAAAAAAAAAATTATTTGTAGGAAAACCATACTAATGAAATGAAAATTGGATGTTGAGTTTACATCCAACAAAAAAATTAGTCTGCACATCCAGCTTTTGTCGGACGAAAAAGCAAAATCGGCTATCAAAAGCAAAGTACTAACGATCCGAAAATCGGCAGATAGCTCGTCGTACAAATTTTTCTATCTGCTTTTCGGATCGTGTGTACGGGCCTTTAGTAACATAACACGCAACATACCCACGTGGCTAACAGAGGCCAGAGTCAGTCAAAGACTTTACTAAATTTAACACAAAACATCTGGACCAAATGGCTTACACCCACGAGTCCTCGGAGGACTCAGTCAAGTTATAGCCAGGTCATTGTTCCTAATATCTGTGGACAGCATACTGACAGGATTGCTACCAGCTGACTGGAGAAAATCCAACGTGGTACCAATATTCAAAAAAGAGCAGATACATATTCCTGAGAATTTATAGACAAGTCAGCCTAACATCAATAGTGGGTAAATTATTGGAGGGGATGATTAGGGATTATATCCAAAGTTTTCCTGAGAAAAATATTATCATTAGTGGTAATTCGCATGAGTTTATGGGAGGATGTTCATGCCAGACCAATCTTCTAACTACGAGGATGTGTGCATCTGTGAATGTGGTGTATCTGGACTTTGCAAAAGCATTTGGTACAGTCCCCCATAAACACTTAATTTACAAGCTGAGGTCTGTAGGCTTGGACCATAGGGTTTGTGCTTGGGTAATAACTGGTTACAGGGACGGGTCCAAGCGGTATTTATAAATAACATCTACTCAGACTGGTCTGGAGTGCTGAGTGGGGTACCTCAAGGTTCTGTCTTGGGACCAATTCTATTCAACATGTTTATAAATGATATAGAGTATGGAATAACTAGTTCAGTCTCAGTCTTTGTGGATGACACAAAGCTAAGCAGAGTAATAAACTTGCATCAGGACATAGATATTTTGCAGAACGACCTGAACATAATACAAGAGCGGGCAGACAAATGGCAAATGAGATTTAATGTGGAGAAATGTAAATTAATGTACTTGGGTCAAAAAACATTAATGAAAAATATTCACTAGGTGGAGAACAGCTGGGAAAATCAAGGATGGAGAAGGATTTAGGGGTGCCTAGAAATGACAGATTGAGCAACAGCATGCAGTGCAACGCTGCAGCTACCAAAGCAGGCAGACTATTAGCATGCATAAAAAAGGGGATACACTCCAGGGATAAAACTATAATTCTGCCACTTTATAAAGCTCTGGTCAGACCTCATCTGGAGTTTTCCGTTCAGTTCTGGTCACCAGCCCTCTGAAGGGATGTGCTGGAGAGAGTTCAAAGAAGGGCAACATAACTAATAAGGGGACTGGAGGACCTCAATTAAGATGAATGGCTCCAAACACTAAATTTAATCTCGCTGAAGAAGAGACACTTGAGAGGGGACATGATAGCGATTTACAAATATCTCAATGGGGATCCCAGCATAGGAAAAAACCTATTCCGTCCTAGGGAGTTTAAAAGAACACAGGGCCATACAATGAGACTGGAGGAGAAGTGGTTTAACCTCAAACTGCTTAGGGGGTCCTTCACTGTTAGGGCAATAAGGATGTGGATTTCTCGCCCACAATTGGCAGTGGATGCAGGGAGTATGGATAGCTTAAAGACTCATCTCAAAGGACGCAACATATAGGGATATGGGAAATCTTTATAGACCCTGATACATGTGCACCTACACAGAATGTGCTGTATCTGGATTTTGCAAAGTCATTTGATACAGTTCCCCATAAACGTTTGCTGTACAAAGTAAGGTCTATCAGCATGGATCAAAAGGTGAGTACATTGATTGAAAACTGGCTACAGGGGCGAGTTTAGAGGGTAGTAATAAATGGGGAGTACTCTGATTGGTTGAGTGTGGAAAGTGGGGTCCCCCAGGGTTCTGTCCTGGGACAAATCCTATTTAATTCATAAACGATCTGGAGGATGGGATAAGCAGCTCAATCTCAGAATTTGCAGACAATACTAAGCTAAGCAGGGCAATCAATTCTCCGCAGGATATGAAAACCTTGCAAGAAGATCTGAACAAATTAATGGGGTGGGCTACTACATGGCAAATGAGGTTCAATGTAGAAAAATGTAAAATGATGCATATGGGTGGCAAAAACATGAATGCATTCTACTCACCTGGTGGTGAACCTCTGGAGTAATCTAGGATGGAAAAGGATCTGGGGGTTCTAGTAGATAACAGACTCAGGAATGGCGTAAAATGCCAAGCTGCTGCAAACAAAGCCAACAAAATGTTAGCATGCTTTAAAAAGGGGATTAACTCCAGAGATGAAACGATAATTCTCCCACTCTACAAGAATCCAGCCACACCTGGAGTATGCCGTCCAGTTCTGGGCACCAGTCCAGAGGATGACAACAAAGCTAATTTAGGGACTGGAGAATCTCCGCTACGGGGCAAGACCGCAGGCACTGAACTTATTCTCTCTGGAGATGAGACACTTGAGAGGGGATATGATTTCAATGTACAAGTACCATACTGTAACCCACACAAAAGGGATAAAACCCTTCCACGAAAGGGAATGTTACGACACATGACCGTTCAATAAAATTAGCAGAGAAGTGGTTTAACGTTAAACTGCAAAGACAGTTCTTTTCTGTAAGAGCGGTAAGGATGTGGAATTTTTTCACAGGCAGTGGTTTCAGCAGGGAGCATAGATGAAAAAAAAAAACAAAACTATTAGGCACCTGAATGACCATAACTTACAGGGATATACAATGTAATGCTGACATAAAAGCACACACACAGGTTGTACTTGATGGACTTGTGTCTTTTTTCAACCTCACCAACTATGTGACTAATGCAGTGTGGCATGGAGGCGATCAGCCTGTCGCACTGCTGAGGTGTTATGGAAGCCCAGGTTGCTTTGATGGTGGCCTTCAGCTCGTTTGCATTGTTGGGTCTGATGTCTTTATTTATTTTTTTTTAAATTCTCTTTATTGATTTTTAATAGATTTACAAGAACAGAGCCTTGGGGCATTCCCCGGCTCAAAAAAGTACCACGTAAATTGGTACCTAACAAGTTATCTGCCAAAACAGTGCTGTTAGCCACAGAAAAACAGACAAAAAAAAACCCAGATACAAACAATAAAACATCTCTGCTCAGCCGCTCCATTTGGAGAAATTATGAAAGGAGAATGTGCTACTCGTCTTCGATAGAGGTGAGGTTGCCCAAGAGGGAACTCTGGTGCTAGGCCTAGAATACGAAGACCCCTTTCACACTGAGGCGTTTTACAGGCGCTACATCGCTAAAAATAGCGCTTGTAAAGAGCCGCTCTTGTCTCTCCAGTGTGAAAGCCCAAGTGCTCTCACACAAGCGGTGCGCTTGCAGCACGTTAAAAAAACTCCTGCAAGCAGCATCTTTGGAGCAGTGAAGGAGTGGTGTATACACGGTTCCTGCCCATTGAAATCAATGGGGCAGCGCGGCTATACCGCCGGCATAGCGCTTTGCGATGGTCTTAACCCTTTCTCGGCTGCTAGCGGGGGGTAAAAGCGTCCCGCTAGCGGCCAAATAGCGCAGCAAAATTGATGGTAAAGCGCCGCTAAAAATACAGGCGTATCTCCTTCATGGAAAGGTATAAATATAGTGCTCGCAAACGCAATATAGTGAAAAAAAAAAACAACAAGTATATATAATAAACTTAAAAGTCCAAATAAAGTGAATAAAAGTGCTCCAATCCAAAGTGAAGAAAAGGCAAAACACCCCCTCATGTGTCCCCACTCACCGGATCCAGACGACACCCAGCTTTTCAGTCTAGGGTTCACTTTAGACTTGATAATAATATCCAGGAATGGTGAATTTGGTGTCGGGTCATCAGATCAAAACTTCTTTGTGAAGGTTCTCAGCCGGACAGACAGGTACCCAAAAATGAAAAAGGATTGGACTGATAGTGAAGCACCATTAAAAAAGTCTTTACTGCACATGGGAATGGATACTTACAAAAGGTAAGATAAAAACAGGCACAAACATGGAGCTGGGAATGCAAAAAAAGCCGCTCCCGGCACGCGTTCCACGAGACCAGAAATTACGTCAATGCGTTTCGCCCTCCACCAGGGCGTCATCCCTAAACTGCAAAATAAAAAATAAAATTACAATGAAAATAAAAAAAATATAGGAAATTATATTGCAATAGGAATACTAATATCCTAAAAATTGGACAAAAAACAATTCATATCCAATTCAATGTGTAACCCCAGAGGGATCATCGTTCTAAGACTATGGATCCACTGGGTCTCGTTGCGAGAAATGGCTCGCTTAAGATTGCCTCCTCTCCAGTGTCCCTCAATTCTGTCTATGCCACAGAAGGTGAGACCACTTGTGTCCCTTCCGTTGGGTAGTCTGAAATGATTGGATAGGCTGTGATGTTTGAAACCCTTTTTGATCCTATTGACATGTTCCCTTAGTCTAACTCCCAATGCTCTGGTGGTCCTACCCACGTATTGTAGCCCACATGGACAAGACAAAAGGTAAGTAACATGGGTGGTGCCACACGTGATAAACTTGTTAATTTGGAAGGACTCGCCAGAGAAATGAGCTGTAAAATCTCTTGTTTTTCTCACCCTGTGTTTGGATGTTTTACACATTACACATCTCCCACTGCTAAAAAGCCCACCTGATCCAAGAAACTACACATCTTTTTGGGGGGCTCAACAACAATTAGGTGCCAGTTTTGGCCGTAAGGTGTGGGGGTTTGGTGTAGATAAACTGTGGTCTACTAGGCAAAATTTTGGCTAAATCATCATCTTTTAACAAAAGATGCCAATATTTACTTACAATTTATTTCACTTATTTGTGTTGAGTGAAAACCGTCAAAAAGGCGATCCTGAAATCTCTCATCAACCTCCTTTTTGCTAAACAGATTGTCTCTATTCATACTTCATACAATTGATAGTTTTATCCAACTCACTTGGGGTATAACCCTTTTCTACAAATCTGTCAAACAAAACTTTCGCTTGTATATCAAAGTCTTCGATTCTGGCGCAATTGCGCTTGAATCTCAAAAACTGGCTTTTGGGGATTGTGCTAAGCCATTGGGGATGATGACAGCTCCCCAGCGGGATTTAACCATTTCTGTCCACTATCTTAAAATAGGTTTTGGTGGACAGTTGATGGTTATCTTTAAAAATGACTAAATCAAGGAAGTTGATACTTTGATTGTCAGAAGTTGCCGAGAAGGATATTCCATAGCTGTTCTCACCAATTTTTGACAATAACTGTAAAGACGACTCATTTGATCCTGCCCAAATAATAATAATATTGTCAATATAATGCTTATAAAACTTAAGCTGAGGTATGTTTCCACTAAAGATGACATCTTTCTCCCAGTAACTCATAAACAAATTACAGTTGTATGCAAATGTTTAGGAACCCCTGACAATTTCCATGATTGTCATTTATAAATATTTGGGTATTTGGATCAGCAATTTCATTTTGATCTATCAAATAACTGAACGACACAGTAATATTTCAGTAGTGAAATGAGGTTTATTGGATTAACAAAATGCGCAATATGCATCAAAACAAAATTAGACAGGTGCATAAATTTGGGCACCCTTGTCATTTTGTTGATTTGAATACCTGTAACTACTTAGCACTGATTAATTGGAACACACAATTGGTTTGGTGAGCTCATTAAGCCTTGAACTTCATAGACAGGTGCATCCATTCATGAGAAAAGGTATTTAAGGTGGCCAGTTGCAAGTTGTTGTTCTCTTTGACTCTCCTCTGAAGAGTGGCAACACGGGGGCCTCAAAACAACTCTCAAATGACCTGAAAACAACGATTGTTCTACATTATAGTTTAGGGCAGGGATATGCAATTAGCGGACCTCCAGCTGTTGCAGAACTACAAGTCCCATGAGGCATAACAAGATTCTGACAGCCACAAGCAAGACACCCAGAGGCAGAGCATGATGGGACTTGTAGTTTTGTAACAGCTGGAGGTCCGCTAATTGCATATCCCTGGTTTATGGGAAGGCTACAAAAAGTTATCACAGAGATATAAGCTGTCAGTGTCCACTGTGAGGAACATAGTGAGGAAATGGAAGACCACATGCACAGTTCTTGCTAAGGCCAGAAGTGGCAGGCCACATAAAATATTGGTGAGGCAAAGGTGAAGGATGGTGAGAATGGTCAAAAACAGCCCACGGACTACCTCCAAGGATCTACAACATCAACTTGCTGCAGATGGTGTCACTGTGCATCCTTCAACAATTCAGCGCACTTTGCACAGGGAGAAGCTGTATGGGAGAGTGATGCAAAAGAAGCCTTTTCTGCACACACGCCACAAATTGAGTTGCTTGAGGTATGCAAATGCACATTTGGACAACCCAGCTTCATTTTGGAATAAGGTGCTGTGGACTGATGAAACAAAGATTGAGTTATTTGGTCATAACAAGGGGCGTTATGCATGGTGGCAGAAGAATACAGCATTCCAAGAATAACACTTTCTACCCACAGTAAAAATTGGTGGAGGTTCCATCATGCTGTGGGGCTGTGTGGCCAGTGCCGGTACTGGGAATCTGGTTAAATTTGAGGGTCGCATGGACTCCACTCAATATCAGCAGATTCTTGAAAAAAATGTTGAGGAATCAGTCACAAAGTTGGGGGCTGGATATTTCAACAAGACCATGACCCAAAACACCGCTCAAAATCTACTCGGGCATTTATGCAGAGGAAGAAGTACAATGTTCTGGAATGGCCATCCCAGTCCCCAGACCTGATTATCATTGAACATCTATGGGGTGATTTGTAGCGGGCTGTCCATGCTCGACAACCATCAAACCTAACTGAACTGGAGATGTTTTGTAAGGAGGCATGGTCCATAATACATTCATCCAGAATCCAGACATTCATTACAGGCTATAGGAAGCGTCTAGAGACTGTTATTTCTGCTAAAGGAGGCTCTACTAAATATTGATGTGATTTTTCTGTTGGGGTGGCCAAATTTATGCACCTGTCTAATTAAGTTTTGATGCATATTGCACATTTTCTGTTAATCCAATAAACCTCATTTCACTATTGAAATATTACTGCGTCCTTCGGTTATTTGATAGATCAAAATGAAATTGCTGATCCAAACGCCCAAATATTTATAAATGACTATCATGGAAATTGAAACTTTTGCATACAACTGTAGCCACTAAGGGGGCATATTTTGCCCCCATGGCTACCCCTCTTTTCTTCCTAAAGTACTGCTTATCATGCTTACCAAAAAAAGTTATGGCTCATGGCCAGGTCAAGGGCATTAACAAGAAAATCCTTTTGTTTATTTTTCATTTTGGTGGTGTTCAAAGCCCATACCACAGCTTCAACAGCATGTTTCTGTTGGTTGTTGGTGTACAAAGAATTAATATCAATGCTAGCCAATATATGTTCTGTATTGACCTCTATCTGCTGTAATAGTTCCATGAGATTCCTACTATCCTTAAGATAAGCTTGACAACTCTGTGCCAATGGCTGTAAAAAACGGTCCAGATATTCACCAATTCCGACAAACAGAGTCTACCCCACTCACAATGGTTCTACCAGGTGGTTTGGATGTTTTTTTTATGGATTTTGGGTAGTTGGTAAATAAATGGTACTGTCGGGGCATCAGGCACCAGATATCTAGCCTCTTAGTGACCATACCTTCATCTTGGGCATTTTTAACCAGACATCTCAGCTTAGCTTTGAATATATTGGTATTACTTCCCAATTTTTCATATGTTTCGGCATCATGGACAAGTCTGAGTTCTGCTAAATAGTCAGATTTGTTGAGGATAACAAGACCCAACCACCCCCCACCCCCCCTTGTCAGCACTTCTAATGATGATCTGTTTGTTTTTTTTTCTAGGGATTTAATGCCCCTTTCAATGTCTGTTTTGCGCCTACTAGGTTTAATTGTTAAACTTTCTAAGTCTTGTTGGACCAAGGATCTAAAGACCTCAGGGAAATGGCTGTTAGGATTTTTAGGGTTGAACAACAAATCATTCCTCAAATTGGTGTGACTATAATTGGACGATTCTGTCCTGTTTGGGGTGCTACTCTGCTAAAATGTTTCTTAACCACTTCAGTAGAGGTCGACCGATATGGGTTTTTCTCTGGCCGATGACGATATTTAAAAATCTCGGTGGCTGATGGCCGATATGTGATGCCGACTTTTTTTTTTGGGCCGATATATTAGGCCGTTTTTTTTTTTTTTTTTCTATTTTATTTCTCTCCCTTCATCTCATAAAATCTAACAGTTAGACCCCTTTCACACTGGGGCATTTTTCAGGCGCTTTTGGGCTAAAAATAGCACCTGTAAAGTGCCTATAAAACGGCTCCCCTGCAGTCTCCGTGTGATATCCCGAGTGCTTTCACACTGAGGCGATGCGCTGGCAGGATGTTAAAAAAAAGTCCTGCAAGCAGCATCTTTGGAGCAGTGTATACCACCACTCCTGCCCATTGAAATGAACGTGCACAAGCGTTTCGGCAGCGGCGCTTCAGGGGCACATTTAACCCCTTCCTCGGCTGCTAGCTAGGTTATAAGCGCCCCACTAGCAGCCGAATAGCGCCGCTAAAATGACGGTAAAGCGCCGCTAAAACTAGCAGCGTTTTACCCGTGAAAGCAACCTTAAGTGATACAGAAATTTTTTTACATTTAAACATTTATTAAACAAAACAAACCTCCAATCAGTTCACTTGTATGTAGAATTTAGATAAACAAAAATAAAAAAAAAAACTATCTTAAATATTAAATACACAAAAACAGGTAATCAAAACTTTTGGATGAAAAAAAATGTGCTAACTTTACTGCGTAGTTTTTTAAAAAATTTATTAGTGTATTTTTTCAAAAAATATTGCGTTTGAAAGACCGCTGCACAAATACCGTGTGACATAAAATATTGCAACAACCGCTATTTTATTCCCTAGGGTCTCTGCTAAAAAATATATATATATATATATAATGTTTAGGGGTTCTAAGTGATTTTCTAGCAGAAAATACAGGATTTTTACTTGTAAGCAACAAATGTCAGAAAAGATTTAGTCTTTAAATGGTTAAACTGAGAGCTTCTACACTCGGAATTCAGTCCATTCATAAGTGTAAAGTTGTATCTCTTCAGGTTCTTTTTATCAGATTTGGCAGGCTGCCCAGAGGAGGAGAGAAGTCTCTCCACAGAAGATTTCAGGCAACTTGTATTGACTTCTATTACAGAAGTCATTTGCGAGCCCGCTGATATCGACCTTTTTTATCAGCACAATCGGCTGATGCTGATTAACCACTTCAGCCCCGGAAGGATTTACCCCCTTCCTGACCAGAGCACTTTTTACAATTCGGCACTGCGTCGCTTTAACTGCTAATTGCGCGGTCATGCAATGCTGTACCCAAACGAAATTTGCGTCCTTTTCTTCCCACAAATAGAGCTTTCTTTTGATGGTATTTGATCACCTCTGCCGTTTTTATTTTTTGCGCTATACACGGAAAAAGACCGAAAATTTTGAAAAAAAATGATATTTTCTACTTTTTGTTCTAAAAAAAATCCAATAAACTCAATTTTAGTCATACATTTAGGCCAAAATGTATTCGGCCACATGTCTTTGGTAAAAAAAATGTCAATAAGTGTATATTTATTGGTTTGCGCAAAAGTTATAGCGTCTACAAACTAGGGTACATTTTCTGGAATTTACACAGCCTTTAATTTATGACTGCCTATGTCGATTCTTGAGGTGCTAAAATGGCAGGGCAGTACAAAACCCCCACAAATGACCCCATTTTGGAAAGTAGACACCCCAAGGAATTTGCTGAGAGGCATGTTGAGCCCATTGAATATTCATTTTTTTTGTCCCAAGTGATTGAATAATGACAAAAAAAAAAACAAATTACAAAAAGTTGTCACTAAATGATATATTGCTCACACAGGCCATGGGCATATGTGGAATTGCACCCCAAAATACATTTAGCTGCTTCTCCTGAGTACGGGGATACCACATGTGTGGGACTTTTTGGGAGCCTAGCCGCGTACGGGGCCCCAAAAACCAAGCACCGCCTTCAGGATTTCTAAGGGCGTACATTTTTGATTTTACTCCTCACTACCTATCACGGTTTTGAAGGCCATAAAATGCCCAGATGACATAAACCCCCCCAAATGACCCCATTTTGGAAAGTAGACACCCCAAGCTATTTGCTTTGAGGCATGTTGAGTCCATGGAATGTTTTATATTTTGACACAAGTTGCGGGAAAGTGACAATTTTTTTTTTTTTTTTTTTGCACAAAGTTGTCACTAAATGATATATTGCTCACACAGGCCATGGGCATATGTGGAATTGCACCCCAAAATACATTTAGCTGCTTCTCCTGAGTACGGGGATACCACATGTGTGGGACTTTTTAGGAGCCTAGCCGCGTACGGGACCCCGAAAACCAAGCACCGCCTTCAGGATTTCTAAGGGCGTACATTTTTGATTTTACTCCTCACTGCCTATCACAGTTTCGGAGGCCATGGAATGCCCAGGTGGCACAAACCCCCCCCAAATGACCCCATTTTGGAAAGTAGACACCCCAAGCTATTTGCTGAGAGGCATGGTGAGTATTTTGCAGCTCTCATTTGTTTTTGAAAATAAAGAAAGACGAGAAAAAAAAAATTTTTTTTTCTTTTTTCAATTTTCAAAACTTTGTGACAAAAAGTGAGGTCTGCAAAATACTCACTATACCTCTCATCAAATAGCTTGGGGTGTCTACTTTCCAAAATGGGGTCATTTGGGGTTTTTTTTTGCCACCTGGGCATTCCATGGCCCCCGAAACTGTGATAGGCGGTGAAGAGTGAAATCAAAAATTTACGGCCTTAGAAAGCCTGAAGGCGGTGCTTGGTTTTCGGGGTCCCGTACGCGGCTAGGCTCCCAAAAAGTCTCACACATGTGGTATCCCCGTACTCAGGAGAAGCAGCAGAATGTATTTTGGGGTGTAATTTCACATATTCCCATGGCATGTTTGAGCAATATATCATTTAGTGACAACTTTGCGCAAAAAAAAATAAAAAAAATAAAAAATTGTCTCTTTCCCGCAACTTGTGTCACAATATAAATTATTCCATGGACTCAACATGACTCTCAGCAAATAGCTTGGGGTGTCTACTTTCCAAAATGGGGTCATTTGGGGGGGGTTTGAACTGTCCTGGCATTTTATGCACAACATCTAGAAGCTTATGTCACACATCACCCACTCTTCTAACCACTTGAAGACAAAGCCCTTTCTGACACTTATTGTTTACATAAAAAAATAATTTTTTTTTGCAAGAAAATTACTTTGAACCCCCAAACATTATATATTTTTTTTAAAGCAAATGCCCTACAGATTAAAATGGTGGGTGTTTCATTTTTTTTTTTTCACACAGTATTTGCGCAGCGATTTTTCAAACGCATTTTTTGGGGAAAAAACACACTTTTTTACATTTTAATGCACTAAAACACACTATATTGCCCAAATGTTTGATGAGATAAAAAAGATGATCTTAGGCCGAGTACATAGATACCAAACATGACATGCTTTAAAATTGCGCACAAACGTGCAGTGGCGACAAACTAAATACATTTTTAAAAGCCTTTAAAAGCCTTTACAGGTTACCACTTTAGATTTACAGAGGAGGTCTACTGCTAAAATTACTGCCCTCGATCTGACCTTCGCGGCGATACCTCACATGCATGGTGCAATTGCTGTTTACATTTGACGCCAGACCAACGCTTGCGTTCACCTTAGCGCGAGAGCAGGGGGGACAGGGGTGCTTTTTTTTTTTTTTTTTTCTTTATTATTATTATTTTTTTATCTTATTTTTAAACTGTTCCTTTCATTTTTTTTTTTTTTTAAATCATTTTTATTGTTATCTCAGGGAATGTAAATATCCCCTATGATAGCAATAGGTAGTGACAGGTACTCTTTTTTGCAAAAATTGGGGTCTATTAGACCCTAGATTTCTCCTCTGCCCTCAAAGCATCTGATCACACCAAGATCGGTGTGATAAAATGCTTTCCCAATTTCCCAATGGCGCTGTTTACATCCGGCGAAATCTACGTCATAAAATGCTCGTAGCTTCCGGTTTCTTAGGTCATAGAGATGTTTGGAGCCACTCTGGTCTCTGATCAGCTCTATGGTCAGCTGGCTGAATCACCGGCTGCATTTTCAGGTTCCCTGTTGAGACAGGAGAGCCAGAGAAAAACACGGAAGATGTTGGGGGGGGGGGCATTCCCTCCCACTGCTTGTAAAAGCAGTCTAGAGGCTAATTAGCCACTAGGATTGCTTTTACATGAAAGCCGACCGCTGGCTGAAAAGAATGATACCAAGATGATACCTAAACCTGCAGGCATCATTCTGGTATAACCACTCAAAGTCGTGAATGGCATACCTGAAGACAAAAAAATGGTTAACAATAAAGCACAGTAAACGGTAAGGTATAAAAAATTGCATACCTGAAAAGCAAACATGATAAAACATAATAACAATGAAACATTGCAGAATAGAATACAGTAAAAAAGAGCAGAACAATAGAGAGAGAATAGAGAGAGAGAGAACAATAAAACGACAACTATTTTTATTTTATATTTTTGTTTGTGTTTTTTTTTTTTTACACTTTTTTTTGTAACTAACTATAATAACTGTAACCGGTTCCAGGTTCGGGTCTCTCAAAATGCGATGGCATCTTGGGAGATCCTGTGAAATGGCGCCTAGTCTGTGCAATGCTGTACCCTACGCTAATACTCAACTAGTGCATGGTAGCGTTCAAAACATTCACCAATGCAAAGACCAGGATTGTCAGGACAGGAGGGACAATAATAGCGGGTGTCACGCCTATATCCGCGCTTGCTGCAGACACGACATCTTTTTTGGGGGGTTCGTTGGGTAGGGGTACTCGGGAGGACATAAAAATGCCTCTCATGCAGCCGACTGAATTTGGTTGGGGATGTGAATGGGGGAAGTACGGGCGCTGCAGAAGCGGTGGGTTCCCAATTAGGATTGGCGAATGCAGCAGGAAGGGCACTATGGGCATGACGGGCCTGTGTTTGTCTTTTTGGTGGCAGCGGGACACTACTTGTGCTTGCCACCTCACCAGCTTGAACTGCACTTATGGGACTCGCCACGTCACCAAGTGTTACTGCAGTGCTGGTTTGACTACGACCGGGGTGTACTAGGCCTCTGGTGCTTGCCAGTTCACCAAGGCGCTACAAAAAAACTGTTAGCGATTGCAGGGATCAGGCCTGACTCTGCGAACGCTGCAGTTATGCGTTTAGAGTTTTGTAAGTGACAGTGATCGATCGATACTGCACTTGGGTGGGCTGGGCCGGGCCGGGCGGAGGGGCAAAACGCAGGTGCTAGCAGGTATCTGGGCTGATCCCGCTAACACTGCGTTTTTGGGAACCCTAAACTGCTGGGGACGCTAGTATAGATCTGATCGGATCAGATATTGATCTGTTCAGATACTATACCACTAAGGGAGGTGTACGCTGCGTGCGTGGGTGTTAGCGGTACTGGCGCTAACCTGACGCTGCCTGGGGCTGGTGCTTGCCAGTTCACCAAAATGCTACCAAAAAAACTGTTAGCGATCGCAGGGATCAGGCCTGACTCTGCGAACGCTGCAGTTATGCGTTTAGTGTTTTGTAAGTGACAGTGATCGATCGATAGTGCACTTGGGTGGGCTGGGCTGGGCCGGGCGGAGGGGCAAAACGCAGGTGCTAGCAGGTATCTGGGCTGATCCCACTAACACTGCGTTTTTGGGAACCCTAAACTGCTGGGGACGCTAGTATAGATCTGATCGGATCAGATATTGATCCGATCAGATACTATACCACTAAGGGAGGTGTATGGTGCGTGTACGGTGCGTGCGTGGGTGTTCGCGGTACTGGCGCTAATCTGACGCTGCCTGGGGCAACGCATATCACCGCCGGGCGATCAGGGGGCTAAACCTTTATTCGGTAATAAACGGCGGGTGCCCTGACACTATAAAAAATAAACGAACTAACCAGCGTCACCCGTAACAGTTATACGGTGATCAGTGGTGAAAGGGTTAACTAGGGGGCAATCAAGGGGTTAAAACATTTATTAGATAGTATATGGGGGTCCCTGTCGCTATAAAACACTGACGGCGAACCTAAATATTTACGTTCCTAACTAGCGTCACCAGTGACACTAATACAGCGATCAGAAAAATGATCGCTTAGCGACACTGGCGACAGGGGGTGATCAAGGGGTTAAAACTTTATTAGGGGGGGTACTGGCGCTAATCTGACGCTGCCTGGGGCGACGCATATCACCGCCGGGCGATCAGGGGGCTAAACCTTTATTCGGTAATAAACGGCGGGTGCCCTGACACTATAAAAAATAAACTAACTAACCAGCGTCAACCGTAACGGTTATACGGTGATCAGTGGTGAAAGGGTTAACTAGGGGGCAATCAAGGGGTTAAAACATTTATTATTAGGTAGTATATGGGGGTCCCTGTCGCTATAAAACACTGACGGCGAACCTAAATATTTACGTCCCTAACTACCGTCACCAGCGACACTAATACAGCGATCAGAAAAATGATCGCTTAGCGCAGGGCTTGACAAATTTGCTTGGAATCTAGGAGCCAGCTAAAAAAGTTAGGAGCCAGGTTTTTTTTTTTTTTTAAACGACCGACAAAGCTTTATTTTCAATATAAAAATTAACCAATCTTAAATTTACACAGAGACGACTAGAACTAATGTGACTGCTTTTATTTCCTGCCATGCAGGTACACAAGACCGCCATATTCCCACTAAGGATCCAATCAGGTCCGCCTGAAAAACTGACAGGCGAACCTGATCAGACAGCCCGAGTGAAAGGGGCCAAGCAGGGAGATGACAAATAATAAATTCATTTTAATTAACCACTTCCTTCCCGCAGGACGACTATATACGTCCTGTCTTTGAAGAGAAATACCGTAGTTATGGTAGCAGCTAGCTACCATAACCCCGGTATCTTCTTCAAGAGCCGGCGGTTCTCTTTCAGATAAAAGTGGTCTCTGCAGCAGATTAGCAGCGAGATCACTTTTATCGGCCGCAGGAGAGGGCCCCCCCTATCGCCACGATCGTTAGAGCGAGAGCAATAATTCTAGTCCTGGACCTCCTCTGTAACTCAAAACATGTAACCTGTAGAATTTTTTAAATGACACCTATGGAGATTTTAAAGGGTAAAAGTTTGTCCCCATTCCACGAGCGGATGAAATTTTGAAGCGTGACATGTTGGGAATCAATTTACTCTGCGTAACATTATCTTTCACAATATAAAAAAAATTGGGCTAACTTTACTGTTTTCTTATTTTTTAATTAAAAAAAGTATTTTTTCCCAAAAAAGTGCGCTTGTAAGTCCGCTGCGCAAATACGGTGTGACAGAAAGTATTGCAATTACCGCCATTTTATTCTCTAGGGTGTTAGAATAAAAAATATATATAATGTTTGGGGGTTCTAAGTAAAGGGAAGGAGATGAGCAGGCAGTGAAAACAGGTAGGAAAAGCTCCATTAGCATTGGTGGATGTCTTGTCATACCAACGGCCACCACCAGAGGGCGCCCGATTGCAGAAAGAACCAGGAACCATAGGACTGCAGTAGGCCGCAAAGCCGGGGCCTCAATTACCGGCGCGGCCCAGCGCGATCGCGGCGGGAGGGGGGGGGTGTCGAACGGACACACAGCTGTGCCGCGCCAGGCGCCAGGTCGCTAATTCTAGTCGCAAATGCGACCTGGCGCCTGGGTTTTGTCGAGCCCTGGCTTAGCGACACTGGTGAGAGGAGGTGATCAAGGGGTTAAAACTTTATTAGGGGGGGTAAGGGGGGTACCCTAGACCTACAGGGGGGTTACAGTAACTGTCCCAACACTGTAACTGTCACAAACTGACACTATGCAGTAATCAGGAAAAAAAAAAAAAAAAAAAAAAAAAAAAAACCTGCTTGGTGTCAGTTTGTGACGGGGGGGGGGGGTGATTGGGGGGGGATCGGGGGGGGATCGGGGGTGTAATGTATGCCTGGCATGTTCTACTGTGTGTGTTTGTGTTGTGCACTTACTTACATGTCATCTCTCCTCGGCGCTGGAACGGAAACTGACAGCCGAGGAGAGATGACATCACATCCTCTGCCTCTGTGTACTATACAGAGGCAGGGGATGTCTCTCATTGGCTGGGAGCGATCGCGAGGGGGGGGCCACGATCGGATGGTCTCCCCCTCGTCTCTCATCGCTCCCAACCAAATGCCGACCGCAGCTGGCACAGGGGGGGGGTCCGATCGGACCCCCCACCCGCGGGAAGGCAATCACGTACTAGGTACGTAATTTTGCCTGCCCGTGCCGCTCTGCTCACGTATATAGGCGTGAGGAGGTCGGCAAGTGGTTAAGTAAAAAACACCAAATATCAGCCGATATATCGGTCGACCTCTACACTTCAGCCCCGGAAGGATTTACCCCCTTCCTGTCCAGAGCACTTTTTACAATTTGGCACTGCGTTGCTTTAACTGTTAATTGTGCGGTCATGCAATGCTGTACCCAAACAAAATTTGCATCCTTTTCTTCCCACAAATAGAGCTTTCTTTTTATGATATTTGATCACCTCTGCAATTTTTATTTTTTGCGCTATTAACGGAAAAAAACGAACATTTTGAAAAAAAATTATATTTTCTAATTTTTGTTATAAAAAAAAATCCAATAAACTCAATTTTAGTCATACATTTAGGCCAAAATGTATTCGGCCACATGTCTTTGGTAAAAAAAAATGTCAATAAGCGTATATTTATTGGTTTGCGCAAAAGTTATAGTGTCTACAAACTAGGGTACATTTTCTGGAATTTATACAGCTTTTAGTTTGACTGCCTGTCATTTCTTGAGGTACTAAAATGTCAGGGCAGTACAAGAACCCCCCCCCCCAATGACCCCATTTTGGAAATTAGACACCCCAAGGAAATTGCTGAGGCATGTTGAGCCCATGGAATATTAATTTTTTTTGTCCCAAGTGATTGAATGACAAAAAAAAAAAAAAATTACAAAAAGTTGTCACTAAATGATATATGGCTCACACAGGCCATTGGCATATGTGGAATTGCACCCAAAAATACATTCTGCTGATTCTCCTGAGTACGTGGATACCACATGTGTGGGATTTTTTGGGAGCCTAGCTGCATACAGGGCCCAGAAAACCAATCACTGCCTTCAGGATTTCTAAGGGCGTACATTTTTAATTCACTCCTCACTACCCATCACAGTTTTGAAGGCCATAAAATGCCAAGATAACACAACCCCCCCCGAAATGACCACATTTTGGAAAGTAGACACCCCAAGCTAGAAGAAAGATGAGAACTATTTTTTTTTCTTTTTTAAATTTTCAAAACTTTGTGACAAAAAGTGAGGTCTGCAAAATACTCACTATACCTCTCAGCAAATAGTTTGGGGTGTCTACTTTCCAAAATAGGGTCATTTTGTGCCACCTGGGCATTCCATGGCCTCTGAAACTGTGATAGGCAGTGAAGAGTGAAATCAACAATTTACGCCCTTAGAAGGCCTGAAGGCGGTGCTTGGTTTTCGGGGTCCCGTACGCGACTAGGCTCCCAAAAAGTCTCACACATGTGGTTTCCCCGTACTCAGGAGAAGCAACAGAACGTATTTTGGGGTGTAATTTCTCATATTCCCATGGCATGTTTGAGCAATATATCATTTAGTGACAACTTTGTGCAAAAAAAAAAAAAAATGTCTTTTTCCAGCAACTTGTGTCACAATATAAAATATTCCATGGACTCGACATGCCTCTCAGCAAATAGCTTGGGGTGTCTACTTTCCAAAATGGGGTCATTTGGGGGGGTTTGAACTGTCCTGGCATTTTATGCACAACATTTAGAAGCTTATGTCACACATCACCCACTCTTCTAACCACTTTGACTTCTGACACTTTTTGTTTACATGAAAAAATTCTTTTTTTTGCAAGAAAATTACTTTAAACCCCCAAACATTACATATTTTTTTCAAGCAAATGCCCTACAGATTAAAATGGTGGGTGTTTCATTTATTAATTTTTTTTGGACAGTATTTGCGCAGCGATTTTTCAAACGCATTTTTTTTGGAAAAAACATACTTTTAAATTTTAATGCAATAAAACACACTATATTGCCCAAATGTTTGATGAAATAAAAAAGATGATCTTAGGCCGAATACATGGATACCAAACATGACATGCTTTTAAAATTGTGCACAAACGTGCAGTGGCGACAAACTGAATACATTTTTAAAAGCCTTTACAGGTTACCACTTTAGATTTACAGAGGAGGTCTACTGCTAAAATTACTGCCCTCGATCTGACCTTCGCGGTGATACCTCACATGCATGGTGCAATTGCTGTTTACATTTAACGCCAGACCGAGGATTGCGTTCGCCTTTGCGCGAGAGCAGGGGGGGACAGGGGTGCTTTTTTTTTCCCCTATTTTTTTGCTTTTTTTATCTTACTTTTAAATTGTTCCTTTCATTTTTTTTTTTTTTTAATCATTTTTATTATCTCAGAGGATGTAAATATCCCCTATGATAGCAATAGGTAGTGACAGGTACTCTTTTTTTTGAAAAAAATGGGGTCTATTAGACCAGTGTTTCTCAACTCCAGTCCTCAAGGCGCACCAACAGGTCATGTTTTCAGGATTTCCCTCAGATGAAACAGCTGTGGTAATTACTAAGGCAGTGAAACTGATCAAATCACCTGTGCAAAATAGTGGAAATCCTGAAAACATGACCTGTTGGTGCGCCTTGAGGACTGGAGTTGAGAAACACTGTATTAGACCCTAGATCTCTCCTCTGCCCTCAAAGCATCTGACCACACCAAGATCGGTGTGATAAAATGCTTTCCCAATTTCCCAATGGCGCTTTTTACATCCGTCGAAATCTAAGTCATGAAATGCTCGTAGCTTCCGGTTTCTTAGGCCATAGAGATGTTTGGAGCCACTCTGGTCTCTGATCAGCTCTATGGTCAGCTGGCTGAATCACCAGGTGCATTCTCAGGTTCCTTGTTGGGACCTAGATGATACCTAAACTTGCAGGCATCATTCTGGTATAACCACTCAAAGTCCAGCAACATACCAATACGTTGCTGGTCCTTGTTGGGAATATATTGTAAACTTTTTTTTTCATGCAGCCTCTGGGCTGAACGAAAAAGAGATTGATCGGTGGGTATGCTCACCATTAGAATACCTCCCTTCATCCACCCACTTCTAATGATGGGCATACATGCACCGTATATATATGCTGAAGCATGAGGGCATCCTCCCGCAAAAGTTAGGAGCAAATCGCTCCTCCGCCCTCTGCTGCCCCCACGCTTCGGCATATATGCTGAAGTATGTAACTGTGGTGGTGAAATCACCTCCGACAGCGCTGGAGTAACGGCTTTATGTATCGTGGGAGCAAACGCTGTTGCTGTCAAGATAAATAAATCTGCTCTGCAGCTGAATGGCGTACCTGAAAACAAAAAAATGGTTAACAATAAAACACAGTAAACAGTAAAGTATAAAAAAATTGCACATCTGAAAAGCAAACATGGTAAAACATAATAATAAAACATTGCAGAATAGAATACAGTAAAAAAGATCAAAACAATAGAGCGAGAATAGAGAGAGAACAACAAAACGACAACTATTTTTGTTTTTTTTTATTTTATATTTTTTTTGTGTTTTATTTTTTTTTTCCTTTTTTTTTTTTTTTTGTTTATACTTTTTTTGTATCTATAACTTTTGTAACTGGTACCAGTTTCGGGTCTCTCAAAATGCGATTGCATCTTGGGAGACCCTGTGTCAGTGTGCCTAGTCTGTGAAGTACTGTACCCTACGCTAATACTCAACTAGTGAATGGTAGCGTTCAAAACATTCACCAATGCAAAGACCAGGATTGTCAGGACAGGAGGGACTGTAATACCGGGTGACAGGCCTATATCCGCGCTTGCTGCAGACACAACATCTTCTTTGGGGGGGCTCGTTGGGTAGGGGTACTCGGGAGGATATACGGAAAATGCCTCTCATGTAGCCGGCTTACTGCATTTGATTGGGGAAGGTGAGGTGGAGCACCGTCTGGAAACAGAAGTACTCTGACGATCTGTTCCTGGAATTTAAGGAAGGATCCAGTCCGTCCTAAAGCTCTGTATAGCACTTGAGCGTTCAGCAAAGCCAGTTGAAATAAACAGACACTTTCTTGTACCAGCGTCTGGCCTTATGGGCAATTAGGTACAGTGCCAACAACTGGTCGTTGAGGTCCACCCCTCCCATATTTTGGTTATATTTGTGGACACAGAGGGGTTTCTCCACAACACCAGTCGCCGTAATAATTTGGACCGTCGTGTCTGCATGAAGGGAGGTAAGAACGAAAACATTCTTATTGTCCCTTCACTTCATAGCGAGCAAATTATTACACTGCAAGCAGGCTCTTTCCCCCAGCCTAAGACGGGAATCTACAAGCCGCTGGGGAAAGCCCCGACTATTAGGTCGCATGGTGCCACATGCTCCAATCTGTTGATCAAAAAGGTGACTAAAAAGTGGCAAGCTCGTGTGATAATTGTCCACGTACAAGTGGTACCCCTTTCCGAATAAGGGTGACACCAAGTCCCACACTATCTTGCCAGCGCTTCCTATGTAGTCAGGGCAGTTTGTCGGCTCTACGTGACTATCTTTGCCCTCATAAACCATAAAACTACATGTATAGCCTGTGGCCCTGTCACAGAGCTTATACATCTTGACCCCGTATCTGGCACGCTTGCTGGGAAGGTACTGTTTGAATGAGAAGCGACCAGAAAACTTAATCAGGGACTCATCAACACAGACAACTTGATGGGGAGTAAACAAGTCTGCAAAACGTTGGTTGAAGTGGTTTACGAGGGGCCAAATTTTGTAGAGCCGATCATATTCAGGGTCTCCACGAGGACGACAGAGTTCATTGTTGTTGAAGTGCATGAACCGCAAAATCTGCTCGTATCGTGCCCTGGTCATGGAGGCAGAGAACAAGGGCATATGGTGAATTGGGTCAGTGGACCAATATGACCGCAACTCACGCTTTTTAGTTCTGCCCATGTTGAGGGTGCTGCAGAAGTGGTGGGTTCCCAATTCGGATTGGCGAATGCAGCAGGAAGGGCACTATGGGCAAGACGGGCCTGTGTTCGTTTTCTTGGTGGCAGCGGGACACTACTTGTGCTTGCCACCTCGCCAGCTTGAACTGCACTTATCGGACTTGCCACGTCACCAAGTGTTACTGCAGTGCTGGATGTATGACCAGGGTGTACTAGGCCGCTGGTGCTTGCCAGTTCACCAGAAGGAATAGCGGCGCTAGTACTGCTCTGCTCCATACGAGGGACCTGTGGTTCTTGCACATCAAGGACAGAAGTAGTAGTTCGGGGTCTGGTACGCCTGACCTTGGCAGGGACCACAACTCCGTCGTCAGAGCTATCTGTCATGGAGCCGCTGTCCTCTACAGGATCGTATTCTGAGCCTGAATCTGACAGATGAGTGACTTCCTTTTCACTATATGTCATGCTCAGAAACGTGTAGGCCTCTTCACTAGTGTACTTTCGATTTGCCATTTTGGTCTCTAAATTTAGTGATACACTAGTGAGACTCATAGGCAAAAAAGCTCCTGACTGTTGGCGACTGTATCAAAACGCTACCAACAAAAACTGTTAGCGATCGCAGGGATCAGGCCTGACTCTGTGAATGCTGCAGTTATGTGTGTTTAGTGTTTTGTAAGTGACAGTGATCGATCGATACTGCACTTGGGTGGGCAGGGCTGGGCTGAGGGGCAAAACGCAGGTGCTAGCAGGTATCTGGGCTAATCCCGCTAACACTGTTTTTGGGAACCCTAAACTGCTGGGGATGCTAGTATAGATCTGATCGGATCAGATATTGATCCGTTTAGATACTATACCACTAAGGGAGGTGTATGCTGCGTGCGTGGGTGTTAGCGGTACTGGCGCCAACCTGATGCTGCCTGGGGTGACGCAGACCTTATCTGACCTAAAACGTAACTTATATCACCGCCCGGCGATTAGGGGTTAAACATTCATAAGGTAATAAACGGCGGGTGCCCTGAAACTATAATAAACAAACTAACTAGCGTCACCCGTAACAGTTATACGGTGATCACTGGTGAAAGGGTTAACTAGGGGGCATTCAGGGGGTTAAAACCTTTATTAGGTAGTATATGGGGGTCACTGACAGCTAACCTATATACTTACCTCCCTAACTAGCCTCACCTGTGTCACTAATACAGCGATCAGAAAAACGATCGCTTAGTGACACTGGCAACGGGGGGTGATCAAGGGGTTAACCTTTATTGGGGGGGTTAGGGGGGTATCCTAGACCTAAAGGGGGCTAACACTAACTGCCCTACCACTTATAACTGTCACAAACTGACACCAATGCAAAAAAAAACAAAAAAAAACTGCTATTGGTGTCACTGTGACAGGGGGCACAGGGGGGTGAAATGTGTGCCTAGAGTGTTCTACTGTACGTGTAGTGTTTGGTGCACTTACTTGATGTCTTCTCTCCTCGGCGCCGGAACGAAAAGACCGGCTCGAGGGGAGATGAGATCACTTCCTCTGCCGCTGTTTACATTACAGCAGCAGAGGAAGAACGTCATTGGCTGGGAGTGATCCTGAGGGGGTGGCCTCCCCCTCATCTCTGATCGCTCCGGGACAGAAGCCGACCGCCTCGAGCAACGGGGGGGGGGGGGAGGCAAGTAACGTACCCATACGTTACTTTGCCTGTCCATGCCATTCTGCCGCAGTATATCTGCGTGAGGCGGTCGGTAAGTGGTTAATATTTATTTTCCTCATAAATTTCTGGAAATCAATATCAATATTTAAATCTCTATCAGGGGCATATTTAAGACCCAACTCTAAAACTTTTAACTCATCCAAAGTAAAAGTGGCATCACTTAGATTAAAGATGCATTAAGAATGGAAAAGGATTGGACTGATAGTGAAGCACCATTAAAAAAGTCTTTATTACACATGGGAATGGATACTTACAAAAGGTAAGATAAAAACAGGCACAAACATGGAGCTGGGAATGCAAAAAACGCCGCTCCCGGCGTGCGTTCCATGAGACCGGAAATGACGTCAATAACGTTAATAATTTTAATCTTAATATAAATAATAATCTTAATAATAATGTCCTCCATGCCACACCGCATTGATGCAATAATTCATGCAAAAGGAGCCCCATCTAAGTATTGAGTACTATACTGTACATGGACATTCCTTTCAGTAAGCTATCATTTCTGTATTAACCACTTCAGCCCCGGAAGGATTTACCCTCTTAATGACCAGAGCACTTTTTACAATTGTGCACTGCGTCGCTTTAACTGCTAATTGCGCGGTCATGCAATGCTGTACCCAAACAAAATTTGCGTCCTTTTCTTCCCACAAATAGAGCTTTCTTTTGATGGTATTTGATCACCTCTACCGTTTTTATTTTGCGCGCTATAAACGGAAAAAGACCGAAAATTTTGAAAAAAAATGATATTTTCTACTTTTTGTTAAAAAAATCCAATAAACTCAATTTTAGTCATACATTTAGGCCAAAATGTATTCGGCCACATGTCTTTGGTAAAAAAAAAGTCAATAAGCATATATTTATTGGTATGCGCAAAAGTTATAGCGTCTACAAACTAGGGTACATTTTCTGGAATAAACACAGCTTTTAGTTTGACTGCCTTTGTCATTTCTTAAGGTGCTAAAATGGCAGGGTGGTTCAAAACCCCCCCAAATGACCCCATTTTGGAAAGTAGACACCCCAAGGAATTTGCTGAGAGGCATGTTGAGTCCATGGAGTATTTTATATTTTGACACAAGTTGCGGGAAAGTGACAATTTTTTTTTTTTCTGCACAAAGTTGTCACTAAATGATATATTGCTCACACAGGCCATGGGCATATGTGGAATTGCACCCTAAAATGCATTTAGCTGCTTCTCCTGAGTATGGGGATACCACATGTGTGGGACTTTTTGGGAGCCTAGCCGCGTACGGGGCCCCGAAAACCAATCACCGCCTTTAGGATTTCTAAGGGTGTAAATTTTTGATTTTACTCTTCACTGCCTATCGCAGTTTCGGAGGCCATGGAATGCCCAGGTGGCACAACCCCCCCCCCCCCCCCAAATGACCCCATTTTGGAAAGTAGACACCCCAAGCTATTTGCTGAGAGGCATGGTGAGTATTTTGCAGCTCTCATTTGTTTTTCAAAATGAAGAAAGACTGGAAAAAACATTTTTTTTTTTCAATTTTCAAAACTTTGTGACAAAAAGTGAGGTCTGCAAAATACTCACTATACCTCTTAGCAAATAGCTTAGGGTGTCTACTTTCCAAGATGGGGTCATTTGGGGGGGGTTGTGCCACCTGGGCATTCCATGGCCTCCGAAACTGTGATAGGCAGTGAAGAGTGAAATCAAAAATGTAGGCCCTTAGAAAGCCTAAAGGCGGTGCTTAGTTTTCGGGGTCCCGTGCACGGCTAGGCTCCCAAAAAGTCCCACACATGTGGTATCCCCATACTCAGGAGAAGCAACAGAATGTATTTTGGGGTGTAATTTCACATATTCCCATGGCATGTTTGAGCAATATATCATTTAGTGACAACTTTGTGCAAAAAAAAAAAATTGTCTCTTTCCCGCAACTTGTGTCACAATATAAAATATTCCATGGACTCGACATGCCTCTCAGCAAATAGCTTGGGGTGTCTACTTTCCAAAATGGGGTCATTTGGGGGGGGGGGGGGGTTTGAACTGTCCTGGCATTTATGCACAACATTTAGAAGCTTATGTCACACATCACCCACTCTTCTAACCACTTGAAGACAAAGCCCTTTCTGACACTTTTTGTTTACATGAAAAAATTATTTTTTTTTGCAAGAAAATTACTTTGAACTCCCAAACATTATAGATCCTTTTTAAAGCAAATGCCCTACAGATTAAAATGGTAGGTGTCATTTTTTTTTCACACAGTATTTGCGCAGCGATTTTTCAAATGCATTTTTTGGGGAAAAAACACACTTTTTTAAATTTTAATGCACTAAAACACACTATATTGCCCAAATGTTTGATGAAATAAAAAAGATGATATTAGGCCGAGTACATGGATACCAAACATGACATGCTTTAAAATTGCGCACAAACGTGCAGTGGCAACAAAATAAATACATTTTTAAAAACCTTTAAAAGCCTTTACAAGTTACAGAGTTAGTTTTACAGAGGAGGTCTACTGCTAAAATTACTGCCCTCGATCTGACCTTCACCGTGATACCTCACATGCATGGTGCAATTACATTTGACGCCAGACCGACCCTTTCATTTTTTTTTTTTAGTCATTTTTATTGTTATCTCAGGGAATGTAAATATCCCCTATGATAGCAATAGATAGTTACAGGTACTCTTTTTTTTGAAAAAATTGGGGTCTATTAGACCCTAGATCTCTCCTCTGCCCTCAAAGCATCTGACCACACCAAGATCGGTGTGATAAAATGCTTTCCCAATTTCCCAATGGCGCTGTTTACATCCGGCAAAATCTAAGTCATAAAATGCTTGTATAATCCCAATTATTAGGATTGGCGAATGCAGCAGGAAGGGCATTATGGGCACGACGGGCCTGTGTTTGTCTTCTTGGTGGCAGCGGGACACTACTTGTGCTTGCCACCTCACCAGCTTGAACTGCACTTATGGGACTTGCCACGTCACTAAGTGTTACTGCAGTGCTGGTTTGACTACGACCGGGGTGTACTAGACCGCTGGCGCTTGCCAGTTCACCAAAACACTACCAAAAAAACTGTTAGCGATCGCAGGGATCAGGCCTGACTCTGCGAACGCTGCAGTGATGCGTTTAGTGTTTTGTAAGTGACAGTGATCGATCGATACTGCACTTGGGTGGGCTGGGCCGGGCGGAGGGGCAAAACGCAGGTGCTAGCAGGTATCTGGGCTGATCCCGCTAACACTGCATTTTTGGGAACCCTAAACTGCTGGGGACGCTAGTATAGATCTGATCAGATATTGATCTGTTCAGATACTATACCACTAAGGGAGGCGTATGCTGCATGCGTGGGTGTTAGCGGTACTGGCGCTAATCTGACGCAGCCTGGGGCAACGCATATCACTGCCGGGCGATCAGGGGGCTTAACCTTTATTAGGTAATAAACGGCGGGTGCCCTGCCACTATAAAAAATAAACAAACTAACCAGCGTCACCCGCAACAGTTATATAGTGATCACTAGTGAAGGGGTTAACTAGGGGGCAATCAAGGGGTTTAAACCTTTATTCGATAGTATATGGGAGTCCCTGACTCTATAAAACGCTGTCGGCGAACCTATATATTTACCTCCCTAACTAGCATCACCAGTGACACTAATACAGCGATCAGAAAAATGATCGCTTAGCGACACTGGCGGCGGGGGGTGATCAAGGGTTTAAAACTTTATTAGGGAGGGGGTATCCTAGACCTAAAGGGGGCTACCACTAACTGCCCTACCACACTAACTGTCACAAACTGACACCATGCAGTAATCAGGAAAAAAACAAAACAAAAAACAAAACTGCTTGGTGTCAGTGTAACGGGGGGGGGGGGGTGATCGGGGGGTAAAGGGGGTGTAATGTGCCTGGCATGTTCTACTGTGTGTGTGTTGTGCACTCACATTGATGTCTTCTCTCCTCGTCGCCGGAACGAAAAATGCCGAGCCGAGGAGAGATGACATCACATCCCCTGCCTCTGTGTACTACACAGAGGCAGGGGAAGATTCTCATTGGCAGGGAGCAATCGCGAGGGGGGGGGCACGAATGGATGTCCTCCCCCTCATCTCTGAACGCTCCCAGACCAAGGCCGACTGCCTCGGGCACGGGGGGGGGGGGTCTGATCGGATCGCCCGCGGGAGGGCAATCGCGTACCAGGTACATGATTTTGCCTGCCCGTGCCATTCTGCCGACGTATATCGTCAGGCGGTCGGCAAGTGGTTAAAAATCCTTTTTTTTTTTTTTTCTTTTGTCTTATGTAATCTAATTTTCTGAGACACTAGCTGTAAGCCATAATCATCACACTGAAAAGAAAAATGCTTGAAATTTATCACTCTGTGTGTAATGCATCTATATAAAATGAGTTTCACTTTTTAAATTGAATGACTGGAAAAAAACAACTTTTTGATGTTCTAATTTTATAATATGCACCTGTATGTACCCTTTCAGATTTGTGGATGAAGTAGTAGGATTAAAATAACACACAAGTAGCAAAGTAATAAGAGATTATCTTTGCTTAGATTAGAGATGGAGTACAGACAATTAAAAACTGATAAATTCAGTTTCAATCCAAGGAACCCCTTACCTTCTCTGAAGACATTGATCGGCAAGTCCTGGAAGCAACAGTCTCAAATTTTTTGGGCGCATTCACTAGCTGGCCTAGACTAGGTTCTATCAATGTCATTGTTCTCCGATTTATTTGTGAAACGGGGGGGCTCCAATAAACTGGTTTTAGCCAGTCCTAACGAATGCAACTGTGTTCCTGAAAAGTGTATACAGAACTGAATGGGACTTTAATTGTGCTTCTAAAGAAGTATAAATAGATGAAAAACAATTAATGAGAAAGTACAAGATTTTATTCAATATAAAAACAATTAATACATTACAGTTAATATGGTTGAAGTGGATTCAAGGTGTGCAAATCCCCAAATTTAACAGTTATGGCCTACGCGTTTCCCGGATGAGGCCTCTTCGTCAGGGCCTTTGAGAATGGCACAATATGATCACGGGTAGATTCTACAAATGAACCATCAATTAATATTGCATAAATTTATAAAATTACAACAGTAAGGGCTAGAATATGAAGTGTATATGAACGTTAATACATTTATACATAGAAAAGGTGGAGTTGGAGCAGTGGCTCTTAGTGAGTTTCTCTGTGTGAAGACAGAAGCTGTGTGCATTGAGGGGCTTTAAGCCTGTGTGCGTTTAAGAAGCCTGAAGCTGTGTGCATCCAAGACTGTGGGCCTGGAAGAGCTGGTGGTTTGAGGGACCAGTACCTGTAGCGGCAGTGCTGTTGAAGAGTAGCCAGATGCAGACCGCTTCATAAAGATCCCATCTGGCATTACGTTCAGTAAGAAGAAAAGCTGTCAGTAACCTGATACAACCTCCAAGCTCTACAATAATTGTAAATTGTAGCCTATCTGGAGTACATACCTGTATGGCCACGACCCAGTAAGACACTCAAGCGGGTGCCAATACCATATCCGGTACCAGGCCTCCTGTGTGTGTTCAACAGCTGTTTCTACAGTCAAGGCCATGGCTGGCTTACAGCCGACCGCTCTATATTGCCTGCTATTCGGTAAGCAGGCAGTTTATATGATGTCGGGCACTTCTTCATTTTGTGTGATCCCACTGTGGTGCATATCAAGAACTGAAGTTATTGACTGTGTTAAATCATGCTAATTTGTGGGCGCAACCTTTTTTATTCTCCCTCTATAGAAGTGTTAGTATTTTCGTGCTCGCCCCACCCCGACACAGTCCTAACGAATGGTTCTAATGGTTTTGAGACTGTGGGGTTGATTTACTAAAACTGGAGAGCGTAAAATCTGGTGCAGCTGTGCATGGGAACAAATCGGCTTCTAACTTCAGCTTGTTCAATTAAGCTTTGACAATAACACATGGAAGCTGATTGGTTTCTATGCAGAGCTGTACCAGATTGGGCGCACTCCAGTTTTAGTAAATCAACCCCAATGTGACCATCTGTGATGTGGATTGAAAGATCAATGTAAGCAGAGCCATAGTCAGTATGCAGATGTAGAAGAGGGGGAGGGTTGTGTCTATATATCGAGAAAGAGGAATGACATTGCAAAAGGGGCAACAGGGAGGTGGAATTCATGTGGGTGGAACTCCAAAAGGAAGAAGCAAGTGGAAAAAGAATAGTGGGGGTATATTTCAGGCCCCCTACCTGAAGGAAGAGGATGACTTGGATGATCTATCAGAAATGGCAGGGAGACAGGGCAATGTCATCATAATGGTGGTACTCAAGTATCCAGATATTGACTGGGCAGAAGGGACAGCTCACTCATTAAAAGCCCATAATTTGTTAAATGTCTGAAAGGACAACTTCATGTCCCAATTGGATTTTCCAAATAGAATGCATTGCTAGATCTATTAACTACAAATGATTCAGATCTGGTCGCAGATGTGGAAATATGGGACAACTTGAACTAGCGATCACAGTATAATAATCATAGGAAAAGGAGGCATGAGGGTAGTACAAAAACACTAAATTTCAAAAGGGCCAACTTTTCTAATCTGCACTCCATATTACAAGAAAAATAAATGGGACCAAATCCTAGAAATGTTTTCCATTAAGGAAAAATGGGAGTGCTTTAAGAGCATATTAAAGGTATCGCCCAGGTTATCGCTAAACCATAACATATAAAGTAATTTTAAAGAAAATAAAATGGCCTTTAACAAATATCAAGCTGGAATGTTCAAAGGATAACGTTGAGCTGCTTCTACAGGCTCAATACAAAACTCCAGTAGAATCAGCAATTTTCAAGCCAGTGTGTATGGACCCTTAGTCTGGCAATCAGAGCTGTCATAAAATTTCAGCAGCTTGCAAGGTAACAAAGTACTTGTTCTGGGTCAGTGAATCAGAATGTGTTGAAGCCAAAGCATCAGATTGAAAGTCAGGGAACTAGCCATCTCAAAAGAGGTCAGCAGTGGTAAAATGCATAATTCTTTCATTAAATTTTCTTTTAGATTGGCTTTTTTTAGTTGTGCAGTAACCATGTGTTTTTAGCTTTGCAGTGTTCTGTGGGATAAAGGAGATTACTTTTACACTCTCACGAATAGTAGAATTGAGAAATGGGAAATTGATGATAACGCTGAATGTCATATTCAAAGTTGGGACTGCAGACAGCTGATTAACGAAAACATTTCTGATGCCATTTGGGTGAGTTTTTTAATGTTAAATTAGTGTTCAAGAAATGTAAAGAATAATTATAATGTTGCAGAACAACAGTGGCTAGCACATCTGCCTGAAAGCAGTAGTTGTTTTTAATCCCAACAATGGCACTACCTGCATGGAGTTTGCATGTTCTCCCCATGACTGCAAGTTAATTGACTCTTGTCTGAATTTGACCCTTGTATGTGTATATACAGTGCTCAGAATACATTTGTACACCCCTTTTTGAAAATTAAGATTTTTATCAATATCTCAATGAACACAAGAGAAATTTCCAAAATTTTGACAAAACTGAGTTTTATAGAACATTTGTTTAGCTTATTACATGAAAGTAAGGTTTATTTTATAACTTGGATTACAAAATCTTCAATTTTACTCACATTAATTGATGCAAAAATGAATACACCCCACAACAAAAACGACTTCATCTAGTATTTGTATGATCTCCATGATTTGTAAGAGCCTTAGATGTGTGTTTTGGATCATTGTCATGTTGGGAAAAGTGCACGACAACCAAGGGCATGGAGTGATGGTAGTATCTTCTCTTTTAATATAGAGCAGTACATCTGTGAATTAATGATTCCATCAATGAAATGCAGCCCCCTGACACCAGTATCACTCGTGCAGCCCCACAGAAGGACACTGCCACCACCATGTTTCACTGTAGGCACCATGCATTTTTCTTTGTACTCCTCACCTTTGCAATGCCATACAGTTTTGAAGCCATCCATTCCAAAAACATTGATCTTGGTCTCCTCAATCCAGAGTTAGAGTCTCAGTAGTCATCTTCTTTTTCAGCACGGGCCCTGAGACATTCTAGGTTTTTTTGCGCATGGGCTTTAGGAGAGGCTTCCTTCGTGGAAGACACCCATGCATGTCATTCCTCTGCAGTGTACACAGTATTGTCACAGGAAACAATTAGCCCAGTTTGTCTTTCTGCTTCTTTAGCTAACTACAGTGAACTTGCATGGCAATTTTCTTCAACCCTTATCAGAAGACGCTCCTGTCGAGGTGTTCACTTCAATGCATGGCCTGGGCATCTGTGAGAGGGTTGCAGTTCCATCTTTGTTAATTTTTTGTATCACATTTGCTGCAGTATTCTGGCTGATAAGTAATGCTTTGCTAATCTTCTTGTAGCTTTCACCTTTCTTGTGTAAATAAATGATTTTCTTTCTCAGGCCTTGACATTTCTCTTCCATGTGGTGCCACTGCTGATAGCATGGAATGGGAAGGGGTTTTCTGTATGTAACACCCTTTTTATAATCCACTGTCTGCTGGAAACCTGATTAATGAATAATTAGACTCGCCTATAGTTGATTTCTTGTTAATTAGGATTTTATGGTTATATACCAATGGCAATAGATTAATACATGACATAAAAGGAAAATTATAAAGAAATGTTAACTAAAGTAAACCAACAATAACTTTGTATGTCCTTTGAACAGCCTATATAGAAAGATTTATCATAGCTATTACACTGTAGTATTTCCATTTAATTTTTTCCAAAGAATCTGAGACCCATGTTTTGTGGGTACCATGTTGACCAAGGATCCCATAATTTAGAAATTTTTCCCTGGTTTCCTAGACTCCAGGCGAATTGTATTTCGTACATCCTATGCGTGTTTATTAATTGAAGGGTTTCTGCTATAGGAGGTGGACTGGTGTCTTTCCAATGGCGTACTATGGTGAGTCTAGCTGCGATGAGCAGGTGGGATACTAGTATCCTCATAGATGCTGGGATAGAATCAATTTCCAATGAAGGAAGTGCCATACCTGGGGAATATGCAGCTTTTATACCTGTGATTTGTTCTATTATTTGAAATATAAGCGCCCAAAACCTCTGAATACGTGGGCATGACCACAACACATGTAGCAGCGATCCTGTTTTCCCACACTTCCTCCAACACTCTGGAGAAGCTCCTGGTACAAATTTGGAAATACGGTAAGGGGTGAGATACCACCGCAATAGAATTTTGTGATGCAGTTCCCATAAGTTGGCACTTCTAATGGATGCATATGTGACATTAAGTGCTTTTTTCCATTGGTCTTCTGTATAGTTCTTCTTAAAGTCCCTTTCCCATGCTTTTATGTTAGTGGTTTTACTAAAAGTGTTTATTCTGTAGAAATTTATAAAATAATGCTGTACCTTTTTTGAGTTTTGTACTTTTATGTGTAAGAAAGATGACAATTTGCCAGGGTAGGTGGGTGATAAGTTCATTACTCTTTTTATCTAATAAGTGGGATAATTGAATATATTTATAATAGTCAGAGGATGGGATATCATATTCAATCTGTAATGTTCTGAATGTTTTTATTGTGGGTCCTACCAAAAGGTCTTCCAGTAATAGTTCTCCTCTAGAGCTCCAGTTAATTATAAGTCTGGTATTATGAATTCCAGAGCCGTGATTGGGAATTTTAGAGGAGTTTGAGGTCCTTCAGGTGTTATATATTTGAGGAGATATTGCCAGGCTTCGATAGAAGCTTGAATAGTTGGAGAACTTGCAAGTGAAGTAGATGAGTGATGTGTATTAGTTATTAGGTAATTGTACAGATTCCCTCCTTTAATTTGAGATTTTCCTAATTCTGTCCACAAGGATATATTGTGGGAAGGGAACCAACCTTTCACCTGTGCCAAAACGGTGGCCACTTGATAATCCTTAATTATTGTGTGACCTATCCCCCCCGCTTGTTTGGATTTAGTAATCTTATTGAAGGCACATCTTGCTTTTTTCCCAAACCACAGATATCTATCTATTTCAGATTGTGCTTGCTGGAAGAAAGATTTAGGTATTGGTACGGGTAGAGTTCTGAATAAATATAAGAACTGTGGCAGAACCTGCATTTTAAATGTGGCCAGTCGCCCAGTCCAAGAAAGTTTAAACTGTTAGTTTATCTAGTTTGGGTCTCAGAGACTTCAAAAATGGAATATAGTTTTCTTTAACTAGATCAGACGCTGTGGGTGTAAGTGTAATACCTAGATATGATATACCATTTTCTTTCCACATGTACGGAAATTTGTTTCTGATGTTTTGTTTCATCTTGTCAGATAAGCCTAACCCCAATAGATATGACTTGGTTTCATTAACTTTGTAATACGATATTGCATTAAATAATTGTAGGATTTGGTGGACCGAAGCCAGGGAGGACATTACATCAGTAAGTATCAGGATGACATCATCCGCGAATAGGCTGATGGTGTGCATTCTATTTCCTATTGTGATCCCTATAATTTGGGGGTGTTGGTGAATATAAGTTGCCAATGGTTCCATCAACAAGTTAAAAATTAAGGGGGATAAAGGGCAACCTTTGTAGGGTGCCATTTGTTATACTAAATGGGGTAGATAATGTACCTGATACGTATACTTGTGCTGATGGCGTTGTGTACAGAGCCATAATAGCAAGGTACATCTGGCCTTGGAAACCAAATTTGTTTAAAACTTGCTCTAAGTACGTCCAATGAATCCTATCGAATGCCTTCTCTGCATCCAAAGCGAGGAGCAGAGAAGGCGTTCCACTCTTGTTAGCTAGATGGATGAGGTTGATCAGGCGTCTGGTCGCATCCGCTGTTTGACGTCCTGTGGTAAAGCCAGATTGACCTGGGTGAATCAAAGAAGGAAGGAGATTTACCAATCTACTAGCTATTAATTTAGCGTAGATTTTCAGGTCGTTATTGAGTAACGATATCGGGCGGAAATTTTGAGGGGTATTAGGGTCTTTCCCCGGCTTCGGTAATGCCACAATCATTGCCTTCAACATTTCAGGTGGAAAAGAGGAGGAGGAGGCAGCTTGGTAAATATTTCTGTAAGTCTGGGAGTTAGAATGTCTCTCAACGTCTGAAAGTATTCACTCGTGAAACCATCTGGACCAGGAGATTTATTACTGGGGAGTGAGTCTATCGCTAGTGATATCTCGTGTCATTAATGGAGAGTTCAGTGCTGTGTTTTGAGTGTCAGTAAGTTGGGGAAGTTGGATTTTGTTAAGAAATTCAGAAATTGTGTGGGATTGTGGTTGAATCGTGTTTGGGTCTGTTTTCAGGTTATGAATAGAACCATAAAAAGTACAGAATGCATCCGCTATAGCTTGAGGATGGTATAATTTAGTTTGGGTTTCAGGATGTATAATGTACAGTTTAGTTTTATGTCTATGTCCTCGTAATCTGTCTGCTAATAATTTCCCTGCTTTATTACCATTTGCGCAATACATCATTTTCAACCTCCTAGAGGATTTTTCAAAGTCCTCCAGTAGTATCATTCGGAGTTCAAGTCTTAGTTTGGTCAATTTGTCTGATAAGTCAGGGGAGAAATTTGCTTTGTTCTGGGATTCTAGTGTTTGGATTTGTCCAGAGACATCTAATATACGCTGCCCTCCATCCTCTTAGCCCTAGTTCCAAGTTTAATGAGAAGACCTCTCATAAACGCTTTGTGTGCGTTCCATGTCATAAAGGGATCAGTGACTGAGTTTACATTAAGTTCAAAAAATTCGACTAGATCTTTCTGCAATATTGTTTTGGAGGGATCATCTCGGAAAAAGCCGCGGGTTGGATCTCCAGACATAAGTGGAGTTGATTGTGAAAGTGTCATCCACCAGCAGCGACACCGAAGCATGATCCGACCAAGTGATATTATTAATTGTAGAGGATTTAATTTTGGTTAATAACCCTTTGTCTATCAAAAAAAGATCAAGTCGAGTATAAATTTTATGACTAGCTGAAAGAAAGAAGTCTTTCTCTGTAGCATGAAGGCATCTCCATGCATCGTATATGTCGTAGTTCCTCAGTAGCGGTTGTAAGGTTTGGGTTTTCTTGTTAGTTAAGAAGACAAGAATTTGGAAAGGAACCAATGTTGGAGCTTACCCGGGGATCACTACCACATCCCAGAAAGGGAGAGAAACCAAAAAGGAAGATGTGCCCCAAAGGGGATTGTACGGGTAGCGTGTCACCGGGAAATGAATGGATGGTGCAAACGTAAAGTACACAAATATTATTAAAAATTAACAAAAGTTTATTGAATACAAAATATACATAAACATATATAATATAAAATCATGTGAGTGGAAGAGACAGTAGATAAATAGTAATCAAACTGCTGAGGTGCATTGGTATGTCTTCCCAGCAAGTTTACAAATGACCCGCTGGGATGAGGGTGCCGCAGCACAAAATACTCTACAAGTTTCGGAATATAGAGGAATTGTATTCCCTCTATACAGTGTATTTCCTTCTTCAGGAGTTTCAGGGGAGCAGTTTTTGTTGTTTTTTTTAGAAGAAAGACAAAGGAATATATGTATATAAAGGTGTACATTAATCAATATATTTAGCACCAACATAGAGTATAGAAACATTGTGTTTAAATATATAAGAGACTGTTAAATTTCAAACAAGGCATAGGGACAGAACAATATCTCAGATTGAGCACACAAAAAAAGGGTGTAAATTTACTCACAAGGCATGTAACTCTTTATCATATATACTGTATACAAAAGTGCCAGGAGAAGGACTCCCACTTCCTAGAGTCCAGAGGATTGCATCGATTTGTTGGAAATCCAGGTACTGGATGTATTTTAGGTGGATAAAACCCAGGAAGGAAGGTGTGAGGTGATTTGCAGACACTGGCCCTGATAATGAACCCCACAGGGACGGCAGGCCAGGGCTCACAAGAGCCACTACTGCTGGGCGGGCTGCACACGCATCTATAAAATCAAAAACAACAAAAAAGGGGCGTTTTTGTTTAGAGGGGTATGTATCTCAAATTGGAGACACTGATACTAATGAAGTTTATTTTGTATGTGCAAGAGGATTAAGCTTTGACAGTATATGTCATCACACAGCAAGGTATGTGAAGGTTAGAGTAAGTGTGTGACAGACATAATAGGGATTCACATACCTGGTCTCTGATGCTTTTCAGTGTGGACCTGACCTGCAGGATGAATTTACTCCTCCTGGCTTGTATAGCACAGGAGGGTGTGTGGCAGGTTAGTGCCATATATTCTAAATAGGGTGGGGTGTGACACACCGCAGTCCAATCATTGATTGGTGGGGCAGGGTAACCTAGGATGATAATGATATAGCTGATTGTCTACCAAACCGGAACAGATTGTCCGGCGGAGACATCAGCTGTGTGCAGACACGCTCATAGCGTCTACCCACTGTAGCTCCTCGGCCTGGGCGACGGCCGACGCCGTCGCGTCAAAAGGCGCGGTGACGTCACCCGTCGACAGAGGCCGCCGACACGGAAAGGAAAGCGGTCTGGTGGGGAAGGCGAAAAAGAACCCCTAAGGCGCAGGCGCGAGGCAGAACGTCAGGCGCCTGCGCATCAGCACCGCTGCAAAGGTGCCTCTGTCCCCAATGATGGGAAGCAGAGGCCTTTCCGTGCCGGGGAGCGCCGGCGAGCCATCCCTATGGATACAGAAAACAAGGCCAAGTCTGCAAATACATTGTTTTCATTGTGTGAATATTAAGAAACAAAAGATGGGTTTAACTTGTGTTGGACTGTTCAGAAGCGGGAGTTCCATCTTTACAATGCAATCCTGGAAAAAACATAAACATATGTCAGTTTTCTGAGTATTATAGTACATATATCCATCTGGGCTGGACAACAAGTTTGTTATAATTGATTTAAGAGTGCATTTTGTTTTTGACCATAGTGACAAATTGGCAAATACTTGGCCCAAAGACACATCAATATAGGTTTATGTATGAGCTCAATATGAGACAATACATAAGCTCAACACATATGTCCTGCACTGGGCATAGGAGAAAATACAAAAGATCATATAGAATGCAGGAGATTTGATCCTTGGGTGGGTGACGAGAAGGGATAGAATAACTTGGTATAGCAGGCCATTAAACTTAAAGTTCCTTGTCATAGCCACCCGTGGAGAAGCCAGGAAGAAAGGGTTTTAAGTTAAACGCCTCGTTTAGGCCTGGTGGCATTGTCGCATTAAGGTTGGATATCCAACGGAGTTCCCGCTGTAGGAGGGTCTTATTAAAATCCCCTCCCCGGGGACTCGAATGTAGGCGGTCCAAAATCAATACTGAAATTTTAGGACATGTGCCGCCATGTACCTGGGCTACATGTCTGCCTAATGGGACATCAGGGTCGGCAGATTGCATCGCTCTGAGGTGACGATAAATACGTTGCCATAGTTTTTGTAGGGTTTTCCCCACATAAAAACAGTTGCAGTAACAGGTCAATAAGTACACCACACCTGTTGTTTGACAATTTGCGAAATGTTTTGGCACAAAGCGTTCGCCAATTGGTAAGCATATATTTTTGCGTGTATCCATGTGCTTACAATAGGCACATGAACCGCATTGGAATGTGCCCAGCGTAGTGCCGGGATCACCTCTATCTTGTCCTTTTTGTACTCGCTTTTGATTAGTAGGTCACCTACAGAGGTGGCACGTCTGTAAGTTATTGGGGGTCTAGGGGGTACCAAGGGACCTATAGTCAGATCTGAGGTTAGTAAATGCCAATATTTTTGGCAAATCTGCCTAATTCTTTCATGGTCATTGGTGTAGGTTGTGATTATTCTAGCAGGGACCTCAATGGTGGATTTGGGTTTAGGGATGAGTAATTGGCATCTTTCTTTTTGGTTAGCACGTTTAAAGGCTCTTTTTAAACATTTGTGGCTATAACCCCGTTTAAGTAGTCGACGTTTTAATTTGTTGGCTTCTTGTTTGAAGTCTGATTGGTTTGAACAGTTCCGTTTAATTCTCAAATATTCCCCATACGGGATTGAATTAATTAGGGGTTTGGGGTGTAAGCTGGTAGAGTGGAGTACTGTATTACCAGCCGTGGGTTTTCTAAATAGATTTGAGGACAAAACATTAGATTCATTAATTGAAATTTCAATATCTAGGAATGTGATGGTATTTATGTCAGAGGTCATGGTGAATTTTAGATTAAACAGATTTTTATTGAGTGCTCGTAGGCACTCATTGAGGAGGGATTGAGTTCCATCCCATACGACGAAGATGTCGTCTATGTACCTGTGCCACATGAGGACGTGGCACAGGTACATAGAGAGATCCTCGTCGCTAAATATGGTTTTTTCCCATTCCCCCAGGTACAGATTGGCGTAGCCAGGGGCACAGCAAGTGCCCCTGACTACGCCCTGCACCTGGAGGAAGAGTCCACCGTCGAAAGAAAAGATGTTGTGGTTAAGGATGAAATCTAGGGATTTGAGTATAAATTCGTTAAATGAGGTCTCATGGTGACTGATTTGTGATAGAACCCTGCGAATGCATGCCAGCCCTTTACAGTGGGGGATCGAACTGTAAAGGGCTTCTACATCGATGGTTACCAAAATACATTGACTTGGGATTTGAACATCCTGCAGAATTTGAAGAAGGTGGATCGTGTCCCTAATGTAAGAGGGAATAGTCAGGACGAACGGTCTAATGTGTTCGTCTATGAGTCTGGATAAATTTTCCGTGATTGAACCATTCCCAGAGAGAATTGGTCTCCCTGGGGGGTCATGTAGATTTTTATGTAATTTCGGGAGTGCGTAAAAGGTTGGTACGCGGGGGTAAGGAGTTCGAATAAACTCCCAGGTCTGTTTAGAAATGATACTATTCTGGAAGGCCTCATCTACAAATATGTAGAATTTTTTGTTGAAAGCTTTGACAATATCACTGCCTACTGGGCGATACCAGCCCGGTTTCTAAGAATTTTGAGACACATTTTTTTGTAAAAATCGTTGTCCATCAGGACAATATTTCCCCCTTTGTCACTTGGTTTGATAGTGATATCAAAATTCCTAGAGAGATTTTGTAAGGCTATTCTATCCTTTTTAGTCAGATTCGAAGTATGAAAGGGTGTAGGATGGAATGATTTTATCTCCTGTGATGTCATTTTCAAAAATGTTGCTACTCCATGGTTTGAACTGGGAGTTGGATATATTGAGGAGGCTTTCTTCAAAGAAGATTTTTTGGTTGTGATGGGTGTAGTCCCAGGGTCCTCATTGGGAATGGCCGCATCAGGTGGTCCTCCAGCGCAAATGCTTCATCAGCAACGAACACAAATGGGAGTCCTTCCACATTGTCCTCTGGAGCTGGCAAGTCCAAGCTGCCATTCTGGAGACGCCTGTAGAACTCCGTCTGGGCGATGACTCCACCATCGGACATCTGGCTATTCTTCCCCACGTCCACATACAAGAAGTCATAATTAGCCGACACCACCGCCAACATCACTATACTATTAAACACCTTGTAATTATAATAGTACAACCCCGAGTTGGGTGGTGGGACGATGTGGACGTGTTTCCCATCAATTGCCCCTCCGCAGTTAGGTAAGTCCCACCGCTCGGCAAAGTGGGAGGCCACAGTCTGCCATTCCTGTGGCGTGGAAGGAAACTGTTGAGGAAAAAGCAATAAACATTACTATTTTTACTCTGAAACATGGCAAGCAGATTAGACACAAACATTATGGGGCAACCTCCAGATAGCATTTATTAAGGGGAATTTAACAAGGCCAAAGTATAAGGTACACCTATCGTATCCCCCCCCCTCTCATGGGCCATTTCTAACATTATGGGGTGTGTGGAAATCTTGGACAGGTAACCCTCTTCACTTCATTGAGAGATGAATGCCTAAATAATGGGTATTACTTGGAACAGACCCTCCTTAGTTACACTATTGGCAGACCACTGGACAGGTAAGAAGTGTCATAATACAAAGATATAAATACACATTGTACACATTTGAGGACATTTGGACATTCTGCTATTACCTATCAAGATAATAATAGGATACAAAAACTTTAAACCGTACCATTGTAAAGTATTCAGGCAGGCCCTTGCACTACATGCTTTGGGGAATTCATCCATAAATCTGAGCACTAAAGAGGTGGGTATAGTGTGTATGGGATTGGCAAAGTCAGCAGATAGATGATTGAGGATAGATAGAGAATTGGGATCAGCTGACTTAGCAGTTGGGGGAGGGAGGGTTACTAAAAATGATTTGGGGACACCACAAAAAAAAGCCTCTGGCACTCTGCCTGAATTTAAAGCTAAAATCACATTTCCAAACATTTTAGGGGGTGTTTGGGGTAAAGCACTACTATGGAGCTGATAAAATACATTGTTAAGTGACTACATGAGGTGAATATAGGGCCAGGAGACACCATGCTGGGGAGGTTATTGAAGGGCAAATATGTATGAAGGACCTAAAATAATAATTACATAAAAATCCAGCATGCATGAGAACAAAGGGGACATTCACAGCATATTACAAGCATGGTAATTAGGGAATGAGGAAAGAAATACAATATATTATCAAACATTCAATACAATAAAACGTGATATAAAAGGAAAAAAATCTTACCTTCATATACTCCTTCTGCAGGACCTGGATGATGGCAGAACAGGTCTCTGGGATAATGATCCCCAGAGCCTGGGGGGAGATGCCTGTCGAGAACTTCAAGTCCTGCAGACTTCTCCCTGTGGCCAAATACCGCAAGGTAGCGACCAACCTCTGCTCCGGAGTGATGGCTTGCCTCATGCAGGTATCCTGCCTGCTGATGTAGGGGGTCAGCGAAGCCAACAAACGGTGAAACACGGGGTCCGTCATCCTGAGAAAGTTCCTGAAATCATCAGGATTATTCTCACGGATTTCACGGAGCAAAGGCATATGAGAGAACTGGTCACGCTGAAGCAACCAATTCTTGGTCCATGAACTCCTCCCCACCCTGTTCATGGACTGGACTTGTGTCAAGGTCAGGACCCCAACACCAAGTCCCCGCACAGCACGAACTCTACGAGGCGTACGCATACGAAACATGGCTAAAAAACGGTCGGCTGCTCAGAACGAAGTAACAGAACGCACTGAAGAACAGCAAGGCCTGTGAAGAGCGACCTGAAAAACAGTAACGAACGAACAAGAATACAATGACTACCTAAAGTCACGCGGAACTTGCTGCACACACTGAAGAGCAGATACAAACCCACAAGCACAAACTGAACGGCAGAAAACGATCTGAAAGCCACGAGTCTGAAAAAGCGCGAATCGTCTCTCACCAAACTTTTACTAACACGAGATTAGCAAAAGGAGCCCAAAGGGTGCCGCGCTTGGTTCTGAACCGGCCTTTTCTACTTTCGTTGTACGTGGTGTACGTGACCGCGTTGTTGGCGATTGGAAATTCTGACAACTTTGTGCGACCGTGTGTAGGCAAAACAAGTTTGAGCCAATATCCGTCGGAAAAAATCCTAGGATTTTTTTGTCGGAATGTCCGAACAAAGTCCGACCGTGTGTACGCCCTATAAGAGTGCTGAGAGTTGGAGTAAAAAGTGTAATCTCGCTCTGTATCGTGTGTACATCTCCAGGGGTTATAAAGGTCTTCATTGTGCAAAAGAGGGGACAGTGTAGAGGACCTGTGTTTTCTTGGGTTAGACGTGTCTAGAGAGTTATCAATGATTTCATTAAAGTCCCCACACAGTACTACTGGGCTGGATCTGTAAGGTGCCAGTTTAAAGAGTAGATTGTTGTAAAACTTTTTTTGGCTTGTGTTGGGTACGTAAAGATTTACCAACGTTAAGCGTTGGTTCTGGATTGTTGCGGAGAGAATCAAGTATCTGCATCATCATCAGCTTCCCAGTGGTGTAACTGGAACGAGATGGATGAACTAATTGCTATCATAACCCCTCTCTTTTTGGCGGTGGCATTGGCAAAGAAACTGTGTGGGTAGCGTTTGTGTGTGCAATTTGGCACCTTGTCTTTGATGAAATGTGTTTCTTGTACACAGAATATGTCTGCCCTCTGAGTCAGTGCTTCTTTCCAGAGAGATTGCGCTTAAAGGAGGAGTTCAGGCCTTTGGCATTCAGTGAAGTGAGTGTAACGGCCATTTTAGCAGGGAGTGTCCTGGGATGGGGACGAGGTGAGCGAGATTACACTTAGAAGGTTAATCAACTTTAGGTCTTGTAATGGAAACAAGGAGCGTACAATAACCCTGAGAAGGTCAATAAAAAAAAAAAAAAAAACTTTGTTATGTCGCTATGTATATAGTATTGAGCCGTACTAAATATATCACTGGTGATTTACGTCGATATTATACAGATCAAGCAAGAAGTAAAGTACTCAAAAAGAGAGTAACCAAATAAACACAAAAAAACAAAAAGGTAAAATTAACACCAATAACGAGAATTTCAGTGTGCGTGGCACACTATAACCTGAGAGAGTGAGGTAACACTAAAGCAGTGTCCACAGAGGATCCTGTGAGTGCTCGTGACCTAAGGCCTTTGGATTGTCAAGGTTGTCGCCTCGATCAGGGATCTGATTCCGGAATGAAGTGGAATGTGAATGGGAGCCCGTGCGGTCACTCGTGGCGTGAGGAAGGGGGAGAAAACCCCAGTTGGTTAATTTTTTGTACCCTTTAGGAGTGTGAATAGGGATTATTTGTTGTTGATAGGTCACCAGAAGTTTGGTAGGGAAACCCCATTTGTAAGTGATTTTTTTTTTCCTGTAGAATGGCAGTAATTGGGGTGAATGCTCTTCTCATATCCATGGTGGCTTTGGAGAGGTCATTGAACAGGAGGACATTTGCATATGGTGCTGGAAGCGGTTTGGTGTTTTTAGCTGCCTGTAAAATTTGCCCCTTAACATGGAAGTAGTACACTCTCGCTAGAATATCCCTTGGGATGTCCGGGGATAGGTGCGCAGGTTTGGCAATCCTATGCGCCCGGTCAATGGTAATATCTTGTGCATTCAAACAAGGCAATAAACGTGAGAATAACTGCTGTAAGTAAGGAGTAATTTCATTTGATTTGACAGATTCGGGAACACCTCTAAATTTTATATTGTTCCTCCTGGAACGATCTTCCAAATCTGCCAATTTTAATTTTATGTGGTGAATTTCTGAGGCATAGTGTTCATGTGCATCCAGTAATTCATTGTGAGCTCTGACATGGTCATGCATGCTTTCTTCAAGCAGATGTGCTCTTCCTTCTAGGCAGTCTACCCTGTCATGTATTTGGGAGACAGATAATTGTAGTTCCCTGTGGAGATCTTTTTGCAATGTGAGGAGCATCGATTTTAACATAGATTCAGTAACAGGATTGTCTGAAGCAGGGACTGCTGCCAGAGCAGGGATGTGTGTGGTATCAGTGTCACTGTCTCCCCATTGATGCTTCTTGGGCTGGGACTCTTTGCTGGGGGAGAGGGCTGGAGAAGAAGCCAGCCTCCTACCTCTGTCCACGCTGGAATGGGATGCTGCAGCGTCTGGGGAGGGTATGGTATCCATCTCCTCTCTCATCATATTGTGCCCATATGATAGTGCTGGGAAGTCCTCATGTGAGGGAGCTGAACGGCGCTCCTCATCTGTTGCTGTGCGGACTGTGCCTGAGGCGTTGTTCCCGGAGCCGGCGCCATCTTGGGCCTCGTTCATTGCCGCGCTGGAGTATTAATCAGTGAGGCGGCGTGGTGCGGGCGGTGTATTCCGCCGTCTGGACATGCCCGGGACGGTCACGGATCCTTGCCCCCTCCGTGTGGCCGGATCGGGGTCGGATTGTTGCCTTGAGTTGCTGCGGATCGCTGTCTGTGGAACGGAGCTCTGAGATCAGGCGTCCATTCCTCTCCGCGGTAGGCCGCACCCCGGTGATCAGCGATTTTTATTGTGACTGCGATATGGTGAACACATCGGACACTTCTGGCGCTATTTTGGGACCAGTCACATTTATACAGCTATCGGTGCGATTAAAAATGCACTGATTACTGTGTAAATGTGACTGACAGTGAAGGGGTTAACCAGGAGGGGGCACTGCAGGGGTTAAGTGTGTCCTAGGGAGTGATTCTAACTGTGGGGGGGCTGGGCTATGTGTGACACGACACTGATCACTGCTCCCGATTACAGGGAGCTGTGATCGGTGTCCTGTCACTAGGCAGAATGGGGAAATGCTTGTTTTACATCAGCATTTCCCCGTTCTTCCTCTCCGTGAGACGATCGCGGGTATCCCCACGAACATCGAGTCGGCGGGACCCGCGGTCAAACTTACGGAGCTCGCGGCGGGCGCACACGCCTGCTATCCGATCCTAGCGAGATCACATACATTACCGTGATTTCGCGCAGCGGAGCCAACCTGCCGCAGTAAAACTGCGGCGGCTGGTCCGCAACCGGTTAAAGTGATGAAAAGTTAGTGGGGAAAAAAAAAAATCTCGTTGATCCACCCAAATCCTTCACCAAAGTGATGTGTGCCAATTCCACTCCCTTAAGAATAAGGCTCACCAGATGCTGTTGCCATTCACTCTCATGTCTGGCAAATATTGCCTTATTATATATTATTGAAGAGCCACTTATAAACGCCAATCTCCATCCAGATCAATAAATAGACACTCTCCACATGTGGGGATAGAAATCCCCCCCCCCCCCCCCAAAAAAAAAAAAAAAAAAAAAAAAAAATTTGACAGAGCCTTCAAAAGTGTAAAAATACCTTAAGGTGATCAGTTCATTAAAAGTAATTCACTTACATCATAAAATATTCCAAATTGCCTTGTTAAAATTCCAAAAAACGCCAGGTGACTCAGTGTTGCGATCTCAGTTTCCTTCATACAAGTGGAGTCAGTCTCAGCGTTTTTGTGTAGCCACGCATCAACCATTTCGTCACAGGGGGTGTTACTAGCAGTTCATGAGTTAGAGACAAAAAAAGAGGATATCTCGGATCAAATCTGGTCTCCGCAGCGCTGAGTACTGAAGTATTCATGCATCAGATGGTATGCCTGGGAGCAGAAGGGGACATGGATATGGCGATGGACACTGGGCATGGTCCTACCATGTAATAAGTCCAATTGTGGACAATTTTTTATTTTTGTAACAGGGCTTTGGTAGTCAGGAACACATCGATCCTAGAATGTGATCTTTGTGTATTTGAAAAAAGAGTAGTTCCTTTCAGTACCGTGATGACACCTCCAGGGGTCATAAAGGTCCTCATGGGAGAGCAATGCAGATAGCACTGTGGATTTCCCATGTTTTGTGTTAGATGAGTCTATCTGAGGGTTTACAACTTCGTTAAAGTCAACACAGATTATAATTTGGTCTTTAGGGTAATGTTGAATTCCTTTGCAAGATGGTCTTATAGATAAAATAAAAAATTCTGGTGGATATTGGGGTTGTAGATATTTACAATTATGAAGGGGTTATTATTAAACGTGGCTGACATGATCAGTTATCTGCCTGAGGGGTCTTGATCAAGGTGGGTGAGATTGAAAGATACTGTGTATCGAACTGCGATCATGACTCCCCACACTTTTTTGTCAGCCCCTGCTTGGAATCAATAATTCATGGGAGCATTGGGGGGATTTATGTTCCAATAAGTGCATCTCTTGAACATAGAATTTCTGCCTTCTGGGAAATGGCTTCTTTCCAGAGAAGTGAGCGTTTAAAGGGGCTATTGAGGCCTTTGGCATTTAAGGATACAATGGCGAGCATCATGTCTCAGGTTAGGATATGTCTGGAGGTGGGTGATACATTGGTACTGGCAGAGACAATCTATGGTTATAAAGGGGAGGTCAGAGGTTTAGAGGAGGAGCAAAGGTGTTGCAGAGGCGGTGCTAACTTCAAGAGAATAGGTATGGCCAGGTCAAGCTTCTCTAGGTCAGAAGAAGACACAAGAAAACAATTCTGAATGCAAATTAGAAAACAGGAGTAACAAGCTAGTTATTATCGCATGTATAACAAAACTTGCTCTGATAAACAAGGAATGTGCTTAGCACACTAGAGTAGTGGAGCATGGAAGAGGATTCATGGAGACATCTACTCCTCCACTGTTGAATCCAACATCAGAAAAAAATAACATACAGCATTGTATATGTATCTCTGTAGCAGAGAGGGACGGATATGTAGCAAACAGATTGCAATATGTTACCAGTAGCTTCATGGGGTAGCCCCACTTGCAGGTGTTTTTTTTTTCTCAGCCAGTACTGTGGTAATCGTAGCAGAAGATTTGTGTAGTAGCTGATATATCGTCGTGATATCTTGATAAATGGTTCAGGTAGAGAGCGTAATGATCTTGCTGCACGCATTCATTATTTAGCCTGAAAGAAGTGTACTCTAGCTAGGATATCTCTGGGGACAGATGCTGGTAGGTGTTTGTGTTTCCTATGCGCACGATTAATGATGTCTTTCACTGCCAGTGACAATATAACAAGTTTGCAAAAAAAGTTGGTGTAGATATGTCACTGTTTCTGGGGTGGCGAGGGATTCAGGAACCCCCCCAATTTTAATTTTGTTCCATTGCGACCGATCTTCAAGATCTGCAGCTTTTAAATGTAGTGTGCGGATAGCATTGACTTGTTCATCTTGTATGTCCACAATAGTATTGTGGGCTTTAGTGGCCTCAAATAAATGCATCTCAATATAATCAGTACATTCTTCTACAGTTAACTCTGTCCTGTAAGTGATTCATGGAGACTTTTAGTTCCCTGTGAAGATCAGCCTGCAAGGACAGCAGCATGGCTTTGAGGAAATGCTTTGTCGCAGGATTATCGGTAGTGGAGAATGCTGTTAGAGATTGTGTGGTTGACAGGTCTGCTGTGGGACTACATGTCCCAGCACCATACTGTTTCTTTACAGGAGACTGTTTATCAGGGGAGTGAGCAGGAGAGTCTGACAGTCACTTACCTCTGTCTCCTGGGGAGGTGAGGTTCTCGGGGTGCCAATCTGCTGTGACTTCAGTGACAGAGGAGGGATCTGCGGCGGTGTTCTGGTGGGCGCTCTGGGCCTCCACGCTCCCAGCCGGCGCCTTGTTGGCAGCCCTGCTATACGGGCTGCATGTGGTAATCTAGTACCCTGCGGGGTATCTTGGGGTGGGATTTTTTTTGTTCTGGAGGGTATTTGCCGGGTCTAGAGCAGCTGAATGAGCTTGTTTATAGCGTGGAGTAGCGGAGCAGACTATTTAAGCGGCCATCTTCTGCAGCAGCCAGGCCACGCCCCAAATTTACAATTTTTTTATTTTTATTTTATTTTACTTTTTACTATCATGTTTCTCAATGCTTTGGCATTTTTGTAGATACACTTAGGGCATTTTGGCAATTCTATGTTTATTTTTTTTAAAGATGTTTAAAGTTGAACTTCAGCTTTAAGTACTTGTGACCCCCCTGACATGCCACATTTAGCTTGTAATTTTTTTTTTTTTTTGGGGGGGGGCGCAACAGGTACCTAGTTTTCACAGGTATGCAGCTCCCACTTCCTCTCCTGGCACCGAGCGGAAGTTCACCTCTCCCCCCTCCCTCCCTGCCGTGCGCACCCGGCTGTGAAGCCACAGCCGGGCGCCCACACTTGCAATGCTGGCGCCACAGAGAGAAGGGGGAGAGAAGCAGGGCTTCGGGCGGTCGCATAACTGGACCGTGGGAGAGGTGAGTGTCTGTTTTTTAAGTCAGCAGCTACAGGAAGTATAACAAAAAGTGTGCAGAAAATTCATAAAAAGCCGGTAGAAGTACTGCACCCAAAAGGTACAATGGTAACATAAATCCTAAGGACTACACATAGCCCTGAAGCACACAGGTGACAGTACAATATCCAAGGAAATGTAAGTGCCAGAACCCCAGAACACATTCATACACACACCTGCACCACTATTTTTTTTTATATTGTGAAAGATAATGTTATGCCAAGCAAATTGATACCAAACATGTCATGCTTCAAAATTGTACCTGCTCGTGGAATGGCGACAAACTTACCCTTCACCACTTAACCGCACCATAGCTGAATGACGGCTACAGGGCAGCTCTAACTCTGGGAGGGCATACATTGATGTCCTCCCAGAATTGCGCTGCCGCACGACCCCTGGGGCGTGCACACGGAGTATCCATGACCATCGGGTCCCGAGGACCCGGCACATCACGGTAAATGGCCGCTGACATCAGCCGTTTACCACGTGATCGCTACGACAAATGACAGAGCGATCACTTGTAAACAAACCGGGGTCATGTCCGGTTCCTCTCTCCCCTCTCTGTACCGCTTGGTACAGTGTGAGCCGAGAGTGGAGAGATCGGGTGCAGCAGCGCTCTGGGCTTGATCTGTAGTGCCCACAGCGTGTTCTGTGCCCATTGCAGCCTCATCCAGCCATCCATCCATGCTCAACCATCCCTCTGTCATACTCATCCAGCCAGCCATCCATGCACAGCCATCCCTCTGTCATACTCATCCAGCCATCCATGCTCATCCATCCATCCTCAGCCATCCATACTCAGCAATACTCATCCATCCATCCCCATCCGTACTCGGCCGTACCCATCCATACTCGGCCATACTCATTCATGCTCAGTCATCCCATCCATACTCAGCCATCCAAATCTACGGCTCATCCATTCCCATTCATGCTCATCCATGCCACATCCATGCCACTACAGTGCCTCACAAAAGTGTAATAGGTAGACAAATTGGATTTGAAATGTATGCCCCTAGAACACCTGACGGTGCTCCCTGCATGTTGGGCCTCTGTATGTGGCCTGGCTGTGGAAAAGTCTCCCACATGTTGTATCGCTGTACTCAGGAGTAGGTTAATCTATTTTTGGGTGTAATTTTTGGTATGTACATGCTATGTGTTAGAAATATTGTATAAACTGACAACTTTGTGTAAAAAAAGAAAAAGTATTTTCATTTTTTTTCACATTTTCCAAAAACTTGTAGAAAAAAATGACATGTTCAAAATACGCATTATGCCTCTATAGATATGCCCTATAGATTATACAACAGGGTGTTTTCTTTCCAAAATGGGGTCATTTTGGGGGCGTTTCTATTGTCCTTGTGCTCCAGGGTATTCAAAAGTGTAAGAGGTAGTCAAGAAATTATATGTAATTTATGCTCCTAGAATGCCTGAAGGTGCTCCCTCAATGTTGGAGCTCTGTATGTGGCCATGCTGTGTAAAAGTCACACATGTGGTATCGCCCTACTCAGTAGTAGCAGAGTGTGTTTTGGGGTGTATTTTGTGGTATGCATTTGCTGTGTGTGAGAAAAAACCTGATAATATGACAATTTTGTGAAAAAAAAAGAAGAAAAAAAATCTTGATTTTGCAAAGAATTGTGGGAAAAAATTACAAGGTTAAAAAACTCACCATGCCTCTTGCTAAATACCTTGGAATGTCTACTTTCCAAAAAAGGGGCATTTGGGGGGTATTTGTTCTTTCCTGGCTTGTTAGGGTCTCAAGAAATGAGATAGGCCATCAGTACTTCATGTGAGATCAATTTTCAGAGATTGGCACCATAACTTGTGGACTCTAACTTTCACAAAGACTAAATAATATACACCCATTTGGGTTATTTTTACCAAAGATATGTAGCTGTATAAATTTTGGCCAAAATGTTTGAAGAAAAAAATGACCGATTTTGCAAAATTTTATAAGAAACAGAGAAAAATGCAATTTTTTAAAAGAATTTTCAGTCTTTTTTGCGCAAAAAATCAAAAAAATCAAACGATGATTAAAAGAAAGCCACCAAAAGAAAGCTCTGTGAAAAAAGGAAAACAATTTCATATGGGTGCAGTGTTGCATGACTGAGTAATTGTCATTCAAAACGTGAGAGCATCGAAAGCTGAAAATTGGTCTGGTTAGGAAAGGGGTTTAAATGGCCAGTGGGTAAGTGGTTACGAATCTCCATAGGCAACATTTAAAAAATTCTTCAGGTTGCATGTTTTGAGTTACAGAGGAGGTCTGGGGCTAGAATTATTGCTCTAACGATCACGGCAATACCTCACATGTGGTTTAAACACTTTTTTCATATGCGGGAGCTGCTCACGTATGCGTTCACTTCTGCACGTGAACTCGTCGGGACAGGGCGCATTTAAAAAAAATATTTTTTTTTTCTTATTTTACCTTTTTTATTTTATTTTTTACACTTAGGAAAAAGTGACCTTTTTTTAAATTACAAGGAATGTAAACATGCCTTGTAATAGAAAACAGGACCTCTTAAATATAAGCTCTGGGGTCAAAAAGACCTCAGATCTCATATTTACACTAAAATGCAAGAAAAATAAATAAAATTGTCATTTAAAAACATTAAAAAAAAAAAATGTCCCTTTTAAGAGCTATGGGCTGAAGGGACGTTTTGACGTCGCTTCTGCCCTGCAATGGTATGGAGACGGGTGCGGGCCATCTTCCCCTCACTCGTCTCCATACCCAGCCAGCAGAAGGACCCGATCGCCTCTGCTGCTGCCGACGGCCCCGGTAAGCGGAAGAGGGCACCGCCGATAAAAGTGATCTTGCGTCGAATCTGCTGCAGAGACCAACATTATCGGAAACCGGACCGCCGGCCAAAGTAGAGGATATCAGGGCTATGGCAGCTAGCTGCTGCCATCACAATGATATTCCTCTTCAAATTTAGGACGTACAACGCCGTGTGGCAGTCCGGAAGTGGTTAAACATCCTCAGAGCAGGACTAAAAATTGGCAGTGTTCGGCTCGATTCACGTGTGGTTTTTAAGTGTTTTTGCTATGATTTCCGTGTTTTTTGCGGAAAATTTGCAGCAAATTTGTTCGGCAGATTTAAAAATGCAAAGTGTGGCAAAATCGTGGTAAAGACGCACTACATGCTTTTCTACAGCGTCTCCATTGAAATCTATTGAACCAAAAAAAAAGCAAAAAAGCACTGTTTTGCATTTAAAAAAGTCCGACCCTTTCCAAAAGCCCAGAGGTACAAGAATGCATTGATGTAAACATGTTCCATAGGAACCCATTTCTGCAAAAAGCGTGAAAAAAATGCATTGGTTTGAATGGAGCCTTAAAGAATGTTGAGAGCGGTGATAATGCAAGAATTAACACCGTTTAACCACTTCAGCCTTAGAAGGATTTGCCCCCTTAATGACCAGGCCATTTTTGCGATACAGCACTGTTCTATTTTAACTGACAATTGCGCGGCTGTGCAATGCTGTACCCAAAGAAAATTGACGTCCTTTTTTTCACCAGAAATAGTGCTTTCTATTGATACTATTTGATCACCCCTGCTTTTTTGGGGTTTTTTTTTGTTGCGCTATAAACAAAGAGCAACAATTTTGAAAAAAAAAATGTTTTACTTTTTGCTAGAATAGATATCCAAAAATAAATTGACTATTTTCATCAGTTTAAGCTGATACATATTTTTGGTTAAAAAAAAAATCGCAATTGGCGTATATTGGTTTGCGCAAAAACGTATTATGTCTATAAAAATAGGGAATAGATTTATGGCATTTTTATTATTTTTATTACTAGTAATGGCGGTGATCTGCAATTTTTAGCAGAACTACAACATTGCGGCAGACAGATCGGACACTTTTGATACATTAGATCACTGTTGCCGATCAACAGGAACAGTAGATCTCTAACCTATCCCCTGTCAGAAGGGGCAATCGCCTTGTTAACAAAGGCAGTTCCCCGTTCTGCCTCTGTAATAGGCGATCGCGGGACGCCTGCAGACATCCACCCGAGCCGCGGGCGCGCTCCCGAAACAGGTGCGAGCGTGGACTCTGAGTCCGCCGGCGGCCCACAATCATGGTTGAGGAGAGGTAGAACGGGAAGCCTACAATGTAAATTAGGCATTTCCCTGTTCTGCCTAGTGACATGACACGCATCTTATGTTCCTAGTGTTCGGGAGCAGTGATCTATGTTTCAGTAAGCCCATCACCCCTACAGTTAGAACATGCTGCGGGAACACACTTAACCCCTTGATCGCCCCTAGTGTTAACCCTTTCCCTGCCGGTGTAATTTTTACATTGATCAGTTCATTTTTATAGCACTGATCAATGTAATGTCACTGGTTCCCAATGTAATGGTGTGTGTATGTGTGTATATGTGTGTATATATATATATATATATATATATATATATATATATATATATATATATATATATATATATATATATATATATATATATATATATATATATATATGTATGTGTGTGTATATAGATAGATAGAGATATGTGTTATAGCAGAAGGTAAAAAGAAAACTATTTTTTTTTTTTTGAAAACTGATGCTTTTTTGTTTTTAGCGCAAAAAAAAATGCAGAGGTGATCAAATACCACCAAAAGAAAGCTCTATTTGTGGGAAAAAAATCCCGTCAATTGTGTTTGAGTACACCGTCGCACGACCGCGCAATTGTCAGTTTAAGCGGCCCAGTGCTGTTTCGCAAAAAATGCTCCGGTCATTAAGGGGGTAAAACCATCCGGGGCTGAAGTGGTCAATACCATAACTTTCTGATGAAAATTCGGCATTCGCTTGTGACTTTTCAGGTCTGCCCTGAGAACTACCAGCTCGTCATTTATTACCATTCTCCATCCACCTGTATGCTTTGCCACTCTAAGGCCCCTTTCACACGATCGGACCGTTCAGGTCAGGTCCGCTGACATCTGACCCCATCCGATCTGCTAAAAGCAGACGGATGGCTTTACGTCCAGGTCCGTCGCTGGCGGATCGGGTGAGATCTGATGAAAACAAACATGCTGTCCGTTTTCATCCGATCCCTCCATAGGCGGCAGCGGCGCCTGACAAGCCCCTCCCCGCTCAGTGAGCAGAGAGGGACCTGTCATCCGCCGGCTCAGCGGAGTTCCACCGCTGAGCCGGCGGACCGAGGCGGGCTCTGTAGAAATGGAGTCCGCCTCGTGTGAAAGGGGCCTAAGGCTAGCCATACATCATACAATTTTCTTGTACAACTTTGCTTTAGATTTACCAAAACTAGAGGTCGACCGATATGGGTTTTTCTCTGGCCGATGCCGATGCCGATATTTAGAAATCGCGGTGGCCGATGGCCGATATGTGATGCCGATTTTTTTGGGCCGATATATTTGGCCGATTTTTTTTTTTTTCTTTTTTCCCTTCATCTCATAAAATCTAACAGTTAGACCCCTTTTACACTGGGGCGTTTTTCAGGCGCTTTTGGGCTAAAAATAGCGCCTGTAAAGTGCCTGTAAAACGGCTCCCCTGCAGTCTCAGTGTGATATCCCAAGTGCTTTCACACTGAGGCGATGCGCTGGCAGGATGTAAAAAAAGTCCTGCAAACGGCATCTTTGGAGCGGTGCAATACCGCTCCTCCACCACTCCTGCCCATTGAAATGAATGTGCACCGCTGCCGAAGCGCCTGCAAAGCGTTTTGGCAGCGGCGCTTCAGGGGCGCATTTAACCCCTTCCTCGGCCGCTAGCTGGGTTATAAGTGCCCCGCTAGCAGCCGAATAGCGCCTCTAAAATGACGGTAAAGCGCCGCTAAAACTAGCAGCGTTTTACCATCAACGCATGCCTGCTCCAGTGTGAAAGCAGCCTTAAGTAATACACAAATTTTTTTTCATTTAAACATTAAACAAAACAAACCTCCAATCAGTTCACTTGTATGTATAATTTAGAAAATGAAAAAAAAAAAAAAAACTATCTTAAATATTAAATACACAAAAACAGGTAATCAAAACTTTTGGACGAATAAAAATGGGCTAACTTTACTGCTTAGGTTTTTTTTTTAATTCATTACTGTATTTTTTTTTTAAATTGCGTTTGAAAGACCGCTGCGCAAATACCGTGTGACATAAAATATTGCAACAATCACCATTTTATTCCCTAGGGTCTCTGCTAAAAAAATATATATAATGTTTGGGGGTTCTAAGTGATTTTCTAGCAGAAAATACAGGATTTTTACTTGTAAGCAACAAGTGTCAGAAAAGATTTAGTCTTTAAATGGTTAAACTGAAAACTTCTCCACGGAGTTCAGTCTATTGATAAAAAGAACCTGAAAGAGATACAAATGTATCTTCTTATCAGACTTGGCAGGCTGCCCAGAGGGGGAGAGAAGAAAACTTCACAGATAACTTAGGGAAACTTGCATTAACTTCTATTACAGAAGTCATTTGCAAGTCATGGCTGAAGTTACAATCGGCCTTTTTTATCAGCACAATCGGCCGATGCCGATTAAGTAAATAACGCCAAATATCGGCCGATATATCGGCCGGCCGATATATCGGTCGACCTCTAACCAAAACCATAGAATATGAGGTCAAACCTAAACCTGGTCAATTTGTATGCAATCAGGCGGGCCCTTGCACTACATAGTTGAAGGTGAATCTAAAGAAAATTGAATAAGAAAATTGTATAATGTATGGCCACCTTTAGTCTCTTAGTTGAATTAGGACACCAGTCCAACCTGTGTGGGTGGGTCTGCTCGTGTCAAAAATCATATCTAATATATCCCTTTATAACGTGCCCGCTAAGATGCCCATCTAGGAGTTTTTTGAAACTATCGATACTTAACGCTGACACCACCGATTGTGGATGTGAGTTCCACATCCTTACCGCCCTGATAGTGAAAAAACTTCTACGCAACTTAAGGTTTAACTGCTTTTCCTTCAAATTTATTGAGTGACCACATGTCTTCTCACACTCTGAGGCTGAATAGTTTCCTCTCTATACTGGAATCACTCATTTATCCCTAGCACTTTTTTTTTTTTTTTTTACCTCCTATAAATTTTCTTCAACAGGATCTATTTTATTTTTCAGACAGTTAAAGGAATACCTCAGCTGCCTTAACATGCTGATGTTAATTTTGTTGCATAGCTTAAATGCACACTTTTTTTTTTTTTTTTTAAGTATCTTAGTAATAGCATCCTAATACAGTAGATATCTGCAAACTAACAAATACCAAGTAAGGCTGGGTTCACACCATTGGGAATTTGTTATAATTGTTATGTGTAATTACTGTTTAACTTTTAGCTTTTTGATATTGTGTGTGCTTATGTAACAGCAAATTCTTTGATTTCTCTTATAGGGCTCTGAAAGTAATTATAGTGGTATCAAAAGTGGAATCAACTTTGCTTACTTGGATTTAAATCACAATGAGTGAGTACATGCTAATGTTGGACTCTAAGGCTTCTGTTCAAACTCTTCATTAGGCTTTCATTTTCTAATGTGCATCTTTTTCATCTAGTACACATTATTAGACACTAGCAAAAGTGTGTCTATTAAGAATGGGGAAGTTGTTGTCTGTTTTTATAGATGTGTTGAATTATTAAAAGCCAGTTGAAGCTTCCTATATTGCACTAAGGCACTCTCATGCTGGATAAACAGTAATAATTTTGGACTTTTTTTTAACTTTTAAAAGTATTATCTGTTGCAGCAAGGGTTAAAATAGCCTTTGCTGGGATCACTCTGCAGAAGCTTTACTGTGACCCAGATGTCAAGCTGTTTTCAACTCTCTGTCCTCAGTGCAACAATTAGCAGCTCTGATCTTCCCTAAGCAATCAGGCCGCTGTGTTGTGTTGATCAGTGGTCCAGCTGTGTGGTGTGTTGCTTACAAAGGATATTTTAACTCTTACTGCATCAGATAATACTGTTAAGAAAATGTGATCAGTTCACCCCTGCTGATATGCCAGTTCGGTGCCTCACATTTCCTTGGTGGTGCTGTGGTGGTCTTGCCTTAAGAGTGTCTACAAGCTGTTGCAACATGTTGGGCGCTAACAAAGCCCACTGTGATGAACCTTAACACAGAATGCCTTTTCTGAATGCACCAGTTGTAATCTTAAATTTTGTCATGTTTATCAGTTGCTGTTAATTTGTGATACTGGATCTGCCAACCTTGGCAATTTAGGTACTTCCTCGACCCCTCTAACCCACAAATGCTTCTAATTTTGTGACTTGGCAATAAAGACCTGTATTTCTTAAATGTCCCAGACCCTTTTCTTGAGGTGAGTTTGAATGTCAACTGCTTGGGCAGAGGAGTCTGCATTCATTTTTGGTACACACAAAGCTAAACGTTTGGCTAAGGTATGCCTGTGCCATATTTTCTGTGATGACTGGTACTGTGCCCTCTTCCCTTTCCTTCTCAGTTTGCCAGATCAGATAACGCAAGGTCTTCAATTCACAGGATGCCGTGCTGGCCACACTTTTACAGCTATAGGTGGCTTTTCCCAATTTTTGGTGATCTATTTTGGACTGCTCTTCCTCCCTTCCTTGTGTCTTTATCAAGATTGTGGTACCAGTCCTGGTGTCTCTATGCATCATAGGTAGCTTGTTTTGTGGAATACCTTCACAATCTTTTAGCCTGGCAAAGTTGTCTCATGAGTTGGAGGCCATTCTCTGCATTACTTAGCAATTGCTAGAAGACTTGAACTTCTAGAAAGTGTCCCACTCCCCTGTTCATCTCCCAAGATTATAAGCTTGGGTATGGACACTAAACACGAGAGTGTCTTTCCCTTTCATTTAAATCACTCAATATTGCAGGATCATATCAGATCATGTCAGACTGCTTCAGACTAGCTTTTGGATCTCCCGGTTTTGTTTCATATTGTTTCATGTAGGTGCTAAAACTTATGGTGGTCTTTTTTAAGTGATCTCTTTGTAAAATGATTGCAGAGGTTCTCATATGGATATTCTGTTCAAGTGCACAGTGAGTTGATTCCCGTGCATGTGAATTCCTTATTTGGTGGGTGATGTCTCCCATGTTAACCTTTTTGTGTCCCTAGGGCAAGGCTGCATGATTGGGGAGTGAAATTGGGACCACTCTGTGTTTATGCTCAGTGTACATGAGAGAAAACTAGGTTAACCACAAATGTTCACAAACTTTACAATAATAGTATATACAGACAGAAATCAAAAATAAGTGACAAGCTCTGATGAACGTTAGAGAGGAATTACTAGCAGACACGTTTAGGCATAGGAGAGGCAAGAGAGGTAAATCCCATAACTTCAGAAGTAGAGGAACAGGCAAACCCATTACTTTTGTAACTACATTCTCTCAAGAATATCACCAAATAATTAAAATAATAACAAGGAATCTGCCTTAATTATATACAAAGGTTTAAATGGGATATTGCAAGCAGGCTGCCGCCGGTTCATTAGTGGACAAGCACCCGCGTTAGGGAATGCTTTATCCCCTAGTGCTTTTTTGTCTAAGCAATGCCAGTCTAACTGGCTATCATATCCTTGTAACTCTAAAGCCTCGTGCACAAGATCGGATTTTCCACAGACAAAACCTCAGACATTTGTCCAAAGGCGTGTGCCTGGATTTTGTCTTGCATACAAACGGCAAGGAATTGTTGGCCGACAAACACGAACTGATGTACTACGTGGGTTTTCAGCTCTTTAGCGCCACCCTTTGGGCTCCTTCAGTTCGTTTCTGAACGGCCGTCAACCAGTCATATTGCAGACTTGGAGGAGATAACGTGTTATTTATTATTGGCCTTTGAGTTATTGCTTTGACCCAAGTCCAGTTCAGTAACAGGAAGATTTCTTGGACCAAAAATTGGTTGCTTTATTAATCGTGACCAATTGTGTAATATGCCTTTTTTTTGCGGGAGCTTCGGGAGAATAATCCAGATGTTTTTCAGAATTATCTCCGGATGACGGACCCCTGCTTTCACCAACTCTTGCCATTGTTGACCCCCTATACACCCTGTTCCAAATTGTTATGAAAATTCTATTTCAGTGTCAGAAAGATTACATATTTTGTTTTTCAGTTTAACTCATGGATGGCATTGTGTCTCAGGGCTCTTTTGATCACTGAAAACAATCTCGGAACACCTGTGATAATTAGATTGCCAGGTGAGCCCAATTAAAGGAAGAACTACTAAAGGAGGGTGTTCCACATTATTAAGCAGAGCACCATTTTGAAGCAATATGGGGAAGAAAAAGGATCTCTCTGCTGCCGAAAAGAGTGAAATAGTTCAGTGCCTTGGATGAGGTATGAAAACATTTGATATTTCACGAAAACTTAAGCGTGATCATCGCACTATTAAGAGATTTGTGGCCGATTCAGAGCACAGACGGGTTTCGTGCAGATAAAGGCACATTGAGGAAGATTTCTGCCAGATCCATGCATCGGATCAAGAGAGCAGCTGCTAAAACATTACATAGCAGCAAACAGATATTTGAAGTTGCTGGTGCCCCTGGAGTCCCACGGACATCAAGGTGTGGAGTCCTCCAAAGTCTTGCAACTGTGCATAAACCTTCTATTCGGCCACCACTAACCAATGCTCACAAGCAGAAATGGCTGCATTGAGCAGAAAAATACATGAAGACTAATTTTCAAACAGTCTTGTTCACTGATGAGTGCCGTGCAACCCTGCATGGTTCAGATGGATGGAGTAGTGGATGGTTGGTGGACGGCCCAGCGACGTCAGCAAGGCGGTGGGTGGAGTCATGTTTTGGGCCAGAATCATGGGAAGAGAGCTGGTCGGCCCCTTTAGGGTCCTAGAAGGTGTAAAGATGACCTCTGCAAAGTATGTGGAGTTCCTTTCTTCCCTGGCAGGAGAAGGAAGAACTATGCTTTCCGTAATAAAATCATCTTCATGCATGACAATGCACCATCTCATGCTGCAAAGAATACCTCTGCATCAATGACTGCTATGGGGATAAAAGGAGAGAAAGTCATGGTGTGGCCTCCATCCTACCCTGGCGTCAATCCTATTGAGAACCCTTGGAGCATCCTCAAGCAAAAGATCTGAGGGTGGGAGGCAGTTTGAATCCAATCAGCAGCTGTGGGAGGCTATTCTGACATCTTGCAAACAAATTCAAGCAGAAACTGTCCAAAAACTCACAAGTTCAATGGATGCAAGACTTGTGAAGCTGCTATCAAATAAGGGGTCCTATATTAAGAGGTTTGTTCAATAAAGTTTGAATTGTACTCTTAATAGTTGATAACTTGAGAATTATGCTGACTGTTTACATCAATTATTTAGTTAAATGAGAAAAATATCATTGGCATAATAATTTGGAACAGGGTTTATTAAGAAGCAGGACACATGCATGAGGCTTTTATTTATTTTTTTGTTTGAATAATAATAATTTGATTTTGTATATGTTCTATATTTTTGGATGCAAAGAATGCACTTTTTGGTTAAGTTCTATTGGCAGATAGCATATCTAATTTTATTGGTTTTCTTTTTTTAATGCACAATAAAAAAAAAATGTGGAGAATAATACTTGGCTATGTGTTTTACTTCAAATGACAGTTTGGAAGTAGGCAGTTAAAGAGGAGTTCCACCCAGGGGGACCGTCAAAAAAAAATAAAAAAATAAATAAAAGTCAGCAGCTACAAATACTGCAGCTGCTGACTTTTAATTGGACACTCACCTGTCCCTGGGTCCAGCGATGCGGGGGATCGAAGCCCCGCTCGTCCCCCCCCTCCGCTCATCGGCGCCGGCATTTCAACTGTGGGCGCCGGGCTGTGGCTTCACAGCCTGGCACCCACTGCGCATGCGCGAGCGGCGCCGCGCGCCGTGATTGGCCGCTCAATCACCTGGGACCTGTAATGGGTCCCAGATGATTGACAGGAGGGAGGGAGCAGAGCGGAGCCCTTCCTGTGCCGAGGGGGGAAGTGATGTCACCAGCCCAGGCAAAGGAATAGTCAGACTACGAGGGACCACCTAGCAACAGGCATTTAGAGGTAAGTGAAAAAAAAAAAAATATCCAAAAGTTTTTTTGTTTTTTTTTTTAGAATTTTTCCAGGTATTTTTTTTTTTTGGGTGGAACCCCACTTTAAATTTAAAAAAATACAATGTAAAATTAACAAGGGACACAAACATAATTGTATCTTTGATCTTAAAAACTACGGGATAATGGTGTTGTGGTAACTTGCCCAAGTAAAAAAAAACAAAAAAAAAACAAAAGCGGCATATTTTTGATATCACTAGAAAAAAAAAAGCCTTTGAAAAATCGTTTGCAATAACTCAGTCAGTATCACTAGCAAAGAAGCTTCATTATTATCCTATTAAAGAAGAAGAGAATGTGTGCTGTATTTCAAGATTTCATAATTTGACAGGTCACGAATGTTAATTCTCCATTACGAGCACTAGCTTACAAGACTGACCGCTTCTGGCTCGCCCTTGCTTCCAAGCATGTGTGTTTGTACTTTGGACCTTTTGTCCGAACTTGTGTACACGCGCTCGGAAAATCTGACAACAGACATTTGTCCGCGGAAAATTTTAAAACCTGCTATCCAACATTTGTCTGCCGAAAATCCGACAACAATTGTCCGATGGAGCATACAAACAGATTTTCCACCAAGAGCCTGTCATCACGCAATTCCTGTCGGAAAATCCGATCGTGTGTACGAGGCTTTAGACTTCTAGGTACTGTCACTTGAGTGAGTCAGGCAAAACTTTTGTTGGCACGGCTACAGGTGAAGAGTTTACTATACAACAATGTCAACTGTGGTGCAAGTTTTGTAATTTATTTGATCGCTTGCACTTTATGCAGCCTACAACACGTGGGCTGCACTACACGTCCCTTTAGAACCCAGATAGGGGAACATTATTTATTTTTCAATATTTTTATTGAGTTTTACAAAGTACAATTTGTGGTATGGGTTCAAACAGACGTAGTATAATAGACACAAAGAACCCTAAACAAGGTAACAGAACAAGGTGAGCACAGTATTATACTAGAACAGAGCCTAAAAGGAATCAATAATGGACAGTAGCAAAAGAACAAACATCAGAACTTAATCCAGGGTTACCAAGGTTGCAGAATTTTCTCAAATTTTAATAGATTTACCAGAGCGTATTGACATTTTTTTTTTTTTCATACTGACATGTAAGATTAACAGAGATAATCACGTCAGATTAGTAGTTGTGTCCTATTTCCTATGTTTAGTAATGTTTTGTTTGGCTGCCAGCAGGATATGAGGAACTACTAATCTAAACGGAGCTGGGAATTTGTTAATCTCAAGATTCAGTAAAACCAAGGCAGGGTTAGGATACTAGTGGCTGAAGAGATTAGAGCAGATACTTGTTTCCAGAAGCTCGTTAAGGCATTTGCAGGACCACAAAATGTAAAGATTGCCTACCTGACCACAGTGGCGCCAACATAGCAAGGATTGAGGTTGGTAGTATTGTGCAATTCAGTAAGTTGTGAGGTATTATTGTAAAATTACTTTCGGAGATGGTTTCCAATGAATAACACAACTCAAAATACCATGGGGGAATCTTAGTGCCTAAAGCCACTGTTCAGGTGTGCAAACTTTCTGCAGGTCCTTCTCCCAGTGTAGGAGGGGACTAGACTTAAAGTAGTACCGTATATACTCGAGTATAAGTCGTTCCGAGTATAAGTCGAGACCCTAATTTACCACAAAGAAAATGGGAAAAACTTATTGACCCGAGTATAAGACGAGGGTGAGAAATGCACAGCTACTGTAAGTGGAAAAGAGGGTCAACAATGCCCATTTGCAACATCACTATGTCCATTTGCATGCCTCACTGTGCCCATTTGCAGCCATAGGTCCCCTGAACTTCAAACTCAGTAGTTAAGGGTTCCTAGATGCCCCCTAGCTGCAGCCAAAATTTGGGGTCTCTGAACCCAAAGGGTCCCGAAATGACATTGCTGCAGATGGACATAGTTGACCGAATTTGGGGCCCCGTATCTCGGGGCCACTTAGTGCTAGGAACCCCAAATTTGGTGTTCAAACCCAGTGGAACTAGCAACATAAAATTTCCAAAGCTGGGGTTTCTAGCACCAAGTGGCCCCGAGATACAGGGCCCCAAAAATCAGTTCAGAAAATGTCAAGCACTTTTCTGCAGCAGAGAATGACATTTTCCGAACCGGTTTTGGGGCCCCGTATCTTAGGGCCACTTGGTGCTAGGAACCCCAGCTTTGGATATGTGATGGTACCAGTTCCACTGGGTTTGCACACCAAATTTGGGGTTCCTAGCACCAAGTGGCCCTGAGATACGGGGCCCCAAAGTCGGTTCAGAAAATGAAATTTTTTGCTGCAGAAAAGTGCTTGACTCGAGTATAAGTCGAGGGGGGCACTTTCAGCACAAAAAAATGTGCTGAAAAATTCGACTTATACTCGAGTATATACAGTATTATTCTGAAGGACAATATAAAAGAGAGAGATACCTCAAGGGCCAGGAAAGGGAGAGTTGCAATACCAGAGATTGGATCTTGATTACTGGGACAGGGTAGTTTTTGAAAAATTTAGTCATGCGCATATGTGAAAATTGTTCAGAAGCAGGAAGACCATTAAGGACATGCAACACAGAGAAGGGTCTGGGCTCCCAATTGACCAGGATGGAATCTACCCAGTGGATGATGCATACAGAGAAGTATGGGATAAGGGTTTCTAATGCTATAAGAGGCATACATAGCTGTTGTGCTTTAGAGGGATCCCCAGGATACAACTGTAAGGTTCTCCATGCTTTGATAGAAGCTTGTACTGTGATAGAGAGGGTGCTTAACCGAAGCAGTTTCCAACAATCAGCCATAAGTAAGGATGATAACTAATTTATTTTTTTCCAACATTTTTAATATGTTTTAAGATCATGGCAAATACAAGGGACATGGGACACCAAAAAAGTCCATAATTGTCATATACAATACATGTGACCGAGAACCAGTATTTGAACATAAAAGGAATATCATTAATACTATTGTCATAAGATTATAGCAACATAAAGATATGTCCTGATTGGTTATTTGGGGATTGTTGGAAATAGGGGAACATTATTGTGACACAATCTAAATGCTAAGAATATTTCCAGTGCAACATGTCACTTGAGGAAATATCACCCTGATAGTATTCCCTAATTTCACTTTAGAGGAATAGAACGGCTCGGCTGCCTCACTCACCTAGGGGAAGTGACAGGGAGAGAACCTTACTAGGGAGAGAGGCATGTTTTTTTTTTTTAGATAATTACTAGATCACCTCTGGGGTTAAACCGGACATGGGATTTGGATTTGCACATACAATAAAGTGTCTCTCTCCAGTATTCCTTCCTTTTCATGGTCTCCTTTTTAAAGTTCTATTTTATCTTGTTCATTAACTTTTTATTTTTTGTCACTTGTTTTTGATTTTTGTTGGTATATACTATTATTGTGAAGTTTGTGAATATTAGTATCACACACATGGGACTCCTTAGTAGTATACACTATAGATGTTTTTCCCATTTGCCAATTGTTTGCACTCAATTAGGACAATTAATGGATGGAGCCTGTGATATGTAGAGCTACTATCTTGTTTTGAAGTTTTGTGTCCAAATGCAGTTATGACTAAGCCCTCATAGGCTGAAACGCGTCAACTGATCTTATCTGCGGTTGTATACAGTGGTTTTTGAATACATATGAAGATTTTTTAAGAGCAAATACTTGTGTGCAGATCATCTTTTTTCATTATCTACTCAATGTAATGGCTGTGGATTGGGCACCCAGGAGCTCTATTATCAACATATCAAGCTATATGGGTAGTAGCACTGTTCCTTCTGTTTGCAATCTCTGCTTGCCAAGTACCCACTAAGAGTACAGTTAAACTTTACCACAACTTATATAAATCACCTTTGAAGAACAAAGACTGGTGGTGTGGGTGGTAGATCACATACCTTTCTGGTCAAAAAAGTGTTGTCTTGGCACAGTCTCTGGATTTTCTACCAGGCTTTGTTTGACAAACACAATATTTAAACTGACAACACCTGGATCCTGGGGAATGGTTCTTGCACAAGGAATTAAGACTGTTAAATCTTTTCTAAAATCATTCCACAAAGTTAGTACCTTAGGGCATGCCCACCAGATGTGCAATGTGGAACCAGGGTTGCCACATTCTTTCCAACAACTGGGTGAAGTAGAGGGGAACATATTTGACTGAGGTGTAATACCATTGGTGCAAATTTTTTAGGGATGTTTTCCAATGAGAAACAGTTTGTGGATACCAGAAGTAAGTTAGAGGCTTTACGCCACTGTGAAATAGGACATATGAAAGGTTTGTGAGAGATCAAATTCCCAGGCTGTCATGAAGGAAGGTTTACTTAACCCCTTAAGGACCGGAAGTAATTACCCCCTTAATGACGGGCCATTTTTTGCGATACGGCACTGCAATATTTTAACTGAGAATTGCACGGTCGCGCGACGCTGTACCCAAATACAATTCATTTTCTCCCTTCGCCTTTCAGGACAGCACCTTGGAGAGAGCGTAGCTCCACCTCTTAGACAGGAAACACTGCGTTACAACGCCCCTTTAAAAAGCAGCTGCTTCCACCATGCCATCAGTTTTAGTGTTTCCTCCGCCATGGTGGAAGCACTGCTTGGGGAACCAGAGGGGCTGCGCTCTCTCCAAGGAGAGGGTTTTGGCAGGACCTCCACGTTTGGGTACTCAGACCAACCCAGCTCCTTCCCTTACGTGAGGAGGGTGCTCCGGTGTCCCTTCCTTCTCCGGCTCACAGGAGTAATGGTCTGCCGGAAGTTTTCCACCTGGGGTGTTCGGGGGGCCGCGGTTGTGCTCAGTAAGAGCGTCCATGCCAGGCCTCTGCATGGCGGCGCCGAATCCCGGACAGCAGGTGATGTCAGTTCCGGTGGGCGGATACTTCCGGCGGGGCGTAGCAGCGATTGGTTCCTGCTGCTGGAACGCAGGAGGAAGGGGCGGGTCCTCTGGCCGGGACTTCCTTTTGTTTGGCACATGGAGCCTAGTACACAGTGCAGCAGCTGCGGATTGCACTATGGAGACAGCGGAATCGTCAGCAGCAATGGCGGATGCAGGCGCCCAGGTTCCCGGCCAGGCCCAGGTAGGAGAGGTGCGGTGGCACCTCTTTCCTTTTATATCACTGGGTGTTTTATCTTTGATGTGGTTATTCAAAACCTGTTGCTGTCTGCTATGGGGTAACAGTTTTCATTAGCAGTTCAGCAAAGGAGTGAGACTCTGTGCACTTAGGGTGTTGGCTGGAGGTACTACTTTTCTCTGAAGCCTTAGTTTTAAAGGACCTGGGTTTTTCTTGTTTCTCTGTTTCAGAAAGCTACTGCCAAATCAGAGAACAGGGAGAAAGTGCCCCTCATGCAAAAATCCTTTAAGGGACTCTTGGCCCAAACCACTGTGCAAATCCTGCATTGTGGATTTAGTAAAAGAAGAATCCTCACAAGAGTGCAAAGAGCTCTTATCTTCTGTGAGGAAGGAGTTAGCAGAGGCCCTAGGGACAGTGCGTTCCCTTGTAAAGCACGGCCAGAGTTCCAGCCAAGAGCAGAGTTCTCACTCCAGTTTCCCTCAGTCCACTTCCAGACAGGTGGAAAGTGAGTCGGAGGAGGAAAGGGAAAGCATTCCACCCTCAACCATTGATTCTGAGGAGGAGGAGGTGGAAGAAGAGTCAAGATCATCTAGATATAAGCTGTCACTTGAGGAGGTGGATGAATTACTCAAGGCAATTTATACTACCCTGGAGATCCAGGAAGAAAAAGCCCAGCTGTCCGTGCATGACAAGATGTACCTGGGGCTGGAGGAAATTAAACACAGGGTGTTCCCTGTGCATAAAGTGTTACCAGACACTATTAGAAAGGAATGGAAGAATCCAGAGAGGACAGTTTTTTTCTAAAACCCTCAAAAGGAGGTTTCCTTTTGAGGAGAATGAGGAACTATTGTGGAATAAAAAACCAAAAATAGACGCTGCCTTTTCTCAAGTATCTAGGAAGACTGATTTAGCTTTTGAGGACATGGGTATTCTCAAAGATGCTATGGATAAGAGGGCAGATGGGCTACTGAAGAAAGCCTGGGACTCATCTCTAGCTAATCTTAAGCCAGCAATGGCGGCTACGGTTGTGGCTAGGAATCTGGAGTGCTGGTTAGAGCAACTTAAAAATCATGTTGTGGCAGGTACCTCCAGAAAAGACTTATTGGAGTCCTTCCCTACCCTGCTTAAGGCAGTAAAATATATGGCAGATGCCTCTGCAGAATCTATCAGGATGTCAGCCAGGTCCTCTGCGCTTGTTAACTCAGCAAGAAGAGCACTCTAGCTAAAGACCTGGTCAGGGGATTCAGCTTCTAAAGTAAAACTGTGCGGAATTCCCTTTTCAGGAGACCTGATGTTTGGGCCAGAACTAGAGACTGTCCTTGACAGGACAGCAGACAAGAAGAAAGCTTTCCCACAGAAGAAGAAAACGGTACAGCAGAGGAAAAATTTTCGTCCTTTTCGACAAACCGATAAGGAAAAGGACCACACACAGAAGAGACCCTGGTCTTCTCAGAGAGGAAGAGGTAGAGGTGGGGTACTCTTTAGAACCCCAGAACAAACCCCTAAAAAACAATGACCATCTAGTAGGGGGGAGACTACAGGACTTCTTACCAATCTGGGAAAAAACAACAAAGAGTCCTTTTGTTCTGGGGTTAATCAAAAAGGGTTATCAATTGGAATTCTCACAAAGCCCCCCAAGGATCGGGAAAAGGCTCTGGCCATGAAGTCTGTTACAGGAACTGATGCAACAGAAGGTCATTTCCCAGGTTCCAAAAGATCAAGAGGGGAAGGGGTTTTACGCCCACATTTTTCTGGTCAAAAAGCCATCAGGAAAGTTCCGCCTGATTCTCAATTTAAAGGTTCTAAATCGATCCATAAAATACAAAAAATTCAGGATGGATACGATTTTCTCAGTAAGGAACTTGCTAACCCCCAAATGTCATATGGCTTCCATCGATTTGAGAGATGCCTATCTCCATATACCAATAGCGCCCCCATCACAAAGATTCCTGCGTCTTGCAGTCAATCTGGGGGGAGGGGAGATTTGGCACCTGCAGTTTCGGGCTCTGCCTTTCGGTCTTTCCTCTTCTCCCAGGGTATTCACAAAAGTGATGGCGGAATCTTTGGAGCCCCTAAGACTGAAGGGGATTTCAATAGTACCCTATTTGGACGATCTGCTACTGTTTGCAGACTCAAGGGGTCAAGTAGAGGTCAACCTACAGACAGTTCAAACACATTTAAGAGGTTTGGGATGGCTTCTCAATCTTCAGAAGTCAAACTTAATTCCATCTCAAAGGGTAAGGTTTCTGGGGTACGAAATAGACTCGATAGAACAGAGAATTTTTCTACCCCAGGAGAAAATAGAGAAGATGCAGTTGACCCTGATAACACTTCAATCCAACGCAGAGATCTCTGTAAGACAAGCCATGTCTGCTCTGGGTCTGTTGACAGCAGCAATTCCTTCGGTACAGTGGGCCAGGTTGCATTCCCGTCCTCTGCAATCGGATATCCTGATGAATTGGTCATACCAGGAACCTCTGGAGAAGAAATTCAACTTGGGGGCAAGAGCAAAAAGGTCTCTCTGGTGGTGGAGGAACCTAGGAAACGTTTCAAAAGGGCTTCCTTGGGTCTTTCCGGTAACCAGAAGGCTGACTACAGATGCCAGCGCCTGGGGATGGGGAGCTCATCTGGAAGAAAAAACGGTTCAGGGAGTTTGGACCAAACCAGAAGCAAGAAGATCTTCAAATTGGAGAGAGTTAAAGGCTGTTCACTTAAGCCTCCTCTCCCTCCAGGAATTTCTAGTGAATCAACATGTCCAAATATTGTCAGACAATATGACGACAGTATTATATTTAACAAAGCAAGGGGGCACAAAAAGCAAAACCCTAATGGGTCTAGCGCATCAGATCCTAAGATGGGCAGAGAACAATGTGGCCTCTCTATCAGCAGTCCATCTAAAGGGGACGGAAAACACCTTAGCAGATCTCCTCAGCAGGAAAGAAATAAGGGAAGCAGAGTGGTCTCTCAATCAGGAATTATTCGAAAAGATTTCCAAGAGTTGGGGTCATCCCCAAGTGAACCTCTTTGCAAAACAGGAAAATGCAAAAATACCAGTCTTCTTCTCTCTTCAGAGACAGGATCAAGCTCACGGAGTAGATGCGTTAGCTCACAAATGGGACTTCCATCTGTCCTACGCTTTTCCCCCGTTCCAACTGATACCAAAGGTGTTAGCCAAATTCAGATTGGAGTCCACGGAGCTAATATTAATAGCTCCTTATTGGCCAAAAAGACCCTGGTTTTCAACCTTGATGAACCTCTCAGTGAAACCTGCTTGGAGATTACCAATCAGGACAGACCTGTTGAGTCAGGGCCGAATTCTCCATCCAGATCCAGCTTACCTCAAACTAACAGCTTGGTTTCTGAAGAACAAATCTTAAGACGGAAGGGTTTATCAGAGAGGCTTATTTCTACCCTTCTTGCAAGTAGAAAAAAAGTGACGAGAGACATTTACTTTAAAGTCTGGAAGATCTATAATTCTTGGTGTTCCAGTAAAAACTTTGATTTTCGTACCACATTTTCAGTTTTGGAATTTCTTCAAGAGGGATTGGAGAAGGGGTTAGCAGCAAGTACGCTCAAGACGCAGGTAGCTGCTTTATCAGTTTTTTTGGAAAGAACCCTGTCAGGGGAACCTTTTAATAATCAGATTTTTTAGGGCAATGGCAAAAGTAAAGCCTAGACCTGTTGTTAGTTTTCCCAAATGGGATTTATCTTTAGTTCTTCAGGGACTAACTATGGCACCGTTTGAGCCCATAGAAGAAGCATCATTACGTTTCTTGACGTTAAAGACTATTTTATTGGTAGCAGTAACTTCCGCACGTAGAATTAGTGAGTTACAAGCCCTTTCAATTAAAGAGCCCTTCATGAGATGTCTACAGGATAGGGTAGTCTTAAGGACGGATCCAGCATTTCTACCAAAGGTGGCTTCAGTTTTTCACCGTACACAGGAAATCATTCTCCCTACTTTTTGTCCTTTACCTTCGGGAGCAGGAGAAGAAGCTTTCCATACCCTTGATGTCAGGAGGTGCCTGCTTAAATATCTGGAAAGAACAAAGGAAATCAGAAAGTCATCCTCACTCTTTGTTTTAATGGAAGGTACTCACAAAGGAGGTAAAGCTTCCAAAAGCACCCTTGGAAGATGGTTAAAGCAGGCCATCAAAGAGGCATACATATCTTTGGGTCTGGAACCTCCGGAAGGGGTATTACCTCATTCTACTCGAGCAGTGGCGGCATCATGGGCAGAAAGGGCTGGGGCATCTCCTGAGCAAATCTGCAAGGCTGCCACATGGTCCAGTTTTTCGACCTTCATAAGGCACTACCGCTTGGATCTACTATCAGCCTCGGACCAATCATTTGGTAGGAAGGTTTTGCAGGCAGTAGTCCCACCCTGAAGTAAGTTTCTCGGTTATCCTCTCCAAGGTGCTGTCCTGAAAGGCGAAGGGAGAAAACCTTAGTTAGACTTACCGGTGACGGTATTTCTACGAGCCTTTCAGGACAGCAGCCTACTTCCCTCCCTTGGTTATCATATGTAAAGTATAATTATAGGACCTGGTAATTGTCTGATTATATTTTCCAGCATGTCGGAGGATTTCTCGGTAACAACTGATGGCATGGTGGAAGCAGCTGCTTTTTAAAGGGGCGTTGTCACGCAGTGTTTCCTGTCTAAGAGGTGGAGCTACGCTCTCTCCAAGGTGCTGTCCTGAAAGGCTCGTAGAAATACCGTCACCGGTAAGTCTAACTAAGGTTTTTTCCCACAAATAGCGCTTTCTTTTGGTGATATTTGATCACCTCTGTGTTTTTATTTTTATTTTTTATTTTTTGCGCTATAAACAAAAAAGACCGACCATTTTGAAAAAATAAAACACTATTACTTTCTGCAATAAAACGTACCCAATAAAAAATGTAAATTTCTTCATCAATTTATATTAGTAAATTTCAATTTGTATTCTGCTACATATAAAATCTCAATAAGCATATATATATTGGTTTGCGGAAAAGTTATAGCGTGTACATATTAGGGGATAGATTTATGGCATTTTTTTAAATTATTTTTTTACTAGTAATGGAGATGATCAGCAATTTTTAGCAGGACGGCTATATTGCGACGGACAGATCAGACAGATCAGACACTTTTGACACTTTTTTGAGACCAGTGACATTATTACAGTGATCAGTGCTAAAAATGTGCTCTGATCACTGTATAAATGACACTGGTAGGTAAAGGGTAAACACCAGGGACAATCAAGGGGTTAATTGTGTTCCCTGGATGTGTTTACTAACTGTATGGGGGACAGTCTGACTGGGACAACACAGAGATCCATCTTCCTGCATAGCAGGAAGACAATATCCTGTGTCATCCCTTGTCAGAACAAAGATCTGCCTTATTTACATCGGCAGGTCCCTGTTATGTCTCTGTGGGGAACGATCACACACACTCATACAGGCTAGTGCAGAAAACGACATGCAAGTACCTCGTTTCACCCAACCGAGCCTCCTTGCCGCAGTATAACTGCGGCGGGTGGTCGGCAAGTGGTTAAACTCTTGAACTAACTCTTATGGTTAGATAAGGAGAATTAGGGGGAGGGGGGGTGTAGGCCTAATAACATGGCACCCAGTGTGCTCAACAAAGATAATCCCGGCAGCAAGCATTCGGTGAAAGACCAAACATGGTTTACGTACAGGGCCCACCAGTATTTGAGTTGATCTAAAATCACAGCTTGGTAGTAAGCCTTAAATTTCTGGGTTCCCATACATGCAGCTGCTTTGGATCTATAGCTGACCGAGGATTTGAATCTGGGTCTTTTGCCATCCCAGATTAAATGATTGATTGTAGATTGAAGTTTTTGCAAAAAAGAGGAATTGATAAAGTCCTGAACAGATATAAGGTCTGAGTAACATTGTGCCAACGGCAGCTCTGCCTGCCCACAAAAGATAATAGAACAAAATATAGTGCAGCACAATAAATTAATAGTCCATATAAAATTATCCAGTGATGGAAACTCCTGTGTGAGAGCAAACAAAGAGAGCCTCCTTATGTGCAATTATGAATGACAGGCAAAAAGTGGTGATTACAGCCCATCTACCACAGATATTCAAGCCTCTCACCTCACAGACTGGACCTGTAAAAGGTCACACAGCTTTTGACCCACACCTGGGGTACCGCTCACATATGATCCAGCCGATGATCTCTCCAGACATGAGGACAAAAAAAAGAATCTGGTGCTCTCCGCTTTACAGGTTTTTTTTTGATATAAAAAGAGGGATTCTACTTACAAACATAGCACTCCAGCCGAGTGCAGGCAAACAAGCATTGTACAATTACTGGTCTCTAACCAGGAAGATGGCCACGGGTGACGTCAAACGTGACTCCTCCCCCCGTACAGGTTACCTTCGTGAGGGGGACTTCAGTGCGGGTTCGGATTCATGTCAGCGGCCCGCTCGTATATTTACTATCATGGCAACCATCAATCAACAAATCTGTCTCCCGGGCAGAGCGAGCGCAGCTGCAGTCCATGTCCCGCTGATGGTTCAGCGCAAGGGAAGCCGAACGATGAAAGATCAAACTAATAACTCTGAGTTTAAAACAATGAAACCTATGTCACTTCTGCTAAAGCCAGAAATATGCAAAGGTGACACAAACCTTATTACATAATGATCCTTAACCACTTGCTGCCTGCCATATAGCAGAATGTCGGCGCAAAGTGGTTTCAATATCCTGACTGGGCGTCATATGATGTCCCCGGGGGCGCGCATCATGGCAATCATTGTTGCGGTGTGCTAGTCTGACACACCGCAACTCCGATCTAGGTAAAGAGTCTTTGTCGGAGACTCTATCACATGATCAGCCATGTCCAATCAGGGCTGATCACGATGTAAATAGGAAGAGCCGGTGATCGTCTTTTCTTCACTCGCGTCTGACAGACGCGAGTAGAGGAGAGCCAATCGGCTGCACTCCTGACAGGGAGGGGGGGGGGGGCTGTGCTGATTCTCAGCACAGCCTCCCCCCCTCGGATCCTGCCCAGGATGACCATTATGCCGCCCAGGACCACCAGGATGACCATCCACACTAGACCACCAGGTATGCCCCCCCTAGACCCCCAGAGAAATACTAATCTGTGCCCAGGCAGCTGCCAATCAGTGCCCACAAACAAAGCGTACTACTGCCAGTGCCACCAGGGATGCCTATCAGTGCCTCATATCAGTGCCATGTATCAATTCCCAGCAGTGCCGCCTATCAGTGCCACAATATCAGTGCTCGCTCATTGGTGCCGCCTTGTCAGTGCCGCCTTATTAGTGCTCAGCAGTGAGAAAAAACTTGATTTACAAAATTTTATAACAGAAACAAAAGCAAAACTTATTTTTTTCAAAATTTTCGGTCTTTTTTTTTTGTTTAGCAAAAAAAAAACAAAAAACGCAGAGGTGATCAAATACCACCAAAAGAAAGCTCTATTTGTGGAAACAAAATGATAAAAATTTAGTTTGGGTACAGTGATGAATGACCGCGCAATTGTCATTCAAACTTCGACAGCACTGAAAGCTGAAAATTGGCCTGGGCAGGAAGGTGTATAAGTGCCCTGTATTGAAGTGGTTAAAAAAATATTACAAAAAATTGAGGACATTCTATTTTCAAAATTCAAAGGGAAAGAACCCTTACAAAAGAGGCACTCTACTAAAAAAAATAACCAAACATTAAAAAAAATAAAAACAAATGATACTTTAGACGTCAGTCCACGGCCATCTTCCATAATCAGAAAAGATACAATACTACAAAAAACACACAAAAAAAATAAAATTATATTTAAAACAAAACCAATAAAAAATGAAACTACTTATTAGAAATGAAACAATTAAGGGCTCTACATTCCAGCCAGCAGGCGTCATAACCTTAGTTTCCTAAATCCAAAAAGATTCACAACGACTTACCTGGCAAATTTAGTTACAGTGGGGATCGAAAGTTTGGGCACCCCAGGTAAAAATGTGTATTAATGTGCATAACGAAGCCAAGGAAAGATGGAAAAATCTCCAAATGGCATTAAATTACAGATTAACTTTTTCTGACATGTTATAAGAATGTCTAGATTTTATTTCCATCATTTACACTTTCAAAATTACAGAAAACAAAAAAATGGTGTCTGCAAAAGTTTGGGCACCCTGCAGAGTTAATATCTTGTACTGTCTCCTTTGGCAAGTATCACAGCTTGTAAACGCTTTTTGTAGCCAGCCAAGAGTCTTTCAATTCTTGTTTGAGGTATCTTTGCCCATTCTTCCTTACAAAAGTTTTCCAGTTCTTTGAGATTTCTGGGCTGTCTGTCACGCACTGCTCTTTTAAGGTCTATCCATAGATTTTCAATAATGTTGAGGTCAGGAGATTCTGAAGGCCATGGCAAAACCTTCAGTTTACGCCTCTTGATGTAATCCCCCTTGGATTTTGAGGTGTGTTTAGGATCATTATCCATTTGTAGAAGCCATCCACTCTTTAACTTCAGCTTTTTCACAGATGGCATCAAGTTACCATCCAAAATTTGCTGAAATTTTATTGAATCCATTTTTCCTTCTACTTGTGAAATGTTCCCTGTGCCATTGGCTGCAATACAACCCCAAAGCATGATTGATCCACCCCCATGTTTAACAGTTGGACAGAGGTTCTTTTCATTAAATTCTGTGCCCTTTCTTCTCCAAACATACCTTTGCTCATTCAGGCCAAAACGTTCTATTTTAACCTCATCGGTCCAAAATGCCTCAGGCTTGTCTATATGTTCATTTGCAAAGTTCAAACGCTAATTTTTGTGGTGAGGACGTAGAAGAGGTTTTCTTCTGATGACTCTTCCATGAAGACCAAATTTCTACAAGTATCTCTTTATAGTGGAATAGTGTACCACAACTCCAGTGTCTGCCAGATCTTTCTGGAGGGATCGTGCAGTCAAACGTGGGTTTTGAATTGCTTTTCTCACAATCCTGCTAGCTGTTCTTTCTGATATTTTCCTTGGTCTTCCAGATCTTTAAAATCTACTGTTCCTGATGACTGCCATTTCTTAATTACATTCCGGACAGAGGATATTGACATCTGAAAACGCTTTGCTATCTTCTTATAGCCTTCTCCTGCTTTGTGAGTGTCAACTATTTTCAGTTTCGGTTTTCTAGACAACTGCTTGGAAGAACCCATGGTGCTGATTGTTGGGGCAAGGTCAGATGAGTCTGGCCATTTAAAACCTTTGAGATGGACATCACCTGGTCTTCCCAGACAACGATTGAGAACAATCCATGACACTGGCAGGTCTCCTATTTGGAAAGGGGGCAGTGCATGCTATAAATTCTGCAGGGTGCCCAAACTTTTGCAGACACCATTTTTTTGTTTTCTTTAATTTTGAAAGTGTAAATGATGGAAATAAAATCTCTTTTTTTGACATATTATAAGAATGTCTAATCTGTAATTTGATGCCATTTGGAGATTGTTCCATCTTTTTTTGGCTTCGTTATGCACATTAATACACATTTTTACCTGGGGTGCCCAAACTTTCGATCCCCACTGTACCTCCTCGCCAATGTTTAGAAACTTTCTCTATTCCCCAAAACTTCAAATGCTTTGGGTCACGATGGTGGCGCATTCTGAAAGGTCTAGATACGCTGTGTGTTTTAAGGCCCTTCTTGATGTTATTGATATGCTCACCCACACGTACATGTAAAGCCCTGGAGGTCCTCACAATGTACTGCAGGTCACAATCGCATTCTAACATATAAACTACACCCACTGTTGCGCAGGTGATAAGATCCTTAATTTGATACAGTTTGTGTGACCGACCAATTTAAAACTTTTTTCGCTTTTTGATATTTTTAGCATTTTTACAAGTCGTTCATCTGCCGCATGCATAAACACTTGTCATAGACTCCAGTAAGAGGAATCCCAATGCTTGATTTGTCTACCGAAGTAATCCAACTTTATTTTACTTCTTTATTATTTGTGAAACTGCAATACAATGACAAGATATCAGTACACATAGAATAACTAGTCTAGCATAAATGACAGATGACACAACAGAAAGGCACTTACAGGTGATGATTTCTCTAGCCCCTTGGGAGAGAAACAGACATGCTGCATCCAAATAGACAATCTAAAATGGCTGAAAAACTTCCTAAAGGAAGTGTCACTTCCTGTCAGAAATTTACATAACTAGAGATAAAGCTGCTACAGACTTTGGCCAATAGATGGCAGTGGTAAACTACACATTCTATAAAAGTAACTATAACTAAATTAGCCTGTAAAGGCAGCACACTCCCGGTCTGGTATAATACATTATATCACTACTTATACATATCTACTGTACAGGGAATAACACAGTAATAAGAAAATTTGTTCCCGTCTAGAACTGGTAACATAAACTAAAACATGAGTCCACAATATCAGTGTCTCTTGGCTATGGTACTTCTAGCTGGTAGCCCACATGAAGAAATAGTTTTTTCCATAAACCCATTTTTGGATTGGAGAAGCCGCACTAGGCCAAACTATCTCCAATGCCAATTGTAATCCATGGGATGAATTTTAACTCATGGCGAATGTCACGTCTGAAAGCCGTCAGTGACCAGCTCTATGTTATGTATTGTGTCAACAACATAACAGAAATACCTGATCAAAGTAGAACAATGACATCCGAAACTGGTCTGGCGTGCACTTTAACAGTCCCTTGTTTCGTCACTTTGACTTCAACCTTTCTGACATTACCAGCTTTACTTGGCAATGTATTAGTGAAAATTCCCATAGGCCAGTTGTTTCTGCTTTCTTTGCTATCTTTGAACAACACAACATCTCCAACTTTAACATTGGGACTGGTCTTAGCCCATTTCCTGCGACTTTGTAAGGTAAACAGGTAATCTCTCCTCCCTCTCTTTCAAAACGTATCAGCCATACACTGGACTTGTTTCCATTGCTTTACATGAAGATCTGTTGTACTAAAGTCTTCACAAGGGGCCGACAATGAATCTACCTTTTGGATCAAGAGCATAGCAGGAGTAAGAACTGTTGGATTATCTGGATCTGTAGATGGTGGTACCAAATGTCTTGCATTAATGATGGCCATAACTTCTGCCATGAAAGTACTCAACGTCTGAGTCAAACGAGTAGGTTTAGCTTGGAGTAACATTGTATCTAAAATGCGCCTAGCTACACCTATTAACCTTTCCCAAGCACCTCCCATGTGAGATGAGTGTGGAGTGTTAAAGATCCATGTGCATGATTTGTCTTCAAGATAGTCTAGAAGTTCTACGTCATTTGAACATATATGCAGTTCCTTGCATGCTCCTACAAAATTACTACCTCTATCCGAGCGAATTAACTTAGCCGGACCATGAACAGGAAACAATCTTCTTAGAGCATTGATGAAACTGGATGCTGACATGAACTCAATCAATTCTATATGCACTGCTCTTGTAGAAAGACATGTGAAAAGAACAGCCCAGCGTTTGCTGTCAGCGCTGCCTCCTCTAGTTCGGCGTGTTACAACTGCCCAGGGACCAAACACATCAACACCCACAGTAGTAAATGGAGGCTCAGGATTGACTCTATCTTTTGGTAACTCTGCCATCTTTTGGCTTTCCAATCTCACTCTGAGCTTACGGCACGTGACACATTTGTGGATGATTGCAGACACTAGACCTTTTCCACCAAGAATCCAGAAACCTGCAGCTCGGATTGCACCTTCTGTTATGTGGAGCCCTTGGTGAACTATTTGATTGTGATAATATCTTACAATCAAGGTAGCAATGTGGTGATCATGAGGAATCATGACAGGTTGCTTCTCCTCATCTGACAGCGTGGCAAAGGATAAACGGCCACCTACTCTCAATAGTCCATCTTGGTCCATAGTCCATAAAGGGACTGAGTTTTGTAAGACGGCTATGTTTTGGAAGCGTCTTTTGTTGTTCAATGCAGTCATATTCTTGCCTGGAATATGTGTGTTGTACAGAAAAATTATGACTGTCTTGGCTTGTGAAAGTTCTTCTAAACAGGGCACATAGAACCATTGCTCTGGACAAGTTGCTTGTCCGATCCTATTCACCGATTGGAAACATATAAGAAGAATCTCTTTGTAGTGTTACAGATATAGCCTAAAACGGTTTTACTGTCTGTAAAGAGTTTCACAGCATCCTAGGCTTAGGTCCATCTCGTCTCTCACTAGCTCATACAGTTCAACCGCTAGTACAGCTGCACATAACTCTAGGCGTGGAATTGTATGTGCCGGCCTAGGACTCAGTTTGGATTTTCCCATAACAAATCCAACATGACAGACTTTTCCTGCATTGTTTACCTCCAAGTAAGCAACTGCACCTATTGCTGTAACAGATGCTTCTGAAAAAATGTACAGTTCTCTTATGCAGGCTTGTGACAATGAAACAGGAACATAACATCTGGGTATTTGTAAACATTGTAAGGCTTGTAAAGACTCTGTCCATTGGACCCACTCATGGAGTCTCTCTTGTGGAAGTAAGGCATCCCACTCACTTTCTCCACTTGACAGTTCACAAACTAAGGCCTTACCTTTTATGGTGACAGGTGCTACAAACCCGAGAGGATCGTAGAGACTGTTCACAATGGATAGAATTCCTCTTCTCGTGAATGGCTTTTCTACTGAAGAAACCTGAAAAACAAAACCGTCTTTCTCTATATCCCAGCTTAGGCCTAAACTCTTCTGTAAAAGAAGGGCGTCTGTTCCCAGGCAAAGGTCTTTGAGATCCTTAGCTCTGTCTTCTACGGTAAAAGCTTCCATGAATTGTTTGCTGTTAGAGGCTATCTTATGTAGTCGCAGATTAGACTCTGCCAGCATTTGTTTTGCTTTGTTGAGAATGTTGATTGCCCCTTTAGGTGCGTTAGCTGAAGCAAGTCCATCGTCTACATAGAAATGTCTCATCACAAGGTGTTTGGCATCTTGACCATAATGTTCTGCACCTTTCTGGGCAGCTTTGCGCATGCAGTATATGGCAACAGCAGGAGAAGGACTGTTACCAAAAACATGCACCCTCATTCTATACTCTGTCACCTCTTTATCTGTGTCATTATCCTTGTACCACAGGAAACGCAGGTAATCACAATGGTCCTCTCTCACTAGAAAACAATAAAACATCTGTTGCACATCCCCTGTGAAGGCAATATGCTTATTCCTGAAGCGTAAGAGGACCAGAAGTGTGTTGTTTAGATCTGTTGAGCACTGGTCTGGCTTGTGTGGATGGTAAATGCCAAATATTGGCAGATACCAGTGTTCTTTACCTTAATCCAGTGATGGTGCTACTTCAGCATGATTGTCAAGCATCCTTTTGATGAATTCTGTAAAGTCTTTTTTCACTTCAGGTTTTCTTTGCAAAGTTTTACGTAGTGCGTTCAGGCGCTTCATGGCTTGCTCTGTTACTTGGTAAATAACAGATGGGTGTGCGAAAAATTAAAGGAGCTACCCAATTGTTTTCATCTTGGAAAGTCTCTTTATCCTTGATATTGAGAAAGGCTTGATCATCTATAGACACAAATAGCTTGTTTGTCATCATCTTTTGTTCTCTGGAACACTGAGTTCCCTAAAGTGTCAGTCTTCATGCCACTACTAATGTCTCTGTTGTAATTAGGAGAGTCACAGTATGGTTTTAGGGTTTCTTTAACAACAAAGCTGTTCTGACATGGACTAAGAAGGGACGTGCGCCCATTCACTAGCACAGATGTCTTTGAAGTGTTGACGCTGTCAGGCCGATGTGTTGCTCCTAGACAAACTTCTACTATAACCCACCCAAGGTCAAGTCTTTGCGCATAGGGGGCATTAAAGGGCCCATTAATTTGTTGGTGTACCTTATGTACCTGTAGAATGTCTCTTCCAAGAAGTAGAAGAATAGAGGCATCTTTCTGGATAATTGGAATAAGGTGAGATATTGAATTAAGATGAGGATGATGAAGGGCCACTTCTGGTGAAGGGATCTCTGCTTTATCGTCTGGTAACATATCACACTCAAAGTGGGAAATGAGAGATGGACTCTCTTGTCAAGAGACTCAATGAAAAGTCAGTAGCTCTTCTTCCTGAAGTTTCTATCACTCCTGCACATGTCTTTAGCGTGTATGAAACTGCACTCAATGTAATGTTGAAGACATCAAAAAAGTCTGACCTTGCCAGTGACCTGTTCCTCTGTTAATCCAGAACGACATACATCTTAACTGCTTTTTTCTTTTCCCTTGTGGGGTACACTGTTGCTAGGCAGATTTTGGAACATGAACGTGGATTTATACTGTCATCACAGATTTCAGTGCATTTGGACATTACTGGGGTAGATGAATTATCTTTTTGCTCCCTGCCCTCATCTTTCGGGGCTTCAGTGACCTCTAATGGTTGATGCAAAGTATCAGGGTGTAAAGCTGTGATGTGTCTCTTACTGCCACATTCGGAGCAATCCGCTTGTATTTTTCAGTCTTTGGCTACATGTTTATTGGATCCACAACACTTGAAGCAGATGCCTTTCTGTCTAAGAAAGGCTATCCTTTCCTTGATAGGTTTACCTTTGAACCCTTTGCACTTGCTTAGGGGATTGGGCTTTTTATGAAGTGGGCAAAGTCTGTCAGGGCCTTCAAAGGTGTAGCTACTTAGACAGTCTGGGTCCTCAGAGGGTACAGTCGCCTTATGGGCGATCACTGAAGTCCTATTGCAGGCTCTAGGTGGCTTTTCTGCGTTTGGCAGTTGACTGTTGGTGATGAAGGAAAAGCTGGGATCACACCTGATCTTGGCTTGCTGCTGCACAAACCTAGAAAACACAAAGAATGGTGGAAAGGGGACATCATGATCTTCTTTGTTATTTGGCTCCAACACTCAACCATTTTTCTTGTAGGTTGTGAGGTAGTTTCTCCACTATAGGCTTAGTAACACTGGCAGTATCTAAATGTGCAAGTCCTCTTAACCCCCCTGGCGGTATTCCCGAGTCTGGCTCGGGGTGGATTTTTCATACCAAAAGCGGTATCCCCGAGCCACACTCGGGACTGCATTGCAGGATCCAGGAAGAGTTTACTTACCTTATCTCCTGGATCCTGCGATGTCTCCCCGCTGTGATCGGCGAGCCGCTGTGTCTCGCTCGATTCACAGTGCCGAGCTCCGTTCCCTGCGAGCGTTGCGACGCACGGGGACGGAGTTCAGCGGCAAATTCAAAAAGTGAAACACACAGTACAGATACAGTATACTGTAATCTTACAGATTACAGTACTGTATCAAATAATGACACATCCCCTTTGTCCCTAGTGGTCTGCCCAGTGTCCTGCATGCAGTTTTATATATATATATATATATATATATATATATTTCTGCCTGGAAACTGGAGATTGTCCATAGCAACCAAAAAGTGTCCCTTTACGTCAAAAGTGGCTTTAGACCAGCTAGAAAACAGCGATAATAAATTAGAACACTTGAAGAATTGAGCGATAGTGAATCGTGGGGAAATTTATTTTATTACTATTTATTTTTATTTTTTTTAATTATTTATTTTTATTTATTATATTATAATTTATGTTTTTGTGTTTCAAACTTTATCATACCCGGGATATCTACTAGACTCTTGTTTGGACAGATTTAAGTGTGTTATTGTTAAGATTTACAGACCTACAATATAAAACGCCAAATTTCCATGCAAAATAATTGTACCGCTTTCAGCACCTAAAATCCGAAAGAATCATACCGCCAGGGAGGTTAAGTAGCCTTCTTCTTTGGCACACTGGACTTCCCAAAGAATATCACCCAGCTCTTGCAGTTTCAAATCGTCTCTGCTGTTTAGCTTGGGGAAAAACTCCAATCTTTTCATTAGAGCACCTTCAATTGCTTCTGGTGAACCATATCTTTCCTCTAGCTTTTGCCAGGCCATATCAAATCCTGCTGAAGGGTTAAATATGTGTATCCTGTGCATCCTTCTTGCATGCTCTGCTGACTCAGTCCCAAGCCATTTTATCATCAGGTCTAGCATCTCACCTGCTGGTAAGTCTAAGTCTTTGACTGCATTCAGAAAAGAAGACTACCATGCCCAGTATTTCTCAGGGCTGTCATCAAACTTGAAAGAGCCTGAATTAACCATTTCTTTACGGATAAGATATTTAATGACATCTTGTGTGCTCTGGTGTTTGGGTTGCTGTAGTAAGGATTCACTTGGCCTGTTCCTATATGTCTCTAATGGTTGATCTTTAATTGTTCTGGCACTGCTGACTTCATGGGTTTGTTTTCATACACTCGGGGGTTCTGCTGGTTCTGGTTTAAATTCAGCTGACTCTGGATTGGGAAACTGTTTTGTTGCATTGCTGTTTAAAAGTTCTTGGACATACTCCTTTGTAGGGCTGCAACTAATGATTATTTTCATAATCGATTAGTTGGCCAATTATTGTTTCGATTAATCGATTAATCGGTTAATAACCTTAAAAAAAATAAATAAATGTGGCGTATAATTTAGTTAATATGTAAAGTTTTAAAAAAAGGCAATTTATTCTTAAATATCTCTATGCAGTGGTAAATATAAAAAACCAACTATATGGTTAGGGAGCAAAATATCTAATCCACTCTGAGAATAACAGACAGAAGAGATATACTGTATATACTATTAGAGGAGATATACTGTATAAACTGTTAGAGAAGAGATATACTGTACATACTATTAAAGGGTGAATCTGATAAATATTTTCAGACTCAGAGATCAAATGTTCGATTTTCTAATCGTTTGTGGGGTCAAGTCGACGTTCATTTCCAACCACAGTGACGGGAAAATTTGGAAATAGAAAACTTCTTGGTCAAAGGAATTTTCAGACAGTGGATGTGGTTTTCGTTCATAAATTACATTCATTTTAAAAACAGAATGTTAAAAACAAGTGAAAATTTCAAACAATATTCTTTCATTCAGGGAATGTACAAAGATTTTTCGTCTGAATATTCTCGTCTGAAAATTGATCCGGGTGGCCAGAATAAGGCTCGCTACACACCTATGCAGTTTGCTTTTGATCTGTTTCTGCAATGCTCTTTGCTGTGCGTTTTGATTTTTGCACACGTGATTTTGTGGCGATTTGCGTTTTTGCATTTTTTTTTGGCCAATTTGTTGTTGGGCAGAATAAAAAACACAAATTGCTGCAAAAAGCATAGATGTGAACGTGTCCAATGGGAAACCATGTTAATGAACTGCAGTGCGCTTCTGCAAAAAAGCACCAAAAAACACATAGATGTGAACCAGGTCTAAGACGTTTAGTAACATAATGGGTTTAAAAAAAAAAACCCTAAAATTAGCCCTTTATAGTACCAAAAAAAAAAAAAAGCAGATAATCACTACTGTAAGGGGTTCATTTTTTTTACTGTAGAACTGTGAAAGTAACATCTACAGTAGCCATTATTTGCTCTTTTTTTACTATTAAGGGCTCGTTTTAGTTTTTTTTAACCCCATTATGTTACTGGCCGATTAATCGATTATGAAAATAGTAATCGATTCATTTCATAATCGATTAGTTGTCGATTAATCGATTAGTTGTTTCAGCCCTACTCCTTTGTACGTTCTACTGAGGAACGGGGTTTCTCAGGTACATCTGGGCCTTCGTGGATAGACCCACTTTCAGACCGCTCAATATCAGCATAAGCTGCGGCCTCTGCTGCTGCAGCTGCACACTGACGCTGAAGTATATGCAACTTTGCTTCCTGTTCTGATTTTTCCTTTATAATGGCAACCTCTTTCTTATAAAATTCTAGCTGAACACGAGCTGCCTCTGCTTTGGCGCGAGCTCTGACTAAAAGGGCACTTGATGAAATCTGACTGGACCTTGTTGATTTAGATGAGTGTGAGCGTATATCATCTTGCTGGACACTTGGCATGCTCTCCCTGCCTTGATGTGTCCCGGGTAGCTGATCTTCAGCCTTATACTGTCTTCCTGATCTTAGACTCATTCTGTCTGTGCAGAGACTAATATCTCCAGGCTTGTTGCGCTACACCTTTTCACTGTTCCGCTCTCAAAACACTGACTATGTGTGGTTCTAAACGAACAGCTAAATACTTGTCAAAGACTCCAGTAAAAGGAAGCTCAAAGCTTGAGTTGTCTACCAAAGTAATCCAACTTTATTTTACTTCTTTATTATTTGTGAAACTGCAATGCAATGAAAAGATATCAGTACACATACAACCCCTGGCAAAAATGATGGAATCACCAGTCCCTGAGGATGTTCCTTCAGTTGTTGTTGTAGAAAAAAAGCAGATCACAGACATGGCCAAAAACTAAAGGCATTTCAAATGGCAACTTTCTGGCTTTAAGATACACTAAAAGAAATCAAGAAAAATAATGTGGTGGCCAGTAACAGTTATATTTATAGAACAAGCACAGATAATAAATTATGGAATCGCTCAATTCTGAGGAAAAAATTATGGAATCACCCTGTAAATTTTCATTACTAACACCTGCATCAGATTAAATCTGCTTGTTAGTATGTAGGTAAAAAGGAGTGATCACAACTTTGAGAGCTGTTGCAACAAGTGAACTGACGTGAAGCATGGCTCCAACATCAGATGTCAATTGAAAAAAAGGAGAGAATTATCAAACTCCTTAAAGAGGGTAAATCATCACGCAGTGTTGCACAAGATGTTGGTTGTTCACAGTCGGCTGTGTCTAAAACATGGACCAAATACAAACAACATGGGAAGGTGGTTAAAGCGGGGGTTCACCCACACCGCCAAAAAAAAAAAAAAAATATTAAAAGCCAGCAGCTATAAATACTGCAGCTGCTGACTTTTAATACATGGCCACTTACCTGTCCCAGGGTCCAGCGATGTCGGCAGGGGACGCCGAGAACCCGCTCGGTTCTCGGCAGCTGCCGCCGCCATCCTGGGTGAGGGAATCAGGAAGTGAAGCGTTGCGGCTTCACTTCCCGGTTCCCTACTGCGCATGCGCGAGTCGCGCTGCGCGTCCCTAGTGGTCCCCGCTCTCTCCTGGGAGCTGTGTGTTCCCAGCAGACAGCGCAGTCGGGACGGGAAGAGGCATAGACTCCCATGGGAGTCTATGCCGGAAGTGGGTGCAAATACCTGTCTTAGACAGGTATCTGCACCCCCCTCCCCCCTGAAAGGTGCCAAATGTGACACCGGAGGGGGGGAGGGTTCCGAAAAGCGGAAGTTCCATTTTTGTGTGGAACTCCGCTTTAAAGGCAAGCATACTGGTAGACCAAGGAAGACATCAAAGCGTCAAGACAGAAAACTTAAAGTAATATGCCTTGAAAACAGAAAATGTACAACAAAACAAATGAGGAACAAATAAGAGGAAACTGGAGTCAACATCTGTGACCGAACTGTAAGAAACAGCCTAAAGGAAATGGGATTTACATACAGAAAAGCTAAAAGAAAGCCATCTCTAACACCTAAACACAAAAAAACAAGGTTACAATGGGCTAAGGAAAGGCAATCGTGGACTGTGGATGATTGGATGAAAGTCATATTCAGTGATGAATCACAAATCTGCATTGGGCAAGGTGATGATGCTGGAACTTTTGTTTGGTGCCGTTCCAATGAGATTTATGCAGACGACTATCTGAAGAAAACATGCAAATTTCCACAGTCAATTATGATATGGGGCTGCATGTCAGGTAAAGGCACTGGGGAGATGGCTGTCATTAAATCTTCAATAAATGCACAGGTTTACATTGAAATTTTGGACACTTTTCTTATCCCATCTATTGAAAGGATGTTTGGGGATGATGAAATTATTTATCAAGATAATGCATCTTGCCATAGAGCAAAAACTGTGAAAAAATTCCTTGAAGAAAGACACATAAGGTCAACGTCATGGCCTGCAAACAGTCCGGATCTCAATTCAATTGAAAATCTGTGGTGGAAGTTAAAGAAAATGGTCCATGACAAGGCTCCAACCTGCAAAGATGATTTGGCAACAGCAATCAGAGAAGGCTTGAGCCAGGTTGATGAAGAGTACTGTTTATCTCTCATTAAGTCAATGCCTCAGAGACTGCAAGCAGTTATAAAAGCCAGAGGTGGTGCAACAAAGTACTAGTGATGTGTTGGAGTGTTATTTTGTTTGTTTTTCATGATTCCATAATTTATTCCCTGTGCTTGTTCTATAAATCTAACTGTTACTGGCCACCACAATTATTTTTCTTGATTTCTTCTAGTGTTTCTTAAAGCCAGAAAGTTGCCATTTGAAATGCCTTTAGTTTTTGGTCATGTCTGTGATCTGCTTTTTTTTCTACAACAATAAACTGAAGGAACATCTTCAGGGACTGGTGATTCCATAATTTTTGCCAGGGGTTGTAGAATAACTAGTCTAGCATAAATGACAGATGACACAACAGGCACTTACAGGTGATGATGTCTCAAGCCCCTTGGGAGAGAAACAGACATGCTGCGTCCAAATAGAAAGACAATCTAATATGGCTGAAGAACTTCCTAAACCAAGTGTCACTTCCTGTCTGAGAAATTTACATAACTAGAGATAAAGCTGCTACACTAGATGGCAGTGGTAAACTACATATTCTATAAAAGTAACTATAACTAAATTAGCCTGGAAAAGCAACACACTCTCCGTAGTTCTAGGCGGCTCAATAACTCCAAGAGCAAGACTATCTCAGAGAAGGTGCATTGCGGTAGATAAATTCAGGACGTCTAGGAAGTAATGGACCTAAGATGCGATCATATTTCAAAATAGGTCAATGCCCAGCTACAATCTTTTCAAACTTTGTATACTGTAATCCATTATCTTAAATTAGTGGCAACAGTCCCATTTTTAATGTTATCAGCTACAATGGTACTCCTGTCAGTGACTCTGGCCCTCTCAATTTCCTTGGTGATAGCAGTGTGCATAACCTGTCTGAACCTGGTGGCCAAAACCTGAGACTCAGTCAGAAATTCCAACGGAACAATTCCGTCGGAGTCTGATGAACTGTCCTCTGGGTATAAAACACAGCCACATGCGATGGTGACAGCTATTCAAAGGGATGTAAGCTCTGCAATCAGTGAGTTTAAAAAGATTCCTAGTATGGAAATGGTTATCTTTCTTAAAGATATCCAAATCCAAAAAAGTAATTTGCTGTGTATCAATATTCCAAGTAAGTTTAATATTCTTGGTGTTTCTATTCAGTTTGTTCATGAATAACTCTAGACTAGACGGATCACCCTCCCATATCATCACTAAATCATCTATGTACCTCTTATAGCAGATCAATTGAGGCAGGCGATCGCAAAAGACTACCTCTTACTCCCAGTGGGCCATAAATTGGCCACACTGGGAGCAAAACGAGCACCAATCGCCACGCCTCTGTCTGCAAGAAGTATTGCTTATCAAACCAAAAATAATTAAGTGAACAGAACTTAAAGGGGTTGTAAACATTTGTGTATTTTTCATTTTAATGCATCCTATGCATTAAGGTGAAAAAACACCTGGCAGTGACCTGCCCCCCAGCCCCCCCATTTTACTTACCTGAACCCTGGAACTTGACCCGCCTGGGACGCACTGTCTCTCTGCCCGGGGTTCTCAGCTCTTGATTGGATAATTTGATAGCAGCACAGCCATTGGCTCCCACAGCTGTCAATCAAATCCAATGGGGCGGGGCAGAGTCCGGCATTCTGTGTCTATAGACACAAATGCTGGACTTAGGAGCGCGCGCCCACCAGGTAACCCCCTTGGGGAATCGCTTCTCCGAGGGGGTATTCAGATGTGGGGAGGAGCCGCAAGAGCAGCCAGAGGACCCCAGAAGAGGATGTTCAGGGCCACTCTGTGCAAAACGAGCTGCACAGTGGAGGTAAGTATATGTTTGTTATTTTAAAATTACAAAAAACGAACCCTTACAATCACTTTAAGACTGTTTAATAGAAGCATGGTATGTTTCCTAGTGAGATCAGCACCAACCGGTTCCTATTCCGCTGAAGCCAAGGCAACATCATGATCAATAATAGTAAATAATGATCCCACATCAGCCATTATCAATATACTAGAGGGAGTACATATGAGGGTATCCAATATCTGAATGATTTGTTTAGTATCTCTCAAGTATGCTTCCATTTTCATGACCAGAGGCTGGAGAAAAAGTCTATATATTGACCTAACCGCGCCGTTACGGAATCTATTCCATTGACTACTGGACGGCCAGGAGGCAGTTCTAGACTTTTGTGTAATTTGGGCAAAAAATATAGAATTGTACTTCTACAGAACAAAGGATCTAAATATAATGCCTCTTTAGGACCTAAAATCCCCTTATTTTTACCTATCAGAAAATGAATCTCCTCCTTGAATTTAAAAATGGGGTCACTACTTGATATGTGTCTCGATTATTCAATAACCTAGACATTTCTTCCTGATGAGATGTCTTACTAAGCACCACCAGACCTCCCCCTTATCTGCAGGTCAGATCACTATGTCCTTAATTTTCTAATGACATGATCCTTTTTTAATATGTTGGGAATCATTAACTTTCTTCACTTTAAGAGTATCTAGATCACTGCACACCATATTTTTTTTTTAAACTTCTAAATGTCTATTATCTGGACAATGGGGATTAAATACCAATTTATTCCTAAGATTGGAATGTTTAGCTTCTGGTTGGGAAAAAAATCTTCTGTGCCAGATCGGACAAGAAAATACTTATTCATATTTAATCCACGAATAAACTTTGAATATTAATGTAGGTCTGAAATTTATTCAGATTGCAAATTGGGGCAAACTTCAAGCCTTTGTCAAGAACACATCTCATCCTCTGTTAGGGGAGTTCCACTTGAAATTAAAGATACCTGCTCCTAATGGGGTCTTTGCCTTTTGGGCTCATCTCTCCCCCCTACATTCTTGGTCTTTTCTTTTTAAGCTGTATTGGCCATTTCTTGATGGGCCTTGCGGGGCAGGGTGATCTTTCCACTCCCCCTCCCAAGTTGTGGTCTGCAGAGGAGGTCCCCTCCAGGGGGTCCTCTCTTGCCCTAAAAAATGATTGTATTGCTGTTCCTCCCAATTACCCTGTTAATGGGACATATCTATTATGGGTGGGAACCTGAGCCTCTTTTCCATGGTGGTAACCTCTTCCCCTTTGTTGACCCCCTCCCCCTACATGATCTCCATGGGGTTTCACCGTTATTGGACTGGTAGTGGGTATGGCCACCTCTCGAGGGAGTTTAATAATTACCCCTCCCCAACCTATAGAACCCCTATGTCCTCTGGGTTTAGGGGTGAAGTATCTCACCTAAACATCATAGGGCAGATCAACCTGTCTCCTGTTCATATATCTCATGGGGACTACACCCTCAGCATAATTGGTAACTGTAGGGGCTGCACCAGAGCCAATAGGTTTCATCTCATTAAGAGATTGCCATTTAAAGACATACTTCCCTCCAAAGTCATTCAGATCCCTAAAAAAACATTTTTTTCTCTTTTTATCCTGTGTCTCTTTATCTCATTTAATTTATTTATTTTTTAATTCCCCTGATAATTGGATAAATTCTGTGGTGTCTTTAAATGATTCAATGTGGTCTGTGATTTCCTTAATTTGGCTTTCCAGCCACTTTTTTCCTTTGCTTGCGTGATAGCAGAATTCCTAGAAGTTCCAGGCCCTTACTTTTAAAGAAATGACTCCACTCTTTTTTGGACTTATTGTCAAATAGACCATTATTGGGGTTATATCCCACCTTAATCGCCTAGGCACAATCAGAGCTGATAAATACTGTTGAAAGGACACAATGTCCCAACAGGTTTTTATCTTTTTCTCAAATAAATGTCCTAATTTTCTAAAAAAAAACCTGAGATCCCCTTGATTGAAATTAAAGGGGTTGTAAAGGAAATTAAAAAAAAAAAAAAAATAACAAACATGTTGTACTTACCTTCACTGTGCAGCTCGTTCTGCACAGAGTGGCCCCGAACCTGGTCTTCTGGGGTCCCTCGGCGGCTGTTTCAGCTCCTCCCCGCAAGCATTAACCACCTTAATGCGAGCTCCCTCGCATGGTGGTGAGTGCTTGCGGGCGCGCTCCCGTGATACAGCCGGCGGCTATAGCCGCTCACTGTATCACTCGCCCCCCCCCCCAGCGCGCCGCGTCATTGGATGTGATTGACAGCAGCGCGAGCCAATGGCTGCGCTGCTTCCAATCCATCCACTGTAGCCAATCAGCGGCTAGGGTGAGCGGAGGAATAGCTGTCGGGAACGCGAAGCTGACTTTCGAGGCGTCAGGTAAGTAAAACGGGGGGGCTGGGGGCGGCGGTATTGTCAGAAGTTTTTTCACCTTAATGCATAGAATGCATTAAGGTGAAACATTTTTTACCTTTACAACCCCTTTAACATTATCCTTATCCAAACAAGAAGACTGGCTGCTCCAGGTGAGACAGGAAGCCTGATGATCTAACGGGGGCTCGCCCCAGCTCGCCTCGGCATGCAATTAATAATAGAAGAAATGGCTGTACTCTGTAATCGATCAAAATTCTTTTATTTAGACTGTCCAAACTGTTGACAAAAACAGAGCTGGTAGACGCGTTTCACACACTTCAAGTGCGCTTTGTCATTACCAGTATTACAGTATCCTCAGAAAAGACATCAGTGAGTATAACTTCTCACACATTAACACATCCATTATCTGCAGCAAAATAAAAAAATGAATAACAGTATAAAATATAAACAACAAATATTCAGCGCAGATAAAAAAAATTTAAAAAATGAAATGCACATAGAATTGCTAGCTAATGTAATTAAACAAAATAATTAAATGGGGTAATTGTTTAATTACATTAGCTAGCAATTCTATGTGTATTTAAAGTGGGTTTCCACCCAAAAAAACAAAAAAACCTGAAAAATTCTAAAAACAAAAAACAAAAAAAAAATTTGGATATTTTTTTTTTTTACTTACCTCTAAATGCCTGTTGCTAGGTGGTCCCTCGTAGTCTGCCTCTTCCTTTGCCTGGGCTGGTGACATCACTTCCCCTCGGCACAGGAAGGGCTCGGCTCTGCTCCCTCCCTCCTGTCAATCATCTGGGACCCATTACAGGTCCCAGGTGATTGAGCGGCCAATCATGGCGCGCGGCGCTGCTCGCGCATGCGCAGTGGGTGCCAGGCTGTGAAGCCACAGCCCGGCGCCCACAGTTGAAATGCTGACGAGCGGAGGGGGGGGCGAGCGGGGCTTCGATCCCCCGCATCGCTGGACCCAGGGACAGGTAAGTGTCCAATTAAAAGTCAGCAGCTGCAGTATTTGTAGCTGCTGACTTTTATTTTTTTTTAATGGACCCCCTGGGTGGAACTCCTCTTTAACCAGTTCAGATCCGCGATATTGCCGAATGACGGCAACAGCATGGACCTGCTTTGCTGGGACTACGTCTATTGACGTCGTCCCATGCACGAGCGGCCTGCGCGCCCTTGGTGATCAGCGAGTCTGAGACTTGCCTGATCACAGATCAGAGTAAGGGGTCGGTCCCGACCCCTTACCACGTGATCAGTTGTCAGCCAATAACAGCTGATCATGTAATGTAAACAGAGCCGGTAATCGGCTATTTTTTCTCCTCACGCTGACAGCGTGAGGAGGAAAAAAAAGCCGATTACCGGCGGCCGTGAGAGGGACATCAGTCCCAATCATGGCGATCATCTGTGCCCCCTGCCAGTGACACCTAGCAATAGGCAGCAGTGCCGCCTACCAGTGCCCACCAGCGCCACCCATCAGTGCCACCCATCAGCACCCACAATCAATGCCACAACAACAGTGCTGCACATCAGTGCCACCTACCAGTGTCCATAAGTGCCCATCAGTGGTACCTATCAGTGCCTGCCAACTGTGCCACCCATTAGCGCCCATCAGTGCCGCCTTATCTGTCCCCATCAGTACCGCCTTATCTGTCCCCATCAGTACCGCCTTATCTGTCCCCATCAGTGCCGCCTTAATTGTGCCTATCAGTACCACCTTAACTGTGCCTATCAGTACCACCTTAACTGTGCCTATCAGTGCCGCCTTAACTGTGCCTATCCGTGCCCACCAGTGCCGCCACATCAGCGCATATCAATGAAGGAGAAAAATTACCTGTTTGCTAAATTTTATAACAAACTTTAAAACATGATTTTTTTTTTTTTTCAAAATTTTCCATCTTGTTTTGTTTGTTTAGCAAAAAATAAAAATCCCAGCTGTAAATAAATACCACCAAAAGAAAGCTCTATTTGTGGAAAAAAAATTATAAATTTGGGTACAGTGTTGTATGACCGCACAATTGTCATTCAAAGTGCATCAGCGCTGAAAATTGGTCTGGGCAGGAGGGGGGTTTAAGTGCCAAGTAAGCAAGTGGTTAAATTTATCTTTTTTTTTATCTGCACTGAATATTTGTTTATATTTTGTACTGTTGTAAATTTTTATTTTGCTGCAGATAATGGATGTGTTTTCTTGTGTAGAGAGTAAAGAAGTTATACTCACTGATGTCTTTTCTGAGGATACTGTAATACTGTTAATGACAAAGCGCACCTGAAGTGTGTGAAACACGTCTACCAGCTCTGTTTTTGTCAACAGTTGGGACAGTCTAAATAAAAGAATTTTGATCGATTACAGAGTACAGCCATTTCTTCTATTATTGATTGCTCGCAGAGGCGAGCTGGGGCGGGACATTGTGTCCTTTTAACAGTATTTATCAGCTCTGATTGTGCCTAGGCGATTAAGGTGGGATATACCCTCCAATGATGGTCTATTTGACGTGTCTGGAAAGCCAAATTAAGGGAATCACAGACCACATTGAATCATTTAAAGACACCACAGCTTTTATCCAATTATCAGGGGTATTAAAAAATAAATTAAGTGAGATAGAGACACAGGATAAAAAGAGAAAAAAACGTTTTTGAGGGATCTCAATGACTTTGGAGGGAAGTATGTCTTTAAATGGCAATCTCTTAATGAGATGAAACCTACTGGTTCTGGTGCAGCCCCTATGGTTACCAATTATGCTGAGGGTGTAGTCCCAACCGATGAGATATATGAACAGGAGACATCTTGGGTGAAGGTTGATCCGCCCCTATGATGTTCAGGAGAGATACTTCACCCCTAAACCCAGAGGACGTAGGGGTTCTAACGCTAGGGGGTTGGGTAATTATTAAACTCCCTCGAGAGGTGGCCATACCCACTACCCGTCCAATAATGGCAAAAGCCCATGAAGATCATTACCGTGTAGGGGGAGGGGTCAATAAAGGGGAATAGGTTACCATCAGGGAAGGGGAGCTCAGGTTCCCATCCATAATAGATATGCCCCTTTTGCAGGGTAATTGGGGGGGACCTCTGCAGACCCCAACTTGGGAGGGGGAGTGGAGAGATCATCCTGCCCCGCAAGGCCCATCAAAAAAGGGCCAATACAGCTTAAAAAGAAATTCCTCTCTGTTTTTTAAGTGGCACTCCCCCTAACAGAGGACGAGATACGTGTTCTTGACAAAGGCTTGAAGTTTGCCCCAATTCGCAATCTGAATAAATTTCAGACCTACATTAATGTCCAAAAGTTTTTGTGGATTAAATATGAAAAAGTATTTCCTGTTCGATCTGGTGCAGAAGAATTTTATTTCCAACCAGAGGCTAAACATTGCAATCTTAGGAACAAGTTGGTATTTAATGCCCGTTGTCTGGATAATAGACATTTAGAAGTTTTCAAAAATATGGTGTGCAGTGATCTGGATACTCTTAAAGTGAAAAAAGCTAATGATTCCCAACATATTAAAAAAGGGATTATGTCATTACAAAATAAAGGACATGGTGATCTGACCTGCGGATAAGGGGGGAGGTCTGGTGGTGCTTAGTAAGACATCTTATCAAGAAGAAATGTCTAGGTTATTGAATAATCGAGACACATATCAAGTACTGAGTAGTAACCCCATGTTTAATTTCAAGGAGGAGCTTCATTTCCTGATAGAGAGCGGTAAAAATAAGGGGATTTTAAGTCCTAAAAAGGCATTATATTTAGATCCTTTGTTCTGTAGAACTCCAATCATATATTTTCCCCTTTCGTCTTTCAGGCCAGCCACCATGAGAGATAGTCTCCTCCTCTTCCTCTAGGAAACACTGCGCAAGCCCATAAATTCTTACTTCCCCCTGCCGGACCTCAGTATTAGTGTTTCCTCCGGTGGGGAGACACTGTGCAAGGAGTCAGGCCAGTCAGTCAGGGTAACTGTGGCTAGTAATTTTTTTCTGATCCTGTAAGGGGAGCAGGGGCTTCCTAGGAGCAAGGGGGAACTTACCCTTTATTCAGTTGCCACCCCATCCTAGTCGAGCGCGGCTTCAGGTTGCGGGGGACCCCTATCGCCTCCACAGGGCAGCAGCAAGCAGGCATTCGCCTTTCCACTGTACAGGCCGCTCTTTTTTGGAACTAGGCGGGCCGGGCGACGTCCTTTCCAGCAGAAGGGTGAGTGCTTGCCTTTGACCCACGACTTCCAGTTCCGGGTCGCGGAGCTGATAGGGAAGCCAGGCACAAGCTTGGACCCCTGACCCTCCATGACCATATGTACAGGGGCTTGGGGGAACAAAAGAAAAAAGTTTTTCCAGTACACAAGGTACTGGTTGAAACGATTAAAAAGGAGTGGCAAGATCCTGAAAGGAAGCCCTTTTTTTCTAGATCCCTAAAGAGGAGATTTCCATTCTCAGAGGATCCAGCATCTATCTAGAATAAAAACCCCAAGTTAGATGCCGCCTTCTCCCAGTCTGCAGACACATGGACCTGGCGTTTGAGGACATGGGGGCCTTGGCAGATGTCATGGATAAGAGAATAGACTCTCTCCTCAAAAAGACTTAGGACTCAACAATTGGCAATTTAAAGCCTGAATTGGCTGTCACAGTTGTGGCTCGCAATCTGGAGCACTGGCTCTCCCAGATCCAAGAGCATATTGAAGCTGGAACGGCCAAAGAAACCATTCTATTTTCTTTCCCTACGATTCTGCGGGGTATCGCCTATATAGCTGATACCTCGGCAGAATCAGTCCGCTTGTCGGCCAGATCAGCGGTTTTAGCCAATTCTGCCAGGAGAGCCCTCTGGCTAAAAACTTGGCCAGGCGATAGCGCCTCTAAGGTCAAGTTGTGCGGGATACCTTTAACGGGAGACCTTCTCTTCGGCCCAGGTTTAGAGACCGTCTTGGACCGCACAGCAGACAGGAAGAAATCCTTCCCACTTAAGCGGAAAACCCCAGCACAAGCAAAGAAGGGGTTTCATCTGCAAAAACGTAAAGAGACTCCAAAGCCAGAAGGGCAAAAGAGATCTTGGGGTCAAAATGGCAAGGACACAGGAGGGGTGATTTTTCGCCCTCCTGAGCAGCCCCGTAAAAGCCAATGACTTCCCAACCACAGTGGGGTGAAGACTGGGGGCCTTCCTCCCACAGTGGGAGACAATATCCCCAATCACTTTATCCTAGGGGTTATAAGAGGGGGATATCTCCTCGAATTCACAAGTCCTCCCCCACGGAGATTCATTGTCACGCACCTACCCAGGTGCACGGCAAAGGCCGAGGCTCTGTTGGGAGCACTGAGGGATCTGGAAGATCAGAATGTGGTTCACAGAGTACCAAGGGCAGAGGAGGGAGAGGGATTCTATTCACACCACTTCGTAGTGAAAAAACGCACAGGGAAATTCAGATTAATTCTGAATTTAAAACCCTTGAACAGGTCAGTGACATACAGAAGATTCCGTATGGAGACAATTTTCACAGTCAGAGCCCTGCTACCCCACAACTGCTTTATGGTATCGCTGGACCTAAGGGACGCGTATCTACACGTCCTTATAGCAGAAGCCTCGCAGAGGTTTCTTCGGCTAGCAGTAGACTTACGTGGAACCACGGTACACCTACAGTTTCAAGCATTTGGGCTATCCTCCTCGCTCCGCATTTTCACCAAAGTCTTGGCGGAAGTTATGGCCTTTCTCCGACTCCAGGGAATATCAGTAATGGCCTATCTGGACGACTTGCTCCTGTTTGCAGCGTGCCCATTACAATTAGTCAAAGATCTCCTTTGACTAACAGGTCTAGGGTGGCTGCTGATCTTGGAAGTCCAGCTTGATTCCCTCACAACGCATCACATACCTAGGTTATCTGCTGGACTCAACACTACTGTGAGTGTTTCTTCACACAGAAAAAGTACTAAAACTGGACAGAGCAGTAGCCTCTCTCCAGTGCAGCAATCGGGTCTCCATAAGTGCTGATGTCAGCTCTGGGTCTGTTAACCTCTACCCTCCCAGCAGTGCAGTGGGCAGGTCTGCACTTTCGTCCCTTGCAGTCCTTCGTCCTAAAGGTGTGGGATCACAGTCAGAAGGATCTGGACACCTTAAAGCAGGTTCCACACCAAGTAAAGGGATCTCTCTGGTGGTGGATGAAGGTTGCAAACCTGTCAGAGGGTCGTCTGTGGTTCGTCCCAGTTTCTCGGGTGGTAACCACAGAAGCAAGCGGCAAAGGATGGGGGGCACATCTGGGTTCCCTTTTAGCACAGGGCACCTGGGAGGATGACAATCTAAGAAGGTCGTCCAATTGGAAGGAGCTGAGGGCAATCGGGCTAGCACTCAGGTTTTTCAAAAAAGAGCTCCAGGACCACCATGTTCAGGTGCGGTCGGACAACTCATCTGCCGTGGCCTATGTAAACAAACAGGGCGACACGAGTAGCGCAGTCTATTTGGCCTTAGCATCAGACATTCTGAACTGGGCTGAGACCAACACTCTCAGCAGTCTTCTTGAGAGGAGAGAAGAATGCGATAGCCGACTTTCTCAGCCGAACGAAGCTGAGAGGGCGATTGGATCCTCAACCAGGAGGTTTTCAATCTCATTTCAGAGAAGTGGGGTCCTCCGGAAGAGGATCTCTTCGCATCAAAAAACAACGTAAAAGCCCCATGTTTTTTTTCTTTAAACAGAGGAGAGGGAGCACGGGGAGTACACGCATTGATCCAGAACTGGCAATCTGCTATGCCTTCCCGCCTACGGTGTTATTGCCGGCAGTTCTCAGGAAATTTCAGATGGAAAGCACGTCCCTGATTCTAGTAGCACCACATTGGCCAAAGAGGGCATGGTTCTCAGTACTCAAGCAGCTAGCAGTCGAACCTCCCTTATTCCTACCACCTCGAGAGGACCTCCTCTCACAGGGCCCAGTCCTCTGTCCACGGGTACACCAATGGAAGTTAGCGGCCTGGCTACTGAGGATTTAATCTCCACCCTCCTCAACAGCAGGAAGAATGAAACACGCCAGATCTATAAGAAGGTCTGGGTACGTTTCAATGAATGGGGCGTAGAAGGCTCTTTTATGGTACCACAGTCCCACAGCTGTGCTGGAATTTCTTCAGTGCGGGGCAGACAAGGGTCTATCCATAAGTACCCTTAAAGGTCAGGTGTCAGCACTCAGTGCTTATTTGGAAAAGCATCTGGCCACCAACCCGTGGGTGGTCAGATTCTTTAAGGCTCTGTCTAGACAGAGACCGGTTCAAGGCCCTCCCTTTCCCAGGTGGGACCTATCTTTAGTTTTACAGAGCCTGACGGGAACCCCCTTTGAACCTTTAGACGAGTGTCTACTAAAGGATCTTACGTTAAAAACAGTTTTTTTTTTTTTTTTAGTAAGAGTGACAACTGCCAGGAGAGTCAGTGAGATTGAGGCCTTATCTGTCAGACCTCCTTTTTTCTTTCTTTTCCCAGATCGGATTGTTTTCAAGACTGATCCAGCTTTTTTGCCTAAAGTGGCTTCTGGATTCCACAGAAGTCAGGAAGTAGTTTTACCCTCATTTTGTCTAAACCCCTCTGGGGAAAGGGAATTAAAATTTCATTTTTTGGACGTAAGGAGATGCATCCTTCAGCACCTAGATCTGACCAAAACATTAAGAAGGTCAGACTCATTTGTTTTATTTTCTGGGGCCAGAAAGGTATACAAAGCGTCTCGACGCACTATTGCCAGATGGCTCAGAGCAACCATTGGTCAGGCTTATGCATTAGCAGGGAAAGGAATCCCAATGGGTATAATAGCACACTCTACCAGAGCTATGGCAGCTTCTCAGGCAGAAAGGGCTGGAGCAACGCCAGAACAGATATGCAGGGCAGCAACTTGGTCCAGCTATTCCACTTTCGTAAAGCACTACAGAGTGGAGCTGGTGTCGGCTAGTGAGCAGGCCTTTGGGCGAAAGGTGTTGCAAGCTATAGTCCCACCCTAACTGGTAAGTGCTCGTTCATCCTCTCATGGTGGCTATCCTGAAAGACGAAAGGGGAAAATTAAAGTTACGTACCGGTAACATCTTTTCGAGTAGTCTTTCAGGACAGCCCTAGTTACCCACCCGAAAGTTTGGGGTGTCTTATAAAAGACCAGAACGCAGCATGATAATGATATGGGATAGTATGTTATTAATGTGTTCTTGTGTCTCCCAGCTGGCCGGAGGTAATCTTGGAATAAACTGAGGTCCGGCAGGGGCAAGTAAGAATTTATGGGCTGGCGCAGTGTTTCCTAGAGGAAGAGGAGGAGACTATCTCTCATGGTGGCTGTCCTGAAAGACTACTGGGAAAGACGTTACCGGTACGTAACTTTTATTTTTTGCCCAAATTACACAAGTCTAGAACCGCCTCCCGGCCGTCCGATAGTCAATTGAATTGAATCCGTAACGGCGTGGTTAGGTCAATATATAGACTTTTTTTTTTCTCCAGCCTCTGGTCACGAAAATGGAAGCATACTTGAGAAATACTAAACAAATCATTCAGATATTGGATACCCTCATATGTACTCCCACTAGTATATTGATAACCGCTGATGTGGGATCATTATATACTATTATTGATCATGATGTTGCCTTGGCTTCAGTGGAATGGGCACTGGTTGGTGCTGATCTCACTAGGAAACATACTAAGTTTCTATTAAACAGTCTTAAGTTCCATTTACCAAACAATTACTTTTGGTTTGATAGGAAAGACCAGAGGCGTGATGATGGGCCCTCGTTTTGCTCCCAGTCTGGCCAATTTATGGCCCACTTGGAGGAAGAGGTAGTCTTTTGCGATCACCCGCCTCAATTGATCTGCTATAAGAGGTACATAAATGATTTAGTGATGATATGGGAGGGTGATCTGTCTAGTCTAGAGTTATTCATGAATAAACTCAATTGAAACACCAAGAATATTAATTAAACTTACTTGGGCTATTGATACACAGCAAATTGCTTTTTTGGGATTTAGAGATCTTTAAGAAAGATAAGAAAAATATTGACTCGCGCATCTAAACAAAATACGATATATGTGACTGATTTATTTTAAAACAAAAGTGCAGGAAACCATATGTGCATACAATAAACTCTAAATAGGTAAGAGGTTTAAATGATCCAACCTCCCCCTAAGCAAGTATGTTAGACCATATGAATATGGAACATTGGTGCAGAAAATAAACGTGAAAAAACTGCAATATATATTAAAATAAGAAGTGTAATAAAAAGTCCACACACATAAACACCAAAGGGTGATGTTGCAATTCAAAATGTATCCAATTGTTGTGAAATCCTAGGTATATGGGTCCACCACCATGAATAAAGAGCCTGGCCGCTTACCAGAACCCCATGACCCCCCGTTACAGGGGCACGGAAGACGTAATTCTTTTGCGAAACGCAGCGTAGGGCTGAGCGGTGTCATTGCCTCACCTCCCTCTGTCGTTGCTACTCCAGCTGGACGGGCTATCTGTGAACATCCGGCCGGTGCCGCAGACTGTCTTTCTTCAGAGGTTTTTTCTTAACTACATGTGAGTTTTTACTATATTTTAATAAACATCATTTGGTTTTACACTATCGGAGCCCTTTGTTTTTCCCTTTATGATGATAATACTTCACTGAGGGATGAGCCTCCTTTCCTTGTGGATCCATCTATCTGCATTTAAGTTCTTGATGTCCTAGCACAGCTCCCACCTGATTCCTTGGCGATTTGAACAGCAGGATTTCAAAGCCCATTTAGACCCTCTGTAACGGGGGGTCATGGGGTTCTGGTAAGCGGCCAGGCTCTTTATTCATGGTGGTGGACCCATATACCTAGGATTTCACAACAATTGGATAATTTTTGGATTGTAACATCACCCTTTGGTGTTTATGTGTGTGGACTTTTTATTACACTTCTTATTTTAATATATATTGCAGTTTTTTTCACGTTTATTTTCTGCACTAATGTTCCATATTCATATGGTCTAACATACTTGCTTAGGGGGAGGTTGGATCATTTAAACCTCATACCTATTTTTAGTTTATTGTATGCACATATGGTTTCCTGCACTTTTGTTTTAAAATAATTCAGTCACATGCATTGTATTTTGTTTAGATGCGCGAGTCAATATTTTTCTTATTTGCGTTTGTGTGTTTGTGTCACATATAGGACTCTGCAGCACACATTATTGTTATTATTCTTTTTGATGCGCAGTTTTTTTCCCAATTTTCCTCTTTAAGAAAGATAACCATTTCCATACTAAGTAACACTTTAAATTCACTGATCGCAGTACCTTGCATCCCTTTGAATAGCTGTCACCATTGTATGTGGCTGTGTTATATACCCAGAGGACAATTCATCAGACTCTGACAGAATTGTTTGCCGAGGAGGAATTTCTGTCCCAGTCTCAGGTTTTGGCCACCAGGTTCAGACAGGTTATGCACACTCCTCTTTCACCAAGGAAATTGAGAGGGCCAGAGTCACTGATAGGAGTACCATTGTAGATGATAACATTAAAAATGGGACGTTTGCCACTAATCAATTTAAGATGATGAAATACAGTATACAAAGTTTGAAAAGATTGTAGCTAGGCATTGGCCTATTTTGACTTGCATCTTAGGTCCATTACTTCCTAGTTGTCCTGAATTTATCTACCCTAAGGCACCTTCTTTCAGAGATAGTCTTGCTCCTGTAGTTATTGAGCCACCTAGAATTTCAGAGAGCAAGTTATTCAATTTTTTATCAGGATTTTATGCATGGGGCAGATGTGTGACTTGTAAAAATCCTAAAAATAACATCAAAAAACAATGTTTTTAGTTTGTCGGTCACACATAAACTGTATCAAATTAAGGATCTTATCACCTGCACAACAGTGGGTGTAGTTTATATGTTTGAATGCGATTGTGGCCTGCAGTACATTGGGAGGACCGCCAGGGTCTTACATGTATGTGTGGGTGAGCATTTCAAGAATGGCCTTAAAGCACACAGCGTATCTAGACATTTCAGAATGTGCCACCATCATGACCCCAAAGCATTTGAAGTTTTGGGGAATAGAGAAAGTTTCTAGACATTGTCGAGGAGGTAACTACATTAGCCAGTTAAGTCGTTGTGAATCCAAAAAGATTTTTTTACGAAACTAAGGTTATGACGCCTGCTGGCTTGAATGTAGACTTTGACCTTAATTGTTAATTTTCTAAGTAGTTTCATTTTTTGATTGGTAAAATTTCAATTTTTTTTTAATGTTTTTGTAATATTGTATCTATTCTGATTATGTAATAGGGCCGTGGACTGACGTCTAATGTATCATTTAGTTTTTACTTTTTTTAAAATGTTTTTTAGCAAAGTGCCTCTTTATTAAGGGTTGTTTCCCTTTACATTTTTAAATGAGAATGTCCTCAATTTTTTTTGCAATCTTTCTTTCAAAATGCAAATACAACATGAATGATCAATACATTTAACATGACTCTGGGGGGAGGGCCCCCGGATTAACAGTATATAATGCAAACAGTCTGGATACTTGTTTAAAAACTGTTACTGCACTAAGTGTAGATGGGTGGGCACACCAGGCCGTGGTGTCCTAGGGTCTAACTTGGGGCCAGGCCCCCGGAATAGCGGGATTCCCCCTGCCTCCGGCACCCCTAACGGGATCTTGCTTTGCCAGAGGAGGAGTCTACCGGCCTCCTCTGGAGCCCCGCCATGACCACCCTGGGCCCACCTGGTTGGAGGGCTGGACTATCTGGGTCCTCCCAGTATCAAGAAAACAGCCCAGTAACATCAACAGACTGAGTGATAACATAATAATAACCCGACTGAAGGAAGAAAAGGAAGAAAGAAAAGGGGGAAAGAGGAGAAATTAGGAGAGGGGAAGGGGGAAATGCATGCCTATTGTGGGGCTGTGGGATGGTGTGTTCCCATAAGAACACCAGGTATGAGGGAGATTCCCACATAGTGGGCCCAAGGCTTCCATATCTGTTGAAATTTCTTTGAAGTGCCTGTCAAGATACTGGACAGCTTTTCTTGGGTCATAATCCACTATATTTTCCTTTTGACTGCCTGCACAGATGGTTTTGGCTGTTTCCAGGCTTTGGCAATTGTGATTTTAGCTCCCAGGAGGATAAAGTGGATTAGTGATTGAGTAGCCTTAGTGAGTTGTGGGACATGTGCTTTGAGGATGGCTACCTTTTGGGGTCTGGCAATTGGTCACCTTGTAGATCATATTGAAGATTTGTCTCCAAAATGTGCTAATCTTGGGGTATTCCCACCGTATGTGGGCCATGGAGCCCAGTAATTGACAGCCTCTGGAGCATAGAGGGTTTGCTGAGGGATAAATGGCCGCCAGTCTGGTAGGTACCATCTGATCAACTCTTAATGCTTGCCTCCATCAGGGAGACATGAAGGATCTGGTAAATTCCGCTTGCCAGGTCTCCAGTCCCCGGTTGCATTTAAAATCAGTTTCCCAAGCCGTCATATAAGTAGTTTTTTTGGTAAGGTGAGTGAGGGCCGAGTACATCACCGAGATGCCACCCCTCTGCTCCATGGCTTGTCCACACCACATCTCATAAGCTGTGAATTTGGGAGGATGGGGTTTGTCCTTTCATGCTTTGTGTAAAAAGTGGGAAATTTGTCTGAAACAGAACCTTTCCGAATCTGGGAGCTCTAAGTTGTTGATACAGTAGCTGAGGGGGATAGGATCGCTAGAGGTGAAGAGTGTCCTATATGGTATAGCCCCTTGTCCAACCACAACTTTAATGCTGTAATGTCTAATCCAGGTGGAAAGTCAGGGTTGTGGAAGAGTTATGCGAGAGGGCATCCTGTGGATACCAGAGCTGAAGTGTTTCTAAGGCTGTCTCATAGGGTGCAAGAGTGTGACAAGATGGGAGAGAGTATGGGGGGGGGGCAGGGTCTTTTGAGGGCACCAGAGAGACGTAGTCTAACGTGAAGCAGGGGGTTGCCTGCCTTTCATTTGTCACCCAGTCAGGTTTTTCATATCTGGAATAAATTGTGGAAAGTTGGGCCAGTCTTGCCGCTATGAAATATTTGTGTAAGTTGGGGAGGCCTAGTCTGTCCCAGCGTCTAGGGAGAAATCGGGTGCTTTGGGGGGGATGCGATACCCAGATTTTCCCCAGGTGTATTTAAGTATTCTACTCTGGAGAGAACACACACAGGTGGTCATTCCTAATTGAGATAGGGAGGGAACGGAAGAAATAGAGGATTCTCGGGAGTAAGGTCATTTTAATTGATTTGATCCTTCCTAGCCATGTGAGCTCATGTTTGGACCAAAGTTTAAGGTCTTCCTCCAGTTTCTTGTATAGTGGGGGATAGTTGTGGGTGTAAAGAGTTTGTTTTAGCTGCTAAGGAGATGCCTAAGTAGCGTATGGAAGTGTCATTCCAGTCAAATTTGAACGACTGTTATAGCAAAGAGACTGGGGAGGCAGGGATACGTTAAGGGCTTGTGATTTAGAGAAGTTGACTCGCAGTTCTGAGATTTTGGCAAAGTTATCTAGGACTTGGCAAAGATTGGGTAGTGAAGTGAGGGGGGAGGTTAGAAATAAGAGGATGTCGTCCGCAAACAGTCCGCATTTATGGGTCTGATCCCCAAAGGTCACCCCTTTAATGTTGGGGTTTTGTCGGACAGCGATCACCAGGGTTTCTATTGCTATTACAAATATGAGCGGGGACAGTGGACACCCTTGTCTGGTGCCTCTTGTGATGTCTATTGGTTTGGAGTAGTGCCCCTGCAAACGGATGAGAGCCTTCGGTCGTGAGTAGAGTGCTTCTAAAAGTCCCATAAAGTGGTTCCCAAAGCCCCATCGTTCTAAGAGGGAGATAATGTAGGGCCAGGACACTGTGTCAAAGGCCTTCTGCAGGTCTAATGATAGGAGAAATCCCTGTTTGGTCCTACCCTGTCCAGTTAGTTTGTAGGATTGAGGTTACGTTTATTGTCAGTCAAATTTGGTCTGGGCCCTGTCTACTGGGTATGAATCCCACTTGATCTTTATGTATATATTGACAAATGAAGGATGCCAATCTGTTCGCCATTATTTTGGTGAGTATTTTTAAATCATTTATGAGGGAATTTGGGCGATAATTGCTGACGTCTTCATGATTTTTGTCTGGTTTGGGTATGACCGCGATATATGCCGTATTGAGGTGGGTATCTAGGGGGTCTCCTTTGGTTTTAGAGTTGAAGAATTTAGTCGGGTGAGGCGTTAGGGTGTCCGCAAAGGTCTTGTAGTAGGGGATGGATAGACCGTCTGGTCCTGGGGTTGACCCCTTTTTGAGGTCCTTGATGACCCCCATCACCACCTCTGTGATGGAAGATTCCATCCTGTCTTTGTGGGCAGCTTTTAGGGAAGGGATGGGTAGGCCATCTAGGAACCGCTGGATCAAGTCTGCGTTGGTCTGAGTGGGAGGGCTGTATAATTGCGAGTAGAATCCCTGGAAAGCTTCAAGTATCCTGACTAGGTTGGTCGTGGTGGGTTGACCCGCTAATCCTGATCTTGGGCATAGTGTGGACCCTGATGCGAGGGGAGAGTTTAGCTGCTAATAGAGGGCCCATTTTGTCTGCTTGGGCATAGAATTTGTGTCTGCTCCAGCGGATGAATTTTTCGCCTTTGCCGTAAGTGCAAGATTGAGATCTAGTCTGGTTTAATCAATTTGGGTTATGGAGATCTTGAACGGATCCTTTTTGTATAGAGCCCTTAGGGCAACATATTCCTTGTCTATAAGAGCTATATCGGCCTGCCTTTCACATTTAACTTGGGTAGGGATTTGTATGAGTTTGCCTCTGAGAATGTTCTGCCTCTGTGTGCAGCCCAGAACATTTCTGTGGTGGTTCCCTCTGTGCAATTGAGTGCAAAGTACTCTTGGAAGGGCTTTTCTGATTTCTACGACTCTGATGGGGTCAGAGAGCAATGACTCATTTAATCTCCATTATCCTCGTGTCCCACCCAGGGCCCGGAGAGGATAGATATGACTACTATTGAGTGGCCTTACAGTGCTGTATCCCTGATGTGGGCTTTGAGGACTACTGGGAGGAGGGAGGATGGGGTGAGGATATGGTCAATCCTTGCATACGTGTTATGAGGGTGCGAGTAGTGGGTGAAGTCCCTCTTGGATGGGTTAATTTCTCTCCATGTATCTGCCAAAATCCGTAAGCGTGTAGTACCTTTGCTATTTTGAGACTTTCTTTTGTTGGGCGAGACAGTTGGGACTGTGGGGGGGGGATTTGTCTAGGCCCTGGTCAAATGCGACATTCGTGTCTCCCCCAAAAATGATCATTCCTTCTAGTCTCGAGGAGAGGGTGCTCCATTAGGGTATTGAAACATTTGGCCTGTTCTTTATTAGGTGTGTATTATGATACTATGGAGTAAAGGTGGTCCCCCAGCATGCCTTTTACCAGGATAAACCTCCCCTCTAGGTCAATATAGTCAGAGATTTTCACAAATTTGCAGGTTTTGGATAATATGATTGCCACCCCCCTGGTTTTGTTTTCTGCGCTGGCTAGAAAGAAATGAGAGTAGTGTGGGTGGAGGAACTTGGGGCTATACTGGGAAGGAAAGTGTTTCTTGTAACCTAAGAATGTCTAGCTTGAGGCTTTAGTCTAGTACCTTCCTCCTCTTAATCAGGGAGTTAAGGCCCTGGACATTGTGGGAAGCTGTGTGGAGTTTAGCGTCTGGACCGTCAGCCATGAAGCAAAGGAGGGGAAAATCCGCATGATCTACCCTCACTCACCCATAGAAATCTTGAAACCGAGGCAGCTTCGGGAGATTCTCCGTCATGTTTGAGCTCTCTAAGAAAGGTAAACCGGATTTCAGGGGGAGGGGGAGATACCCCCTCGATTTCCCTGAACAGTAAACAGCCACAATGAGACCTTGGCTCCTCCCCTTCCTTAGGAAAAACTGCGCCAGCCAATACATTTTCATTTTCCCCTGTTGGACTTCAGTTGTTTGCGTTTCCTCCGGTGGGGAGACACTGTTTTTCGGACCTGACCTGGCAGTCAGGGAGACTGTGGCTACTTGAAGCCCTGTAAGGGAGGCAGGGGCTCTCCCAGGGACGTTGTGAGGTACATACATTTCCACAGTTCGCCATCCCATCTCTGCCGAGTGCGGGAGGGAGATCTTGGGGCCCACCATCACATCCACATTCGGTTACAGGCCGCATTTGGAACCAGGCGGGCTGTGTGGAGGGTGACGTAATTTCCGGCGGAGGGCAGACACTTTCTTTTGACCCACAACTTCCAGGTTGCTGGGCTGATAGTAGGCTGGGCACAGTTTGGAGAGAGTCGGGAAGGCGGCACAGGCAGTGAGAGACTCCACAAGCAGCAACCTCCAGCGTGGTCATGTCTGAAGCGGATGCCCAGACAGCACACAGCGATGCTAGCTTCAGCCATCCTAAGGTAAGAGCACCCTGGGGAAGGGTCCTCTTTATCTAGGATTTCCCCCCTCCACAAATGGTTCCTGGTAGTGGGGGGGGGAGGCCCTCTGGGTGGTCAGAGAGGGGGGAAGTTCAGAGCCTTACTTTTTAAAAGGGTCTAGTGCACTCTCCAGGGTTGTATCCTATATGCAAAGGTTATGTTATTTATTTTGTTCTTGCATGTATTTCAGAAAGCTACTGAAAAATCAAGATCCTCACATAGCTCTAAGAGAGAGTGCACCTCTTGTAGGGGCACCCTAGAAGAAACTTGGAGTCACAGAAAGGCCATAAGAGCAGGAAGAGGGGTTGATGGCTTCAGTGAAGGAACTTAATTCCACCTTTTTTAAGTCTTTCAAATATTTGAAAGTTTTCAGCTTCCTACTAATCCCTCACATGCATCCCAAAGTACAACTCCTCCACAAGCACAGGGCTCTGCATCTTCCCAACCGGCTGCCATGGCAGATGGAACTACTGGGGCCTCCAGAGAGAAGTCTAGGGAAGAGCTGGATAGTGCCCCCTCTGGTTCCCAGGAGGAATCGGAGGGAGAGGACCGGGACGGGGAGTCCAGCAAACCCTCAAGATATAAACTGTCCCTGGAAGAGGTAGAGAACCTCTTGGGGGCAATTTACACCACCCTTGGAATTAAGGCGGACAAGAAACCCCTGACACTCCATGACCAGATGTACAGGGGCTTGGGGGAACAGAAAAAGGTTTTCCCAGTCCATGATGTCCTGGTAGAAACGGTAAAGGAGTGGCAGGATCCTGAACAGAAACCTTTTTGCTCTAGATCTTTGAAAAGAAGGTTCCCGTTTTCAGAAGATCCATCGTCCATCTGGAATAGGAACCCAGAACTGGACGCTGCCTTTTCCCAGGTCTCCGGACATACAGATCTGGCCTTTTAGGATATGGGAGCTCTTGCAGATATTATGGATAAGAGAATAGATTGCCTCCTAAAGAAGATCTAGGAATCAACTATAGGGAGTCTGAAACTGGAAATGGCTGTCACAGTAGTGGCCCGTAACCTGGAGCATTGGATTTCCCAAATTCAGGCTCACATTGAAGTGGGAACTGCCAAGCAAACTATATTGTCATCTTTTCCTACTACTTTGTGAGGAGTGGCATATATAGCGGATGCATCCGCAGAATCTGTCCGCATGTTGGCCAGAACCACAACTCTATCCAACTCGGCCAGAAGAGCCCTCTGGCTAAAAACGTGGCCCAGGTGAAAGTGCCTCTAAAGTTAAACTGCGAGATCCCAGTGACGGAAGATGTACTTTTCGGCCCAGGTCTAGAAGCTGTGCTATACCGCACAGCGGACAAGAAATCCTTCTTGGTTAAACGTAAACCCCCAGTTCAAACAAAGAAAGGGTTTTGTCCACAGAAACGAAGGGGGGCCCCCAAGCCAGAGGTGTAAAAGAAAACTTGGGGCCAAAGAGGCATGGGCATAGGAGGCGCAATTTTTGGTCCTGAACAGCCCCGAAAAAGCCAATGACCCTCCAACCATGGTGGGAGGTGGTTTCCCCCAGTCAATTTATCCTGGGGATCGTAAGGGGGGGCACCACCTGGAATTTACAAGACTTCACCCTGAATGTTCACAAAGGTCATGGCAGAAGCCCATGGCCTTTCTGCGACTCAAAGGCGTTTCAATTATTGCATATCTGGACGACCTGCTCCTCTTCACAGTATCTCCAGAACAGCTAACCAGAAATTTAACTGTCAAAAAAAAAAAAAACCCTGACAGGGCTGGGGTGGCTTCTGAACCTGGAAAAGTCCAGCATGATTACATCTCAGCACATTACCTACCTAGGGTACCTGCTAGACTCCACTCAGAGTTTTTCTCCCGACAGAAAAATTACAGAAATTGGACGAGGCAGTAACCTCTCTCCAAAACAACCAGCGTGTCTCTATAAGGTCAGCAATGTCAACTCTGGGTCTGCTAACTTCAACCATCCCAGCAGTTCAGTGAGCAGGGCTACGTTTTTGTCCCCTGCAATCCTTTGTCCTAAAAGTGTGGGACCACAGCCAGGAGTCATTAGACACCTTACTATACGTTCCACTTCAGGTAAAAAGATCCCTCTGGCGGTGGAGGAAAATGGTAAAACCTGTTTCCAGGGGCGTCTATGGCTCATCCCGGTCTCCAGGGTGATAACCACAGACGCAAGCGGCAAAGGCTGGGATGCACACTTGGGAACCCTACTGGCACAGGGAACCTGGAGGGACGAGGAGCTCAAAAGGCCATCCAATTGGAAGGAACTGAAAGCCATCGGGTTGGCACTCAAGGCCTTCAGGAGGGAACTCCAAGGCCACCACATTCAAGTGCACTTAGACAACTCCTCGGTCATCGCTTATGTAAACAAGCAAGGCGGCACAAGGAGCAGAGTCCTGTTGGCCCTAGCAACAGAAGTCCTGAGCTGCGCCGAGACCAAGGCACTTAACCTATCTGTGTTTTTTCTAAAAGGGGAAAAGAATGTGGTGCCAGACTTTCTCAGCAAAAATCAGCTGAGAGAGGGCAATTAGGTCCTCAACCAGGAAGTCTTCAGCCTTATATCCAAAAGATGGGGACCCCCGGAGGTGGACCACTTTGCATCAAAGGACAACGTAAAAACCCCCTGCTTCTTCTCACTAGACAGGCGGGAAAACGCACTAGGGGTTGATGCGCTAACGCAGAGCTGGCGTTTCAAAAAATGCTATGCCTTCCCGCCTCTGGTCTTGCTGACGGCTCTCTGATCTTGGTGGCACCGCATTGGTCAAAAAGTGCCTGGTTCTCGATCCTCAAACAGCAGTAGAACCTCCTTGGTTCCTACCACTAAGGGAGGATCTCCTTTTACAGGGTCCGGTCCTCTGTCCCCAAGTACACCAATGGAACCTAGCGGCCTGTCTACTGAGGAAGGAGTATTCAAAACCAAGGCATTTTCAGAAAGGCTGATATCCACGCTCTTCAATAACATAAAGGAGGAGACACGCCAGATCTACAAAAAGGTCTGGGTTCGCTTTAACCAGTGGTGCGCGGGAAACTCTTTCAAGGTGCAGAGCCCCATAGCGGTTTTGGAGTTTTTGCAGTGCGGGGCAGATAAAGGGTTAGCCATTAGTAACCTTAAGATCCAGGTATCTGCGCTTAGCGCATATTTGGAAAAAACTCTGGCCACCAACCCTTTGGGTGATCAGATTTTTCAGAGCTCTTGCAAGACAGAGACCGGTTCAAGGCCCAACCTTCCCCATGTGGGACCTATCTTTGGTCTTACAGGCCCCAATGGAGCCAACATTTAAGCCTTTAGAACAGTGGTTCTCAACTCCAGTCCTCGGGACCCACCAACAGGCCATGTTTGCAAGATAACTGAAATACATCACAGGTGATATCACTTGCTGCTCAGTGATTGCAGTATTCTAGTCTGTGCATCTCCCCAAGGTAATACTTAAAATCTGGCCTGTTGGTGGGTCCCGAGGCCTGGAGTTGAGAACCACTGCTTTAGAAAATTGTTCACTATTGTTCAAAATTCAAAACAGTATTTTTGGTTGCAGTGACAACTGCCAGGAGGGTCAGTGAAATAGAGGCTTTATCAGTTAGACCACTTTTTGTGTTATTTTTTTGAAACAGGTTTTCAAAACCGATCCGGCATTCTTACCTAAAGTGGCTTTGAAGTATCATAGAAACCAGGAGATGGTCTTACCCACTTTCTGCCCAAACCCCTCAGGAGAAAGGGAGTTTAAATTTCATACCTTAGATGTAAAGAGATGTATCCTGCAGTACTTGGAGCTGACAAAAACAGTAAGGAAGTCAGACTCTTTGTTTATTTAGTTTTCTGGGGCAAGAAAGGGGTATAAAGCGTCTTGACACATTATTGGCAGATGGCTCAAGGTAACCATTGGCCAGGCCTATACGTCAGCAGGAAAAGAAGTTCCTGTTGGTATAAAAGCACACAATACTAGGGCTATGGTGGCTTCTCAAGCGGAAAGGGCTGGAGCAACGCCAGAGCAAATTAGCAAAGCAGCAATGTGGTACAGTTTCACCACCTTTGTAAAACATTACAGGGTGGACCTGGTGTCGGCAAATGAGCAAGCCTTTGGGCGAAAGGTTTTGCAAGCCGTAGTCCCACCCCTAAGTGGTAAGTGCTTGTCTATCCTCTCATTGTGGCTGTCCTGAAAGATGGGGAGGGAAAATTAAAGTTATGCTTACCAGTAATGTCTTTTCCAGTAGTCTTTCAGGACAGCACTAGTTACCCACCCCAATTTATGGGGGGTCTTAAAGACCTGAACGCAGGCACAATAGTAATATGTGATGGTATGTCATTAATGTGTTCTTTTATCTCCCAAGCTGGCCAGAGGTGCTCTTAGAAAAACTGAAGTCTGACAGGGGGAAGTGTAAATTTATTGGCTGGTGCAGTGTTTCCTAAGGAAGGGGAGGATCCCTGGTCTCTCATTGTGGCTATCCTGAAAGATTACTGGAAAATAGGTTACCGGTAAGCTTAACTTTTTTTTTTTTTTATCCAGTCACATCAATCCAAGCAACTACTCTCTGCCTTCTATTCTGGCCTTCTTGAGAACAGGTCTTGACCAGAACTTGGTCTTAAGCACTCTGAAAGGACAACTCTGGCCTTGTTCTCCCTTTTTCAAAGTGGATATTGGATCAGGCCCTCCAGTACAGCATCATTGGCACCTCAGACTGGTTCTCTCTGCCCTGCAGAAACTAACCTTCAAATCCATCAGGGAAATCCCCCTTCAAACTCTTCTGCAAAATTGCCTTTTTGGTTTCTATTATGTCTGTCAGACATGTCTTAGCATCTATTGTAAGTAGCAAGTCCTCATTCATCACAAGGGCAGCTTACACCCAAGGCAAGGGCTGACTGGCAACTTTTGGCTTAGGTGACAAGTACAACCAAGAGGCCCATGGTGCAGTGACACAGCTCCCCTCCCGCTCTCTCTTCCCTTCTTCCTCATGACCCCCACCTGCCACTTTCGTAATCCATGTAAGTTAAAACACAAGGAAAAAAAAAACATCAAAATCACATTTTATATGAAATATAGAGGGATTCAGTTTGTGTGTGTGTGTGTTGAAACCACATACATAGGGGTTGATCTTCTAAAACTGGAGAGTGCATAATCTGGTGCAGCTGTGCATTGTAGCTGAAAGGCTACTACAATTTGACTTACAAGTTAATAGTACCTGTCTATCATTAACCACTTGAGCCCCGGACCATTATGCTGCCTAAGGACCAGAGGTCTTTTTCCAATTTGGCACTGCGTCGCTTTAACTGCTAATTGCGCGGTCATGCAATGCTGTACCCAAACGAAATTTGCGTCCTTTTCTTCCCACAAATAGAGCTTTCTTTTGATGGTATTTGATCACCTCTGCCGTTTTTATTTTTTGCGCTATAAACGGAAAAAGACCGAAAATTTTGAAAAAAAATGATATTTTCTACTTTTTGTTATAAAAAAAATCCAATAAACTCAATTTTAGTCATACATTTAGGCCAAAATTTATTCGGCCACATGTCTTTGGTAAAAAAAAAGTTAATAAGCGTATATTTGTTGGTTTGCGCAAAAGTTATAGCGTCTACAAACTAGGGTACATTTTCTGGAATTTACACAGCTTTTAGTTTATGACTGCCTATGTCATTTCATGAGGTGCTAAAATGGCAGGGCAGTACAAAACCCCCACAAATGACCCCATTTTGGAAAGTAGACACCCCAAGGAAATTGCTGAGAGGCATGTAGAACCCATTGAATATTTATTTTTTTTGTCCCAAGTGATTGAATAATGACAAAAAAAAAAAAAAAATATTTACAAAAAGTTGTCACTAAATGATATATTGCTCACACAGGCCATGGGCCTATGTGGAATTGCACCCCAAAATACATTCAGCTGCTTCTCCTGAGTATGGGGATACCACATGTGTGGGAATTTTTGGGAGCCTAGCCACGTACGGGGCCCCGAAAACCAATCACCGCCTTCAGGATTTCTAAGGGCATAAATTTTTGATTTCATTCCTCACTACCTATCACAGTTTTGAAGGCCATAAAATGCCCAGATGGCACAAAACCCCCCCAAATGACCCCATTTTGGAAAGTAGACACTCCAAGCTATTTGCTGAGAGGCATGTTGAGTCCATGGAATACTTTCTTTTTTGACACAAGTTGCGGAGAAGTGACAATTTTTTTTTTTTTTGCACAAAGTTGTCACTAAATGATATATTTCTCACACAGGCCATGGGCATATGTGGAATTGCACCCCAAAATACTTTTAGCTGCTTCTCCTGAGTATGGGGATACCACATGTGTGGGACTTTTTGGGAGCCTAGCTGCATAAGGGGCCCCGAAAACCAAGCACCGCCTTCAGGATTTCTAAGGGCATAATGTTGTGATTTGACTCCTCACTACCTATCACAGTTTTGAAGGCCATAAAATGCCAAGATGGCACAAAACCCCCCCAAATGACCCCATTTTGGAAAGTAGACACCCCAAACTATTTGCTGAGAGGCATGTTGAGTCCATGGAATATTTTATATTTTGACACAAGTTGCGGGAAAGTAACACTTTTTTTTTTTTTTGCACAAAGTTGTCACTAAATGATATATTGCTCAAACATGCCATGGGCATATGTGGAATTACACCCCAAAATACATTCTGCTGCTTCTCCTGAGTATGGGGATACCACATGTTTAGGACTTTTTGGGAGCCTAGCCGCGTACGGGGCCCCGAAAACCAATCACCGCCTTCAGGATTTCTAAGGGCATAAATTTTTGATTTCATTCCTCACTACCTATCACAGTTTTGAAGGCCATAAAATGCCCAGGTGGCACAAAACCCCCCCAAATGACCCCATTTTGGAAAGTAGACACTCCAAGCTATTTGCTGAGAGGCATGTTGAGTCCATGGAATACTTTCTTTTTTGACACAAGTTGCGGGAAAGTGACAATTTTTTTTTTTTTTTGCACAAAGTTGTCACTAAATGATATATTTCTCACACAGGCCATGGGCATATGTGGAATTACACCCCAAAATATATTCTGCTGCTTCTCCTGAGTATGGGGATACCACATGTGTGGGACTTTTTGAGAGCCTAGCCGCATACGGGGCCCCGAAAACCAAGCACCGGCTTCAGGATTTCTAAGGGCGTTAAGTTGTGATTCCACTCCTCACTACCTATCACAGTTTTGAAGGCCATAAAATGCCAAGATGGCAAACCCCCCCCCAAATGACCCCATTTTGGAAAGTAGACACCCCAAGCTATTTGCTGAGAGGCATGGTGAGTATTTTGCAGCTCTCATTTGTTTTTGAAAATGAAGAAAGACAAGAAAAATGTATTTTTTTTTTCTTTTTTCAATTTTCGAAAGTTTGTGACAAAAAGTGAGGTCTGCAAAATACTCACTATACCTCTCAGCAAATAGCTTGGGGTGTCTATTTTCCAAAATGGGGTCATTTGGGGGGGGGGGTTGTGCCATCTGGGCATTCCATGGCCTCCGAAACTGTGCTAGGCAGTGAAGAGTGAAATCAAAAATTTACGCCCTTAGAAAGCCTGAAGGCGGGGCTTGGTTTTCGGGGTCCCGTGCGCGGCTAGGCTCCCAAAAAGTCCCACACGTGGTATCCCCATACTCAGGAGAAGCAACAGAATGTATTTTGGGGTATAATTTCACATATTCCCATGGCATGTTTGAGCAATATATCATTTAGTGACATCTTTGTGCAAAAAAAAAAAAAAAAAAAAGATTTGTCTCTTTCCCGCAACTTGTGTCACAATATAAAATATTCCATGGACTCGACATGCCTCTCAGCAAATAGCTTGGGGTGTCTACTTTCCAAAATGGGGTCATTTGGGGGGGGTTGAACTGTCCTGGCATTTTATGCACAACATTTAGAAGCTTATGTTACACATCACCCACTCTTCTAACCACTTGAAGACAAAGCCCTTTCTGACACTTTTTGATTACATGAAAAAAATAATTTTTTTTTGCAAGAAAATTACTTTGAACCCCCAAACATTATATATTTTTTTTTAAAGCAAATGCCCTACAGATTAAAATGGTGGGTGTTTCATATTTTTTTTTCACACAGTATTTGCGCAGCGATTTTTCAAACACATTTTTTGGGGAAAAAACACACTTTTTTAAATTTTAATGCACTAAAACACACTATATTGCCCAAATGTTTGATGAAATAAAAAAGATGATCTTAGGCCGAGTACATGGATACCAAACATGACATGCTTTAAAATTGCGCACAAACGCGCAGCGGCGACAAAATAAATACATTTTTAAAAGCCTTTAAAAGCCTTTACAGGTTACCACTTTAGATTTACAGAGGAGGTCTACTGCTAAAATTACTGCCCTCGTTCTGTCCTTCGCGGTGATACCTCACATGCATGGTGCAATTGCTGTTTACATTTGACGCCAGACCGACGCTTGCGTTCGCCTTTGCGCGAGAGCAGGGGGGGACAGGGGTGCTTTTTTTTTTTTTTTTTTTTTCTTTATTATTTTTTTGCTTTTTTATCTTATTTTTAAACTGTTCCTTTCATTTTTATTTTTTTTTAAATTAATTTTATTGTTATCTCAGGGAATGTAAATATCCCCTATGATAGCAATAGGTAGTGACAGGTACTCTTTTTTTTAAAAAATTGGGCTCTATTAGACCCTAGATCTCTCCTCTGCCCTCAAAGCATCTGACCACACCAAGATCGGTGTGATAAAATGCTTTCCCAATTTCCCAATGGCGCTGTTTACATTCGGCGAAATCTAAGTCATGAAATGCTCGTAGCTTCCGGTTTCTTAGGCCATAGAGATGTTTGGAGCCATTCTGGTCTCTGATCAGCTCTATGGTCAGCTGGCTGAATCACCGGCTGCATTTTCAGGTTCCCTGTTGGGACAGGAAAGCCAGAGAAAAACATGGAAGACGGTGGGGGAGGGGGGGGCATTCCCTCCCACTGCTTGCAAAAGCAGTCTAGAGGCTAATTAGCCGCTAGGATTGCTTTTACATGAAAGCCGACCGCTGGCTGAAAAGAATGATACCAAGATGATACCTAAACCTGCAGGCATCATTCTGGTATAACCACTCAAAGTCCAGCAACATACCAGTACGTTGGTGGTCCTTGTTAGGCATATATTGTAAACTTTTTTTTCATGCAGCCTGTGGGCTGAACGAAAAAAAGATATTGATCGGTGGGTATGCCCACCATTAGAATACCTCCCTTCATCCACCCACTTCTAATGATGGGCATACATGCACCATTTATATATGCCGAAGCATGGGGGCATCCTCCCGCAAAAGGCAGGAGCAAATTGCTCCTCCACCCACTGCTGCCCCCACGCTTCGGCATATATGCTGAAGTATGTAACTGTGGTGGTGAAATCACCTCCGACAGCGTTGGAGTCACGGCTTTATATATCGTGGGAGCAAACGCTGTCGCTGTCAAGATAAATAAATCCGCGCTGCAACTGAATGGCGTACCTGCTAAGCAAATGATGGTTAACAATAAAACAAAGCAACATTACAGTATAACAGTAAGACTTACCATACCTGCAAAGCAAATACAAAAAAAAAAATAGTAAAAAATAAAACATTTAACGCAACCTGTGCCTAAAATATATATATGCCGAAGCATGGGGGCATCCTCCCGCAAAAGGCAGGAGCAAATCGCTCCTCCACCCACTTCTGCCCCCACGCTTCGACATATATGCTGAAGTATGTAACTGTGGTGGTGAAATCACCTCCGACAGCGTTGGAGTCACGGCTTTATATATCGTGGGAGCAAACGCTGTTGCTGTCAAGATAAATAAATCCGCGCTGCAACTGAATGGCGTACCTGAAAACAATAAAATGGTTACCAACAAAACACAGTAAACGGTAAAGTATGAAAAATCTGAAAAGGAAACATGGTAAAACATAATAACAATAAAACATTGCAGAATAGAATAGAGTAAAAAAGAGCAGAACAATAGAGAGAGAATAGAGAGAGAGAGAACAATAAAACAACAACTATTTTTGGTTTTTTTATTTTATATTTTTTTTTGTGTTTTTATTTTTTTTAATTTGTTTTTATTTTATTTTTTTACACTTTTTTTTAGTAACTTTTAACTTTTGTAACTTTTGTTCCAGGTTTGGGTCTCTCAAAATGCAATGGCATCTTGGGAGACCCTGTGTTAGTGTGCCTAGTCTGTGCAGTGCTGAACCCTACGCTAATACTCAACTAATGTATGGTAGCGTTCAAAGCATTCACCCATGCAAAGACCAGGATTGCCAGGACAGGAGGGACAATAAGTCCTGGTGTCACGCCTAAATCCGCGCTTGCTGCAGACACGACATCTTTTTTGGGGGGCTCGTTGGGTAGGGGTACTCGGGATGGCATAAAGAAAATGCCGCTCATGCAGCCGGCTTACTGCATTTGGTTGGGGAAGGTGAGGTAGAGCACCGTCTGGAAACAGAAGGTTTCTGACGATCTCTTCCTGGAATTTAAGGAAGGATCCAGTCTGTCCTGAAGCTCTGTATAGCACATGATAAAAACAAGGGAGAGGGGCGCCTCTGAGTATAAATCAATAATCATTTATTTACAACAAACAATATCCACTCACATGGAGGACTGTAGTATTGCGTTCCGGTGCATCTCTAAATAGAGAAGAGGCTGGAGGACCACAAGTCTCAGCAAGTCCGTGCAGTGCTGGTCACACATCAAGTCCTGGCAGGGATGGATGGTGGTGGCAGAACACGGTGGGAGTTCCCTCGGGTCTCCAGATGGCACTTTAGAATAGGTAGTGGGTTGAATAACAAAGACCAACGGTCTGTGGGTTCCAGGGAGGGGATGGGGGGACGCCAAAGCCGATCGCCGGGCGCGCTGCCGTCTGAGGCTCGTACGGCTCCGTGGAGAGAGATGGTGACGGCCGTACAGGGAGCCAGAACGAGGCCTGGAAAGCAAGCGCAGCGCGGCGCCGGGCTGTGACGTCACGGCCCAGCGCCGCGCTGCGCTTGCTTTCCAGGCCTCGTTCTGGCTCCCTGTACGGCCGTCACCATCTCTCTCCACGGAGCCGTACGAGCCTCAGACGGCAGCGCGCCCGGCGATCGGCTTTGGCGTCCCCCCATCCCCTCCCTGGAACCCACAGACCGTTGGTCTTTGTTATTCAACCCACTACCTATTCTGAAGTGCCATCTGGAGACCCGAGGGAACTCCCACCGTGTTCTGCCACCACCATCCATCCCTGCCAGGACTTGATGTGTGACCAGCACTGCACGGACTTGCTGAGACTTGTGGTCCTCCAGCCTCTTCTCTACTCAGAGATGCACCGGAACGCAATACTACAGTCCTCCATGTGAGTGGATATTGTTTGTTGTAAATAAATGATTATTGATTTATACTCAGAGGCGCCCCTCTCCCTTGTTTTTATCTTCTCAGCCTATTGGACCCTGCTTCTGGTCTTTTTTTGGTGGCAGCCCTGATAGACTTCCCCTTGTATATATATTTATATACATCTACAGACACCTACCCTGCCATTGGACTATTTAGGATCTGTTATGTGAGGTATACCTGCTTTGCGCCTTTCTACTTGTTTTCTGTATAGCACATGAGCATTCAGCAAAGCCAATTGAAATAAGTATACAGACACTTTTTTGTACCAGCGTCTGGCCTTACGGGCAACTAAGTACGGCGCCAACAACTGGTCGTTGAGGTCCACCCCTCCCATATTAAGGTTGTATTCGTGGACACAGAGGGGTTTCTCCACAACACCAGTCGCCGTAGAAATTTGGGTCGTCGTGTCTGCATGAAGGGAGGTGAGAACGAAAACATTCTTCTTATCCCTCCACTTCATAGCGAGCAAATTATTATACTTCAAGCAGGCTCTCTCCCCCAGCCTAAGACGGGAATCTACAAGCCGCTGGGGAAAGCCCCGGCGATTAGGTCGCACGGTGCCACATGCTCCAATCTGCTGATCAAACAAGTGACTAAAAAGTGGCACGCTCGTATAATAATTGTCCACGTACAAGTGGTACCCCTTTCCGAATAAGGGTGACACCAAGTCCCACACTATCTTGCCAGCGCTTCCTATGTAGTCAGGGCAGTTTGTCGGCTCTACGTGACTATCTCTTCCCTCGTAAACCATAAATCTACATGTATAGCCTGTGGCCCTGTCACAGAGCTTATACATCTTGACCCCGTATCTGGCACGCTTGCTGGGAAGGTACTGTTTGAATGACAAGCGGCCAGAAAACTTAATCAGGGACTCATCAACGCAGACAACTTGATGGGGGGGTAAACAAGTCTGCAAAACATTGGTTGAAGTGGTTTACGAGGGGCCGAATTTTGTAGAGCCGATCGTATGCAGGGTCTCCACGAGGACGACAGAGTTCATTGTCGTTGAAGTGCATGAACCGCAAAATCTGCTCGTATCGTGCCCTGGCCATGGAAGCAGAGAACAAGGGTGAATGGTAAATTGGGTCAGTGGACCAATATTACCGCAACTTACTCTTTTTATTCAACCCCATGAGGAGGGAAAGGCCCAGAAAGGTCTTAAATTCGGAGACCGTAATTGGTCTCCAATCTCTGGCAAGGGAGGACTGGGGATTAGCGGCGATGTGTTGACCAGCGTACAAATTGCTTTGGTCCACAATAGATCTATAGAGATCTTCGGTGAAAAACGGTGAATAAAAATCCAGTGGCATAAAGTCAACTGTTTCCACCTGAATTCCGGGTTGGCCAGTGAAAGGGGGAAGTACGGGTGCTGCAGAAGTGGAAGGTTCCCAATTCGGATTGGCCAATGCAGCAGGAAGGGCACTTTGGGCACGACGGGCCTGTCTTTGTCTTCTTGGTGGCAGCGGGACACTACTACTGCTTGCCACCTCGCCAGCTTGAACTGCACTTATGGGACTCGCCATGTCACCACGTGATACTGCAGTGCTGGATGTACGACCAGGGTGTACTAGGCCGCTGGTGCTTGCCAGTTCACCAGAAGGAATAGCGGCGCTAGTACTGCTCTGCTCCATACGAGAGCCCTGCGGTTCTTGCACTTCAAGGACAGCATAAGTTCGGGGTCTGGTACGCCTGACCCTAGCAGGGACCACAACTCCGTCGTCAGAGCTATCTGTCATGGAGCCGCTGTCCTCTACAGGTTCGTATTCTGAGCCTGAACTTGACAGATGAGTGACTTCCTCTTCACTATCTGTCATACTCAGAATCCTGTAGGCCTCTTCACTAGTGTACCTTCTATTTGCCATTTTGGGCTCTAAATTTAGGGGTACACTAGTGAGACTCACAGGCAAAAAAGCTCCTGACTGTTGGCGACTGTATCAAAACGCTACCAAAAAACTGTTAGCGATCGCAGGGATCAGGCCTGACTCTGCGACCGCTGCAGTTATGTGTGCTTAGTGTTTTGTAAGTGACAGTTATCGATCGATACTGCACTTGGGTGGGCTGGGCAGGGCTGGGCCGAGGCGCAAAACGCAGGTGCTAGCAGGTATCTGGGCTGATCCCGCTAACACTGCGTTTCAGGGAACCCTAAACTGCTGGGGAGTATCGATCCGTTCAGATACTATAGCACTAAGGGAGGTGTATGCTGCGTGCGTGGGTTTTAGCGGTACTAGCGATAACCTGACGCTGCCTGGGGCGACGCAGACCTTATCTGATCCTAAAAACTTAACTTCTATCACCAGCGGGCAATTAGGGGGTTAAACCTTTATAGGGTAATAAACGGCGGGTGCCCTAAAACTATAATAAACTGTAATAAACTACAAAAAACAAACTAGCTAACCAGCGTCACCCGTAACACTTATACGGTGATCGCTGGTGAAAGGGTTAACTAGGGGGCAATCAGGGGGTTAAAACCTTTAGCAGGTAGTATATGGGGGTCCCTGTCGCTATAAAACACTGACAGCGAACCTATATACTTACCTCCCTAACTAGCGTCACCTGTGTCACTAATACAGCGATCAGAAAAACGATCGCTTAGCGACACTGGTGACGGGGGGTAATCAAGGGGTTAACTTTTATTAGGGGGGGGTTAGGGGGATACCCTGGACCTAAGGGGGGGTACCCTAGACCTAAAGGGGGCTAACCTAACTGCCCTAAAACTTTTAACTGTCACAAACTGACACCAATGCAAAAAAAAAAAAAATGCTATTGGTGTCAGAGTGACAGGGGGTACAGGGGGGTGATCAGGGGGTGATCGGGGGGTGATGGGGGGTGACAAGTGTGCCTGGCGTGTTCTACTGAATGTGTAGTGTTGTGCAGACTTACTTGATGTCTTCTCTCCTCGGCGCGGCGACGAAAAGACCGACTCGAGGAGAGATGACATCACTTCCTTTCCCTCTGTTTACATTACAGAGGGAAAGGAAGCATTTTCATTCGCCGGGAGCGATCGGGAGGGGGTGGCCAACAATGGATGGCCTCCCCCTGACCTTTCATCGCCCGGGAAGAAATGGCGACCGCCTCGGGCACCGGGGGGGGGACCGATCGGACCCCCCACCCGCGGAAGGCAAATCACGTACCCTGTACGTGATTTTGCCTGTCCGTGCCACCTTGCCGACGTACATCGGCGTGAGGCGGTCGTCAAGTGGTTAAAGTGGAGTTCCACCCAAAAGTGGAACTTCCACTAATCAGATTCCTCCCCCCCTCCGGTGACACAGTTGGCACCTTTCAGGGGGGAGGGGGGTACAGATACCTGTATATTACAGGTATCTGTACCCACTTCTGGCATAAATAGCCGCAGAATCTGCGGTTATTTACGCCACTTCCTGCTCCCTCCCGCTGCCTGCTGGTAAACACACACGGGTCCCAGAGGCAGCAGGGAGCATTCGTATTGCGCGGCGCGACTCGTGCATACGCAGTAGAGAACCGGGAAGTGAAGCCGCACGGCTTCATTTCCTGATTCCCATACCGAAGATGGAGGCGGCAGCACCCGAGGACGGAGAGACGCTTCGGCCTCGGGTGCCGACATCGCGGGCGCCCTGGACAGGTAAGTGTCCATGTTTTAAAAGTCAGCAGCTGCAGTATTTGTAGCTGCTGACTTTTAAAAATTTTTCTTTTTTCGGCGCTCCGCTTTAAGAATGTACTCCCTATATATTACTCCTTTTCTATTCTAATCTGTGCCAGTACTCTTGCTTACACACACACAGCCCTGTCAGGAGCAGTGTAGACTGAAGTCAAAACACAGACACAGAATAATGCATCACTCGTCTATTTACTGATTCAGTATCTTAAATGCAATATATTAGGCTATGAATGAGCAATATTTACAACATTACACCAGTAGACAAATGTCCACCCGTTGCTTGTCACCAGTATAGATAAACACTCTTTTATAGAATTGTTTATGGACATATGTTTGTCACCCTTAGCACCTCCTAAAAGTATATATCTCTGAAGATTATTGTACAATCTTAAAGTTAAATTTGCGACACTGTCAGCCAATGTTAAAGAATCACTCTAAGTTAAGTTACAGTAAAACGCAAAGTAAGGCCAATATTAAGGGGAGTCTTTACAAGACCCTTACAGTGGCAAATCAGCTTCTAACTTCAGCTAGATCAGTTTAAGCTTTGACAATAAAACCTGGAAACTGACTGGTTTCTGTGCAGAGTATCACCAGATTCTGCACATACCAGTTTTAGTAAATCAACTCCATAACCTGTATTGCCCAAACCACAATACAATGGTTGATCATACAGGATAAAGTTATGGGTTAAAAAAGCAGAGCAGTAATGTGGCGTGTGTAGCAAACACATTACCAGTACAAACCCCCAAACCCCCAGTACAATCATTACACCCCCACAACTCAGTCTGTCCATCAATATAAGCATGGAGGTGGGTAGTATGTGTAGGGAGAGGGGTGCAGAGTGTAAGGCAGTGGGTGGTATGTGTAGGAGAGGGGTGCAGATGATATAAAAGTATATGGTGTGAATGATTCCTAAATCATTGCTTCAGCACTGCAGAGGTCACTTTGCAGTGGCATGCATGGAGTAATTTAAGTTGGCTGCACAGCACTATTACTGGCCGCCTACGCTGCTTCTGTCACTGCCCCACCCCCATCTCAAGCCCCTGCACACAAGTCTCAACATCTTGCAAAACCTGTCAACTCCCCTCCCGCCGAACATCCCGCAGAACAAACTCCTGCTTCCTCCCAGCGGGATCAACAGCAATCAGAAGCTCCACCTCCACCTCTATAATTCTGCAAGGAAAAGGAGGAAACTTAGCGGGGGTGCTGGAGAGTACCGAGAGAGGCGGAGGGAGGAGACTTCAGGTCGGTGTTGTAGTCACATAGCAGTGCTGTATTCACTTGGCGTGACTAAAGATGGAAATAGTGCAGCCTTTTTACGGTGCATTTGAGTCTGTCCACCCCTTACCCAAGATCATCCTTTTTGTCTTAAGGTGGTAACAATCTTCCACCTCAATGCAGACCTAGCTCTTCCCTCATTGTGTCCTATGCTACAGCACTCAACATAAATTGTTGTTCTCTGCCTGGAAGTAGTCAGAGCCATCAGTCTCCCTAAAAAACAAAAACTTCTTTCAGGAATATAGATTCCCTATTTCTCATATCCTCAGGACCTCACAAGGGACGTCTTTCTTCAAAGTCCACCATTACTGGATGGATACAATCATTTATTGCTAGAGCCTACGCTCTCAAGAAAACTCCTTCTTAGGAGCTTAGTCCACCAGAGCGGTGGGTGTTTCCTGAGCATTTTGATATCAATCTCTGTTATCAGCTTTGTAAGGTCACAACATCTTGTGCTCTATTCATACTTTTTCAAAGTTCTTCCAGGTGAATTTCCAATCTTCTATGGATGCAGCTTTCAGCTAGAAGGTTGTGACCCCATGGGGTGAGATCTTGCGTGGAGCCCCAGATCGAGGGAGATTATCAGTGGTCTTGTATGTCTTCCATTTTATAATTATTGCTCCCACAGTTGATTTCTTCACACCAAGCTGCTTGCCTATTGTAGATTCAGTCTTCCCAGACTGGTGAAGGTCTACAATTTTTTTTTCTGGTGTCCTTCGACAGCTCTTTGGTCTTCACCATAGTGGAGTTTGGAGTGTGACTGAGGTTGTGGACAGGTGTCTTTTATAGTGATAAGTTCAAACAGGTGCCATTAATACAGGTAATGAGTGGAGGACAGAGGAGCCTCTTAAAGAAGAAGATACAGGTCTGTGAGAGCCAAAAATCTTGCTTGTTTGTAGGTGACCAAATACTTATTTTCCACCATAATTTGCAAATAAATTAGTTAAATCAGACCATGTGAATGTCTGGATTTGTTTCCACATTTTGTCTCTCATATTTGAGGTATACCTATGATGACAATTACAGACCTCTCTCATCTTTTTAAGTGGGAGAACATGCACAATTGGTGGCTGACTAAATACTTTTCTCTCTCTCTCTCTCTCTCTCTCTCTCTCTCTCTCTCTCTCTCTCTCTCTTTATTTATATATATATATATATATATATATATACACATACAGTGGGGACGGAAGGAAGTATTCAGGCCCCCTTAAATTTTTCACTCTTTGTTATATTGCAGCCATTTGCTAAAATTATTTAGGTTCATTTTTTTTTTTCCTCATTAATGTACACAAAGCACCCCATATTGACAGAAAAACACAGAATTGTTGAAATTTTTGCACATTTATTAAAAAAGAAAAACTGATATATCACATGGTCCGAAGTATTCAGACCCTTTGCTGTGACACATGTATTTAACTCAGGTGCTGTCCATTTCTTCTGATCATCCTTGAGATGGTTCTACACCTTCATTTGAGTCCAGCTGTGTTTGATTATACTGATTGGACTTGATTAGGAAAGCCACACACCTGTCTATATAAGACCTTACAGCTCACAGTGCATATTAGAGCAAATGAGAATCGTGAGGTTAAAGGAACTGCCTGAAGAGCTCAGAAATAGAATTGTGGCAAGGCATAGATCTGGCCAAGGTTACAAAAAAAATTCTGCTGCACTTAAGGTTCCTAAGAGCACAGTGGCCTCCATAATCTTTAAATGGAAGACGTTTGGGACGACCAGAACCCTTCCTAGAGCTGGCCGTCCGGCCAAACTGAGCTATCACGGGAGAAGAGCCTTGGTGGGAGAGGTAAAGAAGAACCCAAAGATCACTGTGGCTGAGCTCTAGTGATGCAGTCGGGAGATGGGAGAAAGTTGTAGAAGGTCAATCATCACTGCAGCCCTCCACCAGTCGGGGCTTTATGGCAGAGTGGCCCGACGGAATCCTCTCCTCAGTGCAAGACACATGAAAGCCCGCATTGAGTTTGCTAAAAAAAAAAAAACACCTGAAGGACTCCAAGATGGTGAGAAATAAGATTGTTTGGTCTGATGAGACCAAGATAGAACTTTTTGGCCTTAATTCAAAAGAAGAAAAAGAGAAAACCAGGCACTGCTCATCACCTGTTCAATACAGTCCCAACAGTGAAGCATGGTGCTGGTGGAATCATGCTGTGGGGGTGTTTTTCAGCTGCAGGCACAGGATGACTGGTTGCAATCAAGGGAAAGTTGAATGCGGCCAAGTACAGGGATATCCTGGACGAAAACCTTCTCCAGAGTGCTCAGGACCTCAGACTGGGCCGAAGGTTTACCTTCCAACAAGACAATGACCCTAAGCACACAGCTAAAATAACGAAGGTGTGGCTTTACAAAAACTCTGTGACTGTTCTTGAATGGCCCAGCCAGAGCCCTGACTTAAACCCAATTGAGCATCTCCGGAGAGACCTAAAAATGGCTGTCCACCAACGTTTACCATCCAACCTGACAGAACTGGAGAGGATCTGCAAGGAGGAATGGCAGAGGATCCCCAAATTCAGGTGTGAAAAACTTGTTGCATCTTTCCCAAAAAGACTCATGGCTGTATTAGATCAAAAGGGTGCTTTTACCAAATACTGAACAAAGGGTCTGAATACTTAGGACCATGTGATATTTCAGTTTTTCTTTTTTAATAAATCTGCAAAAATGTCAACAATTCTGTGCTTTTCTGTCAATCTGGGGTGCTGTGTGTACATTAATGAGGAAAAAAATGAACTTAAATAATTTTAGCAAATGGCTGCAATATAACAAAGAGTGAAAAATTTAAGGGGGTCTGAATACTTTCCGTCCCCACTGTGTGTATGTATTTTTTTTTTTTCAAATCTTTTGTTCTTGGGACAAATGCAATTTTTTAGGCTTTTGTGTTAATAGTTACTTTTTATTTATTTTTTTCAAATTAGAGATGGTTTAATTATCTTGGCTGCTGCCTGGCATTGTGGAGATGATCCTTGCCTGATCTATTACACCCTTGTAACCGTAAAGGACGAAGGCTACACATTTTCTGATGAAGTTAATGTTGAGGTCACTCAGTTCAACCCACTTTTTGAGGTGAGCTTTGTTATATATATATATATATATATATATATATATATATATTAATGTGTGTGTGTGTGTGTGTAATATATATATATTACAGCTGATGGGAGAAATGCCAATGTGGTACCAATATTCAAAAAAGGGCAGGAACATATTCCTTGGAATTATAGGCCAGTCAACATCAATAGTGGGTAATTTATTGGAAGGGATGATTAGGGACTATATCCAAAGATTTACAGAGGAAAATAATATCATTAGTGGTAATCAGTATAGGTTTACGAAAGGTCGTTCATGCTAGACCAGTCTGCTAACATTCTACGAAGAAGTGAGCTGCCATCTTGATAGGGGCATAAAAAACAAAGGCGCCTCTAAGTGCAGAAGATAAACAGTTTTAATGCCCCAACTGGGTTAAAAAACACTTACAAAATAGAAGTAATAATCAGGCACATCGTGGGTAAAGCTGCATTGGAAGGGGTCACGGTCAGAGGAAGCCTTCAGAGAGGATGGATGTAGTCACTGACAGCAGCGGTGTGGAACACAGGAAGCCGATGTGAAGCCGGCGTCGTCAGCATGGAAAGACGGGGAACCCGGAAGTGATGTCATCCGCTGAGCGGCTCTGTAACCAGCCTGAACCGCAAGCAAACAGCCAGAGAGGGGATGTGATGTCATCAATAAGAGACGCGTTTCGGAACCGTCAATCGTTCCTTTTTCAACCTATGACTATACTGATGACTGGGGAGGATATATATACACACACACTAACAGTGGATTGGCCGGGGGGTGGGGGCAACAAAATTTAGTGACGATGAGACCATTAAATGCATATAAACAAACACCTGCAACAGCATTCTTAAGAACGGGGCAGTAAAAAAAGAAAAAAGAGAAATAGAATAAAATAAAATAAAATAAATTAAAGGATTTGGAACGATAAGAGTTTAAAAAGCAGATCTGTAAAATGTCTAGTAATGACAGGTCCTGGAACTTGCAATGCACCTAACAAAATATAATATATAATAAAAACAATTGGAGCAAGAGGATGTCGAGGTAGAGGCAACAAGCTTCACTCCAGACCCCAGCAAAAAGAGAGTACTGTTAAAATCTTCAACCTCTCCACCCATGTCCTAACTGAAGACGAAATCTCCTTACTCAGTCGAGGTTTAAACTTTGCTCCATCCGCTGCACCCAATCCCTTCCTCCTCTTTAAAGACTTGAACAAATTTGTTCGCCTTCTTACCTTAAAGAGATTCTTCAACATTCAATCCAATAAATATCGTTCACACACTGATTCCAACACACCTGATGTGTCTCAAAACACCACTGAGGTCCATACAGATAGTGATCCCCTTTCCATCTTAGAAGATTTATATAGTCATCCCCCCTCTTTATCCTCTCCTCCAGCAGATCACGAGAATGACTTTGTGTTATATACACAACATCTGATCACTTCTCCACCTATTCAAAATACCACCTTCAAACCCTCCTCAGTTTTCTACCCTACCCAGTCCAAAGGTTCATGCATTGATGCCTTCTATCGCATCGTTCATGCAGAAATACAGGAACTGTGTAATAATAATAAAAACAAAAATAAAAAATCCATCTCCAATCTCACTCATCATGAACAAAGAGCCCTTGACATACTCACTAACAATTTAGATCTGGTTATAAAGAGCGCTGACAAAGGGGGAGGTATAGTGATACAAAACAGAGTCGATTATGTCTCTGAAGCCACCCGATTACTATCTGATACCAATACATATATCAGACTCAACAAAGACCCGTTACCCTTATTCACCATTGAAGCTTCCTCTCTAGTTAAAAAAGCACTGAATGAAAACATCATTACACAGCAAGAGGCTTCCTTTCTAGTCAAAGAAATACATTTCACTCCTTATTTCTACCACCTGCCCAAGGTGCACAAAGACCTTAAAACGCCACCTGGGCGACCGATTGTGGCGTCAATGGACAGCATTAGCAGCGGACTCTCACAATATATAGACCAATTCCTCCAGCCATTGGCCCAATCCCTTCAGTCTCATATAAGAGATGGTGTTCATCTGCTGGAAACTTTAACCACGTACTCCTGAGATAATAACTACCACTGGGCCTCTCTAGATGTCCAATCTTTATATACTTCCATACCTCATGAAGTAGGCCTCAATGCCCTACAGTTTTTTCTTTGTCAAGACCCCATGCTAAATCCAAGGCAGGCTTCCTTTATTGTTGAAGCCACTTCCTTCTGTCTTACACATAACTATTTTAAATTTGAGGACAATTTTTTTCTGCAGCTACAGGGGACAGCTATGGGGGCGCATTTTGCACCCTCATATGCGAACCTCACCATGGGGCACTGGGAGCATCAATATATATGGAACAACAACCCGTTTTTTTCCCACATTGTTTTTTATGGCCGCTATATAGATGACGTGATCATCATTTGGGATGGCAGTGTATCAATATTCTCTGATTTCGTGACATATTGTAATACTAACAACATGGGCCTTACTTTTACCTCTGTCATTGATCAAAATAAGTTAGCCTTCCTGGACCTCGAACTTTTTTGGATAGGTAAGGAGATACATGCCAAAAATTTCACCAAGCCTACAGCTGGAAATTCATTCCTCCACTATAAAAGCTGTCATCACCCCCTATGGCTAAACAATGTACCTAAGAGTCAGTTCTGTAGGTTAAAAAAGAACTGTACTCTGAAGAGTGATTATGATACTGAAGGTATAATTTTGAAAGAAAAATTTCTCGAAAAGGGTTTCCCTGCTGATCTTGTAGACACAGCTCATCAACAATACAAGAGCACATCGCCCATTGAGAAACCTTACCCACGTCCCAATACCCAGAAAAGTAATCTACGATTCATTACTCAATTCCATACCCAACATAAAAAATGGAAAATATCATTAAAAAACATTGGCCTTTACTACTACAAGACGAACATCTACTTTCCACTCTGCCTAATAGACCTCAATTTGCCTATAGAAAGGCACCCAACATTAAAAGTAAGGTAGCGACCAGTAAACTTAGGGCTAAACCTCTGCCTCCGGGCCACCACATGCCCACGTTCTTAGCAATTTCTGGGATGTATCAGTGCCGTAAGCCCCTCTGCAAGACCTGTAGTTTTGTGACACATGGCCAGAAAGACTTTCACGTCAAAGGCAAAACATACCCAATAAAGGGCTTTCACACATGTTCATCTGACCATGTTATATATTGCCTCACATGTCCCTGTGGTCTATTTTATGTAGGGCGCACTATCCGGCCACTATGTAAACGGTTTGGCGAACATCGCCGGTTAATCGAAGGTGGACTAGATAATCATAGTGTCCCCAGACATTACCTTCACGTCCATGATAAGTCTACTAGTGGCCTCAAAGTATGGGTTATTGAGGCAATGCCAAAAGATCTTCCCCCTGCTGAACGCTACCGACGACTATGCCACAGAGAAATGTATTGGATATTCTTATTGAATGTTTTAGCGCCTGGAGGGTTAAATGAGGATTTCGAAGTTAGTGCCATACTTAGATATGATATTCCTTTTTTTATAGATATTAATCTAGGCTCCTTCTTTTAAAGATCCTTCATCATTACTAATTTTATCCCCCCCCTTTAAATATCCCCTTTTTTATCTTTTAATTCATGGGTGTTTTTGACGCCATATTTACACATTTTTAAATGATGATACTCTGATATTATTAATGTCATATATGTCCCTCTTTGGTCTTAACCACTTCAGCCCCGGAAGGTTTTACCCCCTTCCTGACCAGAGCACTTTTTACAATTCGGCACTGCGTCGCTTTAACTGCTAATTGCGCGGTCATGCGATGCTGTACCCAAACGAAATTTGCGTCCTTTTCTTCCCACAAATAGAGCTTTCTTTTGATGGTATTTGATCACCTCTGCCGTTTTTATTTTTTGCGCTATACACGGAAAAAGACCGAAAATTTTGAAAAAAAATGATATTTTCTACTTTTTGTTCTAAAAAAAATCCAATAAACTCAATTTTAGTCATACATTTAGGCCAAAATGTATTCGGCCACATGTCTTTGGTAAAAAAAATGTCAATAAGTGTATATTTATTGGTTTGCGCAAAAGTTATAGCGTCTACAAACTAGGGTACATTTTCTGGAATTTACACAGCCTTTAATTTATGACTGCCTATGTCGTTTCTTGAGGTGCTAAAATGGCAGGGCAGTACAAAACCCCCACAAATGACCCCATTTTGGAAAGTAGACACCCCAAGGAATTTGCTGAGAGGCATGTTGAGCCCATTGAATATTCATTTTTTTTGTCCCAAGTGATTTGAATAATGACAAAAAAAAAAAAAAAAAATTACAAAAAGTTGTCACTAAATGATATATTGCTCACACAGGCCATGGGCATATGTGGAATTGCACCCCAAAATACATTTAGCTGCTTCTCCTGAGTACGGGGATACCGCATGTGTGGGACTTTTTGGGAGCCTAGCCGCGTACGGGGCCCCGAAAACCAAGCACCGCCTTCAGGATTTCTAAGGGCGTACATTTTTGATTTTACTCCTCACTACCTATCACAGTTTTGAAGGCCATAAAATGCCCAGATGACATAAAACCCCCCCAAATGACCCCATTTTGGAAAGTAGACACCCCAAGCTATTTGCTTTGAGGCATGTTGAGTCCATGGAATGTTTTATATTTTGACACAAGTTGCGGGAAAGTGACAATTTATTTTTTTTTTTTTGCACAAAGTTGTCACTAAATGATATACTGCTCACACAGGCCATGGGCATATGTGGAATTGCACCCCAAAATACATTTAGCTGCTTCTCCTGAGTACGGGGATACCACATGTGTGGGACTTTTTAGGAGCCTAGCCGCGTACGGGACCCCGAAAACCAAGCACCGCCTTCAGGATTTCTAAGGGCGTACATTTTTGATTTTACTCCTCACTGCCTATCACAGTTTCGGAGGCCATGGAATGCCCAGGTGGCACAAACCCCCCCCAAATGACCCCATTTTGGAAAGTAGACACCCCAAGATATTTGCTGAGAGGCATGGTGAGTATTTTGCAGCTCTCATTTGTTTTTGAAAATAAAGAAAGACGAGAAAAAAAATTTTTTTTTTTCTTTTTTCAATTTTCAAAACTTTGTGACAAAAAGTGAGATCTGCAAAATACTCACTATACCTCTCATCAAATAGCTTGGGGTGTCTACTTTCCAAAATGGGGTCATTTGGGGGGGTTTTGTGCCACCTGGGCATTCCATGGCCTCCGAAACTGTGATAGGCAGTGAAGAGTGAAATCAAAAATTTACGGCCTTAGAAAGCCTGAAGGCGGTGCTTGGTTTTCGGGGTCCCGTACGCGGCTAGGCTCCCAAAAAGTCCCACACATGTGGTATCCCCGTACTCAGGAGAAGCAACAGAATGTATTTTGGGGTGTAATTTCACATATTTCCATGGCATGTTTGAGCAATATATCATTTAGTGACAACTTTGCGCAAAAAAAAATAAAAAAAATAAAAAATTGTCTCTTTCCCGCAACTTGTGTCACAATATAAATTATTCCATGGACTCAACATGACTCTCAGCAAATAGCTTGGGGTGTCTACTTTCCAAAATGGGGTTTTGAACTGTCCTGGCATTTTATGCACAACATCTAGAAGCTTATGTCACACATCACCCACTCTTCTAACCACTTGAAGACAAAGCCCTTTCTGACACTTATTGTTTACATAAAAAAATAATTTTTTTTTGCAAGAAAATTACTTTGAACCCCCAAACATTATATATTTTTTTTAAAGCAAATGCCCTACAGATTAAAATGGTGGGTGTTTCATTTTTTTTTTTCACACAGTATTTGCGCAGCGATTTTTCAAACGCATTTTTTGGGGAAAAAACACACTTTTTTACATTTTAATGCACTAAAACACACTATATTGCCCAAATGTTTGATGAAATAAAAAAAGATGATCTTAGGCCGAGTACATGGATACCAAACATGACATGCTTTAAAATTGCGCACAAACGTGCAGTGGCGACAAACTAAATACATTTTTAAAAGCCTTTACAGGTTACCACTTTAGATTTACAGAGGAGGTCTACTGCTAAACTTACTGCCCTTGATCTGACCTTCGCGGCGATACCTCACATGCATGGTGCAATTGCTGTTTACATTTGACGCCAGACCAACGCTTGCGTTCACCTTAGCGCGAGAGCAGGGGGGACAGGGGTGCTTTTTTTTTTTTTTTTTTTCTCTTTATTATTATTATTTTTTTATCTTATTTTTAAACTGTTCCTTTCATTTTTTTTTTTTAAATCATTTTTATTGTTATCTCAGGGAATGTAAATATCCCCTATGATAGCAATAGGTAGTGACAGGTACTCTTTTTTGCAAAAATTGGGGTCTATTAGACCCTAGATTTCTCCTCTGCCCTCAAAGCATCTGATCACACCAAGATCGGTGTGATAAAATGCTTTCCCAATTTCCCAATGGCGCTGTTTACATCCGGCGAAATCTACGTCATAAAATGCTCGTAGCTTCCGGTTTCTTAGGTCATAGAGATGTTTGGAGCCACTCTGGTCTCTGATCAGCTCTATGGTCAGCTGGCTGAATCACCGGCTGCATTTTCAGGTTCCCTGTTGAGACAGGAGAGCCAGAGAAAAACACGGAAGATGTTGGGGGGGGGGCATTCCCTCCCACTGCTTGTAAAAGCAGTCTAGAGGCTAATTAGCCACTAGGATTGCTTTTACATGAAAGCCGACCGCTGGCTGAAAAGAATGATACCAAGATAATACCTAAACCTGCAGGCATCATTCTGGTATAACCACTCAAAGTCGTGAATGGCATACCTGAAGACAAAAAAATGGTTAACAATAAAGCACAGTAAACGGTAAGGTATAAAAAATTGCATACCTGAAAAGCAAACATGATAAAACATAATAACAATAAAACATTGCAGAATAGAATACAGTAAAAAAGAGCAGAACAATAGAGAGAGAATAGAGAGAGAGAGAACAATAAAACGACAACTATTTTTATTTTATATTTTTGTTTGTGTTTTTTTTTTTTTTTTTTTTTTACACTTTTTTTTGTAACTAACTTTTATAACTGTAACCGGTTCCAGGTTCGGGTCTCTCAAAATGCGATGGCATCTTGGGAGACCCTGTGAAAGTGTGCCTAGTATGTGCAATGCTGTACCCTACGCTAATACACAACTAGTGAATGGTAGCGTTCAAAACATTCACCAATGCAAAGACCAGGATTGTCAGGACAGGAGGGACAATAATAGCGGGTGTCACGCCTATATCCGCGCTAGCTGCAGACACAACATCTTTTTTGGGGGGTTCGTTGGGTAGGGGTACTCGGGAGGACATAAAGAAAATGCCTCTCATGCAGCCGACTGCATTTGGTTGGGGATGTGAATGGGGGAAGTATGGGCGCTGCAGAAGCGGTGGGTTCCCAATTAGGATTGGCGAATGCAGCAGGAAGGGCACTATGGGCACGACGGGCCTGTGTTTGTCTTTTTGGTGGCAGCGGGACACTACTTGTGCTTGCCACCTCACCAGCTTGAACTGCACTTATGGGACTCGCCACGTCACCAAGTGTTACTGCAGTGCTGGTTTGACTACGACCGGGGTGTACTAGGCCGCTGGTGCTTGCCAGTTCACCAAAACGCTACAAAAAAAACTGTTAGCGATTACAGGGATCAGGCCTGACTCTGCGAACGCTGCAGTTATGCGTTTAGTGTTTTGTAAGTGACAGTGATCGATCGATACTGCACTTGGGTGGGCTGGGCCGGGCCGGGCGAAGGGGCAAAACGCAGGTGCTAGCAGGTATCTGGGCTGATCCCGCTAACACTGCGTTTTTGGGAACCCTAAACTGCTGGGGACACTAGTATAGATCTAATCGGATCAGATATTGATCCGATCAGATACTATACCACTAAGGGAGGCGTATGCTGCGTGCGTGGGTGTTAGCGGTACTGGCGCTAATCTGACGCTGCCTGGGGCTGGTGCTTGCCAGTTCACCAAAACGCTACCAAAAAAACTGTTAGCGATCGCAGGGATCAGGCCTGACTCTGCGAACGCTGCAGTTATGCGTTTAGTGTTTTGTAAGTGACAGTGATCGATCGATACTGCACTTGGGTGGGCTGGGCCGGGCGGAGGGGCAAAACGCAGGTGCTAGCAGGTATCTGGGCTGATCCCGCTAACACTGCGTTTTTGGGAACCCTAAACTGCTGGGGACGCTAGTATAGATCTGATCGGATCAGATATTGATGCGTTCAGATACTATACCACTAAGGGAGGTATACAGTGCGTGCGTGGGTGTTAGCGGTACTGGCGCTAACCTGACGCTGCCTGGGGCTGGTGCTTGCCAGTTCACCAAAACGCTACCAAGAAAACTGTTAGCGATCACAGGGATCAGGCCTGACTCTGCGAACGCTGCAGTTATGCGTTTAGTGTTTTGTAAGTGACAGTGATCGATCGATACTGCACTTGGGTGGGCTGGGCTGGGCTGGGCGGAGGGGCAAAACGCAGGTGCTAGCGGGTATCTGGGCTGATCCCGCTAACACTGCGTTTTCGGGAACCCTAAACTGCTGGGGACGCTAGTATAGATTTGATCGGATCAGATATTGATCCGATCAGATACTATACCACTAAGGGAGGCGTATGCTGCGTGCGTGGGTGTTCGCGGTACTGGCGCTAATCTGACGCTGCCTGGGGCGACGCATATCACCGCCGGGCGATCAGGGGGCTAAACCTTTATTCGGTAATAAACGGCGGGTGCCCTGACACTATAAAAAATAAACGAACTAACCAGCGTCACCCGTAACAGTTATACGGTGATCAGTGGTGAAAGGGTTAACTAGGGGGCAATCAAGGGGTTAAAACATTTATTAGATAGTATATGGGGGTCCCTGTCGCTATAAAACACTGACGGCGAACCTAAATATTTACGTTCCTAACTAGCGTCACCAGCGACACTAATACAGCGATCAGAAAAATGATCGCTTAGCGACACTGGTGAGGGGGGGTGATCAAGGGGTTAAAACTTTATTAGGGGGGGTTAGGGGGGTATCCTAGACCTAAAGGGGGGTAATACTCACTGCCCTAACACTAACTGTCACAAACTGACACTATGCAGTAATCAGAAAAAAAAAAAAAATACTGCTAATGTCAGTTTGTGACAGGGGGGGGGGGGATCGGGGGGCGATCGGGGGGGGATCGGGGGTGTAAGGTATGCCTGGCATGTTCTACTGTGTGTGTGTGTGTGTGTTGTGCACTCACTTGTCTTCTCGCCTCGGCGCTGGAACGGAAACTGCCAGACCGAGGAGAGAAGACATCACATCCTCTGCCTGTGTGAAACGACACACAGGCAAAGGAGGATTCCCATTGGCTGGGAGCGATCGCGAGGGGGGGGCCACGATCGGATGGTCTCCCCCTCGCCTCCCGACGCTCCCAGTCAAATGCCGACCGCCGATGGCACCGGGGGGGGGGGTCCGATCGGACCCCCCGCCCGCGGGAGGCAGATCACGTACGGGTACGTGATTCTGCCTGCCCGTGCCATTCTGCCGCAGTATATATGCGGTAGGCGGTCGGCAAGTGGTTAATCTTAACACTGATATTATCTTGCTTGCTCCAATTGTTTTTGTTTTTATTATATATTATATTTTGTTAGGTGCATTGCAAGTTCCAGGACCTGTCATTACTAGACATTTTACAGATCTGCTTTTTAAACTCTTATCGTTCCAAATCCTTTAATTTATTTTATTTTATTTTATTCTATTTCTCTTTTTTTCTTTTTTTACTGCCCCGTTCTTAAGAATGCTGTTGCAGGTGTTTGTTTATATGCATTTAATGGTCTCATCGTCACTAAATTTTGTTGCCCCCGCCCCCCGGCCAATCCACTGTTAGTGTGTGTGTATATATATCCTCCCCAGTCATCAGTATAGTCATAGGTTGAAAAAGGAACGATTGACGGTTCCGAAACGCGTCTCTTATTGATGACATCACATCCCCTCTCTGGCTGTTTGCTTGTGGTTCAGGCTGGTTACAGAGCCGCTCAGCGGATGACATCACTTCCGAGTTCGCCGTCTTTCCATGCTGACGACGCCGGCTTCACATCGGCTTCCTGTGTTCCACACCGCTGCTGTCAGTGACTACATCCATCCTCTCTGAAGGCTTCCTCTGACTGTGACCCCTTCCAATGCAGCTTTACCCACGATGTGCCTGATTATTACTTCTATTTTGTAAGTGTTTTTTAACCCAGTTGGGGCATTAAAACTGTTTATCTTCTGCACTTAGAGGCGCCTTTGTTTGTTTTTTGTGTCATTATAGATTCTGCTTCAGTCTTTTAAAGTTGCAGCCCTTCTTGCTGAAGATCATCCCATCATCCTCATCATCCTTACCAACACTCTCCCCTTTTATTTTGGACTGCCTATCTCTAATAGAGACATTATCTGGACTACGTTAGTCCTGTGCGCCCTATATATATTTTTCAATTTCCATTGATAGGGGCATACCTGTGGACTTGGTGTATCTGGATTTTGCAAAAGCAATTGATACAGTCCCCCCATGAATGCATAATATAGAAGCTGAGATCTGCAGGAAGGACTATAAGGTTTGTGCTTGGGTAAAAAATTGGTTATAGGGACGTGTCCAAAGGGTGGTGATAAATACTCAGACTGGTTTGGAGTGGTGAGTGGATTACCCCAAGGTTCTGTGTTGGGACCAATTTTATTCAATCTATTTATAGATGAAATAGAGAACGGGATAAATAGCTCAGTCTCCGTTTTTGCAGCTGACACAAAAATAAGTAGAGCAATAAAGTCACATCAGAACAGAAATTTTGTAGAATGACCTGAATACAATAATGGCGTGGGCAGACAAATGGCACATGAGGTTTAATGTGAAGAAATGTAAATGAATGCACGTGGGGGCTAGAAACATAAGTGCAAATTATTCACTAGGCGGAAAACCTCTGGGATAATCAAGGATGGAGAAGGATCTAGGGGTCATAATAGATGACAGATTGAGTAATAGCATGCAATGTCAAGCTGCAGCTTCCAAAGCAGGCAGAGTATTAGCATGCTTAAAAAGAGATATACTCCAGGAATAAAACTATAATTCTGCCACTTTATAAAACCCTGGTTAGGCCACATCTGGAGTATTCTGTCCAGTTCTGGTCACCGGTCCTCAGAGGGGATGTGCTGGAGCTGGAGAGAGTCCAAAGAAGGGCAACAAAATGACTAAGAGGACTGGAGGACCTTATTATGAGGACCAGCTGCAAACACTAAATTTATACTCGCTGGAGAAGCGACACTTGAGGGGGATGGGGAGCATGATAGCAATCTACAAATACCTCAATGGGAATCCCAGCATAGGAAAATAACTATTCAGTCCCAGGGAGTGTATGAGGACACAGGACTACACATTGAGACTGGAGAAGCGTTTTAACCTTAAACTGCACAGAGGGTTCTTCACTGTAAGGGCAATAAGGATGTCAACATATGGTACTGGCACTGCTGGGGCAGCATGTCATCCCGACTTCCAAGTCTGGATCCACCAGCTGCCTTGATTGATGGCAGTCTCAGCGAGCCACTGAGACGGCCATTCCCCCACCCCTGCACAGCTCAGCGATCCATTGAGCGTGGAGAATCAGAGAGGAGAGATGCTGACTGACAGTTGGCTGCTTTCCTCTCGGGGATCTGTGAAAACCGAGCCATCAGCGATGTTCGATGGCTCGGTTCTCAATGCAAAGACGGCAGGCGAAAGTTGCAGCATAAGTCTGATGCATCCACCTAGGTAAATATGAATCTTTAAAAAAAAGAATAATAATAAAAAAAAAAAATCACTTTTTTAAAATTTGCTGCCATCTACCAGGATGACAAAGATGAAACAAGTGTGGACATTACAGCAAGACAATGATCCTAAACACAAAGCTAAGGAAACTCTCAATTGGTTTCAAAGAAAATACAGCTGCTAGAATGGCCCAGCCAATCACCTGACTTGAATCCAGTAGAAAATCTATGGAAAGAGCTAAAGATCAGAGTTCACAGAAAAGGCCCACTGAAACTTCAAGATTTAAAGACTGCGTGGAAGAATGGGCCAAAATCACAGCAATGCATGCGACTAGTCTCTGCATAAGGTGGTCATATTTACCTAGGTGGATGCAGCATCAGACTTATGCTGCAACTGTCGCCTATCTATAAGGTGTCTTGAAGCTATCATTATCAACAAAGGATTGTGTACAAAGTATTAAATAAAAAATATCAGTTAGCATGTTAATTTTTTTTTTCCCAGTGTCATTCAATTTTATTACACATAACTTAATGTCTGAACATATATGTTTTGGTTTCTTTGTATGTATGGATTGCATGGGTTGTTACCAACATGTGGTGAACATTCTGAGTCAATAGCACCTTTTAGAAGCATATTTACCTAGAAAAATAGCGACATATATTTGTGTGTGTGTGTGTATGTATGTAAATGTGTATATGAATATATACAGTATCTCACAAAAGTTAGTACCCTCACATTTTTTGTAAATATTTTATTATATCTTTTCATGTGACAACACTGAAGAAATTACACTTCGCTGCAATGTTAAGTAGTGAGTGTACAGCTTGTAACAAGTGTGTAAATTTGCTGCCCCCTCAAAATAACTCTACAAATGACCATTAATGTCTAAACCACTGGCAACAAAAGTGAGTACACCCCTAAGTAAAAATGTCCAAATTGGGCCCAAAGTGTCTATTTTGTGTGGCCACCATTATTTTCCAGCACTGCCTTAACCCTCTTGGGCATGGATTTCACCAGAGCTTCACAGGTCTTCCACTCTTCCATGACAACATCACGGAGCTGGTAGATGTTGGAGACCTTGTGCTCCTCCACCTTCCCTTTGAGGATGCCCCACAGATGCTCAATAGAGTTTAGGTCTGGAGACATGCTTTACCAGTCCATCACCTTTACCCTCAGCTTCTTTAGCAAGGCAGTGGTCGTCTTGGAGGTGTGTTTGGGGTTGTTATGTTTGAATACTGCCCTGAGGCTCAGTCTCCGAAGGGAGGGGATCATGCTCTGCTTCATTATGTCACAGTACATGCTGGCATTCATGGTTCCTTAAATGAACTGTAGCTCCCCAGTGCCGGCAGCACTCATGCAGCCCCAGACCATGACACTCCCACCTCCATACTTGACTGTAGGCAAGATACACTTGTCTTTGTACTCCTCACCCAGTAACCACCACACACTTGACACCATCTGGACTAAATATGTTCATCTTGGTCTCAGACCACAGGACATGTTTTCCGCAATCCATGTCCTTAGTCTGCTTGTCTTCAGCAAACTGCTGGCTTTCTTGTGCATCATCTTTTGAAGAGGCTTCCTTCTGGGACAACAGCCATGCATACCAATGGTCTGGTCTGAGCACTGACAGGCTACCCCCCCCCCCCCACACCACTTCAACCTCTGCAGGAATGCTGGCAGCACTCATGTCTATTTCCCAAAGACAACCTCTGGATATGACGCTGAGCACGTGCACTCAACTTCTTAGGTCGACCATGGGGAGGCCTGTTCTGAGTGGAATCTGTTATGTTAAACTACTGTATGGTCTTGGCCACCGTGCTGCAGCTCAGTTTCAGGGTCTTGGCAGACTTCTTATAGCCTAGGCCATCTTTATGTATAGCAACAATTGTTTGTGAGGGTTCTCCGAGCTGGCGTTCCTTCAGATACAACCACAAGTTGGGTACTGTGTTTGGGACTTATTTTCGCACGAGTTGGGGTGTGTGAAGAGCGGGGAGGGTTAGGACTGAGTTAATGTTACTACTACAATTTTGTGTGTCTATTACATACTCTATCTGCATAAATGTGACCATTGATATGCTGTTTTATAGAAGATTACTATGTTCTGAATGTACTTACACAGGTGGATCACAACAACATTTCATAATTATGTTATTTCATAGCTATGTGTGAGTCTACCCAGCTCAATTACTATATCATGCTGGGCCTATGGCTAGACTAAAGTGTATGACATGGAATGTTCGGGGATTAGGGGATAAATTAAAACGTACTGCTGTGTTTTCATTCCTCAAAAATCATAGGGCGGATGTGATTGTACTTGTTGAGACTCAGGTGCTGGGACACTTGCAACGGGCGCTGAGGCGTTCCTGGATTGGATGGGCCTATCACGCCACACATACTTCCTTTTCCAGGGGTGTCTCGGTGCTGTTGGCCAAGTCTGTGCCTTTTGAAATACAGTCTGTGGTGTTAGATCCCCAAGGCAGGTATGTGTTTTCACATGCTAAGATAGCAGGACAACCTATGTTAATACTTGCATGGTATTTACCTCCTCCCTTTAATGCCACTATTCTTATTAAAGGATTCTCCTTTGATTAAACACCCAGGTGTACCAACAATATGGCTAGGAGACTTCAATATGGTAACTAATCCCTTCCTTGCTCGCTTGAGATTGGACTCACAACCACCCCTACCGGACCATGAAACCAGATTCTGCAGACTAATGACCAGTTTTGACTTAACAGATACCTGGCGTCACCTCTACCCTAAACGCAAAGCCTATTCTTGCTTTTCTAGCTCACTCTACTATGTCCCATATAGACCACGTGTGCATATCTAGTAATCTAACTCCCAGGCTGCATAGTGCCGGATTTGGTCCTAGATTACTATCTGACCACTCCCCCTACTGGGTTGAACTCGCATCCTATACTAATCCCCCCCCCCCCCCCCGAATTGGAGACTGAACCCCTTTTGGTTGACCATACTTCCTGACAGACAGGCTAGTCCTGGAATGGGGATTCTTTTTTCAGAATAACATTGGCACTTCTACCCCACTGAATGTGTGGGAATCGTTTAAAATGCATGCTAGAATGCTGCTTACTGAATGTATATCCAGGTTTAGGAGAAAATCCAAACTTACCTATACTCAAGCCACAGAACAACTAGCAGAAATGGAAGCTAATTATGTAATTTCTATGCCAGCCACACTGGCACAGCTGAAGCAGCAAACCAGAGTGGTTGATCAGATGTGCCAGGAAAGGGCCAAGTATAAGCTGTTTTTCAGTAAACAAAATGCTTTTGAGCACGGAGAGCGTCCAGGTAAACTTTTGGCATATCTGGCTCATCTTGACTCAAGACCCACAGTGGTTATTACCCTAAAGTCTGCTACGGCAGATGTTATTACAGACCCTGCATTGACAGTCAAGGTAAAATACCTCTCCCAGGATCTGGAACATCTGTTTGATACCCTCACACTCCCTAAACGAAATGCAGAACAGGTTGAAATGCTTGAGGCCCTTATATCTGCAGATGACATTAAACATACCATCTCCCACTTTGCCAAAGGCAAGGCTCCAGGCTCCGATGGACTGCTGATTGAATTCTACGCACATTTTTCAGAATCCCTTATTCCTAGACGACTTACTCTATACCGTGCCATATTTAAAGCCAATGTCCTCCCTGAGTCCATGCGGGAAGCTTTTATAGTTCTAATACCTAAACCAGGAAAAGATCCCCATCTACCCGAATCCTATAGACCTATTTCACTTTTACAAACTGATATTAAAATATTGGCCCAAATCCTAGCCTTGCGTCTCAATAAAGTTATTCTCTCTCTCATGCACGCTGACCATACAGGCTTTATGCCAGCCAAGAATACCGCATTTAACACCAGGTGACTCTTCATTAATGTCCTGGCCTCCCATCAGGGCATAGGATCCTGAGTAGTCGTTTCTCTTGATGCAGCCAAGGCATTCGACTCCTGTCGAATGGCAGTATCTCTGGCACTTCTTACGCTGCTTTGGCCCTAACTTTAAGTGGCTCACTATTCTATATAATGCCCCTCAGGTGAGAGTTGTGGCCAACGGATGGACCTCTGCTGCTTTTCCTCTTTCTCGGGGGACACGACAGGGATGTCCCATCTCGCCTCTGCTATATGCGTTGGCAGTGGAACCCTTGGCAGTGGCGCTTAGAGATCATCCGGATGTCCACGGTCTCGCCTCAGGTATAGTGGAGGAAAAGGTAGGGCTATATACCGATGATATGATATTGTATCTCTCAGACTCGGGTCCTTCCCTCCAAACAGCCCTGCAAATTATCAAGAACTTTGGCAGGTTCTCTGGACTTAAAATGAACTGGGACAAGTCCCAGATCCTCCCTATAGATATATATGCCCTCCCACGAGAGAACAGGCTAAATTACCACTAGTAAGAGTAAGCAATCTCAAGCATTTGGGTATACAAATCTCTAGGTTACTGACAGACTATATCCCCCAAAATGTAGAACCCCTAATCCCATTCATAAAGTCTAAGATTCAAATCTTGGCTAGACTACCGGTGGGCATGATGGGTCGTATAGGCCTAGTAAAAATGATACTTCTACCAAAAATCATATATATAATATAGCACTCCCCAATATATATTCCCCTTACATACTTTAAAATTATGGACACACTCTTGCAATCCTTCATATGGGGGCCAGGTAGACATAAACTCTCGTGGAAGACACTACAATGCCCAACGACACTGGGGGGCTTTGCTGTCCCAAATGTTGGGACATACTATTTAGCCACACAATTATCGCACTTTTATCATATAGACAAATCAGATAGACATAATTATTTGGCCTTGGTATCGAGTTCAACAAATTCACATTTCCCACACCCCTTTTGTGACATACAGAGAGGACTCAAGGGCTTGATAATCTCTCCACATCGACACACACTCTCGTTTCAACACAAGAGGATCTGGTATTTGGTGATTACCAGGCTGGAGTGTCCGGTGTTTCACGATAACACTCCTCTCTGGTATACTAAACTTTTACCAGAATTACTTCAGGTACCTGACCCCACTACTTGGATATCCCGGGGTATATATCTGTTGTCCCATGTTCTCCATAATGGGTAAATCAAAACCTTTGCCCAGCTTAAAGCAGAATTTAATCTTCCAAATCATATGCCATTTCGCTTTTTTCAAGTACGTCATGCTCTTCATACCCAATTTACAGCCACGCATTCAGATATATCCTCCCTGGACATACTCAATGTGATTCTTCATGAAGACCCACGTCAACTCATCTCCCTTTTTTATAATATGCTTACCACACCTTCTACAACCAAACTAGCCTATTCTGTTAAACAGAAATGGACGGACGGGATAGGTGAAATAGAGGATGAGGATTGGGGTGTAGTGCTAGAGACTCCCAAATTGGTATCCCCTAAATTATCAGATAGGCTTATACAAACATACATTACCCCATAGAGCTTACCTGACCCCACAAAGAATGGCCAAATTTTGTCCGTTTCGTAGTGACAGGTGTCCTAGATGTCTACTTACGGTCGGTACCTTTGATCACATAATTTGGTTTTGCCCTCGGATCCAGGGATACTGGTCTCAAGTAGTCCAGTTTTTACATAATCAAATGGGATCACCAGTGTCCCTGGACCCTAAACAGTGCCTATTGGGCTTATTCCCTGAAGATGAAATAGATAAACCTACGTGCCACTTCTTACAAGAAACACTATTTACAGCAAGGAAAATCCTGGCCCGTAACTGGATCCAAGCGACAGCCCCTAAACTTTCAGTATGGATTGCAAAAATTAATAACACGCTTCCATATAAAAAAGTGGTTTACATGAATAGAGGGTGCCCGGCCAAATATAATAAAATTTGGAACAGATGGTTGAATTCCTCTACAACTTGCATATTGTAATTCTATCAGACATAGTATACGCCTGTACAATTTACCATTTGACTTTTGTATTAGTAATGTATAAATGTGTAATATATGTGGTCTGTAAAGTATAAGTAGTATAGACACCAACAGTACAAGTTGTGTTCAATTTATATGTTTATTGAATATTTTACTTCAATGTAGAGTTTATTGACATGTATGATCATACTCGCCATATATAGTGCATTGTACAAATTGTATGATTTCTCGTGTTGTACCAAACTGCAAAGACATTCAATAAACTTTTGTTTCTAATTAAAAAAAAGAAATGGCGCCTGAAAAGTGCCTCCCATGCTGCCCGAATGTGAAAGCCCGACTGCTTTCACACTGGAGCGGTGCGCTTGCGGGACATGCCCCTGCCCATTGCAATGGATGAAAATCGATTTGGAAGCGCCGCAACGCAGAGTTTTTAACCCCTTCTTCACACACATCTTGTAATTCACATATTGACAGATTTCATTGTTTACACATGTGGAACTAACAGCACATGTATGGATTTATTTAATTTTTTTGTGATATTTCCTAAGGTGTTTCTTTAAAAAAAAATACATAATCAGTATTCTGATTTCTTATTTGATATCCTGTGTATTACAATGCATTTTCTACCTCTTTCACCTTCTTTGTTGAAGTGATTGGAGTAGAATAGTTAAATTTACCCGTGGTGATTTCATGGAACATTATCCGTGCACAGGGGTTACTAGAAATATGCAGGTTCTGGTTGCATTATCCCTCTGTTTGAGTCACTGTAAATATGTAGGTTACCATTTCTACGTCTGTAGTGATCTACATATAGCGCTATGTACCACTGCATCCAAACTCAAAACCTTAAAAGGTGACCAATCTAGCTATAAATGAAAGCATGTTTGTTTTATTTCTTTCTAAATTCTTTATCTCCATAACACATATTACAAAGTGACCGGGAAACTCAAAACTCATGGGTTTAAATAACATTTTGACTGCTGATACCAAATTGAAAAGTGAATGTATTTATTATGCAAGCATGTAATTAGACCTACATGCAGGGAGAGCAGCACAATACATAGGGTTGTATTAAAAAGAATTGTACTGTCTGTGAAATTGATTACAATTTATATGTCTTAAGATGGGTGGGAACCAAACTATCTGACTTTCTTTAAAGTTTCATCTGTGTTTCTGGTGGAATATATTTAGATGGTAATGGACATTCAGGCAACCATGTTACTTCCAGTAGCTCTTTGAGGGAACAATGTTTGAAACCCAGCAATCAATCTTCCCAGCTGGAGGTGTAAATAACATTTTAACACAAGCAATACAGCTGTTACACAATACAACGTCTAACAAAATATACATCCAATATATCCGCTTAATCAGAAATAAATGTTGATATTCAGAAATGTTTAGAGTTACAGAGGTGATCTAGTGCTAGAATTATTGCTCTTGCTTATTTCGCAGTGATGCCTCATGTGCGGTGCGAATAATGTATACATATGCGTTCAATTCTGCCCATGAGCACAGAGGGTTGGGGGCACTTATATTTTTTTCCCCCTTTTTATTTACTTTTATTTTTCCATTTTTTTTTTGTCCCTTTTATTCTTATTACAAGGAATGTATATGTCCCTTGTAAAAGAAAGGAGGATGACAGGTCCTTTTTATAAATAGGAAATGTGATAGTGCTGCTATAAACTACAAATATATGGTGAAATAATAATGTTGACCAAGTCATGCAAAGAGACAAGGTGCTAAGTGAATAATCCAAACGAATAAAAATGTGATCAAAAATTAATTAAAAATAGATACAAATTAAGGTAGAGCCTGGCGGTGACATACATGAGACCTGTTGGATTTTATTATGCTGTTTTTATCTAAATCAATGTGAGTTTTATGTATGAAGCTGGGGTGGTGAGATTTCATTCCATTTAACACTTGTTACTGCACTATTGGAAGCACTTTTGTATTTTCATGTCAGTTTGGATTTGCTGGTGAACATCACGGAGGCAATATTTAAGAAGTATATGGTATGCAGAGCGTGTTTGATCCCTACAGGGTCTTTATAGGAACCATTAGAAACCACTAAAGGGCCATCTGCTGATGAGAACCATTCTCAGTTCTAAGCGTGTTTGACCCCATTAGGGTCTATGAAGCAGCTGAGCTTCCATTGCACCTGGTGAAGGGAGCGCTAGTCACAGATTGTCGTCTCCATTAACGAAGCACATTTTTTCACAGTGAAGTTTGAAGTACATCTCTCATAAGAAGATTATATATATCTATTTTTAATTAATTTTTCATCACATTTTTATTCATTTGGACTATTTGTTTTAACACCTTCTTTCTTTGCATGACTGTTGTAGTGACTTGGTAGCGTGCAGTAGTGTGACACCGTCGCTGAGGACGTCAATGACAAAAGGCGTACGACGGAGCCACGTACACTACTTCACTGTCCGGAACTCGAGAGATTGGAACGCAGCGGGCCGCTGCTGCTCCATATTTTGGGCTCTCCTTATGTTTTTTCACTTGCGATTTGACACCAGCAGCTGCTTGGTAGCCGTATACCGCTACGCTGCAATTTTATCATTATTTTTATGTATGCCATTGTTTTTAATAAACGGATGAACTACAAACACTACTACACTATGGGAGCCTATCCTTATTTTTTATGAGGTGTACAACCTATTGATCACGTCCCAGTTACCAGGAATCCAAGGAACATGGCTGGAAATCTACAGAGCACATACCCTGGTGGACGGGTGCCTCAGAACACAACAACCTACGCATTACCTCTGTCCTCAGGGCCCACTAACAGGCCAGGTTTGCAAGATAGCTGAAATGCATCACAGGGGATATCATTTGCTGCTCAGTGATTGCAGTATTCTAGTCTGCATCTCCCCAAGGTAATACATAAAATCTGGTCTGTGGGCGTGGCTTGGCGCGCAACAGCAATGGACACTTAACACAAGAGCTCCGGCCCAAAAGCCACCCAAAGCACTTGATAATGAGCAGAAGAAACACCGGGACATCCCGCACGAGATCCCCCCGCTCATCGGCAGCCTACCAAGGGAGGAACATTGAGGATTTGTTCCGGAACCCTCCGGCGGCACGAGAAGGCCTGCTAGGAGCGAAAATGGCGACGCCGCGTGTGATGGAGGATGACTACAGCGAGGACTCTCAATCTGCGGCTGAAGGGAATGGTAGGAATACCCCTCACCCAGACCTCCCTCTAACATACGCCGGCATGTCAGGCTTTGCAGCTGACATTAAAGCCACCTTCTCGGCAGCAATAACTGATCTAAAATCCAGCATGCTGATCCTCACAGACAAGATGACCACTGTAGAAAATGCAGGCAAATGCAGGGACAAGGCGATTCACCGCCTGGACAGAGTTACCCACACACAGTCCCAACATCTTATCGAAATTAACAAACACCTCGAGGACTTAGATAATAGGGGGAGAAGAAATAATATTAGGGTCAGAGGAATTCCAGAGACCGTGGAGGCTGACCAAATTACCCCAGCTTTACAGAGGGTTTTCAACAGCCTGTTAGAAAGACCAGAGGAGACTGACATTGAATTCGTAAGAGCTCACAGAGCACTCAGAGCAAAGAGGTCCTGACAATATGCCACCACGTGACATCATATGCTGCTTGCAGAGCTTTGCCTTAAAAGAGGATATTATGCACAGAGCACGCAGGAATGACCAGATTGTTCTTAACGGAGAAACCATCATGCTCTTTCATGCTCTTTCATGATCTTTCCCAGATCACTTTAAAGAATCGCAGAGCTCTCAGACCATTACTAGACAAGCTACGAGAAAAGGATCTCCGATACATGTGGCGATTTCCATTCGCACTTCTGGTGAATCATAATGGGAGACAGCACACATTGCGCTCACCAGAAGATCTCCCAGATTTTTGCCAAGCGTTACATCTGGAACCTGTGGACTTGCCAGAGTGGTACCAGGAATTTATGCTACCTCCACCGGAAAGATCCCCCTTCTCATCGCCCGACAAACGCCTCTCTAAGAAGATGAAATCATCGCGCCCAGGGGGGTCAAAAGCAGGAACTCCAAATAACAGACCTCATGCATCCAGGGGTTTTGAAGAAGCCTGAAGATGTTTACCGAGACTGACACTGTACATGGATGGTAGTAAGTAAATTCGACTTACTTGAAACAAGGCCATGCATGCTGACCCCACAGTTTTAAGCCACCAGAACCCAAAGACACTCCGGCTGGATTCGTCTTGACAAACGGAACTGCTCTTATCTCGCAACAATAACACACAAGGAGTCGGGTCTTGTCGACCATTTATTTCAGATGGAGATGATGCCTATGGGGACTGTTGCTTTTTTCACCCATTCTGGCTTATGCCAATTTTATAGGTAAACTAATAGGTAAATAGACATGGCTATATTAGTAGGAACAAGTGGTCTTCAGGTTACAATTGTTCATCTTACATTTCAGCAAATTTAGACCACAGAAATGTCGATGACATAAAATTTACAAAAAAAAAAAAAAAAAGTAGTGGATTCACCTTAAAACCACCTCTAAAGGGAAGACAACAAGATGATACCCCCGCATGGAGGGGGGCCTTGGAGTCTCCTTGGAGAACAGAGGCATAGTCAAGCAGATCATAGACATTTCTCCATATAATGGATAACGAGTTAGAGGCTAGGGGTTTCAGTAAGTTCCTTCAATGTTGCACTTTGGGTGCATAGTTGACCAATACTGTTTACATTGTGTTTATAATGGCTGCTGCCGGTTTATGCTCACCAGTTGGCTGTTACATATCTAATTCAATTAATTGGACTAACCAGAGCGATTAGGCGGCTGCCAACGACGCTCCGACAAAGTGCTCCTTGACAGGAGAAGATTCCCCCTGGTTGGGAGCACTAATACATTACCTTGGTCCCATTGGGTACCCAAGGAGATCACAATATCTCTCACTTACTCAGTATTCACTTCTTACTTTTTCTTCCCTATATCTTTCTACTTATACTTTCTTAACGGATATCGTAAAATATAGCGGAAACTTAAGTTTTCTTTTTAGTTATTGCTTCGACAGCTCTCTCTGAGTCCTCAAGATGGCGTACTCATCCCTGGGTCATGAGCCTACAGTGATCTCTCACAACATGAAGGGCCTAAATATCCCTGAAAAGCGCAAAACCCTTTTGAAGGAACTCAAAAAAGGTAAACCTCGTTTTGTGTTTTTACAGGAAACACACTTCAAAACTCAACAAATTCCTAAGCTGACTGACTCTTTTTTCACACAGGCATACCACGCAACGAATGATTTAGCGAAATCCAAGGGAGTGTCCATACTTATTAGTAGGGACGCTTCCTTTGAACTATCTGACAAACTCATTGACCCAGAGGGCAGGTTTATATTCCTGAAAGGGAAATGCTGTGGTACACCTATCACGCTAGCAAATGTTTATTTCCCCAACACAGCACACCTGACCTTCTGCCGCAAAATTCTTTTAAAGCTCAAAGATTTTGGCTCAGGATGTATCATTCTAGGAGCCAATTTTAATGTCCCACTAAACCCTATCACTGATACGTCCACAGGCAAAACCTATATTACATACAAAATACTTAAACAAATAAAAACATTACTGAACTCACTACAACTAGTAGACTCTTGGAGATTTATTTATCCCGAGGAAAAAGACTACACCTTTTACTCCATACCTCACGGCAGATACTCGAGAATAGATTATATCTTTGTCTCACAAAGAGACTTAGATGTGATCTTAGGAGCTAAAATAGGGATCCAGACCTTTTCAGACCATGCCCCCATTTCATTATCGTTGAAGATCACAGAACCACAACCAAAAACAAATATCTGGAGATTAAATTCAGCATTGTTGACAGACCCAATTTTACTTCCTCAAATAGCGACGTCATTGACAGAATACTTAAAAACTAACACCACACCAGACGTTAATCCCCTTTCAATATGGGAAGCACATAAATGCACAATCAGGGGAGAACTCATCAGAATCGGTTCTCACCGCAAAAAAGAAAGGGAAAAAAAAAATTAAGTCCCTGATAGAGAAAATTCACGCCTTGGAATCCCTACACAAACAATCCCTGACAGAACACTCGGCAACTGAACTCCTAGAAAACAGAAAGGCACTCCAACAGATTTTTGACACAAGGGCTAAAAGATTCTTATTTTTCCAAAAAAAAATCTATTATGAACACGGCAATAAAACAGGAAGCTTATTAGCGAGAGCCAAAAAAATTGCGAAGACACAACAGAACATCCCAGGCATACGAACAAAAGAAGGGAACCTAGACGTTACTACCAAAAAAAATTGCACGACACTTCCATGAATACTACACGGCCTTATAAAATTTATTTAACCCACAGAAACCTAGCTCAATTCAAGGAACAATGACACAAGCTATACGTCAATATTTAACAGAATCAAAATTACCCACACTATCAAATGAAGATATTTCTCAACTAGAAAGTCCCATAGAAGCTTTTGAACTACAACAAGCGATTAAACACCTGAAGACAGGGAAAAGTCCGGGGCCAGACGGCTTCACAGCAATTTATTACAAAACATTTTTAGGAAACTCTGCTTGGACCGCTGCTACGGGCTCTGAACTACTTGTCTGAACCCAGGGAGATCCCAACAGATTTTCTCAAGGCACATATAACAATTCTTCCCAAGCCAAACAAGGACCTGACAGAATGTGCTAGTTACAGGCCAATATCTCTGTTGAATCTGGATGTGAAATTGATTTAAAAAAATAATAGCTAACAGATTGAAACCTTTGCTTCACGGCCTGATAGGAAGTGAGCAAGCAGGATTTATGCCAGGGAGAGAAACCAGAGACAATGTTATCAAAACACTCAATTTAATGCATGCTGCACGGGTGCGGAATATTGAAGGCCTTCTCCTGTCCACAGACGCGGAGAAGGCCTTTGACCGCGTGGCCTGGGATTTTATGCTAGAAACTTGTAGGTACATTGGCTTGGGAAACAATATGATGTCTTGGATTCCTATGCTCTATAAAAACCCTACTGCACAGTTGAAGATCAATGGCTCCCTTTCAAACACAGTAAAAATCAGCAATGGTACGAGAGGGTTGCTCTCTCTCGCCCCTTTTGTTTATTCTAGCGTTAGTCATTTGTCAGACGGATTGTAGCAGAAAGGGCAATACAGGGTTTTGAGGTAGGAAAAAAAGAGTACAAGGTAGCGGCATACGCAGATGACTACTTGTTTTTCATAACGAACCCCCACATTTCACTTCCCTCCTTGATGAAAGAATTTTCTATTTTCGGGTATTTTTCAAACCTTAAAATTAATTACGCCAAGTCGGAAATCTTAAACATCTCGATCCCTACAAATAAAATGGAACTCATCAAGTCAAATTGCCCCTTTAAATGGGTAGGTTCAGCGCTTAAATATTTAGGGATTTGGCTGACTCCCAAACTATCTCAAATTTTTGAACACAATTTCACCCCCCTATTGAAAACAATATGCTCAGATCTACAAAGTTTGCACCCAAAGGGCATCTCCTGGTTTGGAAGGGTGGCCATTTGTAAAATGATTATTTTACCAAGAGTTCTGTATCTATTTAGAAATCTACCGATAAAAATTCCCAAAACTTCTTTAAACTACTTCACTCAACTCAAACAAAATTTATTTGGGCCCACAAGAAACCCAGAGTAAGATTCTCTCGGCTCACTAAGCCCAAAGACAAAGGGTGATGGGAATCCCAGATTTCCACACCTATTATCTCGCCACCCACGTAACTAGGATAATAGACTGGCATTGCCACTTTAAAATTAAAGACTGGGTGGAAATAGAAGAAATATTAAGCCATACACCAATAAGATATTCACCATGGATTTAATGGAGAAGTCTCCCAGCAGAGATGAGGACACACCCCCTAGTGGGCACCACTGTAGCAATATTCCATAAATTAACAAAACTTACAAACTTCTCGTCACAGCTTAGTCCACTAACTCCATTACAGAATAACCCTGACTTCCTACCGGGAATGGGAAACCGATCACTACAGTCTACTGACACAAACAAACCCCTATTGGCTCTACAATGCTTCCACAATCAAGAGTTCAGGGACTTTGCAGACATCAAACACACCAACAACCTACCAGATTTACAGTTATGGACTTATTTTCAATGCCGTAGTTACCTTAACAGAACACAAAGGAAACATAATTTCAACAGACCACTAACGGAACTAGAGCCAGTCTGTCAGACAGAGGAACCCATCACCAAAGTGACCTCACTAGCATACCGTTGGATCCAAACAGGGAAGACAAGAAAGAGGGAGATCTCAGGGAGAGCTGGTCGAGAGCACTAGGTATTCCGTTGTCGACCTCACAATGGAAGAAAGCATGCATTTATGCTCATAAATGTTCCCTGAGCACAAGAACTCAGGAAACAGCATACAAGTTACTTACTCAATGGTATGCCACGCCACTAAAGCTACATTCATGGTTTCCAGACCATTCAGAAACATGTTGGCGCTGTAACTCTGAAAAAGGGTCCTTAATACACATTTGGTGGCAATGTCCTGTGCTGAGCACATTCTGGGCAAAGGTCAGGGAGAAGATATTCTTGATAACAGAAACAAAATTAAAGCTGGATGCAGTGGGGTGTCTCCTGCATGTCACGGAATTCCCCATTAAGAGGTACAAACACTCACTTACCAAACACCTTTTGAATGTGGCCAAAGCCCTCATTCCACTGTATTGGAAGTCTACAAAAATCCCGACTATTCGGGAATGGTTTGGTAAGATAGCGGAGTTCTATGAGATGGAGGAGACTATTGCACAAGCAGGAGAAAATGTGGAACGTTTTCACAAAACTTGGTCACTATGGCTTATATATAAATATTCGCAGGCATATCTTGATGTTATGGAATAGGACATTGCTGTAAGTTTACACTCATCTGATTAAACTCGGTGATAAAAAAGTCAAAAGATGAATATAGTTTTCCATTAACCGAAATTGAAAGTATGTACATTACTATCCTTTTCTTTCTTTCTTTTTCCAAACTACCTTTTCTCTTTGACAATTTTAGATTTACAAATGACAGTTATTGACACTCTCTTTAATAAATCTTGAAGTTGAGTTATCACAAACAGTTTATACTAATGCTTGCAACATAACTGAAGTTATGTATTGTTTTTGATGTTTTGTCTAACATTGTATAGTATTATGTGGGCCTGCGCCTCCACAGTTGTATCTCTTTATTCTTTACAATAAACTTTGATGAAAAAAATAAAAAATAAAATCTGGTCTGTTAGTGGGCCCTGAGGACAGGGTTGATGACCACTGCTCTAGGCTAATCTCAGTCTTCAGCTGGTCATCTGCTACTCTGCTCTGCTCTGGTAAGCCTCCTTCCGGGTCTCATTACTTTCTGCTGTCTTACTTGTCCGTCAGAGTATTTTTATTATCCTGTATCTTCTAGGACTGGGGAATTTTGCCTGCCTGCCTAGCTGCCTTAGCACTGAATATTTGAACGGAGAAGTTTATTTTAATTGTATTTATTTCTTTTATTTTTTTTGTTTAAAAAAAAATATATATTTTTTTTTTAAAAGAGAGCACATCCCCTGTGTTTTACAGAGAGAAGGGCCCATTGTGAGATAAACTCCCACAAAAGAGGTTCCAAATCAGCATTCCAGCCTTAAAAGAGTAAAGAAGGAACTAGACATGACAAATCGCAGAGTCACATGCAGCTGGATAGACACCTGTTGTCACAGCATTCCAGATCTCCCTCGCTCTTACCTCACTTTAGTCGCTTGGACCCAAGCCAAGAGAGGTCAAGACATCAGACGGCTCAGGACAATGCTGAAAAAGCATGCCAGGTTAAATCCTAAATTAAGCACGCAGTCAAGGAAAGGTTAAAGAGTGTTTCAAGGAATCCTGCTTATCCTGCCGTATCTTCACTATCTGCAGATTCAGATCATGTGTTTTCAGTGCGTTTTAACTCTAAAGTCGATAGCGATTTGGATCCATCTGAGACTGAGATGGTCTCAGAATCGCATATGTTTGATTTTTGCACTGGTTCCCTCCTTGGTGGAGGCTGTTAAGGATGCGATGAAGTGGCAGGAAGAATTGTCGCCTCCAAAGAAACAGCAAAAATACTACCCGTATTTAAAGAAATCTTTACCTTCCTTCCCATTTAATTTCTGAAATTAAAGAAATTGACGATGAGTGGGGGGGGGGCTCTGAGAAGAAGCTCAATGTGCATAATGGAGTATCGAAGCTGTACCCCTTGGGACGCTACGCCTAAGGTGGATGCTTCATTTCGTGTATTCGCCCACCACATTACGCTTGCGCTGGAGGGTTCGGTCTCTTAGGGATCCTATGGATCACAAAATAAACGCAGACCTAAAAAGGTATAGTTTGGCCACAGCAGTCTGCGGACCAGCGGTAGCACTCACTCCTGTGGCAGCAGCACTTGGGCTGGGTTTTGTGGATTTGCACTACCGTCCATTTATCATGTTTGGATGAAAGTTTGGGAAGTGGCAGTTCTTCTCCTTTGCAGTTTTTAAGACTGCTGTAGAGTTGTGGCTGTCGACCTGGTCAAGATGACAGCAAAGATAATGGCTCATTCCGTCACAGCCCGCAGAGCCTTATGGTTGAAGCATTGGTCGTCTGATAAGGATTCTCAGCACAGTCTGTGTTCGGTTCCATTTGATGGGAAGCTACTCTTCGGGAAGACTTAGAATCGGCAATTCAGCGGGTTTCCGGCGGCAGATCTGGCCTAATCCCGCAGAAGAGAAAAAGACACAGCAGCTCTTTCGGTTTAACAAGGGATCCAAAGAAGGATTCAGAGAGGCCAGGGCTTACAGACAGTTTTTCAGACAGTGAAGGGGAGCCGGTTCAACCTTCCAGAAACCTTCCAAGCCCCAGGGTCAACAAAGCTCCTAAGGCTTCAAATAAGTCGTTCTGAAGCTGTCCCTGCTTAACCCTCTCAAGTAGGAGCAAGACTAGCCCAATTCAGGGGGGGTTTGGGTGGACAAATTACATGATGCCTGGATTGTAGCGGTCATTCGATCACATTATCGTCTCGAGTTCAGAACAAGGCCCCCTCAGACCTTGTGGACTTTCTATGGATTTGGAAAGGAGGCAATGTTTGCAAGGATATATAGAGAGCTGGCAGCAAGGGCCATCCTTCCGGTTCCAAGGCACAAATTGGGTCAAAGAGAATGTCCACCTCTGTTTTTGGTCTCCGAGGCTTCAGGGGGTTTCAGACCAGTTTTTTACCTCAAAGTCCTGAATTCTTACATGAAGGTTCCAGCATTCAAAATGGAGTCATTGGAAACAATTGTTTTGGTTGAGGAGTCAGGAGACTGGATGGTTTCCATCAATCTGGCAGATGCATATCTTCATGTCTCCATAGACACATCTCACCATTGCTTTCTCAGGCCTTCCGTGGAAGGCTCTCATTTTCATTCTCTCCCATTCGGTCTCTACGCAACTCCGAGAACGTTTTTAAAGCTACTGTCTGCTGTTGCGACTCTCAGGGTCAAGGGAGTGAAATATTCCATTATCTAGGTGACATGCTACTTCTGCGTCCGTCAAATTAGCTCCTTCTAATTCATGTGAATTTCACCTGCAAAACACTAGCTTGTTTCGGTTGGTTGATCAACTTTCGGAAGAGCCAGATGCATCTGACCCAAATGTTGGAGTATTTAGGAGTACAATTCAACACAGATCGGGGTTGTGTTTCTCTTCCTCAGAGGAAGGTCCAGGAGATCCAGTCTCAGACAAAGTAGTGATGGCCAGGCCTTCTATGATGCTGAAGGAATGCATGCAGTATCTGGGGGTTTTATCAGCCACAGTTCCAGTAGTCCCGTGGGTCAGGTGGCACAGAAGGAGGTTTCAATGCAACTTTCTTCTTTAGTGGGATCTTCTGCCAATTCCGATAATCTGGTCCCTGGTTTGGTATTCAGTAGCTTGCAATCTTTCCCGCAGAGTTCGATTGAAGGCCTCAGAACCAATAGTGGTGTCGACCAATGCCAGTCTGGCAGGCTGCAGGGCACACTGCCTGGGACATCAGGTTCAAGGCCAATGGAACCTTTGTGGGGCGAAGAGTTCAAATTTCCTGGGATTGGATGCTGTCAGATGCGCTCTTAGCGTTCCAACCTATGTTGTGAGGTCGAGCTGTCAAGATTGTTTTGGACAACAAAACTACGGTGGCTTGTGTCTCGTCAAGGGGGCACAATAAGTCATCCTCTCCTTCAGGTGGCATGTCAATATTCCTATGCGCAGAGAAGAATCTTGGCTTTCTTACAGCATCTTATCTCCCAGGATCTGGCAATGTTTTAGATCGCTTGAGTCGAGGCTTTGGGGATCACAACAAATGGGGCCTCAACCTCAAGTACTTACGCAAGATCTTCAGGGTCTTGGATGCCTTTGATAGATCTTATGGTATTGGAGAATTGTCAACTGCCTTGCTTCTTCTCCCGGACCTGGCATTCACAGGCATTGTGTCAGGGTGCTCTGTCCAGGTCTTGGAACTTCCCCGTGGTGTATGTGTTCCCGCCGCTTCCATTGGCTCCCAAAATCCTGCTGAAGATTCAGCGAGAAAGGGTCACAGCAATAGTAGTCCTACCTTTTTGGCTCCCTCTGGCTTGGAGGATAAAGTTGGGCTCACCAATCCCTCTGCCTCCTTGTCAAAATCTCCTTCTGCAGAGTGGGGCCTGACACCCGAAACCGCAGGAGGATAAAGTTAATGACATGATTACAGGCTCATAAGATCGAATGTAACCTATCACCGGATCTGGAATACTACGGAAATGGTTTGGGACCTTGGATCTCCTTCAGTATCTAACATTTTGGAGTTTCTGTAGAGTAGTCTCCAAGGGTTAGCTTATAATTCCCTGAAGGGTCAAATCCCTGCCTTGTCGGCTATGTCATGTACAAGATATGCTCTACATCCGTTGGTGATCTGATTTTTAGGGGCAGACATAGAAGTCAGACCTCCATTGAAATTGTTTTTTTCAAAAGAGGACTTAACACTAGTCTTGGGATCATTGCTGGTTCTTCTGTTTGATCAAGCTTTTGCTTGTTCATTATTTCTTTTAACAGTGTTTTGTTTTTTACTAGCCGTGGCCTCGGTCAGAAGAGTCCGAGTTGTGCGCCTTCTCATCTAAAGAAACATATCGTTTGGTGCTCCCAGACAAAATAGTCCTTAGGCCGATACCGAGCTTTCTACCTAAGGTGGCCACATAATTTCGTATGAACTGGGAGGTCAGTTTCCCAGACATTCCGGCGGATACAGCTGATGAGTGGAGTAGGTTAGACCTGGTCTCTGTGGTTTCAACCTACCTGAAATGGACTAAAAGCTTTTGAAAACCAGATCAGCTGTAGGTTTTCTCAATGAGGCCTAAAAAGGGTATGCCAGCAACATCCAGAGTTGTCTTCCTGGTTTGTCAAGACCATGCATATTGCATACAAAATGCTGAGCCTTCCTCCTCCTTCAGAGATCAAAGCACATTCGACGAGGGGTATGGCAGCATCCTTGGCATACGCAAAGGTTGCCCCTGAGGTAGTTTGCAGAGCAGCAAGCTGGAGCGCGCCCAACACCTTTTATTAGGTATTACAGGCTTAATATGGCTTGTCTGCCTGAGGAAACTTTTGGCTCTACGGTTATTATGGCGGCTGTTGCCCATTAAAAATTTTGAGTAGCATTGCATTGAGGATTTGGCTTATTTTTTATCTTTTGTCTTCCCTCCCTTCTTAATATTACTTGGTACATTTCATAGTAGGCTGACATGGGGAGGTCCAGGAATAAGGAAAATTGTTATCCATACTTAACATAATTTTCCTTTCCTGGATCCTCCCCATGTCAGCCGGATGATTCCCACCTAGTTTATCCATCACGAGGCTGGGCTTTTTTGAACACTGGTGTGGGCAGACAGCCGCCCTTTTATGGGCTAGAAAAGAGGTGGTCCTGGAGGGGTCAGAGGGGGCAGAACTGACCCATAGTAGGCTGACATGGGGAGGATCCAGGAAAGGAAAATTACGGTAAGTATGGATAACTATTTTCCTTATTGCAGGTATGTTTTATGGTTCAATTAAGCAATCTGAGCTGATTTAGGGATCACACACATTTAAAGACACATTTAGGACTCCTTTGAAGAAGTGAAAAAAAATATTGATGCCATTCCTCCGCTAGGTCCTGTTCTCATCCCAACACATAGGTAGGTTTCTCCGTAGCCTCAGCTAAGGAAGCATAAATCATGGACATACCTCTTCTCTGGTCTGAGATCTGTGCACATCACTGCTCATAGGCTGTAATCCCTTTGGGGTCTGGTTTGTTTGCCCATATTGAATGTCAAAAAGTGTGACATTTTGGGAGAGTCTAAACCGCTGGGGCATTTCTGGCTTGCTAACACAAAAAACGGAGAGCAGCCCAGTTGAAGTGAATAAATGGCCAATTCCGAACAGTCGTTTGTTTAACCACCATTGAATGGCTTTAATATCCATACGTGGGGGAAACTGAGGGTTGTGAAAAAGATTTAAAAGGGCTACTAAAGGAGATTTAGGGATCGAACATCCCGTGACTTTACGGATTAGGTAAACAAATTTGTTCCAATAGTCTCTAATTTGTGGACATTCCCACCATATGTAGATCATTGAACCCAGCATATGGCAACCTCTAAAGCATAGAGGGGAGGAGGAAGGGAAGATATTTGCCAGCCTTGTTGGGGTTATTTACCACCTTGGAATGACCTTCAGACTAGCTTCTATTAAAGAGGTATTGTATATTCCTTTGAAGGATCTGAAGGGAGCTATATTCCAGACCTCCAAGTCCCACTGTTCCTGAAGGTAATTTTCCCATGATATCATGTGTGTGGGTTTAGTAGCGATTGTCGCCAGTGAAGCGTAGATTGAAGAGATATCACCTATTTGCTCCATGGCTTGGCCGCACCATTGCTCGTACGGTGTGAAGTTCGGGGGGGGGGGGGGGTCAGGTTTGCATGTCCATAATGTTTGCAGAAAGTGTGAGATTTGATAGAATCTAAATTTCTCAGAGTCTGGTAGGGTGTTTTTTAATACAATGGTTGAGTGAGATGGGTCCAAATGAGGTGAAAGAATTACTAATGCGGTACATGCCCTTATCCAACCAACATTTAAAAGCCCTTATGTCTAAACCTGGGTTGAACCTTGGGTTGGTTATCAAAGATGTGAGCTAGGGGTTGGAAGACCGAGGTCAAAGAGGGAAGAGTTTTGAGTTTGTCCCAAAGAGATATGGAATGGGATAAAGAAGGGGACATAATCGGGGGTCGGTTTCTCAGGGGGAACCAGAGCAGATAGTCCAATGTATATGAAGGGACAGTCTGTCTCTCTATTTGAACCCAGTCAGGTTCCCTGAACCTGGAATAAACAGTTGATAGCTGTGCTAAAAACGTCAATAAATAAGAATAAGTGCGCTTACAATCAGAAGTTCAAGTGTTATTTAAAAATGAATATAAATTAATACTTAATTAAATTGAATATCCTGAGATGAATACACTCAAATATGCAGAAATAAAGAAAACGATATGTAAATCATACGTATATCTAGTACTCAAAAAGTGAACAAATAGGTGAAACAACAAAAAACAAAAATAATCAGAAGTGAAAACCATATTATATTTGTGAGTGAAGTCCGTTTCCATAAAGAAAAAAAAGTTCAATGAAAGTGCATCAGGTCCATAAAGGGTAGGGATACAGATCCGCAGTTGATCCAACCGCAACACATATAGGTGGAAGGAGGAGAAGATGATGTGGAAATGTGTCTCATAGAAGCAGTGAATCCGAAGGACATTAAAGGTGGACCCTTACCCGAAGTGGTGGACCTCCCTGTTGGCGAGGTCTTGTACATGGGCAGATATGGCCCTCTGCGGGGACAGTGAGGTGATAGCGTCCAACTCAGCTGATGAGTAGAGCATTTCCGAACGAGAGTAGTCCAAATCGTCTGCCTGAAGGGGGGGACACCCACTTAACCCGAGGGTTGTAGGTGAAAAAAAGCAGAAGAGGGCTCCAATGGTGTAGTAAATTAAAGTTGTGTTTATTAGTATAAACAAGACCGGAGAAACAAACTCCGTCATACAATGTTAAAACTAATAAAAGCTGGCATAAGAAAAAACGAACACCCGTGCATATCATAGGGCGAACTGCGTGATTGCGTACAATGCGTAGCCACGCCCTACATGTTTCGTCATAAGTGACGTCTTTAAACGGGCACAGGCGACGCATTGAGCCATGACCTATATAGCGCTGTACGAAAACCAGCCTTCATTTTCGTCTCTGCATCGTTCAGCGCTTGGCAACAACAGGGAAGTAAAAAGGGAGACCAAGCCTCTATCTGGTGCTCACCACGGGACGAACGCGCCGTAATAGAATCCCTTCAAGCGAGAATCACAAAAGGAGACTAGCATTATATATCAATAAGCATAAATGAGCTAGGCTAAACTGATCTAGAAAAGAGTATTATGTGTATAATTCCACAACCGTCAGGCAAACTAAACTAACATGAACTACGCTGATCCAAAATATCATAAAGTGTGGTTATTAATGCCCGGGTTTTAAACCACTTATAAGTGGAAGGAATGTTAATAGGGATATTCAACCCATTGTGTGTTTATTGCTGAAAAGAAAAATGTGTAAATATATTACCCATTGTTCCCCCATTACACCTATTATCTGGGTATTGTGAAAGAAGGAGCTTTCATCTAAATTGAGAACACCAGATACTATAACATTACACAGTTGAATAAATGATTGGGGGGAAAACTACTGTAAAAAATTATTGGCGCCATATTACTTATGGAAAAATGCAGATGCCCATAAATGAATGTGAGATATTATAAAAAAAATATATTATAAAATTATTGAAATAAATAAATAAAAAATAAAATATAAATAATAAACAGTAATATTAGCATAATAAAACGGATTAGTGATTATATTGCACAAAGATCATGTCTTAGGAATTATCGATAAATGCATTTATCTCGATATCCACACTCAATCCTAGAGGCCTAAGAGAGAGAATTTTATAAATCCACTCCATTTCGAGCTTGGAAATGGCACGTCTCTTAGATCCTCCCCTCCATGGAAGTTTAAGTCTGTCTGTCCCCACAAACGAGGTACCTCTAGGGTCTTGTTTGTGTAATTCAAGGAAATGTTTGGAAACAGGGTGACCTTTAAAGCCCCTGCTTATATTACCGATGTATTCATTGAGTCTTACCTGCAATGTGCATAATGAAGCCGGCACGGGCAGGTGAGAAGATATACAACGTGAGTCGTGGAGCAAGTAATGAAAGTTTTGATGAAAAATTCCCGGGAGGTACTGTTAGAATAAAACTGACTAACCTTCCTTTCGGTAATAGCATTAACGGAACAGTCTGCGCAGTTCTTACACTTATAATATCCTACTAAATTTTGAAAAAAACATAGGTTTATTAATAGGAGGGTCACAAACAGTAGACACACACATGATTTAATTGAAGGGGCACCTCTAAAAAACCATCTGAGACTTATCAGGAAGAAATGGTCCCAACAAGGGATCATTTTTAACAATGTGCCAATGTTTGTGTAATATTTTTTTAATTGAAAAATGTTGATGGGAGTTTCCAGTTATAAAAGGACAAACCACATTCCTATCGATGTTATTACTGGAGTTATCTGCAAGGAGTAGGTCTCTATCGAGTTGTTTGACTTGATCCAACTTCTCCTCCAAAAACCGGGCCTCATAGCCTTTCTCCCAAAACCTCTCAGTTAGGATTCTGGATTGGGCCATAAAGTCAGCAGTAGTGGAGCAGTTCCACTTTATCCTAATATACTGACTCTTAGGGACAGAGTCTAACCATGCTTTATGGTGACAGCTGTCACGAGGGATAAATGAGTTCCGGTCTGTGACCTTAAAGTGAGTAGAGGTGAGTAAAGCATTCCCTTCACTTCGAATCTCCAGGTCAAGGAAATTAATCCTTTGTTGACTGGTCTCATATTTCAATATAATCCCCCTCTCATTCCTATTTAGACCGTCCATGAATGAAGGGAGTGAATCATGGGTACCATTTCATAGGAGGAGGACGACGTCTATATACCTGGCCCACAGGACCAATTCAGGTCTCTGCTGGGCATAGACATCCTCCTCCCACTTCCCCATAAAAAGATTTGCCAGGCTGGGGGCAAACTTGGCCCCCATGGCGACACCCTTAGTTTGAAGAAAAAATTGATTATTATGCCAAAAGAAATTGTGTAGTGGCATATTCCAAGAGTTCAATAATAAAACGTTTGTTTTCTCGGTAATGAAGGATCCTTGTTCAAAAAATATTTAACTGAGTTAATACCCCAATTGTGGGGAATAATGGTATATAAGGATGTGACATTGGCAGTCACTAGCCAATGTCCATCCCTATAGCCACTCTTTTTAAGTAGATTGAAGGTATGTCTGGTGTCCTTAATATAAGCTGGTAAGAGTTGGACCAGTGGTTGGAGGAAACTGTCAATGTACTTACCTGCCCTAGATGTAATGGAGTCTATTCCACTTATAATTGGATGACCCGGGGGATGAACCGGGTCCTTATGAATCTTGGGCAGGTAGTACATGACAGGAATCCTCGAAGCCACTGGAATCAAAATTGATTTCTCCTTTCTGTTAATAATACCCGACTCAAAACCTCGATCTACAATCTTTTCCAATTCCCTTTTGAATTTAACTCTAGGGTCTGATCTCAAGGATTTGTAGGTGTCTCTATCGCTCACTAGATTTTCAAGTTCCTGAAGATAGTCGGCCTTTTCTAGGACCACTATCCCCCCCCCCCCCTTTATCAGCTGGCCTAATTACAAGGTCTTTTCGTTTACACAGTGAATCTAGGTCAAGCTGTAATTCTCTTGACATTTTGATGTTTTGAGTTTTCAAACGGTCAAGATCTTTCAGGAAAACATCCCTAAACGCTTTTAGGGAAGCAGGTAAGCCACCCGGTGGATTGAACAGGGAAGCATTCGCTAAACCTGAGTTTCTGATAGTATTAGAAGTCAGACTTTGAGAGCTGGTGGGATTGGACAACATATATCTTTTGATGTTTAATTTTCTAGTGTACTTGTGAATGTCCATGTATGTTTGAAATTTAAGAGATTTAGGGGGTACAAATTTAAGACCCTTATCTAGAATGACGGTTGTGGAATTATACACATAATACTCTTTTCTAGATCAGTTTAGCCTAGCTCAGTGGTTCTCAACTCCAGTCCTCAGGACCCACCAACAGGCCAGGTTTGCAAGATAGCTGAAATACATCACAGGTGATATCACTTGCTGCTCAGTGATTGCAGTATTGTAGTCTGCAACTCCCCAAGGCAATACTTAAAATCTGGCCTGTTGGTGGGTCCCGAGGACTGGAGTTGAGAACCGCTGGCCTAGCTCATTTATGCTTATTGATATATAATGCTAGTCTCCTTTTGTGATTCTCGCTTGAAGGGATTCTATTATGGAGCGTTCGTCGCGTGGTGAGCACCAGATAGAGGCTTGGTCTCCCCTTTTACTTCCCTGTTGTTGCTAAGCGCTGAACGATGCCGAGACGAAAACGAGGGCTGGTTTTCATACAGCAATATATAGGTGATGGCTCAATGCGTCGCTTGTGCCCCTTTGAAGACGTCACTTATGACGAAACATGTAGGGCGTGGCTACGCATTGTACGCCATCACACAGTTCGCCCTATGATATGCACGGGTGTTTGTTTTTTCTTATGCCGGCTTTTATAATAAGTTTTAACATTGTATGACGGAGTTTGTTTCTCCGGTCTTGTTTATACTAATAAACACAACTTTAATTTACTACACCATTGGAGCCCTCTTCTGCTTTTTTTCACCTACAACCCTCGGGTTAAGTGGGTGTCCCCCCCTTCAGGCAGACAATTTGGACTACTCTCGTTTGGAAATGCTCTACTCATCAGCTGAGTTGGACACCATCGCCTCACTGTCCCCGCAGAGGGCCATATCTGCCCGTCCACCTTTAATGTCCTTCGGATTCACTGCTTCTATGAGACACATTTCCACATCATCTTCTCCTCCTTCCACCTGTATGTGTTGCGGTTGGATGAACTGCGGATCTGTATTCCTACCTTCATGGACCTGATGCACTTTCATTGAACTTTTTTTCTTTATGGAAACAGACTTCACTCACAAATATATTATGGTTTCACTTCTGATTATTTTTGTTTTTTGTTGTTTCACCTATTTGATCACTTATTGAGTACTAGATATATTTATGAGTTAATTATTGTTTTCTTTATTTCTGCATATTTGAGTGTATTCATCTCAGGATATTCAATTTTATTAAGTATTCATTTATATTCATTTTTAAATAACACTTGAACTTCTGATTGTAAGCGCACTTATTTTTATTTATTGGAGTTTTTACACAAATATTGGTGTTTTTCCGGTGCAGCTACATTCTTGCAATTCTTTTTGCTCTGCAGCGCATTTTTTTCTTTTTTTATCTGGATAGCTGTGCTAGTCTTGCCGCTTGGTAATACCATAGCAGATTTGAGAGTCATAGACCTCCCTGAGATCTAAAATTAAACAGCATTCGTTGAGAGAAGTGGTACCTGGTCTTTCCCCAGATGAATTTAATAACCTTACCCTGAAAGGATCGGAGGTGTATCCTTTGATGGGAATCAGGAGGGATTGGAAGAGGTAAAGGAGTCTGAGTAAGAGTAATTTTTAATAGTCGCCTCTTCCCAACTAAGAGAGTTGATATTGGGCACAGTTTCTGAGGTTGGATTCCTGTTTCTGCAACACCAGCGGATAGTTAGACCAGCTTTATGCAGCTATCTTTGATATTACATAGTTATATAGTTAGGTTGAAATAAGACACAAGTTCATCAAGTTCAACCAAAAAATTAAATAAATACAATCCCATATGCACAAACCTATACCCACAGTTGATCCAAAGGAAGGCAAAAAACCCCAGCAAAGCATGTTCCAATTTGCTACAGCAGGGGAAAAATTCCTTCCTGATCCCTCGAGAGGCAATCAGATTTTCCCTGAATCAACTTTACCTATAAATGTTAGTACCCAGTTATATTATGTACCTTTAGGAAAGAATCCAGGTTTTTTTTTAAGCAATCGACTGAGCTTGCCAGAACCACCTCTGGAGGGAGTCTATTCCACATTTGTACAGCTCTTACTGTGAAAAAACCTTTATATGGAGATTAAATCTGTTTTCCTCTAGACGTAAAGAGTGCCCCTTGTCCTCTGTGATAACCTAAAGTGAATAACTCAACACCAAGTTCATTATATGGACCACTTATGTATTTGTACATGTTGAGCATATCCCCCCTCAATCTCCTCTTCCCAAGAGGGAATAGATTCCTTTTATCATTCCTAATAGCTGAGCTCCTCTATGTCTCATCAGTTTGGTTGCCCTTCTCTGCACTTTCTCTGGTTCCCTGATATCTTTTTTGAGAACTGGTGCCCAAAATTGAACTGCATATTCCAGATGAGATCTTACTAATGATTTGTACAGGGGCAAAATGATCTCTCTGGAATCCATACCTCTCAATACAAATGACTTTGCTTGTTTGATAACCGCAGCTTGGCATTGAATGCTGTTATTGAGCTTACGATCTACCAAAACCCCCAGATCCTCCACAATTGATTCCCCCAGTTGTACTCCCCCTAGTATGTATGATGCATGCATATTCTTAGCCCCCAAGTGCATAACTTTTTACATTTATCAACATTAAACCTCATTTGCCACTTAGTTGCCTAGTTAGACAGTGCATTGAGGTCGGCTTGTAAATTGGAGACATCCTGTAAGGACGGTATTCCACTGCATAGTTTAGTGTCATCTGCAAAGACCAAATTTTACTTTTAATCCCAGACCCTATATCAATTTACAAAGGCATTAAAAAGTAAGGGTCTCAGCACTGAACCTTGGGTTACACCACTGATAACAGTGGTCATTAACCGCTACTCTTTTAGCCAGTTTTCTATCCATTTGCAAATTCTTTCCAAGCCTGTAGACTTTATCTTACACATGAGCCGTGTGTGGGAAACTGTCAAATGCCTTTGCAAAATCCGGGTATACGACTTCTACAGCCACTGCTCTGTAAAAGGTTTTACTTACCACCTCATAAAAAGAAACGATGTATGTTTGACAACTTCTGTCTTTCATGAATCCATGCTTTCTGTTGCTTATTTTTTTTTTCCCAGCAAAAAGTCATCTATGTGGTCTTTTATTAAACTCTCCAGTATCTTCACGACTGTAGAAGTTAAACTAACAGGTCTATAGTTACTTGGTAAAGACTTTGATCCCTTTTTAAATATGGGCACCACATTGGCCCTGCACCAATCCCGTGGTACCATTCCAGTTAACTAGTCTCTAAATACAATAGTCCATCCAGTTCAACCTGTGTAGTTGTACGTGCATCGATAATTTTACCATATCCCTGTATATTGTGTTCCCTGTGCACCTTAAGGTTAAACCACTTCTCCAATCTCATTGTGTGGCCATGTGTCCTCTTACACTCCCTGAGAATGAATAGATATTTTTCCTATGCTGGTATCACTATTGAGGTATTTGTAAATCGCCATCATGTCCCCTTTCAAGCGTCTTTTCTCCAGTGAGAATTAATTTAGTGCTTGCAGTCCCTCCTCGTATTTGAGGTCCTCCAGTTCCCTTATTAATTTAGTTGCCCTTCTTTGGACACTCTCCAGCTCCAGCACATCCCTTCTGAGGACTTGTGACCAGAACTGGATGGAATACTCCAGATGTGGCCCGGCCAGAGTTTTAATGTTCTGAATGTAATGAGTGCCTCTCTCCATAACGTATTGTGTTTTTAAAAGGGGACTTGAGGCCGTTGGCATTCAGTGAGGTGATAGTAAAAGCCATGTTGGATTTAGTTTGCATATTGACAGATGTCAAGATTACACCTAAGTCCCCCCACATTATTCCACATGCTATAGTAGCAGCAACAAAATAGCATGACATACTCCAGTTTTAATTATCAGTATTATATAAGGTCTCATTAGGTACAAGCATCAGAACAATAAAGAACAAAGAGAAAACACTATTACACGACGGGTGGCAAACAGAGAACACAACTAGTAAAAGTGAGTGATGTAAGGCCTACCACAAGAGACATTCTAAAGTAATGTGCAAAATGTCAGGTAAAACATTTAGGGAAAAAAGGCAAGAAGCGCCAATCTAAGTGCAGTATCATAAAGGCTTAATTAAGATGTATAAAAACAACAGCCAAATGGCTACTCACAGGAACAAGATGAATACAGGCAAAGGACATGTAGCTGGTCCAGGGACGTCTTCTCAGATGTTAACGGTGGTACATAGTGCAGGCTCCAGTTTAGATGATATCGGCACTAAGATGAAAGTGTGCAGGCGGTCTGTGTTGTATGGAGTCTCTGCTGTGGGTGCTGGGCTGTACGGAAGGTGGAAGGATCCGGGTGTCCGCAAGGAAAGCCGGCATCTACTGGGACATGGAAAGCCAGGACCGTAGTAGGAAACAGGAACCGGATGAAAACCAGCATGGAGCGCAAGACTGTACCAGGAACCAGAGAGCGGAGGTGACGTATGGACGTGTCAGATGACGCGTTTCAATGCTTCTGCATTTTCTTTAAATCTAGCGGGCTAGTAGAGCGGTTGTCCTTTATATGGAAACTATGGAGTTGGTTGCTAGGCAACAACATAAACAGAAAAAGAAGTACTGAAGTAATGAGAGGAGCAAGTGGAGTATAGGAGATGAGTTCAGTGCACCAAGCAAGCAAATGTAGAAAATAAGAAATAAAATGATAAAAAATGGAAAAAAATGTGTGGAAAATAAATAAATGAAAAATAAAGAATAAAAGATAAAAAAGAAGAAAAAGGTTAATGATGATGAAAAAATATAAATGAAAAAATATATATGAAAAAATATAATAAAAAATAATTCTCTAAACCAAAAATACCAAAGATAAAAAAGGTAATAGTGTGTAAATGATTAATATATATAAAGAATGAAAATAAAAAAATAAAAATAAAATGAAAAATAAAAAAATAATAATAATAAATAAAAATAGAAATGGAGAATAAAAATAAAATTAAAATAAAACTAGGAAAAAATGAAAAATTAGGAAAAAATAAATAAGAAAAATAAGATAAAGAATAATAAAATGAAGTGGAATCAGAAAGAGAAAATGTATGTGGACTATTTTTTGAAACGTATATGTAGCATATGTATAAAAAGTATATGTATAAAAAATATAGCTATCGCACCCAAGGAATTCTAAAAAAATCCTAAAAAGTCTGAAAAATTGTAAAAAAGGGTTATAATATATATAGAAATGTATATAGAAAGAAAATAAATGCCAAAGGTGGAACAAAATTGTAATATATTGAAGAATAAGTGTAACTGGAAAATTGGCTTGAGTGTGTATACATATAAAAACTGATTGGATATACGAGAACACACTCATGCATAAAAAAGAATAAAGAAAATGGGACGGTGAAGAAACAACCAATATTTTGATAATGAACAAAATCGGATTGGATATGACTATAGAAAGGCCTGAGGGGGGGGGAACTGTGGGGAAGTAAAAAATAGGGTGACAGGAACAGGAAAAAAGGAAAGAAGGATATGAACCTACAAAAGCATAAATCATGTACAATGTATATTTTAAACAGTTCAAGTGATACTAATCAACACTTATGAACAAAGACATTATATTACTGTATTGATCTCTATATCTTCGTTGAGACCATTGGGTGCCATACTGTTTAAGGTGAATATCCAAAAAGTTTCTTGCCTACATAGGCATTTAGGCTAAAGGCTAAAACATTTAGGCTAAGATGACTAGACCTCCTCCTTTTTTGGAGCGTCTGGTGATGGACCGTGACTCAGAGTTTTGGTGCAATGGTCACCTTTGCTGAGGAGAAGGGGCAGGTATGTTGAGGAGGCCCCATTTCAGTAGGCTCTTGTTGCCATCTTTCGTTGAGAAAAAAGTGGATTGATTTTGAGAGGTGACTGAGTTTGCGAAAGTCCCACCTGTATGGAATATGACGATCCCTGAGGATAGTAGTGACAGGAGTAAAGTCCTTCCTGCACTTAGCAGTGGCTGCAGAGAGGTCAGCATAGGGGGGTATTCCTGCCTATGGGCTTGGCAGGTTTGTTGAAGATCTAACGGAACCATAGCTGAATGGCGGCTACCTCATGGCCGGCTAATTCTGGGAGGGGGTTTAATGACCTCCTGTGAATGGGATTCTCGCGCTCCGCCTGGGGCGCACATCAGGCAGTGTCCATGACCGCCCGTTTCTCAGGACCCGGCAAAACACAGAACAGGGTAAAGGGCCAATCCCAGCAGTTCTTTACCACGTGATCGCTCCAATGATGGAGCGATCACTGTCGTCAAACCAGCACCATGTCCGGTTTTCTCCTCTCCTCACATTGATCATGTGAGGAGAGGAGGGAAAGGCTGCAGCGTGAGGCTGCTTGTTTTTTTTTATTCCTTCCATGTGCCCAGCAGGGCCCCATCTGTGCCCCAGCAGGGCCCCACAGTACCACATCAGGGCCCCACAGTACCACATCTGTGCCCCAGCAGGGCCCCACAGTACCACATCTGTGCCCAGCAGTGCCCCACAGTACCACATCTGTGCCACAGCAGTGCTCTACAGTGCCCCATTGGTGCACATATGTGCCCCAGCAGTGCCTCTTCTCTGTCACATCTGTGCCACATCTGTGCTACATCAGTGCCACCAAAGTGTCAATACAGTGCCCATCAGTAAGTACTCTTCAGTGCCATCCCAATCAGCGCCCGTCAGTGCCGTAAAAATGCGTAGACAAATGCGTTCTCAATTTCTTTCCACATTTTTCAGAAACATGGTTAAAAAAAAAAAAAAAGTGTTTAAAAGACTCAGAATATATGTTGGGGTGTTTTCTTTCCAAAATAGAGCTTTTTTGTGGGTGTCCTCCAGGGCCTTCAAAAGTGTGATAGGTTGTCAGGAAATAAAGTGTAATTGTATGTCCCTAGAATGCCTGACGGTGCTCCCTGAATGTTGGGCCTCTGTAGGTGTCCTGGCTGTGGTATCGCCATACTCAGGACAAATAGTATTATGTGTTTTGGGGTGTAGTTGTAAGTATGCATATGCCATGTGAGAGAAATAACCTGTTAATATGACAATTTTGTGAGGAGAAAAAAAAATTGAAAAAATTGTGGGGGAAAATTACTTGAAAAAAATCACCATGCCTCTTACTAAATACCTTGGAATGTCTACTATCCAAAAAGGGGTAATTTGGGGGATATTTGTACTGTCCTGGCTTATTAGATCAGGAAGCAGAGTGGTCTCTAAATCCGGAGGTCTTCGCAACAATTTCCAGCATGTGGGGGCTACCGGAGGTGGACCTGTTTGCCTCAAAAGAGAATGCACAGGCTCCTCTATTTTTTTTTCCTTACAGTCTCGACGGGTCACTGGGCACAGATGCTCTAGCGCATCCATGGATATTTCACCTTTGCTACACTTTCCCCCCGTTTCAATTAATCCCACTAGTATTAAGGAAGATTCAACGGGAGAAGGTACCAGTTATCCTAATCACGCCATTTTAGAGGAAAAGGGCCTGGTTCTCAATCGTTCTGGGAATGGCGACCAAGCCTTGCTGGAATCTACCTCTCAAAGGATCTGCTAATCCAAGGTCTAGTAAATCATCCAGAAGTGGCCAGCCTGTCTCTCATAGCCTGGTATCTGAAGAGAAGCTCCTAAAAAAACAAAACATTTTCTAACCGTTTAGTTACAACGTTACTATCAAGCAGAAAAAGGGTAACAAGAGCGATCGATACAATGGTCTGGAAGGTCTAGAATTCATTGCGCGATTCATATGCCCAAGACCCGAGGGAGCCTTGTTTCCATCTTGAAATTCTTCCAAGATGGAGCAGATTAGGGACTAGCAGTCAGTACTCTGAAAGTGTTGGTTGCTGCACTTACAGTATTCGTAAAAAAATCTGTAGCCTCGGAAACCACTGGTAGTCAGTTTTTTTTTTTTAGAGCTCTTACAAGATCCAAACCCGTGCCAGTCAAGAGTTTTCCTAAATGGGATCTGTCAGTAGTCTTACAAGCCCTAGCAAAGAGTCCATTTGAGCCTCTGGAAGAAACATCTCTCAAATGCCTCATTCTTAAAACCATGTTTCTGATCGCCATTACCTCAGCACGTAGGATCAGTGAGCTACACGCTCTGTCAGTTAAGGAACCTTACCTGTCTGTTCCCGGATAGAGTTATACTTAAGACAGTTCCAAACTTCTTACCCAAGGTAGCTTTGATACATAATTGTTCCCAAGACATTGTTCTCCAAACCTTCTGTTCTAACCCTTTTTTTCGGGCAACGAGAGGTTGCCAGGCTTCTAAAGGCTCCTTAGCCATATGGCTGAAATTATCCGTTCTGGAGGCTTATTCACATGCAGATTTGTCTCAACCAGCGGGAGTTTGTGCACACTTAACCAGTGCGGTTGCGGCCACTTGGGCAGAGAGCTGGTGCCACCCCTGAACAAATTTGCAAGGCGGTAACATGGTCAAGTTTCCACACCTTTGTGCGACGCTGTTGGCTGGACCTCACATCTGCCAGCGATCAGGCATTTGGCAGGAAGGTCCTGCAGGCTGTTGTCCCGCCCTAAGGGGGTAAGTCTGTTATCTTCCCAGGTGCTGTCCTGAAAGACGCCTTGGGAAAATTCAAGTTAGACTTACCGGTAACTTGTTTTCCAGAAGTCTTTCAGGACAGCAACAGCCCGCCCTATTAGTTTTATATACTATGCTGTGACTAACATATGTGCTTATGTGTTCCAGCCGGGGCCGGAGGTTCTCTTCTACAACTGATAATGGTAGAGAGGTGCCTCCCTTTAACCACTTCAGCCCTGGAGGATTTGGCAGCTCAATGACTGGAGGACTTTTTACAATTTGTCACTGCGCTGCTTTAACTGGTAATTGCACGGTCATGCAATGTTGTACCCAAACAAAATTTGCGTCCTTTGTTCCCCACAAATAGAGCTTTCTTTTGATGGTATTTGATTGCCTCTGCATTTTTTTATTTTTTTTGCGATAAACGGAAAAAGACCAAAAATGTTGAAAAAAAATGATATTTTCTACTTTTGGTTATTAAAAAAAAAAAAAATAATAAACTCAATTTTAGTCATACAATTGGGCCAAAATGTATTTAGCCACATGTCTTTGGTAAAAAAAAAAAAAAGTCAAGCGTATATTTATTGGTTTGCACAAAAGTTATAGCGTCTACAAACTAGGGTACATTTTCTGGCAGGGCGGTAAAACCCCCCCCCCCCCCAAAAAAAAAAAAAAAGACCACATTTTGGAAAGTAGACACCCCAAGCTATTTGATGAGAGGCATGTTGAATCCATGGAATATTTTATATTTTGCCACAAGTTGCGGGTAAATTAATTATTTTTTTATTTTTTTGCACAAAGTCGTCACTAAATGATCTTTTGCTCAAACATGCCATTGGCATATGTGAAATTACACCCCAAAATACATTCTGCTGCTTCTCTTGAGTACGGGAATACCACATGTGTGAGACTTTTTTGGAGCCTAGCCATGTGCAGGACCCCGAAAACCAAGCTTTCTAAGCGCGTAAAATGGTGATTTCACTTCCTCACTACCTATCACAATTTCGTAGGCACTGAAATGTCAAGATAGCACAAACCCACCTAAATTACCCCATTTTGGAAAGAAGACACTTCAAGCTATTTGCTGAGAGGCATGTTGAGTCCATGGAATATTTTATATTTTGCCACAAGTTTCGGGAAAATTACATTTTTTTTTTACTTACACAACTTTGTCACTAAATGATATATTGTTCAAACCTGGCATGGCTATATGTGGAATTACACCCCAAAATACATTCTGCTGCTTCTCCTGAGTACGGAATACCACATGTGAGGAACTTTTTGGCCAGCTAACCGTGTACAGGACCCTGAAAACCAATCACCGCCTTTAGGCTTTTTAAGGGCGTACATTTTTTAATTTCACTCCTCACTGCCTATCAGTTTTGGAGGCCATGAAATGCCCAGTTAGCACACTCCCCCCATGACCCCATTTTGGAAAGTAGACACCCAAAGCTATCTGCTGAGAGGCATGTTGAGTATTTTGCAGATCTAAACGCCCCTAAAAAGCCTGAAGGTGGTGATTGGTTTTCGGGGTCCTGTACACGGCTAGGCTCCAAAAAAGTCTCACACATGCGGTATCCCCGTACTCAGGAGTAGCAGCAGAATTTATTTTCGGGTGTATAGTTTCACATATGCCCATGGCATGTTTGAGAAATAGATCATTTAGTGACAACTTTGTGCAATAAATATATATAAAAATAAATAACATATATATATATATATATATATATATATTTCCATAACTTGTGGCAAAATATAAAATATTGCATCGAATCAACATGCCTCTCAACAAATAGCTTTGAGTGTCTACTTTCCAAAATGGGGTCATTTTGGGGGGGGGGTGCTATTTCTGAATTTTATGGCCTTCAAAACTGTGATAGGTAGTGAGGAGTAAAATCAAAAATTTACACCGTTCGAAATCCTGAAGGCGGTGATTGGTTTTCGGGGTCCTGTATGCGGCTAGGCTCCCAAAAAGTCTCACACATGAGGTATCCCCGTACTCAGGAGAAGCGGCAGAATGCGTTTTTGGGTGTAATTCCACATATAACCATGTCATGTTTGAACAATATATCATTTAGTGATAACTTTGTGCAAAAAAAAAAAAAAAGTGTAATTTTTCAGAAATTTGTGACAAAACATAAAATATTCCATGGACACAACATGCCTATCAGCAAATAGCTTGGGGTGTCTACTTTCTAAAAAGGGGTCATGGGGGGGGGGGTTGAACTGTCCTGGCATTTTATACACATTTAGAAGCTTATGTCACACATTCTAACAACTTGAAGACAAAGCCCTTTCTGACACTTTTTGCTTACATGAAAAAATATTTTTTTTGCAAGAAAATTACTTTGAACCCCCAAACATTATATACCGTATTTATCGGTGTATAACACGCGCCGGCGTATAACACGCGCCGGCGTATAACATGCACCCCCAGTTTAGGAGAGAATTACCGTATATACTCGAGTATAAGTCGTTCCGAGTATAAGTCGAGGCCCTAATTTACCACAAAAAAAATGGGAAAAACTTAGTGACCCGAGTAGGTGAAGGTGATAAATGCACAGCTACTGTAAGTGGAAAAGAGAGTCAACAATGCCCATTTGCAGCCTCACTGTGCCCATTTGCATGCCTCACTGTGCCCATTTGTAGCCATAGGTCCCCTGAACTTCAAACTCGGCAGTTAAGGGTTCCTAGATGCCCCCTAGCTGCAGCCAAAATTTTGGGTCTCTGAACCCAAATGGTCCCGAAATAAAATTGCTGCAGATGGGCACAATTGACCGACTTTGGGGCCCCGTATCTTGGGGCCACTTAGTGCTAGGAACCCCAAATTTGGTGTGCAAACACAGTGGAGCCAGCACCATAAAATATCCAAAGCTGGGTTTTCTAGCACCAAGTGTTCAGAAAATGTCAAGCACTTTTCTGCAGCAGAGAATGACATTTTCCGAACCGGCTTTGGGGCCCCGTATCTTGGGGCCACTTGGTCCTAGGAACCTCAGCTTTGGATATGTTATGGTACCAGTTCCACTGGGTTTGAACACCAAATTTTGGGTTCCTAGCACCTAGTCGCCCTGAGATACAGGGCCCCAAATTCGGTTCAGAAAATGTCAAGCACTTTTCTGCAGCAGAGAATGACATTTTCCGAAACGATTTTGGGGCCCCGTATCTCTGGGTCACTTAGTGCTAGGAACCCCAGCTTTATGGTACAAGTTCCACTGGGTTTGCATACCAAATTTGGGGTTCCTAGCACAAAGTGGCCCTGAGATACGGGGCCCCAAAGTCGGTTCGGAAAATGAAATTTTTTGCTGCAGAAAAGTGCTTGACTCCAGTATAAGTTGAGGGGGGCACTTTCAGCACAAAAAAATGTGCTGAAAAACTCGACCTATACTCGAGTATATACGGTATAAGGAAAAAAATGTTTTAAGGAAAAAAAACTTACATTTAAATGCCCATCAATGCAGCCTTGCACAGCGTCCATCTGCATGCTTGTCCAATGTCATTTGCAGCCTTGCAGTCAGCAGCCTTGGTGTCATTTGCAGCCTTGCAGTCAGCAGCCTTGGTGTCATTTGCAGCCTTATCAAATGTCCCTTTGCAGCCTTGCAGCTTTGCCAGTTCCGATCTGAAGCTTTTCTGTGTCCTTTTGCAGCCTTGCCCAGGCTGCAGTTAAACTGCAGTGACATGTCAGTGTCACTGCAGTTTGAAAATGGCGCCGCCGGCGCCGAAATACACAGAGCCAGTCCTCGGCTCTTCTCGGCGGCTCTCGTTCACTTTCTTTCACTTTCGGCCCCACTCGTAGTCCCGCCCGGGATGGGCGTGACTGTGAGCGGAGCCGAGCGCCACAAATATACAGATAGCCGAGTGTGTTCGGCTAGCTCCGCTCACAGTCACGCCCAGTCCCTGTGTCCATCATAGGGCAGGACTGGACGTGACTGTGAGCGGAGCTAGCCAAACTTAGCCGAGTACACTCGGCTAGGTTCAGGAGGCGCTTGAGTGAAGCCGAAAGTGGTCGAGACGAGCCGAGGACCGGCTCTGTGTATTTCGGCGCCGGCGACACCATTTTCAAATTGCGGTCGGCGATCGCTCCGCTCAGTCAGCGGGGGATCGTAGGGGATAGGCGCATAACACGCACCTGCGATTTCTCCCTGATTTTAAGGGGAAAAAAGTGCGTGTTATACGCCGATAAATACAGTGTTTTTTAAAGCAAAGGCCCTACGGATTAAAATGATGGGTGTTGCAATTTTTGTTTTCACACAGTATTTGCGCAGCAATTTTTCAAATGCAATTTTTCTGGAAAAAACACACATTTTTTCAATTTTAATGTACTAAAACACACTATATTGCCCAAATGTTTAATGCAATAAAAAAGATGATCTTATGCCGAGTACATGGATTTTAAACACGACATGATTTAAAATTGCGCACAAACTTTCAGCGGCGAGGAACTACATAATTTTTAAAAGCCTTTACAGGTTACCATTTTAGATCTACAGAGGAGGTCTACTGCTAAAACTACTGCCCTCGATCTGACCTTCACAGTGATACCTCACATGCATGATGCAATTGCTGTTTACATATGACACCATACCGACCACTTGCGTTCGCCTTTTATTATATTTTTAAACTGTTCCTTAATTTTTTATTTTTTTAAAATCATTTTTATTGTTATCTCAGGGAATTTAAATATCCCCTACAATAGGTAGTGACAGGTACTCTTTTTTTTTTTTTGAAAAAATTGGGGTCTATTAGACCCTAGATCTCTCCTCTGCCCTCAAAGCATCGGACCACTCCAAGATCGGTGTGATAAAATGTTTTGCCAATTTCCCAATGGCGCTGTTTATATCCGGCGAAACTAAATCATGAAATGCTCGTAGCTTCCGTTTTTTTAGGCCATAGAGATGATTGGAGCCGTTCTGGTCTCTGATCAGCTCTATGGTCAGCTGGCTGAACCACCGGTTACATTTTTGGGTTACCTGTTGGGACAGGAGAGCCTGGAAAAACCATGAAAGACGGTGGGGGGGGGGCGTTCCCTCCCACTGCTTATAAAAGCAGTCTAGAGGCTAATTAGCCAATGGAATTGCTTTTATATGAAAGCTGACCGCTGGCTGAAAAGAATAATACCAAGATATTAATTCTGGTAAGTATGTTGCTGGTCCTTGTTGAGCATACATTGTAATGTTCTTTTTTTCATGCAGCCTGTGGGCTGAACGAAAAAAAGAGATTAATCGGTGGGTATGCCCACTATTAAAATACCGCCCTTCATCCACCCACTTCTAATGATGGGCATACGTGCACCATTTTGTTTTTAACTGTGGTGGTGAAATCACCTCCTACAGTGCAGGAGTCGCTGATTTATGTATCGTGGGAGCAAACGTTGCTGTCAAGATAAATAAATCGTGCTGCAGCTGAATGGCTTAAAAAATATATGCCGAAGCATGGGGGCATCCGCCCCAAAAAGTTAGGAGCAAATCGCTCCTCCACCCCTGCTGCCCCATGCTTCGGCATATATGCTCTTTTTTTTTTAAACTGTGGTGGTAAAATCACCTTCGAGAGCGCTGGAATCATGGCTTTATGTATCGTGGAAACAAACGCTGTTGCTGTCAAGATAAATAAACCCATGCTGCAGCTGAATGGCGTACCTGCTAAGCAAATGATGGTTAACAATAAAACCTTACAGTATAACATATCTTACGTGCAAAGCAAATACAAAACATAGTAAAAATAGAGAGAACGATAGACATAGAAAAATAGTGAGCGAACAGTAGAGCGGACAGTAGAGAGCGAACATAAGAGAGAGAACAATAGAGAGAGAGAGGAGAAAAAAACAACCACAACTATTTTTGGATTTTTTATTTTATATTTTTTTGTGTTTGTGTGTTTTTTTTTTCACTTTAATAAAAACTGTAAAAAAAAAAAACTGTAAACTGAACGTTGCAGATTAGGGTCTCTCAAAATGTGATGGCCATCACATCTTTTTCGAGACCCTGTGTTAGTGTGCCTAGGACTGTGTGTTGCTGTGTACCCTATGCTAAAACTCCACTAGTGTGTGGTAGAGTTTGAAACATTCACCAATGCAGACACCAGGTTGGTCAGGACGGGAGGGACAATAAATGCGGGTGTCACGCATAAATCTGTGTTTTCTGCAGACACAACATCTTTTTTGGGGGTTTCTTTGGGTAAGGGTACCAGGGAGGACAAAAGGAAAATGCCTCTCATGCAGCCATCTCGCTGCATTTGGATTGGGAAGTTGGGCAAGAGCTATGTCTGGAAACAGAAGGGCTCAGACAATCTCTTCCTGGAATTTAAGGAAGGATCCAGCCCGTCCTGAAGCTCTGTATAGCACATGAGCGTTCAGCAAAGCCAATTGAAATAAGTATACAGACACTTTTTTGTACCAGCGTCTGGCCTTACGGGCAATTGGGTACGGCACCAACAACTGGTCGTTGGAAGTCCACCCCTCCCATGTTAAGGTTGTATTCGTGGACACAGAGGGGTTTCTCCACAACACCAATCGCCGTAGAAATTTGGACTGCTGTGTTTGCGTGAAGCGAGGACAGAACGAAAACATTCCGTGAATCTCTCCACTTCACTGCTAACAAATTATTACACCTCAAGCAGGCCCTCTCCCCCCGTCTAAGTCGGGATTCTACAAGCCGTTTGGGGAAGCCCCAGCGATTAGATCGCACGGTGCCACATGCACCAATTCCATAATCAAAAAGGTAAATAAAAAGTGCCAAATGATTGTCCACGTACAAGTGGTACCCCTTTCCGAATAAGGGTGACACCAAGTCCCACATTATCGTACCAGCACTCCTTATGTAGTTCTCCGGCTCTATGTGACTATCTCTTCCCTCGTAAACCATAAAACTATATTTATAGCCTTTGGCCCTGTCACAGAGCTTATACATCTTGACCCCGTATCTGGCATGCTTGCTGGGAAGATACTGTTTGAAAGACAAGCGGCCAGAAAGCTTAACCCTTTCATGACTAAGCCTATTTTTGAAATTTGGTGTTTACAAGTTAAAATCCGTATTTTTGCTAGAAAATTACTTAGAACCCCCAAACATTACATATATATTTTTTAGCAGAGAATCTAGAGAATAAAATGGACATTGTTGCAATATTTTATATCACACGGTGTTTTTGCAGCGGTGTTTTAAACGCAAATTTTTGGCTAAAAGGGACACTTTCATGAATTAAAAAAAATCCAAACAGTGAAGTTACCCCAATTTTTTTGTATAATGTGAAAGATTATGTTACGCAGAGTAAATAGATACCAAACATGTCACGCTTTATAATTGCACGCACTCGTGGAATGGCGACAAACTACTGTACCTAAGAATTTCCATAGGCAACGTTTTAAATTTTTTTACAGTTACTAGGTTAGAGTTACAGAGGTCGTCTAGTGCTAGAATTATTGCTCTCGCTCTGACGATCGCGGTGGTACCTCACATGTGTGATTTGAACACCGTTTACATATGCGGGAGCGACTTCCGTATGCGTTTTCTTTGCTGCACAAGCTCGCGGGGGTGGGGCGCTTTAATTTTTTTTTTCTTATTTATTTTAATTATATATTTATAAATTGTGTTTAAAAAAAACAAAAAACTTTTTTGATGACTTTTATTGCTGTCACAAGGAATGTAAACATGTGGTGACAGGTACTCTTTATGGAGGGATCGGGGGTCTAAAACACCCCCGATCCCTCCTTTGCATTTCAAAGTATTCAGATCGTCGAAAACGGCGAGTCTGAATACTGTATTTTTTAAAATCAGCGCCATTGGCAGCCGAGTAGACAGGAAGTGACGTCATGATGTCGTTTCCGTGTTTACAATGAGAAGGCTGGAAGGAAGCCGCCCACAGCTACGTTCCAGCACGCCTCCAGCTGCCGGAGGCAGTCAATTGGTCACTGGTCCCCCCGATCGAACGGGAGGCCCGGTAAGAGTGGCGGGAGGGGGGGCGTCCCCTCCCGCTCCTCTGGTTGAACAGCCAAACGGCTTTTAGCCACATCGGTTGTTATATTCGGATAGCCAATCGCTGGCTCTAAACAAATTTACCGGGATGATGCCTGCAGCTGTGGGCATCATCCCGGTATAACCCCCGAAAGTCGAGTACGCACATCTGCGTACGCTCGGTGGGAAGGGGTTAATCATGCACTCAACGCAGACAACTTGATCAGGAGTAAACAAGGCTGCACAACGTTGGTTGAAGTGGTTTACGAGGGGCCAAATTTTGTAGAGCCGATCAAATCCAGGGTCACCCTGGGGAAGACAGAGTTCATTGTCACTGAAGTGCATGACCCGCAAGATCTGCTGGTATCGTGTCCTGGTCCTAGAGGCAGAGAACACGGGCATATGGTGAATTGGGTCAGTGGACCAATATCACCGCAACTCACTCTTTTTGGTTATGCCCATGAGAAGGGATAGGCCCAGAAAGGTCTTAAGTTCAGAAACCGTAATTGGTCTCCAATCTTCTGGCAAGGGTCAGCTGGGGATTAGCGGCGATGAATTGACTAGCATACAAATTGCTTTGGTCCACAATAGATCTATAGGGATCTTTTATGAAAAACAGTGAATAGAAATCAAGTGACATAAAATCAACTGTTTCCACCTGAATTCCGGGTTGGCCGGTGAATGTGGGAAGTACGGGTGCTGCAGAAGTGGTGGGTTCCCAATTAGGATTGGTGAATGCAACAGGAAGGGCACTATGGGGTCGATGGGCCTGTGTTTATCTTCTTGGTGGCAGCGGGACACTACTCATGCTTGCCACCTTGCCGGCTTGAACTGCGCTTATGGGACTCGTCACGTGTTAATGCAGAGCTGGATGTATGACCAGGATGTACTAGGCCGCTGGTGCTTACCAGTTCACCAGAATGAATAGCGGCGCTAGTACTGGCTCTCTGCTCCATACGAGTGACCTGCTGTTCTTGCACCTCAACGACAGCAGAAAAAGATCGGGGTCTGGTACGCTTGACCTTGGCAGGGACCACAACTCTGTCGTCACAGCTATGTCAGGGTGTCACTGTCGACTACAGGATCATATTCTGAGCCTGAATCTGACAGATGAGTGACTTCCTCTTCACTATCTGTCATGCTCACAAACGTGTAGGCCTCTTCACTAGTGTACCTTCGATTTGCCATTTTGGGCTCTAAATTTAGTGGTACAGTAGTGAGACTCACAGGTAAAAAAAGCTCCTGACTGTTAGCGACTGATTCAAACGTTGCCAAAAAAAACTGTTGGTGTTCGCAGGGATCAGGCCTGACTCTGCGAACGCTGCAGTTATGTGTTTAGTGTTTTGCGGAGGGGCTAAACGCAGGTGCTAGCAGGTATCTGGGCTGATCCCGCTAATACTACGTTTTTGGAAACCCTAAACTGCTGGGGACGCTAGTATAGATCAGATATCGATCCGTTCAGACACTATACTACTAAGGGAGGCATATGGTGCGTGCATGGGTGTTAGCGGTACTGGCACTAATCTGATGCTGGGGCGACGCAGGCCCGATCTGATGCTAAAACCTAACTTTAATCACCCGCCGGGTGATCAGGGGGTTTAACCTTTATTGGGTAAAATACGGCGAGTGCCCTGACGCTCTAAAAAAAAATAAACTAGCTAAACTGCGTCACCTGTGACACTTATACTGTGATCACAGGGGACGGGGTAATCAAGGGGTTAAACCTTTATTAGGGGGGTCCCTAGACCTATCTGGGCTTAAGACTAATCACCCTTACACTGATTTTTGTCACTAATGACACTAGTACAGCGATCAGAAAAAATCTGATTGCTGTACTGGGTGACACAGTGACAGGTGGTGAAGGGGTTAACTGTGGGGGTGATCGGGGGGTGAATTGTGTATCTACATGACCTGGTGTCCGTGTAGTGTTGTGCAACTCACTGATGCTCTCTCCTCTTGGTAAGGAACGAAAAGACCAACACGAGGAGAGATGACATCACTTCCCCTGTCAGTGTTTACAGTTGCACAGACAGGGGAAGGATATCATACATCAGGAGCGATCACCAGGTCCAGGACAGATATCATTGGCCTGGGGATTGATCAGCTCCTGTTTGAATCCGATCAGTGGGGACAGCGGGGGTGGGGGGTGGGGGCGGGGCGTGCGCCTCCTACTCCTAACCAGCTGCGCGCATCACATATAGTAACGTGATTTTGCGCAACCGGACCAACCTGCCACAGTAAAACTGCGGCGGCTGGTCCGGAACTGGTTAAAGATGTGGAGGAAGAAGGTGTTTCCTCACTATCTCTCAGATTCTGGAAAACAAGTTACTTGTAAGTCTAACTTGAATTTTTAAGCCACAATAAGACATTTAGCCACTTCAGCCCCGCTCACTGTATATATACGTCATTTTTTTAAAGATGGATATCTCGGTAACGGCAGCAGCTGCTGCCACAACCGAGATATCCATCTTTACAGTGAGCGGTTCTGTACACGATAATGGTGGTCTCAGCGGCGGGTTCGCCGCGAGATCACCGTTATCGGCGGCGAAGAGGTGCCACCCGCCGCACTCCCGCACACTCCTCCGCTTACCGGAGCCGTCGGTAGCGGCGGAGGAGATCGGGACCTGTCACCGCTGAGGTACTGAGACGAGTGAGGCCAAGATGGCCCCCACCCGTCTCTATACCATGTGACGGCCGGAGCGACGTCATTACGAAGGCTCCGCCCACTCTCTTAAAGGCACAAATTTTTTTTGTGTCATTTTTTTAAACGACTTTTTTTTTTTTTTTTTTTTGCATTTTAGTCTAAATATGAGATCTGAGGACTTTTTGACCCCAGATCTCATATTTAAGAGGACCTGTCATGCTTTTTTTCTATTACAAGGGATGTTTACATTCCTTGTAATAGGAATAAAAGTGATCCAATTTTTTTTTTTTTTTTAAAACAGTGAAAAAATAAATAAAATAAAGTAAAATAAATAATAATAAAAAAAAAAAAAAATTTAAAGTGCCCTGTCCCGACGAGCTCGCGCACAGAAGCGAACGCATATGTGAGTAGCGCCCGCATATGAAAACGGTGGTCAAACCACACATGTGAGGTATCGCCGCGACCGGTATTGCGAGAGCAATGATTCTAACCCTAGGCCTCCTCTGTAACTCCAAACATGCAACCTGTAGAATTTTTTTAAACGTCGCCTATGGAGATTTTTAAGGGTAAAAGTTTGACGCTATTCCACGAGCGGGCGCAATTTTGAAGCGTGACATGTTGGGTATCAATTTACTTGGCATAACATTATCTTTCACAATATAAAAAAAAATTGGGCTAACTTTACTGTTGTCTTATTTTTTTATTCAAAAAAGTGATTTTTTTCCAAAAAAAGTGCGCTTATAAGACCGCTGCGCAAATACGGTGCAAAAAAAAGTATTGCAATGACCACCATTTTATTCTCTAGGGTGTTAGAAAAAAAAACAATATATAATGTTTGGGGGTTCTAAGTAATTTTCTAGCAAAAAAACCTGTTTTAAACATGTAAACACCTAAAATCCAAAATGAGGCTGGTCTTTAAGTGGTTAATGAGGGTGACAAAGGTTCATAGGCTCTCAAGGGGATGTCCAAGGTCACTTGTGGGTGTTTTTAGTATATTTTTTTAGTATGTTTTATGTGTGAGTTAGTATGTTTTAGTAAGAATTTACACACCTCCAAGGAGGCCAATATAGAGGGAAGAGAAATGCTAGAGCAGGGAATATAAATAGCTCCTGCATGTAAGAGGGATTGTAGGTCATGTTTCGGGATCATGGCTCACTCTATATTCACCCATTGTATATCCAAGGGCTGAAACCAAGCTATGATCTAACTGGGTGGAATAATAATAATTATGAAGCCTACTCCTGCCTAATTGGCATGGAATATGCTGTTAGAGGCTTTCTATCCTGCCATGCTAAACGCTGAATAGTTTCATCCATGGTACTGAAGAAGCTTCCAGGGGCCTGTTATGGTAACTGTGCAAAAACAATACAACAGTTTGGATATTAGCATTTTGAAAGCCGCTGCTCTCCCTATCTGTATAGGGTTATAGGGGAGGGCAGAAACTGGCAGGATCAGCCAGGTTTTTTAGGTGATACAGGGGGCCAAATGACACAGGACAAGCACCATATCACATATATAAAGCAGGATCCATTATTTTATTTTCATTTTTTTGGGGGTTAACGAACGCCATAAGGCCTGGCTAGTAGCTCAGGACTTGGAATTTTGAGCCCTGGACTAGAGTAATATGACTTTTGCATTTGCGATTTCTATAGAATGGAAAACAATCTTCCCTGTAGTGAAATGTATTACTAAGGATAGTTTAGCATTTGATTGCCTGGCATTGAGGTAGTTGGCCAACAAACTTCCGGCTTTGTTACCTTCGGCATAATATGTAGCCTTAAATCTTTTTATAGTTTTTTTGTGTTGTGTTAATAAAAGCTGCCTAAGACCTAGCCTGCATTTTTGTAAGTCATTCAGAGTTTGGTGAGGTTCTGTTTGTGCTTAGCTTCTAGCCTTTTTATTTGGTTGAGTAAGTCGGACAGGGCTTGCGACCTTAGCATTAGGATGAAAAAATGATTTGAGCTGATGTGTTGGACCCCTTTCACACTGGGGCGGTTTTCAGGTGCTTTAGCGCTAGGAAAAACCTCTGCAAAGCGCCTGAAAACCACCTCCCATTGATTCCAATGTGTCTTTTCACACTGGGACAGTGTGCTTGTTGGGCGTTCCAAAAAGTCCTGCAAGCAGCATCTTTGGGGCGGGTTGGGAGCACTGTATTTAGCACTCCCAAAACACCCTGCCCATTGGAATGAGTGGGCAGCGCATTGAAACCACCGCAAAACGGGAGTTTTTAACCTCAACCTTCAACTGTTTTTGGGTTAAAAGTGCCTCGCTATTGGCCGAAGAGCGGCACAAAAGTGCAGCTTAAACGGCGCTAAAGTGCCACAAAAACGAATGGCGCTTTAGCGCAAACAGACGGCGGCTCAGTGGGAAAGGGGTCTAAGTCTCAGTTTGGTAGAGTTTCAAAAAATGAGTTATCATTGCGCCAAAGGTACATCGGTGAGATCATGCATATTTCCTCGATGATTACAGGTATTGGAGCCTTATCCAACCAGGTAGTGATAAATATATTTGTGTTTTTAGTTTTGCAGAGTAATCGAAGATCCATAAAGAAGTCTATTCTGGAATAGGACTGATGAGGGATGGAAACGAAGGTGTAATCCTTTTCTGATGCTTGTAGACATCTCCATGGATCGTATAGGTTATATTATTTTAGGAAGGAAGAAGGGGTGTGCCTATAGGTTGATTTCCTATTTCCTAGAGGTGGAATCTAGATGGGGGTTGCTAATGGAATTAATGTGAGACTAATTTACTAATTTATTTTGTGCCAGGATGTGCTGTGAAAAATCAGCGTACAAAGGTATGTTGCTATAAGGACCAGGCAAAGGAGAGTTTTTCTATGCAAATTGCATTAAAGCATCTTTAACATGGTAGAAATTAATTTTGGCAATAACATCCTGTGGGATTGTGTCAGGGATGTGCAATGGTTTGGGAGCCTGTGTGCTCTATCTACCACCACCTCTCTTTCTGGTATGTCAGGTCATGTAGTGGTGATCATTTGTTGTACATATCTCTGCAGATCTGACGCTATTGCGGTCCCTGATACACCACAAAATGCAATATTGTTTTGTCGATAGATCCTCAAGGTCAGCTAGCTTTAATTTTATCGCCTGCAATTCCTCATTAGCTTCATTATGGGAGTCAACAAGCTCATTATGAGCAGTTGCAAACTCCCCCATTTTTGACTCCACATGACTCACCCTATCCCCCAATGCTGAGACATCTTCCTTCACTTGAGGTATGAAGGAAAGCATGTCCCTGTGAAGGGAGCCCTTAAGAGAGACCGGCATGTTTTTAAAAGTGGTGGCAGTGAGAGGGAGATCTGCAGTTTGAAGATCTCTTCTAGCGGCTCTGTAAACTCCCTAGTGGAGTCACGAGAGAAGGAGTCATCGGTGTGCTCACCAACCTGAGTGTCACCTGGGGAGTAACGCTGCTTGGACGTCTGAGGGCTGCAGAAAGGGGAGTCCCTCGGTGAAGCTCCATACTGCCTGGAGAATGCACTGCTCCTCTGCTGGAGCGGAGGGCACTGTTCACCAAGCTGACAGCTGCACTATGAAGCAGGGGATCCGCCGGCACTATCTTGAGGAGAGGAGGCACCCGCCGGAGAGAAGTACTCTGTTAGTTTGTGGGGCCCTTCTTTGTTATTTTGTTTACCCATGTAGCGTGCAGGCTTCTCCTTTGACTCTCAGAGCCGTGGGCAGTGGAATGGGGGCATGTAGGTCGCTGTGGAGCCGCAGGAACTGTCAAGCGCACTCAGAGCCTCTCTCCTATACGACTATCTTCTTGGCTGCTGGCCACACCCCCTTTCCTGGGGTGTAATTCTAAGTATGCCTATGATGTGTTGTGTTGTTGCAGCCTCACCGTGCCCATCAATTGCAGCCTCACCATGCCCATCGCACGCAGCCACTTGTGCCCATCGCACGCAGCCACTTGTGCCCATCGCACGCAGCCACTTGTGCCCATCGCACGCAGCCACTTGTGCCCATCGCACGCAGCCACCTCTGGCCATTGTACGCAGCCACCTCTGGCCGTCAAATGCAGCCACTTGTGCCCCGTGATTGGCGGGGAGGAAGGTTAGTGTGGAAATAGCGAAAATGCATTCGCTATCGTCCCACAATTGGGGGGATCAACGCACACGCTCTGCGTCCCGAGCCCACCCTATTTTGAAGCCTATTAGAGTCTCTGGCTCTAATCAGGTGCTTCAAAAAGTACCACCCCCTCCCGCCATAGAAATCCATGCGTTCGGCGTCCTAAAAGGGGACAGGTGCATGGATGAGGGGGCGGCGCCCCTGCGCCCACAATACACAGGCCCCCCCCTGCCTGGCCGACAGTCCCCCACACTTCAGTGGAGAGGCGGATCTGTCATGGGTGCCTTACCTGCATGCTCTACTGACTGGTAAGAAAATGCCCCCCTTTCGGAGATGGGGTGTGGTGTGGTCCGGTTACTCCCTGGGGTGGTCTGTCCTTATGAGCTTCTCCTCCTTCCATAGAGGCCTGGGATCCTGTACCCCCTTTTCCCCTCAATCCCCTGCTGGTAGGCACTTGGTATCAGTAGACCTGGGCTGGGGGACACTGTGCTTTAATGTGCCCGGTGGCTGTGAGACGAATGACGCACTAATGCCTTTGTGCTTTACTGCTAGTGTGTCTCCCTCCCCTCCTTGGGTCAGGTTGCATACATGTGACTGGAGGGCCTCAGCCTTAGTACCAGGGAGATGTATTGGGTGTTTTGTGCATGTAATGCTCTGGCGGGTGAGTGCTGTGGACCCCCCTACCCAGCCAGTGCTGCATATTTTGACCTTCCTGCAAGCGCCTGCACAATTGTGGTTGGACTGCCAGAAAATGTAGGCCTATCTCGGGGGAGGGGTTTGCACCATCTGCTTTTTGGATGGCAGTTCAGCTGCAGTCTGTTTGCAAATTATGACACAGCAAATCATGACAGTGGGCTCCATTCACAAAAGGAACTCACTTGCAATATTTAGGTGACCAAACACATTTTGCCTAAATATTTCATGCTATCTTAACTGATAGTAACTGTCTGTCAGTTCATTGTACCATTGCGGTATTTACCGTAAAACACTGCAAATGCTTAGTATATACCACAAGAACATGCTTTAAACTCAAATCACATAAGGAAATAAATAAGGAAATAAATAATTAAATGCATGCAGTAATTAAGTAGTGGTCAAGGCATGCAGTATTTGTGAAATATGTGCTTGTTAAGAGGCAGGCAGCCTCATCCTTAACCGATGAGTCATCAACCCTTACGCCAAAAGTAGAAAAAATAAAATGGCGCAGGGTCCCCTCAAGATCTATACCAGACCCTTATCCCTAACCTTGCTGTGTACAAGAATACATTTTGGTCTAAATTTATAAATACATCTTATTGGATACCTTATGTAAAAAAGTAGAATGGGGGGGGGGAATATATATATAGAGATATATATATATATATATATAGAGATATATATATATATATATATAGATATATCTCCCTCAAAATTTCCACTCACGAGTGGAAAATGATTGAGGGTGAGGCCTCGGAGCAGGGGGGACGAGCACCACTGGCAGGAGGCAGGGTTGAATGGGAGCTTTTTTCCCAACGATCACCCAGGGGAAGAGAGAACAGGCGGCCGGATCATCAGAGCAGGAAACATCGCTATAACAGCTTTCATTTAAATTTCCGAGTGTTCCCCGCACTCACCGTCACATACAGCCCCACCTCCTGGCCCTAGTACTTAGATAGACAGAACACCGGTCCAATGCTGTGAGGTGTGACACAGATCAAATTATCCGGGCCAGGAGGCGGAGCTGTATGTGATGGCGAGCTCGGGGAACACTCGGCAATTCAAATGAAAGCTGAAACAGCGATGTTCCCCACCCTCTGATGATCTGGCCGGCAATCCTCTTCCTTTCCTCTCTTCCCCTGCACAGGTGAGGCTGCATTGATGGGCACAGGTGAGGCTGCATTGGTGGGCACAGGTGAGGCTGCATTAATGAGGCTGCATTCATGGGCATGGATAAAGTTGGTAATATTTATTTTTGTAACATAATTCTGCATAAAACATTTAGGTGTCATTTCATGCGATCATTTATGAGGGTGTGATAAGGGGCAAAATTAGGGTGGGACAGGGTAGGGGTTGGGTGGAGCAACTGGTGGCGAGGAACTGCAGTCTGCTCACATAATTTTGTAATAAAAACATATTTGCCATTCTGAAGCTTCACTCCAACTACTTTGCATATTATACTGTGTTTCTGTACTTGCCAAATATGCTGCAGAAATCTCCCTCCACTGGGTGTGGCTGCAATCATTTTAACTGTGGGCAGCTGAAGCTGCTGCCTGTTCACTTCCTGGATTTACACAGACACACAGGGGCACACCTCCAGCTCTGCAGCTCTTATTGGCCCTCTTATGACTCCATCCCCCTTCTTCCCTCCCTTCCTAGAAAACTCACAAGAGTGAGAGGGAGAGCTGTGTCTGATGTCATAAGCCTAGGCTAATGACCAGACAGGAAGTGGACTGTATATTTATTGGCAGAAAAAAAAAAATGTTTTACTATCCAAAGTTAAAACAACAAGGACAGAAGATTTAATAGACGGAAAGATGAAACAATGATTGAAATTCCACTTTAAGGTCTGGCTAGTAGCTCAGGACTTGAATTTTTGAGCCCTGTATGTATGTGTGTGTGTGATGTCACGTACCTTACAGCAGAGCCCGAAATACTGAGGGTGGCCTCTTGCACGGTTCCAGTCCTAGCACCCCTGGTAGTGGAGACAGGGAGTGCTGGAACAACAAAAGGGTGCAGGTGCCTGCAGGCAGAAGGCTGGAGCTTGGAGACTCAGGAGCCTCTCTCGAAAAGGCGTGGCGACTGATCACCAGACTTGTTCAGTGGGAGCCAGGTAGGTAAGTACAGACTCAGGAACAGCTGCAATGTCAGGAACAGGCAAAGGTTGGAAACTGGCTGGCAACAAGGTACACAAACAGGAGGCAGGATCGTAGTCAAGGACAGGCGGAGGTTGGCAACGCGCTGGCAGCAAGGTACAAAGTCAGGAAGTGGAGCTGTAGTCGTGAATAAATGATTGCCTTTGTATTGCTTACTTCCTGTTTACACAGGAAGTTCCCAGGCCACCATATTTGTACTCCAAGCCAAGGTCTGTATTGTGTGCAGAGGCAGATAAACAGGCAGGGGTGATCCAGGAGAATAGTCAAGGAAGCCGTTTTTTTTAGGAGCAAGGTCAACAGATAAGAACAGCAATCAGGAACACAAGCTGAAGACGATCCAGCACTGGTATCAGGCAGAGTCTCTGTTTATATAGGGCGCCGTGCGCCGGGATTGGTGGGTGCGGATGTGCATGCGTGCTAACGCACACACGCTCGTATGGGTGCGCACTAACGCACACACGCTCGTATGGGTGCACATACTAGCTCTGGATCTTGCTCGTCTGTTGGGGACACCGCGCATTAGCATAACGGGAATTAGCCACTGCTGCACGGAGACGGGCATTAGCTATGCGATTTCTCTGACAATATATATATATATATATATATATATATATATATATATCTATATAGATAGATAGATATCACACAGTGCCTTGAAAATGTATCCATATCCCTTGAAATTTTCCACATTTTGTCCTGTTACAACCAAAAACGTAAATGCATTTTATTGGGATTTTATGTGCTAGACAACCACAAAGTAGCACATGAAATAGTGAGAATACCTGCGCTATGGTGACCTGTAATGAATTAATACATGTAAATAAACTCAAGAGCTGCTGTTATCGTGTAAGATAAAAAAAGAAGATACTACTTAAAATTCAACTTTGCACTGCTCCATACTGTAATCAGGAACACAATGACAAGCTGAAGACGATCCAGCACTGGTATCAGGCTGAGTCTCTGTTTATTAAGGGCGCCGGTGGTCAGGTTTCCATTGGAAAGGTATAGGTGTATAATATATCAATGAAGAGAGAGATATATAGCACAATATTGCTAGGTTTATTGTGAAATCAAAAACAAAAGCACTTGCATCAAAGAAAAGGCATACAAGTAAAAAATTCTGCCTTGGGGTGCTCTCAGCCGTCACTAGGTCTTGTTTATCTCGTGCCCACTTGACGCATTTTGCCCCTCCCACTGAGCGTTTTCGGAGGCTGGGGGCGCCCACTACACCCAAACCTTCCACTCCTCTCACGGAGTGCAATAACTGATCTTATTGCTTCCTACTTCCGCCGGAAGTTTTACAGCCGCCATATTGGTACTCTGCCGAAAGTGTTAGTCTCCATATTGGTAATCCTTTGTATTGCTTACTTCCTGTTTACACAGGTTCCCAGGCCGCCATATTTTTACTCCATACTGAATATGTATATTATCTGGGACACATTTTTTAAAACTGCACCCTTCTTACATTACAGTGCCATATATCAACTAAATATCTAACATGGGCATTAATAATCAATTAAATCAGCATAATTTATCCATAATGTATACAATTCAAAATAGATCAAACATTCTAAAATTTATATATATATATATATATATATATATATATATATAGAGATATATATATATATAGAGATATATATATATATAGAGATATAAATAAATATATATATATATATATATATATATATATATATATATATATATATATATATATATAGAGATATATATATATATAGAGATATAGAGATATATATATAGAGATATATATATATATATATATAGAGATATATATATATATATATATATATATATATATATAGAGATAGAGATATATATATATATATATATATATATATATATATAGATAGATAGATAGATAGATATATATATATATATATATATATATATATATATATATATATATATATATATATATATATATATATATATATATATATATATATATATATATAGAGATATATATATATAGAGATATATATAGAGATATATATATATAGAGATATATATATATATATATATATATATATATATAGATAGAGAGAGAGAGAGAGATAAAATATTAACCTTATACATTCTGCTTTATGACCAATAAACAATCAATAATTAGTAATGAAACAATTCACATCTAGATCCAGGTTTAACACTGAAGGTGTCATTGAATGTAATTTTCCAGACCCTTTCACGTCTGTCGCGTGTGATCAGGGTGAACCTGCTCTCATCTGTGAAAAGCACAGGGTGCCAGTGGCGGACCTGCCAATTCTGGTGTCCAATGGCAAATGTCTATTAAACTCCACGGTGCCGGGAGTGAGCACAGGGCCCACTAGAGGACGTCGGGCCCTCAGGCCACCCTCATGAAGTCTGTTTTTGATTGTTTGGTCAGAGACATTTCACACCAGTGGCCTGCTGGAAGTAATTTTGTAGTGCTCTGGCAGTGCTCATTCTGTTATTCCTTGCAGAAAGGAGCAGATACCAGTCCTGATGGGTTAAGGACCTTCTATGGTCCTGTCCAACTGTCCTAAAGTAACTGCCTGTCTCCTAGAATCTACTCCATGCTCTTAAGACTGTGCTGGGTGACGCAGCAAACCTTCTGGCAATGCCACATATTGATGTGCCATCCAGGAGGAGTTGGACTCCCTGTGCAACCTAATGTCCAGGTATCGCCTCATGCTACCAGTATTGACACTGACCGTAGCCAAATGCAAAACTAATGGGAAACAGAAAAGATGAGTAGGGAAAAAAATGTCAGTGGCCTCCACCTGTAAAGCCATTCCTGTTTTGGTGGTTATCCCATTGTTGACCATCTAGTGCACCTGTTCATTTCATTAACCCCAAAGCAGCTGAAACTGATTAACAACCCCCTCTGCTACATAACTGACCAGATCAATATCCCAGGGGTTTAATTGACTTGATGCTATACTCTGTTTAACTACCTCGTATCTGGGCACTTTCACCCCCTTTTTTCCCAGACCATTTTTTAGCTTTCTGTGCTCTCGCACTTTGAATGACCATCATTCAGTCATGCTACACTGTACCCAAATTAAATTTTTATCATTTTGTTCACACAAATAGAGCTTTCTTTTGGTGGTATTTATTCACCACTGGGTTTTTTATATTTTTGTGATATAAGTGAAAAAAGAGCGAAAATTTAGAAAAAACACCGTTTTCTACTTTGATTATAGTTATACTCAAGTGCTGGTGGACTAAAATATTTTGTGTGATATTTAGAAAAGCTGCAACCAAAAATCAGTGATCACTCACTCAAAAATAATTTTTAAAAGGTAAAATAAGGTGCGCTAATCTTCTTGTGCAAAACTGCTGTGCATTAAAATGGTCTCTTGTGATTCTAGACCACTACTTCAAAGTGCAAAAGTGCTATAATAGACCGCAAACGTGCGTAAAAATAAATAGATATATAAATGTGAATTGATTACATACAAACAGTGAATTTTAAGAACATAACCATATGCTTTATATGAAGTGTTTACAGTTAAACTGTCATAAAAGGGAAAGTGTTTTTATCCTAATAGAGATGAAGTGTAGCCAGATGCAATCACATAAACCTAGTAGCAAGCTGAAAAAATACCCGATTTTGAAATCAGTAACTCTTGCATGCGCTGGTGAATTGTGCCCAGGTGTTTTGGATCACTTGTTCCTGATATTCGCCATATTCTCCCACAATCCGACATATAAAAAGAGAAATCACAATAGTATTGTACTGGACAGACTATGAGACAGCCGTCTCAAGCTGCTGCACTCACATGTGTTCGCTCTCACGGCAGCGTGTGTAGCGTATTCAGCAGTCAGGTAATCACTCCTCCTCTCAGCAAGATCAAGTGTTTCCACACTCCTGGCTGACGTCACTGGCTCCCCCTTCTGACGCCTTGCGTCACAAGTCACGTGACATTCTCAAGGGAATGAAGCCTAGTGATGAACGTGTGGGTTTTAAACCGCCCTGTGTTTACACGTTGCTATGGTGACTCCGCATCCCGTTTGTCACACTGCATCATTGAACAGCCTCTATTGCTACTTAAATGTTCCAAAATGATACACTTACGTAAACAAATCCTCTCAATGCCATTGATGTGTACCTAGACTGAGCTGAACTTAAAAAAAGACCTTAAAGGGATCATTTAATATTGTAATAAAAAATATATATAAAAAGATACATATATAGAAAAATATATAAAAAACTAAATGCATGTCACCTGCATCTAGTGGTGAGAAAATGTTTATTAAGTATTGAAACCACAAAGTGATCTACATTGGCAACAAAAGGATGGAAAAAAGCTTCAGATGAGATTTCTAAAAAATTAAAAATTGGAAATTAAAAATTGGAAATTGGAAAATTAAAAAAAATAAATTAAAATATTAAAAAATTACCAATTTCCAATTTTTATTTTTAAATTTTTGAAAATTTTTTAGGAATCTCATCTGAAGCTTTTTTCCATCCTTTTGTTGCCAATGTAGATCACATTGCGGTTTTAATACTTAATAAACAACATTTTCTCACCACTAGATGCAGGTGACATGCATTTTGTTTTTTATATATTTTTCTATATATGTATCTTTTTATATATATTTTTTACTACAATATTAAATGATCCCTTTAAGGTCTTTTTTTAAGTTCAGCTCAGTCTAGGTACACATCAATGGCATTGAGAGGATTTGTTTACATAAGTGTATCATTTTGGAACATTTAAGTAGCAAAAGAGGCTGTTCAATGATGCAGTGTGATGATACAAACGGATCAGGAGTCACCATAGCAACCTGTAAACACAAGGCGGTTTAAAACCCACACGTTCCTCAGTAGGCTTCATTCCCTTGAGAATGTCACGTGACCTGTGACACAGCGCGTCGGGAGGAGGAGCCAGTGACGTCAGCCACGAGTGTGAAAACACTCGATCTTGCTGAGGGAAGGAGTGATTACTGACTGCTGAATACGCTACACACGCTGCCGTGAGAGCGAACACATGTGAGTGCAGAGGCTTGAGACGGTTGTCTCATAGTGTGTCCAGTACAATACTATTGTGATTTCTCTTTGTATATGTCAGATTGTGGGAGAATATGGCGAATATCAGGAACAAGTGATCCAAAACACCTGGGCACAATTCACCAGCGCATGCAAGAGTTACTGATTTCAAAATCTGGTATTTTTTCAGCTTGCTACTTTGTTTATGTGATTGCATCTGGCTACACTTCATCTCTATTAGGATAAAAACACTTTCCCTTTTATGACAGTTTCTTAAGTGTAAACACTTCATATAAAGCATATGGTTATGTTCTTAAAATTCACTGTTGGTATGTAATCAATTCACATTTATATATCTATTTATTTTTACGCACATGTTTGCGGTCTAGTTATTATAGCACTTTGAAGTAGTGGTCTAGAATCAGAGAGACCATTTTATGGCACAGCAGTTTTGCATTTTCTACTTTGTTTTAAAATAAATCCAATAAAATCTAATTTAATCAAAAATTTAGGCCAGAATGTATTTTGCTACATGTCTTTTGTTTGTGTGAAAGTTAGTGTCTACAAGCCATGCTACGTATCACTAAAAATTGATCAATCCTGATGTACTGACTGCCTAATTTCTTGAGGCCCTAAAATGTCAAGACAGTACAAATACCCCCCAAATGACCTTTTTTGTAAAGATGACAGTCCAGGGTATTTGAGGCATGGTTAGTTTTATTTAAGTTGCAATTTTTTGCCCACAATTGTTTTGGAAAAATAATTTTTCCTTTCTCCACATATTTGTCATATTAGCAAGTTATTTCTCACACATGGCATAGATAAACTTGAAATTGGACCCCAAAATATATTTTGCTACTCCTCCTGAGTATGGTGATACCACATGTGAGACTTTTTTCCACAGCCTGGCCACATACAGAGGCCCAATATGCAAGGTGCACCATCAGGTGTTCTAGGAGCATAAATTACACGTTTAGTTTCCTGACTACCGATCACATTTTTCTTTTACAAAGGGTTTTATTGATAATCATAGCAATTTCACAGTTTAACAGTGTAGATAATGCATCATGAATAATCATAACAAAAGTTTAGCATCTTATAAATAAAATAAGTATGCTAGTAAATCAAAGAAAAACAAAACAATAAGAATATAACAGAGGCTGAAAACAGTTTTGAGAGGGAGGTTAAAGAAGAGCTAGGGGCAGAGATTAGTTGAGAAGGGAGGAATAAAGAATAGGGGGAAAGGTGAGAAGAGGAAGAAAGGGGGAAGGGTGGGTCCTCGCGGTGGGGAGCAAGAGTACATTAAATCCGAAGAAGGGTGGTATCAAATCTGGTAGGTTTAGTATATTCGACCCATGGCCTCCATACATTCAGGAACTTATCATGAGTGTCCGAAAGGACAGCAGTCAGCTTTTCATTAGCCATTATATCGTCCATGCGTTTCCTAACTGCCTCAAAACTTAGTGTCTGTGTCTTCCATGCCCTAGCTATCGTTAGTTTGGTTGCAGTAAAGAGATGCAGAGCCAGCTGGCGCTCCGGGCGAAGCAGCTCCGCAATTGGTTTGCAAAGAAGTGCCTCGAACGGATCCTTTTTGAGGTCAGCATGGAGTAAGTTTCGGAGGAGGGAGTAAACTCTAATCCATAACCTGCGTACCCTCGGACAGGTCCACCAGATGTGCGACATTGTGCCCTCCTGGGATCACCCTCGGAAGCACAAGGGAGAGTAGGCTGGGATGAACCGGGCCAGTCTAGCAGGCGTGTAGTACCACCTGTAAAGTATCTTATAGGCATTTTCTAAAAAGATGACATTCTTTGAGCATTTGGATATTGCTAAAGTCATGACCCGCCAATCCTCCGGATCGAGCTGTTTTCCTAGTTCCCTTTCCCATTGAAGGTGACAGAGCCGTGTCGGTGATTTTTTAGAGGTAATAATAGAGGAATATATCAGTGATATTAAACCCGAGGTTTGGGGTCTTGCTCTGCAGAAGTTCTCGAAGGGGGTCAAAATATAAGGGGTCGGTTGAGATTTTATAAGCCCCTGGAGAAAGTGACGAATCTGTAGGTAGCTATAGTGTTCGCGTAACGGGATATCGTGAGAGGAGCGTAGAGCCTCAAATGATATTATCCTGGTGGGGGTGAAAAAAGAGTGAATGTCCGTGAATCCGTTTGTCTTCCACCAGGAGAATTGCTGGGGGTTTTCGCAGCCTGGTGGGAACAATGGGCACTGGAGAAATTGAAGTAGGGGTAGATGAGGAGAAATCAGTCCGGCCGAATACTTTACCGAGTCCCACATGCGAAGGGAATGGGCCAGACATGGCGGTCATGAGAGGGTGATGTGTGGAAGGGAGCCAGGGCAATGAGGAGATTGGTGTTGGGTGTGAATCCACTAGGTCCATAGTGGCCCTACCAATCACATTTTTGAAGGACCTGGAGCACCAGGACAGTGAAATTACCCACAAACTGACCTCATTTTGAAAAGCAAACACCATTGTATATGAGGCATAATGAGCCTTTTGAACATGCCATATTTGTTTCCACAAGTTTTATAAAAAAAATCAAAACTAATAGTTTTTTTTTTTTTAACATAAAGTTGTCAATTTATAAGATATTTCTAACACCTCGCATGTACATAGCAAAAATTGCACCCCAAACTACATTCTGCTACTTCTCCTGAGTATAGCAATACCAAATGTGTGAGACCACAACCTGGCCACATACAGAGGCCTAACATTCAAGTAGCACCGTCAGGAATTCTTAAGGCATAAGTTACACATTTAATTTCCTGACTATCACATTTTTGAAGGCCCCTGACCTCTTTGTTAGGATTATGTCCTCCTCATTTTCAATTTCAGAGCCACAGCTTTCTACTGGCTCATGCTCCCTGTCCTAGTCTGACGGCGAGTGTTCCCCGCTATTCTCGTCCAACATACTCTGGAGTGTATTTAAAGCCTCCTCGCTGCTGAATAATTTTTTAGCCATGTTGACAGATGTTGATCACTGGGACAGATGTGTGCAGATGGGCACCGGGACAGATGTGTGCAGATGGGCACCGGGACAGGTGTGTGTGCAGATGGACACCGGGACAGGTGTGTGTGCAGATGGGCACCGGGACAGGTGTGTGTGCGGATGGGCACCGGGACAGGTGTGTGTGCAGATGGGCACCGGGACAGGTGTGTGTGCAGATGGGCACCGGGACAAGTGTGTGTGCAGATGGGCACCGGGACAGGTGTGTGTGTGCAGATGGGCACCGGGACAGGTGTGTGTGTGCAGATGGGCACCGGGACGGGTGTGTGTGTGCAGATTGGCACCGGGACAGGTGTGTGTGTGTGCAGATTGGCACTGGGACAGGTGTGTGTGTGCAGATTGGCACCGGGACAGGTGTGTGTGTGCGCAGATTGGCACCGGGACAGGTGTGTGTGTGCAGATTGGCACCGGGACAGGTGTGTGTGTGTGTGTGTGTGTGCAGATTGGCACCGGGACAGGTGTGTGTGTGTGTGTGTGTGTGTGTGTGTGTGTGTGTGTGTGTGCGTGCAGATTGGCACCGGGACAGGTGTGTGTGTGTGTGTGTGTGTGTGTGTGTGTGCAGATTGGCACCAGGGTGTGTGTGTGTGTGTGTGTGTGTGTGTGTGTGTGTGTGTGTGTGCAGATTGGCACCAGGGCAGGTGTGTGTGTGTGTGTGTGTGTGTGTGTGTGTGTGTGTGTGTGTGTGTGCAGATTGGCACCGGGACAGGTGTGTGTGTGCAGATTGGCACCGGGACAGGTGTGTGTGTGTGTGCAGATTGGCACCGGGACAGGTGTGTGTGTGTGTGTGTGCGCAGATTGGGACAGGTGTGTGTGTGTGTGTGTGTGTGTGTGCAGATTGGCACCGGGACAGGTGTGTGTGTGTGTGTGTGTGTGTGTGTGTGTGTGTGTGTGTGTGTGTGCGTGCGTGCGTGTGTGCAGATTGGCACCGGGACAGGTGTGTGTGTGTGCAGATTGGCACCGGGACAGGTGTGTGTGTGTGTGTGCAGATTGGCACCGGGACAGGTGTGTGTGTGTGTGTGTGTGTGTGTGTGTGTGTGTGTGCAGATTGGCACCGGGACAGGTGTGTGTGTGTGTGCAGATTGGCACCGGGACAGGTGTGTGTGTGCAGATTGGCACCGGGACAGTTTGTGTGTTTGTGTGTGTGTGTGTGTGTGTGTGTGTGTGTGTGTAGGTTGGCACCAGGACAGGCCGGGACAGGTGTGTGTGCGTGCGTGTGTGTGCAGATTGGCACCGGGACAGGTGTGTGTGTGTGTGCGTGCGTGCGTGCGCAGATTGGCACCGGGAGAGGTGTGTGTGTGCACAGATTGGCACCGGGACAGGTGTGTGCGCGCAGATTGGCACCGGGACAGGTGTGTGTGTGTGTGTGTGTGTGTGTGTGTGTGTGTGTGTGCGCGCGCAGATTGGCACCGGGACAGGTGTGTGTGTGTGTGTGTGCGCACGCAGATTGGCACCGGGACAGGTGTGTGTGTGCGCAGATTGGCACCGGGACAGGTGTGTGTGTGTGTGTGTGCGCGCGCGCAGATTGGCACCGGGACAGGTGTGTGTGTGCGCAGATTGGCACCGGGACAGGTGTGTGTGTGTGTGTGTGCAGATTGGCACCGGGACAGGTGTGTGTGTGCGCAGATTGGCACCGGGACAGGTGTGTGTGTGTGTGTGTGTGTGTGTGTGTGTGTGTGTGTGTGTGTGTGTGTGTGTGTGTGTGTGTGTGTGTGCGTGCGTGTGCGTGTTCAGATTGGCACCGGGACAGGTGTGTGCGTGTGCAGATTGGCACCGGGACAGGTGTGTGTGTGTGTGTGCAGATTGGCACCGGGACAGGTGTGTGTGTGTGTGCAGATTGGCACCGGGACAGGTGTGTGTGTGTGTGTGTGTGTGTGTGCAGATTGGCACCGGGACAGGTGTGTGTGTGTGTGCAGATTGGCAGCGGGACAGGTGTGTGTGTGTGTGTGTGTGTGTGTGTGTGTGTGTGTGTGTGTGTGTGTGTGCGCAGATGGGCACCGGAACAGGTGTGTGGGGACACTAGCTAGGTGATCAGTGTGTAAAAAAACAGCTAATACACACAGATTTTCCCTCCTTCTCACTGACGGACTCTGTGTGAGAGCTGATCGCCTGGCAACTGCTCTCTGTAAACATTACATGATGGCTGTGACACAGCCATCATGTGTTCAGGAGGGCCAATCACAGAGCCCTCCTTTTGATCCGAGATGCAGCGTGTCTAAGGAACACAAGTGCATCGAGATTGTGTGGCCTTCTGAGTGACGTTTACGGAAGGTCCAGTCTGAAGGATGAAAAGCCCACCCGGCCGTTTGCAGTGGTCGGATAGAAGTAGGTTAAAAAGTGTTCCTTTTTATTTATTTATTTATTTTAGCAGTGTATAATACACAGTATGTGTATATATATATATATATATATATATATATATATATATATATATATATATATATATATATATATATATATATATATAATTTTTTTTTTTTTTTTTTTTTTTTTTTTTTCAATGTTCGGCCTTTCTGTTTTGTAAAATAAAAATTACCAGTGGTCAAAAATTATTTAAATTTCATCTGCGGCATGACTGCACAATTGCCAGTTAAAGTAGCATAGTGCTGAAAGCAAAACATGCTCTGTTCATGAAGGGGGTAAAACCTTCCGAGGCTCAAGTGGTTAAATTGTTGGTCATAGTATATAAAGAAAAAAAAAGTTTATTGATGCTTTGCATTACAGTTGCACACTGATGTTTTTATTTTGGTTAATTTTATTTTATTATTAATTTTTTGCAGTCTGAAGAAATGTTGATTTCTCATCTTGTGGTTCCCAACTTCGCTGGACAGTCGTTTTACATATATACAAAAGGAATGGTTTTTGCCTGTTCCATGGGGAGTAAGAGAAGCACTTTGACACAGGAGACAATTTCATTTGAAGCGCAAGGTATATTCACAGAAATTGAGTTGCCAAATCCTAACCTTACCTATGTTTTGTAATGCTAAAGGGCAGAACTCCCTTTAACCCTTTGCCTCTGCAACATGTGTAACCCCTTTTAGAAACACTTTCTGATATATACTGTATATTAGAGTTGCGCCAATACTAAGCATACACCAATACTTTCAGACTCAGTTCTTTCAGCTGTCAGTGGGATTTCCCCACTGACAGCTGAAATGAGGAACAAAAAAAAAGCCGGCAATTATCGGTTGTTAAGGAGCTGGGCCATCACATCTTTAACAACTGATGACTTATTTAGCTGTCAGTGGGGTTCCCCTGAAGTGTTAAATTAGTTTGGCAATTTGAGCTGTGAAAAAAAAATAAAAAAAAATTGCCTGGCTGCTTTTATCAACATCGCTCAGCCGCTAGAACACTGAAATAAAATGAAACTTTTTTAAATTATTATTGTTCCTCTGTTTAACCCCTTTGTTAACCCTTAATTTACTCTAATCAGCCTCAATTAGCTCCTTAATCTCCATTTATTTTCCTGCTGATTTTTTTTCCTGCTTCTATTGTATAAGCAATTTAATAATTCAAACTTTTTCTTTGCTTTTTTCAATAATGTTATTACACTTTTACCATATTTACACACTTCACAGCGCAAAATGTAAAAAAAAAAAAAAAAGCTTATTTGCAAGTAATTGTTCAATGCTTTGTGCCATTGCTGACAGCTGAAGTGTAAACAAAACAGTTGCGGTAGGTATTGGTAATTGATATCAGCGAGTACTAAAAAAAAAAAGTATCGTGCATCCCTAATATATAATTTTATTTATATATATATATTTGCAAATAAGGCAAAAATCATAACATGTTTTGGTCAGTAGGCTCTTTGTCAGGCCAGAAAGACAGGTCCAACATAATAAGCATAACCAATATGGTGAAGCATAGTAGCAAAAAAGTGGCAATGTATGGTGTAAAAATACACAGTAACAACCAAAGAACAAAGTCTTTTTTGCACAATGGAAAAGCACAGATCACTTTTTTGTACTTCACAAATAATATGGTCTTTTGTTTAGGGATTCAGAAGATGTTCCTCTTTTTAAGAAGTAATTTTAAGAAACCACCTTTCATTTTGGGATGGAATCAATAACCTACTTTGAGACACATAGATTTACTAAAACTGGAGGGTGCAAAAATCTGGTGCAGCTCTGCATACAAACCAATCAACTTCCAGGTTTTTTTGTCAAAGCTGAACTAAACAAGCTGAAATTAGAAGCTGATTGGCTCCCATGCACAGCTGCACCAGATTTTGAACTCTTCAGTTTTAGCCGCTTCAGCCCCGGAAGAGTTTACCCCCTTTCTGACCAAAGCACTTTTTGCGATTTGGCACTGCATCATTTTAACTGACAATTGCGCCGTCGTGCAACGTGGCTCCAAAACAAAATTGACGTCCTTTTTTTCCCACAAATAGAGCTTTCTTTTGGTGGTATTTGATCGCCTCTGTGGTTTTTATTTTTTGCGCTATAAACAAAAAAATAGTGACAATTTTGAAAAAAACACATTTTTTTTTACTTTTTGCTATAATAAATATCCCCAAAAAATACCTAAACATTTTTTTTCCCTCAGTTTAGGCCGATACGTATTCTTCTACATATTTTTGGTTAAAAAAAAACTCACAATAAGGGTTTGGTCTGAGCAAAAGTTATAGCGTTTAAAAAAATAGGGGATAGTTTTATGGCATTTTTTATTATTTTTTTTTTTTACTACTAATGGCGGTGATCAGCGATTTTTATCGTGACTGCGACAGTATGGCAGACACATCGGACATTTTTGACACATTTTTGGGACCATTGTCATTTATACAGCAATCGGTGCCATACAAATGCACTGATTCCTGTGTAAATGACACTGGCAGTGAAGGGGTTAACCACTAGGGGGCTAGAAAGCGGTTAAGTATGTCCTGGGGAGTGTTACTAAATGTGGGGGGCGTGGCTACGTGTGACACATCACTGATCTCTGCTCCCGATCACAGGGAGCAGAGATCAGTGACACTAGGCAGAACGGGGAGATGCTTGTTTACATTAGCATCTCCCCGTTCATCCTTTCCGTGAGGCGATCGCGGGTATCCCCGCGGTGATAGTCCGCAGGACCCGCAACCCGACTCACGGAGCTGCTGGCGGCGCACACGCTATGGCACGCAGCAAATTCAAAAGGGACGTACAGGTACGCCCATTTGCCCAGCCGCGCCATTCTGCCAACGTACATCGGCGTGTGCCGGTCGGGAAGTGGTTAGTAAAAATATCTCAGAATGTCCCTTCTCAAAGAAATGTCATGTTAGGGGTTGTTCTGTACAATTTGTCTTTCATAGCACATTTATGTCTTGTGCCTCTCTCCACCTACATAAGAATGGCCATCTGGAAACTTGATTACATACATCACAAACTCAGATTCTAAATATTTATTTTGACATAACCTTGAAAACGATAAGTGGGGGCAATGTCAGCTGTAATATTAGACCAGTGAATGAAAAATTTGGATAACTGTTATTCCTAGTTCCGAGAACAGTGGCTATGGACCACCCAAATGTACTAACGCAATCTGCCCAATCAATTTTATTATACATCGTTCAACCATGACTATATGGTTGTAGTGAAAAGTGAAAAAAAAAAACTCCTAGTCTGTAGTTAATTACTCATTAAAATATGCCAGTGTTTTAAACTCAAAAATAGTATGATGCAGACCATGGAACTGAGATAAACATAATATCTGAGTGTATTAGTGAATATACAGTATATTCCCAGTACAGCTCTCAAAACGAATAATGGCAAATTCATGTAAAAAGCCGACCTCTTAGGGTGTAGCCGGAGGATATGGCTGCTCTGTAACAGGGCAGGATCCGAAAAGCGGCACACTGCAACGAAGAGCTGAATTCTTCCACACACCCCGGTGACCTACAGGAGAGTGATGGGGAAGAGGAAGGTATGCGAGGGGCCCCCTCAAATTGAAGAGTTTCTTAGGTCTTAGTTTCTTAGATCTAACGGGAGCACCAGAGAGCCAAGATGGCAACAGTGCCTCTGCATATAAATCCACAATGGCAGCTGCAGCTACTACACAAGACTTCCTAGAACACACTGGGGGCTCCTGTAGACCTAACACCAGTAAATGTTCTTTGCATCGACCAGTCCAGTGAAACAGAGGAGGAAACTGGATGGCTTGTGCACAGTGCGTGCTCCTTTTGTCAAGCTCTTGTAATCAAGGCTGGAGAAAATTGAGTACTGTCCGTGATACTTTATTTGCACTAACATACAATTTTTCAGGACAAGCTTTCGGGGTATGTCCCCTTCTTCAAGCTCCAAGCAGTACTGATTCACAAATTTTTTAGCAGAATGAAAAAAAAAAAACATCTCTGAGGGAAAGGAGAGAGGAAAAACAAGAGAAAAACAAACACACACACATCAATGGTAATAAAGATGGCAGCAGAGTTGGTGAGATAAGACAGAGGGAGAGCTATAGACTGGAGGGGGGGGGGGGGGATGCTAGTCAGAGGGGGTCGTACAAATTTAGTATAGTGGGTAAGGAAACCAATATCTAAATTCAGGACACTATTTTTTGTGTCAAAAAGAATTATCATTCTTAGTTCAAATGTTTTCCTTTCCTGAATAGTTCTGAAATTCCCTTTAAGAACTAAAACATTGAAGTCTTCTATAGTGTGGTCTGTTTGTGAGAAGTGATGTTCATCTTATGCTTTTATTTTGTGGTTTTTCTTTTGTATTTCTCTTTCTAATACCAGTACCGTATTGTCATGCTACTCTGTTATCCCACCCTCCATCATTATCCTTTAGTGTTATGGCATATGTGTCTATGTTCTACATATTGATGCACATCTTTGTATCTCAGGAAAACGTTAAATAAAAACTTTGAATAAAAAAAAAAAAGTAGGAAATGCCTTTCAATGGAGATGTGGCAGGTTTAAAAAATGGTAAAGCGTGAAATCCATTTGATAGGGCATTGATATTTGGCTATGATGAAGCAGAAAAACAATTTGTATGCCCCTGAATTGGTCTTGTGATGGTGTGGTGTATTATAGGTTTTCTGAATATCCATGAATGATTTCAGGCCAGTAGTAGAGAAAAAAATCCTGAAGTGAATGAATTCTCCGGTTGACTCAGGATTTTAGGTGCAAGTGAGAGATATATAATTCTATTTGGTTCAAGGCTATTGGGATCATTTGGAGTGCCCCAGGAGCACTCATTTGTCTAAACAATTTGCCCTGTGCTAGAAGTGTGGCTTGGACTGTAGGGTATTGTTAAATGGGAACTTTTCCATCTGATAAGGCTATAAGAAGCATGGAACGTGCAGAGGTAAAGGACATGAAGGATTTTTTCCACAGAACACCAAAGTTAGGCTGCCACCAAAATCACAATTGATCTTAGAGTGTTGCTAGGTAAATTTATTGTTTCAATGTTTCTTTATTAACAAAGTTATACTGACTCCTTTGGTGAAGAAGAAAGGGAAAAGTGACAAATTTTTGCAAAACCTAAGAGCAAAAAATTATATAAAAAAACTACACACTGTCGAGGGTGAAATCATTAACAAGCCCTAATTGTGCAATTAGAATTATTTAACAAAATGGATTGCCGGTTATAGAACTTAGGCCCCTTTCACACTTGTGTGACTTGTCCTGTGACTTGGGACTGCTAAGTCGCATGACAAGTCGTTCCCCAATGAGTACCATTCACATCTGTGCGACTTCAAGCCTCAGCAACTTCAAAGTAGTCCCTGCACTACTTTGGTCCGACTTTGATGTGATTTGAGGTCCATAGGCCTCATGTTTACACAGGCATTGCTTAAAGATGCATCAAAATTGCAGCAAAAAATTGTGACAATTTTGCACAACTTTCAGGTCGCACAAGTGTGAAAGGGGCCTTTAATAGTTACTTTTTTTTTTTTTTTTTTTTTTCTCCAGTGGTCTTTCTATGTGACATTGGTGGTTCAAGATAGTTAAGATATTAATGACGGAAGGTAAATTGGCTGAGTAGCATATCTATACAGTGAGGGAAAAAAGTATTTGATCCCCTGCTGATTTTTTACGGTCACCCACTGACAAAGAAATGATCAGCCTACAATTTTAATGGTAGGTTTTTTTTAACAGTGAGAGACAGAATAACAACAAAAATATCCAGAAAAACACATTTGAAATGAGTTATAAATTGAGTTGCATTTTAATGGGTAAAATAAATATTTGATCCCCTGTCAATCAGTATGATTTCTGGCTCCCAGGTGTCCTCTATACAGGTAACTATGTGAGATTAGGAGCACTCCTTTAAAAGGAGTGCTCCTAATCTCAGCTTGTTACCTGTGTAAAAGACTCTTGTCCACAGAAGCAATCAGATTCCAATCTCTCCCACATCGCCAAAACCAAAGAGCTGTCCAAGGATGTCAGGGACAAATTGTAGACCTACACAAGGCTGGAATGGGCTAAAAGACCATCGCCAAGCAGTTTGGTGAGAGGATGACAACAGTTGGTGTGATTATTTGCAAATGAAAGAAACACAATTGAGTTTCAATGATCATAAGAACGGTGAGAAATCTGCCCTTAACTACACAAGATAATCTTGCCAATGATCTCAAGGCAGCTGGGGCCATAGTCACCAAAAAAATAAAAAATTGGTCACACTATGCCGTGTGCCCGTCTGAAGTTTGCTAATGAACATCTGAATGATTCAGAGGAGAACTGGGTGAAAGTGGTGGTCAGATGAGACCAAAATCGAGCTCTTTGGCATCAACTCAACTCGTCGTGTTTGGAGGAGGAATGCTGCCTATGACTCGAACTCCATCCCCACTGTCGAACGTGGAGGTGGAAACATGCTTTGAGGGTTTTTCTGCTAAAGAACAGGACAACTTCACTGCATCAAAGGGAAGATGGACTGGGCCATGTACCCTCAAATCTTGGTTAAGAGCCTCCTTCCCTCAGCTGGGGCATTGGGTATTTCATCATAACAATGACCCAAAACACATGGCCAAGGCAACATAGGAGTGGCACAAGAAGAAGCACATTAAGGTCCTGGAGTGGCCTAGCCAGTCTCCAGACCTTGATTCCTTAGAAAATATGTGGAGGGAGCTGAAAGTTCGAGTTGTCAAACGTCAGACTCAAAACCGTAATGACTTGGAGAGGATCTGCAAAGAGGACTGGGACAAAATCTCTCCTCAGATGTGTGCAAACCTGGTGGCTAACTACAAGAAACATCTGACCTCTGTGATTGGCAACAAGGGTTTTGCCACCCACCAAGTACCAAGCACCAAGTCATGTTTTGCAAAGGGGTCAAATACTTATTACAATGCAAATCAATTTATAACTTTTTTAAAATGTGTTTTTCTGTATTTTTTTTGTTCCGTCTCTCACTGTTAAAATAAACCTACCAGCAGGGGATCAAATACTTTATTTCCCTCCCTGTATGTGGTGGGGCTACCAGCAAGAGCAGTGGGAGTAAAAAAAAAATAATGTCTTGTAGCCAGGGGGCACCCACCCAAGAAAAATACAATACTAGAAGACGGGGGGGGGGGGGGGGTGTTTTTATAGGGCTTTAAACGGTGGCCAGCCAGTAGCTACTTATAATTTTGAGAACATACCAAACAGTTACAAAATATGTATTTTATTGTACAAGATTTGTATAACATTAAAAACATGTAAAAAACATTTAACTACACAGACAAGATCATCTTGTATAAAAAGATTACTGGCAAGTGTACTGCTCCAATAACATGTTTAGTGGTTGAACACTGCTTCTTCAGATTAACATATTCACCTGTAACAGTAAATTAAATTGGGGATCACTAAATTCTGAAAGGTGAAAAAAAAAAAAAAAAAAAACCTTACAATTAAACAAATATGAACATGCAAAGGTATGTATCGTAACAATTTTATTCAATCCACCACCATACCCTCTAGGAAAAATAAATGCATTTAACCCCTTCCTGCTGAGCGTACGCAGATGTACGTACTCGGCTTTCCGGGGTTATACCGGGATAATGCCCGCAGCTGCAGGCATTATCCCGGTACTGTTTTTTAGAGCCGGCGATCAGCTATCCAGGTATAACAACCGATGTGGCTCCCGTTCCATCGGGAGGCCTGATGACCAATCGGCTGCCTCTGGCAGCTGGGGACGGTCTGGAACGAAGCCGTGCACGGCTTCGTTCCAGCCTTCTAATCGTAAACACGGAAGCGACATCATGATGTAACTTCTTGTTTACTCGGCTGCCAATGGCGCCGGTTTTAAAAAAAATACACAGTATTCGGAATCGCTGAAAACGGCGATCTGAATACTTTGAAGTGCAAAGGAGGGATTGAGGGTCTAAAAGACCCCCGATGCCTCCATAAAGAGTATCTGTCACCACCTATTGCTGTCACAAGGGATGTTTACATTCATTGTAACAGCAATAAAAGTGATAATTTTTTTTTTTTTTTAACACAATTTATTCATATAAAAATAAATAAAATAAATAAGAAAAAAAAAATTAAAGCGCCCCCGTCCCCACAAGCTCGCGCAGCAAAGAAAATGCATACGGAAGTCGCGCCCGCATATTTAAACGGTGTTCAAATCACACATGTGAGGTATCTCAGAGCGAGAGCAATAATTATAGCACTAGACCTCCTCTGTAACTCTAACCTGGTAACCGTAAAATAAATTTAAAGCGTCGCCTATGGAGATTTTTAGGTACCGTAGTTTGTCGCCATTCCACGAGTGTGTGCAATTATAAAGCATTACATGTTTGGTATCTATTTACTCGGCGTAACATCATCTTTCACAGTATACAAAAAATTGGGCTAATTTTGCTGTTTGGTTTTTTTAAAATTCATGAAAGTGTCCCTTTTCACAAAAAGTTGCGTTTAAAACACAGCTGCACAAATACCGTGTGACATAAAATATTCCAACAATCGCCATTATATTCTCTAGATTCTCTCCAAAACAATATATATACTGTTTGGGGGCTCTAAGTAATTTTCTAACAAAAAATACGGATTTTAACTTGTAAACACCTAATTTAAAAAATAGGCTTAGTCATGAAAGGGTTAAAACAGCAAATACAAATGCAAATACAGCTACTTAAAAAAGCAAACACATGTTGAGAGCAAAGGTTGGATTGTCTCAAGCTGTGGGTAGGCATAAAAAAGGCTTTGGTCCTTTTTTGAGGGACATTTATTCCCTGAACGTTCAGGGAAAGTATATTCAGTGGTGCCATGGCAATAGATCAAATAGTTTTGACTTACTTTTTGTTATGCAGAGCTGACTGCGCAGATCAGCCTGTGTGGACTGAAGAGATGAATAGATAGAAAAGAAACCAGTGAATTCTGGAGTAAAGAGTAAACAAAAAACATATGAGATTAGATGATACATTGTATAAATTTTTTTTTGCAAGTAATCACAATTTACCCGTGAAAGAGAATAAATATCTCTCTCAGGGGAATAAGTGCCTTCGTCACACTCCCACATAATATGGTTGGGAGAATGAGGAGGGCTAATGGGGGTACAGGGATCTTCCGCTTACAGGAGAGAAGTGCTATGTCAAAAGACATCAAAATGATGTTTCATTAATTGGAGTGCAGAATATAGTTTTTGTTGAAATTATTTATTCCTGCGTGGTTGTATATGGTTAGTCTTGCCCTAGGCTAAATAATCCAGTTAGAAAGGTACTGTTAATAACTTTGGTATTGATGAAGATAGTTTGAATTATTTTGGGATTTTAACCCTTTTAGAGTAAACAATTACATATTTTATTCATATGCAACTGTTTAGATATATTAACTCATAAAATTGAGGCTGTATTGCTTCAGATTAGAATAAACAAAAACATAATTCTAGGAACTAGTTAGGTAATAATATGTTTGTTTTAAGAAAAGAAAGAAAAAGCTTCCATTACTTCTGGATTATTGAACATATTTGTCCTAAAAAGTAATAAGTCTATTGTTATTACCTGATAATATATAACTGAACAAGAATTTCCTTATTTCACTTATATATTCTAAGGCTATATGAATCAGAAGTAATAAGAAATATAACTGGAATGTAACATGATCCCACACAGTGTGTGACTATCAGAATGCAGTTACATTCAGTTATAAATACAGGTTTTTTATAGAGAACCATCTCTTAGTATAATAAATGAAGAGATATCAGGAATTAGGATGTCAGTCCATTGAATCTTCTTGGTCCATGGATGATGTGGCATAACGGCCTCTTTTGTGAGAATGATGATTCCCATTTTGTTTTGAAATTTTCTGGGTGCTGCCTGAAGGTGAAGATGATGTCATTCTTCTGCGTGTGGGAGAGTTGCTGCTTGTGGGTTCTGTCAGATTTAATTTTAAAAGGGTTTGTTGTAGTTCATCTGCTGATCTGCTGCTGTAAATTGTACCTTGGTAGTTAAATCTGACTGAAAAGGGGAAGCCCCATTGATACATAATGTTGTGGCGTTGCAGTTCCATTAGTTGGGGTTTCATGGATCGTCTTTTAGTAATAGTAAGTTGGGATAGGTCAGCAAAAATTTGATAATTGTGTCCTTGAAAATTAAGTTCCTTTTTTTCTCTTGCAGCAATTAGTATTTGTTCTTTCGTTCTGTAATAATGAAATTTTGTGATTATATCACGTGGGGGTCCATCTTTCTTTTTGGCTGTGAGGGCTCTGTGTACTCTGTCCAGTTCTAAACGTTCAATAGGGATATCTGGCTTTAGTTCTTGTAATAGAGCAGTAATAGTAGATTGCAGGTCTGTCACAGTTTCAGGTATTCCCCTTATGCGCAAGTTTGAACGTCTGGCTCTATTTTCGTAATCTTCGAGCTTAGTTTGAAGTATTAAATTCTCTTTTTTTAATTGTTCCAATTCTGTTATATTTTCTTGGGTTGTAATTTCAATTTCATCCATTTTTATTTCTAAGGCTGCGGTGCGGTTTCCCAGCTCTCTTATTTCTTTGGTTAGGCTTTTTGTTATTTGGTCTGAGGTTTGTTTTAAAGCCTTATGAAGCATCTTTTCAAATTGTAATAATATTTCTGGGGATGCTGAGGAGGCTTGTGGAGAAGTTTGTGAGAGGATTTGTTCTGTATCTGACTCAAATGGAGAGTCTTGCTGTGACATTTTCTGTCTGTGAGAGCGCCCTGATGCTGTATCTTGTGAGGTGACTGGAGCTGCTTCAGCTGCAGTGAGTGCCTGTGAGCTCTTTGTGAGGTGATTTTTATTTCTGCCACGGCTTCCTCCCAGTACCATATTTCCTGCCCAAACTTTCACAGTTTGTTCCCTGGGGCAAAAAGGTTCAAATGGATACCTTTTGAGCCTGCAGGCTCCGCTTTGTCCTTCTCTTCTCTCCTCAGCGGTGTGGAGCTCTAACAATGCATGTCTGCTCTGCTAGGCTCCGCCTCCTGCCCCCCAGCTTTAATCTAATTCAATTTATACTATATACTCACAGAAGTGCAAAAACCAAAGCATAAGTAAAGATATGACCTTTGTTGAAACCCCCGCCACTTTAGTTAGGAAGCTCTTGGATAGGAGCTCCTCATCTCTGTGTTCCTTTTTCATCCCTTCCTCTTATCTGTACAAAGGTACCTTCTCCTTTAAATTTCTAAAGTGACAGCCTAATGCCCTGTACACACGGGTTGGGTTTTCCGACGGAAAATGTGTGATAGGACCGGGTGTGGGCTCCATCACACATTTTCCATTGGAATTTCCGACACACAAAGTTTAAGAGCTTGCTATAAAATTTTCCGACAGCAAAATCCGTTATCAGAAATTCTGACGCACAAAGTGCCACGCATGCTCAGAATAAATTAAGAGACGAAAGCTATTGGCTACTGCCCCGTTTATAGTCCCGACGTACGTGTTTTACGTCACCGTGTTCAGAATGATCGGATTTTCCAACAACTCTGTGTGACCGTGTGTATGCAAGACAAGTTTGAGCCAACATCCGTCGGAAAAAATCCATGGATTTTGTTGTCGGAATGTCCGATCAATGTCCGACCGTGTGTACAGGGCATAAGACACACATACAGAAGAGGAAATAAAACAAACAAAAAAAAATTGTATATTTCCCCCTTTTTTCCCCTTTTGCATGAACGTCCCACTTGATTTTGGCCACATCAGCTTAAGTCAGCATTACAATTAAGTTTTAGTCTGCCTCTCCCCGAGTAGTTGATGCTATCCGTCGCCTGTGAGGACTGCTGGATCCCCTACTCCATGAGATTGATGGTGGTGGAATTTAGACAAAATCCATCCTTGGCTCTTCAGGGATTGTCAACTCAGCAAGGCCTAGAACTTCCAGAAATCTTGTTATGTCAGTGCATCCTCTATAAACTGCCGTGGTATACCCTTTATTCGCCTATAACCCAAATGGGAAACCCCAATAATAGGGAATCTCTGCTTGCGACTGTTTGCATATATGATGTAACTGTGGCTGCAATTGTGGTTGTGGCAATGGCTGTGATTGTGTCTGCAGCAGCGACTGTAGCTGCAACTGCGTCTGTGGCTGTAACTGAGAGCGGCTCTGACTGCTGCTGCATATGCAGCTGGTCTTATGGTAGTGGGTATTCCTGCGACAAATTGTTACTGTAATTGTTGCTCTAACTTCGGCTCAAATTGCTGTTCTGATTGCTACTGTAGTTGCTGTACTTAAAATTGGCTCTGCAAAAGAAGATTTTCCCTTAAACGCGCCCGCACACAACTGTGGTGACTGTTGTGTCACTGACTGACTGTGGCCACAGTAGCTCTTGCTGTACCCACTGGTTTAGTTCTGATTGTAATAGTGGTGACGTCGGTATCTGCGGCGCCAGCTGTATCTGTGGTGGTAACTGCGATGATAGCAGTGGCTGAGTCTACATTGATAGCGTCAGATGTATCTCCGTCTTCACTTTTGTTGATTGCACTGTGAGTGCTGGATGAGCCAGGTGGACTGCTCCTCTCCTTAACCTCCATAGTGGCTGCGGTTACTGCAGTTGCACACACTCTCTTCTCCTAGAGCTCAGGGGGACCGGGGGGAAGGGCTCTTCTCTCACTCCTGAAAAAGAGCTGGCCATGGGCCCGGTCTCGCTGCACCGTCGGCCTGCTAGTCATGTCAGCAGGGGTAATTTCAAAATAAAATCAGGTAGCAGGTTTAAACCGGTATACTGCAGATATACACAACCACAAGACCACCACCACTGCACACTACCCACCCCGGAATGAATCATGCAGGTCTTAAAAAAAAAAAATAAAAAAAGCCACAGGACAAAGGAGAGTGCAGAGCTAGATAGCAGGCAGATAGCAGAGCCGGGTAGCAGCTATCAGGGACCTCAATTGGGCTGCTCTTTGACATGCAGCTCAAAAAAGAAAAAAAAATGTCCAAGGATCGCTGAGAGCCGACTGCCCGCAGCTGTGTCATCTCCAGTCTGACCTTGTACAGCTCTCCCCAGGCGGTGATGCTCCAATCCTCACTGACCCAGACAGTCTGCCTGCACTCACAGCAGTCTCCTTGCACCCCAGCCCAGGCCAGCCCTCGGGTAATCAGATATTCAGGCTCTGGGTCGCATTGCTCAGTACGGTCCGGGAGACTGAGCTAGAGCATCCTTACCTCACATGGCAGAGAACCTCCCATATACTTCGACAAAGATATGAACCATTTAACCTTTAGAGAGATGTGTATGAATCTTGGTATGAGGAATCCTTTCTTTGGGATTTTAGTTTGCTGAAAACGTATTTGTTCAGTCCACTGGCAGTAAGTATCTTTTGAGATTGTTAGGCCCAATATACTTGGATATCTACCAAAAAGTTTTTACCAAAAGTTTTGAGAATGACACACTTTATTTCACAGAATCTGCTGCTTCAGTGTTTTTACCTCATTTTGTCAGATGTTACTATGGTATACTGACATATAATTACAAGCATTTCATAAGTGCCGAAGGCTTTTATTGACAATTACCACTTAAGGACCGGGCATTTTTTTTTCAAACTCGTTTACAAGTTAAAATCAATTTTTTTTTTAATAGAAAATTACTTAGAACCCCAGACATTATATATTTTTTTTTCTAACACCTTAGAGAATAAAATGGTGGTCGTTTCAATACTTTTTGTCAAACCGTATTTGCGCAGCGGTCTTACAAGCACATTTTTTTGGAAAAAATACACTTTTTTTTTTAATTAAAAAAATAAGACAACAGTAAAGTTAGCCCAATTTTTTTTGTGTGTGAAATTGATACCCAACATGTCACGCTTCAAACTTTTACCCTTAAAAATTGCCATAGGCGACATTTAAAAAATTCTACAGGTTGCATGTTTTGAGTTAGAGGAGGACTGGGGCTAGAATTATTGCTCTTGCTCTACCGATCGCGGTGATAACTCACTTGTGTGGTTTGAACACTGTTTTCATATGTGGGCACTACTCGCGTATGCTTTCGCTTCTGCACGTGAGCTCTGCAGGAAGGGGCACGTTTATTTTTTTCTTATTTATTTTTCTTTTTCTTTTTAATTTTTACACAGTTCTTTAAAAAAAAAAAAAGTCACTTATTCCTATTACGAGGAATGTAAACATCCCTTGTAATAATAAAAAAGCATGACAGGACCTCTTAAGGCTCTTTGCACACTGAAGCTCATAAACGGACGTTTTGGGGAGTTTGGGCGTTTTTTTTTAATGGCCCATAAACTCCCCTCTGTTATCCCATGTATCCATGCACACATGGAAGTTTTTGGACGTTTATGAGCATGTGAGTTTATGGGCTGTTTGAACGCCCTAAAATCGCGTTCAGGAGCTGTTTTTCTGACCACAAAGAACGCTGATAAATGTTAATAAACGCTCAAAAACGTGGCTCACTGGTGTTTAACATTTTTGATCCATTGAAAAAACAAAAAAAAGCTAATTAAACGCTATTGCAAAAACGTTAAACATTGAAAGACTCACTGCAAAGCTACTGGTGTTTTTATAACGTTATTTTAACGTCCAGTGTGCATGGAGCCTAAAAATGAGATCTGGGGTCAAAAAGACCTCAGATTTACACTAAAATGCAATAAAAAAAGTAGTCCCTTTTAAGTGCTATGGGCAGAAGTGACATTTTGACATCGCGTCCGTCCTGCAATGATATGGAGACGGATGGGGGACATCTTCCCCTCACTCGTCTCCATGCCAAGCTAGGGAGCAGACCCGATTGCCGCTACTGACGGCTCCGGTAAGCGGCGGAGGGAAGCGGGAGGGGGTGCACTTGCCGCCACCGATAAGTGATCTCGTGGCGAATCCGCCACAGAGACCACTTTTATATTGAAGTGGACCGCCCGCTGAAGAAGAGGATACTGGGGTTATGGCAGCTAGCTGCTGTCATAACAATATTCCTCTTCGAAGTAGCGTCGTAAAACGACGCTGGGCGGTCCGTAAGTGGTTACGCTTATGCAAAGAGTCAATATTTGCAGTGTTGACCCTTCTTTCTCAAGACCTCTGCAGTTCCCCTTGGCGTTGTCAATCACAACCTGACTGATGACAGCCCATTCTTGCATAATCTATACTTGGAGTTTGTCAGAATTTGGGGGGGTTCACCCGCTTCTTGAGGATTAACCACAATTTGTTAATGAGATTAAGGTCTGGGGAGTTTCCTGGCCATGAACCCAAAACGTTGATGTTTTGTTCCCCAAACCACTTGGTTATCACTTTTGCCTCATGGCAAGGTGCTCCATCATGCTGGAAAAGGCATTGTTGGTCACCAGACTATTCTTAGATGGTTTGAGAGAAGTTGCTCTTGGAAGGATGTTTTTGTACCATTCTTTATTCATGGCTGTGTTCTTAGGCAAAATTGTGAGTGAGCCCACTTCCTTTGCTGAGAAGCAACCCCACACATGAATGGTCTCAAGATGACACAGGACTGATGGTAGCGCTCACTTTTACTTCTCCGGACAAGGTTTTTTCCGGATGCCCCAAACAATTGGAAAGGGGATTACATATACATGAAAATAGGATGCAAATAACCCATCTCTATGAAAACAGGTCACAAATAACTATACCATGACTGCAGTTAATTTTTTGATCTACAATGTGCGAGAGTTGAATACACCAACAAAAAGTCAAAATCTTGAAAGAGATCGAGCATCATGGGGCCTGGGTGGTCTAACTACTGGAGACACACCTGTCCCATGAAACTAATGTGAGGTTGTACGCCCATCAGCTCCCAACTTGGTACTATGGCGACTCTGTGACAAATAAGGCAAAAGGGGTTGCAATTGGAATAGGTAAGGGAGTTCGGTTCTCCTTGGAGGACAGATTAACTGACCTGGAGGGAAGACTTCTCTGAAGGGGGAAGCTGTTGGGAATGGAATGCACATTGGCTAATAGTTATTCCCCGAATAAAGGCCCAACCGTATATTTGGGGGGAGCCCTGGAAAAATTATCGGAATTTAAAAAAGGGAAAGTGTTCATGGCGGGGTACCTGGATTTTTTTATGGATCCAAAACAAGATAGTATGTCCCGTGTACAGGGGACTAGGAACATCCAATTGAAGGCGATAAAACAGAAATGACACCAACACCAGTTAGTAGATATATGGAGAATACAAAACCCCAGGACACAAGATTATACGTTCTACTACCTTGTACACGGGACATACACTAGGAAAAAAAAAAAAAAAAGAATTAGAGCAATATTTTCGCTTCAATGGAACCAGTGAAATTACAGACGATACCCTGTAAGAGACTCATAATAAAGCCTACATAAGGAGAATCCTAATCTCAATGGGAACTAGGAGAAAGAAGGAAAGAATAAAAGAGGGCAAAATTGATAGAAGAAATATACCTACTGGAGCAAAGACACAAAAAAGGGAGAGGGCAAGATCAGGAACTGTCACAAGAACTAGTAATAAAAAGAGATGAATTAAAAAAAAAAACTATTAGAGCAGGAAATTAGGAAAACCTTCAATACAATCTCAAAGGAAAGAGATCAATGGGGAAATAAAAATAGCAAGTGTCTAGCAAGGATGTTAAGAAAAAAAAAAAAATCAATGATCTTCATAGAAAAAAAAAAAAAAAGGGGAAATGATCTATAATACAAAGGGCATATCAATGGTATTCCGAGACTTCTATGAACAACTATACTCAGTAAACCAGAAAGGACAATGGGATGAGGGGAAAAAAATAATAATAAAAGAATATCTAAAAAAAGCTAGGATTCCCCGGATAACAGAGGAAAGAGCAATATCCTTAGAAATACCAATAACGGTAGAGGAGATGTACGATGATATATTTAAAAAAGTTTAACGAAATCCTGACCCCAAAACTATGCACATATATGAATGGATTGGGAAGGAGGTACGAGATGAGTAAAGAGGCCTTATTGTCATCAATTACCATTATAGCAAAAGAAGGCAAAGATAGTACTAAGTGTTCAAACTATAGACCTATTTCATTGTTAAACTCGGACACAAAATTGTTCGCGAAAATATTAGCAACAAGGATGAAAGATTTAATGACAGAGTTGGTCCATCCCAATCAAGTGGGTTTTGTATTAGGGAGAGAGGGGAGGGACAACAGGGTAAGAACACTTTTGTTACTCTAAAAAATAAAAGAAGGGAGAGTCCCCGGTCTACTCCTGTCGATAGATGCCGAAAAAGCATTCGACAGGGTAGACTGGGGATTCATGATGAGCACCCTAGAGAGCATGGGGATAGGCCCAAGGATGATGCAGTGGATACAAGCATTATATAAAGGTCCTACAGCAATTTTGAAAGTAAATGGAGCACTGTCGCCTCCCTTTAGTATAACGGGACGAGACAGGGATGCCCCCTGTCTCTGCTCCTGTTTGTGCTAGCGCTGAAACCTTTCCTGGCAACAGTGCGGGGGGATGCAGACATAGGGGGCTTCAAAGTTGGAGAAGAGGAGCATAAATTAGCTGCATTCGCAGACGATATATTATTCTATATATCAAACCCCCGAATTACAATGCCCAATCTTATGAAAGCACTAAAGAAATACGGAGATCTATCTAATTTTAAGATCAACCCGAGTAAATCCGAAATATTAAATATAAACATGAAATTAAAAGAGGAACAGAGTTTACAACAAGAGTTTCCATTCCCTTGGAGGAGGACGGAAATAAAATATCTTGGGATCAAACTAACGGCATCGTCAGAGGAAATATATCAAGCAAACTATATCCCATTATTAGAGGAGATAAAAATAGAAATAAAAAGGATAGCATTACACCCCGTTATGGATGGGCCGGATTAACGCCCTAATGATGATAATACTTCCGAAGATCATGTACAAGAAGAAAACGCACAACTACGTGATATAATACAAGGGGGAAAAATTTGCACTTTACACAAATTAAAAATAATAAAAAAAAGATATACTGGAGATTCATGAATGGAGGTATTTTCAGCTTAAACACTTCATAGCAGCACTTCCTCACCCAGTAAGAGAGTGATAGTGATAGAGCGATTATGTACCATCGAAAAAACAAGTGGGAATATATCTAGGATATATAAATCCTTGCTAGAAGGGGAAGATCTGGAAATTCCAACGTTTAGAAAAAATTGGGAGAGGGAATTGGGGAAACGAGGAAGGAATCAAGAAGTAGGAAAAATTCTGAAACTGGTTCATGGATCATCAGTAAATAATGGGATGGTGGAAATGAGTTATAAATGTGGAACCCTGTGGTATAGAACCCCAGAAATACTAGGGAAATATCAAATGGGACAAACAATGGAGTGTTGGCGGGGATGTGGACAAATGGGAATCATGGCCCATATATGGTGGGGGTGCCCTAAAATTAGAATGTACTGGAAGGAAATACTGAGTTATATCAAGGAAATTACTAATATAGATATATCTGAGGAACCATGGACATGTCTATTTCATGAGGTGGATATCCCGATAAAAGAATATACAGTGGGGACAGAAAGTATTCAGACCCCCTTAAATTTTTCACTTTGTTATATTGCAGCCATTTGCTAAAATCATTTAAGTTCATTTTTTTCCTCATTAATGTACACACAGCACCCCATATTGACAGAAAAACACAGAATTGTTGACATTTTTGTAGATTTATTAAAAAAGAAAAATTGAAATATCACATGGTCCTAAGTATTCAGACCCTTTGCTCAGTATTTAGTAGAAGCACCCTTTTGATCTAATACAGCCATGAGTCTTTTGGGGAAAGATGCAACAAGTTTTTCACACCTGGATTTGGATATCCTCTGCCATTCCTCCTTGCAGATCCTTTCCAGTTCTGTCAGGTTGGATGGTAAACTTTGGTGGACAGACATTTTTAGGTCTCTCCAGAGATGCTTAATTGGGTTTAAGTCAGGGCTCTGGCTGGGCCATTCAAGAACAGTCACAGAGTTGTTGTGAAGCCACTCTTTCGTTATTTTAGCTGAGTGCTTAGGGTCATTGTCTTGTTGGAAGGTAAACCTCCGGCCCAGTCTGAGGTCCTGAGCACTCTGGAGAAAGTTTTCGTCCAGGATATCCCTGTACTTGGCCGCATTAATCTTTTCCTCGATTGCAACCAGTCATCCTGTCATCCTGCAGCTGAAAAACACCCCCACAGCATGATGCTGCCACCACCATGCTTCGCTGTTGAGACTGTATTGGACAGTTGATGAGCAGTGCCTGGTTTTCTCCACACATACCGCTTAGAATTAAGGCCAAAAAGTTCTGTCTTGGTCTCATCAGACCAGAGAATCTTATTTCTCAACATCTTGGAGTCCTTCAGGTGTTTTTTTTAGCAAACTCCATGCGGGCTTTCATGTGTCTTGCACTGGGGAGAGGCTTCCGTCGGGCCACTCTGCCATAAAGCCCCGACTGGTGGAGGGTGCATCTCTGGAGCTCAGCCACAGTGATCCTTGGGTTCTTTACCTCTCTCACCAAGGCTCTTCTCCCCCGATAGCTCAGTTTGGCCGGACGGCCAGCTCTAGAAAAGGTTCTGGTTGTCCCAAACGTCTTCCATTTAAGGATTATGGAGGCCACTGTGCTCTTAGGAACCTTAAGTGCAGCAGAATTTTTTTTTGTAACCTTGGCCAGATCTGTGCCTTGCCACAGTTCTGTGTCCGAGCCCTTCAGGCAGTTCCTTTTGACCTCATGATTCTCATTTGCTCTGACATGCACTGAGTTGTAAGGTCCCATATAGACATGCGTGTGGCTTTCCTAATCCAGTCCAATCAGTATAATCAAACACAGCTGGATTCAAATGAAGGTGTAGAACCAGCTCAAGGATGATCAGAAGAAATGGACAGCACCTGAGTTAAATATGAGTGTCACAGCAAAGGGTTTCAGTTTTTCTTTTTTAATAAATCTCAACAATTCTGTGTTTTTCTGTCAATATGGGGTGCTGTGTGTACATTAATGAGCACAAAAAATACACTTAAATGATTTTAGCAAATGGCTGCAATATAACAGAGTGAAAAATTTCACTCTTTGTTGAATACTTTCTGTCCCCACTGTATAGCATAGAATTTCTAAGACAGAGCCATGAGGATACTAGAGAGGGTATCATTAAGAGATGGGAAAAGTAGAAAAAGTTTTTAAATTGACAAAGAAATACAGCGAGATTAAGATTACCTAGAGAAGAGGAGAAAGAAGGGTCTGAGAATGAGGTGTGTGGGGGGGGGGTGTATTGTAAGGGTAGATAAAGGTATTGAAACAAAATTTGTTAATGTATATCCCTATTGAGTAGGGAAAATGTTTTTACATTCTTGTGTATAATTTGATAAAATAAAGAATTAAAAAAAAAAGGGGGGATTCATCAGAGAAAATGACTTCATTCCAGTCCTCAGCAGTCCAATCCGTTTACCTTTTGCACGACATCAGTCTGTCCCTGATGTTTTTTCTAGAGAGATGTGGCTTTTTTGGTGCCCTTCTTTACACCAGGCCATATTTCAAAAGACTTCTTCCCACTCCTTGAAGTTCTTGATCTGATAAATGGTCGATTTAAGGGCAATCTTAGCAGCAATATTCTTGTTTGTAAATCCCTCTTTGTGCAAAGCAATGAGTGCACATGTTTCCTTTTAGGTAACCATGGTTAACCAATTTCCGACTGCCACACGCCGATGTACGTCCTAACTTTGAAGAGGGATATCTTTGTTATGGCAGCAGCTAGCTGCCATAACCCTGGTATCCTCTTCGGCGGTCCGGTTTCCGATAATAGTGGTCTCTGCGGCGGATTCACCGCAAGATCACTTTTATCGGCGGCGGGAGAGGGCTCCGGTGCCTTGCGCCTCTTACCGGAGCCATTGGCAGTGGCAGAGGCAATCAGATCCTTCTTCCTGCTAGGAAGACTAGTGAGGGGAAGATGGCCCCCACTCGTCTCTATACCATTGCAGGTCGGAAGTGACGTGAAAATGTCACGTCTGCCCATAGCTCTTAGAGGGCTATTTTTTTTTTTTTTTTAATTGCATTTTAGTGTAAATATGAGATCTGAGGTCTTTTTGACCCCAGATCTCATATTTAAGAGGGCTTGTAATGCTTTTTTTCTATTACAATGGATGTTTACATTCCTTGTAATAAGAATAAAAGTGAAACCATTTTTGCAACACAACAGTGTAAAAATAAAAAAATAAAAGGTAAAATAAAATACATTTTTAAACGCGCCCGTCCCGCTGAGCTCGCGTGCAGAAGCGAAGGCATACATGAGTAATGCCCGCATATGAAAACTGTGTTCAAACCACACTTGTGCGGTATCACTGCGATTGGTAGAGTGAGAACAATAATTCTAGCCCTAGACCTCCTCTGTAACTCAAAACATGCAACCTGTAGAATTTTTTTTTTAAACGTCGCCTATGGAGATTTTTAAGGGTAAAAGTTTGACGCCATTCCACGAGCGGGTGCAATTTGAAGCATGACATGTTGGGTATCAATTTACTAACATTGTTTCACAATATAAAAAAAAATAAATTGGGTTAACTTTACTGTTGTCATATTTTTTAATTCAAAAAATTTATTTTTTCCATTAAAACTGCGCTTGTAAGACGGCTGTGCAAATACAGTGTGACAAAGTATTGCACCGACAGCCAAATGTATGTTTGGGGGTTCTTTGTAATTTTCTAGCAAAAAAAAATGTTTTTAACTTGTAAACAACAAATCTCAGAGGCTCGTTCCTTAAGTGGTTAACAGAGGAAGAACAATAATTTCAAGCACCACCCTCCTTTTAGGCTGTTATTCTAACTCAATCATCATTAGAGTAATTTCTAGCCTTGTCCTCGTCAACACTGACACCTGTGTTAACGAGAGAATCACTGACTTGATGTCAGCTGGTCCTTTTGTGGCAGGGCTGAAATGCAGTGAGAATTTCTTTTGGGGATTAAGTTCCCTTTAAGGCTGGGTTCACACTGGTCCGACAAACGCTCCGACATTGGGAGCTCATGTCGCATGACGTGTGAAATTTAATGTTTCCCTATGGGAGCCGTCCTAACTGGTCCGACACAAGTCGTTCCGACTTTAGAAATGCTCCCTGTACTACTTTGGTCCGACTTTGATCCTACTTCAGCCTATTGACTATCATTGAAGTCGGATCAAAGTCGGATTGCCGTCTTGCATGATCCGACTTCGGCACGCGACTTGTGCTCAGATGATCTTGAGGGGGAACTCCGCGCCAAATTTTAAATAAAAATCCGGCATGGGTTCCCCCTCCAAGAGCATACCAGGCCCTTAGGTCTGGTATGGATCTAAGGGGAACCCCCTACGCCAAAAAATCGGCGTGGGGTCCCCCCTAAAATCCAGACCAAACCCTTATCCGAGCACGCAGCCCGGCCGGTCAGGAATGGGGGTGGGGACGAGCTGGCGGCCCCCCCCCTCCTGGACCGTACCAGGCCGCATGCCCTCAACATGGGGGGGTGCTTTGGGGCATGGGGGGCGCAGTGTGGCCCCCCACCCCAAAGCACCTTGTCCCCATGTTGATGAGGACAAGGGCCTCTTCCCGACAACCCTGGCCGTTGGTTGTCGGGGTCTGCGGGCGGGGGGCTTATCGGAATCCGGGAGCCCCCAGATCCCGGCCCCCCACCCTATGTGAATGAGTATGGGGTACAGCGTACCCCTACCCATTCACCTAGGAAAAAAGTGTCAATTTAAAAAAAAACACTACACAGATTTTTAAAGCATTTTATTAGACAGCTCCGGGGGTCTTCTTCCGACTTCGGGGGTCTCTCCGGTTCTTCTCCACGCTCTCCGGATCTTCTGCCGGGCTCCTCCGCTCTCTTCTGCTCTTTTGCCGCTCTTTTGCTAAAGCGGAGGAGCCTGGTCTTCAATCTTCTGCCTTCTGCCTTCTTCTCCTGATGTTGACACGACGCTCTCTGGGGCTAGAATGCTCTCTGTGCGCTCTGCTCTGACTTATATAGGCGGTGACCCCGCCCTCTTATGCCGTCACAGTCCCTGGGCATGCTGGGACTGTGACGTTTTAGGGGGCGTGGTCATCACCCGATGACCACGCCCCCTGTATGCCGTCATAGTCCTAGCATGCCCAGGGACTGTGACGGCATAAGAGGGCGGGGTCACCGCTTTTTATGTCAGAGCAGAGCGCACAGAGAGCATTCTAGCCCCAGAGAGCGTCGTGTCAACATCAGGAGAAGAAGGCAGAAGGCAGAAGATTGAAGACCAGGCTCCTCCGCTTTAGCAAAAGAGCGGCAAAAGAGCAGAAGAGAGCGGAGGAGCCCGGCAGAAGATCCGGAGAGCGTGGAGAAGAACCGGAGAGACCCCCGAAGTCGGAAGAAGACCCCCGGAGCTGTCTAATGAAATGCTTTAAAAATCTGTGTAGTGTTTTTTTTTAAATTGACACTTTTTTCCTAGGTGAATGGGTAGGGGTACGCTGTACCCCATACTCATTTACATAGGGTGGGGGGCCGGGATCTGGGGGCTCCCTTATTAAAGGGGGCTCCCGGATTCCGATAAGCCCCCCGCCCGCAGACCCCGACAACCAACGGCCAGGGTTGTCGGGAAGAGGCCCTTGTCCTCATCAACATGGGGACAAGGTGCTTTGGGGTGGGGGGCCACACTGCGCCCCCCATGCCCCAAAGCACCCCCCCCATGTTGAGGGCATGCGGCCTGGTACGGTCCAGGAGGGGGGGGGCCGCCAGCTCGTCCCCACCCCCATTTCTGACCGGCCGGGCTGCGTGCTCGGATAAGGGTCTGGTATGGATTGGGGGAGACCCCCACGCCGTTTTTTCGGCGTAGGGGGGTTCCCCTCAAGGTCCATACCAGACCCAAGGGCCTGGTATGCTCTTGGAGGGGGAACCCATGCCGGATTTTTACTTAAAATTTGGCGCGGAGTTCCCCCTAAAGATTCATACCAAACACAGTGCCGGGCATTGGCGGGGATCCAAGTCGGATCCCCGTTCATTGAAAGTCGGACACATGCCGGCTTCATGTCGCAGGGCAAAGTCGGATCCAAAGTAGGACGGCTGTCGTGTCGCACCAGTGTGAACCCAGCCTAATGGCAAAGAGGGACTTTGCAATTAACTGCAATTCATTGGATCACTCTTCATAAAATTCTGGAATATATGCAAATTTCCATCATAAAATCAGAGGCAGCAGACTAAATATTTATATTGGTGTCATTCTCAAAACTTTTGGCCAGGGCTGTACATTTTTTTTTCTTATGGTTGAAATTCAATAAAAACCAAATATTTAAAAAAAAAAAAATAGTTCCACTTTACCAACATTAATATTGTCCCTAAATTTTATCTTAGAGCCCTTGCACACTGGGGCGGGGGCGGCATCGGCGGTAAAACGCCGCTATTATTAGCGGCGTTTTACCGCCGGTATGCGGCCGCTAGCGGGGCGGTTTTACCCCCCGCTAGCGGCCGAGAAGTGGTTAAATACCACCGCAAAGCGCCTCTGCAGAGGCGCATTGCCGGCGGTATAGCCGCGCCGTCCCATTGATTTCAATGGGCAGGAGCGGTAAAGGAGCGGTATACACTCCGCTCCTTCACCGCTCCGAAGATGCTGCTAGCAGGACTTTTTTTACCGTCCTGCCAGCGCATCGCTCCAGTGTGCAAGCCCTCGGGGCTTTCACACTGGAATGCAAGGAGCAGCACTTTCGGGTCGGTTTGCAGTCGCTATTATTAGCGCAATAGCGCCTGCAAACCGCCCCAGTGTGCAAGGGCTCTAAATAGAAGTTATTTGAAATCTATGCCACTTGTACATTTATTCCTCTTACAGTGGAATGATTGATTAAAGATGATGCCAGTGTTTGTAAATTCCTTGCCAGACTCGTAGGCATCCACAATTTTCTATCTTTTCAATCTATCTGATCTTTTGGTCTTGGCATGATAACACCAGACACATCAATAGCTAAGAGAACACAGACAGATCTTTAATATCTGAAGTTTAAATAAGACCACCGGGTTTCCCCTTCATAATGTGCACAGATGTAATTTTCACAGAAGGGGAAAATAACTTTTCCCACTATATACAGCTAGACTTGTTTTCTCTTACGTTCATTAACAGACGTGGCTCTTCTCTTATTTGACCAATGGGTTTATAGCACCACTTACATGAATGGGATACTAGGCAGAAAAGAACACCATATAACCTGTGGGCAGTTCTAGCTTGTATAAAACCCCCTCTCTGCTGTAGACAAGTCAGATATTTCTGCCTAGTGTAAGGAGTTACACTAGTTCCCTGCCAGGACCTGCGGTTCCATTGTTCTTTTGTGGGGAGGTTCTTTTTCCCTTTCTGTTGTGATTTTTTTTTTTTTCTTTATCCTTCATCCACTGGCCGAGCAACAGACTAGATGATCTTGATCCAGTTATTATACGCCCACCTACAGTGATACACTGAGTTGGCTTCGGCAGCTTTGTGGGTTTTCCTAACGGGGCACATGACCAATCGGCTTGGTGCTGGTTGCTCAGTGTCCCTGCTAGGCAGACAACACTTCACCCGAGAGGCGATCTGTTGTGGGGAAGGTCCTCTCTCCATCTTTGGGATGTGGTAAGTACACACTCCCCGTCCTCTCCTGTACCCTCTTGAGTGATTTGATGTGACTGCTCTTGATCCTGTACCATTTTTTTCGGTATGTTATGCTTTTGATGAGGGCCCGGTCTCTAGGCTTAGTAGGTCATCTTAAGTCCCAGGAAAGACTCTCAAACCCTTGTCATGAGTATTTATGCCCATCTCCAGCATCTGGGTACTGGACATTTTTTTTTCTCTGTCTACCTGATATTTGGCAAAATTGCCCTTCCAGGGTGAGTTGCATTTTGGTGCCTCACTGCACAAATTTCCAATTCCTCTGGGGGGAAGGAGGGGTTTCATGCCCTTATACCACAATCTTGGATAGGCAAGGAGCTGTGGCACTAGGAGGGTCCTCCCCTCTCTCCACTTATGCAATCTTTCCTTTTCATACCCCAGGCTCCTCGGACAAGGGCTTCAAGTGCTTTTAAGTCCCCTTTGGAGCCAAAGCATATTACTGACGCCTCCGGTCTCATGAGCCCACAGGCATATTGTTTCCACGACACAAAGGTTTGACACACTGGTTTTCTCCATGGTGGGGGGCTGTGTTCCTTGATTTGCAGACCTGTGGCTTACCTTCCTTTTCATGAAATGTTTTTGTGACCTACTAGCATCAGGCTATGAAAAAGGGCTTCTTCCAATACACCAGGCTTATTCTGCCTTCACTCTTTCCCTTTACCCATCTCGTTTATGAGATCGTAAAGGGCAGTGCAGGAGCTTCCTGTCCGGGGAGTGCTGCCCTTTGTTTAGGATCTGGAGAGTTTTCAAGGATTTTACTCCTACAGGTTTACGTTTCTCAAGAAAGAAGTTGTCAACGTACTGGATCTCAAGGCCCTTAATTGCTCTGAGCATGTTCAGAAGTTCAAGATGGACTCCATCAGGGGCTTTTTTTTCTGATCTATCCGTAGTCATCAAGGATACATATTTACACATTCCCATCTGTGTTGGACACCTGTGCTTCTACGCTTTGCAGTTGGGGATGCACATTGTCAATTTGTTGTGCTCTGTTTCAGTCTGGCCTCTGCTCCCTGGGTATACATTAATGGCTAACCCGTAGTCCTTTCATTACTGAGACAACAGGGAATGGCAGTGATTGGTTACCTGGACAACCTGTTTCTGCGAGCAGTGACTCATTCCGTACTGCAGGACAACATGTTGATAATGATGCACTCCCTGAGGGACATTAGTTTGGTCTTCAACCTTGAGAAGTCTGCCTTGCTCTGACCCAGTGGCTGAAGTATTTGGGCCTGGTACTGGACTCGGCTGATGCCAAGGTGTTCCTCCCAGCAGGCAAGGTTTGGACTGCTGTCCTACTGCTTTTGTCCCACATGTGTTCCCCTCTGCGTTCTTGCATATAAGCATTGGGCTTTCTGGGTCAACCTTGAGTCAAATGTGCAGTTCGAATGAGGGTCCTGCTGAGGGAAATCCTGTCACAGTGGGACAGATGTCCTCCTTTCCTGGACAACTATATTCATCTGGACCAATTGACGAGGGCCTCCCTCCTGTGGTAGTATCAGTCCCCTTCCCTTCAGGCCAGGAAGTCCTTCCTCTCCCTCCACTGGCCAGTAGTCACAACGGATGTCAACTGATCTGGCTGTGGTAGAGTCCTTGGTCCAAGATTGGCATAGGGTCGCTGGACAACGGAGGAGACTTGGCTGCTCATCAGTGTCCTGGAGCTACGGGTGATCCAATTGTGTTCAGAGCTCTGGACAGACCTTTTACGGAGTTGCCCAGTCAGTATCCTATTGGATGGCACCACTGTGTCTCCACCAGAGTGGCATGGGAAGGCAGCAGCAATGGTGGAGACACATTTTTCTGTCGGCGGAAGAGCACGTCAATCCCTGTGTCAAATTATCAGGAGCTTTACATCAGTCATCGGATGCTGGATCACAGGGAGTGGTCCCTGCACTCAACTGTGTTCCATTGAATCTGCCTATGTCAAAGCTCCCCGTACATAATGCCTCAGCAGGAAGGTACCGAGGTTTGTGGCAAGAGCGAAGGTCTCCCTGGTGGATGTGCTGTTGGCACTGTGGGGTCAGTATCGCCTCATCTGTTTCCTCCTCTCCAGCTTCCTTCCCTTCTGAGCATCTGAGGCCACCTTGCTTGACCTTCTTTGGCTTTGACGATATGGCTGTTGAAGTCAGGTTGTGAGGGACGAGGGTTGTCAGGTTTGGTAATCCCCACATGTTGAAGGCATGCAAGACTTTGAAGGTTTATATCACCTGGTGCAAGGTTCTATGGGTTCCATCCTGCTCTTTCTTGGTGGCTTGGTTTTTGGCCTTTCACTTAAAGTGTTTGTTACCCCAACATTTCATATTCCTGATATGTGGCTGCTGTACCATGTACTTGTATGAGAAAGTATCCTGTTCTCTTTTTACTGCTTCCTTTGTGTGAAATCCTTGGCATTCCTGATAGTCCCCTTTATTTTCTATAATAAACTGACCACACCAAGCAGGAGAACACACTCGTGGTCAGATCTGTGGCTATGCTGGGAACTCTGCCTGCTCTTCTCCAATGATCAGACTTGCCCTGCCCCACCTGCACAGCTATGCACTGTGAAGCTCAGTTCACTGTTGCTTCTCCTCCCGCCAGCTCTTATGGAGCTGAGAACAGAGGAAGTGTTATCACTTTATAAAAAGAAAAACTTTCTAAATGCAGCGGAACCTTGGATTATGAGCATAATCCATTCCAGGAGAATGCTTGTAATCCAAAGCACTCGCATATCAAAGCAAGTTTCCCCATAGAAGTCAATGAATATTTAGATAATTTGTTCTGCATTGCCTTCTATTACATGCAATACTGCATGTGGCCAGAGGTGGGGGAGGGGGCGCCAGAGAGCCTTGGAAACACTCAGGGACGGAGTATTTCCGAACGGCTCCGAACCTTTCCAAGTGTCCCTGGTGCCCCCACACCTCTGGCCAAATGCGGTACTGCACCGCATATTAGTTGAATTCTGCTCGTTTTGCGAGACAACACTTGCAATCCAAGTCAGAATTGGAAAAAAAAAAAAAGTTGCTCGTCTTTCAAAACGCTTGTTAACCGCGTTTATTCGTAAACCAAGGTTCCACTGTACCTTTTTTTTTTTTTTTTTTTTTTTTTTTTATGTATTAAAAAAAAAAAAATTGCCTTTCATTTCTATTTTAACCACTTAAACCCTGGAAGAATTTACCCCCTTCCTGACCAGAGCGTTTTTTGCGATTCGGCACTGCTTTGCTTTAACTGATAATTGCGCGGCCATGCGACGTTGTACCCAAACAAAATTGACGTCCTTTTTTTCCCACAAATAGAGCTTTCTTTTGGTGGTATTTGATTGCCTCTGCATTTTTTATTTTTTGCGCTATAAACAAAAAAAGGCGTCAATTTTGAAAAATATGCTATTTTGTACTTTTTGCTATAATATCCCCTTTTTTTTAAAAAAAAAAGAGCAAATTTTTTCTCATTTTAGGCCGATATGTATACTTCTACATATTTTTGGTAAAAAAATTGCAATGAGCGTATATTGATTGGTTTGCACAAAAGTTATAGCGTCTACAAAATAGGGGATAGATTTATAGCATTTTTATTATTGTTATTTTTTTTTTTTTTTACTAGTAATGTCGGTGATCTGCGATTTTTATCGTGACTGCGACATTTTGGCGGACACATTGGACAATTTTGACACATTTTTGGAACCATTGGCATTAATACAGCGATAAGTGCGATTTAAAAATGCATTGATTACTGTAAAAATGTCACTGGCAGTGAAGGGGTTAACACTAGGAGGCGTTGAAGGGGTTAACTGTGTTGCCTGGGAGGTGATTCTAACTGAAGGGGGAGGGGACTAACTAGAGGAAGTGACGGATCGTGGTTCCTAGCTAATAGGAACACACAATCTGTCACTCCTAACAGAACAGGGAAGTGTGTGTTTACACACACTCATCCCTGTTCTGCCTCTCCTGGTCACGATTGCTCGCGACCGTCGGCCACGAGCATCGGCACCCCCGCTGTGCAGTGCACGCACCTGCTATCCCGACCCCCGCGAGCCAACGTATAGCTATGTGGTTTTGCGCAGGGGAGCCAACCGGCCGCAGTATAACTGCAGTGGCTGGTCCGGAAGCAGTAAAACTGAATGGGTTGTTTTACACCCACTTTAACCACTTGCCGACCGCCTAACGCAGATATACTGCGGCAGAATGGCACGGGCAGGCAGAATCACGTACCCGTACGTGATCTGCCTCCCGCGGGCGGGGGCTCCGATCGGACCCCCCCCCCGGTGCCAGCGGCGATCGGCATTTGTCTGGGAGCGTTCCGTGATGAGGGGGAGGCCATACGATCGTGGCCCCCCCTCGCGATCGCTCCCAGCCAATGGGAATCCTCCCCTGCCTGTGTGTAGTACACACAGGCAGAGGATGTGATGTCATCTCTCCTCGGCTCGGCAGTTTCCGTTCCGGCGCCGAGGAGAGAAGACATGTGAGTGCACAACACATACACACACACACACAGTAGAACATGCCAGGCATACTTTACACCCCCGACCCCCCCATCGCCCCCCAATCACCCCTCCCCCCTGCCTGTCACACTGACACCAAGCAGTATTTTTTTTTTTTTTTCTGATTACTGCATGGTGTCAGTTTGTGACAGTTAGAAGTGGTAGGGCAGTGAGTATTAGCCCCCTGTAGGTCTAGGATACCCCCCTAACCCCCCCTAATAAAGTTTTAACCCCTTGATCACCCCCCGTCACCAGTGTCGCTAAGCGATCATTTTTCTGATCGCTGTATTAGTGTCGCTGGTGACGGTAGTTAGGGACGTAAATATTTAGGTTCACCGTCAGCGTTTTATAGCGTCAGGGACCCCCATATACTATCTAATAAATGTTTTAACCCCTTGATTGCCCCCTAGTTAACCCTTTCACCACTGATCACCATATAACCGTTACGGGTGACGCTGGTTAGTTCGTTTATTTTTTATAGTGTCAGGGCACCTGCCGTTTATTACCAAATAAAGGTTTAGCCCCCTGATCGCCCGGCGGTGATATGCGTCGCCCCAGGCAGCGTCATATTAGCGCCAGTACCGCTAACACCCAAGCACGCAGCATACGCCTCCCTTAGTGGTATAGTATCTGAACGGATCAATATCTGATCCGATCAGATCTATACTAGCGTCCCCAGCAGTTTAGGGTTCCCAAAAACGCAGTGTTATCGGGATCAGCCCAGATACCTGCTAGCACCTGCGTTTTGCCCCTCCGCCCGACCCAGCCCAGCCCAGCCCACCCAAGTGCAGTATCGATCGATCACTGTCACTTACAAAACACTAAACGCATAACTGCAGCGTTCGCAGAGTCAGGCCTGATCCCTGCGATCGCTAACAGATTTCTTGGTAGCGTTTTGGTGAACTGGCAAGCACCAGCCCCAAGCAGCGTCAGATTAGTGCCAGTACCGCTAACACCCATGCACGCACCGTACACCTCCCTTAGTGGTATAGTATCTAATCGGATCAATATCTGATCCGATCAGATCTATACTGGCGTCCCCAGCAGTTTAGGGTTCCCAAAAATGCAGTGTTAGCGGGATCAGCCCAGATAGCTGCTAGCACGTGCGTTTTGCCCCTCCGCCCAGCCCAGCCCACCCAAGTGCAGTATCGATCGATCACTGACACTTACAAAACACTAAACGCATAACTGCAGCGTTCGCAGAGTCAGGCCTGATCCCTAACAGTTTTTTTGGTAGCGTTTTGGTGAACTGGCAAGCACCAGCGGCCTAGTACACCACAGTCGTAGTCAAACCAGCACTGCAGTAACACTTGGTGACGTGGCGAGTCCCATAAGTGCAGTTCAAGCTGGTGAGGTGGCAAGCACAAGTAGTGTCCCGCTGCCACCAAGAAGAAGACAAACACAGGCCCGTCGTGCCCTTCCTGCTGAATTCGCCAATCCTAATTGGGAACACACCACTTCTGCAGCGCCCGTACTTCCCCCATTCACATCCCCAACCAAATGCAGTCGGCTGCATGAGAGGCATTTTCTATATGTCCTCCCCAGTACCCCTACCCAACGAACCCCCCAAAAAAGATGTTGTGTCTGCAGCAAGCGCGGATATAGGCGTGACACCCGCTATTATTGTCCCTCCTGTCCTGACAATCCTGGTCTTTGCATTGGTGAATGTTTTGAACGCTACCATTCACTAGTTGAGTATTAGCGTAGGGTACAGCATTGCACAGACTAGGGCACACTTTCACAGGGTCTCCCAAGATGCCATCGCATTTTGAGAGACCCGAACCTGGAACCGGTTACAGTTATAAAAGTTACAGTTACAAAAAAAAGTGTAAAAAACAAAACAAAAAAAACACATACAAAAATATAAAAAAAAAAAAAAAAAATAGTTGTCGTTTTATTCTCTCTCTCTATTCTCTTTATTGTTCTGCTCTTTTTTACTTTATTCTATTCTGCAATGTTTTATTGTTATTATGTTTTATCATGTTTGCTTTTCAGGTATGCAATTTTTTATACTTTACCGTTTACTGTGCTTTATTGTTAACCATTTTTTTGTCTTCAGGTACGCAATTCACGACTTTGAATGGTTATACCAGAATGATGCCTGCAGGTTTAGGTATCATTCTTTTCAGCCAGCAGTCGGCTTTCATGTAAAAGCAATCCTAGCGGCTAATTAGTCTCTAGACTGCTTTTACAAGCAGTGGGAGGGAATGCCCCCCCCCCACCGTCTTCCGTGTTTTTCTCTGGCTCTCCTGTTTCAACAGGGAACCTGAGAATGCAGCCGGTGATTCAGCCAGCTGACCATAGAGCTGATCAGAGACCAGAGTGGCTCCAAACATCTCTATGGCCTAAGAAACCGGAAGCTACAAGTATTTTATGACTTAGATTTCGCCGGATGTAAACAGCGCCATTGGGAAATTGGGAAAGCATTTTATCACACCGATCTTGGTGTGGTCAGATGCTTTGAGGGCAGAGGAGAAATCTAGGGTCTAATAGACCCCAATTTTTTTAAAAAAAGAGTACCTGTCACTACCTATTGCTATGATAGGGGATATTTACATTCACTGAGATAACAATAAAAATGATTTAAAAAAAAAAAAAAATGAAAGGAACAGTTCAAAAAAAAGATAAAAAAGCAAAAAAATAATAAAGAAAAAAAAAAAAAAAAAAAAGCACCCCTGTCCCCCCTGCTCTCGCGCTAAGGCGAACGCAAGCGTCGGTCTGGCGTCAAATGTAAACAGCAATTGCACCATGCATGTAAGGTGTCAACGCGAAGGTCAGATCGAGGGCAGTAATTTTAGCAGTAGACCTCCTCTGTAAGTCTAAAGTGGTAACCTGTAAAGGCTTTTAAAGGCTTTTAAAAATGTATTTAGTTTGTCGCCACTGCACATTTGTGCACAATTTTAAAGCATGTCATATTTGGTATCCATGTACTCGGCCTAAGATCATCTTTTTTATTTCATCAAACATTTGGGCAATATAGTGTGTTTTAGTGAATTAAAATTTAAAAAAGTTTGTTTTTTCCCCAAAAAATGTGTTTGAAAAATCGCTGCGCAAATACTGTGTGAAAAAAAAAAAATGAAACACCCACCATTTTAATCTGTAGGGCATTTGCTTTAAAAAAAATATATAATGTGTGGGGGTTCAAAGTAATTTTCTTGCAAAAAAAAATAATTTTTTCACATCAAGAAGTGTCAGAAAGGCCTTTGTCTTCAAGTGGTTAGAAGAGTGGGTGATGTGTGACATAAGCTTCTAAATGTTGTGCATAAAATGCCAGGACAGTTCAAAACCCCCCCCCCCCCCCCCACCAAATGACCCCATTTTGGAAAGTAGACACCCCAAGCTATTTGCTGAGGGTCATGTCGAGTCCATGGAATATTTTATATTGTGACACAAGTTGCGGGAAAGAGACAATTTTTTTTTTTTTTTTTGCACAAAGTTGTCACTAAATGATATATTGCTCAAACATGCCATGGGAATATGTGAAAATACACCCCAAAATACATTCTGTTGCTTCTCCTGAGTACAGGGATACCACATGTGTGAGACTTTTTGGGAGCCTAGCCGCGCACGGGACTCCGAAAACCAGGCACCGCCTTCAGGCTTTCTAAGGCTGTAAATTTTTGATTTCACTCCTCACTGCCTATCACAGTTTCGGAGACCATGGAATGCCCAGGTGGCACAAAACCCCCCCAAATGACCCCATTTTGGAAAGTAGACATCCCAAGATATTTGCTGAGAGGTATAGTGAGTATTTTGCAGACCTCAGTTTTTGTCACAAAGTTTTGAAAATTGAAAAAAGAAAAAAAAAATTTTTTTCTTGTCTTTTATTATTTTCAAAAATAAATGAGAGCTGCAAAATACTCACCATGCCTCTCAGCAAATAGCTTGGGGTGTCTACTTTCCAAAATGGGGTCATTTGGGGGGGGTTTGTGCCACCTGGGCATTCCATGGCCTCCAAAACTGTGATAGGCAGTGAAGAGTGAAATCAAAAATTTACACCCTTAGAAATCCTGAAGGCGGTGATTCTTTTTCGGGGCCCCGTACGCGGCTAGGCTCCCATACTCAGGAGAAGCAGCTAAATGTATTTTGGGGTGCAATTCCACATATGCCCATGGCCTGTGTGAGCAATATATCATTTAGTGACAACTTTTTGTATTTTTTTTTTTTTTTTTCTGTCATTATTCAATCACTTGGGACAAAAAAAATGAATATTCAATGGACTCAACATGCCTCTCAGAAATTTCCTTGGGGTGTCTACTTTCCAAAATGGGGTCATTTGTGAGGGTTTTGTACTGCCCTGCCATTTTAGCACCTCAAGAAATGACATAGGCAGTCATAAATTAAAGGCTGTGTAAATTCCAGAAAATGCACCCTAGTTTGTAGGCGCTATAACTTTTGCGCAAACCAATAAATATACACTTATTGACATTTTTTTTACCAAAAACGTGGCCGAATACATTTTGGCCTAAATGTATGACTAAAATTGAGTTTATTGGATTTTTTTTAGAACAAAAAGTAGAAAATATCATTTTTTTTCAAAATTTTCGGTCTTTTTCCATGTATAGCGCAAAAAATAAAAACGGTAGAGGTGATCAAATACCATCAAAAGAAAGCTCTATTTGTGGGAAGAAAAGGACGCAAATTTCGTTTGGGTACAGCATTGCATGACCGCGCAATTAGCAGTTAAAGCGACGCAGTGCCAAATTGTAAAAAGTGCTCGGGTCAGGAAGGGGGTAAATCCTTCCGGGGCTGAAGTGGTTAAAGGGGCAATGAACAAACACTTACCTTGAGTATCACTGAGGGCCATATTTTCCGCCTTTGCGATCTGCATTTAATATCCTTTGGCCTTTTAGCCATGAACTCTGTGATTCAAGAGATTTGCCATGGCGACCCCCTGGGTGTTTTCTTGGGCTGGCATGGGAGCTGAATTTGGTTCTTTCTGTCCTTCAGTAGCCTCCCTTTTAGAGTATTTGGGGGCATTCCTGTTTCCTCCTTCTTAAAATGTTGCCTTCATCCCTTCCGCATGGCAGATGTCGGAACCGGTGATATTATCTTGTAGGTTTCCTAAAATGGTCTTGCACAGGGATGGCTCTGTGAATGAACATGCCTTTCCTTTCTTCTGATAGTGGAGTTAAATTTCACCTGAGGGAGGACAATATCTTGTGTCCATGTCCATCAAATTCTATGGAGGTCCGGTTGCACTCATTGGACATGGTCTGAGCAGTTATTAAATAACTCCCTCCTGGGGTCAGATCCATTCTTTTGTTTTTGCGCTTGCTCATGGAAGGCCTAAAAGGAGGCCGGACAGCCTCCTCTATCACTATTTTCTGTCAGGCCAACCCTGTCGTAGGTTTTATACAAGCTAGTACTGCTCATAGGCAGTCTTTTTTTTTTTTGCTTATCCTACTCCTGTAGGTGGTGCTAAAAAAAGAACATTGGTCAAAGAGCTGTGTCCGTCAATTACCTCGGAGAGATTTTAAAGCAAAATTCACCCTCAAAATGCACTTTGCAGAAATAAATAGCATTATCCTTCATTTGGATTTTTTTTTTTTTTTTGCTATGGGGTCCCTTGTATTCTGCCCATTCGGCTCCGTGGCTATTGATGTCATTTCCTCGCTAGTGTTCCTGGGAGATGTGTGTTATCCTTTCCCAGGAGTCAGTGGGCCGCTCCAAGGGCTAGAATCGCGTTATTTCAAAACTGGAAGTGACGTGGGCAAAGGCGGATTTAAGCACCATTTTTAAAAAGGGAACAAAGTCCTTTGTTGCCATTACTATATATATTACAAAATAGTATACAAGATAAAAAGCAAAGCATATTCACCTCAAACCAGCGCTGTGTTAGGGGCAACTCTTAAACAAGTTGCTTTAAGTTTATATTGCTTTGTCAAATTATTGCTTCTATAAGAATGATGACACGGAGTCAGATATGTCTGTGTCACAGTCCTGAGCAAAAGAGTACTGCACCCTTTACTTCTTTCAAAGGCCTTTTATAGGCAGCTCTACAAGCAGTAATCTTATCGGCATTACCAAATGAGGTTAAGGTACAAAGAGTTTCTTATCAGTGAACATGTAATGATTATTCAGCAGTTCCAAATTCCATCTAGATACAGATTGATACATACACAGAAGAGAAAAAGCACAAACAATTTAAGTAGAACTCTAAGTCATTATTTCAACCCTATCAATTTCCCCCTTTGACATCATCCTCTCCCTCCCCCTGTGTCCTCATGAACAAGTTCTAGTCAGCTTTTCCTAGAGTACTATCCCTGACCGCGGGTTGTCAGAGGGGAAAATCCCATCCCTCCAGGTGTTGCTCACATCTTAAATTCAAGAAGAGGAGTTTTGTAGGAGTAGGGTGATGTCAATACACATTTATCAGTATGCCCTGTCTATTCTCCTAATTTTCCTATTTATTTTCCTGTATACACATATATTTGTGATTTGTAAGTGATATTAATATTACAATAATAATTACCATTGGACTTAACAACCAGTGAAAAGTATTGGTTGCTGTAGAAGACATTCCACTGAATATATCCCACCAATGTGGTGCAGTATCCTGTTGTATCTGTGAGGAAAGATGCACTAGTCTATCTTTGTCAATTATTGCGGATACGAGGTTATTCTGTAGGGTAGGTTCTAGTGTTTCTATGTGTTGTCTTAACAACTCTGATTGTTCCAAAACCTGTTTTAGTGGGTCTAAAGAAATTATAAAGGGTGTAGTGTCAGTGAGATTATGTACCTCATAGACTGAAGAGAATATCTTATCGGCGTCTGGTTCAAAAAGATAGGTGTCGTTACCCATTGTAATATTTTAATCTTTTTTATACATCCCGCAAACGGCGCCGATTTATTTAACGCTGACATGGTGCGGTTATCATTAGTAATAATACAAATATGCTGGGGTCCTATTTCATACAATCTATTGTTCACATTTATCGGTGTTCTTTGCATTTTGTATATGCTAGTTTGGTATTTTAACAAGCAAGGTTAATATACTGGGGAACTTCTGCCACATACCATTCCCTTATTAGTTCCTTCACATAGAGTTAAATCATGGGTTCTGTTTCCTTTATCTACATATTTCCCATATATTTCTGGATACCAAAACTCGTCTTTAATTACTAGTGGCATGACCACTATTTTACACATTTCCATTACATCTGCTACCCGGTATGCTTCGAACCATCCTACACACCATTTTTCCTCACATTCTATCTTATCCCCTTTTACTTGGAACCATACACCATCGTCAGTTAAACCCTTAAAATATTTCATCCAGGTATGATAATTTCCCAACTGTAGTTCAGTCCTGGCCCTATTTATTTGTATATGATAGGATAAGAGGTTAAAAGAGCACTGGGTTTCAAAAGTGGTGGGTAACCATTTGCTTGTGATAGTCAAGCTGTCAGCTATGTGTCCCCCTGCATGCTTCCATCTGTTGTTCATTTCTTCTATCTCGACCGAGTTTAAAATTCCCATCCCTGTACCTGTCAGTCCCAATAGTGTGTCGTACCATTTTCGTTTATACCTACACTCCGGTATCGGGGGAAAGGTGATATTGAATTTTATTTTTGTTTTCTGTTGTGATGTTGATACATTTATGCAAGTGTTTGGTACGGGTGTTAATATGGAAGATTCAATTGTTGGCGTTACTTCTTCCTCCATTTGTATGTGAAACCCATAGGACTGTGCATACCAGTACCACCCATCAACTCTTTCTTCCCTCCACCAAGAGGCACAGAGAAAAGTACTAGATTGATTAACGGTAATATTTGTCAGAGTAAACATCCCTTCGGTTATATTCCCTCCTTCTGCCATGACTGTTAATATTTGGTACATTTGTCCCACTACCCGTTCCTGGGCTTGTTTCCATGTCTGTGAAAGGGATATTTTATGACACCTATGGTTCTTACTATTGTTAAAGGGGAAACGCATATTATCGTTCCACTGGAAAGTTAGTTACTTCTGAGAGGGGGTCTGCCTGTATCCATGCTATACCTACATCTACAAGAAACGGTCGCCTATGTCCTTCAACAGTATAATTACCCACAGTGTAATCCTTATTTATCTCATATCCTGATACATTTGCCACTTTAGGGTCATCTATGCTCCATTCGAAACTCATTGTTTCCTCTACTTCAAGTACATTGATACCAGGAGTCCAGGCACATACTTGTAAGGTGATAAGTGCAAACAAACTATAGAGAAACGGCATTTTCATGATGGAGTTTTCTCAGGTTGTTTCTTGCAGTGCGATGTGTGTATCCAGGTTGGCTTTCCTTCCAGCTTTACTGAAGTGGCTGTGGTTAAGAGTACTTGATAAGGACCTTCGAACCTGGGTTCCAATGACTTTCTGGTGTGTCTTTTTACATATACATAATCCCCTGGTAGCAGAGTATGTGTACCTGTTACAGAATTGGGGTCTGGAAGAGAAGAATACACACTTTTGTGGATCTTAGTTAGAAGTTGTTGTAATTGTATCACATATGCAGTCAAACTATCACATTGCAATTGCATACTCTGTGGAAAGTATAGACCTAATCTAGGTGCATTCCCAAAAAGTATTTCATATGGGGATAATCATGTTTTCCCTGTTGGAGTGTACCTTATGGAGAACAAAGCCAAAGGCAAGCATTCTGGCCATGGCTTGTTTAACTCTTGCATGGCTTTTTGTATTTTTAACTTTATTGTCCCATTTACTCTTTCCACTGATCCTGAACTCTGTGGGTGGTAAGGGGTGTGGAAACTTTGTTGAACCCCTAACATGGTCATCACATTCTGCATGATTTCTCCTGTAAAGTGTGTCCCCCTATCTGATTCTATGGTTTCAGTAAGACCAAACCTAGGTATTAACTCAGTGATCAGTTTCTTAGCTGTGGCTTTAGCTGTAGCTGATTTTACTGGATAGCTTTCAGGCCAACCTGAGAATAAATCGATACACATGAGGACAAATTCAAAGGGGCCGCTCTTAGGCATTTGTATGTAGTCCATTTGCAGTCTCTGGAAGGGGTATTGGGCCTGGACCTGGTGTTTTCGTGGGGTTTTTACTCTCTGTCCTGGGTTATTCAGGAGACAGATTTGGCAGGCTGCACAGTAGTTTCTCGCAGTACTACTGAATCCAGGGGCGAGCCATCCTTGGTTCACAATCCTATACATGGAATTGGAACTGATGTGTGTGGGTAGGTGAACTGCCGCTGCCATTGCTGGGTACAGAGAGGCAGGTAGGCATATTTTGCCTCCTTCCCTCCATACATTGTCAAGGTCTGGTGCTGCTCCCATCCTGACCCACTTATCTTTCTCGCTCTCCCCTGCTTGCTCCTGTAATTTACTCAGCTGCTGCCATGTTGGTTCTGGGATACTCACCTCTACTGCTGCTAAGGTCTCAGGGCTTCCTTCCCCTAGAGCTGCCTGTTTTGCAGTCAAATCTGCAAATGCATTTCCTTTTGCCTCAATTGTTTTTGCTCTCGTGTGTGCCGCCATCTTCATAATGGCCACTCGTTTAACCTTTTGAAGATTGTTCAGGACTCTCTTAATCCCTTCTCCATGTTTTACAGGTGTACCTGCCGCTGTCAGATAACCTCTAGCCCTCCATATGTGGCCATAATCATGCGCTACACCATAAGCGTAGGCAGAGTCAGTGTAAATATTCCCTTCTCGTCCTTTTAAGTATTCTAGGGCTTGTTCTAAAGCTTTTAATTCTGCTTCCTGTGCTGACATGTGGGCTGGTAAGGGCTGTGCTTCAATCACCTGTGTATCAGTTACTACAGCATACCCTGTGTGATATTTACCCTTGTCATCAGCAAACCTACTGCCATCTATATACAAAGTGTGCTCAGCATTTAAAATCGGTGTATCTGTAACATGTGGGAATCCCATTGTCTCCTGTTCCATGAGCTGAAAACAATCGTGCTGATCTATCTCTTTAAACAGAAAGGTGTCAGTTTCCTCATCTCCTTCTTTATTAGCACTATTATTCCCCCTTGCCAAATCTGGTGACTGAAGAGGCAAAAAGGTGGCCAAATTTAAAGTTGTACAGCGCTGAAAAGTGACATTTGGAGGTAAGAGTAAAGTACACTGTAACCTCAGTTGTCTGGCCATTGAAATGTGTTTGGGCTGAACTTGAGACAAGATTGCATGTATGTCATGTGTGGTGTGTACTACAACTGGATTGTCTAGGACAATCTCTGATGATTTATCAATGATGATTGACACTGCAGCTACCGCCCGTGCACAGGACGGTGAACCTCTGGACACTGGATTTAGTGCTGCTGAAAAGTAAGCGACTGGTCTTTGTTTTCCATGTGCCTGTGTCAAAACACCTGTGGCGTGTCCAGTGATCTCGGCAACATATAGATTAAATTTCTTAGTGTAATCTGGAATACCAATAGCCGGGGCAGAAATTAATAGCTTTTTCAAGGTGACAAACGACTCATACGCTACTTCTGTAAGCACATACGGTACAATTTTCAAACAATCGTATAATGGCTGCATCAAAGCGCTAGCATGTGGTATTCATTGTCTACAATATGACACAATACTTAAAAAGATACGCAATTGTTTGAAATTCCGTGGGGGTAACATTCCCTTTATCACTTGAACCTTTTCCTCAGTGAGATGCCTTGTACCCTGTGATATACAATGTCCCAAAAAGTTAACTTTTTCCTGGCACACTTGCAATTTGTTCTTATTAACTTTGCAACCTTTTTCTGCCAAAAATCGCAACAAATTAAGGGTGGTGGCCAAACAAGTTTCCTTGTCAGGGCAGCATAACAATAAATCATCCACATATTGTAACAATACAAAGGAATCTGGTGGTACCCATTCTCCCAACACCGTTTGCAATGCTTGTGAATACAAGGTAGGTGAATGCGCCATACCCTGAGGTAGGCGTGTCCAGGTTAGTTGCCGATTTTTGAGGGAAAATGCAAACCAAAGTTGGCATTCTTCAGCAAGTGGGACAGAAAAGAAAGCGTTCGCTAAATCTATAACTGTAAAATACATGCTGGTCGAAGGTATTTGTGACAGTAACGTATGTAAATTGGGTACTAAAGGCGTCATCGGGGCTAGTAGTTTATTGACCGCTCTGAGGTCTTGAACCATTCTGTACTTAACTGGACTACCGGCTACTGTTTTCTTTTTAACCGGGTACAAAGGAGTATTCGCCGGTGATTTTACCTCTTTTAGAGCTCCACTTTTTAATAAGGATTGGACTTGCATTTCTATAGCCGCCTCTTGGGGTGCACTGAGTGGATACTGTTTTTGTTGGGGAAGCACTGCTCCTGGAATCAGCTGTAGGGTAACCGGAGGTATGGGCAAAAGTCCAACATCTGCTGGATGTTTCTCCCATAGTTCTTCCGGAAGGGATGACAAGATCTGATCCAAATCCGGAGGAGATGGACCGGACAGTTCCGATTCCTCCTCCAGATATTGTATCAGGTTACACATCTCCATGTGTTCTTGATTATCCCCTATAGCTAAGGTGACAGTGCCATCTGGGTGATAGGTAATGTTAGCTCCTATTTTCTGCAAAATGTCAGCTCCTAGCAAATTAGTGGGGGCTCCTCTGGATACCAGAAAGCGTGAAAGGAACATGTGGTTTCCTACTTTAACTTTCAGAGGTTTTGTGAGTGGGGCATCGGCTAAAATGCCATCATATCCAGTTATCAATAAAGTGTCAGGTGATTCTTCCTCAGGGAGTATTTCAGAATCAGAAAGTAGCGAGCGTGAAGCTCCCCTGTCAATTAAACAATAAATTTTCTTATTACCAACCGTTATAGTAGTCTTAAGCATTTTTGTTTTTGATCTTTCCAAAATCGGGGCGAGTCATGCTCGTGGGCCATCTCCCTGCTGCCTGATATGACTATTTTTGTTGTCCCTGGGCTGGTTCCTTCTCTGTTCAACTGGAGAATCAACACCTTCCTCTCTTTCATCCTTTATTCTTTTCCTACAGTTGCGTCTGATGTGACCAATCTTGTCACAGTAGTAACAGGTAAGGGGTTTGCGAAAGGAACCTCTACCTTGCTCTTGGGAACCCCCGAGTGCGTTGATAGCATGAGATTTCCTCCCTTTGGTTTCTGCTAAGTCCGCCTCTATGCCTTGCACTTTTTGTAACAACGTCCCTCTATCTCTAGTTGCCCTCCACTCTGGTGTGCAGGCTTTCAGTCTCTCACTTATCTGTGGAATTAATCCCTCCATAAATTGTCTATTGAAGGCTCGGATTGTGACTGGCAGGGCCAAGTCCAATCCCTCATCTGCCATCATACTTTCCATAGATAAGTAAAATTCCGATAGTCTGTCCTGGCATTTGCTTCATGGGTGATATGGACCCCCTCTCCTGTTGTTTTTCTTGACAAAAAGCTTCTAATCTAGCAATAAAAGAGGCCCTTGAGTCTATATGTCTGACATGTCCTGCCTCCAGGTTGCCATCCCCATCAACTTGTCCTGCAGGTCTGTGTGGACCTATTTCTGTCATAAACTGGTTAAACAGGGTCATAGTCATTTTGTGTCTGCATAGATCCTCCCCATCCTGCCAGGTTGCTTCATGTGTATTCATTAACTGTGTCACAAATCTACAGAAAGCAGCTGGCTTTGCCACCGGGTCTGGGGCGCTCTGTATTAATGCCATAAGGGTGTCTGCCGACCATGGTGCCCAAGTCCTTATTTGCATTCTACGAGTGACAGTAGGCGGGGCATTTGGATGGGCTGCTCCAAAGTCTGGATTGTTTACCTGAACAATGCGTGTATCAGTGCGTACGGGAGCTACAGTTTCTGGATGAGGTTTTTGTGCCCCACAATGCACACATTCTACTGCCCATTCTGGGTTTTGTGCTCCACAAACCTGACAAACCCATCCTCTCCCCTCAAGTACAGGATATATCTTGTGTGGTTTGCGTTCTACGTCAGTATATGGGGGTGGGATGGCTGAGCTGGGGTCAACCGGAGCCTCGACATTTTTTGTTTTTCTATCTTTCATATCCCAACCATCACAATTTGGATTATATTTCCACCCCTCTTCTTTCGCTCTATTTGAGACCTTAATTAAGCATTGAACCTGACGCATCCATTGCTTCTCTAACACCTCTCCTTGTCTGTCCCTTTTTATTTCACTCCATACATCCGGGTCTAAGCCCGCTGCTCCTTTCACCTTAAATTTACGAAGGACATCCTTTAAGTCCCGCGCTTCATCTTTCCCACAGATGTTTTTAATTATCTGTGGCACCGTATAATGCGCCACAATTCCCTGACGGGGTTTTGTATTCTGCTGGCCCATTCTGACAGTCCTGCCTAGGTAGCGTGTGGGACACTTAGTGTACAATATAAAACACTTAACCAAGTTACACTAGTTCCTCGTTGCCTTCCTCCTAGGGTGCCAGAATACTAAAAAACCTCTCCTAGATGAGATTTCTGAAACCAAATTACTTTATATGCTAGCCCAATAACAAATAATTACTTTATATGCTAGCCCAATAACAAACCAGAATGCGGCTACAACATATACAAGAATGCGGCTACAACATATACAAGCATTCCTTTAATTGGCCAGGTGTCCGACTAGATCTCCGGACTTTGTGGAGACCTTATCCCCCCCCCCCCCGTATCTGGGATCCCTCTCATACACTCTTATCCCTGCTTTATGGAGCAGACAGGGCTTATACTTTCAACCCGTCTATGGTTTATGAGTTAGATGTGAGGTTAAGCATAAGCGTCAGACCCCCCAAGTTCACTTATGTGAGGTAAGGGAGCATTCCGTTGCTTAGTTCGGCAATTCCCTTCTAACTCATACCATCCTTGACAAGGCTCATTCACTTGCTCAACAAGACAGACAGACAACAAATAATTCCAGCAATATAAACTAAAATATGCAGTAATTCTAGACTCACCACTACAGAGGCTGGTGTTTTAAAACCAGGAGAACCATAACTGACAGAACGGATAGGCACAAATCAGGGGAGCACAGAATATAAGAAAAATAAAGCTTTTTCTTACCTGCGCAGGTTTTCGATCTGTGGTTCCCGGAATACCTGTCCTTTCATTCCGCCAGCGTAGCTCAGCCACCTCTTGTAGCAACTTGGTGAGTCCCCGTTAGGGCGCCAAAATGTTAGGGGCAACTCTTAAACAAGTTGCTTTAAGTTTATATTGCTTTGTCAAATTATTGTCTCTATAAGAATGATGACACGGAGTCAGATATGTCTGTGTCACAGTCCGGAGCAAAAGAGGACTGCGCCCTTTACTTCTTTCAAAGGCCTTTTATAGGCAGCTCTACAAGCAGTAATCTTATCGGCATTACCAAATGAGGTTAAGGTACAAAGAGTTTCTTATCAGTGAACATGTAATGATTATTCATCAGTTCCAAATTCCATCTATATACAGATTGATTCGTACACAGAAGAGAAAAAGCACAAACAATTTAAGTAGAACAATTGATACGTACACAGAAGAGAAAAAGCACAAACAATTTAAGTAGAACTCTAAGTCATTATTTCAACCCTATCAAATGATTCCATTGCATGCTACTCTGAGGCTTTTTGTGTGTTCTGTAGATAGCTTATCTATGAAACCATAACAATGGGGCGGGGACTTCCTCCTTTGCCGACCGTTGTTATGGCAACAAGATAAGATTCCTTTCCCTGCGCCCTGTGTTTATGGCGCACACTCAAATGGGAAGTTCATGCTGGGTATACAGCATCACCATATCCCGGAAGAGACTGCTAGTAGAGTTCACATGCCCACAGCAGAGATGGAAGCGCTCTACATAGCAGAAATCTAAAGTAAGTAAGAACTAAAAATGGGAATTGAGCGGTGATTGCATCCATAGCATTGGTTAATAGTGTTTAACTAGTTTAAGAGAACAGATTACATTGTAAAAATAAAATAATTCTGTGTGGAACTCCGCTTTAAGGTGAGTAACAAAAATCCTGTGTTTTATTTTTTCTTCAAAAAATCTGGTTTCATTTATTTATTTTTTTTGTTTTTTCTTTCAGGAGATTATATAATAGGAGCTGGAACTTGTGCTGATCTGCCAATAGTTTTTACAAGAAAAAGTGGTCTTCTTACTATCATTCCTCGAGAAAATGCATTGGGGTTGCTAAAAGAAGTGGAAGATTCAACGTCATCACTGGCTGTCAGTAATCGGGTAAAAAGAAGCTCCCTATTTTGAGATGAGCTAGTTATCTTTGAAAAGCCATTTTATAACACTCTTCATCTCAATGACCAGGCCATTTTTTTGTGATACGGCACTGCATCACTTTAACTGGCAGTTGCACAGTCGTGCGACGTTGTACCCAAACAAAATTGACGTCCTTTTTTTCCTACAAATAGAGCTTTCTTTTGGTGGTATTTGATCATCTTTGCAGTTTTTATTTTTTGTGCTATAAAGAAAAAAAAGAGCGTCAATTTTGAAAAAAAAAAAAACAATACTGTGTACTTTTTGCTATAATAAATATCCCCAATTTTTTTTAAAAAAAAGCAAATGTTTTCCTCAGTTTAGGCCAATATATGTATTCTGCTACATATTTTTGGTAATAAAAATCGCAATAAGCCTATATATATTTTTTGGTTTGCGCAATAGTTATAGCGTCTACAAAATAGAGAAAAGATTTATGGCTTTTTTTTTTTTTTTTTTAACTAGTAATGGCAGTGATCAGCGATTTTTATTGGGACTGCAACGTTATGGCAGACAGATCGGACACTTTTGACACATTTTTGGGATCATTGGCATTTATACAGCGATCAGTGCTTTAAAAATGCAGTGATTACTGTGTAAATGTCTCTGACTGAGATGGGGGCGGGGGGCGATCAAGGGGTTAACTGTGTTTCCTAGGGAGTGATTTTAACTGTGGGGGGATGGGACTGCCTGGGTGAGACCGATCGTTGTTCATACTTGGTATGAACAACAGATCGCTCTCCTCACCCCTGACAGCACGGAGATCTGTCTGTTTACATTGACAGATCTCTGTTCTGTCTGTGTGAAGCGATTGCAGGTGCCCGGCGGCCATTGTGACCCCCAGGCATGCACATGGACTCCGGCGTCACACACGCCCCCTAGTGGTCAAAAGGCGAACCAGAAAAATGCACAGTACAGTTACGTTGATTCGCCCAGGTAAGCCATCCTGCTGCAGTATATCTGTGGCGGCTGGTCGGGAAGAGGTTAATAACTACATGTTTTGGCTGCTTAAATATTTAAGTACAGAAAAATACCTGCTGATTTGCCCACACACACCTCATAATTCCATATAGTGTCATTCATGCCCAGTTCTCCTCTGCTGGATTACAGAACACCCCTTGCCCTCCTTGCCTCTGTCGCATAGGGGTATGTTCTGTAGTGCAGTAGGGACAAACTCAAGCAGGACTAATAACACTGGTTGGAATCTATGTACAGCAAAGTACGTCAGCTAACCTCATGAAGTTAGGCACTTTTTGCATTCCTGAAGATTAACAGGTATTCCTTTTACAAACAATACAGGACACAAGCAGAATTATAGACTACTGGTACCTTCAGGTGATTAAAAACTGGCAAAAAAGTTATGATGCTTTGAATTGCCTTATGGCCTAGTCGCAGAACAGTATGGCCACTTGGTTGTGGAGCCTGGACCGGGACCTGTGCTAGAACAGCAATTCAAAGCAACTGCAGACCTCTACCTTAGATGCACATCTCACTTTACCCTACAATGACCACCCGATAGTGTCTGTGTGCAGCCTAAAAGTCTTACTGACTTCTTCCTGGGCTCTAACAGGGAAGAAACCTAAGATGGCGCTGGAGCCTGCACATGGCACATCCTGTTGCAGCCATGTGTGGACCCAAACAGCTTCTGCTTTATGTTGGATGGCGCTCTCCTAGATGCTCAGTGGGAGTAGACCCCTCATAAACACCCTGCTGCCTCACCCTCAGCCTCTCCTTTGTTAAAAGGGCAGGGACGTAAAATAAACACGCATCCTTAGCTGAAGACAGAACACATGTTCTACAGGATACCCTGGCTGCATTTTAATTTTTCATACATCATGGGACACAGAGTCGGGCTAATATCCATTACCTGCTGGGTTACACTTCATTAGGTGAATGGACACTGGTAGACCAAAGGTCTTCAGACAGGAAGTAATCCCCTATATAACCCCTCCCATATAGGAAGCACTTCAGTTTTTACCAGTGTCTGCAAGGTAGATGACACGGTTTGTTTGAGCACTATGAGCCCAGGGTCTCTAGTCCCACAAACCGTTCCCAAAATGAATCAAGGGATTGACCGATCAGATCCATTTGACACAGGCTTTTATGCTTAGATAAATGGTACCCAAGCCTCGCAAAGAAGACTCAAGATTCTGTGAGGTTTTGCCTGTAACGTGGCATCTGGGCGCTGGACCCTGCAGAGTGGAAATCCTGGACACTACAGCGCTAAGGCATTTCCTGCAGGGTGCTGTACAAGTCCAAGGGAGTGGACCCTAAACATGAAAGGGTACCCAGTCCTTGAAGGTCCTAGTGACAGAAACCCGCCATGAAGGGTGATGATTGGGCCCTTAGTTTCTAAGTGGCCCTGTGCCTGGACGGGTAAGTGAAACCCCTTTATTTTAGTATTGTGGGGTGTTCCAGTGATTGTAACAATCAGTCATGCTAGCTAAAGGCTGGATACCTGTGTGCGGTGACCATACGGGGGAGTTCTGGGCTAGCTGTGGGTGTTTGCAAAGTGTACCTTTTTTTGCTCGTGTCTGGCTGTGTTTTAGCTGTATGATGGTGCCCCATTTTGCCTTGGTTCGCCATGGCGCACGTGCATTCGCAAGAGTGTCGCTGGGCTCAGCAGTTTGTTTGGTGGCCATGGTGCACACGGCTTCGCACATGCGCCATAGCCTTTATCTGGGCGCATGAAGATTCATAATGTGCGCAGATACAGTCACGCCTGCTCGCCGGGACTGTGCACATTAGGGGTGCGCATCTTCACTCACCTCACGATTCAATTCGATTACAATTATCCTGACCACGATTCGATTTGATTCCACAATGCATCACGATTAATACCCAAGTGCTCATGGTTTTCAACTTTTCATCAAAAAATTAATTCAAGCAGTCGGAAATTGAAGAAATATACTTGTATCTGCTATTTAAACAAATTACACCAAGTTCCCTGCATATAGAAAAGTCTGAACACGAACAGTGCAGCAGACAACAGTATTTATTTAAAAGAGTACTGTGACATCAAACTGTTGTGTATACATACATACATACATACAGTGCTGGCCTGGTGCAGTAGTTTACATTTTAATATTTTCTTTTATGAAGAAGTAAACTATAACTTGTAAACAGTAACACCTACATCTATAAAACAGAGCACTTCCAGTTCCTGACTGGCAAACATCACAGTGAACCTGTAACACACAGTCACACAGTGTGTTGCAGAACTTCCTGGTTCACAGGGATGATTGTTTGCCAATGCCACCAGCGCCAGTGAGTCAACACAGATTGGCTAGATTGGCGTTATAAGCTCTCGGAGTTGTCACCCAGTCACTTTACAGAAAACGTTGCCTGCACTCTACCATGATACACCTGTAACTGTCAACCGAAGCCAAGCCAAGCCACCATTAGAGGAAGCCGGAAAATCCTTGACAGAATAAATTGTCAACTAAATCTAATAACCTTGGACATATCTTTATGGGATCACAAATATATACAGCTACACACCACAATACCAAAAAAAAAAAAAAAACACATCACTGAATCATAATGGTAAAGGGCAGGCCATAGGTCAGGCGGGCAGTGGCACAGTCAGACATGAGGTCAGGTCGGTGTGTGTGTATTTGTGTGATCCAATAAAGATTTACTCCAAGTTTTAAGATTTAATTTATTCTTTCAAAGATTTACCTTCCTCTGGTGGCTCGGCAGGTGTCCGTTGTCTTGAATTAGCCACTTGAGCCCCGGACCATTATGCTGCCTAAGGACCAGAGGTCTTTTTCCAATTTGGCACTGCGTCGCTTTAACTGCTAATTGCGCGGTCATGCAATGCTGTACCCAAACGAAATTTGCGTCCTTTTCTTCCCACAAATAGAGCTTTCTTTTGATGGTATTTGATCACCTCTGCGGTTTTTATTTTTTGCGCTATAAACGGAAAAAGACCGAAAATTTTGAAAAAAAATGATATTTTCTACTTTTTGTTATAAAAAAAATCCAATAAACTAAATTTTAGTCATACATTTAGGCCAAAATGTATTCGGCCACATGTCTTTGGTAAAAAAAATGTCAATAAGCGTATATTTATTGGTTTGCGCAAAAGTTATAGCGTCTACAAACTAGGGTACATTTTCTGGAATTTACACAGCTTTTAGTTTATGACTGCCTATGTCATTTCTTGAGGTGCTAAAATGGCAGGGCAGTACAAAACCCCCCCAAATGACCCCATTTTGGAAAGTAGACACCCCAAGGAAATTGCTGAGAGGCATGTTGAACCCATTGAATATTTATTTTTTTTGTCCCAAGTGATTGAAAAATGACAAAAAAAAAAAAAAATATTTACAAAAAGTCGTCACTAAATGATATATTGCTCACACAGGCCATGGGCCTATGTGGAATTGCACCCCAAAATACATTCTGCTGCTTCTCCTGAGTATGGGGATACCACATGTGTGGGACTTTTTGGGAGCCTAGCCGCGTACGGGGCCCCGAAAACCAATCACCGCCTTCAGGATTTCTAAGGGTGTAAATTTTTGCTTTCACTCTTCACTGCCTATCACAGTTTCGGAGGCCATGGAATGCCAAGATGGCACAAAACCCCCCAAAATGACCCCATTTTGGAAAGTAGACACCCCAAGCTATTTGCTGAGAGGCATATTGAGTCCATGGAATATTTTATATTTTGACACAAGTTGCGGGAAAGTGACACTTTTTTTTTTTTTTTTTCATAAAGTTGTCACTAAATGATATATTGCTCACACAGGCCATGGGCATATGTGGAATTGCACCCCAAAATACATTTAGCTGCTTCTCCTGAGTATGGGGATACCACATGTGTGGGACTTTTTGGGAGCCTAGCCGCGTACTGGACCCCGAAAACCAATCACTGCCTTCAGGATTTCTAAGGGTAAAAATTTTTGATTTCACTCTTTACTGCCTATCACAGTTTTGGAGGCCATGGAATGCCCAGGTGGCACAAACCCCCCCCAAATGACCCCATTTTGGAAAGTAGACACCCCAAGCTATTTGCTGAGAGGCATGGTGAGTATTTTGCAGCTCTCATTTGTTTTTGAAAATGAAGAAAGACAAGAAAAAACATTTTTTTTTTTCTTTTTTCAAGCCGTGTACGGGGCCCCGAAAATCAAGCACCGCCTTCATGATTTCCAAGGACGTAAATTTTTGATTTCACTTCTCACTACCTATCACAGTTTTGAAGGCCATAAAATGCTAGGATGGCACAACCCCCCCCCCCCCATGACCCCATTTTGGAAAGTAGACACCCAAGCTATTTGCTGAGAGGCATAGTAAGTATTTTGCAGCTCTTATTTGTTTTTGAAAATTAAGAAAGAAAACTTTTTTTTATTTCTTTTTTCAATTTTCAAAACTTTGTGACAAAAAGTGAGGTCTGCAAAATACTCACTATACCTCTCAGCAAATAGCTTGGGGTGTCTACTTTCCAAAATGGGGTCATTTGGGGGGGGTTTGTGCCACCTGGGCATTCCATGGCCTCCGAAACTGTGATAGGCAGTGAAGAGTGAAATCAAAAATTCACGCCCTTAGAAAGCCTGAAGGCGGTGCTTGGTTTTTGGGGTCCCGTACGCGGCTAGGCTCCCAAAAAGTCTCACACATGTGGTATCCCCGTACTCAGGAGAAGCAGCAGAATGTATTTTGGGGTGTAATTTCACATATTTCCATGGCATGTTTGAGCAATATATCATTTAGTGACAACTTTGTGCAAAAAAAAAAAAAAAATTTGTCTCTTTCCCGCAACTTGTGTCGCAATATAAAATATTCCATGGACTCGACATGCCTCTCAGCAAATAGCTTGGGGTGTCTACTTTCCAAAATGGGGTCATTTGGGGGGGGTTTGTGCCACCTGGGCATTCCATGGCCTCCGAAACTGTGATAGGCAGTGAAGAGTGAAATCAAAAATTCACGCCCTTAGAAAGCCTGAAGGCGGTGCTTGGTTTTTGGGGTCCCGTACGCGGCTAGGCTCCCAAAAAGTCTCACACATGTGGTATCCCCGTACTCAGGAGAAGCAGCAGAATGTATTTTGGGGTGTAATTTCACATATTTCCATGGCATGTTTGAGCAATATATCATTTAGTGACAACTTTGTGCAAAAAAAAAAAAAAAAAAAATTTGTCTCTTTCCCGCAACTTGTGTCGCAATATAAAATATTCCATGGACTCGACATGCCTCTCAGCAAATAGCTTGGGGTGTCTACTTTCCAAAATGGGGTCATTTGGGGGGGGTTTGAACTGTCCTGGCATTTTATGCACAACATTTAGAAGCTTATGTCACACATCACCCACTCTTCTAACCACTTGAAGACAAAGCCCTTTCTGACACTTATTGTTTACATGAAAAAGTTTTTTTTTTTTGCAAAAAAATTACTTTGAACCCCCAAACATTATATATTTTTTTAAAGCAAATGCCCTACAGATTAAAATGGTGGGTGTTTCATTTTTTTTTTCACACAGTAATTGCGCAGCGATTTTTCAAACGCATTTTTTGGGGAAAAAACACACTTTTTTTAATTTTAATGCACTAAAACACACTATATTGCCCAAATGTTTGATGAAATAAAAAAGATGATCTTAGGCCGAGTACATGGATACCAAACATGACATGCTTTAAAATTGCGCACAAACGTGCAGTGGCAACAAAATAAATACATGTTTAAAAGCCTTCAAAAGCCTTTACAGGTTACCACTTTAGATTTACAGAGGAGGTCTACTGGAAAAATTACTGCACTCGATCTGGCCTTCGCGGTGATACCTCACATGCATGGTGCAATTGCTGTTTACGTTTGACGACAGACCGCCGCTTGCGTTTGCCTTAGCGCGAGAGCAGGGGGCGACAGGGGTGTTTTTTTTTTTTGTTTTTTTTTCTTTATTATTTTTTTGTTTTTTTAATCTTACTTTTAAACTGTTCCTTTCATATTTTTTTTTTTAATCATTTTTATTGTTATCTCGGGGAATGTAAATATCCCCTATCATAGCAATAGGTAGTGACAGGTACTCTTTTTTTAAAAAAATTGGGGTCTATTAGACCCTAGATTTCTCCTCTGCCCTCAAAGCATCTGACCACACCAAGATCGGTGTGATAAAATGCTTTCCCAATTTCCCAATGGCGCTGTTTACATCCGGCGAAATCTAAGTCATAAAATACTCGTAGCTTCCGGTTTCTTAGGCCATAGAGATGTTTGGAGCCACTCTGGTCTCTGATCAGCTCTATGGTCAGCTGGCTGAATCACCGGCTGCATTCTCAGGTTCCCTGTTGAGACAGGAGAGCCAGAGAAAAACACGGAAGACGGTGGGGGGGGGGCATTCCCTCCCACTGCTTGTAAAAGCAGTCTAGAGGCTAATTAGCCGCTAGGATTGCTTTTACATGAAAGCCGACCGCTGGCTGAAAAGAATGATACCTAAACCTGCAGGCATCATTCTGGTATAACCACTCAAAGTCGTGAATGGCGTACCTGAAGACAAAAAAATGGTTAACAATGGTTAACAATAAAGCACAGTAAAGTGTAAATAATTACACACCTGAAAAACAAACATGATAAAACATAATAACAATAACAATAACAATAAAACATTGCAGAATAGAATACAGTAAAAAAGAGCAGAACAATAGAGAGAGAGAATAGAGAGAGAGAGAACAATAAAACAACAACTATTTTTTTTTATTTCATATTTTTTTTTTTTTTACACTTTTTTTGTAACTAACTTTTATAACGGTAACCGGTTCCAGGTTCGGGTCTCTCAAAATGCGCTGGCATCTTGGGAGACCCTGTGAAATGGCGCCTAGTCTGTGCAATGCTGTACCCTACGCTAATACTCAACTAGTGAATGGTAGCGTTCAAAACATTCACCAATGCAAAGACCAGGATTGTCAGGACAGGAGGGACAATAATAGCGGGTGTCACGCCTATATCCGCGCTTGCTGCAGACACGACATCTTTTTTGGGGGGTTCGTTGGGTAGGGGTACTCGGGAGGACATAAAAATGCCTCTCATGCAGCCGACTGCATTTGGTTGGGGATGTGAATGGGGGAAGTACGGGCGCTGCAGAAGCGGTGGGTTCCCAATTAGGATTGGCGAATGCAGCAGGAAGGGCACTATGGGCATGACGGGCCTGTGTTTGTCTTTTTGGTGGCAGCGGGACACTACTTGTGCTTGCCACCTCACCAGCTTCAACTGCACTTATGGGACTCGCCACATCACCACGTGTTACTGCAGTGCTGGTATGACTATGACCGGGGTGTACTAGGCCGCTGGCGCTTGCCAGTTCACCAAAACGCTACCAAAAAACTGTTAGCGATCGCAGGGATCAGGCCTGACTCTGCGAACGCTGCAGTTATGCGTTTAGTGTTTTGTAAGTGACAGTGATCGATCGATACTGCACTTGGGTGGGCTGGGCCGGGCCGGGCGGAGGGGCAAAACGCAGGTGCTAGCAGGTATCTGGGCTGATCCCGCTAACACTGCGTTTTTGGGAACCCTAAACTGCTGGTGACGCTAGTATAGATATGATCGGATCAGATATTGATGCGATCAGATACTATACCACTAAGGGAGGTGTACGGTGTGTGCGTGGGTGTTAGCGGTACTGGCGCTAATCTGACGCTGCCTGGGGCTGGTGCTTGCCAGTTCACCAAAATACTACCAAAAAAACTGTTAGCGATCGCAGGGATCAGGCCTGACTCTGCGAACGCTGCAGTTATGCGTTTAGTGTTTTGTAAGTGTCAGTGATTGATCGATACTGCACTTGGGTGGGCTGGGCTGGGCCGGGCGGAGGGGCAAAACGCAGGTGCTAGCAGGTATCTGGGCTGATTCCGCTAACACTGCGTTTTTGGGAACCCTAAACTGCTGGGGACGCTAGTATAGATCTGATCGGATCAGATATTGATCCGTTCAGATACTATACCACTAAGAGAGGCGTATGCTGCGTGCGTGGGTGTTAGCGGTACTGGCGCTAACCTGACGCCTGGGGCTGGTGCTTGCCAGTTCACCAAAATGCTACCAAAAAAACTGTTAGCGATCGCAGGGATCAGGCCTGACTCTGCGAACGCTGCAGTTATGCGTTTAGTGTTTTGTAAGTGACAGTGATCGATCGATACTGCACTTGGGTGGGCTGGGCCGGGCCGGGCGGAGGGGCAAAACTAAGGTGCTAGCGGGTATCTGGGCTGATCCCGCTAACACTGCGTTTTTAGGAACCCTAAACTGCTGGGGACGCTAGTATAGATCTGATCGGATCAGATATTGATGCGTTCAGATACTATACCACTAAGGGAGGTGTATGCTGCGTGCGTGGGTGTTAGCGGTACTGGCGCTAATCTGACGCTGCCTGGGGCGACGCATATCACCGCCGGGCGATCGGGGGGCTAAACCTTTATTCGGTAATAAACGGCGGGTGCCCTGACACTATAAAAAATAAACAAACTAACCAGCGTCAACCGTAACGGTTATACGGTGATCAGTGGTGAAAGGGTTAACTAGGGGGCAATCAAGGGGTTAAAACATTTATTAGGTAGTATATGGGGGTCCCTGACGCTATAAAACGCTGACGGCGAACCTAAATATTTACCTCACTAACTAGCGTCACCAGCGACACTAATACAGCGATCAGAAAAATGATCGCTTAGTGACACTGGCGACAGGGGGTGATCAAGGGGTTAAAACTTTATTAGGGGGGGTTAGGGGGGTACCCTAGACCTAAAGGGGGGTAATACTAACTGCCCTAACACACTTACTGTCACAAACTGACACTATGCAGTAATCAGAAAAAAAAAAAAAAAAAACTGCTGGTGTCAGTTTGTGACAGGGGGGGTGATTGGGGGGGGGATCGGGGGGCGATCGGGGGGGGGATCGGGGTGTTTTGTGTGCCTGGCATGTTCTACTGTGTGTGTGTGTGTTGGTGCACTCACATTGATGTCTTCTCTCCTCGGGCCGGAACGGAAATTACCGAGCCGAGGAGAGATGACATAATTTCCTTTGCTGCTGTTTAGCATACAGCAGCAAAGGAAGATTCTCATTGGCCGGCGGCGATCGCGAGGGGGGGGCCACGAACGGATGGTCTCCCCCTCATCACCGATCGCCGCTGGACAAACGACAACCGCCTCGGGCACCGGGGGGGGGTCCGATCGGACCCCCCACCCGCGGAAGGCAAATCACGTACCCTGTACGTGATTTTGCCTGTCCGTGCCACTTTGCCGACGTACATCGGCGTGAGGCGGTCGTCAAGTGGTTAAATACACTTTTGGCTGAGGGTTAAGTTGACCCCCCCAAACATTGACAATAGACACATCAAGTGTGAAAATTCAATGGACACATTTTTGAAGATTGTGTCCGACACAATCTTCAAAAATAAACCATTCTCCAATCTCCCCCCAGTGCTAGAAAAGCTTGTTGTCACCCAGTCACTTTACAGAAAACGTTACCTGCACTCTACCACGATACACCTGAAACTGAAGCCAAGCCACGCCACCATTATGGGAAGCTGGAAAATCCTTGACAGAATAAATCAATTGAAGCTCAAAACCTTGAGCTAAACTGTATTGGGATCAGAAATATTAACACATGTCAGTGAATCAGAATCATGAGAAAGGGCAGGCCACTGGGCCTGGGCCATAGTCAGGCAGGTAATGGCACAGCCACTCATTAGGTCGGTGTGTGGTTTTTCTTTTGTGTGTGTATTTGTGTGATCCAATAAAGATTTACTCCAGGTTTTAAGATTTAGTTTATTCTTTCAAGGATTTGTCTTCCTCTGGTGGCTTGGCAGGCGTCAGTTGTCTGGAATTAAATACAATTTTAGAATTTTATTTGGCTGAGGGTTAAGTTGACCCCCCCAAACATTGACATTTGACAATATACACATCAAGTGTGAAAATTAGATGGACACATTTTTGAAGATTGTGTCTGACACAATCTTCAAAAATAAACAATATTCCATCTCCCCCCCCCCCCCCCAGTGCTAGAAAAGCTTGTTGTTACCCAGTCACTTTACAGAAAACGTTACCTGCACTCTACCACGATACACCTGTAACTGAAGCCAAGCCACGCCACCATTAGAGGAAGCCCAAAAATCCTTGACAGTATAAATTATCAATTGAAGCTTAAAACCTTGAGTTAAACCATTATGGGATCAGAAATATGCACACACAATACCAATAAAAAACACGCTTCAGACGTGAATCATGAGAAAAGGTAGGCCACTGTGTGAACAAGCAGGCAAATGGCACAGTCAGCCACTCATCAGGTCGGTGTGTGATTTTTCTTTTTGTGTGCGTATATTTGTGTGATGCAATAAAGATTTACTCCAGGTTTTAAGATTCAATGTATTCTTTCAAGGATTTGCCTTCCTCTGGTGGCTTAGCGGGCGTCAGTTGTCTTCAATTAAATACAGAAATGATTTGGTTGAAGGTTAAACCCCTAGAAACAGACAGGCAGTCACAGATCATGACAGACACACTGTGACACTGAACACGCCACAGTCACACAACATGACACTAGTATAAAAATTCTAAATGGACAGTTGGACACACAATAGAAAACCATTCTCCATCTCCTCCAGTGCTAGAAAAGCTATAATAAATATATCCAGGTTCAGTTCACTTTGATGATCATTGATTGTTTGCAATTTCCAGTGCTACGGCCACCTGCAGGCCTGCTACCTGCCACCAGTCAGTCAACAACACAGTGTGACTGCGTTGAGTTGACGCTAGACTAAGTTACCTGGTTGGAGCGCCCAGAGCCCTCCAGAAGGGCAGCAGAGTGACCTGGCCGAACATGTCCATCAGCACTACTGATCATTTGTCACCATCACCCACATATTACCACCGCGGGAGTCTGCAAATGCATCAAATCCTGGTATGTTACCTTCTTGTTGTCCCCCCCTTTCTGTCCTTGGCACATATCCTCTTGCTCCTCATCTCTGTGATCTCCTGAGACACCCCTTGCCTTCCCTTGCTTTAATCCTATCCAACTGTAACTTGCAAAGGGGGTCTCCTATACTCAGGGCCTCATTGACTGGTCGGTCCCTAGACATACCTTGAAGACTGTAATCGCGGAGCACAATCAGTCCTACACTCTATATGCATAATACAGCAAATTTTTGCTCCCCCAGCAACCGGAACATACATCTCTCTATTATGTGACTGCAGCGCTTTGGCTCCCATTGAACCATACACTGTATTTTTGGTTTACAGTACAAGAGTCTGTTGCTCTTTATTTGTGGGCCTCATGTCACCCGTACCATTCATGTGGACCAATCGCTGCAGATTTTTTACATAGCAGCAGGACATTTTGTTTTTACCTGCTCCCGTTTGTCACTTGCCTTTGGTTTTGGGCACATACCCGCATCAGTTGGGGAAGATGCAGGGTAGGGAGGGGGAGGTTAGTTCTTGATGGAATGCAATACAGTGGAATGCAAGCTGACACTGATACTACATAGATGGAAACACTTTTATTCATGTAATATGTATAATGTCTTCATACTAGACCAGGAATGTGGACCATATGTTCAATTGGGGGAGGGGCGGGCCGCTACTGTTACACAATATGTCTTAATGTCTGACCTATGGCCTCAATAAAACTGCTTACTTGAAATGTACATGGGCTCGGGGACAAGGTAAAGAGATCTGCAGTTTTCTCATTTCTCAAAAAACGTGTCAACATTGTGGTGTTGGTAGAGACACATGTGGAGGGTCGGCTCCAGATGGCACTCCGCTGGCCATGGATCGGGTGGGCTTATCATTCATCCCACTCCTCTCATGCACGCGGAGTCTCAATCTTGATTGCCAAGATGGTTCATTTTGAACTATGTGATGTCCAGTCTGACCCACAGGGGCGATATGTCTTTCTTTCTGTTAAACTGTATGGTGAACTTTTCCTACTGATGGCATTTTATGTACCTCCCCCATTTAGTTCTGCTATAGTTACAGAGGGCTTGCTGTATATGACTTGTCATCCTTCGACTCAGGCAGTGTGGCTAGGGGATTTTAACGTTACGCTGAACCCAGCATTAGACAAACTGTCACCCTCACCATTACCTACTACAGCTCCAACCCACGCTAGATTCTCCCGACTCATCACCTCCTTTAGTCTCACTGACACCTGGCGTCTTAAGTTCCCGCTCAACCGCACTTACTCCGGTTTCTCAGCCACTCATAACACCATGTCCCGCATAGACTTCGTACTTATCTCCAACATTCTTGCGGGGGGCGTGTCTGGACGAGCTAGGAGAAGGACGTGTGGAAGCTGAGCCCCGCTTTACATAGTACCATCCGACGCCATCCTAGTCCTTCTTCAATCTGTGGAGCTCCTCTCCACCTCCAGAAGTGGTTAGCCTACCTCCGCTGCGGCTAACAAGGGGAATTGGCTACCAGGGCCGCACTCTATCTAGCCCCGGGCCTCCAGCTGGATCTGAGCCCTGGGCGCCCGCCGCCATCTTGGGGCCTGCAGAGAACTCCGTACACGCCGCCCATCACCCCCAAAGCCAAGCAGACAGGGGAAGCCTTTACCTGGCGGCTCGATCGTGTCGCCGTCGGCAGTCAGAGGGGCCTTGAACGACTGAGGGTTGCTGCCTGACGGTCTCCTCCTCTGCCTCGGACTGCTCCCCGCCAGGCGCCATCTTGCGGCCTACAGGATCGGCCTCCGCAACACAGGCACAGTGATTACTGAGGCATCCGCCTACCCACCCCTCTGCAGAGTCCCCCTTGCCCAAATCGGCACGTTCCCACTCCACCAGGACCTCCGTTTTGGTGCCCCGCGGCGCTGAATTGGGCCCACAGCGAACGGCGCTCACTCGGCCGGCCGCGACTCTCAGGAAAGACCGCGGCTTCGGCCTACCTGTGGAAGACGGCGGCCATCTTGGTACTCCAAGCCACTTCCTCTGCTAACCTGCCCAGCCACCACTATAAATACTGAACTCTCAAACATACCACCTATTAACTGGCCCCTTCATATAGTGACAGACCACATACTCTATTACCGCAAGAAAAAACTACCCTCCGACCTACCTCTGGAAGCTAGCGGCCATCTTGGTGCTCCAAGTACTCTTAAGCCAATTCCTTGCTACTATATCTTACACACAGTTTCTGCTCTCATAAACTTCCATCTGTACAATTATCATCGCTTTTCCCTGTGATTGTTGAAGCGCTTCTAACATTGCTTGCATACTTCCTTCATAAGACTATTTTTGAGTAACAGGGATATTATGATGGAGGCATGTCTCTGATCAGATGTGAGTAGGGGGTGATCCCCACGGCGTTCGACCGTATAGTTCCAGTAATGCCCGCCAAAACACCTAAACCCCGGTCTGCCAAAGGTAAACGTCCAGGCAAGAAATCACTGCCCGTTCCAGTCTCCACTGGCTCTATTCAACAGTACTTAGCTAACGCAAGAGACGAGCAGATCCGAACCTCACGGACCAGCGTCTCTCCATCATCTCACGCTGCATCTGTGCGAGACAGCTCACCGGCTTCCTCATACTGTTCAGACCTCATGGATGATCCAGGATCCCCCGCGAGTTCCGAAATGAACACGCTAATGAGCTGTCTCAAAAAAGAACTTGCAGGAATGTTTCACAGTTTGGAGAAATCCATAAAAAAGGAAATATCTGCTGTCAGATCTGACATGACACATATTCTGGTCAGAGTTGAGGAAACGGAACAGCGACAAGATACACATGATTTAGCTATTAAAGAACTACAGGACACTGTTACCCAGCTGGCCTTTGCCCATCGAGCCTCCCTGTATAAACTCGAAGACCTCGAGAACCGTAACCGTAGAAATAACATTTGTGTCAGAGGTCTGCCAGAGGCAACAGGAGATAATGACCTAGAACCATCTATAAGAGGCATCTTTAATACCATCTTGGGCAATCCAGCCACTGAACCGCTACGTTTTGACCGTGTACATCGTGCCCTAAGACCCCGTATTGCTAAGTCAGATCAGCCCAGAGACGTTATTTGTCGCTTGCATTATTTTGAAGATAAAAATGCTATTATGATGAAGATGCGGGGCTTGCCTAACGCAGACTTTGACGGAGCAGTCATCACCATATTTCCAGACCTTTCTAAGGAAACCCTGGACCGTCGCAGAGCTCTGAAACCGCTCCTTGACCATCTACGTTCAGATGGGATCACATACAGATGGGGATTCCCAGCCTGCCTAATTGCCACAAAAAATGGTCGGTCACACACACTGAGATTTCCGGAGGAACTTCCAACCTTTTTGCAAGATCTTAATCTTCCACCCATGGAACTCCCAGGTTGGCAAGACCCAATCCCTAAGTTTCTGAGTCCAACGGACCCATCTTGGAGAAAGACCCCCTCAAAGAAAAGGCGTACCTCTCTTCCAGGCTCTGCACAAAAGCATGGTCGAAATATGTAACTTTTCACACGTACTAATTTTCTTTTTACAGATAATCTTTATCCTACAGGTTGTCTATCTTAAGTCAGGTTTTGGCCGCAGGTTTTCTCTTTTTTTTTTTTTTTTTTTTTTTTTTTTTTGTGAGCCTGACTAAATTTGGCCAAAACTGTCATACTGTGGTACTGACCAATGTTCTTTGTTATCTTTTATCCTTGGGTTTGTAGTTTAAATACCGAATTGGTTTGCACTTTATTGCCTAGGGGTTATGTTTTATTCAAATTGATTCTGGTTACAAACTGGTAATATTTAAATTCCTAAATGGAACTAATTATTTACTTATAGTTATAAGTTATTTGTTTTCTCATAGGTCGCGCGCTGTGGGGATACGCTTCCTCTGTTTACCTCCCCTTCACTACAGCGCAATCCTGTCACCCCCTTTCCTTCTGGGGTTGGCGAGAACGATTGGCCTTATAGTTATCCTACTCAGTCCCCATCTAGGGATTGGGTTGGCCTCTAGTTCTCTCTCTCCCCAATGGGAACACTGCAGATTTCTGCGTGATAATTATGTGTTTCCCACAAGTTGGTTAACTTATATATGTGATTTTCACATGTGTTTTTTTTTTTGCTTTTCTTTTCTCTCTCTCTCTTTCCAAAAAAACTCTCTCCTTTTTTCCTTTCTACTCCCCCCCCTCTGGCTGGTATGCATGGAAATATAGGCTAAAGGTACGTACTATGCTTTAACAATGGCTACATTAAAGGTTATATCGTATAATGTTAGGGGTCTTAATGTTGCCACTAAAAGACACCAATTAGTCCGTGAACTTAAAAGAGCCACATGTTCTATTGCTTTTCTTCAAGAAACGCATTTAACTCACACAACAGCCGTTAAGCTAACCTCATCCCACTTTCCACAGTGGTACTATAGTTTATCAGATACTAATAAAGCTAAAGGAGTGGCCATTGGATTCTGCAGTACTGTATCCTTTAGATTATCTGACATGATGGCAGACGACCATGGTCGCTTTCTTTTCTTAAAGGGCTTCCTAGGTAACACTCAATGTACTCTTGCAAACGTGTACTGCCCTAACCAAAATCAATCAACTTTCCTAACACAAACACTGACTAAACTTTCAAATTTCGCCAAAGGCCTTACTATCCTAGCGGGCGACATTAACATGCCACTAGATCCAGCAATTGATACATCCCAGAGCCGCTCTAATATTTCCTTCAAACAACTGAAACTTGTTAAAAAAAAGCTTCTGGATCTTCAATTGATGGATGTCTGGCGCCTTCTCCACCCTAAGGAGAAGGATTATTCACACTTTTCCACAACACACCAATCCTATTCCAGAATAGACAATATATTTCTAGATCATTTTCATCTACCCCTCCTGCAATCCGCTCACATTGGCACCGCATCTACATCAGACCACGCACCTGTATCGATGACGTTGACCGTGCCTTCCTTACCAAGACGCATTAACAATTGGAAACTTAATGATTCCCTTCTCTCTAATGAAGCCGAAGTTTCCATGTTAGCCTCTCATCTCTCACAATATTTTAAGGAAAACAAACCCTCTGACACCTCTCCCTCTGTTGTGTGGGAAGCCCATAAGGCTACTATTAGGGGTCGTCTTATTGAACTCGGTGCTAGGAAAAAAAGGGAACATGGTCAGCGGATTGATCAGGTCCTACAGCAGATAGCAGCTTTAGATAAACAACACAAACTCTCCATGCATATTAAGCACCTTCAATCCCTCACACTCAAACGTGAGGAACTAAAATCCCTTCTCAATTTAGATACTAAAAGAAAATTCCAACGTTTATCACAGAAATTTTATGAATGGGGAAACAAACCAAGCAAGCTGCTAGCTAGGTCTTTAAAGACTAAACAATCACAGTCCTTTATTTCTAAAATCAAACTTTCAACAGGGGAATTAGCCCATGCAACCCCAGATATTGCTAAGGCCTTTAGAGAGTATTACAAAGACCTATATAATGTTAAAAATGACTTGTCCTCTCTACCACAAAAAGAGAGAAGAAGCCGCTTGCTTTCCTACTTGAGAGCAGCTAACCTACCTAAATTGCCCATGCCTGCCCTCAAAGAAATGGAGGAGGATTTCTCGGTTGAGGAGTTCCTGGTAGCATTGAAATCATCCCCATCCGGCAAAGCTCCTGGACCGGATGGGTTCACCATTTTATACTATAAAACATTCAGTGACATTCTGCTCCCCCGTCTCACCGCTTACGCAAACTCTATATCTCACTCTTCAGGTCTACGCCCAGAATCTCTATCAACTCATATCACTGTCATCCCTAAACCCGATAAGGATCCCACTCTATGTAACAGTTTTAGGCCAATATCACTAATTAACGTTGACATCAAACTTTTCGCTAAAGTAATTGCAAATCGACTGCTCCCTTTGTTACCCAGCTGGATATCAGCAGACCAATCAGGATTCATACCCAATAGAGAAGCAAAAGACAATTCACTTCGTGCAATATCCCTAATCCAATACGTTCAGAGGTGCGCCCAGCCCACCCTACTCCTCTCCACTGATGCTGAAAAAGCTTTCGATAGGGTGGACTGGGAATACCTTAAGATGACCTTACGCCACTTTGGGTTGGGACCTAGGATGTTCCACCGAATCTCATCCCTTTACTCTAACCCCTCAGCACAAATTAGAATTAATGGGACGTTGAGTGACCCCTTTGTCTTACATAATGGAACCAGACAAGGCTGCCCCCTCTCCCCTCTCCTCTTCGCTGTCACCTTAGAACCCTTCCTAGCTACAATTAGGCATAATGTTAATATCAAAGGCATACAAATAGGCAAAAGATCCCATAAATACGCGGCGTATGCAGATGACGTACTATTTTTTATCCAGCAACCACGCATCTCAATCCCCAACTTAATGGCTGAATTTTCTACCTTTCAATCCATCTCTAACTTCAAAATAAATCTATCCAAATCTGAAATTTTAAACATTAATATCTCCAAGTCCGAAGCTCTTTTCCTTAAGCCCCTGTTTCCCTTTAAATGGGTATCGAAAAGCATGAAATACCTAGGTATATATTTGACTCCCAATCTCCATTCTTTATTTCGACATAACTATATCCCCTTGCTAAACAGGATCAGGGAAGATCTACGAAAATGGTCCAATTTATCACACACATGGTTGGGGAAAGTGAATATAATCAAAATGAACATACTACCCCGCATCCTTTTTCTCTTTCAAATGCTTCCAATGGGAGTACCAGTGGGGTTCTTCACTATATTACAAACACTGATTTCCAGATTTATTTGGAAGGGCGGTCATTCCAGGATATCGAGAGAGCTACTATTCCGCTCCAAATGCTCAGGCGGTCTAGCACTTCTTAATTTTAAAGCATATTATCAAGCAGTTATCTTGTCCAGGTTGGCTGATTGGAAATACGCTCTTAAATCGAAACTATGGGTACAAATTGAATATTTTTTAAGTGGAGTGGATCTCTCGGTAGCCCCCTGGATACCCTGTTCTTGTAGGAACCTAGCTCGATCTACCCCGACTCTCACTATATCCTCCTTAGATATCTGGGAAGCCCTACACAAAAAATTCTCTTGGAAGTATGATTCTCCTTTATTACCTCTCCTCAATCATAAATATTTCTTACCGGGCTTATTAGATCCAGGCTTTAAATCATGGAGAACGGAAGAACCTCTTCTATTACATCATGTCCTCCGGGACAACACACTTAAACCATTACACGTGATCCTTGCTCCTAAACCCACCACATTTCTAGATAAATGGAGATATCACCAATTACAACATTTCTTAGGATCCCTTCCCAACCCGCTTAGAGGTCTGAGTGAATTAAACGCCATAGAAGAAATATTCTACCCAAAAGATCCCCCTTTACATGGAATTTCTCTATTTTACAAAGCTCTCATTGCACTTCAAAATCCCAACTTCCCACCTTTCCTGGCTAAATGGGAGTCTGACTTAGATTCCTTCCCAACAGATAATCAGAAGGATAAGATCCTCCAATTAGCCCACACTTCCTCATTGGCCTCAAAAATGTCAGAGGTCAACTATAAATTGCTTACTAGATGGCATTACACCCCAGCCAGACTACAACAAATGTTCCCCGCCAGTTCCCCATTATGCTGGAGGAACTGCGGGAACAAAGCCACTCACGCACACATCTGGTGGTTTTGCCCACTCATCCGACCTTATTGGGATGTCATCCGCAATTTAATATTACAGATCTCGGAAGTCAATATACCCAATGACCCATGGACTATCCTTTTTCATTCTACTAAAACTCCCATAAGAATATATAAACGTTCGATTATCCCTCATTTACTAAACACTGCCAAAGCATTAATTCCTACTTTATGGGGTCAACCAACAATCCCTTCTATAAGAGTTTGGTTACAATTGGTTGATAAGGTACATCTTATGGAAAGCATCACCCACGACATTAGAGGTACCTCTAACAAACATTCTCTAACCTGGGATTCTTGGATAAAATTTCAATCCACATCTGTTTATAAGGAACTAATAACGCAAACCTCTTAAATCTCTCGTCCAAGCTTAGCCAACTACACCTTAACATATCATTCCCTTTCAGTGTGTAAACATGCATGCCAGCAACAACCCCCCCCCCCATACCCCCCCTCCTTCTCTCTGCTTTCTTACCTTTCCTATTTCCCACTACTTCTCATACTCTCTTCTCTTTCATATAATCTTTCTTTATTTTATTTTGCATGCTTTTATTTATCTCTCAGTTTCTATATACCAAAGTAAGGATTTTTTCTTTTTATATTAATTCTGTTTTGTTTCAAGCACTCACAAAGTATAAACCCTATGTTATACTGACACTTTGTTTAGCTACTGAGCCAATTATTTGAGGGCTAGCTTATAACTACTCTTTGAAATCTGTGAGTGCTGAAACTCTTGTTGCTGTGTTTTCAAGAATGCATTTATTCTGAGACATATGTATATCTTATATGTATATCTTTGCCATACTTTACTTTAATAAAAATATATTAAACAAAAAAAAAATCTCCAACATTCTTGCCCCAAGATTACTGAGAGCTGAGTTCTCCCCTAGACTACTTTCAGACCATAGCCCATATTGGATTAGCCTTTCCGTCCCGTTAGACAAACCACCCCGTGTGTGGTGCCTGAATCCGTTTTGGCTCACCCTGCTATCGAAGGATGAGGAGCTTGGTAACATTTGGAGAACCTATTTCTTTTAGAGAATGACAGATCTGCATTCCCAGATATAGTATGGGAATCCTTTAAATTACACGCATGCCTGACTCTGATCTCCTGTATCAACAGGCTGAAGGCTAATTCAGCAGCCGCACTGTATGGGGCAATTCGGAATCTGTCTTCCTCTGAACAGGGGTACATGTCAGACCCCTCTCCTGCTGGGGCTGCCCAACTTGGGTTACAAACCAGGGTGGTCAACCAGCTACAGCATGAGACGGCCAGGAGATAACTTTTTTTTGCCAGACAAAAATTGTTTGAACATGGGTAGAGAGCGGGTAAACTGTTGGCCTATCTAGCACATAGCGAAAATAGACCCCCCTACTGTCATTTCACTTACTGGCCCTAACAGGGAAAAGATCACGGAACCCCAAGCTGTCACTATCAAATTTAAGGACTTTACTCAGCTTTACACGTCCCAGGTTTCCACCACTGAAGCGCAATTGGAGGATCTACTAGCGGGAATCACCTTCCCACAGCTAAACGACATCCAAATGGCTATGCTAGACGCACCTCTTACACTCGAAGAAATAACCACAGCGATCGCGAGCTTCGCCAGATCCAAAGCCCCAGGTTCAGATGGGTTACCCATAGAATTTTACACTCAATACAGCAAGATACCTACTCCCAAGCTATTGTCCCCCTCTAACCATTTATTCGACAGCTTCACCCTACCCCCATCGATGGGCAAGGCGGTTATTTTCCTCATACCTAAACCGGCAAGGACCCGGGCCTCCCAGAATCTTATAGACCCATATCGCTCCTGCAGGTAGACATAAAGATTTTGGCCAAACTACTTGCCCTCCGCCTTAACCAAGTAATACTAACCCTGATCCATGCAGACCAAGCTGGATTTATGCCGGGACGTAATGCCTCCTTCAACCTCAGAAAATTTATATATTAATTTTACAAGCAACACATACTAATGTTGGGTCCCGGGTGGTGGTAGCTTTGGACACCGCCAAGGCCTTTGATTCGGTGGAGTGGCAATACCTTTGGGAATGCCTATGTAGCTTTGGTTTCGGACCTACTTTCATTAGGTGGGCTCAATTATTATATCTGGCATCCAAGGGTAAGTTAGTGGCCAACAGGAGGGCCTCCCAGACGTTCGACTTATACAGGGGCACTAGGCAGGGCTCCCCACTGTCTCCGCTCCTCTATGCCCTGGCAGCGGAGCCCCTTGCAATCTCCATTAGAGAGGACTCTGAGATCCAGGGTCCTCAGCCTTGGATCCCTGACTGAAAAAGTTAGCTTATACGCAGACGACATGCTACTATATCTGGCCGACTCTACCACATCTCTTCAGAAGACATTACATACGACCAAACACTTTGGTCAGTTCTCTAGCCTCAAAATTAATTGGGAGAAATCCCATATATTGGCCATGGATAGTTTCCCCTCTCCCAAGCTACAGGAGCAGTTACCACTCCAGCGAGTAAACACTATCAAATATCTTGTAGTATTGGTGAATAGGACACCGGCTGACTATATATCTCTGAACAAAGAGCCCCTTTTCAATCTCATCAAGTCTAAAACTCAGGTGTGGGCGAGACTGCCGCTCGGTGTGTGGGGCTGCATTAATATCATTAAAATTATATTAATAACTAAAGTATTGTATATGCTTTGGCACACACCTGTATACTTACCCTTGAAACTTTTTAAATCATGGAGGCCATACTCAGGACATTTGTTTGGGCTACCAAAAGATACAAGCTGGCCTGGAGAGTCCTTAAGAACGCTACTGACCTGGGTGGAACGGCCCTCCCTGACTTGAATCTCTATTACCTCGAATCCCAACTGTCTCAGCTATACCACATAGACAAAATCGACAGACTCGGATTCCTTATGCTCCTCTGTCCACAGTGGGCGCAACTAACCATCCACTTATTGCAATCACAGTGGGTTATAGTGGGAATAACTCCAAAAGAGACCGTGGGTCTCTCTTGTACCAGTATAGGCGCATATGGGACATTGCCACTAAAATGTTAATGACCCCTAAATACAACAACTATTCCCGGTATGGCACAATAAATTACACTCAGAGTTTCTCTCGATCCCTGACACAAAGATATGGAGCGAATATGGGATATATTACTTGCACCACATAATTTCCGATGGCACACTTAAAAACTTTGAGGGCCTCCAAAATGAGTTCCCGCTGCCCAATTCCCTGCTCTTTAGATTCTTTCAAGTGTGCCATGCAGCTCAAACTTGGTTTCCCCAACCTTTACCACAGTCTAACCCCAATGTCATCATGGCAGTAGTTAAAGGTGAGGATCCACGAAGGCTGATTTATTTTATGCCATGCTTCTAACCCCATCATCTACCACACTAGCTTACAGCCTTAAACCAAGATGGGAAAAAGAGGTGGATCTGCTAGAGGATGAGGAGTAGCGTGAAGCACTTGACTCATGCAAGACTGTATCTCACCAAACTTTCTGACAGGTTGACCCAGTTGTATGTTGTGCACCGAGCATATCTTACCCCCCTAAGAGTCACCCGCTTTAAGCAACAGTCTTCTACCTCGTATACATTGTGTAACCAGGCGACAGGCAAATTTTTCCATTTTATTTGGGCGTGTCCGGTCCTTCAGGGTCTATGGAAGCAGATTGTGGATTTCCTCCATGATGACATGGGATCCCCTTTGACCCTGAACCCCAAACAATGCCTACTGGGGATATTCCCTGATTCTGAGATATACAAATTCACTAAAACATTCTTGTATGAAACATTGTTTTCTGCTTAAAAAAATTATAGCCAGACAGTGGATGAGACCCATTCCCCCCAGCTTCAACAGCTGGAAAATAGATATAAATAACACACTTACCTACAAGAAGTTCATATTCATTAACAGAGGTTGTCCAGACAAGTACAACAAAATCTGCGATAGGTGGCTTGCGTCTGCGGACACATGCACTGGCGATTTGTAACACTATAACCCCTCCCAGCGTAGAATCTCATGAATAGCTTAGACAGGACTGTATTTCCAAAGAATCCAAGTTCCACGACCAGCTCCTCTAAAGTATTGTCTCCAAGACCATAGAAGAGAAAAGCCTCCATAGTGTAGTAATGAAAATTGATTGGTTTATTTAAAAATCTAAAGTAACATGACAGTTTAAAATGGCATAAAAAACGCCAACAGTAGAAAAATGTCAAACACAAGGACTTCCGGTCACGGCCGTAACCGACAGTGACGCCGTCCAGCTCCCTGACGCGTTGCGTCACACCACACTCAACTTTATCAAGTTTTAACTACTACACGATGGAGGCTCTTCTCTTCTATCCTGTAGTCTTGGAGACAATACTTTAGAGGAGCTGGTCGTGGAACTTGGATTCTTTGGAAATACAGTCCTGATACTGCAGTGTTAATTCGTCCATGATACATTCACGGAGGAGGAAAGGATCATATCAGTGTCATACGTTTGTTGATGCACGACTAGACCCATTTGGGGTCTATCTTTAAGGTGAGAGGCTAGCACACACTTGGTGTGGATTGGAGAAGGATATCAACAGGCTACCATATTTCATCTAGCATTGGACTCCCTTTCCTCTCCCCCTTTTACATTTTTGCACATACTTTTTTGTATTTATACGCTTTAAGAGACAATTTTTCTATATATTTTTTGATGATATTGCACTGTTTGCACATTAGGATGTGAGATGCACATTAGAACTTTATATTTAAGTATTGCTTTAGAGTAGTGAGTGCTGCTTCAGTATATCCTATATACATCTATATTATATGCACATCTAATCCAGGCTAAAATAGCCAGTAGCCCATTTTAGAGTAATAGATTCATGGCAGATGATTATTCCGAATATGAAAGATGAGAAGTGGGAGGAGAAATGTTCTATACATCTGACGGTCTCACCAGCGGCTAATAATAGATTAATTCAATTATATTTGACGCATCAGATATATCTTAGCCCAAGTAGACTATTTGGAATGGGGCGTAGGGCTACATTGAACTGCCTGCAATGTCATGAAGAGGGAACAGATTTCCTACATTTAATGTGGAACTGCGACCACACTTTAAGATATTGGAACCAGGAAATAGAAAAGCTGTTGAATGGTGGGCAAATCGATCCCATGTAATTTGAAGGTATGCCTGTTGGGACTATTGAAAGACAAAATATGGCCTAGATATATTAAAATCTTACTGCAGGAAACATTATTTTTGGCACGGAAGCAAATAGCGGTAAGGTGGATGCAGGTGGAACCACCTTCGGTAAACCAATGGATGAAAACAATTAAGTGTGATACCCTACGAGAAAATAATGTATGATCATAGAGGAGGGATACAAAAATATAAGATTTGAGACATATGAATAATGCACATACAACTGTGGATAGGAATGAAAGATAAATGGATAAATAGGGGACTGGCAGCAGCCAAAGGAATAAGTAAGATTGGGATATGATGGTAGTGAGAGTGAGAAGGTTGTTGGAGGTATGTATGAAATGTAAAAGATAAAGGGGCGTGGCCAGCAGCCGAAGGAGATGGCCACATAAGGAGAGAGCTCCGTGTTCTCCAGCTCTAACGGCCCGTACGAAGCGACCAGGAACGCCGGTAAACATAAGCCACAGGTGCCTGAAAACCCCGCCGATCTCCTAAAAGGGATGGGTAAGAGAAAACCCCAGGGGGTCCCCACAAATTAACAGACTTTTTCGGCCTTGCCAGCACGCCGATTACTCAAGATGGCGCCGCTGCTCACAGTTAGCAGCGCGCCAGGCAGAATGACTCACAAGGGGACAGGAGAGACACAAGTATACCCCCATCTATCTGTCCAAGCCACAGCAGCCGCTCATCCCTCTGCAATACACCCACCCAAATCCCACAAAAGGCAGCTCCCAAGTGCTCCTCCACCCATACATATGCAGGAGAAAGGAAGGACTACACATCCCAGAATAGCACCACTGAGTTCTATGACCAAATCCATGAGTTCCCAACTACTGGGCAACCCCTTATGCCGCGTACACACAAGCAGACTTTACGGCAAACTTTGCCCGGCGGACTTTTCGACTGACTTTATGATGGACTTTACGAATGAACGGACTTGCCTACACACAATCCACCAAAGTCCGTTGAATTTGTACGTGATGACGTACGACCGGACTAAAACAAGGACGTTTATAGCCAGTAGCCAATGGCTGCCCTAGCGTGGCTTTTTGTCCGTTGAAATAGCATACAGACGAGCGGACTTTTCGACCGGACTCGAGTTCGACGGATAGATTTAAAACATGTTTCAGATCTAAGTCCGTCCAACTTTTGAGAAAACAAAGTCCGCTGGAGCCCACACACGATTGAATTGTCCAACAAAATCCCGTCCGCCGGGCAAAGTCTGCCGTAACGTCCGCTCGTGTGTACGTGGCATTAGCGACACCACAATGAAGGAGATGCTGGTGTCCCTGCGGGGATCAATGCACAGAGATCTTATGGACTGTATTTCACAATTGAAATCGGATATAACAGAGGTGGGAGAGAGAGTCAGCCATGCAGAATTCACGACTGCTCATAATGAATTAGTGGACGCACACAACGAAAAAGATGATGAATTAGAAGCTTTAAAAAACAAAATGGCGGACTTAGAGGACAGATCTCGCAGAAATAATATAAAACTGCGTGGGGTGGCGGAATCTGTACCTCCTTCTGACCTCCGACGTTATTTTCAGCAACTAATTCAAGATCTACTCCCCGATACACCTAGCGGGTAAATTATAGTGGATCGGGCCCATAGGCTACCTAAGCCACAGCATCTACCAGATAAAATCCCACGCAACATCATAGCATGCATACACTTCTTCAACGTAAAGGACGACTTGATGCGGTTTGCAAGACAAAACTCCCCACTGCCCCACCCTTACTCAAACATCGCTATTTATGCTGACCTCTCCCAGCACACTATGCTGGCTCGGAAAAAGTTAGTGACGCTTACATAGTTACTGTGCAATAACCAACTTGCAAACTCATGGGGCTTCCCCACTAAGCTCCTTGTTACTAAAGAAGGCCGTACATACTCCATTAGATCTCTGGAGGAAGGTCTCCAACTTACAAAAAAATGGGGTCTTCTCCCAACTGAGGGGAAAGATACACTTATCACCAAAGCCCCTGGGTGTATATCACCTGAATGGAAATCAAGCAACGAAACTTGACTCTGCTCTTCTACTTCATATTTAAGCATTATAAAAGATGTTTGCTAACCTGAAACAAGGGTCGTAGCTGGACACTGAGAGCTTATACCCCCAGTTGCTCTTATGCGATATTATTCGCACATTGAGGATTATTTCCTCGCTTTTTTATGTTACTTTTTTTATTTGATTGTTGGCGTTCTTTATTTTTTCTTTTTTACTTTACCACCGACGACTACCCACAATAAATCAGACGACAACCTCCTGGGATCCACTTCCTTGTTGATGCCACTACAAGCAGATGGATACACCTTATACAAGGGCATTATACCCTCAACTACAGGTACCCTCATGCATAACCATTCACTACAATTTCTAAAACTACCTATACACAGCAATCTCTGATTCCGGATCAATGGTTCTCAACTTTGTGACTTTGAATGCTCACGACCTCAACAGCCCCTTTAAAAGGAGGGCCATGTGGCAACAAGCAAAAACACTAAAGAGTGATGTTTTATGCATTTAGGAGACTCACTTTGTTCAACAGAGACAATAATCTTAATATTTTAAAATCTAAATTTCCTTTTTAATGGGCCACAACATATTTGAAGTACCTAGGGATAAACCTCTCCTATCCTTCTAGCTCTGTATACGACCATAACTATCCTGCCCTAATAAATACAATAAAGAATGATCTTGTACATATCTCGTCACACGAACTCACCTGGCTAGGGAGAAAAGCTGCTTTCAAAATGAATGTACTGCCAAAAATAATATATAATATTGAACTATTCCTATCATTTTGCCTGAACACTACTTTACTACGGTTAACAAACTTTTAAGGCAATTTATATGGGCTGGTAAATTAGCGAGACTTTCATACTCTAGATTACAAAAACAAAGACAGAGAGGAGGAATAGGATTTCCTAATCTACGCAATTATTACATGGCAGCACTATTGGACCAAGCTAAGTCATAGTTCAATCAGACAACAGATAAACTATGGGTACAAATAGAAAGAACAATAGTCACACAAAGAGATCTACCATCACTTCTATTAGCTACATTAACATTCAGACCACTACACTATCCCAAATTTACTTCTATTGACGCAACAGTGACCGCGTGGAGGGCGTTAAATGTACAAACTGACAGCAGCAAAGTGTTGCAAAAGAAAGTCATCACTCTAGGTATGTACAAATACCTCATCCCCTCATTAAAAATAGATGAGGAAAGTTTCCTTAAGAATACTATATATACACAATTTAGAACCAAAAGTCCACTAACACTATCATACGCAAATATCCAACTACACCACTACTACATCAAAAACCCAAATACCTTCTTTACCTTAAGACCTGACATATGGGACTACCTAAACACTTCCTTTATCAAATCTAAAGGACTCTCATGGTTCTACAAAAAATTGCAATACACACATACTCAAACTTCGAGCATGTTAAACTGGGAGGAAGATTTTAAAACTAAATTTGCTCTAACAGACTGGCTCAAAGCTACTCAATCTAACTATAATTATTCCTATTGCACTAACCGTTGGGACTTGTTACCTAACACCGATGAGATTATCACATATTTTCAAAGGTACTAATAACTCTTGTTGGAGACAATGTGGCACTAAAGGGATGATATTTTACATATTATGGGAATGTAAATCGGTGAGATGTTTCTGGAACTCAATATTCTCTTTACTAGCAAAAATCACAGGAATCATTCTTACCCCTACACCTGCTCTGGCCCTTCTCAACTTAGGGATTGATAATATACCCACAAAATATAGATGCATAACCATCCACATCTTGATAGCAGCACGCCTACCCATTACTTTGTAATGGAAAACAGATATTATACCTAGTATAAATTACGTAATACACAGAGTAAATACTCAATACCTTTATGAAAAGTTTTTTGCATACTCATCTAATTCAATGAAAAATTTCCAGGCTAACTGGATACTATGGTCCTCAAGATTTCCAGAGACTCCTCATTGATACACTGGTACAGATACATTTCTTAAATGGTGGTAAATTTACACTGTTTGGTTTCTTTTATTTTTTTATATTTTATTTTTTTGTTTGTTAACTAAGTTTACGCTTGACTACTTATCCGTCTACTTTATTATCCTGACCTACACCATCTTCTCTAATCTTAATTTGAATTAAAACCATATGCACCTATACTGTAGACTAACTGTAATAAAGTTTTACTGACAACAGGCAATTGCTCTGTCACCCTAGGTGCGTAGGGGAAGGGAGGGTGGGTGGGAAGCCAGTACTCCAGTAATAATCTCTATATAGTTACAGAGTTGGTAAGGCTTAAAAAAGACACAAGTCCATCAAGTCCAACCTGTGTGTGCTTTTATGTTAATATTACATTGTGTATCCCTGTATGTTTTGGTCGTTTAGGTGCCTAGCTAAAAATTTTGTGAAATTATCGATGCTCCCTGCTGATACCACTGCTTGTGGAAGAGAATTCCACATGCTTTCCACTCTTACAGTAAAAAACATCTTCACAGTTTAGGCTTAATCTCGCTTATCTTCTAATTTTAGTTTATGGCCGCGTGTCTTTTTTAAAATACCCTTGCACGGAAAAGTTATATCCCTATTGCAGGGGTCACCAGTATGGTATTTGTACATTGAAATCATATCCCCTCCCAAGCGTCTCTTCTCCAGAGAGTAGTTGTTCAATGCTTTATTAGCTTTGTTGCCCTTCTCTGGACCCTCTCCAGTATTGGCACATCCCTTCTGAGGACTGGTGCCCAGAACTGGACGGAATGCTCCAGGTGCGGCCGGACCAGAGTCATGTATAGTGGGAGAATTTCAGTTTTATCTTTGGAATGAATCCCCTTTTTAATGCATGCTAATATTCTGTTTGCTTGCAGCAGCTTGGCATTGCATGCCATTGCTGAGCCTGTCATCTACTAGGACCCCTAGGTCCTTTTCCATCCTACATTCCCCCAGAAGCTCTCCCTGTAGCGAGTAGATTGCATTCATATTATTGGCACCCAAATGCATTATTTTTTATTTTTCAACATTAAATCTCATTTGCCATGTAGTTGCCCACCCCATTAATTTCTTTAGATCTTCTTGCAAGGTTTCCACATCCTGCGTAGAAGTTATTGCCCCGCTTAGCTTAGTATCTGAAAACACTGAGATCGAGCTGTTTATCCCATCCTCCAGAACGTTTATGAATAAATTAAATAGGTTTGGTCCCAGGACAGAACCCTGGGGGACCCTGCTTACCACACACCAACAATTCCAAGTACTCCCCATTTTTCACTACCCTCTGGACTCGCCCCCATAGCCAGTTTTCAATCCTGTACTCACCCTATGGTCCATGCCGACAGACCTTAGTTTGTACAGTAAAAGTTTATGGGAAACTGTATCAAATGCCTTTGCAAAATCCAGATACACCACATCTACTGCCCTTCCTTTATCTAGATGGTGACTCACCACCTCATAGAAGGTTAATAGATTGGTTTGGCAAGAACAATTATTCATGAATCCATGCTGATTACTGCTAATGATACCGTTTTTATTACTAAAATCTTGTATATAGTACCTTATCCCCTCCAAGAGCTTGCAACTATTGATGTTAAGCTAACTGGTCTGTAGTTCCCCGGGATAGATCTTGGCCCTTTTTTAAATATTGTTGCTACATTGGCTTTTCTCCAATCTGCTGGTACCATTCCCATCAGTAGACTGCTCCTGAAAATAAGGAACAATGGTCTGGCAATCACTTGACTGAGCTCTTTAAGGACTCTCGGCTGCAAACCATCTGGTCCCAGTGACTTATCTGTTTTAAGTTTTTAAGTCTATTTCTAACTTTATCCCGTTAGCCATGAGGGTGCATCCCTGTGGTGTGTCATGAGGATAAACCATGCAGTCTAGATTACTGAAACCCCCCGTTTCCCTCGTGAAGACTGAGGAGAAGAATAAATTCAAAACCTTCGTCATCTCTCCATCTTATGTAACGAGATTCCCTAAATCATTCTTTGAGGCCAATATGTTCTGACCTCCCTCTCTTACTTTTTATATACTTTTTTTTTTTTTATACACTCCTCCGCTATGTGCCTTTCGTGTTTTATCTTAGCCGCCCTGATTGCACCCTTACATTTCTTATTGCATTCTTTGTAAAGTTGGAATGCTGATGACCTCTCAGCCTTGTATTTTTTGAAGGCCTTTTCTTTTGCTTTTACATGCATTTTTACATTGGAGTTAAGCCACTCAGGACTTTTGTTAGCGCTTTTAAATTTTTTTCTCGTTGGGATGCACTGGCCAATTCCTTTTTATGTAATATGCTCTTAAAGCATACCCATTTTTCCTCCATGTTAATTTTTCCCAGGATTTTATCCTATTTAATATCTTCTAGGAAGGAGCATAGATTAGGGAAGTTGGATCTTTTGAAATTCAGTGTCTTTGTATTACCCTTGTGTTTCCTATTTGTGTGATTTATGCTGAAATTAATTGAACTATTGTCGCTGTTTCTTAAATTGCCCTGTATCTCTACATCCGCGATCAGGTCTGTATTGTTAGTAATCAGTAAGTCTAGCAACACATTGTTTCTTGTTGGTGCATTTACCATCTGACCCATAAAATTTTCCTGCAAGACATTTAGGAAATGGCGAGCTTTAGACAAATGTGTGGTTCCTACCGCCCAGTCTATGTCTGGATAATTAAAATCCCCCATTATAATGACACTTCCTATCCTTGCCGCCATTCCAAACTGTGTTAGGAAGTCTGTCTCCCCCTGCTTCCTCTGGTTAGGGAGCATATAGCATACTTCCCAGTATTACTTTGCCCTTGGTTTCCTCCCTTTGAAGCTCTACCCATTAGAACTCTTGCTCTATTAGTGATGTTGTCCCTCACATTCACTTGTACATCATCCTTGATATACAGGCAAATCGCACCCTAATTCCAAATATATATATATATATATGTGTGTGTATAAATATATATATATATATATATATATATATATATATATATATATATATATATATATATATATATATATATATATATATATATAATGTGTGTGTGTGTGTATATATATATATTTATGTATGTATATATATATATACACACACACATAAAACACTGCGCTCGAGTGGCAAAAAAAAAAAAAAAAAAAAAGTATGGGGGATATGCAAAAAAATAAAATCAGGAACGAGCAAATACTTTTCACAATACTTTTTTTGAGCGCAGTGTTTTATGTGTGTGTATGTGTGTATATATATATATATATATATATATTGCTGTGAAAAAGTATTTGCCTGTTCCTGATTTTATTTTTTTGCATATTCCCCATACTTTTTTTTTTTTTGCCACTTGAGCGCAGTGTTTTTCGGGGCTGTCACTTCAACTTTACAGTTCAGTGTCTTCCCTTGTAACATCACATCATTGTGGCATTATCATTATTAAAAAAAAAAATTGCATTACTTTAGAGTGTGATTCAGCCCCCCCAAATTATCCCCATTGTTACCCTCCCCCACACCCATAATCCACTTCTCCCCTTGTCCCCCCCCCCCCCTTTTTCAACCTCCCCCCTTCTTATTTTTGCTTCCTTCTTTACTCCCCCTCCTGTTCTCCCTTTACTCCTGTTGAGACCTCTTTGGTACATTTTCGGTGCTCTTGCACGTCTAGTTTCTCTATTTACTATGGGGCCTCCAACTAAATACCGCACACCTCTACTGCTCTTATTGAGTACCTATATCTTACCCAATTTCTCCATTTCGTTTTGAAAGCTTCCAGTCCCATCCCTTCACTAAACCTCAGATATTCTAGATAATAAATTTCATTGACTTTATTAAGCCACTCCCGCATTGAGGGTCTGATTTTATTTTGTCAATACCTGGGGATAAGACTTTTGGCCACATTTATAAGCTGTGGTAATAGCGATTTCAAATGTTTTCGTGGGCATTTCACTCCCGTGAAATAAGCATATCCATGGGTCATCTGGGATGACGATGTTGGTGATCTCTCCTATGATACCCCTTATCTCATCCCAGTATTTCTTGATTTCTGGGCACTGCCACCAAATATGCGCCATTGTTCCGATTTCATTACATCCTCTCCAGCATAGTTGTGATGTTTCACTCTGAATTCTGTGTGCTCTATCAGGGGTGATGTACATTCTCGCCAGGAATTTGTAATTCATCTCTGTTAACTTAGTCAACCGAGGTGATATTCGCCCTTTTCAATATCTGCCCTATCTCTCGTTCATTAATCTTAATATCCAGTTCTTTCTTCCACTTCTCCATAAATGGAGGAATTTCTACACTCCTTAGTCCTATCAAGACTCTGTAGATCTTAGAGATCCCCCTTTCCCTTTTTTCTCCATGCATATTTTCCCAAGGGTAGCAGATTTCCTGTCGACCTAAAAGACTGCGGGAGTGAGTCAACAAAATGCTTCAGTTGATTATAACACCAGGGATCTATAACAAACCACGCGCCTTTATCTTTTAGTTCTTGGTATGTGCAAATATTGCCCTGTCTCATGACATCTTTTAATTGGGCATCTTCCTTCAGTATCCACTTCCCGAACATATCCTCTTTCCCCGGAGTGAAAAATTCTTCGTCCTTAAGCGGAATTAATGGTGAATGAAATTCCCATTGTTCCCTTTTATGTAAATTATCCCATGTTTTAAGTATGTGCTTAGTACTCTCCATTGTTCCCGTGCTCAATTTTCTACAGTGTGGTGGAATCCATACTATCTGACCCAAATCGAATTCACTCATACTATTCTCCATTTTCACCCATTGTTTTTCTTTATTTTTTTTTTTTCACAGAAATTTTTTATTAAACAAATCGGCATTACAGTACAAGAACTTGGTACAGTCATTACAGTGAGAATAATTACAGTGGGATTTACCCTAAAACAATAACTACTGTTTATCAGTTGTTCCAGATGTGCACTCAACAGAATTTTCACTTAACCATAGTTCTCATGGCTCGTGTCATCTTAAAATTCTTGGATAATATGAAGTAAACAACCCAGTATTCAATCAAGCCTAGTAGGGGCGATGGGGGGGGGGGGGGGGGGGGGGGGGGGAGAGAGAGGAAGGTGGGGGGGGGAGGGGAGGGAAGAGGAAGGAAGGCAGGGGGGGAGGGAAAGGGAAGGGGGTGAAGAGAAATGGGTATAAGAAGAGTAGACTTGAGATGCAGGATGTCCTCTCCTATGTTTCATGTCTTATGGGGTAGAGGGTTCGGGGTCCCCAGAAGCGTCCATCCAGGACAACCAAATTTTGTCAAACTTCCCTGGACATTGCCTGCTTTCATACGTCAGTCTATAGAGGGGAAGTACCTTGTTCACCGACCTTATCCATGAGGCCAGAGTAGGAGGCTCCTCCAGTTTCCATCGCAGTAGAATTTCCCGCCTAGCATAGTACAATGCGAAGGTTAGACACAGTTTATCATACCTATTACCCTCAACATCTTCCAGATGACTGAGCAGTAGTATTTGGGGGTCGACCGGCAAGTCTTAACCTATGACATTGCCCAGTGTGGAGGCCACTGCTGACCAAAAGGGTCTTAGTTTGGAACAAGACCAGACCATATGCCAGAAATTACCCACTTCCTGTCTGTATCTCTGATAGTTGGGATCTCTTTGATGGTATATGCGCGCCTAGCCGTAAGTTGTGCCATGCGTGGACGCAAATTGTTATCTATGTAGTCTTGGACTTTGCTGCTAATTTTTATCCCCAGGTATTTTAAGTCATCTACCCCAATTAATACGAATCCCCGAGTACCCACCAAATCGGTTAATCAGTTCGAGTGCAGTCTGCAAAGAAGACGACGCATCCGCTAAATAAAGTAGAGCATCGTCCGCGTATAGTGACAACTTCTCCTCAATGGGACCCACCTGGAGTCCCCTTACCCCAGGGTCGGCCCTCAATAGTATAGCCAGGGGCTCCATCGCCAGAGCAAATAGACCCGGGGAGAGGGGACACCCCTGTCGCGTACCTCGAAACAATTGGAACTTTCCAGAGAGGCTTCCGTTAGTATGTATTCTTGCTGAGGGGCAATGATATAACATGCGGAGCCTCTTTATTATTTTTTACCCAATCTAATATACGTGATAAGGCAATTGCCTCGTAATATTTTCTAATGTCAGGTGCCCCCCACCCCCATTTCGTCTTATCCTTAGTTGACTGTGTAAAGTTTACGCAAGGTTTTTTCCCTCTCCAAATAAACCTCGTCAACATAGTGTGCAAACTTTTAAAGTAACCCTGTGGGAGTGCGATTGGAAGCATTTGCATTTTATATATGATCTTTGGTAAGATTATCATCTTATATAGATTTCTTCCTGCCCATGATAACTGTCCTCTTGAGATTCTGTTCAGTTCTTTCTTGATCTCGTTAAGGAGTGGCATAAAGTTAGCCTGGAATAGTGACTCTATTGTTGGGGTGACTTTAACTCCTAAGTAATTAAGTTCTTCTGTCCCCCACCTAAAGGGGAAATACTTTTGATATGTAGAGTCCCCTAGTCTATTTTTATTAATCTCTAACGTTTCCGATTTATCAGGGTTAACTCGGAAACTGGAGAGCCTCCCCTATTCTTTTAATACCGATATCAAGTTTGGAAGAGTGGTCCTTGGGCGGGTGCCATAAAACAATATGTCATCCGCGTAAGCGGCTTGTTTGTACTCCTCATTGCCCACCTTATCTTAGTTAGCAGGGGTTTCAAGGCCAGCACAAACAGTAGTGGGGAAAGTGGGCACCCCTGCCTAGTGCCGTTACTCATTTCAAATGTATCTGAGAAAGTGCCGTTTACCTTCACTTTCGCTGTGGGATGGGTATATAAAGCCTTTATCCAGCTGAGCATTCTCTCTTGCAGTCCGATCTCCTCTAGAGTGCCCCACATGAAGCCCCAGTCTACCCCGTCAAAAGCTTTTTCAGCATCAATTGACAGGAGTAGTCCTGGGGCTCCGCTATTCTTAATTTCCTGGACAACCAATAATGTTTTGTCTTGTTAACCATTATCCCTCCCCTCTCTTCCTGGTATGAAACCCACCTGATCTGGGTGAATGATCTCATTAATTATCAGTTTCATCCTGTCAGCTAGTATTTTGGCAAATAGTTTTGTATCTACATTCAGGAGTGATATGGGCCTATAGCTGGAGCATAATGTGTTATCTTTGCCTTCTTTCAGAATGATGGCTATATTGGCTTCCAATGCTTCCCTTCTCATCTCCCACTTATCTCCAATCCCGTTCATATATGAACACATTTTGGGGATCAGTAGGTCCTGATATTTTTATAGTATAAAACAGTCAACGCATCGGGCCCTGGGCTTTTACCTGTTGGAGTTTCCTGCAGAGCTTTTCTGAGCTCCTTTTCAGTGATGGGGGCCTCTAAAATGTTCTTTTCCTTTTTCGTGATTTTATGTAATCGAACATCTTTTAGATATTTTTTTATTCTCTTTTTATTTCTTTGACCTCTTGCGAGTCATTCTTGTCTATTGCATATAACCCACCGTAATACTTTTGAAAAACTTGCAATGTCAATGGTTTTATACCAAAGTTCTCCCAAATTTGTCTTTATTTTTTCGATATAATTAATAGATTTTTTTTTTTCTCACAATCCTTGCCAGGAGTTTACCTGGTTTGTTACTGTTTATTTATCTTTCTTTCTTCATTAGGTTGTATACCTTACACGATTCTTGCTCTACTAGATCCTGCATATCCTCTCTTTTCCTATATAGGCTTGCCCACACTGCCCCGTCCCCCCGATATTTTATGTTGCTGTTCCAACTCGTTTTTTTTTTTTATCAGGGCAGTCTTCTCTTTCAACATTCTTTTCTTTTTCTCTGAGCCCACCATCATAAAAATGCCCCTTATATAAGCTTCATGGGCCTCCCAGACCGTTGCCTTGGCAACCTCCCTAGACCCATTTATTTGAAAGTATAGCTCTAGTTCTTCTTTAATTCTTTTAGCAATATCTTTATCTTGGAGCAGGTCTTCATTTAGTCTCCAGCTATTGCCCTGTTTCTGTCGCTCCCCTATTTTTATCTGGAGGCACACCAGCGCATGATCCGAGAGGGTCATTGTGCCAATACTTGTACAAATGACCGCTTCTAGTAGTCTATGACCCACTAGAATAAAAATTCTAATCTCGAGTATGTCGCATGCACGGGGGAATAATATGTATAATCACATACTTTCTTATGTTACATCCTCCAGACATCAACCAATTGATACTGGTGCAACTTCTTTTTTAGTTTATTCACCCACCATTCTCCTGTCCCCCATGCATGGGACGTACTGTCTCTCACTGGGTCTAAGCAAAAGTTAGTCCCCTATAATAATGCCCCCCCCTCTCTTGAATTCTTCAAACCTTGCCAGAACTCCCCTTACAAATCTATTTTTTTTATTATTATTCGGACCATAGATGTTTGCCAGTAAGCATTCCAAGCCATTTAGTTTACCTCTCAAAAAGAGGCATCGCCCTTCAGGGTCAGTCAATCTTGCTTCTAGCTCGAACCTAGTTTCCTTGGCAAACCCTATGGCAACACCTTTTGCGCCCCTAGTCGGAGAATCACCGTAATACCAGATTGGGAAGTCTCTAGAATACATTTTTTGACATTTGCCCAACCACAGATGTGTCTCTTGAAGCAGTGCCACCTCAGCCTTCAGGAACTTCAGCTCTCGCAGTATATTAGCCGCATTCAATTCCCTTACATTGTATGTTATTATGTTTACACTAGACATTTTCCTTTCTTCTTTTTTTTTTTTTTTAAACAATCCAAGGAGAAGGAGCCATTATCCTGAACCCTCACCCTACTCTGTTTCCCCCCCTTGCCCACCCCCTTGGGGTAAATAGATCTCCCCATGATCCAGCGAACCGAGGCCCCACCTGCTCCTCCTGGTCCCAGGGTTTGCTCCCTGAAGGTTGAACTCGGCTGAGCCATGGTCAGAACTGCCTTTCCCCCCAAATGTTTGGGGGTACCCCAGTCCATTCCTCTCCCCCCAACCCCACTTTCCCCCCACCGCCAACCCATACCCTCCCGCGCCCACCCCACCGCAAGCACTGTTTTACCATTTACTAGTGGACTGGAAAAACATGTTTGTTTTTTTTTTCTTCCTTAAAGTCCAAGACTTATTATTTCTTTCTCCCTGTTTGGTCTTTTTTGGATTAATAACAGGTTGCCAAGATTGTGATACTTCGTAACCCTCTGGGTTCTTAGTACGCTCCCACCATCCTAGGATTTCCATTATAGGTACGTTTAAACGGTCGCAAAAATGTAATGTGTCCTCTGGGAATCTTAACACTGCGGAGCGTCCATCTTTGCGTCCCGTTACACATGCGGGGAAGCCCCAAGAGTATTGAACATTATTTGCTTTGAGTTGGGCCAGCGAGGGTTGTAGGGTTCTTCTGGCTAAAGTTTCAGCTGCCAGATCTGGGAAAACCTGCAAAGATAGTTTCTCCATACTTTGCCGGTTGGTTGTTTTTCAGGCATATCCTAATCTGCTCTTTATCTTGAAAGTTATGGAATCTGACGATGACATCTCTTGGTGCGTCTCCAGCAATCTCAGGTGGTTTTCTGATCCGATGTATTCTTTCAAACTTGATTTTGCTGGTTTTACTCCCTCTCATTACCATATGCCCGAAAATTCCCTCCATTTTCTCCTGTAGGTCCTCCTTTTCTCCTTGTATCTCCGGTAAGCCTCTAATCCTGAGGTTCTTCCTTCTATTCTGGTTCTCTTGGTCTTCAATTTTATATAGTATGTGTCTTTGATCTTGTTGGATCCTATTTAATTGAGCCTTGAGATTTTTTTTATCTCCTCCCCTCCAGCCTGCCCTCAGTGTCCTCGACTCTTTTTATTATATGGTGCATATCTTCATGTAGAGTTGCTATCTCTCTTTTTTAAATGTTTCCAGTCTCGCAAACATTTCTGCCATTTCACTCTTGGTTGGGAGCTGTTTTTTTTTTTTTTTTTTTGTTTGGAGTCCATTTTGACTTCCTCTTCTGCTGCTACTGGCATCTCACTGCCTACCAGACTGGTATCAGTATCTTCCAGCTGTTTTCTTACCACAGTTTTTTGAGTGTCCTCTGTGTTTCTGCTTTTGCCCGTCACCTGTTTACTTGGGCTTTCTTTGCTCCCTTCTTGCACCATGTATTTTTTAATGGTTCCTGGGCTTGCATTTGTCCTGGGGTGGATAGTAGAATGGGTTGGGTTCACTACAGCCCCTTTCCCTGTTTTACCCCAAGTACACATGTATCAATGAGAAATAAGAGGTATTTCAATTAGATAACTCCTAATTCGTTCTCTCCTATCCTGTGAAAAATCTATGTCCTCCAGGGTTTTTAGTCAAAGCTTTAGGCCTTCCTTTCCCCTAGCTGAACCGTACTGTTGTTACCATCCCCTACCATCATACTCCCCTATCCACCAGGAGGAGTTATCTTTACTGGGAGTCACGACTCATTAAATATATTTACTGTGCTCCGAGCGTTCTAATGCGAGCAAGCCCCTATTTTATTTCTGCTGGCCCGTTTAACCATGTACTTTTCCCTTTTCCCCACGCCTTTACAGGCTCCCTCAGATCTTAGCAGCCAAGTCCGCTTAAAGCTCTTATATCGTCGCCCAGCTTTAGTAGCAGTCTAGATATCAACAAGTGTAAGAGACCGGGAGTCAATAGTCATTCACCTGCAAGAAAAACCTTCTGATAGATCAGGTTCACCTTTTATCACTCATTATTATCTGTAATTCTTGTCTTAGCATCACTTTAGCATCACTTTACTGCTTTAATATTACACTTCTAATCCCTCAGCCTGTGGGTAATACCCCTGGTACTTGCGGTTTGTGGGTAGTGGGATCTTCCGTCTCGCTCAGGCTTCTCTCACTCCTCCACTTCCGGAGGCTCCCAGCCTCAGTTGCCGCGTCTTGTCAGCCGCACTTCGGACGGCTCTCCTAGCCTGCCGTAAGCGGGAGGAGGCAAACGAGCATTCAGTGTCTCTAAAGGGTGGAGATTCTCTTCCCATCCTGGCAGCGATCACCACCCCAGTAAGGACAGCAGGATGACCGAGGCTGGCGGGGGGGGGGAGTGCCCGCCATATGCAGAGGGGGGAATCCCGATCAGGGAAAGGGGGAACTCAGTCTCCTCCCTAGTCGGGCATCTCGTGGGGGGAGGTTCGCGGGCTTCATGGGCTCAGCCGCAGCTCTGACACAGCTTCCGCATCCGGTCCCTCCTTCCACTGATGAGGGCATATTTCCCATACTTAAATGATTCAAATCTTCAAACAAATTTTAATATTACACAAAGATAACCAGAGTAAATCCAAGATGCAGTTTTTAAATTATTTCATTTATTAAGGGAAAAAAAGCTGTTCAAACCTGCCTGGCCCCTATGTGAAAAAGTAATTGCCCCCTCCCATGCTGAATCATGGATGAACTGTGATTAACCACAATTTTTTGGAAAGCGGAGTTAAATTTTACTTGCCACACCCAGGCTTGATTACTGCCAGACCTGTTGAATCAAGACATAGAAGTTGTGTGACAAAGTAAAGCATGCTAACCGATCACAAAAAGCCTTGCATTATGCCACAATCTAAAAAAAAAAAATAAGAAAAGATTAGAAATAAACCTGTATCGGTTTAGGAAGGGTTTCAAAGCCATTTATAAGGCTTTGGAACTCCAGTGAACCACGGGGAGAGCCATTATCCACAAATGGAGATAACTTGAAACAGTGGTGAACTTTCCCAGGAGTGGCCAGCCTACAAAAATTACTCCAAGAGCATGACAATGACTCATCTAGGAGGTCATAAAAGAACCCAGAACAACATCCAAAGAACTGCAGGCGCCTCAGGTAAGATCAGTGTTCATGATTCAACAATAAGGAAGAGACTGGGCAAAAATGGCATCCATGGGAGAGTTCCAAGGCCAAAGTCACTGCTAACCAAAAGAACACAGAGGCTCATCTCACATTTATCAAAAAACATCTTGATTATCCCCAAGACTTTTAGGCAAATATTCTGTAGACTGATTAACCACTTCGCATCCAGGCCATTTCTGACACTTCGCTCCTACATGTCAAAAATCATAATTTATTTGCTATAAAATTACATAGAACCCCCAAACATTATATATGTTTTTTTAGCAGAGACCCTAGAGAATACAATGGCGGTCATTGCAACTTTTTATCTTGCACGGTATTTGCGCAGCAATTTTTCAAACGCGTTTTTTTTTTAAAAAAAAAAAACGTTTCATGCTTTAAAAAAAAACAAAACAGCAAAGTTAGCCAAATTTTTTTGCATTGTGTGTAAGATGAAGTTACGCTGAGTAAATAGATACCTAACATGTCACGCTTCAAATTTGCACACGCTCGTGGAATGGCGCCAAACTTTGGTACTTAAAAATCCCCATAGGCGACGCTTTAAAATTTTTTACTGGTTACATGTTTTCAGTTACAGAGGAGGTCTAGGGCCAAAATTATTGCTCTCGCTCTAACGTTCGCGGCGATACCTCACGTGTGGTTTGAACACCGTTTTCATATGTGGGCGGGACTTACGTATGCGTTCGCTTCTGCGTGCGAGCTCACGGGGACAGGGGCGCTTTAATTTTTTTTTTTTTTTTTTTTGTTAATTTTACTTAATTTTTATTTTGACACTTTTTTATTTTTTATTATTTTTTTTTTTTTGATCACTTTTATTCCTATTACAAGGAATGTAAACATCCCTTGTAATAGGAATATGACACGATCAGTCCTCTTTACAGGGAGATATGGGGTCAATAAGACCCCACATCTCACCTCTAGGCTGGGAAGCCTAAAATAAAAAATAAAACGATTGCCGCTTCACAGCCGCCCGGCCTCCGAACTATCATAGAGACTCCGGCGACCATTGGTCCGCCGGAAATCTCTATGGTGAACATCCGGTGCCGGCGGATCCGCTATCCGACTCACCGATCGCTGAGGTAAGTCGATAGAAGCACCGGAGGGCGGCGGGAGGGGGGGCGTCCCCTCTCGCCGCCCGTAAGAACGATCAAGCGGTGGAACAGCCGCTATGATCATTCTTATGGTGTACGGAATCGCCGGCTGAAAATGCCGGTATCTGAATGATGTCTGTAGCCTTAGGCATCATTCAGATATAAGTCCCGAAAGTTGAGGCCGTCATATGACTGCCTCCGGATGTCAAGCGGTTAAACAAAAATTGTACTTTTTGGAAGGTGTTCGCCCCGATACATCTGGCATAACAGTCGGACATGGTGGTGGAATTGTGATGGTCTGACACTGCTTTGCAGCTTCAGCACCTGGACGACTTACCATAATTGGTGTAACCATTAATTCTGAGCTCTAACAGAAAATCCTAAAAGAGAATGTCCGGCCATCAGTTTGTGACCTCAAGCTCAAGTGCATTTGGGTTATGCAGCAGGACAATGATCCGAAACACAACAGCAAGTCCACCTCCAAATGGTTCAAACAAAGCAAAATGTAGGTGTTGTAATGGCCTAGTCAAGCCCAGACTTAAATCCAATTGAGATGCTGTGTCATGACCTTACACAGACCATTCAGGCTGCTTTAAAACAATTCTGCAAAGAAGAGTGGGCCAAAATTGCTCTACAGCAATGTGAAAGACTTATTGTCAGTTATCTCAAACGCTTGATTGCAGTTGCCGCCAAGGGGGGCACAAGCAGTTATTAGGTTTAGGGGGCAATTACTTTTTCACATAAAGCCAGGCAGGTTTGCACAGCTTTTTTGCCTTAATAAATGAAACCATCATTTAAAATCTGCATTTTGTATTTACCCGGGTTAACTTTGTGTGATAATAAAATTTGTTTGGTGATCTGAGTCATTTTAAAAGTGACAAATATGCAAAAAAAAAAAAAAATCAGAAAGGGGGCAAAATCTTTTTTCACAGCATTGTATGTGTGTATATGTATGTGTGTATTTGGAAAACAGATTAAAAATTGTTGTGATCACATTGTTACTCATTAGATTAACCCGGCACATATTAGGATAAATGTGTAGTCATATCATGGGTGTCCTTGCCAGTTATAATGTCTAGTCCAGCTACATTCTTTCATGAGAGGGCAAAGGAGGGGGTCTGCACAGAGCTAACATGAGACACACACACAAGATGTAGAACTAAAGGTTCCAGCATTGACACATATACAAGGTTATCTCTCTAAAATCATTTATATTTTTTCCCATTTGTACACAACACATGCATATCATTTTCTCACTTTCCTTTAACTCTTCAAAATCTCCCTGCTTAAATTAGATTTACCTCCTAAATTCTGCTTTTCCTATTTTGTCTTGATATCCCTTGCATCCCCTGTGTTGTAATCCCTTACTTGCCTTACTCTAGCTTCTATGATCAGACAGGCAGCCATAGTTCTGCTCATCCCATCTTCCCTCTCTGACCAGATATAGGTGTCCGTTTATGAAGCAGTGATCAGCGGTGATCCCGAGGATCACCGCTGATCACAGTCCATAAACAGTTTATGAAACAGTGATAATCGGGGGAGAACATGTTTGAACTTGTTCTCCCGCCGATTATCTCTACACACGGAGAATCCTCATTGAATGACACAGTAACAGCCAGTTTATGAAGTGGTGATCTCACCGCTTCACTGGCGATCTGTGTCAGAATTCACACTCCCAGGTTCACCAGCTCAGAGGTGGTGAATCGGGGAGTGAAGAGGAAATCTGGGGGGATCTGAGGGGGAAGGAGGAAGATTTTTAACTTCCTTATGCCTCGTTCAGACCCCCCAACACTGTAAGCATGTCCCCCTGTCATATTTATGTGTATACATATTTATACATATATACATATAATATGTATATATATATCATGTGTGTGTATATACATGTATATATAGTGTGTGTGTGTGTATACATATGTGTATAATGTAGGGGGACACATTATTTTATTAACATTAATCCAAGCGCCGTTGAGCGGTGATAATTTATCACTGCTTGATAAACTGACATTTGGTACTATAATCTCGTAAAGTCTCACGAGATTCCAGTATCAGGGGCCGTTCTCCACTATTTGAAGCATTTGTAGATCTCTTCACTCCTCCAAAGGTGAAGAGATCTACACCGCTTCATAAACTGCACACAGAGGAGAAAAATCTTCACTGTGAATGCCGGAGAACGAAGCAGTGAATAGATTTCACTGCTTCATAAACGGACACCATAAAGTATTCTGTTTTTACTCTCCTTTCTCTGTTTTGACTTTTTCTCAAGTTTTAGAATTGACTAGTTTTAGTGCCTGCCCCCAAATTTATCCCACAACTTAACATCAAAATGTCCCTTTACTTCTAGTGTTTGTCACCCTGATCCGTCCTGCACACATAGCTGTTCCTCAAGCTGTTTTAACCACTTTCATACCAGGCACTTCCCCCCTTCCTGCCCAGGACAATTTTTAGCTTTCAGCGCTCTCACACTTTGAATGACAATTGCACGGTCATGCAACACTGTACCCAAACTAAATTTTTATCATTTTCTTCCCACAAATAGAGCTTTCTTTTGGAGGTATTTGATCACCTCTGCGGTTTTTAATTTTTGTGCTATAAACGAAAAAACGACAATTAAGAAAAAAAAACTGGGGGCACTGGCGTGCACTGATGAGTGGCAGTAATGGGCACTGATGGGCGGCACTGGATAGGCAGCACTGATGGGCGGCACTGGATAGGCAGCACTGATGGGCGGCACTGGATAGGCAGCACTGATGGGCGGCACTGGATAGGCAGCACTGATGGGCGGCACTGGATAGGCAGCACTGATGGGCGGCACTGGATAGGCAGCACTGATGGGCGGCACTGGATAGGCAGCACTGATGGGCGGCACTGGATAGGCAGCACTGATGGGCGGCACTGGATAGGCAGCACTGATGAGGAGCTACTGACAGGCATTACTGAGTGGCACTGTTGTGGGCACTGACGGATGTTTTTTACGGGGACAGGCTGGCAGCTGATGGGCACCTTTTGATGGGGGCTGTGCTGATAATCAATGTGCTGATTATTAGCACAGACCCCCTCTCTGACAGGGAGAGACGCTGATCGGCTGTCCCTGGCAGCGTGAACCGAGGAAAGCCGTTTACCTGCACTTCCTGGTTCACACAATGATCAGCTGTGCCTCTGTCAAAGGCTTCATACCACAATTGGAGTTGCGGTATGTCAGACTGGCACACCACACGTCAGATCGCCACGCTGTGTGCCCATATGGGGGCATGCCGACTGTGTTCTCCTGAACACGTCATATGACGTCCGGTCAGGATATCACAACCACTTTGCCGCCGTCATTCTGCTATATGGCGGGCGGCAAGTGGTTAATCTGCATGATTGTTAGTCCCTGTGGACTTCGATAACCCTGTTACCCATTGTGGATCCCTATCCACTTAAACCATTTATCTAGGGGCTCAGTATAGGCGGAACCGCACCTTTTGGTTCATATATTTTATAGTGCTTCTTTTGCACTGGGCATTTTTTGAGGGTCTCTTACCCTTAATTTTGTTACTTAATTTAATACCCATAATGATTGGCTAGTCTTTTTCTCTTCTCTACTTGTACCTATACTGTCTTGCCTCTAAACTACATTACCTAGCAGATGTGTACTACATATACCTGTGAACAGCACTATTCTTCCTTTTCTTATCTATAACCCTCAGATGGACAGTAGACAGTGACCAAATAACCACCAATCAATACAGTTTGATTAATGGGAGTAAAATAGGTATCCTTTGTCCCGAAAATGCCTTACCGATCAACGAAGTCTGATGACTCAAATGTAAGCAAAGGGCTTATCTCAACCAGCGGATTATCTGAAATGCCGGGATTGTCTCAAGCTCCTCGTTTCAGATTCCCAGGGTCACCTGTAAATCCCCTCCTAGGCAAAGCTTGCCATCTGTTCAGGATATTTCCTAGATGGGCAACTCCTATCTTCATATTGATTAGTGGTTCCAAATTAATAACTACTGCAGTAGGGAACAGACACAAAAAGATACTCAGCATCTTTTCAAATAACTGTTCTCTTTATTTTGATTTTTTTACAAGGTTTTTATACACATGATTACGTAAGTATTACATTAATACTACAAATGTACTTATATGCTAACAACGGGCGTAACATAGGCAGCCTATCAGGTCTTGAAAGAATGCAAACATGTAATGAAAACATTATCAGTGCCCTGTGCACTATGAATGCAGTGTGCAATACATACAAAATAGAATACAATTATATACAGAACTTACAAATTTCCTTTACAAGAGTACGATCTCATAAGTTCGACCAGCAGCTCAATTACCACGGAAAAGATCAGTGGGGATAAGGGACATCCCTGGTGTTTTCATAGAGAGACATTTTTTGACAGCATTTCAGAGGAAAATACCTGGGCCGGAGGGGATGTATGTAATATAATTGCCAAAAAGATAAAGCCCTGAAGGTCAAATTTGGATAAAATTTGGGACAAGTAACCCCAATGGATCCTATCAAAGGCCTTTTCTGCATCCAAAGCCACTAAAACAGCAGGGGTGCCCAGTAAGTTTGGCGTATCTGATCAGGTTAATCATCCAAGTACCGTCAGAGGCTTGGCGCCCCTTTACAAAGCCTGCCTGATCCAGGCCAATTAACATAGGAGTGACAGACAAGACGATTGTCCAGAATTTTAGCGTAGATTTTGAGATCTGAATTTAGTAAGGATATGGGCCTAAAGTTCTGGGAGATAAAGGGGTCTTTGCCTGGCTTTCGCAAGGTTACAAAGATGGCCTGAAGCATTTCTCTCAGGAAGGAGCCAGTTGTTGCCGCTTAATTGAAAAGCCTGATCAGGTACAGAGACAGGCTATCCAAGAAGGTCTTGTAATACTCAGCAGATAACCCGTCTGCTCCTGGAGTCTTATGATGGCTAATTGATTTATTACTGTTAAGATTTAATCTGAGGTAATGGGACTATATAATTGGTTTAAGGCGGTTGCATCTATAGACGGAAGTGTAATACTGTTAAAGATATCATGTACCGTTGGTAGAGGGGTAGAATTATCAGAATGCAAGTTGTATAGAGACACATAATGTTCGCTGAATGCATTAGCAATGTCTCTGGGATTAGAGTAAAGTTGGCCAGTAGAATGGTGACGTAGATTGACTAGTTTAGCATTGGCTTGAAGTTGCTGTAGTTGAGAAGCCAGGAGTTTTCCAGCTTTGTTACTCTGGGAATAATAGAGTTTTAGCCTTTTAAGGTGTTTGTCGTAATTGGCAATTAAAAGCTGTCCCAATTTGGCTCTACATAGATTTAGGTGGTCAAGTACTTTCTGTGAGGCAGACTGTGCTTTTAATGTAACTTTTCTAGTTCCGCGATTTCTTTAAGTAGTGACGTACTGGTCTGCAGAAAAAAATTGTGAAAAAAAACGCGCTGTCTTATACAAATGGTGGTAGCTGCCAGCACATCAGATAATCTGTGAATAAGTTAACAAATAAAGTAGTATAGTGCAGCGCTGATGAAAATGAAATAATCAATAAAATTATACCAATATAAAGTGAATATGATAAATGAATATTCAAAAAAAAAATACACAGCAATAAAATATCACAATGATAATGATAAAATAGTATAAACCAATAGTGTCAGTGCATATAAAGTCCATATATGACATCAAATATAGTGACTGTGAATCTGTGTGAACTGGTTGTAGATAATCCACCACCGTAAGGAAAGGGGTTTACCAGACAGGTTTAACCCAACAAGTCCTATGCCTGATGAGTCAACCAAGCTTTTGGTGTAACACCCAAGGAGGTACAGCAACCACGACTTCCAAAATAGACCAAAGCAGATAGGGATCCCTGACCGTTTTGACATCAGTAGCTGTCTACCATAGGAATAGTGACCAGAATTCATGAGCGATTCCTCTCATTATGACATATGGCAAAAGGAGAAAAAATAGGGCCACATAGTGTAATATTGTAAAATATAAAGCATTTATTGAAAAGTGATAAAATGGTCACTCACATTTGAGAAGACGTTAAAAGCATTGGATAAAATCAAAGCAATGCGGTGTCATCAGCAGAGCCCGCCCCGACGTTTCATCTTAATAAGGCAATCTCTGGGGTGCTGGTCCACTGCAGCCACTGCGTATTTATAGGGTAAATGATCACCTCAAATGAGGGCCATGTCCACTAAAAAGTCATAAACGGACCACTTCAGGTTAATAAAGATGGCGGCCGTGGCTTGCAATTCAAGCCTCACTATGGTTTGTGACTCAAGCCTTGATATGGGTATAATTTGAACTATATGCTCCGGTGAGTAAAGATGGCGCCCATGGCTTGCAATTCAAGCCTCACTTTGGTTAGTGACTCAAGCCTCGATGTGGGTTTATTTTAAACTATAGGCTCTGGGCCATACTCCGTTATGTTGAACAAGCAGAGAACGTTCAGAAGCGTAATTGGAGTGAACCAAAGTTAAATTAACCGAGTTCCGTGATACAATGTTAAATCATTGGGGAACAGAATTGAGTGCTTGCATCATAGGACTCCAACAAAATGGCACCCGAGGAAGCTAACAAAGTCCTCCTATTGGGGGTCACCACAAATATGGCGACAATACCAAAAAGTGTACCAAGCCTCATTTTGGTCTCCAATAATGGAAACCAAAAATGAGAAATGACCCGGAAGTAAACAGATCGTCGGATTGAATTTAAAATCACCCGGACGTGAGTCAATGGTCAAAATGACAACAGAGTCACCGATCAGTCTGGAACCTGGAGTCCCTCAGACAAAAAGTGATAAGGATATAAAAAAATAATTACTTAAAAATGTGATCAACAATATGTGTCCCAGATTAAACCTATATAATGTATTGTGATATATTTGTTACATAGTAATCTGATGTTCACAAATAAAATGGTGCTGGCCCCCACATAGGGATCAAAACATTACATACATTTAAAAAAAAAATATGCATAGGGTTAACCGTACATAAATATGGAATCAACATATGAAAAGACCTACCCCCTAATAAACAAAGGATCAATAGAAAAATAAAAGGAAAAAAAATTGCAATGTAGGAATTAATAACTTGGTTATTGAAGTCAAAACTCATAATTGGAATATATAAAAAGATAAAAAGAGGAGTGAAATCACCGGCCAGGTGGCGAGCGCCCATACAGAGTGAAAAGCGACGTTGGATACAGACGAAACATACGTCGGGAGGTTGACTCCTCTCTGATGTCACCGCTTTTCACTCTGCATGGGCGCTCGCCAGCCAGCCGGCGATTTCGTTCCTCTTTTTATGCTGCATTGTAAGTTTTCTACTTGTTATTAATAAATTTGTACTGAGTTACGCTATGGGCATCTCTTCTTTGCTCCTATGTCTGTGACTTGGGTTGTGGCAACCCCCTCCCTCTCCATGTATGCCTGCAGCATATTGCCTGAGTGATGTCCTGATGCTGGGTGGTTATCTGGATTCAAGGTCCTGCAAATAGCTGGTTTGCTTGTCATCTGCCACGTTAACAAAGGGATGCTCCAATACCTGCTGGTTATCGGATCCTTGGTTTATTTACGAGCTTGTTGAGCTTACTATCTGGTAAGCATGTATTCTTAAAGGTGGAGGATCACTGCAGGGGGTGTTTTTCCCACTTTCCACTTTCATTCACTGATCCCTATGAAGAGCCAATCGGGGACTCTTCCCATCCCTTTAGAAGATTTCCTTTCCGGTCCTGCGACTTTTGTTGCTGATATATTTTTCACTATTTTGTGCTTTTGGCACTTTTTTGATTCATATGCACTTATTATGGACTGTTAATAATTGGTTTTGTTGTGATGATTCATTTTTGAAGGATCTATATATATTTTCACATTTAATTTGGTGTCCCTTCACATACACCCTATCACACATCATGAGGGGTTAGCGCAGTTTTTTTTTTTTTTTTTTTCCCATTGTGTATATTGCACATTTGAACTTCAGCTCTTGTTGTTTGTTTTTTTAGCGCAGTGTTTTTTTTGTTTTACATTAATCCCCCAGGGTTGGTAAGATTGGAGATCGTATATCCAATATATTTCGAGTTGAGACCCCTCTGGTCAACACTCCTCCTCTCCAAGGGGGAATATTGCTGTCAATCACCAAAAAGCTAGTCCCTTTAGGGTTGCAGTCGTGATGTTTCTTGTAATGTCTAGGGACCGTGGGTTTGATGTCTCTGCTTTTTATTTTGGTGATATGTTCCCTTACTCTAATTGAAAAGGTACGGGTAGTGCATCTAATATATTGCTTCCCACATGGGCACATTATCAGATAGACAACATATCTTGAGGCACACGTGTGGAAACCTTTTATCTGATAGACGCGATGGGTGACAGTGGACCCAAATTCCAATGATTTGGACTTGCCATTTGTATTGTAGAAACATACTACACATTTTTTACAAGGATAATACCCTTTCAGATTGTGGAAAAAGGAAGGGGCGAACAGGAGGATTAATTATGTTTGGAGCAATTTTACTTTGTAATGAAGGTACTCCCCTGAATGTAACTTTGGCGTGTTCTGGTAGTAGAAGACATAAAACCTTGCCAGTTTTCAGGACGTTCCAATGTCTGTTCAGTAAAGTTTTGATATCCTTGTGCTGTACTGAATATGAAGTTTGAATTGCCCATTTTTAAATGTTATCTTGATCTTTTGGTGGGCGGTCCAACAGCAAAGAACTCCTATCTGTCTCTAAAACTTTCTGATATTGTAAGTGTACAGACATTGGATCATACCCCTTATGCAGAAACTTTTGAAAAGATCATAGCCTAAACATAGCCTGTTTTTTAAAAATCTCTGTGTCTGTACAATTCCTATGAAGTCTTAAGAATTGACTTCTTGGGACGGCTTTAAGCCAAGATCGATGGTGACAGCTATCAATGGGCATAAATCCATTTCTGTCAGTTGGCTTAAACGTTTGAAACTGAAAATGTCCCGAATTCAACGGGGTCTCTAGATCCAAAAAATGTACCTGAGTAGAACTAAGTTCATAGGTCAGAGAAATTCCTCGATCGTTAGAATTCAGTGTGGAAAGAAAGGACCTTGGAGTTTCAGGGCTGTCGTCCCACAGGAGGAGGATGTCATCTATATACCTGGCCCATACGACCAGGGAGGAACCACCCTCATGATAGACGACATCCTCCTCCCACTTGGCCATGAACAGATTGGCGAGTCTGGGGGCAAACTTTGCCCCCATAGCCACGCCTTCCCTTTGAATAAAAAATCTTGGTTAAACCAGAAATAGTTATGTGCCGTTGCGAACTCAAGCAATTCAATAATGTAGTCACGCTGATTTTGTGTGATGGACACATCTTTACTTAAAAAGTGTGTAACAGCTTCAATACCAAAAGTATGAGGGATGCAGATGTATAGCGAAGCTATATCTGCCGTAGCCAGTAGATATTCACCTTGTATATTAATCTTTTCCAGTAGTTGGATGGTATGACTTGTATCCCTATTTACTCTATAAATATGCAATAGCTGCAGTGGACCAGCACCCCAAAGGATGCCTTATTAGGACGAAACGTCAGGACAGGCTCTGCCGATGCCACTGTGTTGCTTTGATTTTATCCAATGCTTTTGATGTCTTCTCAAATGTGAGTGACCATTTTATCATTTTTCAATAAATGCTTTATATTTTACGGTATTACACTATGTGGCCCTATTTTTTCTCCTTTTGCCATATGTCATATTGAGAGGAATCACTCACGAATTCTGGTCACTATTCCTATGGTAGACAGCTACTGATGTCAAAACGGTCACGGATCCCTATCTGCTTTGGTCTATTTTGGAAGTCGTGGTTTTGCTGTACCTCCTTGGATGTGTTATACCAAAAGCTTGGTTGACTCATTAGGCATATGCCTAGTTGGGTTCAACCTGTCTGGTAAGCCCCTTTCCCTACAGTGGTGGATTATCTACAGACAACCAGTTCACACAGATTCACAGTCACTATATTTGATGTCATATATGGGCTATATGCACTGACACTGTTGGTTTATACTATTTTTTTCATTATCATTGTGATATTTTATTGCTGTGTATTTTTGTTTTGAATATTCACTTTATATTGGTATAATTTTATTTCTTATTTCATCTTCATCAGCGCTGCATTATACTACTTTATTTGTTCATGTACTGGTCTGCAACCTGCATTTTTTTCTCTCCCTGGCGGCCAGTTGTATTCAAATTCCACAACTGAACACTTCATGAGCTCACAACATACAGTATCTCCCAAAAGTGAGTACACCCCTCACATTTGTGTTAATATTTGATATCTTTTCATGTGACCACACTGAATACATAACACTTTGCTACAATGTAAAGTAGTGAGTGTACAGCTTGTATAACAGTGTAAATTTGCTTTCCCCTTAAAATAACTCAACACATAGCCATTCATGTCTAAACCGCTGGCAACAAAAGTGATTACACCCCAAAGTGTCAATATTTGGGGTTGCCAGCATTATTTTCCAACACTGCTTTAACCCTCTTGGGCATGGAATTCACCAGAACTGCACAGGTTGCCACTGGAGGAGTCCTCTTCCACTCCTCCTTGATGACATCATACAGCTGGTGGATTGTTAGAGACCTTGAGCTCCTCCACCTTCCTTTGAGGATGCCCCACAGATGCTCAATAGGGTTTAGATCTGGAGACATGCTTGGCCAGTTAATCATCTTTACCCTCAGCTTCTTTAGCAAGGCAGTGGTCGTCTTGGAGGTGTGTTTGGGGTCATTATCATGTTGGAATACTGCCCAGTGGCCCAGTCTCTGAAGAGAGAGGATCATGCACTGCTTCAGTATGTGACAGTACATGTTGGCATTCATGGTTCCCTCAATGAACTCCCCAGTGCCGGAAGCACTCATGCAGCCTCAGACCATGACACTCCCACCACCATGGTTGACTTATAGGCAAGACACACTTGTACTCCTCACCTTGTTGGAGCCACACACGCTTGACACCAAATAAGTTTACCTTGGTCTCATCAGACCACAGGACATGGTTTCAGTAATCCATGTCCTTAGTCTGCTTGTCTTCAACAAACTGCGGTCTTTCGTGTGCATCTTGTTTAGAAGAGGCTTCCTTCTGGGACAACAGCCATGCAGACCAATTTGATGCAGTGTGCAGCATATGGTCTGAGCACTGACAAGCTTACCCCCCACCCCTTCAACCTCTGCAACAATGCTGGCAGCACTCATACGTCTTTTTCCCAAAGTCAACCTCTGGATATGACGATGAGCATGTGTATTCAACTTCTTCGGTCGACCATGGCAAGGCCTTTTATTTTTATTTTTTTTGTTTTATTATTTATTTTTTTATTTTTTTTATCAAGACATATTTCATCATACAAAATCACAAAAGTGCATTGCATTATCTACTTACAACCCATATTAATGTACGCCCATTGTTTAAGCAACATTTAAATACATCTTATTTATTCTTCTAAAGTATAATTTTAAAAGGACAAAAATCAAACGGACCAAAAAAAAAAAGAGGGGATGGGTGGTAATAATATACATACATATGGGGCGTGGCCTGACCTGGCATGAGGAAAGTCGCTTGATTCCTGAGCTCCTGCCGCCACAGGAAAAAGCCGATCAATACCGAAGGTATTTTCTCCACAAACTTCGCCAGACTATGGGGACGGCTTCCCGAACCTCGTCTGCCTCCCGTTCCCGCTCCCCCAGGGCTCTCTCGGGGTCCCAGAGCCATAACATCCTGGAGATGTTCCGGAACACCAGGGGCAATATGGCGTCCTCTCAGCACGGGCCCTCCCGCTCCCAGGCACAGCCGTCACCACTGCTCAACCCGCCTCAGACCTCCCCTCATGTTCCCCCTCATGGAGGAGGGATATGCCTTGAACCTGGGCTACAAACACCTATATACCTACAGGATCTTCGCTCCATTGCGGACGAAATCAAGGAAACCCTGGCCGCAGCCATCTCAGAACTGAGGCTCGACCTGCGCGACCTCACTGACATGGTGAACGAAGTGGAGAGAGTGACAGACCACCATGACACAGCCCTTCGCTCTACCGCCTCATCCATTGACTCCCATACACTGCAAATGCGGGACATGCAAAGGCATATTGAGGACCTCAACAACCGCGGCAGGCGCCACAAAGTCAGGATCCGCGGTATGCCCGAAGCAATAGAAGGCGATCAAATCACCCCTGCTATCACTGCTCTCTTCAACAACCTCCTCCACAGGCCTCCTCAGACCCCCATTCTCATGGACAGAATCCACCGTGCACTGCGCCCTAAAGGTAGAGAGAGTGACCCCCCGCGCGATATCATTTGCTGCTTGGTGGACTTCAAGATAAAAGAAGAAATACTCAAACAAGCAAGGGGCCAGCAACAAATCCTCCATGGCAGCACTCCCATTCAAATTTACCAGGATTTGTCGGGCATCACACTGCAGCACAGACGAGACCTCAAGCCCCTACTGGACACCCTGAGGGAGAGGAACATTCCTTATAAATGGAAGTTTCCATTCTGCCTGTCCGCCTCCACTCAGGGCCGCACTGCCCTCCTAAAGGTACCCGAGGACCTGCCACACTTCTGCGACCTGCTTTGCATACCACTGACGCCGGTTCCAAACTGGTACGCTCCTTTCCGCCCTCAGATCTCCGGCAACGTTACAGAGCGGGAATCTCCCATGGAGACTCAGACCCCCAGATTCCGCAGGAGACGCTCTCCTTCCGCACATAGATACCGGGCCGATCACCGCCGCTACAGGGATCCAGTCTCTCCTGAATCCCCTCGGTCCAGGAGAGCCCGCCGGGGCCGCTGAAACGGGCGCACTGTGCACCTATCTGTACTCTCAGTTGGCCCCGTTGGGCCCCTTTGAAAGGCACACCGTCTAGTGCCCTCTAACTTAGGGCCGACACATTTGAAGTTAACTAAAGATTCAGCGAACGTTTACTTTTACTTTTACTTTTTCTTCACATTGCCTTAAACTAAGTTTATTTTTTGCTTTGTGACAGCAGTTTTGAGTGGATGTTCCAGACCCCCCAGGCTATAATTCTCCCAATGGCATCCTAGTTAAGCCCAGGTTGACTGAACGCACCCTTTCTCATTAATAACCTGGAATACCACGCCACCACAGCGTGACTCCCCTAATGGAGGCTCCCTCCCTTGGATTAAACACCTCGCTCTCTCCTTGGTATCTGCCCAGCAACAAGCCCCCAGCCCTCTACTACAACTACCAGAATTCCAGAGGACTTACAACCCCACCCCCCGCAGAGATGACGTCAGGATGGGCGCCGCTCTCCTCTTCCTGATCCGACGCCGGAATCCGTACGATGCTGCAAGACATCTTCACAGACGAAGCGGACAACAACAACTGCGGGACCCGCCTCCTCCCTTCACACCTTCACACCGCAAATGGACGACTCCTGCAGTAATGACACACCACGATCAGCCAAGAGAAGCAAGACCTGCTATCTACAATTGAACTGCTAACACCGCAACCGGACATCAGACTGTAATCCGGGAATGTGTCCCACACATGTGGTATCCCTGTACTCGGGGGAAGCAGCTAAATGTATTTTGGGGTGCAATTGTGCAATTTCACATATGCCCATGGCCTGTGTGAGCAATATATCATTTAGTGACAACTTTGTGCAAAAAAAAAAAAAAAAAATTGTCACTTTCCCGCAACTTGTGTCAAAATATAAAATATTCCATGGACTCAACATGCTTCTCAGCAAATAGCTTGGGGTGTCTACTTTCCAAAATGGGGTCATTTGTGGGGGGGGGGTTGTGCCATCTGGGCATCTTATGGCTTTCAAAACTGTGATAGTGAGGAGTGAAATCAAAAAATGATGCCCTTAGAAATCCTGAAGGCGGTGATTGGTTTTCGGGGCCCCGTACACAGCTAGGCTCCCAAAAAGTCCCACACATGTGGTATCCCCGTACTCGGGAAAAGCAGCTGAATGTATTTTGGGGTGCAATTCCACATATGCCCATGGCCGGTGTGAGCAATATATCATTTAGTGACAACTTTTTGTATTTTTTTTTTTTTTTTTTATATTGTCATTATTCAATCACTTGGGACAAAAAAAATGAATATTCAATGGGCTCAACATGCCTCTCAGCAATTTCCTTGGGGTGTCTACTTTCCAAAATGGGGTCATTTGGGGGAGATTTGTACTGCCCTGCCATTTTAGCACCTCAAGAAATGACAGGCAGTCATAAATTAAAGGCTGTGTAAATTCCAGAAAATGTACCCTAGTTTGTAGGCGCTATAACTTTTGCGCAAACCAATAAATATACACTTATTGACATTTTTCTTACCAAAGACATGTGGCCGAATACATTTTGGCCTAAATAAATGACTAAAATTGAGTCTATTGGATTTTTTTTATAACAAAAAGTAGAAAATATCATTTTTTTTCAAAATTTTAGGTCTTTTTCAATTTATAGCGCAAGAAATAAAAACGACAGAGGTGATCAAATACCATCAAAAGAAAGCTCTATTTGTGGGAAGAAAAGGACGCAAATTTCGTTTGGGTACAGCATTGCATGACCGCGCAATTAGCAGTTAAAGTGACGCAGTGCCAAATTGTAAAAAGTGCTCTGGTCAGGAAGGGGGTAAATCCTTCCGATGCTGAAGTGGTTAAGGGCTATTTGGTAGGTTAATTGGATCCTGTCTAAATTGTCCCTAGTATGTATGAATGTGAGTTAGGGACCTTAGATTGTAAGCTTCTTGAGGGTAGGGACTGATGTGAATGTACAATGTATATGTAAAGCGCTGCGTAAATTGACGGCGCTATATAAGTACCTAAAATAAATAAATACTTAGCTGGTTGCATATTAAGAGTTGCCAATGTACACGTGCTGACCGAGGCTCAGGCAACCTTTTTTGCTCAATTTTTTTGATAACTTACAACGCTATCATTCTCCTCATATTTTCTTGGGTAGAGATTTTAATTCAGTTTCACAGCTCCATTTAGATTGAAGTAAACAAACACCAAATTCTAAAGCTTTCTCTAAATCTATGCGAATTTATTGACCCTTGGAGAACCGTAAATATAGGCGCTCGTGAATATACATACTCACACCCACATGACACTTATGCACGTTTGGATTATATTTTTTGTACCCCTATTATATTGTTAAATTAAGAAGAAGCTTCCATCCATCCCTGTCCATGGTCAGACCATCATATAACTACACATCTTATTGGCCTTTCTCCTAAACCTTATTTTTGGAGACTCAATGAGTCCTTATTACAGATCACATTTCCAACAGGAGATCGCTTCAGCCATTGATTAATACTTTTGAATTAATTTCACCCCAGACATCACAACCCTTTCGCTAATCCATAAAGCTGTACTCTTAGGATGCCTTACTATTAAATTAGCAGCGGATCATAATAGGGAGAATTGGCAAAAAATACTAGATCTTACAAAGGACCGTCATATAATGTACAAAACCCAATTCAGTACTCAGGACTCCATTGATTGCCAGGCTAATCTCTCAAAAGCGCATTAAATTATTTTATTTTTTTTTACAAAATAGATTTTTATTGAAAGAGAAAAAAATAAAACAATATAATAGTGTAACAGTATCATCATACAGTTGTACAAGAGTTGGGGAATAGACTTGGATTCTTACAATTGATACAAAAATAACATTGAATGGGCTATAACAGAAAATCTCTTGTTGATGCTTTATAGTATATGTATGGCGGGGTGGTTTGGGCTAATCCATTATCACACTGAAGTGACTGTCGAGAGGTTGATGTTAATTATGGTGGCATAAAATATATCCTCTTATTTTTCCCCCTCTTTCTCTCCCTCCCCTCCTTCCAAGTTGCGGTTATAATTTTGGGGGAGGATTCCCACTCGTTGGGTGAAGGCGTAAGGGTTTGTATGACAATTCAATCCACATATACAGAAGAGGTATTGGTCGGGATCTCTGTTAGGAGATATACAGGGGTTTAAGAAGGGTTGTGTGTGGATATTGAGAAATAAATGAAGAAAGAAGAAGAAGTAAAGGAGAGAAGAAAAGAGAGAAAAGAAAAAAGGGGGGGGGAGATCTATGGGAAGTGAGGGAGGAGGAGAGGGAACTAGAAGGGGGGGCGGGGGGGAGATCGAGGGAGATAGAGGGGTGAATGTCTCCTCGGTCTCCGCCATTTGTGGTGTAGATTAGGATTGGTATTATTTTATGGTGAAGTAGGTCAGGTTTGTCCGATCTCTACTCTCGGAGAGTAGTACTGGGCTAATTTCGACGTGCGACCCCCCATACTCGTCCCTTGTTTAGGGGTGGGGGTTCTACTCCATCTGGGGAGGAAGAAGAGGTATATGAGAGGTGAAGCTGAGAGGGTTAAATAGTGTAGAAGTCGGGTGGTGGGTGGTGGTCTCAGGTGGGCAGTTTCAAGTCGGGAATTATTTCATCAGTGTTAGGTATCTGTCGGTAGACCGAAAGTGAGTCCAGCATGCCCACGTCTTGGAGAAGCTAGCTGGGGAGTCTCGTGAGATGGAAATGAGTTCTTCCATGTCAGCTATTTTATTAATTTGTGAGAACCATTCTTGGATGGTCGGAGCATGAGATGTACCCCAGTGTCTAGGGATGCACATTTTCGCTGCATTCAGTAGGGGTAAGATCAGTGTCTTACGGTAGTATGGCGTAAATAAATCTGAGTGGTGAAACAGGCATTGGGTTGGGGAATGGTCTAAGTTGTAGGTCGATATTGATTCCGTGAGTTCTCGGACTTGCGTCCAGAATGATTGAATAGCTGGGCATGACCACAGGATTTGTAACAGTGTGCCCGGTTCATCCCCACATCTCCAGCATTTATTGGGGAATGAAGGGTTAATTTTGTTCAAGATGGCTGGGGTTCTGTACCATCGTGTCAGGGTCTTATAATTATTTTCCTGAATGGACACATTTAGGGAGCCTTTATGGGCAATCGTGAATATGTGTTCCCATTGGTCTTCTTCTAGTTTTGCTTGTAATTCTCTTTCCCATGATTTGCAAGCTTTCCCTTCTTTGGGGGAAGTTCCAGTAAATAGTATAGCATATATACTGGAGATTAAATGTTGTTGGGGGTTAGATTGAGAGCATAAATGCTCGAATGGAGTAAGTGGTCATGATATAGAAGAGTCACGATTGATTTCCCTTAAAAAATGTCTAATTTGGAAGTATGTCCAACATGGTAAAGGGTCGCTGGTGATGGCGGGTGTTAGTGTGAGGCGGTCTAAAAAAGAGCCGTCGCGGAAAAACTGATGTGCTTGTATGTTAGGTAGTTGCCATTGTTGTGCTAGAAATTGTGCGGACATGCCCGGAGGGAAGGCAGGGTTCTGTCTTATAGGAGTTAAAGGGCCCGGGGAGGAAGATATGTGTAATTTTCGGCAGGCATCCCTGAAGCATCCCAGGGTCGGTCCAATAAGAGGGTGATCTTTGAGAGTGGAGGGAATATGTGTCGACGCCAGCCAGGGTGCGGATTTCAACGGGAATGGGGACAGTGATCCCTCCAGTCTGACCCAATCTTTGTGTTGGGTGTGTAATGACCAGTCCACAATACGGGTAAGGTGACAGGCCCAGTAATATTTTTTCAGATCTGGAAGGCCAATGCCCCCCTCCGTCTTAGGTTGCGTTAGAAAAACGTAAGCGATTCTCGGATGTTTTTGTTTCCACGAAAATTCTGTACAAATCTTTCTATAAGATAAGAAAAATGATGGGGGGAGTTTAATGGGGACAGCTTGTAGAATATATAGAATGCGGGGAAGAATGTTCATTTTAATAATGGCTGCGCGTCCGAACCAGGAAAACTGGGGTTTGTTCCAATTTTTGAGATCAGCAGAGATCATTTTGAGGATGGGAAGGTAGTTTTGTGCAAAGAGATCTGATAGGTTCGTTGTAAGGTGAATGCCAAGGTATTTAATTGCGTTGCGTCGCCAATGGAATGGGAAGTTAGTTTCACACTGTGCAACTGTTTCTTTTGGGATGGTGACATTGAGAGCGTGTGATTTGGTGAAGTTTATTTTAAAATTTAGAGATGTGCTGGAAGAGGTGGAAGTCTTTTAGTAAGTTCGGAATAGAGGTGTGGGGCTCGCTAAGGGAAAGTAGGATGTCGTCAGCAAAAGCTGCCAGCTTATAAGTGTGGCCTGATATGGGTATTCCTTTGATATTTTCATTCCTCCCGAGGCAGTTCAGGAGAGGTTCAAGGGTCAATACAAAGAGGATAGGGGAAAGTGGGCAACCTTGCCTCGTTCCGTTGGTTATGGAGAAGGCGTTTGACAGATGTCCGTTAATCCGAACTCTGGCCGTGGGTGTCGTGTATAAAGACATGATTGAGTTAAACATGCGATTTAGGAGGCCTAGGTGTCGCAACACTGCCCCCATGTAGTCCCATGCCAGTCTGTCAAACGCCTTCTCCGCATCCAATGATAGAAAGAAACCCTTATGTTTATTAGTTGTCATCCAATGATGGAGATTTATGGCTTTAATGGTGTTGTCCCTTGCCTCTCGGCCTGGGACAAAACCAACTTGGTCTCCATCTATCAGTGATGGTAACAGAGGAAGCAAGCGGTTGGCTAGGATTTTTGCAAAGAGTTTTATGTCTACATTTAGTAGGGAAATCAGCCTATAGTTGTTTACCAGGGTCACGTCTTTTCCTTCCTTTGGTATAACTGTAATGTGGGCTTCAAGGAGTCTGTGGAAGGGAAGTGTGGAGGATGACAGGGAGTTGAAGGCTTTGAGAAAGGGGCCAGTAAGTGTCTCTATAAAGGTTTTAAAATATACGGCTGTGAAGCCGTCTGGGCCAGGACTCTTTCCGGCTTTTAATTGTTTGATTGCATTTTTAAGTTCAGCTTCCGAAATGGGGAGTTCTAATTGGCGAGCATCTTCTCTGTCAATCGGTTTAGGGCAATTGTCTTTTAGAAAATTTTTAATAAGGGATCGCCTATCCATATTATTAGATGAGCTGTCAGTTGGTGTGCCGAGATTGTATAGTGTAGAATAGTACGTTTCGAATTGGGAGGCTATGTCAGGGGCTGTGACTTTTGATCTGCCTTGGGAGTCGTTAATCGTATGGATATTGGAACGGGCTTTGTTCTTCTGGATGGCTCGGGCCAGATATTTTCCGCTCTTATTTCCAAATTCATAGAACAATTTCTGTTGTAGGATGAATTTACGTTTTGTTTTTTGTGATAACTCTGTGAGTAGATGTTCTCTGGTTTGTGTGAGTTCTTGGTATGTCTGTTGGGCCTGAGTCTGTTTGTGAGCTAGCTCTAAGGTTTTGATCTTCTGGATCAGGTTTGAAATACTGGCTTGGTGGGCTTTTTTCCGCTACGTTTTAAGGGCAATACGTTTACCCCTTAAGACGCATTTGTGGGCCTCCCATTGTGTTAGCGGAGATGTGTCTCCGTTGTCATTATCGATAAAGAAATTGTGTATGGCTTGTCTAATGTCTGCGATATCTCCTTCTGAGGTCAATAGGGTAGAATCTAGGCGCCAGATTTTAGAAACATTCTGATGCTCAGGGAAGGTCAGTGTCATTGTAATGGGGTGGTGGTCAGATAGGATCATTGGTTCAATTGTCGCATGGGAAAGGAATGGAAGGTCTGGTTGGGAGAGGAAGAGATAATCAATTCTGGAGTATCTGTCGTGAGGGGCGGAGAAGAAGGTATAGTCCTTGACATTTGGGTGGAGAGTACGCCAGGTATCATGTAAAAGCAAGTCGGTCAGTTGCAGTTTTATTTGGCGCAGAGTCCTGTATGGCAGCGATGTGGAGCCTGAAGAAGTGTCTAAAATTGGGTATAGGGCTGCATTAAAGTCTCCCCCGAGTACGGTTAGACCAACGGAGAAGCCTGATAAAAGTTGAGAGATCTGTCTAAAGAAGCTAGGTTGTGCAGAATTAGGGCTGTAGATATTAGCCAAGGTTACAGGCCGGCCCTGCAACTTGCCTTTCAAAAAGATGTACCTGCCATCTTTGTCAATAAGTGAATCAGTGAGTTCCCAGGATAAGTTTTTAGAGATCAGGATTGAGACTCCCTTAGTCTTTGCCAGAGGGTTGGTAGAATGGTAGGAATGAGGGAACCAGTGATTTGTAAGCTTAAGAACCTTATCTGCACGGAAATGGGTTTCTTGGAGGAAACTATGTTAGATTTTAGTTTGTGCATCATAGACAGAACTTGGCTGAGTTTTTCTGGGATATTGAGCCCTTTTACATTTAGGGATGTCACTTTTAGCGTATTGTGTTTGGTGGTAGGTGGTACGTGCGGCATAATTTAAAAGGATGTGGTCTTTTGTCGGCTTGGTCTATACACTTCTTCGAGTGTGTTAGGGGTGGTTCGTGGGGTTGTTGTTGGATCAGGAGGGGGTAGTGGTGGTGAAGTGGAGGTGGCGGAGACCGAGGGGACAGTGGAAGGGGGGGTAAGGGCGATAGAGATGGGCTCGAAAAAACTGAATGCGAATATGGGGTGAGGAGGGGGAATCCGAAGTGGAAAAGGGGTCTCTAGGGGGTAGAGGAAGGGGAGAGGAAAGGGAGAAGAGGAAGAAAAGGGGTGAGAAGGGAGAGAAGAAAAGAAGAGGAAATAGAAAAAGGGTCTAGATATATATGTAGGGTCTAGGTGTACCGGAGGTAAAGAAGGGTTCAGGGACCCTTCTTATGGGGTAGCACGTTGTCCGGTGTAGGTCAACGGGAGCGATAGGTTCCCGTTGTGTGGGGAGGTGAAAGGAGCCGATATTAACGGGTTGGAAATGCAGTGTAATCCTCTGGTCCTCAGAGGGGTATGGATGGTCTAGATAGAGGAGTGAACCTATATGTTGTAGTATTAGTCATGGGGATTGTGGACTGCATGAGGGAGATCTTAAATTTAAAGTAGAGTCATTTCCCGAGGCAGAATATCAAGTGAGGTCTCTTGAGGCAGGAGAATGAATCCGCCTGATTAAGGGGAGACAGCCTTGGCTGTTGTGGGGATGCGTAGTGGACGTCTAGTTGTGAGTCATTCAGTTGTTTAGAGAGATATGTAAGGAATCAACTGTACAATTAACCTTATAACATTAACCAAACTCTATATATTTAGTATGTATCTCTTGCGTTAATTTTGCTCGCCTCATTCTCAGAATAGGCCTCCAGCCTGTGCGACCGAACCCCACATGGTATAAGAATAGGTAGCCCACAAGTTCACCATAAAGGTAGGTCGGCCCGACCCACCTGTGTGTTTATTCGTCTGAATGTCATAACATAGAAACCGTTAACCAGGCGGGATATGGGGGTCTGTCACATGCCGGAGGTCCATCCGGGTTCTTTTGCTTGGTTGCCAAAAACAAACATTGTATGTTGAGTTAAACTATTGATAAAGAAAACAAGAATATAAAGAAGTAAAATGACATATCATTACATGTTAAGTACCTGGGTCTCAGGTCTGCCCCAGACGGGGTCGGCCCTTTAGTTGGCGAGGTGTCTATCAAGATTCAACATATACTTTAGGTCATTGTATAACGGGTATTCAGGTAATAAAAGGAATAATGATGGTACCGATACCTTCTAGCAGGAATGTTAGCTTCCTCCGAGTTGAAACTCAACTTAGGATAACATGATAACTTTCTATGTCAATATACATATCGGGTGAGCGACTCCACACAGATTGATGCTTTTACTAGGGTCATTGGGGTGTGCAGATTATAGCTTGTTTGCCATCTTAGTGGCTGTCAGGGTTTAGAAACCCGTTATCTAGTAGGGTAATCGCTTGATTAGGTGGAAAAGGGGGGTCTGATTATATGGAAATCAGCTCTTAGTATTAGGGGGACATCCATAGGGGTTGGATATGTGGAGATTGGGTGAAGATAAGGGTGTGATTGAGGTTCTGTGTGGAATCGCCCCTCTAGAGAGAAATCAACATCATTAACAAACAATCTTGAGTCCCGGTCTGTTTTCAAAAGGGAGTCAGTTAGAATAAGGGGATTTTGGCCCGGGGATGTGACTTGTGTCTGACACAGCAGGGACTGACACTTGCTTAGGGAGGTTCATAAAGGCCTAATTGAGGGTTAAGTAAGGGGGGTGACAAGATGGGGAGGTGGAGGTGAAATAAAGAAAGGGACTATTATTATTTGGGGAGGCTATAATGCGTTCCCAAACATTAGTTATCTTCGTGCATGTTCATGTTATACTTGCGTGACCCATGTTCTGTTGCTTGAAGTCTGTGTTGAAATTGCTGTGAGATCAGGCGGGTACGAGGGGGAGAGGTGGCGGGGTGGGGGATGTTTTCATAGGTTAGGCCAGTCTGTGAAACTGGGTGATAAGCATCCGTCATGGACTAGGTGGGGGGAGGCGAGGAATTGTGTTGATCCTTTGAGTCAAATCATCTTGCTTCTGGCTTGAAGAAGAACCATTTGCAGGCATTCAGATGGCCATATTTTGGATTGACGTCTGTCTTGCATAGGCCTTTGCAGTGTAGAGGGAGAAAGGGTTTCAAGTGAGTGACAGGAGATGGTGTTGGGTTACTCCGTTATTCGGCACCCCCGTGACGGGGTCGCCTGTGAGCAGGAGAACCTGTGGGGCTGTTGTCTGCAGGATTCCTGGGTCCTGGGGGCGTGTTGATCCTGGGAGAGTTGGATCTGCGCCTTCTTATGTGGAACTCATCGCGGACTGGGATGGCATCCATGGAGCTGGACCTTCTGAATTGGGGAGGTCTGAGAGAGCGGTACCAGTCAGGCAGTTCAATAAATGGGATGTTCAGAATTTCACAGAATGAAGTGAGGTCTTCGGGCACTCTGAGGTTAGCTGTTCGTCCTTGTGTTGATGCTGAGAGGCAAAAAGGAAATTTCCAGCGGTATTGGATTCCGTTTGTGCGTAGTAGATCAAGGAGAGGGCGTAAGTCTCTCCTATTTTGTAGAGTGATAGGCGATAAATCTTGAAAGATTTTTATTTCTGAGCCTTGGCAAGAGAGATTGCGATGATCTCTGGCCCTGCGAAGGATTTCCTCTTTCAGCTTAAAGTTTTTTTTTTTTTTTAATTCCTTTATTTTGTTGTACAGAAGGCATGGATACAATGTCTAGTATGACAGGTCGTACATTTTCATACATTAACATGTTAAGGATACAGTAGATTGAAACCATAGACCAAAATCAGGTTGACCACCAAACAAGTGGGGTAATACATGTGTGTTCCAGCCAACTATGTATTATTTCTGAATGTAATAAATCAAGGTAGCCTACATAAGGGCCTCCTTGCATGAACTGTGAACATATCTTTAACAGTATTGGTATATAATATAATACTTAAAATATTTTACTACAGATATGTTTAGTGCTAAACGAACAAATGTTTCCAGCTCACCGTGAATAATATGTTTTCAATAATTCGTTAACGCCGTCACCACGGCTACTTGGTGAGCTTATCAGAACAAAGTAACAGAGAAAGAGGGGAACAGTAGGGAATCAGGGGGAAAGCGGGGAAGAAGAGACAGGAGGACAGGGGAGAGGGGGGAGATGAGGTCAAGGAAAGGGAGATAGACGGGTATGGCTGCGACACCGCCCCCCCACCAGATCCACCTGCCGGACCCCAGAGGGGCATATACAGGTGCCTGTTTTAGCAGTAACCACGGGGACGCCCCTTCAAGTAGATTGGGTTTGTGCTTGTACCAACTCCTGTAGATATGTGTCAGTACCAACAAAATATCTCCAGGGTCTCCACTTGTCCATAAATTGTTCCTCCTTGTTTTGTAGAGTTGCAGTCAGTTCCTCCATCTGTAGAATACAGTTTACTTTCGAATACCACAGGATCTTAGTAGGTGGGTGGGGATCTCGCCATAGTACGGGGATACAGGCTCTCGCTGCGTTCAGGAGTTGCATTGTCAAAGTTTTCTTGTATTTACTAATGGGTCTAGTGGTCAGGTGTAGGAGGCATGCAGCTGGGTTGTCTTTAAGTTCGACCGAGGTCAAGCTTTGAATGGTCGAAGTCACCGCCTCCCAAAAGGGTCTCAGGACCGGACACGACCAAAAGACATGGAGCATATTTCCCACTTCTGTGCCACACCTCCAACACCTATCCGAGAGCGTAGGGTTCATTTTGTGTAACATATATGGGACTCTATACCACCTGGTCAGGATTTTGTATCCCGATTCTTGATAGTGACTTGCCATCGAGGACTTGTGAGCCAAGGCCAAGATCTTCTCTTGTTGTTGTGTAGTAAACTGAGTCTCTAGATCTCTTTCCCACTTCAATAGAAACTCTGGTGCCTTGTCCTCTCCCTGAGTAGTGAGGAGGTTATATAAAAATGAGAGTGCGTGCCTTATCGGTTCCCCTGATTTACACAGAGATTCCAGGGGAGTGTGGCCCCGCGGGACATAGGGAGCTTTCTGAAGAGTCTGCAGGAAATGTCTAAGCTGGATGGTACTGAGACTGTCTAACGGAGGTTCTGTGAGTCTAGAGACTGTGGAAGAAGATGGGAGTTCCCCCTGGGGCCAAACCTCCCCCAGGGATTGTTTCTCAGAGGTGATTAATTGTCTCAGTCTACGACTTGTAAGTCCGGGGGGAAAGTCTGGGTTACCGATGATAGGGGTCAGGGGGGAAGGTAACGGTGATATATCCGTATTACGGAATATTTTCCCCGCCACCCGGAGGGTAGCTCCTATTAGCGGGTGGTTTTTCAGGTCTTCTGTAAGTGGGGATAAGAGCCACGGGGATGGGAGTAGGGGGATCGAGGAGTCCTCGATTTCCATTCCTACCCATTGTTTGGACTCTTTGTTGCAATGCCAATCGACAATCCTGGCAAGGTGTACCGCTCGGTAATAACGAGAGATGTCTGGTAGACCGATGCCCCCCCTCTCCTTGGGTCTGGAGAGTGTTTGCATGTTTATTCTGGGGGCTTTATGAGCCCAGATGAACTCCCTCACAATGGACTGTATTTGCTTAAAGAAGGTCATGGGTAAATTTATCGGTAATGTTTGGAGTACATATAGAACACGGGGCAGGGCCGTCATTTTCAGGGCATTGCATCGGCCAAACCAGGTCAAAGTGAGTTTGTGCCAGGTCTGGAGGTCAATTTTAAGTCTTTGGAGTAAGGGTTGAAAATTACATGTGTACAGGTGTGCCAAGTCCGGAGTGATGTCCACCCCCAGGTAACGGATAGATTTCTCCGCCCAACGAAACGGGAAGGATTTGCTCATATTTACTGCTTCCGTGACTGGTAGTGTGACATTTAGCACTGCGGACTTGGCACAGTTGACCTTGAAATTTGAGACTTCGCCATACAACCGTAGAGCTTCTAAGATGTTAGGTAGTGAGATACGTGGGTTGGAGACGAAGAAAATCAGATCGTCAGCGAAGGCCGCAATTTTGTGATGTCCCGAGGGCTTCGTGATCCCGGTTATATTGGGATTCCTGCGGACGCTACACAGGAACGGCTCAAGAGTCAAAATAAAAACTAATGGGGACAGGGGGCACCCCTGTCTCGTCCCGTTAGAGATGTCAAAGAAATCCGATCGCCACTCATTGACTCTTACCGCCGCCGAGGGAGCCGAGTAGAGAGACGCTATCCAGCCTCTCATGTTTGGCCCAACACCAATATGTTCCAGAGTGGCCCGCATAAAATGCCAGGCCACCCTGTCAAAAGCCTTCTCCGCGTCTGTAGAAAGTAGCAGAAAAGGCTTCTTGACGGTCTGCGCTTTGTGGATAAGGTTGAGGACTCTTATGGTGTTGTCTCTCGACTCCCTCAGCGGCACGAATCCCGCCTGGTCAAAGTGTATTAATTGTGGGACATGGGGGAGTAATCTGTTAGCCAGGATTTTGGAAAACAATTTAAGATCCACGTTTAGTAGAGCAATCGGGCGGTAATTACTGCAGTGGCTAGGATCCTTCCCCTCTTTTGGGATCAAAGATATAAATGCCCGTAGGGAGTCTACCATGTTAATGCCTCCTTCTTTTAGTGCGTTGTAGGCTTTCAGGAAGTGTGTCGATAAGTGAGACCCGAAGGTCTGGTAATAGGTCAGGGTGAAGCCATCCGGCCCGGGCGCCTTCCTTGGCTTCGTTTGGGCCAAGGCTAGAGAGAGTTCTTCAGGGGTGATGTCTGACTCAAATGAGTCTCCCACATCAGCTGGTAAAGTAGGCATACCCGAAGACCGGATGTATTCCCCCGCTGACACCTCTCTTTCTGTTAAAAGATCAGTAGGTTCCCCCTTGTGCAAGTTATATAGTTGTTGGTAATATGCAGCAAATTCATTGGCTATATCCCTAGAGGTGTGGACCGTAGTTCCCTGTGAGGTCACTATAGAGGGAATGTAGGTACGTTGTCTCGGGCCACGAAGTAGTCTGGCTAGCATGGTCCCCGGCTTGTTAGAGAATTCAAACATGGATCTTTTAGCCCAGGCCAGGTTTTGTACCGTTTTGTGGTACAAGAGGTCTTTCAATTCACCCCTGGTCTTCAGTAAAGCCTGGAGGTGTGTTTCCGCTAGGGACTTCTTGTGAAGTAGCTCGAGAGACCGCACCCGGGAGATCAGGAGGTCAATCTGTTTAGTCCTTTCTCTTTTTTTCGCTGCCCCAATCCTAATTAATTCCCCTCTTATTACACATTTATGGGCTTCCCACACTGCCATTGGAGACAGCGCGGGATCTATATTTTCTGAGAAGTAATTAGTCAGTGTCCTGCTTATCTCCTCACGTATCTCGGGGATTTGTAATAATGACTCATTTAGTTTCCAGGTTGGAGGGGACCTGAGTTCTGTATCCCAGCAAAGGGTCACATGCGTAGGGGCATGGTCAGAGAGGGAGATGTAGTCAATCTGGGATGCGGTGACAAACGGTAAGTCTTTATGTTGGATCTGGAAGAAGTCTATCCTGGAGTATGTACCATGCACCGCAGAAAAATAGGTAAAATCCCTCTCACCGGGGTGCATGATCCTCCAGGGGTCGATCAACTGTAGATTGGTTAATTCTACCTTGAGTTTTTTAAGGTATGAGAAAGACAGATGAGATGCCCCTCTTGATACATCCAGTAGTGGCTCCGGAGCAAAATTGAAATCCCCGCCCATCAGGAACAGACCCTCCCGAAAATCTAAGATTAATGGAATGAGGGATCGCAAGAAGGACAGGTGGTCAGAATTAGGGAAATAGACGTTTACTAGGGTCACTGTGGTATTTCTGATCTTGCCCTTTAAGAGCAAGAATCGGCCAAGTGGGTCAGCTCTCTCTTCTAATAGCGTCCACGGCAGTGATCTGGCTATCAATATACTGACCCCCTTTGATTTTGACAGAGGGGAGGGAGCGTGATATACAGTGGGGAAGTCCCTGTTGCAGAGTCTGGGGACTGCCGACTGTTTGAAATGTGTTTCCTGAATGAGCGCCACCTGTGTGCGCATTTTTTTTAAATCTGTGAGGAGTCTGGAGCGTTTTTCCGGGGTAGCTAGGCCTCTGACATTGAGGGAGGTGAATTTTATCTCATTACCATAGTGTGAGCCCGGAGGCCCTCCCGGGGGGGCCATGTCGCAGGGTAGGGAAAGGAATAAGTCAAGAAGGAACAGGGAAGGGAAAGAAAGGGGGGGGGATATGGAGGGGAAGGGGAGGGTTGTAGAGTGGGGGTAGAAAGGGAAGGGGGAGACCGGATATAAGGGAGGGACGAAGAGGAAGAGAAAAGTAGGAATTGGAGTTGAAAAGATATAGAGAAAAATACTAAGAAGGATAAACTAATTATCCAGCTGTTGCTATATAAAGCCTTACGCAAATATGCGCTTCCTATTAGTGGGTGTGGAAGACTAGACTCTGCGACACAACGGGAGACGTGTCGTCAGGAGAGAACCGGCATGATGAACAATGCCTGACTATTACCGTTTTAAACATCAGACAAAAATAAAAAACCCTAAACAACTTGATTCTTTGCTGTAGAATCATCAAATATGTGTATGCGACCACCGCAAGTGAAATGTATATCCACTAAGGGATCTATGTGAGCCTACATTTCTAATACAGTGTAAGTATTGCAACCAACCCTCTTGATAAGGAACAAGAGGGTAACAAGCTAAACATGCTAAACATGACTCCGTGTCTTTATGGATTAGAGTCCCCCCTACCCCTCCACCTCATGCCCCACAAAAAGAAGGGTAGAAATAAGAAAAAAAAAAAACAACTAAAGAGCATGAAAACTGCCCCTAAGGAACCTGTGAAACGATGAGGTGGAGGCGCGGCGAGATCCCCAACAAAATTCGAATCCAGACGCCAAGCTAAGGCATGTCATCTTTTCACGGAGGAGCAAAAAGTCCCTCCAGCATATATATAATATACCCCTGTATCACTTTACGTTCTACTCATAAAACTTAGAGTTTACTGTACGGTGAAAGAAAAAGGATATCAGTGTGGTCTAGAGTTCTAACAACCACAGGAGTCCCCTTCTTGCCTCTCAGTACGTAGCCTTCTGAGCCAGCGCGGACAGTTAGGACTCCGGTGAGGTAGGATTGTCTCTTGGAGTTGTCCTGGATCTTGATCGCCATTGTCGTCTGCTGGGTCGTTGGGGTCTTGGTGACATAGATCTCGTGTTATTGAAGGTGATCGGAAAGTCCAACCAGTTGGGTATCGAGAACCCGGGGATCTCCAGAAACCTGAACAAATCCGGCAATTGGTCTGGCCAACGCAGCGCAAAAGAGTTATTTCCTTTCAGGACGATCAAGTGGAATGGGTGGCCCCATCTGTAGGTGGCTCCTGTCGTTCTGATAGCTTCTAGCAGTGGACGTATTTGGCTTCTCATACGCAGGGTCATCCGCGATATATCAGGGAAAAATTGCACCGACGCCCCATCAAAGTCCAAGGGGCCCTGAGACCATGCTCTTCTCAGGATCTCTTCCTTAATTGTGTAATAATGAACTCTCGCCAATATGTCTCTCGGTGCGAGATCATCTCCTCCCCTGGGACCCTGCACACGGTGCACACGGTCCAGTTCTAGTTCCGCTGTAGGGGGCTTGTCTAGTAATCGATTGAATATGGCCACAATCGTTGCTCTGAGATCACTTCCTGAAGTGGCTTCAGGCAGGCCGCGCACTCTGATATTGTTTCTCCTGCTGCGATTTTCGCCATCATCGATTGAAAGTTGCATCAGGATCAGGCGCCTTTTATAATCCAAATGAGCCTTTTCTATGTCTGACATTCTTGACTCTAACAGAGAAGCAGATGTTTCCACCTCTGATACCCTGGAGTCTACAGTATCTATTCTCTGCTTTAAATCATGAATCTCTTTAGACAGGGTATTCACAATAGTAGCTGTAGATTCAGTGATGTCCTGTTTAGTGGGGAGGAGGGCGAGTATCCCTTTCCAGCATTCAGGGAATGGCTGCTCCTGAGTGTTAGCAGGCTGTATGGATGAGCAGCTATCAGCCCCTGGGATTTCTGGGGACAGGATCGGGGAATCAGCTCTGTTAGGGAGAGATCCGTTACCTTGTGGAGCATTGGAGAGCCCCTTGCCTGTCTTCTTGAGCGATGCTGTGCCTGCATTGCCAGAGCGTGGCGGCGCCATCTTGGACTCCGGGGCCTGTGACGGAGTTGCCGAATTCCGCAAGAAATAAGCAGCGATGTCCGCGGTTCTATTAGCTGCGGGTGATCCCGGGGGTCTGTCCGTCATGGACATGTAGTTTAAAGGCCGGTATGTACGCTAGGTCCGGTTCTCAGCCTAAACGAGGCACGGAGCTCCCAGGGAAAGCAGCCTCACAGCGCCATTGCCAAGCCACGCCCCTTTCAGCTTAAAGTTAACTAGGCAGCATACCACATCTCTGGGAGGGTCGGTATCTCTACCCCGGGGTCTGAGGGCCCTGTGTAAACGTTCACATTCAATGGGGGTCTCAGGGGGTCTGCCTAGGAGATCGTTAAATACAGCTATGGTTGCCTGGGCAAGTTGGGTATGATCGATCGATTCTGGCATGCCTCTTACCCGTAGGTTGTGTCGTCTGCCACGATTGTCCAGGTCTTCCATGTATCTGTATAGGTCTCTAAGCTGAACGGAGTGTGCTTGTGATGAGTTCTGGAGCCTGTGGATGGCATTCTCACTGTGTGCTGTTGTTTCTTCAATGTTGTCCATGCGGACCGTCATGGACTGGATATCTCTCCTCAGGTCAGAGATGACCGTTGCAAAGGTGGCTTTGATGTCCTCTGCCACTGTTCTGAGGTCCCCTATGTTCAGGGGGTGTTCTGTCAGCACATGCTGTGAGGGTGTTTGTGTCCGGTGTCTGCCAGAGGGGCTGAAGCTGGAGGAGCGCGCTGTGGCCGAGTAGGCCTGAGATGAAGCCGGGACTTCGCGTGGCTGCGTCCGGAAGATTTCCGGGATGCTGCGGCCCGCTTGTGAGTCGGGTCTCCGCGGAGATCGGGAACGGGATGGGGATGAGTTCCCCTTAGATTTCCCCATGTTTTTGGCTCACGGATGGCTCTGTAAAGCCGCTGTTAGACCCTCTGAGGACCGGAGCGCAGGGATCAGGCGTCCATTAGAGTCCGGCGCCAAACCACGCCCCAAAAGCGCATTAAATTAGACTCTCTTCTTTCTTATAAAGCTGAAAAAGTCCCTAAATGGTCCAAAGCCAAATTTCTCTTATCGAGCAATTCTTATACAGCAATGTTTGCTTGAAAACTTAATCTTTTAGATCCACACATGTATACAAGTTAAAAAAATACATCAAATCAATTGGACACACACAAGAGATCCTAGCCATCTTCCAAAAGTTTTATTCTGACCTGCTCTCTGGCCTCCCTACCTCTATTCAATCTTCAGCAGTCTCCTGGTTGGCAAATATTCAGATCCCTACTTTAACCACTTCAATACCAGGCACTTTCCCCCTTCCTGCTCAGGACAATTTTCAACATTCGGCACTGTCGCACTTTGAATGACAGTTGCGTGGTCATGCAACACTGCACCCAAACTAATTTTTTGTTTTCTTCCCACAAATAAAGCTTTCTTTTGGTGGTATTTGATCACCTCTGGGTTTTTTTATTTTTTGCTAAACAAACTAAAAAAGACCGCATTTTTAAAAAAAGTTTTTCTTTGTTATAAAATGTTGTTTTCGCCTTCACTGATGGGCACTAATGGGCACTGATAAGGTGGCACTGATGAGGAGGCACTGATATGTAGAATTGATGGGCACTGAATGGTGGCACTGATATGCAGCACTGATGGGCATCGATAGGGGGTACTGATAGGAGACACTGGATGGGCACAGACTGGCATTGGTTACACTAATAGATGGCACTGATGGGCAGCACTGATTGGGCAGGTACTGACAGGTGTTAATGCAGGGCACAGATTGGCTCTGTGATGGACACCGGCATTATAGTGGGCACTGGCACTTTTTTGGGCACTGACAAGAGTTAATGATAGGGCACTGACTGGCAGCTGCTTGGCACTGATTGGCAGCTGATGGGCACATCTGATGGGGGCTGTGCTGATTATCAGCACAGACCCCCCCGACAGGGAGAGCCGCCTATCAGTGCCCATCTGTGCCGCCTATCAGTGCCCCTCTGTGCCGCCTATCAGTGCCCATCTGTGCCGCCTATCAGTGCCCATCTGTGCCGCCTATCAGTCCCCATCTGTGCCGCCTATCAGTGCCCATCTGTGCCGCCTATCAGTGCCCATCTGTGCCGCCTTATCAGTGCCCATCTGTGCCGCCTTATCAGTGCCCATCTGTGCCGCCTTATCAGTGCCCATCTGTGCCGCCTTATCAGTGCCCATCTGTGCCGCCTTATCAGTGCCCATCTGTGCCGCCTTATCAGTGCCCATCTGTGCCGCCTTATCAGTGCCCATCTGTGCCGCCTTATCAGTGCCCATCTGTGCCGCCTTATCAGTGCCCATCTGTGCCGCCTTATCAGTGCCCATCTGTGCCGCCTATCAGTGCCCATCCGTGCCGCCTTTCAGTGCCACCTATTTGTACCCATCAGTGCAGCATATTAGTGCCCATTATCGGTGCCGCCTTATCCGTTCCCGTCCGTGAAGGGGAAAACTTACTTTACAAAGTTTTGTAACAGAAACAAAAAAAAAACATTTTTTTCAGTTTTCAGTCTTTTATTTAGCAGAAAATAAAAATCCCAGAGGTGATCAAATACCACGAAAAGAAAGCTCTATTTGTGGGAACAAGTTTGGGTACAGTGTAGCATGACCGCACAATTGTCATTCAAAGTGCGACAGCTCTGAAAGTTGAAAATTGGTCTGGGCAGAAAGGTGTATAAGTGCCCTGTATTGAAGTGGTTAAACTAAAATATTACTATATCTGTTGTAAGTGCATATTAGGCAGTAGAGAGAGGATGATACAACCATTTACGTAATGGTTCACAACCAAAGCAGTCCAACTTGAGGGGTAGGCAATACAACAAATATGTTAACTTGCTCACAAAGAGGGTACAGGGGTTGACTACTGAACTCAAAGTAGCTTTTAGTGTATAAGTGGGTGTGCGTAAGTGTATATATAATCACCCATCATACACTATTTCACTGCAATATTAGTTTAGTAGAAGTAGTGTACAAGTACATATGTTAGTGCAGTACAGGAGCCTAATTTAGTCACTTAGGTTACATCGCCCAAAAAATATAATAAATATGTCTCCTATTTACAGTTTTTTTTTTCTTTTTTGTTTACCCTTGTATCTTGATGTTATACCATAGTTTTAATGATATGTATTTATTAAAACGAATGTAATTGGTCTTCTCTGACATAGGTTGTGTTGATGGAGAAGGGAGAAACAATTCATCATGACAAGACCAAGTTGCTGAAGGCTGCCTTTCTGCAATATTGCAGGTATTGAATTTTTATTTGGTTTTATGGCTTGTGGTCTGATGCACACTGGATGTTGTAAAAAAAAGCCAATAGCATTAGCTGTAGCTGTAGAGTGAGTTTTTCTGTGTTTTTGTAGTAGCGCTTCTCAGCGTTTTTTAGTGTTTTTTTAGCTGTAGTGTTTTCTAGCTTTTTTTTTTTTTTAGCAAAGCTATACTCCCATAAATCTTATGGCTCAAAAAGCTAATAAATGCTGAGTAGCCGCGTTTTGAAGCCATTTTCAGCTTTTTTCAGAGTTAGAGCATTTTTTTACAGCTACCACTAGTTTTGAAACCAAAAACAGCAGCTGTAAAATCATCCAGTGTGCATGAGGCCTAAAAGGTAATTCTTCAAAGATGAATATGACATTCATGTTAAGGAGAGGGAGTGTGGGGATTATAGCGGTGCCAAAAATACACAGTTATACTTAAATAAAAAACATGAATATTTTATTAACAAAATTATTAAAAATACAAAATGAGATTCACAAGAACAAGGTGTGCATCACAACTACTACATTTAAAAAAACACATTCGTAGCAAGATTTTACGAGACTCGGCCTAAAGAGCATAGCGGCCAGTTCCGTAGACAGGTATTTGAAAGTCCGACATGTTTCGCCAGAGACGGCTTCTTCAGGGACAGATGTTTTATACCTATAACGCTACAATTCAATCTATGAAGGAAAATTGACAGTCAGAAGAGTATATAATAATAATAAGCCTAAAGTTAAATCAAAAATGCATATAATTTAGATGGATAATTTGATGTGTTTGCGAGCTGTCAGACATGAACCCATGAGCACCGACCCAGAGTGCAACCGCAGAAAACCCCACGCACATATACATGCCAGCCCACCCCTCCACCCAACCGCCACAGCCTAGCCCCCACAAGATGGAAAATGACTACCTGTAGGTCACCAGGGATAGGCGCAGCGAGCCCCTAGAGCAGCACCACAAGCCCAGGGTACAATGAGTAGCTGCATGGGGCAAATAAGAGGACCTGGCAGAATATATCTATAGATAAAAAAACAAATGAAGCGGTTTTAGTGGGCCCTCAAAACCAAAGGGGTCCTCCAATTTGTAAAACATCATTGGACTAACATAGTCTCTAGCTAATCCCTACATTGGTTATCTAAAAAGATTGTGTACAGGACACCGGGACAAGGTTGGTTCATAGCATCAAGCCTGCCACATAGCACATGATAAGGTATGGGTAAAGAATCTCTGGAAATAATAAAGAAAGAGGGAATCATATAAAGGAGTCCCACCAACATAGGTGAATAAAAATGGAAATGTATGGACTGGCTATACCTGGTGGTAGTTATTAGTACGGACTATTTATATACAAAAAAGTCATAAATATTGTGCACTTATCATTGGGCATAGTGCAATAGATTAAGTAGATGGCTGATGTGAAGATTGCAGCTTATTATAACTCCCAGTACAAAGTGCTGAGGGATAAAAACCAAACATAGACCTAGTGTGAGCATACTGTCATAAGGAAGAAAGGACAGTACTTGCCACATGAAGGAATTGTAAGTTAAATGTACATACCAAGCCGGAATGAAGATAACATGACGGGGGCTAGGCTGTGGTGGTTGGGTGGAGGGGTGGGGCATGTATATGTGTGTGGGGTTTTCTGCGGTTGCACTCTGGGTCGGTGCTCGTGGGTTCATGTCTGACAGTTCGCAAACACATCAAATTATCCATCTAAATTATATGCATTTTTGATTTAACTTTAGGCTTATTGTAATATACTGTTCTGACTGTCAATTTTCCTTCATAGATTGAATTGTAGCGTTATAGGTATAAAACCTCTGTCCCTGAAGAAGCCGTCTCTGGCGAAACATGTCGGATTTTCAAATACCTGTCTACGGAACTGGCCGCTACGCTCTTTAGGCCGAGTCTCGTAAAATCTCGCTACGAATGTGTTTTTTTAAATGTAGTAGTTGTGATGCACACCTTGTTCTTGTGAATCTCATTTTGTCTTTTTAAGAATTTTGTTAATAAAATATTCATGTTTTTTACTTAAGTATAACTGTGTATTTTTGGCACCGCTATAATCCCCGCACTCCCTCTCCTTAACATGATTCTCTAAAATATTGGGATGAGGTGCCGTATCATATTGAGGATTACCCAACCACTTCTTTTATGAATATGACATTATTTTCACCTACACGATCACAGAGTATCTATTGATTTCGGTGAGGAAGTATTAGGACCGGTGGTTTTGTTTTTTGTTTTGTTTTTTTGCTCTCTGATACAAAAGTTGATGGTACAATCTAAATTTTAAGGTTCTTGTGGGAACTGGGGGCAAGGTGAAATCTACCAATGGTGACATAACAGAGGGTTTCCTCTTACTACTCCAAACCGTGGCTTTACATACTCTTTTTTTGACGAGCGTGCCTAAAATGTTCTTGACCAATATACTGACAAAATAAAAAAAAGTAAATAGACAAGGTAGAGACTATTGCATCTCTAGGACTAGATTGTATATATGAAGATTGCTCATCAAAGGAGAAGAGCAAATCTATAGGTTCAGGTACCAATCATTGAGGAGGCTGAAAGGGGGATAGGGGAAATCTTCTAGTGAGGTTAGCATGAGAATGTGGAAGGGGATACACAATGTGGGGGTTTGAGGAAGAAGGGGGGAGGCAAGGTATGGGTTAACTCAAGTTCTTGCAGTTAAAAGTAAATTGTAGCTAGTAGAACAAAGTGTTATGAGCTGGTCAAATCCTCCATAAGCCTGATATCCTGTATGCGGGGTAGCCATTGTTGTAATGTTATGAGCCCCAATGCTTGTAGTTTAGGCGACAAGGTTTGTGAACTGAGAGCTCTTATGTCTAGGGACAACTTGGACTTGAGATTACAAAGACCTAGTTCAATCATTCAACTGACTGGGAAATAACTATTAAAAAGGGTTCTTCCCTTAGAATTGCTTTAGTATACAGACGCCCAGGGCAGACTGAAGAGTATGATGTTTTGATTGACAAAATAACACAAACGACAATTAAGGATGACGTTTTATTTATGGGTGACTTCAACATGCCTGATGTTAACTAAAATTGCAAGCAGGGGCAGAAATGGATGCACTGAATGGGATTTCCCTGAAACGGTTAGTAAAAATCTAAGGAGGCAATATTCTAGACCTAGTACTGACACATAGCCTCCTGTTGCTTTTAACAGGACTGCTTCCTGCAACTAGTCACCAAGACCCCTCACTGGGTTTCTTGCATGTACTTGCTGTTGTGCCAGTATGAAAGCGTGAATGTAGCCTAAAAAAGAAATTGGCTCTATTTCATTTTATGGCTTCCAGGTCCGGCGCTGCCTGGGAATGCTGTGATCCTGCTCTGCTCCCACCAAGCTTCCCCCAAAGCGCAATTTAAAGCCATAATCGAGCCCTGCTAATCACCCAGCTCTAAACAGGCACCGCTGTGCACTCCATGGTCTGCTTTGTAAAGCAATCAGCATCCTGCTCTGGCTCTACATCCCTCCGGCCTCCTGACAGGGAGACAAGTGATGCCACCAAGATGGCCACCTGCTCCAGCCATGCTGATGCAGGAGACATAGCTGATCGCTCCCCCTCCTCTCTGTCACTGGACTTGGACAGTGACTCCTCTCCAGCCAGGATAGCATAGGCAGTGGTGGAGCTATTGGCACCAAGAATCACAGAGGCAGTGGACAAGGCTGTAATTTAGAGCGTGGCACAGCTCCATTCTGCTTTGCAGGAACAAACCAACCGTTTACAGCAAGCAGAGGATCTCTGTGCCTGAAAGATGATGTCCATCGGGCAAAAGCTGTTATCCAACATTCCTCTTCTTACCAGCTACTGTTGGACAAACTGGAGGACCCTGAAAACCGTTGATGGGAGAATAATCTGTGGTTGGTCGACCTCCCTGAATCCATCATCAGAATGGCCCTTGAGTGGAGAACGGAGCTGAACCACGTCCTGTGATTATGTGTTTCTTAAACTACGTGAACAAGCAAGCTATCCTGCAGAACTACAGAAGACTACACTCCCTGTCAGTCGATAGGCATCCGCTACTTCTTTTTACAGATTGCTCTGCAGAGGTCACTTATCAACGAAAGGCGTTCCGTTCTATTTGCGCCATGCTCTTATCAATGCTAGATCAAGTATCCTGTATCCTTATCCTGTAGTTCTCCATTTTCAATTACCTGCCGTTTATAATTCACACCCCCTCTTCTCGGTGATGATCATGGCTCTGACTCTCCTCCAGAGGATCCCTCTTCAGTTGAGCAAACCCTTGGAACGCGTCCTTAGCCTCGGCGTAGCCCCTGGAAGCCACCGAATGCCAAAGTGATTGTAACTGATCAGCTTGTAAAACACATAACACATTCAGTATAAAAATGAAATGGAGTGGAAAGCATATATATATATATATATATATATATATATATATATAATTGGTTGTGCTCATAAGTTTACATATACCCTGGCAGAATTTGATTTATTTTATTTATTTTTTTTGGGCCATTTTTCAGAGCATATGAATGATAACACAAAAACATTTCCTTCACTCATTGTTAGTGTTTGGCTGAAGCCATTTATTATCAATCAACTGTGTTTTACTCTTTTTAAATCATAATCTCAACAGAAACTACCCAAATCACCCTGATCAAAAGTGTACATACCCCGGTGATTTTGGCCTGATAACATGCACACAAGTTGACATCAAGATGCAAAGAAAAACCCACAAATAACTTCTTCAGGTGAAATACTGGACTCTGAAAATATATGGTGTGGCTGTTTCAAGATGCACAATAAGGAGGCACTTGAAGAAAGATGGGCTGCATGGTCGAGTCGCTAGAAGAAAGACATTACTGTGCAAATGCTACAAAGTGTCCCGCTTAGAATACATCAAACAGCATAGAGACAAGCCTCAAACCTTTTGGCACAAAGTCATTTGGAGTGATGAGACCAAAAATTAGTTTTTTGGCCACAACCATAAACACCAGATTTGGAGAGGCATCAACAAGGCCTCCACAGAAGTGGATCGCTGATGTTTTGGGGATGTGTGAGCTACAAAGGTACTGGAAGTTTGGTCAAAATTGTTGGCAAAATAATGCAGTATGTTATCAAAAAATACTGGAAGTACATTTGCATTCATCAGCCAGGAAGCTGTGCATGGGATGTGCTTGGACATTCCAACATAACAATGATCCAAAACACAAGGCCAAGTCTACCTGTCATTGGATAAAGCAGAATAAAGGGAAGGTTCTGGAGTGACCATTTCAGTCTCCTGACCTCAATATCAGGAGATCTCAAACGTGCAGTTCATGCAAGACAACCCAATAACTTACAGGAACTGGAGGCTTTTTGCCAAGAGGAATGGGCAGCTTTACCATCTGAGAAAATAAAGAGCTTCATCCAAAAATACCACAAAAGACTTCAAGCTAGGTATTGGATAGAAAGATCTGGATGCCGCACACTGGATAAAGTAGAAAACTTGTCTTTATTGTAGAGATAGGACCATCAAAAGTACAAGACAATCATGCAGGATGTACAGGATCAGCTGATGCGTTTCACACTCGAAACTGAGTGCTTACTCATAGCATTTGAGCTATGAGTAAGCACTCAGTTTCGAGTGTGAAACGCGTCAGCTGATCCTGTACATCCTGCATGATTGTCTTGTACTTTTGATGGTCCTATCTCTACAATAAAGACAAGTTTTCTACTTTATCCAGTGTGCGGCATCCAGATCTTACTATCCAATACCTTGCTTTACTCAGCATTTAGCCAGCACCTGGGACTCTTCAACTCTGAAGGCTTCACATTAACCTTACACCTGGGTCTGGATCCACCTGAGTGGTGAAACACTCTCCCTGCTACAACTGCATCTACGAAAAGACTTCAAGCTGTCATTGATGTCAATGGAGGCAATACACGGTATTAAGAACTGGGGTATGTAAACTTTTGATCAGGGTCATTTGGGTAGTTTCTGTTGCCAATATGATTTAAAAAGAGTAAACACAGTTGATTGATAAGTGCCTTCAGCCAAACACTAACCATGAGTGAAAGAAAAGTTTTTGTGTTATCATTCATATTCTCTGAAAAATGGCTAAGAAATCATAAACTCTGCCAGGGTATGTAAACATATGAGCGCAACCATATCTACAGTGGGGATGGAAAGTATTCAGACCCCCTTAAATTTTTCACTCTTTGTTATATTGCAACCATTTGCTAAAATCATTTAAGTTCATTTTTTTCCCATTAATGTACACACAGCACCCCATATTGACAGAAAAGCACAGAATTGTTGACATTTTTGCAGATTTATTAAAAAAGAAAAACTGAACAATCACATGGTCCTAAGTATTCAGACCCTTTGCTCAGTGTTTAGTAGAAGCATCCTTTTGATCTAATACAGCCATGAATCTTTTTGGGAAAGATACAACAAGTTTTTCACACCTGGATTTGGGGATCCTCTGCCATTCCTCCTTGCAGATCCTCTCCAGTTCTGTCAGGTTGGATGGTAAACGTGGGTGGACAGCAATTTTTGGGTCTCTCCAGAGATGCTCAATTGGGTTTAAGTCAGGGCTCTGGCTGGGCCATTCAAGAACAGTCACGGAGTTGTTGTGAAGCCACTCCTTCGTTATTTTAGCTGTGTGCTTAGGGTCATTGTCTTGTTGGAAGGTAAACTTTCAGCCCAGTCTGAGGTCCTGAGCACTCTGGAGAAGGTTTTCGTCCAGCATATCCCTGTACTTGGCCGCATTCATCTTTCCCTTGATTGCAACCAGTCATTCTGCAGCTGAACCCCCCCCCCCCCCCCCCAGCATGATGCTGCCACCACCATGCTTCACTGTTGGGACTGTATTGGACAGGTGATGAGCAGTGCCTGGTTTTCTCCACACATACCGCTTAGAATTAAGGCCAAAAAGTTCTATCTTGGTCTCATCAGACCAGAGAATCTTATTTCTCACCATCTTGGAGTCCTTCAGGTGTTTTTTTTTTTTTTTTTTAACAAACTCCATGCAGGCTTTCATGTGTCTTGCACTGAGGAGAGGCTTCCGTTGGGCCACTCTGCCATAAAGCCCCGACTGGTGGAGGGCTGCAATGATGGTTGACTTTCTAAAACTTTCTCCCATCTCCCGACTGCATCTCTGGAGCTCAGCCACAGTGATCTTTGGTTTCTTCTTCACCTCTCACCAAGGCTCTTCTCCCCCGATAGCTCAGTTTGGCCGGACGGCCAGCTCTAGAAGGGTTCTGGTTGTCCCAAACGTCTTTCATTTAAGGATTATGGAGGCACTGTGCTCTTAGGAACCTTAAGTGCAGCAGAATTTTTTTGTAACCTTGGCCAGATCTGTGCCTTGCCACAATTCTGTCTCTGAGCTCTTCAGGCAGTTCCTTTGGCCTCATGGTTCTCATTTGCTCTGACATGCACTGTGAGTTGTAAGGTCTTATTTAGATAGGTGTGTGGTTTCCTAATTAAGTCCAATCAGTATAATCAAACACAGCTGGACTCAAATGAAGGTGTAGAACCATTTCAAGGATGATCAGAAGAAATGGACAGCACCTGAGTTAAATATGAGTGTCACAGCAAAGGGTCTGAATACTTAGGACCATGTGATATTTCAGTTTTTCTTTTTTAATAAATCTGCAAAAATGTCAACAATTCTGTTTTTCTGTCAATATGGGGTGTGTACATTAATAAGGAAAACCTGGCAGAAATATATATATATATATATATATATATATATATATATATATATATATAGATATAGATATAGATATAGATATAGATATATATATATATATATATATATTCCTTTTTTATAAGTGATCTCATATCCTCTGTCCTCAGCTGCATAGGAGCTGGGCGGGGGAGAAGCAGCAGTACACTGAGCTTCCCAGTGACAAACTGTGCAGGGGGTGTGTGTCAGGACATGTCTTATCATTGGAGGAGAGCACACTGATTTCCCAGCATAGCTAGAGAACTGACCATGGTGTGTTTCCTGCTTAGTGTGGTCTGTTTTTAATAGAAAAAGCAAGGGGACTAGCAGGAATGCTAGGGATTTTACACAAAATTACTTAGGTTGAAAAAAGACACAAGTTCAACCTTAAAAACAATAAATAAAATAAAAAAATATATTGTACAATCCCATATACCCAATTTTATACCCTCAGTTGATCCAGAGGAAGGCAAAAAACCCCAGCAGAGCATGCTCCAATTTGCTACAGCAGGGGAAAAAATTCCTTCCTGATCCCCCAAGAGGCAATCGGATTTTCCCTGGATCAACTTTACCTATAAATGTTAGTACCCAGTTATATTATATAAATTTAGGAAAGTATCCAGGCCTTTCTTAAAGCAATCTACTGAGCTGGCCAGAACCACCTCTGCCGGGAGTCTATTCCACATTTTCACAGCTCTTACTTGAAGAAACCTTTGCATATTTGGAGATTAAATCTCTTTTCCTCTAGACGTAAAGAGCGCCCCTGTGTCCTCTGGGTTGACCGTAAAGAGAATAACTCAACACCAAGTTCACTATATGGACCCTTTATACATTTGAACATGTTGATCATATCCTCCCTTATTCTCCTCTTCTCAAGAGTGAATAAATTCAGTTCCTCTAATCTTTCCTCATAGCTGAGCTCCTCCATGCCTCTTATCAGTTTGGTTGCCCTTCTCTGCACTTTCTCCAGTTCCCCGATATCCTTTTTGAGAACTGGTGCCCAGAACTGAACTGCATATTCCAGATGAGGTCTTACTAATGATTTGAACAGGGGCAAAATTATATCTCTCTCTAGAGTCCATACCTCTCTTAATACAAGAAAGGACTTTGTTCGCTTTGGAAACCGCAGCTTGGCATTGCATGCTATTATTGAGCTTATGATCTACCAAAACCCCCAGATCCTTCTCCACCATGGATTCCCCCAGTCGTACTCCCCCTAGCATGTATGATGCATGCTTATTTTTAGCCCCCAAGTGCATAACTTTACATTTCTCAACATTAAACCTCATCTTCCACATAGTCGCCCAATTAGACAGTGCATTGAATATTGACGGCTTGTATATTGGAGACATGCTGTAAGAACATTATTGCACTGCATAGCTTGGTGTCATCTGCAAAGACAGAAATGTTACTTTCGATCCCAGACCTAATATCGTTTATAAAGTTATTAAAAAGTAAGGGTCTGAACCTTGGGGTAAACCACTGATAGCCTTAGAGCATTCAGAGTAAGAATCATTAACCACTACTCTCTGAATTCTGTCTCTTAGCCGATTTTCTATCCATTTACAAACTGATATTTCCAAGCCTGTAGACTTTACCTTACACATGAGCCGCGTGTGGGGAACTGTGTCGAACGCTTTTGCAAAATCCAAGTATACCACGTCCACAGCCACCCCTCTGTCCAAGCTTTTACTTACCTCTTCATAAAAAGAAATCAGGTTTGTCTGACAACTTCTGTCTTTCATGAATCTATGCTGTCTGTTGCTTAAAATGTTTTTTTTCCAGCAAGAACTCGTCTATGTGGTCTTTTATTAAATACTCCAGTATCTTCCCGACTATAGAAATTAAACTAACAGGTCTATAGTTACTTGGTAAAGACTTTGATCCCTTTTTAAATATAGGCACCACGTTTGCCCTGCGCCAATCCAGTGGTACTATTCCCGTCGTTAATAAGTCCCTAAAATTTGGTACAATGGCTTTGAAATTACAGAGCTCGATTCTTTTAGGATCCGTGGGTGGATGCCATCAGGTCCAGGTGCTTTATCCACCTTTATTCTGTCTAAGTAATTCTGGGCCATATCACTTTTGAGCCATTGTGGATCATTCGGGGCTGTGTCACTACCACCCCCATTATGGACATGAGCTCCCCCATGCTCTTTTGTATACACAAAGCTGAAGAAAGTATTTAATAAATTTGCCTTCTCTTTGTCCCCAGTCACCCACTCTAGATTATTTTGTAAAGGGCCTACATGCTCAGACCTGGCCTTTTTACTATTAATATATTTGAAGATTTTTTGGGGGTTTGTCCTATCTTTTGCAATCTGTCGTTCATTTTGAATTTTTGCATCCTTTGTTTCCTTTTTACATATTCTGTTAAATTCTTTGTAACATTTAACCGCTTCAGGCCCCGAAGGATTTACCCCCTTCCTGACCAGAGCACTTTTTGCGATTCGGCACTGCGTCACTTTAACTGACAAGTGCGCGGTCGTGCGACGTGGCACCCAAACAAAATTGACGTCTTTTTTTCCCCACAAATAGAGCTTTCTTTTGGTGGTATTTAATCACCTCTACGATTTTTATTTTTTGTGCTATAAACAAAATAAGAGCGACAATTTTGAAAAAAACACATTATTTTTTACATTTTGCTATAATAAATATCCCCCAAAAATATATAAATTTTTTTTTTTCCTCAGTTTAGGCCGATACATATTCTTCTACATATTTTTGGTAAAAAAAAATCGCAATAAGCGTTTATTGATTGGTTTGCGCAAAAGTTATAGCGTTTACTAAATAGGGGATAGTTTTATGGCATTTTTATTAATAATTTTTTTTTTCACTAGTAATGGCGGCGATCAGCAATTTTTATTGTGACTGCGACGTTATGGCGGACACATCGGACATTTTTAACACATTTTTGGGACCATTGTCATTTATACAGCGATCAGTGCGATTAAAAATGCACTGATTCCTGTGTAAATGACACTGGCAGTGAAGGGGTTAACCACTAGGGGGCAGGGAGGGGTTAATCAGTACTAGGGGAGTGTTTTCTCACTGTAGGAGGGAGGGGCTGTATGTGTCACTAGACTGATCACTGCTCCCGATGACAGGGATCAGTGATCAGTGACACTTGTCACTAGGCAGAATGGGGAGATGCTGTTTACATCAGCATCTCCCCGTTCGTCCTCTTCGTGAGGCGATCGCGGGTATCCCCGCGGCGATAGAGTCCGCGGGACCCGCGACCTGACTCACGGAGCTCCCGGCCGGCGTGTGCGCAATAGCACGGCGGGGAATTCAAAAGGACATACAGGTACGTCCTTTTGCCCAGCCGTGCCATTCTGCCGACGTATTTCGTCATGAGCCGGTCGGGAAGCTGTTAAAGGACACTAGTGTTCCTTCATTTTTATATTTTTTAAAAGCTCTTTTCTTATTGTTTATAGCTTCTTTAACTTTGGCCGTGAGCCACATAGGTTTTATTTTTAGCCTTTTAAACTTATAGCCCATGAGAATATACTTTGCAGTGAGGTCCCAAACAGTCTTTTTGAAGAATTCCCATTTCTGTTCTGTGTTTATCAATGCAAATATTCCCTCCCAGTCTAAATCCTGGAGAGCAGCCCTCATCCTTGGGAAATTTGCTCTCTTTTAAGTTAAGTGTTTTTATCTTTCCCGTATGTATTTCTTTTTTACAGCTAACATCAAATGAAATGATGTTATGATCACTGCTACCCAGGTGTTCCTTTTATCCCATTAGTAATAAGCTCTGCATGGTTTGAGATTACCAGATCTAACAGAGCTTCATTCCTAGTTGGGGCCTCAATAAACTGGACCATAAAGTTGTCCTGTAATAGGTTTATAAATTTTTGCCCTTTAACTGTCCCAGCAGTGCCATTACTCCAGTCAAGTTCTGGGTAGTTAAAATCCCCCATTACTATCACTGTCCCAGCCCTTGCAGCCCTTTCCATCTATGCAAGGAGCTGAGTCCCCACCTCCTCGTTAACATTGGGTGGTCTATAACAAACTCCAATGATTAACTTTGAACTACGCCCATCTATATGCAGTTCCACCCATAATGCTTCAGACTCATCACACTCTCCATCAACCAGGTCCTCTTTCACGCTTAAAGCACTTATAGTGCTCAAATTAAGCAATGCAAAGAGAACAGGATACTTTCTCATTCAAGTACATAGTGCAGCAGGCACATATCAAGAATATGAAATGTTAGAGATACAAACACTTTAAGCTGTTTTGGCGTGAACATATATCCTGCATCATTTGAACAGGTTGCTTATCTTTGGCGCTCTCCTCTGTGGTTGCTTATGCCCTTAGCTATGTCATTGGCTATCCTTGTATTTTACGGTTGGTTTTGATGTTTCTCTATTGCCCCTGTGTATCGCGGACCTTTTGTGCAGAACGCCTTGGGGTGCACAAGCTCCTTGTCATCTGTTTATCACTGTTTTGGCTTTACCCAGTGTGCAGTGTTTGGTTACTACTTGTTTCTGGCCTCGGGCGCCTACCTTTTGCCCCATTTTGGATTTAACCACAGATCTGAAGGGGCTCAGTGATTTTCTCTGGGTGTTAGGGAAAATGGTCTGCGAGCAGGAAAAAAGTGAAGCCTACAATGTGTTGCAATACTCTTTGGTTACCTTATGCCATGTTTTCTGTTTGTTTCTGTTGTGTTTCCACACACTCAGGTAGTTATTCAGGATGTTCGCTCTTGGCATAATCACGGCTCCCCCGATCTCCCTCATTTAAGTGTTGCCTTTTTCTTTTCCTAGGAGTTTCTGGCTTCTGCACGTTCTAGATCTCACCACCCATGGTTTCCAGTATGAAGATAATCTCTTAGAATGTTAAAGGCCTTTGTTTCCCAGCGAAGCACACTTGGTTCCTTAGGCATTTAAAGCATCTGAAAGTGGATGTGACTCTCATACAGGAGACCCATCTCGCAGAGGCGGATTTCTTCCGCCTTCGCAAACTGTGGGTGGGACCAGTTTTAGGCTCCTCTGCGGTGGGTAAAAAAAAGCTGGCGCTATCCTCCTTCGTAAGAATCTATCCTATTCCTTACGTTTGGTCGTGGCTGATGTAAACTCACTATAAATATATCCCTGGCTTCCTGAGATATACAGCCAGGTCCATAAATATTGGGACATTGACACAATTCTAATCTTTTTGGCTCTGTACACCACCACATTGGATTTGAAATGAAACGAACAAGATGTGCTTTAACTGCAGACTTTCAGCTTTAATTTGAGGGTGTTTACATCCAAATCAGGTGAATGGTGTAGGAATTACAACAGTTTGTATATGTGCCTCCCACTTTTTAAGGGACCAAAAGTAATGGGACAATTGGCTGCTCAGCTGTTCCATGGCCAGGTGTATGTGTGTTGCCTCAATATCCCTTTTACAAGGAGCAGATAAAAGGTCCAGAGTTAATTTCAAGTGTGCTATTTGCATTTGGAATCTGTTGCTGTCAACTCTCAATATGAGATCCAAAGAGCTGTCACTATCAGTGAAGCAATCCATCTGAAAAAACAAAACAAACCCATCTGAGAAATAGCAAAAACATTAGGTGTGGCCAAATCAACTGTTTGGAACATGCTTAAAAAGAAAGAACACACCTATGAGCTCAGCAATACCAGAAGACCACGGAAAACAACCGTGGTGGATGACCGAAGAATTCTTTCCCTGGTGAAGAAAATACCCTTCACAACAGTTGGCCAGATCAAGAACACTCTCCAGGAGGTAGGTGTATATGTTTCACAGTCAACAATCAAGAGAAGACTTCACCAGAGTGAATACAGAGGGTTCACCACAAGATGTAAACCATTGGTGAGCCTCAAAAACAGGAAGGCCAGATTAGAGTTTACCAAACAACATCTAAAAAAGCCTTCACCCGGCTTGGGCGGGCGGAGGACACGCTATACCCCATGCAACATTCACAGGAGGATTTGCAGCGCCAGCTACAACTGGCAAAGAAACAAGACGACCTAGAAAACCGCGCATGCCGGTCCAATCTCCGGTTTATCGGACTACCGGAAGGCTCTGAGGGCACAGATCCAGCTACCTTCCTAGAGCAGCTCCTAATCGCAACATATGGCAGAGATGCTTTCTCGGCCACGTTTGTGGTGGAGCGTGCCCACCGTATGCCGGCTCGTCGTCCGCCTGAAGGTGCACCTTTATAGCCAAACTGCTTAATTTCGGAGATCGGGACGCAGTCATACGACTTGCCACAGTCAAAGGAAATATTCCATATCAATCTGGATTCATTTCTGCGTTCCCGGACTTTTCTGCAGAGGTCCAGAAGCAAAGGACGCGATTTTCCGAAACTAAACGCTGCCTAAGAGCACTCCACATTAAATATGCCATGCTGTTCCTGGCCCGTCTCCGCATAGTAGGAGAAGATCGGGTACATTTTTTTGAGGACCCAAACCTGGCTTCGGCATGGGTGGATCAACAGGATGCGCAGAGGAACCGACCTGCCTAAAGCACACCACAGCCCGCCAAATAATGTAAGTGCTATTATATAGTCTCTCGCATGTACTACTTCCCATGATCTGCATTACACACATCCATTGAGATGCATGTATCGTCCTCAAGTTGATTACAACTGTAAGACCATGGAATGCAATAACAAGTTATTAAGACCACAATCCCTGGATGTTGATGTCTCAAAACCCTCTACTGACAAAACTATGAACGTTGCCAACGTGCCTTTTCCACAGCCGAACTGATATATAATCGCCAGCATATGGCATGTACACCCCTTTTTTTTTTTTTTTTTTCTTTTCTTCTAAAAACTGCCCTCATGGTGAGCACCTACAGCCTGAAGAGGTATATACCCTGGTACAACAAATCAACATCCTCCCCCCTCACTTTTTTAGCTCTCACCAGGACTCAAACTGTGCTATGGAAGTATACACAGACAGGAACAATCTCCTACAGCTACATATGAACATGATGCCTAGACTATGCTCATTCTTCACTATTAGATGCCACAGCAGAGCGGGAACTCAGGTTCTTGTAGTTTACCTGCTCTGATAACTAACTGTCATCGAGTTTACTCCATTGCTGGATTTTTATCCAGAATTTGTTTGCCCCCAACGGGAGACCGTTATATCGACACTGGCGCTGCCCTATAGGCTACCGCCGGTGTCGATAAGTTTAATGTGCACTCGCCTTTTTTTTCTTTCTATATGTGCCTTGCAAGAAATGCTACTTTGTTATAATTGCACAAGTTTTGGGATGCAAGCCCCAGTCAAGTTTGGGTGACTGAGGGCAGGGAGGGAGGGTAGGGGAAATGTTAAGGTAAAGAACATGTATCGTAACCTGATGAGTAATGTTATGAATGCATTTATATGTTATCACTTAGGAAACAGAGGGGGAGGTGCGCCTGCCTCAGTGTGGAGAGTGGTGGCATATGCCCTGGGCAACTCACCCATATCTACCCTTAAAAAATCAATTACTATACCACTATGGCTAACCTAAAATTTCTCACTTGGACTATCCGTGGGATCCGCGACAAAATTAAACGCACAGCAGTTTTTACCTGTCTTAAAGCGTATCGAGCAGATATAACGGTCTTAGTCAAGACACATGTCACAGGGCAGCTCCAGCTTGCACTGAAGCGGCAATGGATAGGATGGGCATTCCACGCTACCCACTCTCCATACTCACAAGGGGTTTCGGTCCTCATAGCTAAAACTACTCCCTTCGCAGTCATCACTGTGCGCACAGACCCCCAAGGTAGATTCATCTTCATACATTGTACATTAAATGGCTCGCAATATCTGATAATGGCATTTTATATACCCCCACCGTTCAAATCTAACCTAATCACTGAAGGCTTGCTGTATATGGCGCAACACCCCAACATACCCGCTATTTGGCTGGGTGATTTTAATATGGTCCTTAACCCCCAAAAGGATAGAACATAACTGAGTCAGAACACTCACCTCTCAGATACTACCTGGTTCGGACGTACGTTACAAGAATTCTCACTAACTGATATATGGCGCTACAATCATCCCACTGCTCAGGCATACTCATGCTTCTCGGCAACTCATTCCACTATGTCCTGAATTGACCTTATCCTAATATCTGGCACACTGCTTCCCCGTCTATCAGGCTCAGGGTATCACACCAGATCTCTGATCTGATTATGCCCCATGCTGGGCGACCCTGCAACTAACCCCGAAGGTAGGACCTCACACATGGCGTCTTCACCCCTTCTGGTTGTCAATGTTGAAAGACCAAGAAGACATTTACAAGGAATGGCAATTTTACTTTAATGTTAACAGAGACACAGCCCCAGTGGGACAGGTCTGGGAAAGCATACAAACTACATGTCCGCACTATCCTCTCCTCGCGAATACACAGAGAAAAAACTTCCTCTAACCTAATTCTTAACCAGGCCTCTGATAAAGCAGACTTTCTAGCAAGGGAGTTTCAAGACTACTCAAGTACTCAAGAGTACTCAAGACAGAGCAGCTGCACTCAAACTCCATACCCGCCTTTTAGACCAACTCCAATACGAGAAAGCTAAACAGAAACTTTTCTTTTTGAAACAACGCATGTTTGAACAGGGGGAGCGAGCGGGTAAACTACTAGCATACCTGGCCCGACAGGAGTCTAACCCCCCAGTAGTGGTGACCCTTGTAGGGCCACACAATGACACATTCTCGTATCCCCCGGCGGTTGCAGAGGCATTTCAGAAATACTATGCTGACCTATATTCCTCCATGGTAGGGGTCACCTCGCAGGATACTAGGGTCTTCCTGCAGGATATCCCTTTCCCGCAACTTTCGGAAACCCAAATGCAGGATTTAGAGGCTCCTCTTACGGCAGATGAGGTTGCCCTTGCCATAGCATCCCTTGCGCCAGCTAAGGCGCCAGGTGGTGATGGTATACCATTAGACTTCTATGAAGTGTATTCGGAGATCTTGATCCCTGAATTACTGAAACTGTATAATCATATATTTGAAACTGAGACCCTCCCTGAAACCCTCCGCCAAGCAGTAATTATAGTAATTCCTAAATCGGGTAAAGACCCCCGATTACCTGAGTCCTATCGCCCAATCTCGCTTCTTCAAGCTGACATCAAAATACTAGCTGAAATACTAGCTATGTGCCTCAATAACAGTATTCTCTCCCTCATTCACCCTGATCAGGCAGGATTCATGCCTGGGAAAAACACAGCCATGAATCTAAGACGCCTCCATATGAACATCCAGGCGGATCACGAGAACACGGGAGATAGAGCGTTAGTGGCACTTGATGCCGCAAAGGTGTTCGATTCGGTGGAGTGGGGATATCTTTGGGAATGCCTGCGGGGCTTTGGGTTTGGCCCTAATTTCATAAAATGGGTACAATTGCTGTACTACTCCCCGGTAGCTAGAGTGGTGGTGAATGGTTGGATGTCCGATTCCTTCCCAATGAGAAGGGGAACCCGTCAGGGATGCCCGCTTTCCCCTCTATTGTATGCCTTAGCTGTGGAACCCCTCGCTATTTCCCTTAGGATGAACCCGAACATACGTGGGCTGCGCATAGGATCTTTGATCGAGACGTTAAGTTTATATGCAGATGATATGCTCCTCTATCTAGAGGATACCGGCCCATCCCTCCAAGCAGCCCTATTGACCATTGAAGAATTCGGGAAACACTCAGGCCTGAATATGAACTGGTCTAAATCGCAAATCCTCCCCCTGGATATGTCTTCCTCATCACGAAATGCAGCCTCACTCCCTTTGCAAAGAGTGGCCTCCATTAAGTATTTAGGAGTAGCGATTACTAGAGACCCGCTAGAATATATCACCAATAATATCGAACCACTCTTCTCATACTTAAAATCTCGTACACAAACCTGGGAAAGACTCCCCTTGGGAATATTGGGTAGAATCAATCTGTTTAAGATGATATTACTCCCAAAATTCCTCTATATATTCTGGAACTCCCCAGTACTCATCCCCCTTAAAATCTTTAAAACTATTGACAAAATAATTAATTCCTTTATATGGGGGCCCAATAGACACAAGCTAGCCTGGAACACGCTCAAAAACCCAACCTCCTCTGGAGGAGCGGCTCTACCGGACTTATATACATACTACATTGCTGCACAACTCTCGCACTTTTATTATATCCACAAAACGGATGAGGAGAGATACCAAACCTTAATATGTAAAAAACCAAATAGCGACATGCATTCCCCACTACAAGTGATATTTAGGGGAGGTAAGAGACAGTGGAAGAGAGAGGACCGAAACTTGTTGCTGTTTCAACACAGATGTGTGTGGAGGAAGGTGATCAAACTAACTGGAGCTGACTTTTTTCATTCGCACACACCCTTGTGGCACAACACTCAGCTGAAAGAACTGATATCTCTACCGGGGGCTACTAGATGGGCTGCCAAAGGAATAGTATTCCTATTCCAGATCACTACTGTATTTGGCGTGAGAAACTTTCAAACACTTTGTGAGGAGTTTGACCTCCCTCCCCCCCCCCCCCACATGCAATTTAACTACATGCAACTGAAACATGCGCTCCAAACTCAATTCAGCCACGGACTCCCTAATCTGCAAATGCTGCCACTGATAGATGTAATTACAGGAACGAACCCTGAAAAACTTATATCCACTCTTTACACTATACTTCGCACTAAGCCGGTAGCAAGGATTATTGACACAGCAAGGACTAGATGGGAGGAAGATGTGGGGCCTATAGATGATTCAAACTGGGAAGACATATTGGAAAACGTTAAAAACACATCACCTAAAATTTCCGAGCGCCTGACTCAGCTGTATATAATACATAAATCCTACCTTACGCCCTCCAGAGTTGCTAAATTTTCTCCACATCAGAACCCAAACTGCCCAAGATGTTCTATAGCAACCCGTGCTCATTCTTCCACTTAATATGGTTATGCCCTGAGATACAAAGCTACTGGGCACAAATCATAAAATTTCTGCACGACCACATGGGATCACCAGTTCAACTAGACCCCAGGCCATGTCTCTTGGGATTACTCCCGGACGCCACCATAGATAGATCCCTGGCTACACTCCTCAGTGAATCTCTATTTAGCGCCAGGAAACTAATCGCTAAGCACTGGATGAGAACAGATTCCCCCACTCTACAGGCTTGGGTTAGGGAAGTAAACGCATCACTACCGTACAAGAAGGTGATGTACAAACACAGGGGATGCCCAGCCAAATACCACAAAATATGGGATAGATGGTTAGATAATACTAGCACATGTACGGACTAACTAGTTATGACAATCCGAATAATTAGTGAGCCAGATATGGTCACCCCAACTGATATAATTTGAATGTACCATTTTACAGAATGTATTTAATTTTGGAAATCCTGCAACATAGAGGGAGAAAAGCACGGAAGAGACTTGGTAATCCGTGCTGTTGAAGCTATAATTGAATCTATGCAATTTTATATTTTATATGATGAATATACTCATTTACAATTAATGTATAATACCCCTTTTTCTGGTAGTACGGTATGTAATGCCTCTGTATGTTGTTCTTTTCTTAACAATAAACATGTTCTTTTAAAAAAAAAAAAAAAAAGCCTTCACCGTTCTGAAACAACATCCTATGGGCAGATGAGACCAAGATCAACTTGTACCAGAGTGATGGGAAGAGAAGAGTATGGAGAAGGAAAGGAACTGCTCATGATCCAAAGCATACCACCTCATCAGTGAAGCATGGTGGTGGTAGTGTCATGGCGTGGGCATGTATGTCTGCCAATGGAGCTGGTTTTCTTATATTTATTGATGATGTGACTGCTGACAAAAGCAGCAGGATGAATTCTGACGTGTGTCGGGCAATATTATCTGCTCATATTCAGCAACATGCTTCAGAACTCATTGGGCGGCGCTTCACAGTGCAGATGGACAGTGACCTGAAGCATACTGCGAAAGCAACCAAAGAGTTTTTTAAGGGAAAGAAGTGGAATGTTATGCAATGGCCGAGTCAATCACCTGACCTGAATCTGATTGAGCATGCATTTCACTTGCTGAAGACAAAACTGAAGGGAAAATGCCCCAAGAACAAGCAGGAACTGAAGACAGTTGCAGTAGAGGCCTGGCAGAGCACCACCAGGGATGAAACCCAGCATCTGGTGATGTCTATGCGTTCCAGACTTCAGGCTTGCAACCAAGTATTAAAAAGTGAAAGTTTGATGGATGATTGTTAATCTGTCCAATTACTTTTGGTCCCTTAAAAAGTGGGAGGCACATATGCAAACTGTTGTCATTCCTACACCGTTGACCTGATTTGGATGTAAATACCGTCAAATTAAAGCTGAAAGTCTGCAGTTTAAGCACATCTTGTTTGTTTCATTTCAAATACATTGTGGTGGTCTATAGAGCTAAAAAGATTAGAATTGTGTTGATGTCTCAATATTTATGGACCTGACTGTAGCTATCACCAATGTGTGTGCCCCTACTTCCACTGGAACATCCTTCTTTCACGGTCTTTCCTCTTGGGTGGCACAAGCTCCTGGGGATCTTCATTTGTTAGGGGGCAATTTCAATGCAGTCATGAAAGAAACAAGATAAATCTTTCTCTCGTCCCTGCCTTTTAGTGCATGTTGCTCCGGTTCCTTCTCCCTCCACCTCCTTTGGTCACACTATTTAACTCCTCCACCTATTTGATATCTGGAGCTACTGAATCCCACTGGTAAAGACTTTACCTTTTACTCAGCTCCACGTAACACCTTTACCCATATTGACTATTTCTGCTGCTTGTCTTCCTTTTTCCCTCTTATACATCACAGCACTATATGAGACCTGATCTTTTCAGCGTGCCAGTAAAGTTCTTTACGTGGCTCAAGCTACCCTCTTACTGGATCGCTCACTGTCAAATTGCTAGGCTTGGCATTCATCCAAATGCCAATTTGAACTATGGGCTGAGCAGCAGGATCACAATAAAATTTTTTATGCCAAACTGCCATTCCACAGATTGGGGAATAAGGCAGGCAGACTCTTGGCCATTATCTGTAGAGGACCATATCGGCCTACGCAGGTCCTCTATGGGCCGAATTCGGCTCTCTAGTGTCTGAGCCATCAGCCATTTCCTCAATCCCAACTGGCTACTACTGTCATCTCTATTGAGTGGATCCTATCAGTCAGATGCAGGCTACTTCTCTGCTTGACAGACTTCCCCCTACCTGAACTTTCTGGACAGCAACTTTACTTTAAATGTGCCAGTTACCCTAGGTTATATTATGTCAAATATCAAAACTCTGACAGACTTGGCAAAATTCTTTAAAATGTCCAATAAGTACCTTGCCCCTACCCTCTTACATGTATATACCAAAATATGGGACGGGGGGCCCTACCTCCCTACTGGCTCTCAATCGCATATTCAATTTCTGGCCAAAAGGGCAAAAACCCTACATTCCCTGGGTCCTATCGGCCAATTTCATTGGTTAATGTTGACATTTAACTCATTTCTAAAATCATTGCCTCTAGACTAGCCACCCTACTACCTTCTGGCGCAGTTGGGTTTTCTTCCCGGAAGATCTGCATCCTTCATTATACACAAAGTGATTATGGCTTTAGAACTTGCAAAAACACACCCTGATGGAACAGGAAACATGGTTATCATTTCTCTGGATGCAGAGAAAGTCTTTGACAACATTAGCTATCTAGTGATTGCTAAACTGGGCTTCTCTGGTCCCTTCACATTCATCCAAAATATGTATATACAGTGGATATAAAAAGTCTACACACCCCTGTTAAAATGTTAGGTTTCTGTGATTTAAAAAATAAGACCAGGATAAATCATTTCAGAACAATTTCCTTCTTTAATGTGACCTATAAACTGTACAACTCAATTGAAAAACAAACAAAAATCTTTTAAGGGAGGGAGAAAAACTAAAAAATTTAATGTGGTTGCATAAGTGTGCACACCCTCTTATAACTGTGGATGTAGCTGTGTTTAGAATTGAGGAATCACATTCAAACTCATGTTAAATAGGAGTCGGTACACACCTGCCATCATTTATCTGATTCACCCCAAGTAAAGTTCAGCTGTTCTAGTAGGTCTTTCCTGACATTTTCTTAGTCGCATCATACAGCAAAAGCCATGGTCCGCAGAGAGCTTCCAAAGCATCAGAGGGCTCTCATTGTTTAAAGGTATCAGTCAGGAGAAGGGTACAAAAGAATTTCCAAGGCATTAGGTTCACCATGAAACACAGTGACGACAGTCATCATCAAGTAAAGAAAATATGGCACAACAGTGACATTACCAAGAACAGGACGTCTCCAAAATTGATGAAAAGACGAGAAGAAAACTGGTCGGGGAGGCTGCCAAGAGGCCTACAGCAACATTAAAGGAACTGCAGGAATATCTGGCAAGTACTGGTGTGGTAAATGTGACAACAATCTCCCATATTTTTCATATGTCTGGGCTACGGGGTAGAGTGGCAAGACGGAAACCTTTTCTTATGAAGAAAAACATCTAAGACAGGCTACATTTTGCAAAAACACATCCGATGTCTCCCCAAAGTATGTGGGAAAATGTGTTATGGCCTAATGAAACCAAGGTTGAACTTTTTGGCCATAATTCCAAAAGATATGTTTAGTACAAAAACACTGCACATCACCAAAAGAACACCACACCCAAGTGAAGCATGGTGGTGGCAGGATCATGCTTTTGGGCTGTTTTTTTTTTCAGCTGGAACAAGGGCCTTAGTGAAGGTAGAGTGAATTTGCAACAGTTCCAAATACCAGTCATTATTGGCACAAAACCTTCAGGCTTCTGCTAGAAAGCTGAACATAAGGAATTTCATCATTCAGCATGACAATAACCCAAAGCATACATTCAAATCAAAAAAGGAGTGGCTTCACCAGAAGAAAATTAAAGTTTTGGAATGGCCCAGCCAGAGCCCAGACTTCAATCCGATTGAAAATCTGTGGGGTGTTCTGAAGAGGGCTGTGCACAGGAGATGCACAGGAGACGCTTAACCCCTTCACTGCCCCCTAGTGTTAACCTCTTCGCTGCCAGTGACATTTTTACAGTAATCAATGCATTTTTAATTGCACTGATTGCTGTATTAATGCCAATGGTCCCAAAAAGTGTCAAAATCGTCCGACGTGTCCGCCATAATGTCGCGGTCACGATAAAAATCGCACATCACCGCCATTACTAGTAAAAAATAAAAATGCTATAAATCTATCCCCTATTTTGTAGATGCTATAACTTTTGCGCAAATCAATCAATATACGCTTATTGCGATTTTTTTTTTTACCAAAAATATGTAGAAGAATACATATCGGCCTAAACTGAGTAAAATTTTTATATATATATATATTTATATATATATATATATATATATATATATATATATATATATATATATATATTTGGGGGATATTTATTCTAGCAAAAAAGTAAAAAATGATGCATTTTTTTTCAAAATTGTCACTTTTTTTTTTTTTGTTTATAGCACAAAGAATAAAAACCGCAGAGGTGATCAAATACCACCAAAAGAAAGCTCTATATGTGGGGAAAAAAAAGGACGTCAATTTTGTTTGGGTGCAACGTCGCATGACCGCGCTATTTGTCAGTTAAAGCTATGCAGTGCCAAATCGCAAAAAGTGCTCTGGTCAGGAAGGGGGTAAAATCTTAAAAAGAAATGAAGGCTTTATCATTTTTGATTACAGGTGTATTTTAAATGAGACAGAATATCAACCAAAAATCCAGAAAAAAAACACATGATACAAATGTTATAAATGGAGTTGCAGTTCAGTTAGTAAAATAATTGTTTGATCCCCTTCCAACCAACAATACTTCTGGCTCCCACAGACTGGCTACAGTATGTTCTCATGTGGGACACAATTAGTCCTGTCAATTTAAGAAGGTGCTCCTAACGACAACTTGTTATGTGTATAAAAGACACTTGTCCACAGAATCTTTCTTCCATTCAAACCTCACGATCATAGGCAAGACCTAACAGCTTTCAAAGGACTTCAGGGACAGGATTGTAGACCTGCACAAGGCTGGAATGGGCTACAAGACCATCAGCAAGAAGCTTGGTGAGAAGGAGACAACTGTTGGACTGATTATTCATAAATGGAAGAAATACAAAATAACCAATTGCCCTCGGTCTGGAGCACCATGCGAGATTTTGCCTCATGGTGTAAGGATGATCATGAGAAATGTGAGGGATCAGCCCAAAACTACATGGGTGGAGCTTGTGAATGATCTTAAAATAGTTAGGAACACAGTCACCAAACAAACCATCGGTAACACAATACGCTGACATTAATTGAAATTTTGCAGCACCCGCCCAGTCCCCCCTCTTTAAGAAGGCACTTGTACAGGCCTGTCTGAAGTCTGCCAATGAACATCTGAATGATTCAGAGAAAGATCTGGAGAAAGTTCTGTGGTCAGATGAGATCAAAATTTAGCTCTTTGGCATTAACTCAACTCGCCATGTTTGGTGGAAGAAAAATGCTGATTGTGATCCTTATAACACCATGCCTACAATCAAACGCAGAGGTAGAAACATTATGCTTTGGGGCTGTTTCTCTGCTAAAGGTACAGGATGACTTTGCCGCATTGAGGGGCCAATGGACGGGACCATGTATGGTAAAATCTTGGATAAGAACCTTCTTCCCTCAGCCAGAACACTGAAGATGGGTCCTGGATGTGTCTTCCTGCATGACAATGACCCAAAACTTACTGCCAAGGCAACAAAGGAATGGCTCAAGAAGAAGCACATTAAGGTCATGGAGTGGCCTAGCCAGCTTCCAGACCTTAATCCTATAGAAAATTTATGGAGGGAGCTCCATGAATTGTGCTTTTTTTTTCTGGATTTTTGGTTGATATTCTGTCTCTATCATTTACAATACACCTATGAGAAAAACTATAGACCCGTAATTTCTTTGTAAGTGGGCAAACTTACAAAATATGCAGGGGGTCACATACAGTAATTATTTTCCCCGCTATATGTAAGGGGCTTCAAAGTAGTGTTATAAGTAGGGAAACTGTTTTTGGTTTTCTCTGGGTTTTGTAATTCCCGAATCAGGGTCAGGAGTCCAGAGACTTCAAAGAGATTTGGGTGGGAAGAAGCCTCTACCTTTGTGTCCAGGTCTTACATGGCCAAGGCCCTACACCTTATGTTCCTGACTGTTGCCTGGACCAAAATGTGATAGGTATCCGGAAATTAGATGTGTAATTCATGCCCCTAGAATGCCTGAATGCTCCTTGGTCATCAGGTCTCTCTGTGACTAGGCAGTGAAAAAGTCTCACACACGTGGCATCCCCTTGCGAGGAGTAGCAGAATGTGTTTTGGGGTATAATTGCAAGTATGCTTATGCCATATGTGAAAAATAACTTGTTAATAGGACATTTTTGTGGATTTTTTTTTTATTATTTATTTTCTTAACTTTCCAAAGAATTGTGGCAAATTTCAAAATAAAAACCTCACCATGCCTCCTCTTCCATACCCTGCACATAGAAAAAAATTGGCGCTTGCACCAGCCTCAGTGTAGATCCACCGAACTGATATGTACCTAAAACATGGGGGGAACTTTAAAAAGAAGCAAATGACTGTAATAAGTCCATATAGTCTATAATATAGCACCTTGAAGGCAGCCCAGTGAAGATGAGAAGCAACTCTTGGGATGGCTGAGGAAAAAGCACAGAGGCGCCACTCTAAGTGCAGTATAGCAATGAATTTTAATGAACAAAATTTGCATACATACTCACAAGAGTAGGATTAAAATAGGCATATCAGGCATGGGTTGGCAGAACATCCGGGAAGGGAGTACATCCGTTGGCTGGTGAAGCGGAGCGGGTTGCAGCGGTGGTCACCGATGCTTCCTGGACCTCGAGCTCAGTGAGCCGGAGGATGACGACACTTCCGGGTTTGTGGTGGACCAATAGGTGACACATTTGCAGAGCATGCGCTCCACCTTCAGTCCCTAAAGGACCCGGTTGTGCACAACCCTAGATATGACTCTAAAGGGCGCTTAAAGCATTCCCATGACGTGAACTACAATACTGGTATGCTGTATTGATATCTGATATGAACTACATGTACTTTTAATGTCTGCTTGCACAAATTTGTGGCATCAAATTTGTGACAAACCTTTGCCTGATTTAAAAAAAAAAAAACAATATTTGGGGATATTACCTCAAGAAATACAATATGACACCAAATGTGAACTCTGCACAATGGGCAAAATAGCAGCCTTTAAAGCAGAGTTTCACCCATAAAATGTACTTTGCAGAAACGAATAGCATTATCCTTAACCACTTCAGCCCCGGAAGGTTTTACCCCCTTTCTGACCAGAGCACTTTTTACAATTCGGCACTGCGTCGCTTTAACTGCTAATTGCGCGTTCATGCAATGCTGTACCCAAACGAAATTTGCGTCCATTTCTTCCCACAAATAGCTTTCTTTTGATGGTATTTGATCACCTCTGCCGTTTTTATTTTTTGCGCTATACACGGAAAAAGACCGAAAATTTTGAAAAAAAATGATATTTTCTACTTTTTGTTCTAAAGAAAATCCAATAAACTCAATTTTAGTCATACATTTAGGCCAAAATGTATTCGGCCACATGTCTTTGGTAAAAAAAATGTCAATAAGTGTATATTTATTGGTTTGCGCAAAAGTTATAGCGCCTACAAACTAGGGTACATTTTCTGGAATTTACACAGCCTTTAATTTATGACTGCCTATGTCGTTTCTTTCTATGTCTACTTTCCAAAATGGGGTCATTTGGGGGGGTTTTTTGCCACCTGGGCATTCCATGGCATCCGAAACTGTGATAGGCAGTGAAGAGTGAAATCAAAAATTTACGGCCTTAGAAAGCCTGAAGGCGGTGCTTGGTTTTCGGGGTCCCGTACGCGACTAGGCTCCCAAAAAGTCTCACACATGTGGTATCCCCGTACTCAGGAGAAGCAACATAATGTATTTTGGGGTGTAATTTCACATATTCCCATGGCATGTTTGAGCAATATATCATTTAGTGACAACTTTGCGCAAAAAAAAAAAAAAAAAAATTGTCTCTTTCCCGCAACTTGTGTCACAATATAAAATATTCCATGGACTCGACATGCCTCTCAGCAAATAGCTTGGGGTGTCTACTTTCCAAAATGGGGTCATTTGGGGGGGGGGTTTGAACTGTCCTGGCATTTTATGCACAACATCTAGAAGCTTATGTCACACATCACCCACTCTTCTAACCACTTGAAGACAAAGCCCTTTCTGACACTTATTGTTTACATAAAAAAATAATTTTTTTTTGCAAGAAAATTACTTTGAACCCCCAAACATTATATTTTTTTTTAAAGCAAATGCCCTACAGATTAAAATGGTGGGTGTTTCATTTTTTTTTTTTTCAAACAGTATTTGCGCAGCGATTTTTCAAACGCATTTTTTGGGGAAAAAACACACTTTTTTACATTTTAATGCACTAAAACACACTATATTGCCCAAATGTTTGATGAAATAAAAAAGATGATCTTAGGCCGAGTACATGGATACCAAACATGACATGCTTTAAAATTGCGCACAAACGTGCAGTGGCGACAAACTAAATACATTTTTAAAAGCCTTTAAAAGCCTTTACAGGTTACCACTTTAGATTTACAGAGGAGGTCTACTGCTAAAATTACTGCCCTCAATCTGACGTTCGCGGTGATACCTCACATGCATGGTGCAATTGCTGTTTACATTTGACGCCAGACCGACGCTTGCGTTCACCTTAGCGCGAGAGCAGGGGGGACAGGGGTGCTTTTTTTTTTTTTTTTTTTTTTTTTTCTTTATTATTAATATTTCTTTATCTTATTTTTAAACTGTTCCTTTCATTTTTTTTTTTTTAAATCATTTTTATTGTTATCTCAGGGAATGTAAATATCCCCTATCATAGCAATAGGTAGTGACAGGTACTCTTTTTTGCAAAAATTGGGGTCTATTAGACCCTAGATTTCTCCTCTGCCCTCAAAGCATCTGACCACACCAAGATCGGTGTGATAAAATGCTTTCCCAATTTCCCAATGGCGCTGTTTACATCTGGTGAAATCTAAGTCATAAAATGCTTGTAGCTTCCGGTTTCTTAGGCCATAGAGATGTTTGGAGCCACTCTGGTCTCTAATCAGCTCTATGGTCAGCTGGCTGAATCACCGGCTGCATTTTCAGGTTCCCTGTTGAGACAGGAGAGCCAGAGAAAAACACGGAAGACGTTGGGGGGGCATTCCCTCCCACTGCTTGTAAAAGCAGTCTAGAGGCTAATTGGCCGCTAGGATTGCTTTTACATGAAAGCCGACCGCTGGCTGAAAAGAATGATACCAAGATGATACCTAAACCTGCAGGCATCATTCTGGTATAAGCAAAAAAAAAAAGGAAAAATAATTGGTGGGACTTTGTATGAAGCACATAACTAAGTCAGACGAGCCAATCCATGTAAAACATAGTAATTTATTACAATGGGTGTACATACACATAAAGGATAATAAAAGATATACAATCATATAATATGATATTGAATTTCATTGGATAAATAGCATTCCTAGATACTTCATGATAAAACAAATGTCTCAACATGATGTGCATGGTAATATAGTATTAGGTCCCAATGTAAAAAACCTGAACAGTACATAACATAAAGCACTTGTCTCGACATCTTAATACATGATAGTAGACTTATGGTATGTGAACTACAATTGTAATGGTAGCATGTAGGTATAGTAGCAAAGAAGAATTGGTTCGTACTTATAGACTTCAATATTGTAGAAATGGGGCCTAAAAACTGTGACGTAGCATCGTAAAAAAGCTCTACGCGTTTCGTGGCTACATTACCACTCGTCGGGAGCAGATGCATGATTTTAGAGGTATCTATACACGCCCCTTGTTACACTTTAGTTTGCACCATCAGGTAACACACTTTTGCACCTCTGGACTATCTATGTTGGTTTCCCAAAATTCTCCAAGGTAATTAGGTATTCTCTTTCTCACTAACTATTCTATTTTATACACAACTTCATCCTCACGACATACTCTTGGTCACTTTAAACCATTCCTTTTTTCTTCATTTATTCCTTCTCTTTCTTACACCCATGGACACTTCCCTTACATACACACACTAGGTTGCATTCTATTTAATACATTAGCTGTGGTCTCAGTTCACCTTACCTTAATAATTTATTCTTACAGTTAAGCTCTGGCAAGCACTCATATTATGAACCGGTCACACTATCAATCATCTATACCCCAGTTGGAATCTGGTATGTTTTCTATTCTGGTGGTTAGTTTCAAAGCCGTGTTTCCAGTGGTACCGTCTCAGCTCCCGGGAACAGCATCTCCTGCAGTGCCTTCTACCATTAATATCATCACCAGTCGTACCCATATGTTATAGATAGGTGAGAGTGTTTGGGACATTTATGTTCCCCCTCTTTCTTTCTTTTCTGCCATATTTTTTATCATCATCTCTTATATTTTTCCTCTGGCATTTTTTATTATAGATACCTCTAAAATCATGCATCTGCTCCTGACGAGTGGTAATGTAGCCACGAAACGCGTAGAGCTTTTTTACGATGCTACGTCACAGTTTTTAGGCCCCATTTCTACAATATTGAAGTCTATAAGTACGAACCAATTCTTCTTTGCTACTATACCTACATGCTACCATTACAATTGTAGTTCACATACCATAAGTCTACTATCATGTATTAAGATGTCGAGACAAGTGCTTTATGTTATGTACTGTTCAGGTTTTTTACATTGAGACCTAATACTATATTACCATGCACATCATGTTGAGACATTTGTTTTATCATGAAGTATCTAGGAATGCTATTTATCCAATGAAATTCAATATCATATTATATGATTGTATATCTTTTATTATCCTTTATGTGTATGTACACCCATTGTAATAAATTACTATGTTTTACATGGATTGGCTCGTCTGACTTAGTTATGTGCTTCATACAAAGTCCCACCAATTATTTTTCCTTTTTTTTTTTGCTCAAACGCATTGGGGATGGAGGTAAATGTTAGTATTGCCTCATTTAAAGTCCCACTCAGGCCTTAGGTCTTGTTTTTTTCTCATTTTTTTTATCATTCTGGTATAACCACTCAAAGTCGTGAATGGAGTACCTGAAGACAAAAATATGGTTAACAATAAAGCACAGTAAACGGTAAGGTATAAAAAATTGCATACCTAAAAAAAGCAAACATGATAAAACATAATAACACTAAAACATTGCAGAATAGAATACAGTAAAAAAGAGCAGAACAATAGAGAGAGAGAGAACAATAAAACGCCAACTATTTTATTTTTTATTTTATATTTTTGTATGTGTTTTTTTTTTTTTTTTACACTTTTTTTTGTAACTAACTTTTATAACTGTAACCGGTTCCAAGTTCGGGTCTCTCAAAATGCGATGGCATCTTGGGAAACCCTGTGAAAGTGTGCCTAGTCTGTGCAGTGCTGTACCCTACGCTAATACTCAACTAGTGAATGGTAGTGTTCAAAACATTCACCAATGCAAAGACCAGGATTGTCAGGACAGGAGGGACAATAATAGCGGGTGTCACGCCTATATCCGCGCTTGCTGCAGACACGACATCTTTTTTTGGGGGGGTTCGCTGGGTAGGGGTACTCGGGAGGACATAAAGAAAATGCCTCTCATGCAGCCGACTGCATTTGGTTGGGGATGTGAATGGGGGAAGTACGGGCGCTGCAGAAGTGGTGGGTTCCCAATTAGGATTGGCGAATGCAGCAGGAAGGGCACTATGGGCACGACGGGCCTGTGTTTGTCTTCTTCTTGGTGGCAGCGGGACACTACTTGTGCTTGCCACCTCACCAGCCTGAACTGCACTTATGGGACTTGCCACGTCACCAAGTGTTACTGCAGTGCTGGTTTGACTACGACCGGGGTGTACTAGGCCGCTGGTGCTTGCCTGTTCACCAAAACGCTACCAAGAAAACTGTTAGCGATCGCAGGGATCAGGCCTGACTCTGCGAACGCTGCAGTTATGCGTTTAGTGTTTTGTAAGTGACAGTGATCGATCGATACTGCACTTGGGTGGGCTGGGCCGGGCGGAGGGGCAAAACGCAGGTGCTAGCGGGTATCTGGACTGATCCCGCTAACACTGCGTTTTTGGGAACCCTAAACTGCTGGGGACGCTAGTATAGATCTGATTGGATCAGGTATTGATCCATACAGATACTATACCACTAAGGGAGGCGTATGCTGCGTGCGTGGGTGTTAGCGGTACTGGCGCTAATCTGACGCTGCCTGGGGCGACGCATATCACCGCCGGGCGATCAGGGGGCTAAACCTTTATTCGGTAATAAACGGCAGGTGCCCTGACACTATAAAAAATAAACGAACTAACCAGCGTCACCCGTAACGGTTATACGCTGATCAGTGGTGAAAGGGTTAACTAGGGGGGCAAGCAAGGGGTTAAAACATTTATTAGATAGTATATGAAGGGCCCCTGTCGCTATAAAACGCTGACGGCGAACCTAAATATTTACCTCCCTAACTAGCGTCACCAGCGACACTAATACAGCGATCAGAAAAATGATCGCTTAGCGACACTGGTGACGGGGTGATCAAGGGGTTAAAACTTTATTAGGGGGGTACCCTAGACCTAAAGGGGGGTAATACTCACTGCCCTAACACTGTAACTGTCACAAACTGACACCATGCAGTAATCAGGAAAAAAAAAAATATATACTGCTGGTGTCAGTTTGTGACAGGGGGGGGGTGATTGGGGGGGGATCGGGGGTGTAAAGTATGCCTGGCATGTTCTACTGTGTGTGTTTGTGTTGTGTGCACTTACATGTCTTCTCTCCTCAGCGCTGGGACGGAAACTGCCAAGCCGAGGAGAGATGACATCACATCCTCTGCCTGTGTGAAACTACACACAGGCAGAGGAGGATTCCCATTGGCTGGGAGTGATCGCGAGGGGGGGGCCACGATCAGATGGTCTCCCCCTCGCCTCCCGACGCTCCCAGTGAAATGCCGACCGCCGCTGGCACCGGGGGGGTCCGATTGGACCCCCCGCCCGCGGGAGGCAGATCACGTACGGGTACGTGATTCTGCCTGCCCGTGCCATTCTGCCGCAGTATATCTGCGTTAGGCGGTCGGCAAGTGGTTAAGCAACAACATTTGGATTTTTTTTTTTTTTAACTCACCCCTTCTGTACTGCTGCTATGGGGTCCCTTGTATTCTGCCCCTTCGACTCCGCGGCGATTGACAACATTTCCCTCAGCGCCTGTACTCGCTAGTGCTCCTGGGAGATGTCATGCTTTCCCAGGAGTCAGTGGGCAGCGCCGAGGGCTAAAACTGAAGTATTTCAAAACCGGAAGTGACGCGGGCAAATACGGATTTAAGCGCCATTTTTAAAAAGGGAACATAGCCCTTTGTTGTCATTACTATATATATTACAAAATTGTATGCAAGATAAAAAGCAAAGCATATTCACCTCAAAACAGCGCTGCATATGATTCCATTGCATGCTGCTCTGAGGCTTTTTGTGTGTTCTGTAGATAGTTTAGCTATGAAACCATAACAATGGGGCGGGCACTTCCTCCTTCGCCGACTGTTATGGTAACAAGATAAGATTAATTTCCCTGCGCCCTGTGTATACGGCGCACGTGCGAGAACAGGAGATGCATGCGGAGTATACAGCATCACCATATCCCGGAAGAGACTGCTAGAGGGCTTCACATGCCCACAGCAGAGATGGAAGCCCTCTACATAGCACAGTGGTTCTCAACTCCAGTCCTCGGGACCCACCAACAGGCCAGATTTTAAGTATTACCTTGGGGAGTTGCAGACTAGAATACTGCAATCATTGAGCAGCAAGTGATATCACCTGTGATGTATTTCAGCTATCTTGCAAACCTGGCCTGTTGGTGGGTCCTGAGGACTGGAGTTGAGAACCACTGACATAGCAGAAATCTAAAGTAAGTAAGATATAAAAACGGGAATTGAGTGGTGATTGCATTCATAACATTGGTTAATAGTGTTTATCTAGTTTAAGAGAACGGATTACATTGTAAAAAAAAAAGAAAAGTTCTGGGTGGAACTCCGCTTTAAGATGACCACCTTACCTATTATTATTATTATTATTATTATTATTATACAAGATTTATATAGCACTGACAGTTTACGCAGCGCTTTACAACATTGGGGCAGACAGTACAATACAATTTAATACAGGAGGAATCAGAGGGCCCTGCTCGTTAGAGCTTACAATCTAGGAGGGAGGGTCAAATTATACAAAAGGGTAATAGCTGTGGGGGGTGAGCTAATGGAGAAAATCGTGCAGTTGTTAGATGGAGGCAGGATAGGCTTCTCTGAAGAGGAAAGTTTTCAGGGATCGCCTAAAGGTGGATAAATTTGGAGACAGTCTGACAGATTGGGGTAGGGAATTTCAGAGGATGGCGAGGCTCGGGAGAAGTCCTGGAGGTGGATATGGGAGGAGGTGATGAGGGAGCTAGAGAGCAGGAGGTCTTGGGCGGAACAGAGATGGCGATTAGGTTGGTATTTTGAGACTAGGTTAGTGATGTAGCTGGGGGCAGAGTTGTGGATGGCTTTGTAACTTATTGTTAGTATTTTGAATTGAATTTGTTGGGTGAGTGGTAGCCAGTGGAGGGATTGGCAGACACTGAGCAGTTTGTAAGGTGGATGAGTCTGGCAGCAGCATTCATGATGGACTGAAGGGGGGATAGTCTATTTAAAGGTAAGCCAATGAGGAGTGAGTTGCAGTAGTCAAGGCGAGAGATAACCAGGGAGTGAATCAGGAGCTTTGTGGTTTCATTGGTTAGAAAGGGACGTAGTTTAGAGATGTTGCGGAGGTTGAGGCGGCAAGTTTTGGAAAGTGATTGGATGTGGGGCCGAAAGGAGAGTTCAGAGTCCAGGATAACACCTAGCACCCTGACATGTGGGGACGGGTGGATGGTTTTGCCATTGCTCTTGACAGAGAAGTCAGGGGAAGAGGCACGTGGGGGAGGAAATATTATAAGCTCGGTTTTGGACAAGTTGAGTTCGAGGAAGTGCTGTGACATTCATACAGATATGTCGGTTAGTAAGTTAGTGATGTGTGAGGAGACTGATGGCGTGAGTTGAGGGGTGGAGAGATAGATTTGTGTGTCGTCAGCATAGAACCTAAATTCCTTTATCTATTTAGAACTTTGCCCATAATACTACCCAAGTTGCTCCTTTACCAAAGTAGAAGACATTCTAAATTTGTACCTATGGAAAGGGAAGAGAGCCCACAAGTTCCCTTTCCACACTATATAAACATAGATTTGCAGGTGGACTTTCATTACCTCATATACAACACTATTACTGGGCATCTCTTCTCGATCTATCTCCATATTGGTGGACCCCTAAATCTGGCAAACTATGGGCCTCTATAGAATCTAATCTACTACCGTGTTCACAGCCCCACTCGGCCTTATGCCCCATACACACGAGAGGAATTTCAGTCGGAAAAATCTTGGATAGTTTTTCCAACGGAATTCCGCTCAAGCTTGGCTTGCACACACACACGGTCACACAAAAGTCCTCTGAACTTTCGACCGTCAAGAACGCGGTGACGTACAACACTACAACAAGCGGAGAAAATGAAGTTCAATGCTTCCGAGCATGCTGCGAATTGTTTCCGAGCATGCGTGTTTTTTTGTGCGTCGGACTTGCATACAGACTAACAGAATTTCCGTCAAGAACTTTTTGCCGTCGGACAAATAGAGAACCAGCTCTCAATCTTTTGCTGGTGGAAATTCAGACAGAAAAAGTTGGATGGAGCATACACACAGTCGGAATATCCGACCAAAAGCTCCCATCACACTTTTTTTGATTGAAATTCCGCTCTTCTGTAAGGAGCATAACTCTCATCGCTACTTCACTCCCAGCTCTAAGAACTCCCCATTCCCATCTATCACCAACTTAAAAAAACTCGCCCAGCTAATACCACTGCAGTTAGATGTTCTCAACATATACATTCCCTCTTTGCGAATGCACAGTTGACATGCCAAAGGCATCCAATCTCTAACTGATCTCTACAAATCCAACACGCTACTATCCTTTACTGACCTTAAAAAACAATAAGGCCTCTCAGAACACGACCTGTTCACAGACATACAAATAACCTCCCTAATACACCAAGCTCATTTACCTTCCACGGTGCAAATAAATCCAATTCTTTACTTTCTATGAATCTCCAAAGGGAAAGCCCAAAGGTATCTTTCACTTCTATAACACATTTCAGGATAAAAGGATTTTTACTAAAATTACACCCATGCAAGTGGAAATCAGACATTGGAAACCAATTTTCTACTGATGTTTGGAAACAAGCTCTTAAAGTGGGGTTCCACCCAAAAAAACAAACCTATCTAAAAAATTCTAAAAAAAAAACAAAAAAACATTTGGTTATTTTTTTTTTTTTTTTACTTCTAAATGCCTGTTGCTAGGTGGTCCCTCGTAGTCTGCCCCTTCCTCTGCCTGGGCTGGTGACATCACTTCCCCCTGGCACAGGAAGGGCTCGGCACTTCTCCCTCCCTCCTGTCAATCATCTGGGACCCATTACAGGTCCCAGGTGATTGAGCAGCCAATCACGGCGCGCGGCGCCGCTCGCGCATGCGCAGTGGGTGCCAGGCTGTGAAGCCACAGCCCGGCGCCCACATTTGAAATGCCGGCGCCGACGAGCGGAGGGGGGGGACGAGCGGGGCTTCGATCCCCTGCATCGCTGGACCCAGGGACAGGTGAGTGTCCAATTAAAAGTCAGCAGCTGCAGTATTTGTAGCTGCTGACTTTTAATTTTTTTTTTTATTTTTTTTTTTTATGGCCCCCCTGGGTGGAACTCCTCTTTAAATTTACCTACAAACTCACTTCCTGTGCCGATCTTTGGGAAATGATGTATACAATAATTTCAAGATTGTACCTTACCCCTACAAACTATCCAAGATATACCTTCAGCCTGGGTTCACACCTATGCGAATTAGATGTGCGTTTCCGCACATCTAATTCGCATAGCAGGAGAATGTGGCTGGCTCCCTATGGAGCCGGTTCACATATCTCCGGGGCGGCTGCGGTGCGCACTGCACAAAAACGCTGTGCGTCTTTGGCTATGTTTCAGGGCCGAATTCAGGCATAAATTCATCCCTGAAACGGTGAACAGGGATGCACAGCGCTCCTGTGCGGTCCGCAGCGCATTCTAGTGTGAACCCGGGCTCACACACCAGCATATTGCTGGAGACAATGTGGTGCTACAGGCTCTTTGCTACATATACTGTGGCACTGCAAATCGATTAGATCTTTTTGGAACTCTGTATTTGTTCTCATATCTGATTTCACTTCCTTGCCTATTAAACCAACTCCTGAACTAGCTATATTACACCTAAATGTAGCAAGAATACTGTCTTGAGCTAGAAACATCACCATCTTCATCCTCCTAGCAGCAAAACCTTTTACTGCATAGATGGAAGATCATTAATATCCCACTGATGTCTTAGATGACGTAAACTTGTACTGTTCAAATGAAAGATTGATGGCTTTGAAAAACGGCACCCTCCATAAATTCCATTACACTTGGGAAAACTGGATTAAAGACCACACTGTTATATAGGACAACTTATGCTTGATCTCTGTACCACTAAATTCTGCCTTTCCTTACCTTTATTTTACATGATACCTCTGGATTGACGATTTCTTTTGCATTTGCTATTGTATTTTAATTGAAACTTTGTTCTAGCAAGCCTGAGTAACATTTTGTAATGTTTTACTAACCCTCATTGTTCATGTTTATTTTTTCCACTGTACTCTTTTTGGTGGACCTGTTTATTTGTTCACATTTGTAACTCAAAATTCAATAAAGATTTATGTGAACTAAATCTAATTGCTTAATATTTGGTTTTGCAGGAAGGATACAGTTGGGGCACAGTGCATGATAGACAGTCTGTTCCCAACTGCTGTGAATTTCAAAACGGACAAAGAATTAGATCAAGCTGTTGCACAAATAAGCATGGACTTGGTGGATGACTATCCTGCATCTGATCCTAGATGGGCAGAGTCAGTACCTGATGGTAAGATAAGTAGAATGTTTATCAGTCAATTATGTTTATAGTCTTTAGTGCTTTCAATGTTTACATATACTGAGAGAGCCAAGGATTTCAATATATTTGAATTTAGTGTTAATAACATATATACGCAGCCATAGAATTACAGTCAAAATGAATCATCATTTATGGGCTGAGCTTGTGGTTTTAACACATTGTATAGCATGTGTTAAAACAGATTTTTTTCCATTCGATTAGCTTTTTTTTTTTTTTTTCTTTTTTAATGCACTTTGATTATAAGAAAAGGGAAAACATTTGAAACAGGCATTTTCCATGTTATTTCAATAAATTTACTTAGTTTACTGGGTGTGCATAAACACACAGAACTGCATTTTATGTAGTAAATACATTCAGGTAAACGTGTTAATTGCCCTTTTCAGGTTAAAAAAAAAAAAACATTATGTAGTCCTTATATGTGCTCTTGTTGTAAAAATATTTTGACATAAAGAATAGTGTTATGTCAACATAATAGCATTTTGTGTAATATTTTTTTTTTTACTTTTCCTCCAATACAGAAACTGCTTACTTGAGTAATACTTCTTTGATTCTTTTGCATCAGTTGGAAGATAAAATGAAAGCACATTCATTCTTTTTGGACTTTCTTCATCAGGTTAGTGCAATTGGAACAATTAAAGTAGTGTGATTTAGGCTTTTTGTGCAGCCAGCTGACTGAAAGAAACTGAACCAATTTCCCCATCTTTACATTCAAGGTGGATGGGGAAATGCTCCCTACTGTGACATTGTAGTTGACAGTGGGATTTTCCTGCTATCAGAATACACTGATCAGCGCTGCAGTTCATTAGCTGCATGGACTGATCGAACAAAAATATACCAAGTGGTTCCGGCACTTCATGATGCAGAGGTGAGGGCTCCAGGCTCCCGCTGGGCCCGCCTCTAAATACATATAAATAACCGCCCCAGGGGCTTCTGTTGTCTCAACAGTTGACATACCAGGAAGCCTTTATGGACTTTTTTTATAGAACGCTCCCCTCCCTGTTCTCACGCTGTGACAGATAAGTCAGAATCTTCTAAACAGCCAGCAGACATCTCTATGGCCAACACAGCCACAGCAGGCAGCCACACAGAGGAGAGCTCCCCCTTCCTATCTGGCTCAGACACACAGTGCATGGCTGCAGCTCTTGCAGAATCTGCTGATTCAACCTTTGCCCGCATTGCTGAAGCTGTAGCTGCTATCCTCACACCCCCCACCATACATTGCATAGAGGAAACAGAGCAGAGTGTCCTTTCTTGAGGAGGAAATTCAACAAACTGCCAAAGATGTACATACACATTAGGAGGCCCTACAATTTCCACAAGACAAAATCGATAATTTGGAAAATAAATCTAGGAGGAACAACCTCCGAATTATTGGCATTCCAGAATCTTTCAATCCTGATTCCTTGTTGTCACTAAGCTCCTCTACCATTCATAGTGTGATAGAAATAGGCACAGGCTGTCAAGTGGAATGAGCACACAGAATAGGACCTCCCGCCAAAAATCAGAAAGATCCAAGACAGTCATTGTTCACTACTTGATTTATGTGCATAAACAGCTAATACTACAAAAGGTCAGGATTTCTTCCTTTTTGTTGATTATTCAGCAGAAGTGTCTCACTGTACTGCTTTATTTCAACATATATACAACATATTCAGTTCATTCTCTCTTACCCTGCTGTCATCCACCTCACAATGCCAGAAGGTGAGAGGCTGACATTTAAATCGCCCTTGGAAGTGGTACAGTTCCTACAGTTATCTAACTTGTGTTCTGAGGATGCCACTTCACTGGGCTTAAAGTCGGCCCTGCCCTTAAAAGCTCAGTACAGCCCCAACAAAGAGACCTTAAAAAAGGTTAAGTATGGATCTTTTTCCAGCCTCTGGATGATCACTTGATCAACGATTCAGGGAGATACTTTCTCTTAAGGGTCTCTTATACTTCCTCTCTAATCACATGAGGAGAGACTACTCTAACTGGTGAATGAGCATGTACAGTATCTCACAAAAGTGAGTAGGCCCCTCACATTTTTGTAAATATTTTATTATATATTTTCATGTGACAACACTGAAGAAATTACACTTTGCTACAATGTAAAGTACTGAGTGTACAGCTTGTATAATAGTGTAAATTTGCTGTCCCCTCAAAATAACACAACACACGGGCATTAATGTCTAAACCGCTGGCAACAAAAGTGAGTACACCCCTAATGCCGCGTACACACGAGCGGACTTTACGGCGGACTTTGCCCGGCGGACTTTTCAACGTACTTTCCGACGGACTTTCTGAATGAACGGACTTGCCTACACACAATCCACCAAAGTCCGTCGAATTCATACGTGATGACGTACGACCGGACTAAAACAAGGAAGTTCATAGCCAGTAGCCAATAGCTGCCCTAGCGTGGCTTTTTTGTCCGTCGAACTAGCATACAGACGGCGGACTTTTCGACCGGACTCGATTTCAACGGATAAATTTGAAACAAGTTTCAAATCTAAGTCCGTCCAACTTTTGAGAAAACAAAGTCCGCTGGAGCCCACACACATCGAATTGTCCGTCGAAATCCAGTCCGCCGGGCAAAGTCCGCTGTAAAGTCCGCTCGTGTGTACGCGGCATAAGGGATAATGTCCAAATTGGGCCCAAAGTGTCAATATTTTGTGTGGCCACCATTATTTTCCAGCACTGCCTTAACCCCCTTGGGCATGGAGTTCACCAGAGCTTCACAGGTTGCCACTGGAGTCCTCTGCCACTCCTCCATGACAACATCACGAAGCTGGTGGATGTTAGAGACCTTGCGCTCTTCCACCTTCCTTTTAAGGATGCTCCACAGCTGCTCAATAGGGTTTAGGTCTGGAGACATGCCTGGCCAGTCCATCACCTTTACCCTCAGCTTCTTTAACAAGGCAGTGGTCGTCTTGGAGGTGTGTTTGTGGTCGTTATTATGTTGGAATACTGCCCTGCTGCCCAGGCTCCAAAGGGAGGGGATGATGCTCTGCTTCAATATGTCACAGTACATGTTGGCATTCATGATTCCCTCAATGAACTGTAGTTACCCAGTGCCTGCACCCAACTCCCCTGGTAGACCTTTTTTTCTAGGACGCGGCCAAATGGCTTATGCAACACTTAGAGGGAGTCCACCTAAAAAAAAAAAAAAAATATTAAAAGCCAGCAGCTACAAATACTGCAGCTGCTGTCTTTTAATAAATGGACACTTACCTGTCCTGGAGTCCAGTCATGTCGAAGCCGATCAATCGTTGGCTCTCGGCAGCTGCCGCCGCCATTCTCTGTGAGGGAGTCGGGAAGTGAAGCATTGCGGCTTCACTTCCCGGTTCCCTACTGCACATGGAGTCTCGCTGCGCATCCTAAGTGGTCCCCAATATATCCTGGGACCTGTATGTTTCCCAGGAGACAGAGGGAAGGGGCGTGACTCCCACTTGAGTCTATTCCAGGAAGTGGGTGCAAATACCTGTAGTAGATGGGTATCTGCACCCCCCCCTGAAAGGTGCCAATTGTGGCACCGGAGGGGGGGGGGGAAATCAGATGAGCGGAAGCTCCACTTTTGGGTGGAACTCCGCTTTAATGTCGCTACACATAGGGGGTGATTTTAACACAATGCACCCAGACAAAGACCGTAGATCTCGCAAGCGCAAATATACTGAGTCGGATAAACGGGGTCCCGGCTCTTGATTGGATAGATTGATAGGCAGCCATTGGCTCCCGCTGCTGTTAATCAAATCCAATGACTCAGGTGCTGGGGGGGGGGGCCTGAGTTCGGCATTTGTGTCTATAGATGCCGATTTCTGGACTCGGGAACGCGCCCGCAAGGTAATCCCCCGGGTGAGTGCTTCTCCTAGGGGGTTATCTGATGTGAGGAGAAGCCATGAGAGTCGCGGAGGGACCCCAGAAATCGAGGATCGGGGCCACTCTGTGCAAAACGAGCTGCACAGTGGAGGTAAGTATGACATGTTTTTTATTTTAAATTTTAAAAAAAGAGCCTTTACAATCACTTTAAGTGCATAAGCTCATAAGCTTATTGTGAAGGTCCCATGTTTGTGTCAACAATTGATACAAAATAACAAAAAATGTAAACAAAACCAGTGAAACAAAGTCTGAAAAAAAGATAGTCCTGCAATAAAATATAGTGGTGTACTTCTAGAACCGCTTGTTGGTGAGTTTAAAATTGTGGTTATATTAAAAACCACAAACCACCTTAACAAAAAACGTGTGTATAAAAAGAATTGGTCCATCCGTGAATCATCTGCCATTTCAAATGACGGTGTCCATTTAAAACAACACATAAGTGAAGGTTCAGTGCAAACATATCCAAAGGTGCTTCACCACTGTAATTGGAATGTAATAGATGGCAGCTTACCAGATCCTAAAATTCTAAAAGAATCTATGTGCGCGTGTCTCTACTAAGGGAAATTAGCTGTTGATCATCACTCGCTGGAACTCGGGCTGAACACCGACTCTACCTGCTGATGTAGAAATCCCAACAGGATCCATATGCATGGGTAATTCAGCTATCTGTAATCAGTCGCTGGGATTCACATTGGACACTAGCTTGAAGTGCTCAGATGTTGGAGTGTAGAGTGGTAGAAAAAGGCTCCTAGTGCATTAAACTTTTTAAACAAATATAAGTTTAATAAAAAGTTGCACTTACAAAAATTGGATAAAACGGCAAAATAGTGTAAGCATGACCGCCTGCAGTACAGTCTGTGCTCTAAAACGCCACACTGCTAGCTCCTTGTCCAAGCGTTTCCCCTGAATAGCTGTCAACTGGAATTGGAGGCTTAAATCATTAGCAATGTAGATAATAATTAATGCTTTTTAAAAAACTAAAAAAATCTGATTTTTTTTTTTTTTATTTAAATCAGATTTTTTTTTTTATTCTTACAAAATGTATTTTAATAAAATGCTTTTAGAGTGAAAATCTATCTAAAGATAGTTTTCTATTTAAGATACATTATTAATTTTAGTTTATTCAGCATGAAATGGAGCTTAGTTATGTGACATGAGGCTGTATATTCTGCAAGCTGAGATAACATGCACTGCATTAATGCATTCACCCAATTTCACATGAGATAAAAAAAAGTTCAGGAATATTCCTTTATCCCATTGTTTTGCAAATCTATGTACTACAAACTGTATGATTGAACTGGTTCTGATATAGCTGTTTTACTAACCTGACAGCTTATTATTCTAAATGGGAAACCTTAATTTTGTTTGCAAATGTTAACCACCTCAATACAGAGCAATACACCCCCTTCCTGCCCAGGCCATTTTTCAGCTTTCAGCACTGTCACACTTTGAATGATATATGCGTGGTCATGCTACACTGTAACCATGCGACATTTTTATCATTTTCCTCACACAAATAGAGCTTTCTTTTGATGGTATTTAATTACTGCTGGGTTTTTTTACTAAAAAAAAAAGTTTTTCTTAGTTTCTGTCAGTAAATTTTGTAAATAAGTAAGTTTTCTCCTTCACCGATCTGTGTTGATGAGGCGGCACTGATGGGCTGCACCGATGAGGTGCAGTGGCACTGATGAGGCACTATTGTGCCGCACTTATGGGCACTGATAGGTGGCACTGGTGGACACTGATAGGCAGCACGGATAGGCGATACTGATGGGCGGCAGTGATGGGCAGTACTGGTATGCAGCACTGATGGCCAGCGCTGATTGGTGGCACTGGTGGGCACTGATTGCTGGCACTGGTGGCGCTATATTGCAATCATAGCACTGATGATCAGTGCCCTGATTACATGTCCCCTGTGAGGAAATGCCGCTGATAGGCACCTCCGTGTTTACATATGACACAACCGATCACATGGTTAAAGAGCCGCAGCATGTCCTAGCGGCACGGAGGCGACCACTGCACGCCCGTTCTGGGACTACGACATATGATGTCATCCTAGAACGAGAGCCGCAATGCCCCTCTGTCATTTGATGATGGGCGGGTGGCAAGTAGTTAAAGATTCTAACTAGTAGCAAGAATAAATACTTACATTTAAAGAGCTCCTGTCATTTCAGATCCATCATGGCATTGCCTGTTTGCGGGCATCCACTCACCTGCTGCCGCCGCGTCACTCACCTGCTGACGCCACGTCCATCACCATGTTATGTCACTGCCACATCACCAGCCATCCCATTAAAGTGAATGGGACTGTCGATGAGTCAACAGATGGTCAGAGGAGCCGCTGCGGGACAGAGATGGCATTTGCTCTTTTAAAAATTATTATTTAAATCAAGTTGATTTAAACCACGCCTTTTTACTAGTGATTTAAATTGTGATTTAAATCAAATCCACCCTGATCATTAGCAAACCATAAAGCCCTAAGACCAGAGGGCTATACTGCATATTTTCACAAGATGGGCAGCAAAACCCAGCTCTTTATCCTTATACAATGAAATATGAGGGAAACTGATACATGCCCACATAATCCCAGTCTTATATTAGACTTCTCACCATAAAGGTAAAGACCCTACACTGCCAGGCTCATACCAACCAATCTCGTTAAATATTGATGCCAAAATCCTTTCTAAAATCATTGTGTCGAGGCTGACACCTATCCTCCCTTTTCTTATCCCTCCCACACAGGCACATAGTGTTTTTTCTCCACACCATGTATCACCCATCGGCATGCATTATCATTAGACACGTGCAATCAGTTTCAGTCCGAATACAAATTTGGACACATTTTTGGGTTATTCAGAGATTCAGATGTATCTGAATCCCTGAATGAAGTAGCAACACATTTTGTTATTCTTCACAATTTAGCTTTGTTCATTCGTTTTCTAATGCATAACGAATTTTCTGAACGATTAGATTTTGGATTAGTCAAAAAATTATCGAACAATTCTAATTTTGTGTGAGGAATAGCTGGTTGTTAAGCAGCCTTGAAGCCAGCCGCCGCATCCTTAAAAACCGATGACTCCACTGACAGCTGAAATGTAAAGAAAACATTGCCGGCAATAGAAAAATTAGAAAAAAAAATAGTGTGCCCCCCACAGTCTATCCCAGGCCCTTTGGGTCTAGTATGGATTCTAAGCGGAACCCCACACCAAAAGTTTTGTTTTTTTTTTTTTTTAAACGTGTGGGGTCCCCCCCAAAATCCATACCAGACCCTTATCCGAGCATGCAGCCTGACAGGTTAGGAAAAGGGGGGACAAGCGAGTCGTTCCCCCCCCTCTCCTGGAACATACCAGGCCACATGCCCTCAACATAGGGGGGCTTTGGGGCAGGGGTGCTCCCCCACCCCAAACCACATTGTTCTCATGTTGTGGTGGGCGGGGGGCGCCTAATAGAATCTGGAAGCCATTCAACAAGTTTTTGACCATTCCTTTATCAAACAACAATGTCCCCTGGTGTAGATCCATCTCCCACCGAACCCGAAAAAAGAAAAACATCCAGCATAGTTGAACACTTCCCGCAGACTGCCTGCTCCTCCATCTGACATTTCTTAAGTAGCTAATGGGCGGAGTCACCTGATGTCAGTGGGTGACCCCACCCCGTTGTGACATCACCGATTGGGGCATGCTAAGTTGATGTCACAAGGGGGCGGAGTCACCCGGTGACTCCATCGAGTGTCTCCACCCTTTAGCTATTTAAGAAATGTCAGACAGAGGCAGTCTGCGAGAAGCGTTCAACAAAGCCAGGGTTTTTTTTTTCTTTTTTTTTTCTTTTTTTTTTTCGGGTTCAGCGTTGCGGACGGGCGGCGTGACATGTATCTACATTGTGGACCTTTAAAAAAATAAATAGCGCAGGGGGCATTATCAGCATCCCAACACTAAAAAGATTGCAATAAGTAAAAGGGCAAAATCAGGGTGGCTAAAAAGACTACGAGACTACGGAGGAGAGTAAAAAAAAAATGGCAAAATCAGAGCATATTGCCCACATAAAAGATGATGCTGGGAGGATGGTTACAGATGACAGAGAAGGCAACTGTACTAAATGCTTTCTTCTCAGTTTTTACACAAGAAAAGGAGGGGGTGTATTGACTACGACAGTATTGTTAGTAACACTTTACATGATATACCCTCGTGGCTAACAGAGGCTAGAGTCAAGGAAAGACTAGATGAGCTCAACACAAATAAATCACCAGGACCAAATGGCTTACACCCGAGAGTCCTTAAAGAACTCAGTTGGGTTATAGCTAGACCATTGTTCCTAATCTTTACGGACAGCATACTGACAGAAATTGTACCAGATGATTGAAGAAAAGCCAATGTGGTACAAATATTCAAAAAAAGGCAGAGACAAATCCCTGGAAATTACAGGCCAGTCAGCCTAACATCAATAGTAGGTAAATTATTTTAAGGGGATGATAAGAGACTATATCCAAGAATTTGCTGATGAAAACAGTATCATTAGTAGTAATCAGCATGGGTTTATGAAGGGTCGTTCTTGCCAGACCTATCTGTTAACATTCTACGAGGAAATGAGCTGCCAACTAGATAGGGGGAGGCCTGTGGATGTGGTGTATCTGGATTTTGCAAAGTCATTCGATACAGTTCCCCATAAACGCTTAATCTACAAGCTGAGGTCTGCGGGTATGGACCATAAGGTTTGTTCTTGAATAGAAAACTGGTTACAGGTGTGCGTCCAAAGGGTAGTGATAAATAACGTGTACTCAGACTGGTCTGGAATGGTACAGTATCTCACAAAAGTGAGTACACCCCTAACATTTTTGTAAATATTTTATTATATCTTTTCATGTGACAACTCTAAAGAAATTACATTTTGCTAGTAGTAATGAGTTTACAACTTGTATACCAGTGTAAATTTGCTGTCCCCTCAAAATAACCCAACACACAGCCATTAATATCTAAACCGCTGGCAATAAAAGTGAGTACACCCCTAAGTAAAAATGTCCAAATTGGGCCCAATTAGCCATTTTTCCTCCCCAGGGCGTCATGTGACTTGTTAGTGTTACAGGGTCTCAGGTGTGTTAAATTTGGTGTTCTCGCTCTCACTCTCTCATACTTGTCACTGGAAGTTCAACATGGCAAATAACTCTGTAAGGATCTGAAAAAAAGAATGGTTGCTCTGCATAAAGATGACCTGGGCCAGGGTTAAGCAACCTCGGCACTCTAGCTGTGTTGAAACTACAAATCCCATCATGCCTCTGCCTCTAGGAGTCATGCCTGTGATTGTCCTGGTATTGCAATGTCTCATGGAACTTGTAGTTTCACCACAGCTGGAGGGCAGAGGTTGCCTACCCCTGGCCTAGGCTATAAGAAGATTGCCAGGACCCTGAAACTGAGCTGCCACACGGTGGCTAAGACCATACAGCGGTTTAACAGGACAGGTTCCAGTTAGTACAGGCCTCGACATGGACGACCCAAGAAGTTAAGTGCACGTGCTTAGCATCATATATAAAGGTTGTCTTTGGGAAAAAGAAGGATAATTGCTGCAGAAGTTGAAGGGGTGGGGGGGGTCAGCCTGTCAGTGCTCAGACCATACGCTGTACACTGCATCAAATTGGTCTGCATGGCTGTCATCCCAGAAGGAAGCCTCTTCTAAAGATGATGCACAAGAAAGCCCACAAACCGTTTGCTGAAGACAAGCAGACTAAGGACATAGATTACTGGAACCATGTGGTCTGATGAGACCAAGATAAACTTATTTGGTTCAGATGGTGTCAAGCATGTGGCGGCAACCAGGTGAGTAGTACAAAGACAAGTGTGTCTTGCCTACAGTCAATTATGGTGGTGGGAGTGTCTGGGTCTGGGGCTGCATGAGTGCTGCCGGCACTGGGGAGCTATAGTTCATTGAGGGAACCATGAATGCCAACATGTACTGTGACATACTGAAGCAGAGTATGATCCCCTCCCTTCAGAGACTGGGCAGCAGGGCAGTATTGGGATATACAAAATCACCCCAAACACACCTCCAAGACGACCACTGCCTTGCTAAAGAAGCTGAGGGTAAAGGTGATGGACTGGCCAAGCATGTCTCCAGACCTAAACCCTATTGAGCATCTGTGGGACATTCTCAAATGGAAGGTGGAGGAGTGCAAGGTCTCCAACTTTCACCAACTCTGTGATGTCGTTGTGAAAGAGGACTCCATTGGCAACCTGTGAAGCTCTGGTAAACTCAATGCCCAAGAGGGTTAAGGCAGTGCTGGAAAAACAATGGTGACCACACAAAATATTGACACTTGGGGCCAAATTTGAACATTTTCACTTAGGGGTGTACTCACTTTTGTTGCCAGCGGTTTAGACATTAATGGCTGTGTATTGTGTTATTTTGAGGGGACAGCAAATGTACACTGTTATACAAGTTGAAAACTCACTACTACTAGCAAAGTGTCATTTCTTTAGTGTTGTCACATGAAAAGATATAATAAAATATTTACAAAAATGTTAGGGGTGTACTCACTTTTGTGAGATACTGTAAGTGGGGTACTCCAAGGTTCTGTCTTGGGACCAGTTCTGTTTAAGTTATTCATAAATTACCTAGAGGATGGTATACATAGCTCAATCTCAGTTTTTGTGAACGATACAAAAAAAAGGAGGGCAATAACTTCACAGCAGGATATAGAAATTTTATAGAAAGACCTGGACAAGGGGGTGTGCCCGGGATGGTGCTGGGAGCAGACGTGTAGTATATGAGCTCCCAAAGACCAGCTCTAGATCCAACTTTTATCGGGTGCAGACCCGACCCAGACGACGAGCCTTTGTCACCCCAGCCTCAGTGACATCCCCGGGGTATGTTAAGACGGAAATCGCAGGCAAATCCCCGTCGTACGGCTGCAGCGCCTAACATCGCGGGTAAGGCCACAAGCTCGCCTAAAACTCCTGTCCGCATTGAGATCCAGGCCGAGGAGCCCGAGCAGCTGCCTGCTACGGTGGCGGACTTCAAATCGGTCATGCAGGCGATCACTACACTGACCGATAATGTGGATCACATTCAGGCCAATGTGGAATTCATCAGGAAAGATTTTCATTCCTTCCGTGGCCGGATGACTGAGGTGGAGCAGAGGGTCTCTCAGACCGAAGACACGGTACGCGACCATGGAGCTGATTTACACACCCTAAAAACTAGGGTTAAGGCACTGGAGGCTTGGCCGAAGATGCCGAAAACCATAATAGAAGGAACAATCTGCGCATTTTGGAGCTGAGGGTGCTGACCCCACCACCTTTGCTGAACGCCTACTGCAACAATTTCTTTCCTCTGCAGGTCTCATCTCCATTTTTTACTGTGGAGAGAGCCCACCATATACCCTCCACCAGGGGGCCCCAGGGAGCACCGCCTCGCACCTTCATTTTTAAGCTGCTCCCCTTCCTTGATCGCAACCTGGTGATGAGGGAGACGAGATCGCAAGGTGAATTGCGCTTTGAAAATGCCAAACTCCTGATCTTTCTGGGCTACTCGCAGAATACAGAGGCAACGAAAATCCTTTGACGTGGTCAGAGCCAGGCTCCGCTCCAAAGATATAAAATACAGCATGCTGTTTCCAGCCAGGCTGCGGGTGGAAGACGGTGAATCTGTCCGTTTTTTTACATCCCCTGAGGAGGCCTCAGCCTGGATTGACACCCTACCTTGACGCTGAGCATTACTGATGATTGATCGCTTGCATGGGCCACAGATATCTGGGGCCACATAGGCCTGCACCTCCTCTACACTGGCCGCTGATCAGCTCCCTAATCCCATATGCTTCCTGTTGCCAGACCATAACAGGTTCCATAGTTCTCCATGGGAAGGCAGATGTCGCTATGTCATCCCTTTGCACACCCTTTGATACTCCTGTTTGGATGCTAGATCCACTCCCCCCCCATCTTATGGCCTCTGTTCTCACAATTGTTGCCCCATACAGCTACACTACTCAAGTTTGTACCCCTGGCCACTGCCGGGAGACTGCACCCACATTTAAGTTCTGGTCCCGATTTGAGTGCTGAGTGTATGCTGACTGCGGGACTGTGGATGCCGTTCTGCACAAGTTCCCCGCTCAAAGACGCGTTTGCCTCTGTTTTGGTTGGGTTAATAATAAGCTTTCCCAGGGTCGGGGGGGTGGTTGGGACTATTTTTTGTTATACCTTTCTCTTGCATTTTAATTTTACAAGCGATGTACTCCTTTCTATTTTAGGGCGCCATGTTTTGCATACACTGTCGTACAAAGTGGTCCGGGCCCTATTGGGGAAATCCTGTCTAGTTCTATAATGCCTATGGCTGGCTGTAACATAGTGTTGTGGAACACCAGGGGCCTGAACTCCTCTGTGAAGAGGTCACTGGTTTTTCAATTTCTAAATTGATATCACCCCCAGATTTGAATTCTACAAGAGACCCACTTGATGGGCAGTAAACTCTTGAGCCTTAAGAGACACTGGGTAGGACATCATTATCATTCCTCATATACCAATTACTCCCGAGAGGTCAGCATTTTAATTCACAAGTCTCTCACATTTAGGCTGATGGCGCTGGACCCGGACGGCCGCTATATCATATTACATGCTATGGTGGATTGGTTAACCAATTGATAACTAAAATTGCTGCCTACTCTATAATGTGGTGATTCTTGGAGATTTCAATATCGTTCCGGATCCTGGGATGGACAGACTTTCCGGCGGGGCGGGTACACCTTTAGAGTTGTCCGCCTGAGCGGAAGCCTCTAATCTGACAGATGTGTGGAGATGGCACTATCCCCATCAACGCGCTTACACCTGTCATTCCGCCTCGCACAAAACCTTCTCTCGTATAGACCTGGTCTATGCTGGGGGGTCTGTCCTTCCTAGAATTCAGGACATCTCAATCCTACCTTGTGGCACTTCAGACCATGCTCGTCTTAAAACAAAATGTGTCCACCGCACCAAGGGACAGTTTGTGGCGCCTATCCAGGTTCTGGTTGTCCGACTCGAGGGTCTCTGAGCTGTATATATCTGACGTAAGGGACTACTGGCAGGACCAGGATCACTTTATATCTCTGCCCACCTCTTGGTATGCATTTAAAGCATTCTCCAGAGGCAGCCTGCAGTCACACGTCCGTAAGGTCCGTAAAAACTTGCGGGAGGATCTACTGAGGGCTAAAGAAAGAGAGTGGCTGCACTTGAGGTGGAATACTCCATGTCGAGGGCCCCCAGAGTTTACTCTGACTTTCAGGCAGCACTGTTAGATGTCCTTCTACGCTGAACATAGCTACAAAAACCAAATTCTTACATCAATCTTAACGTATATTCCAGCATTGGAAAAAAACTGGGAGTATACTGGCATGGTTGGCTAGAGCGAGTTCCTCGCCTGTGTCTATTTCCGGCATTTGGGACTCTGAAGGGTCGCTGCTAACTGATTCTGCCTCTATATTAATGCACGTTTTGCATCATTTTACCAAGAGCTATATAGCTCCCTGATGGTGGGTACGGATGAGTAACTACCCAAATATCTGGAGGAAACTGAGCTGCCGTGGTTGACATCTATCACTAGGGATGCATTAGACGGCCCCATTACACTGGAAGAGCTCCAGCAGGCGGTGGCCTCTCTGCAAAATGGTAAGACACTGGGCCCTGACGGCCTTCCAGCTGAACTCTTTAAGACATATGCGGACGAGCTGCTCCCTACATTTAGGCTCATGCTCCAAAAAGCCATGGAGGAGGGATCTCTCCGCCCTTCCATGGCTGAAGCAGTCATTGTGGTCCTTCTCAAGCCTTGTAAGGCACCGGAGCAGTGTTCCTCATACTGGCCAATATCCCTCCTCAATGTGGATGCAAAACTGTTGGCTAAGGTCCTGGCCAGCCGATTGAATACTGTGATAACTGTGCTGGTACATGCGGATCAATCCGGATTTATGCCGTGTAGGGGAACTGATAATAATATCCGACGCCTCCTTACACATCTTTCTAGGGCGGGCGGAAATGGTCCAGAGGTGACGGCCTCCCTAGATGCCAAAAAGGCTTTTGATTCAGTGGAGTGGCGTTACCTCTGGCCCATCCTACGTAAGTTCAGATTTGGCCCTCGGTTTATTAAGTGCGTTCAACTGCTTTACCAGAAACAAAAAGGAAGGGATTTCCCCAGGGTGTGGTTTTTTGGCAGCACAGTAACGAGTAAAGTCAATAATGTATGAAAAGTAGAACAAATTTATTCGTACAAAAATGGTATATCATAAAAGTTAATCCATTAATATAACAACAATTACATTCACCATGCAATACACAAATACAGTATACAGTATAATTAGCAGGAGAGGAGAAAAACCCCCCACATGGAGATCCCTTAAAAAACTGTCTTCCCCTTTTAAAAGTTTTTTAAGGGATCTCCATGTCGGAGGTTTTTCTCCTCTCCTGCCGGACATACATTATTAGGTAATTATACTGTATTTGTGTATTGCATGGTGAATGTAATTGTTATATTAATGGAATCCATATATGTACATCAACTCTATCTGTGTATTTTTTCCAGCAGACTGACCCTCTGAAGAAGACCCTGAATATATGGGTTGAAACGCGTCAGGTTTAATGTTCATGATAATAAGCCTTGTTATGAATATATGTCTGCCAATGTATGTTTAGCCAATTTAATTTTAAGGTACTTCCCACTGGAGCTCATTGTTTTAACTTTTATGATATACTATTTTTGTACGAATAAATTTGTTCTACTTTTCATACATTATTGACTTTACTCGTTACTGTGCTGCCAAAAAACCCCACCCTGGGGAAATCCCTTCTTTTTTGTTTCTAGTTTTCCAGGGGTGAGCAGCAATCCCCTTTCCTTCTCTCTAGTGTCCCCTCTTTTCTGTAACTGCTTTACCAAAACCCTACAGCTCGAATACGTACTAATTCCTTGTCCTCTCCTTTTCCTCTAACTCGGGGCACTAGACAGGGTTGCCTGCTCTCCCCGGGCCTGTGTGCACTGGCCATGGAGCCCTTGGCAGTCCGTATTAGGTCTGCTCCCTCGGTTGAAGGTATACAGGTAGGGGTTATAGTAGACAAAATATCCCTATACACAGACGATACCCTTCTGTTCCTGAAAGACATATTGTCTCTCCCACCAGCCCTCCAAATCGTTGATGTGTTCGGACTATTTTCGGGCATCAGGGTTAACTGGGGAAAGTCACTTATTTTCTCGTTGCACACCTCGTGCCAACACACCCAGACTGGTACACTGTTGACCTGGACATCCAAATTTAAATACTTGGGGGTAGTGATAAGGGCCCCATGTCCTCCATATTTTGAACTGAACCTCTTGCCATTGCTTAGGGCCTTCTTTCAGAAATGTATGGCCTGGAGGTCTCTACCCTTTACCCCAGTGAGTAGAGTGAACCTTGTTAAGATGTGGAATGGGAGGCCCCCACGCCTGGCCATCTCCACTTTACAGCTCCCTTTTACTCAAGGGGGCCTGACCCTACCTAACTTTCAGGCTTACTTCTGGGCGGCGGTCCTGGTAACGGTCAGATGGTGGTTCTCCTAACCGGCGGTTACCCTAGAGGCGGCCATCATGGGGTCATACTCCAACCTTAGCAACTTGGTGTTCAGAGGACCAAAATCCCACCCGATATTACTGACCATCATGGGGTCACACTCCAACCTTAGCAACTTGGTGTTCAGAGGACCAAAATCCCACCCGATATTACTGACCTTATGCGTACCACTGTTTTGATATGGCACGAGGCGAAGACCTGTTATAGCTCTCCGGAGACGTTCTCCCTAAATCTTCCACACCTGAATAAAGTACCCGACCCACAGGTTTGGGAAGAAAGGGGATAGTGAATCTTAAACATGTTGTTACCGGTGGCAAATTGCGCTCCTTCCCCGACCTTAAAGATGCACACATGCTAATAGGGTGTATGTTGTTCCGCTACTACCAACTTTGCCACAGTTCCCACCCTCTTTTACCCTAGAATGGGACCCTATAGAAGGATTGCTTATTGCCAAGGTAATAGACAAACCCTAATCCTCCCTTTACTTCCGCCTATTCATAACCCCTACTAAAAAATTAGAAAAGACTTTTGTCAAGTGGAAAATAGACCTCCCTGACTTGACTGAAGAGGACTGGGAAGCATGTTTATCTTCTTTTGTGACTAATGTGATCTCAGCCAGGGACTGTTTTCTGCAGGTTAAGGTTTTGCACAGGGCCTACTTGACCCCAAAACGATTGACAATTATGAATTTGGGAGTCCCGATGTCTTGTCCCAGATGTTATCTGCAGGCACAGGCACAGTTGATAACATTACATTACAGTAGGGTTTACCACATAAAAAAATTTGCTGATATTCAGAGGGGAGCGAAACCCCTAAATTACAGTAGGATAGTATGCTGGTAGGTGTATTTTACAATAAGGTTACAGGAGGGGGTCATGGGGGGGTGGCAAAGAGGAAAGGGGAGGTGAGGAAGGAAGGGGGTGGGGGACCCCAAGAGTTTAGATTAGTTACAATCTCCACATAGATATTAATAGGCAAGAAAACAGATAAGGAAACAATTATCACGTTGCAGCCGCTAGACCCAGATCATCGTCTGCAATCTCCGAGCCCCAAGCGGCTATCCATCCTGACCAGATTTTATCGAAGTTGCTAGGGCAATTCCGATTAAGGTAGGCGATTCTGTACAGTGGCAGGACAGAGTTTAGAAAAGAGCACCAGGACACCATGGGTGGTGCAGCATCTCTCCAGTGGAGAAATATCTCCCTGCATGCATAGTATGTGGCATAGCTTAAGAACAGTCTAGTGTATCTGCCCTGAACGTCGGTGCCAAAAATGGATTGCAATTTGCCACCGGTAACAACATGTTTAAGATTCACTATCCCCTTTCTTCCCAAACCTGTGGGTCGGGTACTTTATTCAGGTGTGGAAGATTTAGGGAGAACGTCTCCGGAGAGCTATAACAGGTCTTCGCCTCGTGCCATATCGAAACAGTGGTACGCATAAGGTCAGTAATACCGGGTGGGATTTTGGTCCTCTGAACACCAAGTTGCTAAGGTTGGAGTATGACCCCATGATGGCCGCCTCTAGGGTAACCGCTGGGTTATCCTTAGGTTAGGAGAACCACCATCTGACCGTTACCAGGACCGCCGCCCAGAAGTAAGCCTGAAAGTTAGGTAGGGACAGGCCCCCTTGAGTAAAAGGGAGCTGTAAAGTGGAGATGGCCAGGCGTGGGGGCCTCCCATTCCACATCTTAACAAGGTTCCTTTCTCCATATGATCTGGTCCTGTCCACGGCTTGCTGCCTACTGGTCAGAGATTCTCGATGAACTCAATAAGATAACTCTCTGGCCCTCGAGTCGGAGCCCAGGTTTATGCTGCTTAACATTTTTGGCACCAATGTTCAGGGCAGATACACTAGACTGTTCTTAAGCTATGCCACATACTATGCATGCAGGGAGATATTTCTGCACTGGAGAGATGCTGCACCACCCACGGTGTCCTGGTGCTCTGTTCTAAACTCTGTCCTGCCACTGTACAGAATCGCCCACCTTAATCGGAATTGCCGTAGCAACTTCGATAAAATCTGGTCAGGATGGATAGCCGATTGGGGCTCGGAGATTGCAGACGATGATCTGGGTCTAGCGGCTGCAACATGATTGTTTCCTTATCTGTTTTCTTGCCTATTAATACCTATGTGGAGATTGTAACTAATCTCTTGGGGTCCCCCACCCCCTTCCTTCCTTACCTCCCCTTTCCTCCTTGCCACCCCCCCATGACCTCCTCCAGTAACCTTATTGTAAAATACACCTATCAGCATACTATCCTACTGTAATTTAGGGGTTTCGCTCCCCTCTGAATATCAGCAAATTGTTTTATGTGGTAAACCCTACTGTAATGTAATGTTATTAACTGTGCCTGTCCATTGCTTGTAATGTAAAATTTGAATAAACCTTTTTCTTGTTAAAAAAAAAAAAAAAAAAGAAAAACCAGAACAAAATAATGGAGTGGGCAACTGAGGTTTAATGTGGAGAAATGTAAAATAATGCACTTGGTGGCTAAGAAAATAAACGCAAACTATTCACTGGGGGAGAACCGCAGGGGGAGTCAAGGATGGAGAAAGATCTGGGGGTCGTAGTGGAAGACAGACTGTGTGATAGCATGCAATGTCAAGCAGCAGAATATTAGCATGCATAAAAAAGGGGATATTCTCCAGAGATAAAACTATAATCCTGCCACTTTATAAAAATCTGGTTCGGCCACATCTGGAGTAGTCCTTCTATTTCTGGTCACCAGTCCTCAGAAGGGATGTACTGCAGCTGGAGAGAGTCCAACAAAGGGCAACTAAATAAATAAGGGGACTTGAGGACCTCAAATACGTAGAGCCACTACAAGCTCTAAACGTATTCTCGCTGGAGAAAAGATGCTTGAGGGGGGACATGATAGCGATTCACAAATACCTCAATGGTGATCCCAGCAAAGGAAAAAAGCTTTTCAATGTCAGAGGGGTGTAAGAGGACACGGGCCACACAATGATATTGGAGGAGAAGCGGTTTAACCTTAAAGGAGAAGTCCAGCCTGAGCTTTTTAGGCTGGGCTTTTCCTATGGGTCACAGGAGTGTAATTCGTTTTGCACTCCTGTGACCCGTTTTTAGCGGAGAGCGGTCTGAAGTCTGCTCTCTGCTGATGTCCCTGCAATCAGTCGAGGCAGCGTGTCATCCCGACTTCAGAAGTCTGGATCCGCCAGCTGCCTTGACTAATGGCAGTCTCAGTGAGCCGCTGAGATGGCTGCTCCCCCGCCCCTCCACAACTCAGCTCAAAAAAAAAAAAAAAAAAAAACTTTTTTTTTGTATTCTTTATTTTTTTAGAAAGGTAATCATGTGAAAACGCAGATACATTCCAAATGAAATGTACAGAAGAAACAATAGACTCCTCAAAGGCACATGATAGCACAGTCATTTTGGTCATACAGATAACTTTCGCCATCCGTGAGGTATCGCCAATTTGTAAAAGGATAGGGAGGTTCTGCATCCCACATGACCACTCTTTAAATGGCAAGCACCGGGCTCGGCCAATCCAAAAAAGGGAAAAAAAAAAAAAAATACAGGAAGAGTAGTAGCTTAGGGAGAGAAGCAGAGAGTAGAAAATGGAGAGAGACGGGGAAATAGGGGAGGAGGGAGCAGAAGAAAAAAAAAAAGGGGGGGTGGGGGGCCTCCCCTACACAGGAGAGGAGAGTCGGGGAAGGTACTTGTACCTTCATCCAGCCTCGCCATCCCCATCCGGGGAGCATGCAGGATCATCGTATCTCTGGGAGGTTAGACCAACAGCTCGTTATATTCCTCGGAGTAAACAAATTTATGCCAGTAAAACCATTTTTTTTTTGGAAAATTGCTCACTGAGGCCTTTCTCTGTGGCCACCAAGTCTTCCATTGCCCTTATCTCCGATACCTTTCTCAGCCACTACTAGGTGGAAAGCATAGAAGTTTTTCTTTAGGCGTTTCGACGCCGCTTAGTAGAGCTGAGAGGTTTTCCTGGATGAGTCTAAGGTAGGGTCCATGATGAAATTCATGTTGCCTCCCAGGATAACTGCCCCTTCAGGAAACTCTCCCAGCTTGGTCAGGATGGGGTCTAAAAAAGTGATCTGATTTGTGTTTGGGAAGTATAGGTTCACTAGCGTGACCATAGAGCCCCCTACTGTTCCTTTTACAAACAACGCCCAGCCCACCGTGTCGCTCCACTTATCCTTCTCCTGCCATGGAATTGTATTGCGGATCAGAAAGCAAACCCCTCTGGTTTTGGAGTCCGACCGGCACCCATTGTAGACCGTCGGAAAGAGGCGATTCCGGAGACTTGGTACTCTATCGGCACGAAAATGTGTCTCCTGCAGAAAACAAATGTGAGCTTTCGTACGTTTCAGGTTAGCAATATTGCGCTTCTCTGAGGTGTTCAGTCCCTTCACAATAATAGAGAGCATACGAACTGGCTCCTGACCACTCTTGGTCATGATGAGAGCTGGTGGAGGTAAAAGGTCAGCAAGAAGAAAAAAAGGGAGGGGGGGGGGAGAGGTGTAAGAAAAGTGTAAGAAAGAACAGATTGACCAATTGAAAAAACAGCTAGTACGCTATGCGCGTATGTGAGACCTAGTCTCCATATACCCTAGTGACCTCGAATATGAAGCCGCCAAATAGGTGTAACCCAATGTGGGGAAAGTGATTGTTCACAGCAGGGTATAGAAACTCCCTATCCCCACTTATCTTTTACATATAAAACTAGTTATAAATGGCTGATATGTCCGGCCACGTCTTCGCTATGGCCCATACCCGCTAAGCCGGCAGAGGGCACAGCCCTGGCTGGATGCTTAACATTACAATCCCATAAATCAACACATTGAATTTATGGTTCAATAAGTTTTTATTGATGTTTTTTTTTGCAAGATTATAAACATAGAAAAAAAAAGACAGAATAAGGGAGTGTAAACAGTGTCAGTTACCTGACATAGAGTCTCCTAATAAACAGTTATATCTTTTAAATATTAAAATAGTGCAAACGTTTACATGTATCAGGGTTATTATAGGTGAAGTAATACGTTAAACCCGTACAACAAGTGTATGTTAACACATAAACATTAACTACTCTATGTTGGGATGCCCCTTTGGGAGCCTGCTGCACCCCTGAACATAGGTAGTCTAGAATAATCAACGTGTGCATAGGTTTCATCGGTATGGTCAGTATCAGAAATTTGGATCTCCATTTCCATGGGAGATCCTATGTTTATATTGCATCTGGAAAGATTATATCGGAGATCTAGAAAAGGGGAAAGCTAGGAAAGACAGAGTAGAAAAAGGCAGAATAGGTGTAGAATAGAAAGAAAATAGAAAGGGGAGGGGGTGGGGGGGTAAGGAGACAGCGAGCTTCGGTATATATATATAAGGTCCTTACTATAAAAAAAGGGTATAGTGGGTAAGGCTTGTTCAGTCCCTAGGAGGGGTTCTTAGCCGAGAGTCTTTGTTTGAGTTTGCCTGAGGTAGAGTAACTCCTCCAGATACTCCAGACAAAAGAGAATTTAGCATACTTGTCTAGGGCTTGGGCCTGCATTTCCTCCATTAGCATGTAGTTGTTTACCTCTCTGACCCATTCAATTAGGGAGGGGGGCGTAGTAGTTTTTCAGTGTCTGGGTATGAGTTGTCTACCAGCACTAACAAAAAATTTCAGAAGGCCGTTTTTTTGCGATTTGATTGTTCCTGGGAGGATGGATAGGAGGGCTATAGAGGGTGATGGTAAAAGTGGCTTGTTATAGACGTCAGAGTAAATTTGAAAAATTTGAGTCCAGAATTGGAGAATAACATCACATTCCCACCAGATGTGTATATAAGTACCTTCCATTGTGTTGCATCTCCAGCATCTGTCTGGGTTAGATGGGAACATGATCCTGAGAGTAGTTGGGACCCGATACCACCTCGACATCAATTTGTAGTTTTTCTCTTGTGTATAGCTTGATACAGAGGTTTTGTTCGTGAAGAGGAAGGCTTTCCCCCATTCCGCCTCAGTTATATCTTTCCCGACCTCCACTGACCATTTAGTAGTATAGTTAGGTAGAGCTTCGTGGGTATGGTCTATGATTGATTTATATATCAATGATAAGGTGTGTCGTGGAGTTTCGGGGAGGGTACACAGTTGTTCAAACCCAGTCAAGGGTCTATGAGTTTGTCTGGAATCATGTAGGGTCTTACAAAAGGAGTTTAGGTGTCCTCGAGTGAGCCATGTTATCTTGGAGTAGACGTCTGTGGGGGTGGAAAGAAAGGTGCCTAGGGTGCAGTCGACAAATTGGCGGGCAGTGGGCCATAAGTCTCTATTGTATACGTCTAAAGAGTGGGTTGAGTGTCCTTCAGGAAGGTTTGGGTTGTCGAACAAGGAGGTAAGGGGGCTAGGTTCCGAGGATAGTGAGAGTGTGTCTCTTTTGCGGTACCAGATTGTCAGTGCATCCCTGGTGAGGGGGGATAATGTCGATAAGGATTTATATATCCCTCCATAGCCCCAAAGAAGCGCTCGTAGGTCGTATGTAAATAGGTCCTGTTCTACTGTCGTGGCTGCTTTGGTCATAGGGCGAGGGAACCACTCAAGGATACGGGATAGGACTGCGGATGTATGATACATTTCAAAGTCAGGTAGGCCCAAACCCCCTTTTGTGATAGGAGAGCATAAGAGTTTGTGTTTCAGTCTTGGGTGATTGCCTTTCCAGATGAATTTGATAGCCATAGAACGGAGGGTGCGGAAGTACGTAGAGGGAAGAGCGATAGGTAGGGCTTGGAATAGGTATAATAACTTGGGGAGTATATCCATTTTTAATGTGTTGATACGTCCTATCCAGGATAAAGGTAAGTCTGTCCGTTCTTCGGTCAACTTTCTCAGTTTTTGGAGTAAGGGGCTAAAGTTCAGGGAATATATGTCGGAGGTTTGTTTGGGTATAGCTGTACCTAAATAAGAGATGGAATTAGGTCGCCATTGAAATGAGAAGTTAGATTTGAGGGAGGCGAGGGTAACGTGTGATAGTGAAAGGTTTAGGGCTTCCGTTTTAGAGATGTTTAGCTTATAATTACTAAGACTACCAAATCTGTCTATCTCGGCCAATATGGAGGGTATGCTGATGTGGGGTTGTGTGACGTAGAGAAGGAGATCGTCGGCGTACAAGGAGAGTTTACAGTGGGACGAGGGGGTTTGTATCCCCTGTATATTAGGGTTAGATCTTATGGCCTGTGCTAGGTGCTCAATTACTAGGGCGAACAGGAGGGGGGAGAGAGGACAGCCTTGTCTGGTGCCGTTGGATATCATAAATTTTTCTGATTGGATACCATTTACTAGTACTGTGGCGGAGGGTGCGGAATAGAGGGACATGATACGCGTCAACATTTTCGGGCCAAGACCCAGTTGGGAGAGGGTAGCTTGGAGGAAAGACCAGCTGACCCTATCAAAGGCCTTCTCTGCGTCACAGGAGAGAAGGCAAGTGGGTATATGGTGACGGTGAGCATATGTGATCAGATGTATGGTCTTGGTGGTATTGTCCCTGGCTTCACGGCCAGGAACGAAGCCCACCTGGTCTCTATGTATAGTTTGTGGTAGCAGAGGGGAGAGGCGGTTTGCAAGGATCTTAGCATACAATTTTAGATCAACATTTAGAAGGGATATCGGTCTATAATTGGGGCAGAGGGAGGGGTATTTTCCGGGTTTAGGGATGACAACAATCTGGGCTTGGAGTATGGATGGGGACAGGGCAATGTTTTCATCAATGGCATTAAACACCTTTGCTAGTAGTGGGGATAGTTGCGGCGCAAACGTTTTATAGAAGCGGGGAGAGAATCCGTCCGGACCCGGACTCTTGACATTCTTAAGATTTTTAATAGCGGATAGAAATTCCTCTTCGGACAGGGAGGTCTCAAGGTCCTCCGTATCCGATAGAGGAAGAGATGGGAGTGCTGTCTCTTGGATGTAGGAGGACAAGTCCTGTGGGGTAGGTGTCGTACGTGGATTCTGGGGAGTAAGATTATAAAGAGTGGAATAGTATCTGCGAAATTCCTCGGCAATTGCTGAGTTCTGCATGAGTTTACCCTTAACGGGGGAGTTTATTAGCGGTATAGGTCGCCTGGCGTGGCGTGGTTGGAGGGTGTGCACTAGGTGTCTGCCACATTTATTGGCTTGTGAGTAATGATTGAACCTTCCCTTGTCTCGGGCGATAAGAGACTTTTCTGCGAAAATAAGCAGGAGGTCTCTTCTCGCATTGGAGAGTTCTAGGAGAGATGAGCTAGTTAGGTCTGTTTGGTGCGATTCTTCTAGTTTGGCAATGGTGGAGAGAAGTCGTGTTATATCTGCAGTGCGGGCATGTTTCAGTCGGGCTCCATATTGGATTAATTTGCCTCTGAGTACACATTTAAGCGCCTCCCATTTAGTGAGCGAGTTAGTGGTGTCCTGGGCATGATCCGCGATAAAGTGTCTAATGGTCTGTATAATGTCCTGCGAGCAAACGGAATCGAATAATAAATTATCGTTAAGTCTCCAGGAGGAGCTCCGTTTGCGTGTTGGAATATGTCCTAAGCTCAAGTGTATGGGGGCGTGGTCTGACCAAAGGGTGAGACCAATAGAGGGTGAGTAATCTAATAAAGATTGGGATACGAAAAGGTAGTCCAGTCTACTGTAGGAATTATGTGCGGGAGAAAAAAATGTGTAGTCTTTGGTGTTAGGATGTAGCATCCTCCAGGTGTCTACTAAGGATAAGTCAGATAGTAGTGCTCTGATGTTGGTCAGGGAGGTCGGGGAGATCGAGGACTTACCGGTGGATGAATCAAGACGAGGTATCAGGGCGGCATTGAGGTCCCCTCCCAGGATCATGTTGACCGTGCAGAATCTTTTCAGACGGGAGATCACTGATCAGAGGAATTGTTGTTGATTCTGGTTAGGAGAGTATATGTTAATGACAGTATAAATAGTATTCAGATAAGACAATTTAAGAAAGATATATCTTCCCAGGGGGTCAATATAAGTGTCAAGGACATCTGGAGTGAAGGAAGCGTGAAATGCTATAGAAACCCCTTTAGATTTTGCGGAGGGGTTGGTACTATGAAACCAAACAGGATATTGTTTATGGAAAATTTGTGGGCATTTGTCTGTTCTAAAGTGAGTTTCCTGTAGGAGGAGGATTTGGGTTTTTATTTTATGAAAATGATATAATATTTGTCGTCTCTTCTCTGGGACGTTGAGACCTCTGCAATTAAGCGAGGAGATCTTTAGGGAGGGTTGTATTGCCATGTAAGAATAAATTTATTGTGTGTATAATAATAAGGACCATGGAAGCTCGCTGTCTCAAAAGTATGGGAGGTAGGGGAGAAAGAGGGAGAGGGGAGACTTCTAGTGGTGAAACTAGAGAAGAAAATTAAGTGGAGAAGTAGGAAAAGATGTGCAGATGAAAAAGGAGGAAAACGAGGCTGGAAAAGCCTCACTAGTAGTGTTGTTAACAACATTTCAGCTAATACCGCTGTGGGCGCTGAAGGGCCTAAGTGGGGGGTACAGCGGGTTATGCACAGAGGAGCCCGCACACGCCGGGCAACATTTATCAAAGATGCAGAATATGAGAACTATAAACATAACTTCTCAGGACTCTGTGCTGCTACGTAAATACTGAATAGGTACACATCTCAGCTAGGGAGGACCTATCTCATAGAACATCTCAGCTTGTAAGCAGTCCAGAGGGCTTCCATATCCAGCTACAAAATACTAACAGTTTCAATAAGGGATGCATGGGGGGGAGGGAGAGGGGAGGGATGAGAGGGGGGGGGAGGGATGGGGGGGTGAGGGGAGAGATGGGGAGGGGGGGATGGGGGGATGGTAAGGTTGAAGGTGATTAAGGACTGGGGAGGTGTGTGGCCTGTATCACAGGCAATCTCCCCTCACAGGGAGCAGAGGGGGTGGAACATTAACATAAAACCTATGTTTTAAAGAAAAAGAAAATGGGTTAGCAATAAAGTGTTCCAACAGTAACTGCAAACAGGGACGTCTGCACCGGTCTGGGATCTGTGAGAGATCGATGGAAATAAGTCAGACATCATTAGACTGAGTTCAGCCGTCTGTCGCAGTGGGGAAGTCCGGTTTGGATCTCTTGTTCTTCTTCGTGCGTTTCTGCCATCCTGCCGTAGTTTGGAAGCCAGGGGTGGCTGCGTGAAGTGGCCAGTCTGGGATGGAGATCTGTGGTAATTCAAAAGTTCCGAGGAACCTGGGGAGATCCCCCAGCGTGCGAAAAATCGCCGATTTCCCTTCATGAGATGCAAACAGATTAAAGGGGAAACCCCAGCGGTACTTGATTTGTTTTGCTTGCAGGGCTCCGGTCAGGGGTTTTAGGGCACGTCGCATGTCCAGAGTCAGTTTAGATATATCAGGGAGCAGGGACACAGCGGTGCCATTGAAGTGTACTGCATTTTGAGAGCGTGCAGCCTGCATGATGGCGTCTTTGACTGCATAAAAGTGAACTCTGCAGATCACATCTCTGGGGTGCTCTAAATTCGGATTCTTGGGGCCAAGGGCTCTATGGATTCGATCAAGTTCCAGAGGGGCGTCCTTGTCTTTCTGGAGTAGCTCATTGAACATGGCAGTTACTGCAGGGGCTAAGTCCTTAGTTTCAACCGATTCGGGTAGGCCGCGTATGCGTATGTTGTTACGTCTGGCCCTATTTTCCTGGTCGTCTTGATGGTACATCAGTTGTTGGATCTGGAGGGTATGTTCATGCAGGATAGTGTCATGCGCATGCAGGGTGGATGTATTTTCTTCTATATTGTGTTCCACTTCCTCAATTCTATTGGTGAAATCTCTGTGTAGTTCAGACATTTCTTGTTTATATGAACGTTCCATTCGTTGCACACAGGCCTCAAAATCATGTCTGGTGGGGAGTGCTTTAATGTATGCCTCCATGTCCCATCCATAGGATCTGTGGGATTCAGGGGAATGCCCTGTAGAGCGGACCGAGCCTGTCTCTGAGTCAGGGGGGGACCTAGCCCGCTGCCTGGTCTCCATATGGGGTGTGGAGCGCTGTGACATTTCTCCCTGTGAGGCCGCATGTGTGCCTGGAGTCCAAGCCGGCGCCATCTTGGACGGGGGGGGGGTCGGAGCAGTTATGGCCCAAATGGGTGAAAAAACGCTCAATATCACCTGCAAGATATGGATCGGAGGAACGCTGGATGTCTCCCCCACCTCTCCTCCCCATATCAGGCCTGGATGGATGTGCTGGGAAGCGCTGAGAGCCTCTGTGAGTGCGGCGTGTGCGGGAGCTCCAGGAACAAGCGTCCTACTTCCTCATGTGCTAAGCCACGCCCCCCAACACATTGAATTTAACGTAACCAAAGTAAACCTAAGTATACTAGGAAATCCTTCTACCTCAAACCTCGTGAAGAGGGATTTACTGATAGAGTGGGGGATATCACCCCCCTGCAAGAAGTCCCTTGGATGGTCTGCATTACTGCAGCAGCAGGTTGTTATCTAAATGCTTGACTTGTGTCCCCCCCACCCATAGCCCAAGCCCACCCAGATCCCCCTCAAGGGAGGGGAGGAGGGGGAGGTGAGGGGTGAGGGGGGAGGGAAGGGAGAAAGAAGGGTGATGGGGCGGAAAAAGGGGTGTAAGGAAGGCAGAGGGAGGGGGAAGGCCAGCAGCCAATGGACCTGTCTAAACCTCATACCCCGAGTCGGGCAGCACAGCACCCCCAGTGTTTTAACACTATTACCAAGGACAATCACCTCCGGGCGCTACACCAGCCCATCCCAGAGAGGTCAGAAGACACACTCCCCCCCAGTTTATACAACACAGTTTGCATCTTCCCCCACCTTTTATGGCATCAAAGCACTAGGTCAAAGTTATTAAGTATTATTCCGAAAGCAAATGATTTTCGGGGCGGCACAGTGGTGTAGTGGGTAGCACTTTCGCCTAGCAGTAAGAAGGGTCGCTGGTTCGAAACCCAACCACAACACTACCTGCCTGGAGTTTGCATGTTCTCCCTGTGCCTGCGTGGGTTTCCTCCAGGTACACCAGTTTTCTCCCACACTCCAAAGACATGCTGTTAGGTTATTTGGATCCTGTCTAAATTGTCCCTAGTATGTATGAATGTGTGTTAGGGACCTTAGAGTGTAAGCTCCTTGAGGGTAGGGACTGATGTGTGCTGTTAACTACCCCCCCCCCCCCCCCCGCTGGGCCCCAACCACCACCCCCGACTAGAAGCAAAAGGCCCCTGTGCAGTCCGACATACCATTGTTGATCAGACTGTTCCATCGTGGCTGCCCAGGGAACGTAAGTCTGAATGGGCGCCAAATAGCCAATAGGTCCTTATGCAGTCCAATATGCAGTGTGGAGCAGGGTCACCACGGATCGCCGCATTCCCAGAAGAGGGGAAAGACACAAACCGGAGGGGGGGCGGGGTCAATGTTATCTCTCATGCCCAGTGGGGGAAGGGAGCTAACACAGGGGGGAGCTAGACCGACCCAGGAGATCCCTGGGGGCAGTCAACGGTTTCTCATGGCATAACATCAACATGGGGACAAAATGCTTTGGGTGGGGAGGGCAGAGTCCCCCCTGCCCCAAAGCCCCACATGTTGTGGGCATGTGGCCTGGTATGTTCCAGATGGGGGGGCTTGCTTGTCCTCCCCTTTCCTTGCCTGCCTGGCTGCATGCTCGGATAAGGGTCTATTATAGATTTGGGGGGGGACCCTACGTAATTTTTTTATTTATTTTTTTCGGAATTTTATATTGCATTGTTTTGTTTACATTTCAGCTGTCAGTGGGGAAGCCCATTGACAGCTGATGAGTATACGGTTGTTAAGGAAACGGTGGCCGGCACACCGGCCCGCTGCTTAACAACCAGCTATTTTTCACACGGAATTGGTTGATCATTTTTCGACCAATCCAAATTCTAATTATTCTGAAAATTTGGAATTTGTTAAAAAAAAATAAATAAACGGGGGCGCATGCGCGAAGCCTAGCATGGCAGTTGTGCTTTGCTAGAGCTCCACTCTGTGAGGGAGAAAAGCCGCGGTCACGAATGCTCCCGCCGGCTTCAACACTCTTAATTTTTCTCCCGCTTGTCCCTGAGATGACAGAGCAGCCTTCTGGAGGCTTATGCTGCTGGGAGGAAGCCGTTTTAAGGGTAAAAGCACTATTAATAAGGGGGACAGACGCGGGCTTCAGCCTCTCATGCTCTTTTACCCCAGCGCACTCTCACAAGCAGGAATCGCACCAGCCTGACTCTTTAGGTGAGTCAGATTCAGAAATTATCTCACAAGATAATTCTCAAGACTCCTCAACACCCCCAGCTCTGTTAAAACAATTTGAACAAATGTTACACAAAGCTTTGAAGCAGACTAATGAATATATCACTAATAGTCTGACTAAGGAAATAAGAGAGCTGGGCAATTGTGCTGCTGCCTTGGAGCTCAAAGTAGAAGAAATAGAAAACATGGCACAAGTTTTTTTGACTGAAATTGGTAACTTAAATGAAGAGAATTTTAACACTGTAAACCAGATTGGAAGATTTTTAAAACAGAGCCAGACGCTCCAATTTTCGTATCAGAGGAATCCCTGAAAATATTAGACAATTAAGCTACAATAATCACATTATTTCAAGAACTTCAACCAGGCATACTAATTGAAAGTCTTGAAATGAACAGAATTCATAGAGCCCTTACACCCAAAAAAGTTAATGGTCCCCCACGTGACATTATCGCAAAATTCCATTATTACCGTACGAAAGAACAACTTCTAGAAGCAGCTCGAGATGAAAATCCCTTAACCTTTCAGGGATATAATTATTATAAGATTTTCGCTGACTTATCTCAATTAACCATTTCTAAATGGCGTGCAATGAAACCACAGTTAATTGGAGCTTCAACGCCATAACATCACCTACCAATGGGGCTTCCCATCCTCTATTCGCTTTAGTTACAAGACTCTAAAATATTATTGTAAAACCTCGGAGGAACTTCAACAAACACTTCATGACCTTCATCTAATAGAATCTGGATCTTCCATTAACGCGTCATGCTGAAGATCAGCATCCACATCATCTTCTTCTCCTCATAACTCTTCCCAATCTTTAGGGAAAACTGAAAACCAACATTCTCACAAGAGAGGTTGATTTGGATCCCCTCCCCTAGACTGAGAAGATTCCATGGACTGACAGTGGTTCTGTTCCTTTGAACATTCCTCCACCATTTCTCTTTGAGATTGATTTCTCTGACAGTTTTGATGAAACCTGATTGGGCATATTAAGGGTCTTCTTTAGGCTCCAACTAAGTCCCATTTTTTTTTTTCTCTACCTAGATATAAACCTTCAAAGTTTGGTCCATCTGTTCCACATTTAGTGGGCACGTTGCCTACTCTTTAGGTTTCATACCTTTGGCTCCTTCTCTCTACTGTTCAGCTGATTATTAACTTAATAATCAAGATCTTAATCTGTTTCAGTCATAATCCTCCTAAATCATTTGTCCTCTATACAGATGATAGCAGTTAGTTTTCCTCCATAGCTTGACCATTTCATTATTATTAAATTATTTAATGATATACTTTGTATTGGCAACATTTCTTTTAAGATAACATTCATGCAAACCTCTTCATCTTTATTAAACGGATTGCTTTGATTAGAGTACTCACACCTACCTTGGCCACCTTTGTAAGATTGCTTAAATTTGCTCTCCCCCTGGTATATATCCCCCTCCCTTTCCCCTTCCCCTTCCACTATCCTAAAAGTTCTCTATTATAACAAACTGCTCTCAGATTGCAGATCTCTTAAACACCCACATCCTTCCCCTTTTGGATTTTTCTTGGAAAATAGCATTCAATTTTCAGAGAGCCTGGCGGCTTAAACAATATTACATCCTTGGGATGTCTCTTTATTAAGGCTCTTCTGCCACCCACAGTAATCCCATGTGCTTCACCGTACCTTCCTCGTTCACCCACTCATAATATGTGGGAGTTGGAAGTTGGCCCTACTTCCCCTGATGGGAATCCCTTTTCCTCATCACAGGCAATGCTTGTATATTATTTTAGATTGCTTTTTATAATGAATTATCTAACCACATTTATTTTGTACCTTCTTCTTTCTTCAGTCTCTCCTAGCTCCTCTTCTTCCTCTTCGTGTCCATTCTTATAGGTTCGGCCATACAGAATTTCATTACTATCGGTAAGTATAATTTCCTAGATCAACTACCATGACACCTCCTAAACATTTTTTCCCCGAATGTCCAGGGAATCAATATTCCTCAGAAGAGAACTAAAGCGTTCCGCTTTTTTTCAGGTTCGAAAAGCGCACATTGTGTGTTTACAGGAAACACACTTCACAGTAAACTCTATGCCTAAATTTATGAGTTCTTTTTATCCACAAATATTCACAGCCTCAACTACCACCAAACAACGTTGTACTCTCATAGCGTTCCGCCGCTCCATCCCATTCACACTCCAATCAGAAATTAAAGACACTGAGGGGCATTACTTAATTCTCACAGGACACATTAGGACTCAGCAGTTACTATAGTGTATTATTACACACCCAATAAACAACTCACCCCTTTCTTCACACACCTGATGCAAGTAATTACCACACATAAGATTGAAACAATTATGTGTGGTGATTCCAATAAGGTACTACATCAGGGATATGCAATTAGCGGACCTCCAGCTGTTCAGGACTACAAATCCCATGAGGCATAGCAAGACTGACAGCCACAAGTATGACACCCAGAAGCAGAGGCATGATGGAACTTGTAGTTTTGCAACAGCTGGAGGTCCGCTAATTGCATATCTCTGTATTACACCCATTTCTGGATAAATCACCAAACTCAAACTCCAAATAAATTATCTTTTTCTCAGCTTCTTTCTAAACACAATTTAGTTGATACTTGGAGATAAAATAATCCAAGTATAAGAGGATTCATATACTACTCGCACGCTCACCAAACATTTACATGCATTGATCATATCTTCTTAACCACAGGGATGTTACCAGAAATACCTAATTCAGATATAATCCCCATTACTTGGTCTGATCTTAACCACAATAGCTTCTACTATCCCTAAAGCTCAAGACCCCACTTGGTACCTCCCTGATACATTGCTCAATCACCCATCACAGCGCTTAACTATTGAATAAGCCCTGAAAGAATATTTAACACGTAATAATAGTCCTGATATTTCACCACTGACTCTGGGAAGCACACAAACCAGTAATGCATGGAATAATTCAAAGACAATCAGCCACATTTCAACGCAAACGTAGAAATCTTGCCCACAAGCTAGAATCTGCATTTAACACTTCCTTTGCATCATTTCAAGATAATCCCACCCAAACGTCTAAAATCCGATTAGAAAAACCCCTGGAATATGACTTTTTCCTCAGAGTCAGCTGAAAAGTCTCTAAACAGATCTAAACACACCTTCTATATGAAGTTAAATAAAACAGGGACCCTATTGGCTAAAGCTCTAAAATCATTCAATAAACCAATCAAACCAATTAGAATTACATGTTCAAATAATACCTACACATGTAACCCTGTAAAAATTGTACATCAATTTCGCTTTCACTTAGCTTCCTTATACACGACATCAAACAATTTCTGCTCTAAGGCAGCTGACACCTTCTTTTCCCAAATACACCTACCTGAGTTATCCAATGACCAAAAAAAAAACAACTTGACGAACCCATTTTAGTAGACGACGTAGCCAAAACAATTAAAGAGTTAGAAAAAAAAGGGGGGGCCTGGACCTGACGGATATTCGGCCTTATATTACCAAACCTTTTCAGAAACCTTATCGCCTATATTGGCAGATGCCTTCAATACTCTATTAGAAGGCCACTCCCTCAGACTGGAATCACTAACAGCAACCATCTGCATGATCCTGAAACCCCATTCTGATGATTCTTCCTGTTCAAACTAGTGCCCTATCTCCCTTTTAAACTTCAACATAAAAATATCAAAAATCTTAGCTAATCGCCTTAATAAAATCATTGGTAAACTTATACACCGCGACCAAGTAGGATTTATGCCTACACATCAAGCCAATGACAATATTCGTCGAGCTGTCCTATTAGCCCATATTGCTAAAACTCGCATCCCATCTTTTTTTTTTCTCACTCGATATTAAGAAAGCTTTTGATTCTGTTTCTTGGCCATACTTAAATTATTCCCTTCAAAAATTGAATTTTCGGGCCGCGTTTCATGAGATGGATTGGTGCTTTGTACGATAACCCACGGGCATACATAAAATATGCTGTATATAAATCGGATTAATATAGGGAGAGGCACAGGGCAGGGTTGTCCTCTTTCCACTCTTTTGTTTGCCTATTAATAGAGCCTCTTGCTCAACTAATTAGATCTAATCCAACTATTACCAGAATAGAAATAGGGGGATATCAGCATAAACTTTGTCTCTTTGCAGATGATATCCTACTATTTCTTTCGTCCCCACCAGTTTCAGGCCCCAATCTCTTGCCTATTCTCAACAAGTTTGTGTCAGGGCTGGGCTCAGCCCTTCCTTCTCTGAGCTGGCCGCTCAGCTGTCAGGTAATTGCCAGCTCCTTTCTCTCCACAGTGACTCAGATGCTGATGATCTGCTCGTCAGTCCTGCCTACTTAAAGCCGTCCAGCTCACTTCATCTCTGCTTTCGCCTTTGGTCACATCTCAGAGACTTTCTCCTGCGTTCCTGTTGAAGACTTGCCCGGCTGACGTCCCTTCTGGCTCCTGATCGTGCTTGCTGTACTACTATGTTTATCTCTGGCTCTCTGACATTGGCTGACTACCCGGTCTGGTTACTGAACTCTGGCTATGTATTGACTATGCTTACTCTGTTTACCTTTTTATTGTTTTTAAACAAGTGTAATTAACTGTACTTCTGTCTCGGTCCGATTCATTGTTTCTGACAGTAGGCGAAGGCCATGAATTCAGAAGATGTAGTCAGTCCACTTGTTGGTAATATTTTTCCAGATTGGGACCAGGATCCCCGCGTGGATCAGTTTGCCATGGCGTTACAAACGCTCCTGAGTCGCACGGCTAACCTGAAATCTTCCATTATGGCTGCTCCAGTACAACCTGTGTTGCAGGCTGTCCCTGCTTCTGCTCCAGTCTCTGTGCAGGCACGTGCCTCGAGTATTACCTCTATAGGAGGCATGTCTGGTTCCGCTCCGCTTCCCCAGCGATTTGGGGGCGATCCAGTTCAATGCAGAGGGTTTCTCAACCAGGCAGTGATATACTTTTCAGATGCGGCCCCAGGCATTTCCCACGGACAGAAGCAAAGTAGGTTTCGTGATATATTTGCTTTCTGAGAGAGCCTTGGCCTGGGCAAACCCTCTATGGGAGATGCAAAAACCCGTGGTCCTGAGTTACCCAGAATTTGTGGCTTCCTTCAAAAGGGTATTTGACGTTCTCGCACACTCCGCTTCTGCTGCCAAGAGCCTCATGTCCATCAAACAGAGTACGAGAACTGTTGCTGATTACGCCATTGAATTCTGTACTCTGGCAGCAGAGGTCGCTTGGAACAATGAGGCCCTCGTGGCTGCCTTCTCTCATGGTCTCTCGGATAACCTCAAGGATGAGATAGCAGCCCGAGATATACCAACTGAGCTGGAGAGGTTGATCACATTTGCCATCCTCATTGACTCCAGACTCAGAGAAAGACTCTTTAGGGAGCGCTGGCGCAAGCCTCCTGTACATTTGTCTCCGAGCTTTGCAGTCCCACCCTTGCCTCCCTCACCTCCCATGCCTCCTGGTACCGAGTCGGTCTGTGAAGATGAACCCATGCACTTGGGCTTCACGTGTCTCTCTGCGGATGAGAGAGCCCTTAGGAGGAGGGAGAGATTGTGCCTTCATTGTGGCCAGGCTGGTCACTTTTTGAAATCTTGCCCTACCCGCCCAGGGCACGCCCAAACCTTGAGGTCCTGTCACGGACAGACCTTAGGTGGCGTTGTTTCGTCTCCAGTTACCCAGTAAGATAAGCCCCTGGTTTCGGTTACCCTGTCTTGGGCTGAGTCATCCGTCGAGTTACAGGCTCTGATCGACTCTGGCGCTGCAGGTCTGTTCATTGATGCTGACTTTGTATCAAAGCACTCTATTTCACTGCAGCTGCGTGACACTCCACTTGCAATTTAGGCTCTTGACGGGAGACCTCTACAGCCTGCCCATGTGACTCATGAGACTGTTCCGTTGTCCATGTCCGTGGGGGCCCTTCACCATGAGATAATCCCAATTCCAAGTTATTTCCTCATCTAAGTTTCCGCTGGTTAACGGTTATCCTTGGTTACAGAGGCACAACCCTTCTTTTGATTGGCTCTGTGCTGAGGTTCTGTCCTGGTCGTCACAGTTCAGTGAGAGATGCTTCCAGAAGGTAGCCAAGGTCCTGTGCACCTCTTCACTCTTCTCCCTGCCGGTGGAGTACCGCTATTTCAGCCATGTCTTTGACAAAAGTCAAGGTACTTTGCCTCCACACTGGTCGCATGATTGCACTATTGACCTATAACCTGGTGCCATACCCACTCGTGGCCGGATTTACCCTTTGTCGGTCTTGGAGGATAAGGCCATGGAGGAGTATGTTGCAGACGCACTTTCTTGTGGTTTCATCCACAAATCCTCATCTCCTGCTGGTGCTGGTTTCTTTTTTGTGAACAAGAAGAGTGGTGAACTGAGACCTTGTATCGATTTATAGGGGTCTCAGTTGTTTCACAATTAAGAATGCCTATCCCATGCTGTTGATTACAGAGTTATTTGACGGCCTCAAGGGAGCAATGGTTTTCACGAAGCTTGATCTGAGAGGGGCATACAATCTTGTCAGGATTAAGGAGGGCGACGAGTGGAAAACTGCGTTTAATACCAGATCAGGTTATTATGAGTATCTCGTAATGCCTTTTGGCATTTGTAACGCTCCGGCAGTTTTCAAGGAGTTAAGAAAAAATGTCCTCCGAGATTTGTTGCAGTTATGTGTGGTGGTTTATCTCAACAAAATCCTCATGTTTTCCAAGTCCCTGGAGAGCCACCACACAGATGTCTGTTGTGTGCTTCAGAGACTAAAAGAGAACAATCTATTGTAAATTGGAAAATTGCGAATTCCATTGTGAACAGGTTAAATTCCTGGGCTATGTCATTTCCACTGCTGGTTTTTCGATGGACCCAGAGAAACTTTCAGCGGTCCTACAGTGGCCTCGACCCGTGGGTTTACGTCCTCTGCACCGTTTTCTTGGCTTTGCCAACTATTATCGGAAGTTTATTCATAACTTCTCGTCTCTGGTCAAGCCCCTGACTGATATGACCAGGAAAGATGGCAACCCACGGAGTTAGTCTCCAGAGTCCATTAAGGCCGTTGAGAGTCTCAAGGTTGCCTTTGTTTTTGCTCCTGTGTTGGCACACCCTGATCCAAGTTGCCTTTTATCCTAGAAGTTTGATGCTTCCAAAACTGGAGTTGGCGCCCTTCTGTCTCAATGTCCTAACTCTGAGTGCGCTATGCATCCGTGTGCCTACTTTTCCAAGAAATTGTCACCGTCGGAATGCAGTTACGAGATTGGTGACAGAGCTGTTGGCGATCATTTTAGCCCTGAAAGAATGGAGACATCTCCTTGAAGGTACACTGTGCCAGTTCTCATTCTTACTGACCATAAGAATCTCACATTCTTGTCTGAGGCTCAACGCCTCTCTCCCAGAAGGACGCGATGGGCTCTTTTCTTGTCGAGTTTTAATTACATTGTCTCCTTCTTACCCGGTACTTAGAATGTAAGGGCTGACGCCTTGTCACAACAATTTTCCTCCACTTTCAAGATGGAGTAGGTTCCAGTTCCTGATTCCTCCTGATCGTATTCTGGCTACGGTTCGCACCAGTCTTCTCCTTTTGGGTGACACAATTTTTGCTGCTCAAGAAACCTTGTGACCACTGCTTTGTTCCCGAGAGTCTCCGTACTGCCGTGCTCCAGACTTGCCATTCTCCCAAGGCTGTTGGCCGACCTGTGAAGAATCAACTCTTTTGGGCCATTTCCCAACAATTCTGGTGGCCTAGTCTATTGGCTGATGTAACCGCCTTTGTAGCTGCCTGTTCCATGTGTGCTCAGAGTAAGACTCCCCGAAACCTTCCAGTGGGCCTCCTACAACCCAAACGCAATGGAGAGAGGCCCTGGACCCACCTGTCTATGGATTTCATTGTGGAGTTACCCAACTCCCAGGGCAACACAGTTATCCTTATGGTGGTTGACCGGTTCTCGAAAATGTTGCATTGTATTCCACTCAAGAAGTTGCCTACTTCTAACTGGCTTCTATTTTTGCTCGGGAGATCTTCCGCTTACATGGGCCACCCAAGGTGATTGTCTCAGACAGGGGTAGTCAGTTTGTGCCCCGGTTCTCGCAAGCCTTTTGTGCACAGTTGAGTATTCAGCTTGCTTTCTCCTCTGCGTACCACCCGCAGTCCAATGGGGCCGCAGAACGAACCAATCAGTCCTTTGAGCAATTCCTACGTTGCTATATTTCTGACCATCATAACAACCGGTCCTCTTACCGTGGGCGGAGTTTGCTCACAATAATGCCTTGAATTCAGCTTCCCGTTTGTCCCCGTTTATGGCGAACTATGGTTTTCAACCTTCCATGTTGCCTGCCTCGTTTGTTCCGCAGAGTTAGAGGAGCATCTCTGTGGTCTTCGTTCCACTTGGGCACAAGTCCAGGAGGCTTTGCAACATGCTAACAATAGGTACAGACTCCATGCTGACCACAGACGCCTGCCTGCGCCTTCCTACCAGGTTGGGGAAAGAGTCGGCTGTCGTCTCACAACCTCCGACTTTGTGTTCCTTCTTTGAAGTCCGCACCTCAGTTTATTGGGCCAATTCCTGCCTACTATCTAAGCTTAACTCAGAAAAAAAAGCTATTTCATTTGTTTGGAACCTCTCCAAACCTTGCATATCTTTACACATATTATATCCCCCTAAAACCAGTGGTGGCCTTGGTTTCCCTAACTTTGCATCCTATTAGACTAGCGATATGTGCTGCTTTATATCTAAATTTTATGCAACACATGAAATTCCTCTGTGGGTTACGATTGAAGCCACGGAAATGTGATCCTACATCAATTTCTAATTTACTTTGGCTCCCTCCCAAAGATCGCCCCAAATTACGTAATCACATTACTAAACACTTTTATCTCTCTTTGGGATAAACTTAAATTTCAACACAAATTACAATCTCTGCACAACTTCTCTTCTCATTTTTTTAAAAACCCCGCCTTTTACCCTGCATGGGTCTCTCCCTCATCATTCAAAATTTGGACCTCCTTGAACGTCCTAAGATTTTACAACTTTGTTTCTGCTAAGTCCTTTATTCCATTCCCAACTCTCACCGAGTCTTATGGTTTACCGCAATCAGAAATATTCAGTTATCTTAAAAACAAAAACTTTTACACTCCGAACACTAATACTAATTCCCCTTTGACACAACTTTCAGATTTTGAATTAGTGTGTAAAGACAACCCCCATACTGAAGGTCTTATCTCTTCCTTATACTCCCAAATTTTACCCAATTCAGATTCAGCTAATAGGAGGCAGATCTTGGTCAAACAATTGACTTAGAGGACTGGTCTAAGATCTAGTGGGCAACAAAATCATCTTCCCCCAATGTTCTAGCATTGGAAGCCAATTACAAGGTGCTGACCCGATGGTACCTTCCAGAATAGCCAAGTATGTACCTACCTACTCAGCTTTTTGTTTCCAAGGATGTTCGGAATTGGGCACATACCTACATACATGGTGGACCTGTCCTATAGTCGGGTCTTTTGGAAAGAAATCTTTGAATTGGCTTTCAAAATGTTTAGGTTGAAATTGCATCCTGACCCAACCACTGCATTACTCAACCTGAAATCACTGTGCTTAACTCGCATTTAATTCAAACTCTCTGTCCAACCACTTACTGCCGCTAAACAAACAGTTGCAAAAGCATGGAAATCCCCTTCATTGATTATAGTAGAGACAAAACAGAGGATGCATAATTCCATGATTCAGGCTAAAATAACAAAAAGTCACTGAGTATATCCACAAAATACCATGGAGATGGAAGTTCAAAATAAACTGTTAAAGCCTTGATAACACCACAGTGTGCATACACAAAATTAAAAGTGCCCTACCACCGTAGCTGTAGGTTCTGCTTACCAGACGGCAAGCTTAAAAGACAGATGGCTGTAACCCAGCTTAGGCCTTTAAGCTTGCTGATGACCACATATGACGGTAAATTGAAAGGTGCAGATCGCTCCCTCTTTCCGGCTGGAGTGTCCGTAATTTAAAAGGATGCTCAAGGAAAGAGAAGACTGGCCATAGTGTAATAATGTCTAAAAAGTCATTTATTAAAATCAAAATGTTGCACTTACATTTAGAAGGGAATATATAAATAAGCTTTAAAAGAATGACGGCTGGCACAAACACACGGAGCCTGTCGTCCTACTCCGATCTCGTGGTGACGTCACTACGTGCCTTCCTCCCTTTGGAGGAAGGCACGTAGTGCCATGGTAGTTGATCTACGTATATCCAGACTATATCCACAATGACTTTAGGACCTACCGATTGGACACTCCTGTCTTAGTCTCTCTACCCTCTCTTTCCCATTGCTCTCTAATTTTCACCTCCTTTTACCTCTTATGAATTAGAAGCTCTCGCTCCTGCAGAATTTTTCTTTACACCCCAATTTATCTGCATTACCTATAAATCCTAACTGATTTAACATATTGGTTATATTTACAAAATCGTTTTTCTTTTTTTCCTGTTTCTACTTACATGACAATTTATGGTTATACCGTACAAATTAAGCATGTATATATACCTACATAATTTTGAGCTTCATTTCATTTGTTACTTTATATCTCATTATTTTACCTGTTACCACCTTGTATGAACTACCGTATTTATCGACGTATAACACGCACTTTTTTACCCTGAAAATAGAGGGTAAATTGTGCCTGCGTGTTATACGCCGATATCTGTAATTTCACCAACAGGGGACGAGGATCGGGCGGTCCTCCCCGGGTGCCACCTATTGGGAGGGTGTCAGGCTGGCTGCCCCGCCTCCCTTGGCAGTGGAACAGCGCTGCCATTAAACCAGTGCCAGCCCCCTGTGAAACACCGCTCCCCCTACATAGCCCAATGTAAAACTAAGCTACTGAATCCGCTCGCTGTGGCTGCTCTCCTCCTCCCGCTCCGCCTCCTCGTGTGTAGCATTTGATTGGAGGAAGAGAGTGGTCACCTGACCGTCAATGAAGGAGAGCAGTCACATGACCGGGACCGGAGACGAGAGAGCGGCATTAATGGAGGTATGTGAGTGACACAGGAGGAGCGGTGTAGGAGAAAGGGGCTGACAGTGTGAAGTTCTCCTAACTCTAGAGTATGCCCACAGCACTGTCCCTGTCCCAGCGCTGGGAGGGCAGGGGGGGTCTTTATAATGAAAGGGGGCTTTTTGTTATACAGTGGCAGTTTGTGTTGTGCAGGGGCAGTTTGTGTTGTACAGGGGCTGTGTACTATGCAGGGGGTCTGTGTAAAGTTTTTTTCCTGAAACTTCCCTCTTAAAGTTAAGGTGCGTGTTATACGCCGACGCGTGCTATACGCCGATAAATATGGTAAATAAAATATTTTGATAAGGAAAAAAAAAATTAATAAACCAAATTAAAATAAAATCTGAAACCACACTAAACAAATTAAACAAAATTAGTAACATAACCAGTGTTAATTTTGGCAGCAAATGTCGATTTAGTTCTAGTCTTAGACCCCTTTCACACCGAGGGCGTTTTGCAGGCGCTATAGCGTTAAAAATAGCGCCTGCAGTCCGCCCTCAAACAGCTGCAGCATTGCCTCCAGTGTGAAAGCCCGAGGGCTTTCACACCCTAGTGCTGCACTGGCAGCTTCTTTGGAGCTGTGTGTTTATCGCTCCTCCACCGCTGCTCCCTATTGAAATCAATGGGGGAGCGCTGGGATACCGCCGCTATTGCGGCGCATTGCGGGCGGTTTTAACCCTTTCTCCCCCGCTAGCAGGGGGTAAAAGCTCCCCGCTACCGGCCGAAATGCGCCGCTAACCTGACGGTTACCGCCGACGCTATGGGCAGCCCGGTGTGAAAGGGCTCTTAAAACTGAAATTGCATTTTAGTTTAAGTCCCATTTTAGTCTTCTGCAAGTGTTTTAGTCGTATTTAGTTGACTAAAATCGAATGGGTTTAGTTACATTGTAATGCGTTATTTAAGCATTTCTCTACCATTTCCAAACTCATTATATGCTCCTGGAGTGAGAAATCGAATAGGTTATTATTTATGGTATTAAGGTTTGAACGTGACACAGACTTAGTCGTTATACAGTATGTCTTTAAGGTAAACCTAGTTTTGTTACAAGAATATTGCTTTTTTGACAGAAGTGTAACGTTAAAATAAAAACTCTGTGTGATGATGCCACCATGCAGTACACATTTACATGAACTTGTCTGTTTTAATATATAATGATTGTGGAGGGGGGGGGGGGGGGTTTATGTAATCTTCAGGTCTTAATTGATTTTTTTAAGCATGTGTGCAAAAACGGCTCTGGCAGCAAAAGGGTTCAACCTGCACAGATCAGACAGTGTGCTACTCTCCCTTAGGCTCCATTCACACTAGCGCGTTTTTTGATGCATTTTGCAGAAATGCATGGGAATTTTTTAACATGGGTTCCTATGGAACATGTTCACATCAATGCCTTTTTGTACCTCTGCATTTTTGGAAAGGGTCAGGGACTTTTTTTCATGCAAAATGTAATAGAATTCAATGGACAAGCATCAAAAGCGCAAGTACAGCGTTTTTACAGCGTTTTTGATGCGTTTTTGCTGGTTTTTTTTTTTTTTTCTTTTTTAGACTAAAAAAACTGTAAAAAAAAAAAACCGCCAAAACGCGGCAAAAAAGCTGTAAAAATGCTACAAAAACACTGCTCAAAAACGTGGCAAGCATGACAAACAGAACTCCAAAAACGCTCAAAAGCAACATGCATAGGTGTGAATCGAGCCTAAGTGGACAAGCTGTGAAGCCTATTGACAAGGTGCGGGTCTCCTTCAGGGGGCCTCCTCTATATATCTGTATGAAGTGTGAGAGGGTTAACTACACACAGACCAGCCCCCACCATCCCCTCTCATGCTGCAGATAACAGACATTGTTAGTCTAACCTTTCTGCAGAGTGCAACATCCTCCTATATCCAAATACTGGGCTCTGTCCAGAGGAAGCAGGCAGAACTCCATGGAAACCCAAAGTTCTCAGAGTAAATGTCCCTTCCTTCACATTTTAGTTTAGTTTTAGTTTCTCAACGAAAACGGAATTGATTTTTATCAGTTTTTGTCACTGTAAAAATGCCACTGACGAAAATTATGACAAACCTTTTCGTTGACGAAATTAACACTGAACATAACATACAGTGGGGACGGAAAGTATTCATACCCCCTTACATTTTTAACTCTGTTATATTGCAGCCATTTGCTAAAATCATTTTAAGTTCATTTTTTTCCTCATTAATATACACACAGCACCCCATATTGACAGAAAAACACAGAATTGTTGACATTTTTGCAGATTTATTAAAAAAGAAAAACTGAAATATCACATGGTCCTAAGTATTCAGAACCTTTGCTGTGACACTCATATATTTAACTCAGGTGCTGTCCATTTCTTCTGATCATCCTTGAAATGGTTCTACACCTTCATTTGAGTCCAGCTGTGTTTGATTATACTGATTGGACTTGATTAGGAAAGCCACACACCTGTCTATACAAGACCTTACAGCTCACAGTGCATGTCAGAGCAAATGAGAATCATGAGGTCAAAGGAACTGCCTGAAGAGCTCAGAGACAGAATTGTGGCAAGGCACAGATCTGGCCAAGGTTACAAAAAAATTTCTGCTGCACTTAAGGTTCCTAAGAGCACAGTGGCCTCCATAATCCTTAAATGGAAGACTATTGGGACGACCAGAACCCTTCCTAGAGCTGGCCGTCCGGCCAAACTGAGCTATCGGGGGAGAAGAGCCTTGGTGAGAGAGGTAAAGAAGAACCCAAAGAGGAAGATTGGGAAACCATTCATGTTCATACCCACAAAGGTTCACTAAATGTTGCTATCAAAGAGAATGGATATAAAATACTTACCAAATGGTACAGAACACCGTCTTGCATACATAAATTCTCGCCCTCAATCCCAAATACGTGCTGGAGGTGTAATAAAGAAGAGGGCTCTATGATCCACATATGGTGGGAATGCCCGATCCTTCAGGTTTTCTGGAGGGAGGTTCACAACATAATACAACGAGTCACTACTTACACCCTGGATTTCGAACCAGCACAATATCTCCTCCATCATACAACCTTACCTAAAAGATCTTAACACAGATCGCTGGCCATGCATATGGTAAATGCAGCCAGATTATGCATTCCTGTAAAATGGCGATCAACCAGCCCCCCGACGATCAGGAAATGGTTGACAAAGATTGCTAAGATAGAGGAGATGGAGGAATTGATCTATATCTCACAAGACCGCATACAAAAATTCACCAATCTATGGGCTTGCTGGACACATTTGAAAAGCACTAACTGCTATAAGTCGTACTTCCCAATATAATATTTTCCCTCTCTTGAGAGACTAGAAAGTTTTCGGAAGCTCCTTATAGCAGAATGGATCAGCTGGGGAGAAGGGGCGACCCCCTATCCCCCCTTCTTTACCCTAATACTCTACGTATATCCTTCTTCTTTGTTTTTCCTCTTTTTCCCTTTCCCCCCACTGTTTCTCCCTACCCCTACAGCTTCCCCTTCCAAATCTTTCCATTACCCCCATTCCACCCAAGGTCTATATCCCTCTTATCCATACCTATACATAACCTCCTTGCAATATCAGATTGTGACAACACAACACAGTTTAAAACCTAATAGAGACAGACCTTCCCGTTTTAGTTCCACACAAGTCTCATGCTCCTACTTACTTCGTGACTGATCCTGGTGAAAATGGCCCACACGAAGTACTCCTGATTCCTATAGTACTTGTATACAGAAAATGTCTCGTAGTAACATATTTAGCTGGTTCTTCTTTTATACATTCTAATTAACCTACCATATGCTTGTGTTCCCCATGACTTTAATGGCATCAACACTTACTGTAACACTATTATATAAAATGTCATGGAGCATCTCTCAAAATCTGTTCAACTGTTTGTACATGTAATTGTGCTTTTTTCTCAAAAAACCTTTTTTGTGGAAAAAAAATAGAAGAACCCAAAGATCACTGTGGCTAAGCTCCAGAGATGCAGTCGGGAGATGGGAGAAAGTTGTAGAAAGTCAACGATCACTGCAGCCCTCCACCAGTCAGGGCTTTATGGCAGAGTGGCCCAACAGAAGCCTCTCCTCAGTGCAAGACACATGAAAGCCCGCATGGAGTTTGCTAAAAAAACACCTAAAGGACTCCCAAGATGGTGAGAAATAAGATTCTCTGGTCTGATGAGACCAAGATAGAACTTTTTGGCCTTAATCCTAAGCGGTATATGTGGAGAATACCAGGCACTGCTCATCACCTGTCCAATACAGTCCCAATAGTGAAACATGGTGGTGGCAGCATCATGCTGTGGGGGTGTTTTTCAGCTGCCAGGACAGGACGACTGGTTGCAATCGAGGGAAAGATGAATGCAGCCAAGTACAGGGATATCCTGGACGAAAACCTTCTCCAGAGTGCTCAGGACCTCAGACTGGGCCAAAGGTTTACCTTCCAACAAGACAATGACCCTAAGCACACAGCTAAAATAACAAAGGGGTGACTGTTCTTGAATGGCCCAGCAAGAGCTCTGACTTAAACCCAATTGAGCCTCTCTGGAGAGACCTAAAAATGGCTGTCCACCAAAGTTTACCATCCAACCTGACAGAACGGGAGAGGATCTGCAAGGAGGAATGGCAGAGGATCCCCAAATCCAGGTGTGAAAAACTTGTTGCATCTTTCCCAAAAAGACTCATGGCTGTATTAGATCAAAAGGGTGCTTCTACTAAATACTGAGCAAAGGGTCTGAATACTTAAAACCATGTGATCTTTCAGATTTTCCCTTTTTTAATAAATCTGCAAAAATGTCAACAATTCTGTGTTTTTCTGTCAATATGGGGTGCTGTGTGTACATTAATGAGGAAAAAAAATGAACTTAAATGATTTTAGCAAATGGCTGCAATATAACAAAGAGTGAAAAATGTAAGGGGGTCTGAATACTTTCCGTCCCCACTGTATAGCTGAAATGAAAAAAAAAAAATCTGTTCTGCACATGTCTAATGATCATCTCAACAGGTATGTCAGGCGCTATACCCCTACATTAAGGTACCAGGCAGGGCTGGCCATTATCCCCTATGTTCTTCAACTTTGCTCTAGAGCAGGGATATGCAATTAGCGGACCTCCAGCTGTTGCAAAACTACAAGTCCCATCATGCCTCTGCCTCTGGGTGTCTTGCTTGTGGCTGTCAGAGTCTTGCTATGCCTCTTGGGACTTGTAGTTCTGCAACAGCTGGAGGTCCGCTAATTGCATATCCCTGCTCTAGAGCCTCTTTCCAGATTTAGGGGCAGAAGAGCTTCGTACGACATTGTTTGCTGACAACATGCTCTTCTTCTCATCTGATCCCTCCTCTGATCTAGTCACCCTACGCTGCTTTTTGGATACATTCCGCACTTTATCGGGGCTCCTTTCAACTATGACAAGAGCGAAGTACTGCCTCTTACACTGATTACCTCATCACAGTGGGACACCTCTTCCTTGCTCCCATTACTAAAGCATAGTATCACCTATGTAGTCATTTGGATAGGAAAGAAACCCTTATTCATTATATCATCTTAATTTCCCACTGCTTTTTAGCAAAATCAGGAAAGAATTGGTTTCTGTTCCGTGTTCATCAGTACTTTCTCCTGCCATTGATATGTAACTGTGGGTTGGTATCCCACCTTGGGCTGCCCCATTTGAGAGATTGCGGCTCTGGGTGGTTACGATCTACGCAGCAACATGTGATATGTTCGCAGTATTGTGTTATATATGGTTGATTCTTCTAGAACAGTCTGTCTAGATATCTGGTCACTTACTGTTATCCAGGAGGCTGCTAAATGGTATGGGAACCAATTGTTTTTTTCTTAACGGTTTAGCTGTTTATTATGATTGCACTATTATTTACTGGTTGCTTGTTCACCCTGGGTTGCACCACTTGAGGGTGGCAGCCCTGGGTGGCTGAGGGACCTATTTTGGCTTGCCATAATATTTTCTCTTTGGGATCCCCTTTTGTACCTTTTGTAGTGCATTAGGTTTTGTGTTCATATTTTTTACAGTTAATTTTACTATACTAAGCTGCCGAGTGGTTCCGACAGACCACTGCTCCCCCAATGTGTCGGCACTTGGCTAAGACGACAGTCTTGGTCAACTTCCGACCGACCTCCTTGTGGGCCTTTTGTCCAACTACTATGCATTTAAGCTTTATTGGTTTGTTATGCTCTGAGTTTTGCTTGGCCTTTTCATGTCCTACAGTGTGTTCTTTTCTTTTTTGCTTGATTCTTTTCCCCTCTATCCCCCTTCTTCTCGAAGTCCACAGAGCGCGTGATCGGAGACAATAATTGGTTGATTTTCCTTGTACCATGACGCTGAACTGGTTGTCCCTGAATGTTCAGGGTATGATCTCCCCTCAAAAATGGGTGAAGGTTTTTAAATACCTAAAAAAAGCAACCGGTGAATATAGTGTGCTTGCAAGAGACCCATTTTTCATCTTCCTCCTGCCCCAAATACTTTGATGGCCTGTATCCTCAGGTTTTTTTGGCTAATGGTCCAGCTAAACAAAGAGGAGTTCTCATAGCTCTTCGCAAATCTGTTCCCTTCAGTTGCAGTAAACAGCGGACCCAAATGGTAGTTACCTCCTGCTCCAATGTATTATTCAGGACACTGAAGTTGCTATCCTGACTTACTATGCTCCGAATGTAAACCCGGGGGCCCTTTCTGACCCATATCTGCTCTTTGTTGATGTCCCACCAGAGGGGGGTACACTTCTTTTAGCTAGTGACTCTAATGTAAAGCTGAGCCCTGCTCTGGACAAATATCCTTCGGAACGCACAGCTCTTTCACCTGATGCTAAAAAGTTTTCACATTCCTTACAAAATCCGCCATTATGGCTTCAGAGCCTCATTTTTGAGATGGGTATTAGTGTTGTATGATTCCCCTCAGGCAAAAATCAATAACTATTGTTTTGAATCGTCTCTTTCCCATCAGGAGGGGTACCCGTCAAGGCTGCCCACTCTCTCCGCTCTTATTTATCTTGGCCTTGGAGCCCTTAGCGGAGGCGGATCGTTGACCTTAACTACGCCTAGAATCTCCCTAGCTAACTTTTTTTCCCTTCTAGACACTTTTGCGCCCTTTTCAGGACTATCTGTCAATCCTACTAAATCAAAAGCTATGTCCATTCATCTTCCTCTTACGGAACTAGCGACTTTATAAGCCGCTTTCTTGTTTCAGTGGCTACCTTCTTTGCCTTATCTGGGGATCTGGCTCACTCCGATTTATGGGGGACTCTATCAAGCCAACTTTCCTCCATTATTCAGGAAACTATCAGATATGTTATCCTCCTGGACTCATCTCCCTTTATCTTGGTTTGGTAGGCCTTATGTCGTACATTCCAAAACTGCTTTATTTTTTTTCGAGTTTTGCCAGTCCCATTACATGTTTTGCGTATACATCAGCGCAAACTCCTGAAGTTTATCTGGGGTTCCACTCGACCCAGAATCAATAAGCAAGTGTTATACGCCCATAAGATTAACGGTGGCTTCTCGGTCCCCAACCTGCAAGCGTATTATACAGCAGCTTATATAGCCCCATTATCTCACCTCCACGAGATGACCAAATGCTGTTATGGGCTGCTATTGATTTAGTGGACTCTTATCTGGTACCAGTCTCCTCTTTGCCCTAGCTCCCCCCCACACATCATCCTACCACTATCTGACCATGCTTGGCTCATTTCCTTCGCCTGTGAGATTTGTTTAAATTCTCTGCGGGCCCGATTTCTTTTCATCTCCCCTTTGTCTCCTGCATTGTCCATTATTCCCACCGGGTGTGACAATCCTCAGCATTTCTCTTGGTGGACCGCTAATGGCTTTGTCAATATCCACTCTGTTTACCCCTACTAGGATAATGACATTTGACACTCTACGTTCCTCTCATGATATCCCTGCGAGAATATTATAGTAACCTACAGCTTAGGCACTTTCTTAAAACAGCTTTTAAAATCTCGACCTACCCCGTACACCTTGGTCCCCTTTGAAAGCCTCTGTAGAGCCCGACCTCACTCCTCAGGCTTGAAATCATTGATTTACTCCTCGATCATTTCCTCTAAAAAAAAAAAAAAAAAAACACTGTTGAGGCCTTATCTTCAGTGGAAGGTGGAGTTGGGGAGACAGCCGGACCTGGACGACTGGCAGATCATAACTATAGCATTATCAAAGTGTTCAAAAAAATTTCTAGTGCTAGAAAATACAGTATTTATCGGCGTATAACACGCTCTTTTTTCCCCTTAAAATCAGGGGAAAATCGCAGGTGCGTGTTATACGCCGATCCCCTGCGATCCCGAGCTGTCACAACTTCAAAATCGCCGATCGCGATTTGAAAATGGCACCGCCGGCGCCGAAATACATAGAGCCGGTCCTCGGCTCTTCTCGGCGGCTCTCGTTCACTTTCGGCTCCACTCGTAGTCCCGAGCGGAGCTATCCGAACCTACTCGGCTAGGTTCGGATAGTTCCGCTCGGGACTACGAGTGTAGCCGAAAGTGAACGAGAACCACCGGGAAGAACCGAGGACCGGCTCTGTGTATTTCGGCGCCGGCGGCGCCATTTTCAAATCGCGGTCGGCGATTTTGAAGCACAGAATGGCAGGGACAGGGGATCGAAGGCTGCACTGGGGCAAGGCTGCACTGGGGCAAGGCTGCACTGACATGGCTGCAATGATAGCCATTTAAATGTAAGTTTTTTTCCCTTCAATTTCCCTCCTAAAAGTTCTCTTTTCCTTAAAATTCCCTCCTAAATTGGGGTGCGTGTTATACGCCAATAAATACGGTACTTACCGTATATACTCGAGTATAAGTCGTTCCGAGTATAAGTCGAGACCCTAATTTACTACAAAAAAAATGGGAAAAACTTATTGACCCGAGTATAAGACGAGGGTGAGAAATGCACAGCTACTGTAAGTGGAAAAGAGGGTCAACAATGCCCATTTGCAGCATCACTGTGCCCATTTGCATGCCTCACTGTGCCCATTTGCAGCCATAGGTCCCCTGAACTTCAAACTCGGTAGTTAAGGGTTCCTAGATGCCCCCTAGCTGCAGCCAAAATTTGGGGTCTCTGAACCCAAAGGGTCCTGAAATGACATTGCTGCAGATGGACACAGTTGACCAAATTTGGGGCCCTGTATCTCGGGGCCACTTAGTGCTAGGAACCCCAAATTTGGTGTGCAAACCCAGTGGAACTAGCACCATAACATTTCCAAAGCTGGGGTTTCTAGCACCAAGTGGCCCCGAAATACAGGGCCCCAAAAATCAGTTCAGAAAATGTCAAGCACTTTTCTGCAGCAGAAAATGACATTTTCCGAATCGGTTTTGGGGCCCCGTATCTCAGGGCCACTTAGAACCCCAGCTTTGGATATGTTATGGTACCAGTTCCAATGGGTTTGCACACCAAATTTGGGGTTCCTAGCACCAAGTGGCCCTGAGATATGGGGCCCCAAAGTCGGTTCAGAAAATGTCAAGCACTTTTCTTCAGCAGAGAATGACATTTTCCGAACCGATTGTGGGGCCCTGTATCTCGGGGCCACTTAGTGATAGGAACTTCATCTTTGTATATGTTATGGTACCAGTTCCAATGGGTTTGCACACCAAATTTGGGGTTCCTAGCACCAAGTGGCCCTGAGATATGGGGCCCCAAAGTCGGTTCAGAAAATGTCAAGCACTTTTCTTCAGCAGAGAATGACATTTTCCGAACCGATTTTGGGGCCCCGTATCTCGGGGCCACTTAGTGATAGGAACTTCATCTTTGGATATGTTGTGGAACCAGTTCCACTGTGTTTGCATACCAAATTTGGGGTTCCTAGCACCAAGTGGCCCTGAGATATGGGGCCCCAAATTTGGTTCGGAAAATGAAATTTTTTGCTGCAGAAAAGTGCTTGACTCCAGTATAAGTCGAGGGGGGCACTTTCAGCACAAAAAAATGTGCTGAAAAATTCGACTTATACTCGAGTATATACGGTACAAGATACCTTACAGGTGGTTTTACACACCGGCTAGGCTGGCCCATTTTTTTCCAGCCTACTCTTTGCTTCCGAGGATGTTCCCAGGAGGGCACTGTGGCGCACATTTGGTGGACATGCCCAAAGGTATGCAGGTTATGGGTCAGAATCTACACTCTTCTCTGCAACTTATTTCATACTAATCTCGAAAGGAACCCTTATGAAGCTCTTCTTTGAAAACTGATTGCAGAATTGCTCTGTCCAGAGCGTCAGCTAGTGCTGCAACTTTTTACTGCAACTAAGTTAACTATAGCATTGTTTCTCAAGCTTTTACGGTGAAGTACCCCTGCTGGTCTAAAAGAATTTCCTAAGTACCCCTGTCTCAAGAAAGTAATTTCTATTGTTTGGGTGTCATGGTTTCTGTGTGTGTGTAATGTCAGTATGTGTTTGTGATGATTTCTGTGTGTGTTTGTGATGGTTTTTGTTTGTGTGCAATATCAATGTATGTGTGCATGCTGCAATCATAGATACACACACACACACTCCCAAATGAACACAATAACACCCATACATACAATCCCAAACTAACACACTTGTAGATACACAAATACCCGCAAAATCCCAAATTAACACACTGGTAGACACACCACACAATCCTAAAATAACACACTGGCAGACACAAACACACCTAGAATTCCAATTTAACACACTTGCAGACACACGCACATAATCCATAATTAACACACAGGTAGACACATGCACGCACATGAAGCTTACCAGTGCAGTGCCCACCAAATGCAGCCTCATCAATACAGTGCCCACAAAATGCAGCCTCATCGGTGCAGTGCCCACCAAATGCAGCCTCATTGGTGCAGTGCCCACCAAATGCAGCCTCATTGGTGCAGTGCCCACCAAATGCAGCCTCATCAGTGCAGTGCCCACCAAATGCAGCCTCATCAGTGCAGTGCCCACCAAATGCAGCCTCATCAGTGCAGTGCCCACCAAATGCAGCCTCATTAGTGCAGTGCCCACCAAATGCAGCCTCATCAGTGCAGTGCCCACCAAATGCAGCCTCATCAGTGCAGTGCCCACCAAATGCAGCCTCATCAGTGCAGTGCCCACCAAATGCAGCCTCATCAGCGCAGTGCCCACCAAATGCAGCCTCATCAGCGCAGTGCCCACCAAATGCAGCCTCATCAGCGCAGTGCCCACCAAATGCAGCCTCATCAGTGCAGTGCCCACCAAATGCAGCCTCATCAGCGCAGTGCCCACTAAATGCAGCCTCATCAGTGCAGTGCCCACCAAATGCAGCCTCATCAGTGCAGTGCCCACCAAATGCAGCCTCATCAGTGCAGTGCCCACCAAATGCAGCCTCATCAGTGCAGTGCCCACCAAATGCAGCCTCATCAGTGCAGTGCCCACCAAATGCAGCCTCATCAGTGCAGTGCCCACCAAATGCAGCCTCATCAGTGCAGTGCCCACCAAATGCAGCCTCATCAGTGCAGTGCCCACCAAATGCAGCCTCATCAGTGCAGTGCCCACCAAATGCAGCCTCATCAGTGCAGTGCCCACCAAATGCAGCCTCATCAGTGCAGTGCCCACCAAATGCAGCCTCATCAGTGCAGTGCCCACCAAATGCAGCCTCATCAGTGCAGTGCCCACCAAATGCAGCCTCATCAGTGCAGTGCCCACCAAATGCAGCCTCATCAGTGCCTGGATCACGATCTCCCGCTGTGTCACAGAGCTTGGATTTGAATTGCCTGCTGTAACATCCCGGCTACTGTGATACACATCACACTGATTAAATTTCCCGGCATTCGATCAGCGTTCTGTCTATCACAAGAGCAGGTCTAGGAGGCTGGGCTTTGTTACAGGGGCTGCCCCCGCGTTTCAGACCCAATCTCTGTGACACAGCAGGAGATACCACACACGAAGAGGAAGGAGGGGAGGACCAGTGGCGTCACTAGGGTTGGTGTCACCCGGTGTGGTAAAACATGGTGCCATTTACCACCAACTATAGTCGCCCCTCAGTAGAGACCCCCTCAGTACAGACCCCCCTCCACTAAGTATAGGCCCACCACCGTCAGTGCAGATCCCCCTCAGAATAAACCACCCCACTCCATCAGTGCAGGCTCCCCCTCCATCAGTACAGACCAACCCCCCATCAGGATACCCCCATTAGTACAGCCCGACCCCCCTCAGGATATCCCTTCCATCAGTGCAGACCTCCCCTCAGGACAAACACCCCCCCTCCATCAGTGCAGACCCTACCCCTCAGGACAACTCCCCTTCATCAGTGCAGACCTCCCCTCAGGACAACCCCCCACCCTCTCCATCAGTGCAGACCTCCCCTCGGGACAACCTCCCCCACCCCCTCCTTCAGTGCAGACCCCTCAGGATAAACCCCCCTCCATCAGTACAGACCCCCCTCAGGATAAACCACCCCACTCCATTAGTGCAGACCCCCCCGGCAGGATACCCCCATCAGTACAGACCAACCCCCATCTCAGGATACCCAACTCCAGTGCAGACCTCCCCTCAGGACAACCCCCCTCAGAACAGACTGACCCCCCCTCAGGATACCCCCTCCATCTGTGCAAACCTCCCCTCAGGACAAACACCCCCCTCCATCAGTGCAGACCTCCCCTCAGGAATACCCCCCCACCATCAGTGCAGACCCCTCCCCTCAGGACAACCCCCCTCCATCAGTGCAGACCCCCCTCAGGACCGCTTCCATCAGTGCAAACCCCCCTCAGGAAATCCAACCCCTCTGCATTGCAGACACCCCTTCTCTGGAAATCCCACCATCTCCATTGCAGACACCCCCTCAGGAAATCCCCCCGCCTGCAGTGCAGACCCCCCTCAGGAAATGCCCCCTCTCTATTGCAGACCCCCCTTCGGTGCAGATCCCCCTGCTCATGCACCTGCGGGGCGGGCGGAGGATTTAGCATGCAGCCGCCTGGAGAGGTACTTGCTCAGACTGTCACTCTTCAGGCGGCCGCAATGTCAACTGGGGCAGGGGACCCGTTCAAGCTCCTGGGTGCACCACAAATTACCACCGTATGGAACCATGGGCTTTGTATACAGGGGCGCCCCCACACACAACACGTCCCCAAGGGGACAGCCCTGCAAAAACGGCTCCCCACAGACACCGACGCAAACAGTGGCCCATGGCCGAAGGTGCGGAGCCTCCAGCCGGGCCGCAAAGGCCCCCTACAAGCAACATGGGGGGGCTCCAGTGCGGCGGGTGGGACAACTGGGGACCCACAAAGGGTGCAAGGACCCACGATACCAGCCGCCAGTCCACATGAAACCCCACATGAAGGCAGAAAGTTGGAATAATAAATTATTACATGAAAAACCAAATAATCTCTTATGTTTGTTCCTTATGTATGTATTCATATTTTTATACAATGTAATTCCTTCCTGACTTTTTTCCCCTGATGAAGGGACGTTTGTGTCCTGAAACAAGTTGTGCTGTCTGGACTCCATATAAATTCATCATATTGTGTCATCTACTTTTTAGTGGTTTGATTTTTCTGTATATATGTATAACTATTCAATAAATTTATACTTTTGTATTTTTGTATATTTGTTGCTGTTAAAGTCCCATTTTCTTTTGGGGGGTACGTCCTTTTCTACTCTGATTATACAGCGATGATGGCAACTTCAAGTGGCATGGTTGGATGTTCTCTCTCTTTTATGTTTTGTTTTGAGGCGGTTAAAAATTGTATGAATGATATGGTAAATAAAAAGCTTACAGCTATCCTTTCAGATACACATAATAAATATCTTCAGGTTTGGCAACCGTGGTTTGCTTATATTCAACCCTCCAGATTTGATACTACGCTTCTCTCGATTTAATATGTTCCTGCTCCACGCCCTGTGAATGACTCCTTTTTTTTCTCTTTCCTTTCCTATTACTAGTTCTTTTTTCTCCTCCCCATTTTCTTCTTTCCTTACTTTTCTCCTCTTTTTCTAGCTTAATTTCCCTTTCTTGCTCTTAGTTTATCAGGCCACCAGGCGTAGGCCTGGGTAGGATGGTTACACTGCTAGCCTTTCAGCATTATTATACAATATTCTCTGTTATATACAAATTCATTAAATATATGGTTTTGTAGCAGGCTGCATTCAATTCTATGAGTGGACATTTTCATTCTTTACTTCGTGCAGCGTTTTCCAGAGTCCCGAGATACTTTGGACTGTGATTTTTATCTTCCAGATGTTATGCATCGCCTATTTCTGAATTTATAGAACTTGAGTATTTCTCTTTTGTTTTGTTTTTTCTTTTTTGTACTATATGTTCTATTTGCGATGTAACCATCTAATTGTTGAGCTGCTCTGTTGTATTGGATATTAATAAAACTCTGTAAAAGAATGCATTAAGGTGAAAAACCATGTGATTTTACAACCCCTTTAAACAGTAATATCATCAGTACATCTAATGAACAGCTAGCAGCTAACAGTAACCTAATTAAACAGTGAACTAATTAGCCAGTAATCTACTTAATAACTAGGCCCCCAGACAAGCCTCAATTAGTCAGTGGGTCTACCCCCAGACAGTCCAGCACCAGTCTGCCAGTATTCAGGAAGACCCAGGGCTGTCCAAATCTGATTAACCAGCTTTCTTTTTACATCATCTTTTCACTGAATTTCAAGTTGGCATAGACCATCATGGATTCCTTGGCAGTTAAATGTGGTAATAACATGTCATCTTGCAATATGTAACAGGACATCTTCCTGAATGCTTGTAGCTCCCTCAAATGACAGGGCCCATAGTCAGTAGGCAAGAGGCTACCCTGCAGTCCCCTCCAAAAGCCCTTGTCCTGGTTGGGTCTGTGTAATTTCTCCCCCCCCCCCCACACCCAAAGGTAGACTATCCAGGTTCCAGAACTCTACCTGGTCTGGACATGCATTAGTTGGAGAGAGTGAACCCACATAGTCAGTCCACATTATCTCTACTCTTGGCCACAGGGAGGGGTTGCCAGCGCTTTAGCTGGGGTTAGGAGTTCCACTGTTATCAGCCTGCTGCTGGGGAGAGGGGTTGGCTCCCTGGAGCTCTGGAAATGCTGTGGGTGCTGGGCAGAGGTCATTCATGCTCTGTCCTGATGCCAGCTCTTCTGCTGTGAAGCAAAATAAAAATTTACTGGCCTCGCACAAATCCTCCAGGACCACTGATTTGTTGTGGGCAGAGATCAGCAGCGCTCTGCCTTGATGCCAGCTCCTCTGCTGGTGGCTGGCTGGGTTGCCCCTCCTCAGTAAAAATTGAGCTCTATTGAGCCCCCCATCTCTGGACCTGGTGTCTGAAGATAGTCTCACTATCTCCTGTCCCTGGAACCCAGGAGATTTTACCGGTGTTGGGCAAAGGCTTGCAGAGCTCTTCAACGTTTACCAGCACTTCAGTTGGAAGCTCAGTAAAGGTTACATCCTCTAGTGAAAAGTCAATTAAATCCATTCTTTCTGGAATCTGTGGCTGGAGAAAGAGGTTGCTGGCACTCTCCCCTTTTAGCTACCTTTGGTGGTGCTATAGCTGGTGTATGGTATGAAAACATCTAATGTAGCTTGCTCCAACTCCAAGCTCACCAGATAGGTCAGATCAGGTGCCAGCTCCATTGCCTCTAATAGATCCAGCAGAAACTCTTGATTGTCCCAGAGGTCCCAGTAGTGAAATTCCTCAGCACACCTAAATTATTTAAGGTCCTCAAAGGCTTCCCGTAATAGACCAGGGCCACCACAATCCTCACCCTCTGGAGGGTCATCATCAGCCAGCCACGGGTACTCCTGTACTGCATACCATTGTAAGGCCTGGTACGCTTCATCCAGCCATACCTCCCTCTGGACCAACTTTTCCTATTCTGACACCCATTAATCATGTAGCCTCTCTTCCAGGAACGACATCCATAATGAACACTAATCACAAAATGGCTGCTCTGTGGTTGGAAGTAATTCTTCCCGGAGAGCCTCAACCTCCTTGAGGGAGGTTCCCCAGTTCTCTTGGAATCACATCCTTCCAATCCAGCCCACCATCTGCTGAGACAGGGCCATCAAATTGGTCCAGAGCTTCCTGCAGTCTCTGGCTGCCATTTCCTGTCCCTTTTCAACAATAATCCCAGTGAAGAGTTTATTGCTCTGAAAGGAGAAAGCAAATCCCACTGCTTTGCACCTAAGCTAGTGTCCTCTAGAGCTAGGGTGCAATTCTCAGCTGTAATACCAGACTCCAGAGTGGAAGAAGTTGTATCTTGACGTAGGCACCCAGACAGGGTGCCAGGTGGCCCATTACATTTGGTGGCAGCAGTGGGACCCGCTTCCTCCCTACGGGCAGTCCAAACCACCACAGGGACCCAGTGTCGGGTGATATTAAAGATGTGTTCCAGGAACTGGTCGCCATGGAAGCACAGTTCCAGCGGCTAATGCAAGAGGAGTTTGCTCAGTACAGAGAGCCTGGTTATGCCCAGGACGTGCTGGAATTGAGAGACGCAATCTGCCAGGAGCTCTGGAGGGCGGCGTTAAAGTGGATCAAGGCTTTTATGGAAAGGTCCTCCCTATGTCCTGATCAGTACTGGCTGCAGTTGGACTTGCCTATACCATTCCAAGAAGAGCATTCTCAGGAGGGAAAAACTGACGGAGCTGAATAGGCTGGCCCAGACGAAAATGTGCGATGGGTATCGGGCGCTGCAATGGTATGCTACCCAAGTGTGGCTGAAGAAAAGCAATCCCATTATAGGCTATAACTTTGGCAGCCAGGGATTGATATTTGAGATGCTTCAGGAAGATCCACATTTTGGTAGTGCAGTGGAGTGAAGATGGGAGAATATCTGAGATTTTAGGTAGTTGGAACTTCCCAGTGAGCTCGGATTGAGCAGTGACTTTATAGTTACACCAGAATAGGAGCTGGAACAAGCATATAAAATACTGTTCATCGAAGCTCAACAGTATACCCCTGCACCCATGGATGGTATGGGTTATGTGTCGCCCTCACTGTGCCCAAGTGCCACCAGCCCGTGCCCTGAAATTTCAGCAAATCCAGAGACTGGGGATTTAATGGACTTTACTGCTTAGGAGTAACAACCCAGTGAGCCTCCAGCAGAAGAGCTGGTATTAGGGCAGAACATTGCTGAGCTCTGCCCAGCACCTTCAGCACTTGCAAGGGAACCAAGGAGAGGAGATGGTAAACCTCTATCCCCCACCACCAGCTCCAGAGACTGGGAATTTGATAGACTTTTTTTTTTTTTGCTGAGGAGGGACAAATTGGTGAGCCTCCAGCAGAGGAGCGGGCATCAAGGCAGAGCGCTGTTGACCCCTGCCTACAACAATTGGTCTTTGAGGATTAGTGCAATGCCACCAAATTTTCATTTTGCTTCCCAATCAAGCGCTGGCAACAGGGCTAAGCGTTGCTGGCCTCTCCCTAGCATCTACAGTGGCTCCAGGGAGCCAGGGCAGTCAGCCCCTCTCCCCAGCAGCTGAAACGGAACAGCGAAGACCACCCAGCTGAAGCGCTGGCAGCCAGACAGAAGGTCCATGACCTCTGTCCCACACCTACTCATGACAACCCTTCCCTGCGGCCAAGAGTTAAGGTCATGTGGACTATGTGGTTTACCTCTGCCCGACTAATGCATGTCCAGACCAGGTGGAGGTCTGGAACCTGGTTAGTTTACCTTTGTACCTTTTTGATGGGGGAGAAATGTGGTATACCCAACTGGGACAGGGGATTTTAGAGGGGACTGCAGGGTAGCCTCTTGCCTACTGACTATAGGCCCTGGCATTTGAGGGTGCTGCAAGCATTCAGGAAGATGTCCTGTTATATAATGCAAGATGACGTGCTATTACCACATTTAACTGCCAAGGAATCCCCGATGGTCTCTGCCAACTTGAAACTCAGCGAGAAGATGATGTAAAAAGTAAGCTGATTAATCAGATTTGGACAGCCCTGGGTCTTACTGAATACTGGGTGACTGGTGCTGGATAAGGATGAGCTCCGGCGTGTTCGCACACTCCACGTGGAAGTCGGCACTGCGCTGCACTGCGCTAATCACAGGCAGTGAGACATTTTCCCGATGTGCGGCTGCAGAGATCGGGAAATGTCTCACTGCCTGTGATTAGCGCAGCGCCGTGCCGAATTCCTGGTGGGCTCTACACGTGAAGTGTGCAAACACGCCGGAGCTCATCCTTAGTGCTGGACTGTCTTGGGGGTAGACCTACTGACTAATTGAGGCTTGTCTAGGGGCCTAGCTATTAAATAGCATACTGGTTAATTTGTTCACTGTTTAATTAGGTTACTGGTAGCTGCTAGCTGTTCATTAGATGTACTGATGATATTACTGTTTAACCACTTACCGACCGGCTCACGCGATATATGCGCTGCCAGAGCGTGCCCGCGGACTCTATGTATGCGGCGGCCCGCGATCACGGCAAGGAGAGGCAGAATGGGGAACTGCCTATGTAAACAAGGCATTTCCCCGTTCTGCCTAGTGACATGACGGGGGATCTACTGCTCCCCATGTTCAGGAGCAGTGATCTCTGTCATGTTTCAGTAAGCCCATCCCCCCTACAGTTAGAACACGCTGAGGGAACACACTTAACCGCTTGATTGCCCTCTACTGTTAACCCCTTCTCTGCGAGTGTCATTTTTACATTGATCAGTGCATTTTTACTGTCAAAATGTTTATTTGGTTTTCAACAAACATGACAGAAAAACAATGTAATACATTACAGTGTTTTAACTTATCCACGAGCCTTATGGACCCGGGACTGAGGAATTAAGGCAGTAACATTCCATGAACATATGTTCAGATTCTGTTTGGAAATTAAACCATAAACAGTACTAACGGCGTGTTCTGGGCAAACAGCCCACCATAAGTAACCTAATTAACTTGTGTATGAAACTATCCGCCCAAATAGCCCAGGGTCCAAGTCCTGCCGGTTGCAGGGCCAGACTCCAACATATAGTGGTACCTGGGATTTTCTAGGGGGTGCCGGCCGCGCATCCCCGGAAAGGTCCTAGCACCCCACCCCTTTGGGAATTATCTGTGGAGATGCCTAGATCCCTCCAAGGCGCTGGGCCCAACCCCCCCTCCTGTCCAGACCACCCGAAGTGCGGCAAGTATAATAATGTGTAGGGCGGTCCCGCTGAGGCCCCCTTTTCCCTGCTGCACAAGTAACTAAGCTCAGCTAGTGGAACCGGGTCTGACTCAGCTCCAGTCTCATGGGTTGATGTATGTCTTGCTTAATGAGGTAGGAACAGATTGTCCCAGAAAGGGGTCAGGAGGAAAAGTGTGAGAGGGAGAAAGAGGGGTGAGGAGTAGGGCTCAAAGTAGTCCAGGTTCTACCATTCTACCATGGCTCTGGGGTGAATGCCAGGGCAAATAGGAATGTTACAATAGGATGCCCAGGGTTCCCAGATAGCCTTGAACCTATCTGTCCTGTAATTTTGTTACAGTGTTTTCTTGCACCATGATCCAGGAAACTTTCCTTTTGAACCCCTGGAAGGAAACCGTGGGGGTTTTCCACGCCCTTGCTAGCGTTATCTTAGCTCCTAGCAGGATAAAGAAAGTTAGTGTTTGGAGATTTTTATGAATTCCTGGGAGGGGGTGGTTCAGGAGTACTATTTGAGTATCAGGAGTGACCGAAGTAACTTGTACAATCCTAATTGTGTGGAATACCTTCCTCCAAAAGGATAAGATCCAGGGACAAGTCCACCAAATGTGGAACATCGTGCCCTCCAGCTCACAGCCCTTGAAGCATAAAGGGGAGACCCCCGGGAATATAAAAGCCAACCTTGAGGGAACATGGTACCACCTGGTCAAAACTTTAAGGCTAGCTTCTATCAAAGATATGTTGAGAATACCTTTTAAAATGAGCGTTTGGATGCCTGATACCAGTCCGAGGTTTTTCCAGGAGCAACCCGTGTCCTTCTTCCAGGCCCGAGCATAGGCCGGAGTGTCATTATTCGCCAGGGCAGAGTATATTAGAGAGATCCCTCCCCTCTGATCCATAGTGTTTGAGCACCAATGTTCGTATGGGGTGATTGTGGAGGGTTCAGCTTTGTTGGTCCAGATGGAGTGTAGAAAATGTGCTATTTGGCAGAAATGGAATAGCTCCGAGCTGAGCATCTCCAGTGTTTTCTTGCAATGTGCCAGAGTGAGGGGGTCCGCCGGGGAGAGAAAGTGCCCAATTCGGTAGAGGCCCTTATCCGTCCACCATTTAAAGGCTTTTTTTTTTATTTAACAGAAAAGTTTTTATTTATCTCCTAACGGAGAGGTTTCAAACATACAAAACATATGTAGAAAGAACATAATGCTGCTACATATCAAAGAGTTAGTGGGGCTTACGAGATGGAAGGGACAGAGGACTTGTTGGTAAAGAGGCGTAATGGAATCCGTTGGTCATTATGGCGATATAAAAAGCAATGAGAAAAAGTATAATCCACTATGATGTGAATACGAGAAGGCGACAGTTAATGAACATCAAACTGATTTAGCCCTCCAAACACTGTTTACTGATGTGGAAAAAAAAAAAAAAAACATATCAAAGAGTATATCCAGTCAAATACTTAATATCAAATCATAGAGTTGCTGACCTTTTTATAAGGCCTTATATTCCCATTAATATTTTTTTGTAAACAATCACATCAGATTCCATCTGCTATACAGCGTTATCAGTGCTAACTTCTACTGCATTTGTAAGCTCTCAGACAATCCTTGTATTATCTAGCTTTCAGGGTATTCCCTTAGTAAATTCTGACGGATCAGAACGCTGGCTGGGGGGGGAAGGGGGGACCTCAAGGAAGGGACATGGAAAACCCAAGGAAAGAGGAAGGGGAGGGGGAGGGACAAGGAAAAGGGGAAAGAGAAAGAGGGAAGACGGGAAGGGGAAGAGGGTGCTCCCGGGAGAAGTACAGGATGTATTCCGCAGATTACTCAAGGGCATCTCTATTGCTTAGACCATGCTCCCAAAATCTTAGAGAACTTCTTCGGCCATTTACGGTTAATATATGTAAGTTTATAAAGTGGTAATATGAAGTTTATCAGAGCCTTCCATTGGGATACCGTGGGAGGGTCAGGTTGCTTCCATTTAAGGAGAATGGTTTTCCTGGCATAGAAAGAGGTATAAAAAACAAACAATCTTTTGTGCACACTAGGTATAAGATTGTCACACACACCAAGCAGTAAAACAATCGGGTTCTTTTGTACATTCAGATTACCCACTGAATTAATAACCTCGACCACATCTGACCAAAACTTTTGTATAACCGGGCACGACCAGACCACATGAATAAAGGTACCCAGTTCCCTAGTGCATTTCGGACATCTGTCCGTTTGTGTCGGGTATATTCTAGACCGTCTCTGCGGCATGTAGTATGTTCTGTGAATAAATTTAAGCTGAATATATCTATCCCTTGCTGAAATCATAAGGGGGATATACTGTTGCAAACCCTCCTCCCAATCATCAGGAGCAAGGTTTAGAACATCCACCTTCCATTTATCATATAATCCCTTTTCTCCAGTCTGCTCATCAGTCAGTATCTGAGTATATAGGGAGGATAAGATTCGATCTACATTTTTTGAGATTAGAAGCCTCTCAACCCCATGTGACTGCAAGGTGACACCCTGTGGATATTGGGCCTGTACTGCATGCCGCAGTTGCAGATAACAGAAGAACATTTTTGGGGGGAGTTGGAAATCATTTTTTAAAGTGTCATAGGGGATGATTCTGCCTCCGGACCATATTTGTTGTAATATTTTAATTCCATATCTCGCCCAGAGGGTCGGGTCTGGGACTGTTTGGAGATGTTTTAGTTTGGGGTTACCCCATAACGGTGTGTACGGGGAAATAGTATTAGGACCAGTAATCTTCTTTGACATCTGTTCCCAGACCCCCACCGTCGTTCGCAACGAAATGGTCATGTCCACATGTGCCTTAGACCCTCTAAAGACCAGATTACTTACAGCCGAGTATGAACCCTAAATTGCAGTTTCAAGATTAAGCAAGGGGTTAGATTTCGGTTGGGAGAACCACCAGCGGACAGTGACTACAACTGCGGCCCAATAATATTTCCTAAAGCATGGGAGCGCCAAACCGCCCAGTGATAGTGGGAGCTGGAGGGTGGTTCGGGCTACTCTAGGAGCAGACCCCCCCCATACGAACGTATTAACGACTTGATCTAACTTATTAAAGAATGACTTGGGGATGGGGACAGGAGTATTAGGGAAAACGTATAAGAATTTGGGGAGGAACGTCATCTTTAGAAGATTAATCCTACCTACCGGTGAAAGGGGAAGGGATTTCCAGGCCTGGCAGCGGGTAATAAGTTGGTGCAAGATTGGGTATACATTGTCTATCAAATACATATGTGGCTCTCTCTGGATTTCAATCCCCAAGTATTTGAACTTAGAAACCAAGACAAGTGGATTTAAGGGATCCATAATAGGTGGGGTCGGGGACAAAGAAAATATAATGGATTTAGTCCAGTTGATCCGAATGCCTGAGAAGGATCCATAGTGATTGATATTTTCCAGAGCTGCGGACAATGAGGCAGATGCATCTGGAAGGTACAGCAATGCATCATCAGCGTATAATGAAAGCCTCTCAGTCAGCGGTCCAACCCTTATTCCCCCAACCCTCAGGGATGCTCTGAGCAGAATAGCCAGAGGTTCAATGGCCAGGGCAAATAAGCCCAGGGACAAAGGGCACCCCTGTCTGGTTCCTCTTCCCAAAGAAAATAGGGGAGAGAGCAGTCCATTCGTTCGGACTCTTGCTGTGGGATTGCTGTAAAGGAGCTTTATTCAAGAGATAAACTGGGGACCAAAATTAAAGCGTTCAAGCACCTGCCACGAGAACTCCCACTCCACCGAGTCGAAGGCCTTCTCGGCGTCCAGAGAGGCCACCACACCCGGGGACTGGGACCTCCCTGCGTGAGAGATGTTAGTGTAGAGTCTACGTAAATTAATGTCGGTTCCTTTGCCCGGCATAAAGCCAGTCTGGTTGCCATTAATTATAGAAAGGGTAACCGAATTGGGCCTATTTGCAAGAATTTTGGTAGTTATTTTGGCATCTACATTTAGGAGTGATATAGGGCGATATGATACACATGATGTGGGGTCTTTGTTAGGTTTAGCTATAACTACAATGACAGCCTCTGACATAGAGGGAGGGAGGCAACCTTCTTTTAGCATTGTGAGGAGCAGACTGTGAAATTTAGGGAGGAGAAGTTCATTGTTTGTCTTATAAATTCTGCCGGCAGGCCGGCAGGGCCTGGAGTTTTTGCTGGCTGAAGTGTTGCTACTGCTGTCTGAACCTCTTTAAGGGTAATTGGTGCATCTAGAGTAATTCTAGCCACCATAGAAAATTGTGGGAAGTCAATCTGGTCTAGAAAGGTGCACATAGATTCCTTGGTAAAGGTGGCCTTAGAGGTATATAGCTGTTCATAATATTGTGCAAATTGCCCATTTATAGCAGTGGGGTCAGAATGGATCGCCCCCGTGTCATCCCTTATATGGGCAATGTGTAGTGAGGAGGAGCACTCCCTGGCCAGCCAGGCTAGCATTCTACCTGTCTTTTCCCCCTGCTCAAAGATTCTCTGTGATTGAGCCAGTAACTGTTTCTTAGTGGTCTCAATCCGCAAGAGAGAAATTTCTCTATGGAGAGATTGCATAGCATCATATATTAATACATCTCTAGTGTGCACATAGTTATTTTCTAAGAGGAGAACCTTTCTTTCTGCTTCTTCTAATGCCATCCGCGTATCCTTCCTGACCCTCCCAATAGCTGTCTTGTATTGTCCCCTAGTATATGCTTTAAAGGCATCCCAGAGTGTAGGGGGGGGACCGTGCCCTCATTAAGCGCCCAATAGACCCCCAACTCACCCTCCACCAGGGGGATCACCCTCTCATCCGCAATCCAAAACCCCGAGAGCCGCCAAAGAGTAGTGCCCATAGGAGAGTCCGTTTGCACTTTAAGTAGGAGGGGTGCGTGATCCGAAATACCTCGTGGTAATATTTTCACTTCTTGAATTCAGGAAAGCAGAGAGTCAGACATGTATACCAGGTCAATTCTGGAGAAGGACGCATGCGTGGCCGAGTGACAGGTGTACTGTCTCTCCCCCGGATGCCTCAGTCTCCATTTATCAGTAAATCCATAGTTATCTGCCCACTGTGCTAAGGGGGTCACACCAGAGGGTCCCCCACCAAGCCTGTCCAGATCTGGATTTGGGGTCATATTAAAATCTCCGGCTAGGAGTATTCCAGCCGAGGGATACTGAGCTATAATTGGGGGGGTGAGTTTTCTAAGAATCTCTATCGTGGCTGGGGGAGGAATATATATGCCTACTATCAGTAATTCTAGTCTGTCACACATTGCATGGATGGCCACAAATCTCCCATCTGGATCTGAATGAGTATCCAATAGGGTAAACCCCATTGACCTATGGACCAGGACACTGACACCCCGGGAGTACTAGGAATAAGTAGAATGATAATATGCACCAACCCACGATTTCCGAAGTGCCAGCGTCCTGCTCCCCACCAATTGAGTCTCCTGGAACACACAAATATGCGGGTTATATTTTTTCAGGAAATTAAAAACCAAAGACCTCTTAATTTTGGAATTTAACCCCCTAACATTCCACGATAATACTGTCAGGGGAGGCGTTGATGCTCTATATAAATTGGGTCAGGGTGACAACCGGCCCCTCTCAGGGTCAAATTGAGTGTAAGCAGAGAAAAAAAAGAACCAACATATACATCCATCCCTGAGTATTAGCAAGTAGACCGCTCATGCCATCTAGTGGAGAGAGATCAAGACAGCCCTGATCCCCCATACAGTATACATCAGCATAACATTCTAAACATATGCAGCAACAAAAAAAGAAAAAAAAATATAAAAATAGCAAAAGTTCCAACTCGGAGCAAAAACTTGTGCTCCAATTCCATCCCCCCCTCCCCCACCCCGCACCACCCCCCAAACTTCAGTGTGCTTCTTTCCCAAAAACTGTCATGGCAATTGCCAATTGGGGAGATGAGCAAGAGGAGACCTGAGTATTACAGTACATACAGTAAGTCCTCCCACAAATGTAAAGGATCAACGTTCCCTGCAGAATATAGAACTGATATCACCCGGAGAAATAAACACATCTCTCCGGGGGCACATAACTTGAACCGGTATAAACCTGGAGAAGATATAAGAAGGAGTTCTTCCAAAAAAAACAAAACTAGAGGTGTCCTGCTTCTCAACTTCTCTATTTGCACATGTGTTATTTGTGAGTCCATATATGAGGTACACGTCCACTTGCACCTTCACGATCACAAGGTCCATGAGGACACGGCCATTGCCCTCCCAACTATTCCCCATGGGGGCAAATGAGACAGCTTAAACAAATCTAGTGTCAGTGGCTACCAGGGCTCCGGGAACAAGTGCAGCCATACTATCAGGGTAATGTAATCAAACCTTGTGCCTCCAGGGAAACATCAGTGTCTCTGGATAGTTTCAAGCCAATGTGACGCCTCTTCAGGGGATGTAAAAAATCGCACCGTCTCCCCGTCCTGGACTCGCAGCCTCGCCGGGGATAACATGCTATATTTTATCTTCTTGTAGCGTAGGTTAAGTTTCACTTGATCAAAGGAGCTTTGTTGCTTTTGGGTATCCACCGAGAAGTCTGGAAATATCATTAATTTAGCCCCCTCATATCTCAGCTGCTCAACTTTCCTTGATTCACGGAGGACTAGGTCTCGGTCTCTAAAGTTCAATAATTTCAGGATAAGGAGATAATGTCTATTGCTCTCCGGATCTGATTCGGCCCTTGTCTCCCAGCAGGGATGAAGCCCACCTAATCTCTGTGAATGTATGTGGCAATGAAACTTGCCACTCTGTAAGCAAGAATTTTAGTAATTATTTTTATATCGTTGATGAGTGAGTTTGGGCGGTAATTGCTAACCTCACTTGTATCTTCACCCGGTTTGGGAATGACTGAAATGTACGCAGAGTTGAGATCATTCCCTAGGGGGGCTCCATCCCTGAGAGCATTAAAGAACCGCGTCAGATGGGGGACCAGACAGGGGCCAAATTTTTTATATTATCCAGTAGAAAAGTGATTAGGCCCAGGCAAGGAGCCTAGTTTGAGGGAATTGATGGTGTCCAACACCTCCTTGGGTAAATGGTTCTTCTAGAAGATCTTTGTGTTCTCTAGTTAATGCTGGCAAAGGGAGGTTATCCAAAAAGGCGTCTTTGAATGGTTGGGGGGAGGGGTGGTTTTGTAGAGGTCAGAGTAAAACCTTAAGAATTCTCCCATTATTTTGTTTGGGTTCTGTGTCAGGTCTCCAGTTGAGGATCACATTTTCGGGAAGGATAATGTGCGTTGTTTGGGGCTCAATTTGACTGCAAGTCTGGCACCAATCCTGTCTTTTTGTGAATAAAATTTGGCCCCGGACCATCTGAGGTGCTTCTCTGCCGCCTTAGTAAGGGTCAAATTAAGGAGAGCATGGGCTGTGTCCAGTTTAGTCAGGGATTCTGAAGTGGGATTTGTCTTGTGGGCCTTTGCTAGACGTGAATTCCTCTGTGCGTTTCTGAGTGTCTGCCTTATATTCTGCCTTCAATTTAGAAGCTAGTTGAATGAGCTTCCACCTGAGGACCAATTTATGAGCTGCCCAAACCGTTGAAGGGGGGACTTGGTTATTATTGTTCACCATGAAGTATTCCTTAATAGCGCTCTCTAGTAGGGTGCACTGAATCGGGTCACTCAGGAGGGCCTCATTAAGACGACATTGGAATTGTCCTCTAGAGCCTGACGATCTTTGGGTAATTAGAGTGATTATTGAATGGTCTGACAAAGGGGTATCCACTATTTGAGTCCCTGAGTATTGTGTGTAATTATTTTGAGAGAGGGGAGAGTGTGGTGGTTAGCCATGGATCAGAGGTGAGGGACCCACTCTGGATGTATATAACCTACCTTCTCGTAGAGAAGCGGGCGCCTTGGGATGCCAACTTGGCCTGGACGATGGTGCTTGGTGGCCTGGGAGGGTGGACCCGGAGCCGCCGGAGAACCCGGGGTGACTCCGAGAGGTAGCGGAGTAGAGCAAGGAAAGGGTGAAAAAAAGAAGCATATTAGACAAATTAGGCAAATTCCACTCAATGGTGGGTGCAAAAAAAAAAAAAACAGACAGTGTATTTTAAGTAACGGGAGCTTGCGAGTTGGTCAAGACAGGATCGCGTCCAGTGAAAAGGGGTCAGTGGTCAAAATTGACCTAACGGGCGCCCCCAGAGTTAGTCTTTTCTACTCCTACCTGGGACCCAGCCTGCAGTCTCCTGTTGCCCCAGATTGGTTAAGTCTTGTGAGGAAGAGGAGGGGGGGATCCAGCTAGGGTGACACGCAGGAGGGGTACGTCCATGGAGAGAAGTCTCAAAGGGGGAGAACTGTAGGCAAATCCTCACCATGTGGGGAAAAAGTGTTAGTAACCAGGGCCCTGGTCGTTAGTGACTGCAGGTCAGTCAAGTTGGTAGATTTTCTTTGGACCTTTTGGAATTCTGCTTCAGCCAAGTGGGTTGTAGAGGGCTTGCAGGTGGGGGTCTCTTTGATGAAGAGGGAGTTCTTTGTTGGAAACGGTGGGGGGAACATCCTGAGAGAGAAGGCCAAGGTGTAGTAGTAGACATTCCCCCTCGGCGAAGAAGGAAAAGCCATAGCTTTTGTTCCGAAAGGAAAAGTTCCAGCAGAGTGGGAATGACCAGGCGATTTCCTTATTGATCAGGAGAAGTGATTTAAGTGATCTCCTCTTCTGGACAGTATATGGGGAGAGGTCTGCAAACATCTGGACCTTGTGACCATGTATAAGGAGGTTGTCTGAACTTCTGGACTTATTCATCACTTTCTCCTTCACTGAGTAAAAATGGGGTTTCAGAATGATGTCCCTGGGGAGTCTGTGCGGGGGGGTTGCAGGGCCCTGTCCAGGTCCAAGCGGTGGTCTGCTATGTCCGGGATGAGACTCTTGATGAACGATTTAACGGCCAATTGGACCTCCTTTTCGGATTCAGGGAGCCCCCTGATACTAAAGTTGTACCTTCTCGACCTGTTCTCAAGGTCATCAATCTTTGCAAATGCGGTTTCTAGTTGGTCTTGTACATCCTGAAGCCTGGCTGAATTTTTTTTTTTCCGTTACCATATTTATCGGCGTATAACACGCACCCCAAGTTTAGGAGGGCATTTTAAGGAAAAAAACTTACATTTAAATGCCCATCAATGCAGCCTCATCAGTGTTCATCTGTAGCCTTGTCCATCATTGCAGAATGATCAGTGTCCATTTGCAGCTTGCCCAGTGCCATTTTCAGCCTTGCCCATTGTCATAAGCAGCCTTGCCCTTAGTCATATGCAGCCTTGCCCAGTGCAGCCTTGCAAGTGCAGCCGTTCGCGCCATTTAAAACTGCCGCCGATAGACAGAGCCTGTGTACTCGGCTCGTCACGCCGCCTTGCCTCCCTGCTGAGGATGAGAAGCGAGCGCTTCCGAAAAAGACCGAGCCGAGTATACTGTGTACTCGGGTCGGCTCCGCTCTCAGTCCCGCCCAGTCCTGCCATTGGACGGAGTGTTATGTCCATCAAAGGAGCTGGGCGGGACTGCGAGCAGAGCCGAGTACACAGTATACTCGACTCTGTCTTTTTCAGAAGCGCTCGCTTCTCATCCTCAGCAGGGAGGCGGGGCGGCGTGACTGCGAGTGGAGCCGAGCACTCGGCTCGGTCTTTTTCGGCGGCACTCGTTTTTTTTTGTTGGCGCTCGGTTTTTTCGCGGCGCTCGCGGCTTTTTTGGCACACAGAGAGTGGGGATCGGCGTATAACACGCACCCACGATTTTCCCCTGATTTTAAGGGGAAAAAAGTGCGTGTTATACGCCGATAAATACGGTATTTTATTTATTTAAACATAGGACACAATCGAGAACATACATAGGAGGAAAACATAACCTTTAAATTTAAACATAATTATGACAGAGTTCTATAACAGTCATGCAGTAAATTGGGTCACATTCTAAGATGACTCTAATCAACCCGATACTCTATCTACTATCTCTTATGAAGTCCCAGACCCGTCCCAGTCAGTTTTTTACCACTATATATTAACGAAAACAAAAATAACCAAAAACAAAAACTGAAAAAGAAAAAAAGGGGGAGATGGAGCCAATCCATGGAGATACCTCCCCAATGTGCTTACCACACAAAAAGGAGATTTAAGACGAGGACCCTAAATATCCATCCTAATTATTCAGATTCCCGTCAAGGAGGGTACTTCCCCCCTCCGAGGCCAAAAAAGCATTCCAGGGCGACCAGGTCTTGGAGTAACTCTCTTGCTGATGTCTTGCAGAGAGAACCAGATCCTCTAGTTTACTAATCTCTTTCACTTTAGGCAACCACATCCCTATCGTCGGGGGGAAGTTCAGATTTCCATGTCAGTGGAAGAGAAAATTGAGTACTCTGTCACAATTGCACTAATACAGCTACAATCAAATCAAGCATGTCAATGGAACACAAGCTTTAGCGGCATCTAAAAGATGATGAATAATAGTCTCCTTATATACCTTTTTTGGTATATGAGCCGCATGGAGGAGAAAAAAGGATGGATCTTTTGGTATCCTCCAATCTATAAAAATTTGAAGAATGTGTCTGACCTCTGTCCAGAAAATCTTTAATTTAGGGCATTCCCAGAAAATATGTAACATGGTGCCTCGATCTCTCTGACATCTCCAACACAAGTCTGAAGAGTCAGCTAGAAATTTCTTCAGTCTCACTGGCATTCTATACCACCGAGTAAATATTTTAAAGTTAGTCTCCTGAGTTTTCACGCAAATAGACGATTCATGTGTAAACCTAAGAATATGTTGTAACTGTATTGTACTGAAGGTTTTTCCCAGCTCTCGTTCCCATTCACAAATACAGTTCAACGGGTCATTTTCTCTTACTGCAATTAGTAAATCATAATTGACTGACAGAGTATGCAACATTGCTCCCATCTCCGAGCAGAATTTCTTAAAAATAGTGGGGGGCCTAGTAAACTGTCCCGGGACCGGGAGGGAACTAAGGAAATGGGTAATCTGGAGAGTGCTCCAAAATCTTAATCTAAACATACCCCCCTGTTCCATCAACTCCGGGATAGTCAGCCATGTCCCCTCCTTTATATAACATGACACTTGTATATGGCCCATATTTAACAAGTGCTTAAAATCCACATCTTCAGTCACCGGTGAAAAAAGGGGATTCCCCAATATTGGGTATACAAAGGAGAGGTCTCAGGCATTATGCCCATAGTAAGTTGAGCAAAGTTGCACAAACTTTAACAGTATTACTTATTAAGGGATGTTTAATAAGCTCTTTAGGGAGGTTTACAAAACACCAGGGGGCTTTTCCTAATGGGATAGGCGACTGTGTATATTCCATCTGTACCCAAAGTTTAAGAACTATATGTCTATTCCAATCGATTACCTTGCTAAGATGTATAGCTTGGTAATATTTTTGTATATCTGGCACTACCAATCCCCCATGTCTCTTGGGGAGTATTAATTGACTACGCAGAAACCGAGGCTGCTTATATGCCCATATAAAGTCAAAGATTATCCTCTGACACTGTTTGAAATATATAGATGGAATGCGTATTGGTAATGCTTGTAGAAAATAAAGAAATTTAGGAAGGATACTCATCTTAATGATATTACAGCGCCCTAACCATGAATGCAGGCCTGATTTCCATTTACCCAGTAAGGTCTTCACTCTTGGAAGCAATGGGGGAAAATTTAACTCAAAAATCTTCGTTATGTTAGGTGATAGCAGCGTACCCAAATATGTAAGCGCTTTATCAGTCCATTTAAACTTAAAGTTTTGTTGAAGTTGTTCAATTGATGTTTGAGGACAACTAACCCCAATTGCCTCCGACTTAGAAAAGTTAATACGAAGATTAGAAAGCAAACTATACTTCTCAAACTTTTTCATTAAATTTGGAATCGTAATCAGGGGATTCATAAGAGAAAACATCATGTTGTCTGCGTAAGCTGAGATCTTAGATTGAACCTCTCCTATCTGTACTCCTGTAATATCTTGATTTAAGCGTACTGTGCAGAGAAACTGTTCCAATGACAGGGCGAAAAGGAGTGGTGACAAAGGACACCCTTGGCGTGTCCCATTCGAAATCTGAAAGGTTTCTGATAATACTCCATTGGCCCATACCCGGGCCGCCAGGCGGGAGTAGATGGAGGTAATCCGTTGCAGCATTTTACTCCCGAAACCTCCATACCTTAAAACTGCCAACATAAAACTCCAATTCACCCTGTCGAAGGCTTTCTCTGCATCTGTATTTACAAACACACATTGTGTCTGAGTTTGATTTACTACATGTAGGAGATTAAAGCGGGAGTTCACCCACACCGCTAAAAAAAAAAATATTAAAAGCCAGCAGCTACAAATACTGCAGCTGCTGACTTTTAATACATGCCCACTCACCTGTCCCAGGGTCCAGCGATGTCGGCAGGGGACGCCGAGAAACCGCTCGGTTCTCGGCAGCTGCCGCCGCCATCCTAGGTGAGGGAATCAGGAAGTGAAGCGTTGCGGCTTCACTTCCCGGTTCCCTACTGCGCATGCGCGAGTCCCTAGTGGTCCCCGGTCTCTCCTGGGAGCTTTGTGTTCCCAGCAGACAGCGCGGTCGGGACGGGAAGAGGCATAGACTCCCATGGGAGTCTATGCCGGAAGTGGGTGCAAATACCTGTCTTAGACAGGTATCTGCACCCCCCTCCCCCCTGAGAGGTGCCAAATGTGACACCGGAGGGGGGGGGAGGGTTCCGAAAAGCGGAAGTTCCATTTTTGTGTGGAACTCCGCTTTAAGAACCTTCGTAGTGTTCTCTTGCTTCCGTGTGGGGACAAAACCTACCTGATCCAAATGTATCAGGTTCGGGATATACTGTTGGATCCTATTTGCCAAAACTTTGGTAAAAAGTTTAAGATCTAAATTAAGTAAGGAATTGTACGGTAACTTCCGCAGGAAGCCGGATTTTTTCCCTCTTTCGGTATTACCGAAATATGGGCTAACATTGTATCCTTTGTAAATGTTGCTGATGACCCCAAAGCATTAAATAGTTTAATTATATATTGAGCAAGAGAAGGAAACAAAATTTCATAATATTGGGCTGTCAGACCATCTGGACCCAGTGCCTTACCCAATTTAGTGGCCTTTCCTGCTCCCTGAAGTTCTTCCATTGTAATGGGATTTTCAAGGTCCTCTCTATCTGCATCTGATAGTTGGGGCATTAGTGACCGTGAGAGATACAGATCGATTTGAGCTTGAGTAGGGGACTTAATCTGCAGATTATACAAGGATTTGTAAAATTCTTGAAATTCCCTAGCTATATCATATGGTTTTGTAACCTTTGGCCTATTAGGTAGGACAAGATGTGGTATGTAATTCAATAATTTTTATTCTCGTGAAGTCCTGGCCAGAAAACTCCCACATTTGTCGCCAGACTCGTACCAGAACTTCCTACAAATCTGTAATGCTGCTTTAGTTTTAAAATAAAGAAGGTCTGAGATTTTTGTTCCTTTAACATGGAGATCTTTCTCTAGTGATGAGGGTAAAGTCCATTTATGACGGGCCTCCAGAATAAGCCAATTCTTCCAATAGTAGTTTTAACTGTTCTGCCTGCTTCCATTTGATCCTGGCCCCATGCTTAATTAGCAATCCTCTGATAACCGCTTTGTGTGCTTCCCATTACAATTCCGGGATCACAGTCTGGGGTATCATTGGTGGTAAAATAAAAGTCTAATTCCTTTATTACATCCTCTAGAACAGGGGTCTCAAACTTGCGGCCCTCCAGCTGTTGCGAAACTACAAGTCCTATCATGCCTCTTCCTGATGGAGTCATGCTTGTAACTGTCAGCCTTGCAATGCCTCATGGGACTTGTAGTTTCACAACAGCTGGAGGGCCGTCAGTTTGAGACCCCTGCTCTAGAACTTCTTTGTCCTGTAAGAGGCTCTCATTTAATCTCCACTGAGTTGGTCCCTTATTCAGAGAGTCCTGCAAGTTATATATCATAAAAATAGGTGTGTAATCAGACCAGGTAATGGGGCCTATAGTGGCCTCTCGTACTGAGTGAAGTTGGGCATGTGGGACCAAGAAATAGTCTATACGAGAGTAAGACTTATGGGGGAAAGAATAAAAAGTATAATCTCTCTGTAGGTTGGAGTAAACGCCATATATCAGTTGGCTTTTATGTAAAGTTTGAGCGATGCGGTTACGTGCGCAAAAAGAAATAGATGTCAATCCAGAGGAAGTGAAAAAAAAGGGGGAAATTAATGCGCAAACCACAGGGGATAAGACAAATATTCTAAAACCTAACAAAGTAGCTGCCAACATAAAAGTGTTCTCACACCGGATAAAGAACAAATGATAAAAAAGTTAATGTGGCGCTTAAAAATAAAGAAATTATACAAACATCTCTGGAAATTCCAAAGGGATCATGCGTCCTTAAATTGATCTCTCATTAAATTGTTTAGCCAGAGATTAGCAAACCAATGCTATGACAATAAATGAATAAATACCACAAACCGGAAAATAAATTAATGGCTTGGTAGACACTTAATGAAATAATAACTGAAGTCCTACAAGATGGACGGAATCCTAAATCATAGTGAGATGAACAATCAATAAAAAATATATTAAATAAATAAAATTCCTAAATAGATAGTGCAACAGAATAGTTAATAAAGTGTCTCCAAAGTAAATGTGACCATCTATGCAAATCGTGAGAAGGTGTGCACAATTTGCAAAGGTGCAACACAATGGTGCATGCAAGAAATGTGCTAATTAAGCAGTCTGTGCAAATAGAGCAAAAATTTTTTTAGCAAAATTAGTAACATATAATGAATGACAAATGATTGATTGTGCAAAAATATATATTAATAGTCGTAAATAGTCCAAAGTTCTTAATGCTTAAATAGTAAAATAATCAAGTGGTGAAATAAACACAAAAAAGAAAAAATAGGAAAAAAAAAAAACATTGAAGTGAAGAAAAGGTTCCCATACACAGTGCAATCTGATTGTGACAACCTTCTTCAATGTGAATTTGCAATCCATTCAAAGAATTCCAATGACACCGTTCAGCCAATCTCCAGTGTGTGTGTGGAAAGTAGTTCCCCCAGCCTCTCGCCTCATATCAGAGCAAAGTAAGCCACACTGACAGGTTCACAATAACCGATTCAGTCCACAGCTCCCTTAATGGCACCGCTCCTATGGATCGCCAGTAACTCCACCAGATCCGTCCCCAGGGCGCCCCATACTCTCGGCCAGATGTCATTAGACTATTAAAGAAAAGGGAAGGGATGTCTCCATAGTGCAGTATTTAAAACAGACTAAATTTATTAATAGTAATACTCTTACAGTTGGATGTAAAAAACGAGCGTGTAAATAGTAGTGGTTCCTGATCCCGGCCGTGATCAGAAATAAATGTCACCCGACTCTCTTCCCTGATGCGTTGCGCCACTGTAATCGTGAATTTCTCAAAGGGTATAGTCGGGTACACAGCGATGACTGATATAGCAGAGCGGTTACCATAGTAACCCCCATAATCATGTTTAAAAATCTTAATATGATAAATAAAAATACACTGCCCATAATGACAAATGCATCAAACCAAATTAAAAAAAATAGTTAAAAATTGCAGTTTTAAAAACAGAATAATTTCCGACCAGGATAGTGGATAAACAGCACCATCTAATGGTCAACACAATAACTCTTTTAAGCTAAAGCAAAGCCAAACAAGATGAGAATCCATATAAGGACTGCTCATTGCACAGACCTGCCATCTAGTGGGTGACTCAAGAAAGGCAGCCCTAATTAAATAAAACCCACGCTTAAAACCTCCAAAATAGGGAAAGAATAAAAATAATTAATCAATGTATAAAATAAGCCTAAAAATCTTCAGGGATGATGGATAAATAACAGCAGGAGAATGAATAGAGTAGAGTGGAACTAATGGATCTAAAAAAGATAATAGATAAACTAAAAACGCAGAATGATTACATCAATGATTAGAAATAAAACAATTCAGGTCGATTTCCACATTGTGTCCCAATTGTGTTTAATGTACGGAGCTCGTGTATCCAGCGAGATTCTGATTGGCTCAGTTTTATAACTTTATTGTCACCCCTCCCAGTGAGGTTTGTATTTTTTTATCCCCCATACCAGTAACGAGGAGGGATCTCTGTTGTGGAAATGGTCAAAATGTCTAGACAGACTATGTTTTGGGAAACCATTTATTATGTTTTGAGCATGTTCCCTTAGTCTCTTCCAAAGTTCCCTCTTGGTTTTTCCAACGTACTGGATCCGACAAGGACATTCCAGAAGATAAACAACCCCTTCTGTTCTGCATGATATAAAGTCTTTAATCTGATATTCTTTGCCGGTAACAGTTGATTTAAAGCTTGATTTTTTTTCTTTTTTGATTTCTTTCGTATGCCTGCAAGTAAAGCATGTTTTGCAAGAGTAGAACCCCTAATTGTATCAAGTAATTGTATCCAATGTTTTGTGTCTCTTGAAAAACAACTTTGTTTTCCTTACTAATGGCTGTAGGAACCAGTCTATATACTCTCCTATTCTTGCTCCATCCGAATTTATTCCATTCACTATTGGCCTTCCCGGTGGTTTTTCCTTGTTTTTGTGGATCTTAGGGAGAGTATATATTACTGGAATACGACATCCAAGCGGCTGCAGGTATTTCACTTCTTTCTTATTAAGTAGGCCTTTGGACTTCCCTTTTTCTATTAAGTCAGCTAGGTCATCTTTATATTTTACTATTGGGTTGCCCAACAATTTCTGGTAAGTTATTCTATCCCCTAATTGTCGATCCAATTCTTGATAATCTTTCTTCGATTGAATCACTATGGCTCCTCCTTTGTCAGCTTGTCTTACTACAATATCTTTCCTCTCCAAGTTTTTTGATGCCGTTCTTTATATTACTAGGGTCATTTATCTTCTTGACCTTTATTTAAAAAGGCCTCTTGGTGATCACTGGGGGCATACACTGTTGCGAGAGTGATCCTAACATCACCCAATTTGCCCTTCACAAACGAGACACGTTCTCCAGGATCTCTGACCGAGTCTATGAAGAACCATGGTACCCTACCCGAGAGGAGGATAGTCAACCCCCTCGACTTCGCCTTTTTATTTGTAGCATGATAAACCATTGGACATAATCAACTTTTTAGGATAGGTACTTTATCATTTCTAAAATGTGTCTCCTGTATAAATGCCACATCTGATTTATAACACCGCAAATCATGTAGGAGTATCCGTCTTTTTTCCGACGTATTTAGGCCCTTAGTGTTCAACAAAAGCACACTGAGGGTCTCCATTGAATGGCTCTAAAAAAAGAAAAAAAAAAGGGGGGGGGAACCCCACTGAAAAAAAAAAAAAAAGAGATAGCAATATATTGCTAAAAAAACGCTCACCGTTTAAATCCGGTATCTGAGCATCACCCTATGTGGGGTCGTGGACAGAGATAGCCGGATAAAGAACTCCGGGACTGTCTGCTTCTCTCCGACATCTAACTTTTTTTCCTTTTTCCTCTTCTCTCCTCCCTTTCTCTCTCTTCCCCCTCCCTCCCTTCCCCTAGAAAAAAAAAAGGGGGGGAAGAAACAGGGGGAGGGGGAGAGATCCGTCCTTTCAAATCATATCAATCATCCTACTTTACTGTAAGTATTATTACAACCTGATTATTTACCGATCGTGGGAGCACAAAGCTAGAACAGTTTATAAAATAGATACATCTTACTTTCAAAAGGGAGATCCTAGTACTAAAGTACCTAATATACAGGGTGACTCTGTAGGTACTTATCGGTTACTTGTGCCAACGTCCCCAATAGTGTATTTAAAAGTATCAAAATCAAATAAGAGGCGCTTATATAATTAATGGTGTATAAACTCAATAAGTGTACCATGCCACCAAATGATGACTAATTTAAGTGCATACATATATGGACTGGATACCGTGATGAATCAATACACAAAATAATCCTAAGTGACAGTGCATAGAATTATACCAACAGAATAGTGTTTATACAAATCAAGACAAAAAACACCAATTCGTGTGATATACCAAATGAAGTGCAAAAATTAGAAATTATGTGAAACATCAGTCCTTGAATCTTTAGTGACAAAAAAATTTGCGTGATAGAATCTGTGAAAAAATCCACATAGATCTTCCAAGGTGCAGCAGTCTTGATGGTGTAAACTCAAAACATCCTTCACCTCACCAAAGTGAAAAAGTGAATCCACTCCCAATGGAATCTCACTCACCAAATATTTTTGCCAGCACTTACATGCACGGCAAAACACGCTTGTGAATCACACTCCAGAGTGATCGGATATGTAATTATTCCACCGCGTTTAGGATCAATCCACATGTAAAGGAATATGAAGGACTCACATAGTGTAAACCAGCACGGCAAATTTATTTTTAAACCACTACAATCTTCCATAAAAGCACTCACATTTTAAAAGATATATAACAGCAATAAAACCAGTGTAGTTCACAGCAGCTTCAAACTCAGTGGATACAATCAAAAACAGCAAATGGTCACGGCGGACCCGAGATGTGCACACGCCAGGACTCACGGTCCCTCTCACCCCCTTCGTGGAGCGCCGTACAAACAAATCTCTCCTTCCTCGAGTGCGGCTCTCAGCGTAGCTCGTCACAACTTACAGCCACGCCCCCGACATGTTTCGTCACAGATTTGACTTATTCATGGGATTGGCTGAATAGGCTGCCCATCATCCCTTAAATATCCTCCCCTTTGACTTCCCATAGGTCAGTGAGTTCGCATGCGCACACCTCGTGTCCCCGATCCAGCAATAGAGCAGAGATCACGGCGCGCCGCTAAATAGGGATGCAGCTTGCCTTTCTTTAGTAGAGGACTGATTACAACGTAAAGTACATGTGGATAAATCAACCCTAATGCCCTTTACCCGATATTGCAAGTGGTCACAACCTGGCGGATGCGATCACATCTAACAAACATCCTTATTTCAAACAGATGTCTCATGCCAGACATATCGGTTTGAAATTCCTTGGATATAATATTTGTACTACCATTGCTGGAACAGCACACTCCTGGATATTTCATCTGAATAATACAATCGTGTACCAAAAAATTTATATATATCCATCATAAATCACATATTAAATAAAGTTTATATTAAATACACTGTGAATGTGTTAAGATATTAAAAAATCACTATAAAAAAAAACAATATAAAATCTCAATATAAAAGACTCAATATAGCAAACCAGGCCTATGACCTCTCACTCCCAGTTACCTGGGACTTGACAGCATGGTGAGAATCTGTTTCATTCAATAACATCCCACACCAACCGCCTGCCTCCTCATACATTGGATGCAAAGCCACATCATCTCTGCATTCAAACATGTACGGAAAAGCAAACAGCCACATAGATAATCGTATCGCTCTTACCCAGGGGGAGCGACCAGCCACATAGGTAATCTTATCACCTTTACCCAGGGGGAGCGAAAACGAAACAGATTCCTACAGACGCCATCCCTACAATAAGGGTGCCGCCTCCTGGAATAGTTCAAACCAAAGCCGTCACTCTCCCTCCACTATTTAGGACTAATACCCAATCTAAAATGACCAAAAGTCAGAACTCAATATACTAAAAGTCCTAAATTATGACAAAATGTGAAAAATCTATTGTCCCATATAGTCTGGGTTATCTAAAAAATCAATCAGAAAACTGCAAAGCACTAACATATTTTTGAGCCCCCTAATAGAATATACAAATCAGCTGGGGACTGGTGACTCCCCTTCCACCCACTTATATACAAAAGGTTAGAAATTATTTATGAAGCAATTCAGGTCCAACTCAACGTTTAACCCTCTAGGGGTTAAACTTTTCAATAAAAAGATCCAGCGGGTTTCCCTCTGCGAGAGATCTCTAACCCGGTTGGAACCTCTCCAAGACGAATGGACCACATCAATCCCACAAAACTGTAAGAGTGATGGGTCCTTTTGATGCTTGTCTTTGAAGTGCAGGGAGACACTGTGGTACTTATAACCATTCTTAATGTTGGTTAGGTGTTCCGAAATTCTGACCCTTAGCTTTCTTTTTGTTCTACCTACGTAGAGTAGGCCGCAAGGGCACCACATCAAGTAAACGACATGAGTAGAGTTACAAGTGCTAAATTCCTTGATCTCAAAGGATTCTCCCTCTCTATTCGTCACACTTGTAACCCCCCTATGATTCACTTTAACAGTTCTACAACATATGCACCGCCTGCAACTAAAAAAACCTTTCAAGTCTAGTTTCAAATCATTGCATCCAGGAGGGTCAAGAATTTTTCTTACTACATGATCCCCAAAGCTCGGAGCTCTCCTGTAAATGAATCTCGGTTGATTCGGTAGGATTTGCCCCAAGTGTCTATCCTTGCATAAAATATATAAAATATGCCAATGTTTTCTGAATATCCCCTCTATATCTTTGTACTGGTGATGATAACCAGATATAAACCCTAACTGGTGTTGGCCCTCTGCCATTTGGGGGACATTCTTTTTTTCAAAACATTTCAAAACCTGTTTATGGCAGAGTGGGAGGACAGGAAAGTATTTAGTGTGAGAAGACCCCAGCTGTTATACTACCGAAGATTCATTGACGACCTCCTATTTATTTGGGAGGGTACGGAGGATTCGGCAGTCGGGTTCTTACAGGAACTTAACAATAACACCAATAACATTAGATTGGAATACCAGATCAGTAGTGTTATGGTGAATTTCTTAGATGTGACAATTGAAAGATATATGGACACATTAAGAACAAAAGTATTTTTCAAACCAACAGATCGTAACAGCTACCTGTCCATAAATAGCGGCCACCACCCCGCGTGGATAAAAAATATTCCAAAGGGGCAGATCTTACGAGTTCGGCGTAACTGTACGCAGTTGGAGGACTTTTATGAACAGGCAGAAATTCTAAAAAAGAAATTCATACAAAAGGGTTATGATACCAATGTTTTAAATAAGGTTATTCAGGAAGTGGCACAAACCCCGAGAGAGAAATGTTTTGAAAAAAAGAATGTCCCCCAAATGGCAGAGGGCCAACACCAGTTAGGGTTTATATCTGGTTATCATCACCAGTACAAAGATATAGAGGGGATATTCAGAAAACATTGGCATATTTTATGCAAGGATAGACACTTGGGGCAAATCCTACCGAATCAACCGAGATTCATTTACAGGAGAGCTCCGAGCTTTGGGGATCATGTAGTAAGAAAAATTCTTGACCCTCCTGGATGCAATGATTTGAAACTAGACTTGAAAGGTTTTTTTAGTTGCAGGCGGTGCATATGTTGTAGAACTGTTAAAGTGAATCATAGGGGGGTTACAAGTGTGACGAATAGAGAGGGAGAATCCTTTGAGATCAAGGAATTTAGCACTTGTAACTCTACTCATGTCGTTTACTTGATGTGGTGCCCTTGCGGCCTACTCTACGTAGGTAGAACAAAAAGAAAGCTAAGGGTCAGAATTTCGGAACACCTAACCAACATTAAGAATGGTTATAAGTACCACAGTGTCTCCCTGCACTTCAAAGACAAGCATCAAAAGGACCCATCACTCTTACAGTTTTGTGGGATTGATGTGGTCCATTCGTCTTGGAGAGGTTCCAACCGGGTTAGAGATCTCTCGCAGAGGGAAACCCGCTGGATCTTTTTATTGAAAAGTTTAACCCCTAGAGGGTTAAACGTTGAGTTGGACCTGAATTGCTTCATAAATAATTTCTAACCTTTTGTATATAAGTGGGTGGAAGGGGAGTCACCAGTCCCCAGCTGATTTGTATATTCTATTAGGGGGCTCAAAAATATGTTAGTGCTTTGCAGTTTTCTGATTGATTTTTTAGATAACCCAGACTATATGGGACAATAGATTTTTCACATTTTGTCATAATTTAGGACTTTTAGTATATTGAGTTCTGACTTTTGGTCATTTTAGATTGGGTATTAGTCCTAAATAGTGGAGGGAGAGTGACGGCTTTGGTTTGAACTATTCCAGGAGGCGGCACCCTTATTGTAGGGATGGCGTCTGTAGGAATCTGTTTCGTTTTCGCTCCCCCTGGGTAAAGGTGATAAGATTACCTATGTGGCTGGTCGCTCCCCCTGGGTAAGAGCGATACGATTATCTATGTGGCTGTTTGCTTTTCCGTACATGTTTGAATGCAGAGATGATGTGGCTTTGCATCCAATGTATGAGGAGGCAGGCGGTTGGTGTGGGATGTTATTGAATGAAACAGATTCTCACCATGCTGTCAAGTCCCAGGTAACTGGGAGTGAGAGGTCATAGGCCTGGTTTGCTATATTGAGTCTTTTATATTGAGATTTTATATTGTTTTTTTTTATAGTGATTTTTTAATATCTTAACACATTCACAGTGTATTTAATATAAACTTTATTTAATATGTGATTTATGATGGATATATATAAATTTTTTGGTACACGATTGTATTATTCAGATGAAATATCCAGGAGTGTGCTGTTCCAGCAATGGTAGTACAAATATTATATCCAAGGAATTTCAAACCGATATGTCTGGCATGAGACATCTGTTTGAAATAAGGATGTTTGTTAGATGTGATCGCATCCGCCAGGTTGTGACCACTTGCAATATCGGGTAAAGGGCATTAGGGTTGATTTATCCACATGTACTTTACGTTGTAATCAGTCCTCTACTAAAGAAAGGCAAGCTGCATCCCTATTTAGCGGCGCGCCGTGATCTCTGCTCTATTGCTGGATCGGGGACACGAGGTGTGCGCATGCGAACTCACTGACCTATGGGAAGTCAAAGGGGAGGATATTTAAGGGATGATGGGCAGCCTATTCAGCCAATCCCATGAATAAGTCAAATCTGTGACGAAACATGTCGGGGGCGTGGCTGTAAGTTGTGACGAGCTACGCTGAGAGCCGCACTCGAGGAAGGAGAGATTTGTTTGTACGGCGCTCCACGAAGGGGGTGAGAGGGACCGTGAGTCCTGGCGTGTGCACATCTCGGGTCCGCCGTGACCATTTGCTGTTTTTGATTGTATCCACTGAGTTTGAAGCTGCTGTGAACTACACTGGTTTTATTGCTGTTATATATCTTTTAAAATGTGAGTGCTTTTATGGAAGATTGTAGTGGTTTAAAAATAAATTTGCCGTGCTGGTTTACACTATGTGAGTCCTTCATATTCCTTTACATGTGGATTGATCCTAAACGCGGTGGAATAATTACATATCCGATCACTCTGGAGTGTGATTCACAAGCGTGTTTTGCCGTGCATGTAAGTGCTGGCAAAAATATTTGGTGAGTGAGATTCCATTGGGAGTGGATTCACTTTTTCACTTTGGTGAGGTGAAGGATGTTTTGAGTTTACACCATCAAGACTGCTGCACCTTGGAAGATCTATGTGGATTTTTTCACAGATTCTATCACGCAAATTTTTTTGTCACTAAAGATTCAAGGACTGATGTTTCACATAATTTCTAATTTTTGCACTTCATTTGGTATATCACACGAATTGGTGTTTTTTGTCTTGATTTGTATAAACACTATTCTGTTGGTATAATTCTATGCACTGTCACTTAGGATTATTTTGTGTATTGATTCATCACGGTATCCAGTCCATATATGTATGCACTTAAATTAGTCATCATTTGGTGGCATGGTACACTTATTGAGTTTATACACCATTAATTATATAAGCGCCTCTTATTTGATCTTGTGTGTCTAGGAGAGGTTCCCTGTGGGCATTTGATACATGAGACCAGATAGTATTTTAGTCTTGGCAGTCACTTAAAGGGGCAGCTCGGTTTAGTTACGTTCTTCTTCACATTTTTTATTCACATTTGTTATATATCTTTCAGTATTTGTCAGTAAATACTGAGTCGTTTGCACACTGAGTGGGCCATTCACTGGTTTTCACTCCTCATGATTTTGCACTCCATCCATTAGCGCAGTGGGGGTTGTTTTGAGCTAAGGGCGGTTTATTGTTTCAGATCACCCACTTATAGTTATATTTAAAAGTATCAAAGGAAAAAAGATGGGACTTTTAAGGCACAATTGTAATGGACTACAAAAAGTATATAAAAAAAAATTTTTGTATAAAAAAGGTTGAATTTTATTCGTAACATACAAAAAACATGGGGAGTAGACATGGACATTTAAAAACACATCAGATATAGACATACAACATCTGTGATAACACCATTGGGGGTCCTATCCTGCAGTCTCCTAAGTGATTCTAATACTTATAACAGTGCAATATATTCCAGGTAGAAGAAAAGGATAAACTTCCCCTAGAGAGTTGGAAATTGAAGGGGCACTGCAGGTCTGGTATTCCAAAGTGGTGTATTCTCCAATTGCTCTACATGTTTCACGTTGACAAAGAACGCTTCTTCAGGAGCTAGAGGTTCTAATAAAAAATACATATAAACAGAGAAGACATATATCAAGATCACAAACAATTGAGGTTGTTCTCAGTAGATATATTGTAAAAAACAGTGCAAGTAGCCATTTTATTGGAGAAGGTAGGAAAAGAGCCAACCCCTAATGGCGAGGCATGGCAGGGGTCCTATCAAAGATTACGGTCTCACATGGAAGGGCAGCACAGACCAGCAGTCCAGGACAGCCCAATCACAAGGAAGTCTATAAAAACATCAGGTATCATAATTGAAATTAAAGGTTATAATTTGGACTGATGGGTTAGTAGATAAAGGATGACAATGATGCGTGGTTTGCGGAATGGGTGATTGACCGCAAAACTGAGAGAGAAAAAAAAAAAAGAGATGCGGAAAGAGTGACTAGGTTAGCAAAATTAATAAACAAAAAATGGCTTACCGGTTAGATGAGGAAAAAAAAGCAAGAAAAAGATATTCACATAGATGAACTGATTCAATGGATCACTGGAAGCGATCACAGGTAAAAGAGTTTCTGAGAAAAATCAGACTGGCAGCAGGCAGAGACCGGGGCATCCCAGGTAATTGTAACATCAATGATTGTAGGTAGGGGGAAAGCTTGTATGAGCTGCAGTTCTGGTGTATAGAAGAAAACATAGATACATATGACTGTAATCAAAAATAAATACTGAGGTCAGTGCATGTCTATGTATAGAAGCCTCGCCAGAAACGGCAGCTGTCAGTCAGACTTACCCCACAGTAAATGACAGAAGATTCTGAGGACTGCACCGCTCTGCTGGGTTGCTGCCTGTTGTATGTCCCACCAGAGTGAAAGAGACAGCCCTATAAATAGGAATATCCAGATCGTGAGCAGCCGGTCTAGTCAGAGCGGCGTCTCCCGGCCCCATAGCAGGCAGCTGCGCATGCGCCGAGCCGCGCCGTCACCCGGACCACACAGCGCACGCGCGGCAATGGAAACTCCGCGCATGCGCTGAAACAGGGCCCGGGGGGAGAGACGAGGCAACGGCAAAGTACAGGCTGCAGAGACGGGGAAGAGGGGAACCCGAAGGGGTCCCCTATGCCACCGTCGATCGCCGCACATCCGGTCACAGAGTCAAACCGGGTGTGCGGCGCTGTGCCATGGAAACCACCGGAAGTGATGGGCAGCCTAATCCATGCAAGACCGAGCACTAAGGGCGCCATGCCATACAACGCCACAGGGGGGCAGAAAAGTCAATGTACAAAACAACATTAAACATTTTTATATATATAAATACAGTATACTGGACATAATTGTAAATAAGACAAGATCAAATATTGTGTGACAGAACAAAATTTTGCGGGGATAAGCTTAAAACAATATTTTTGGGGGCCAGTTAGCGTACGGACACATTGAGCTGAGAGAAAAATTGCCAAATAAAGTCCCAAAGCTAAATTGTTCCTTGTTCATGCTGCCCAAAAAGTCATTGGGCACGTAAGTATATTTTTTTGCCTACGAGTGGGAGAAGACAGACCATGATCAGCCACAAGGGATGGTGAGGATTAGTGAGGGGGGGCGCCGCCAAGGGCGGGCTCATAAAAACGGTTTGTATGAGTGGGATTCATTCAAGCCAGGCGCTCTGATGGCATTTAGGTGTTCTATCCAGAGGGATTCTTTTTGTAAGATGAGCTTGTCCCATTCCCCCCCTCTGGGGTTTTTTGGGGACGACGGCCAAGACAGAAAAAGAAATACTGGATGTGTCAAACCGGTGGTGAAGATCGAGATGTCTGCTGACAGGTGTGAGCATCTTCCCATTCCCGGAATAGTAGACATGGTCGTTAATTCTTTGTCTAAGTTGTCTGGCCGTCTTCCCCACATAAAAAACCCCACAGGTACAGGTCATCAGGTAGACCACCCCCTGTGTCTGACATGATGCTGAAAATTTAGGGTAATAAGTTTCACCACTCGGAAGCAAAATTGGATATTCAGAAGATATCCACGGACAAAAAGAACAATTACCGCAGGGTTTAGTGCCCCTTGGTTCATGAGGGGGGGTTAAGTTTGAACTTTTGTATTGACTGGATACAAGGCGGTCCTTTAGGGACACCGTGCGTCTATATACTATCCCTGGGTGAGGGTTTACATATTTCTTAAGGATGGGATCCTCTACTAAGAAATGCCAATGCTTGCTAAGAATGCTGTAGAGGTCTTGATGATGGGCAGAAAAACGGGTAATCAGTTTCACAGTGGAATCTTGGGGTCAGGCTTTTTTGGTGTAAAGTAATTCATTCCGTGATCTATTTTTAGCTTTATTAAAGGCTTTTCGTAACAGTGACCGACTATAACCTCGGGCTAGCAGGCGAGATCTAAGCAGGTTCGCCTGGTGTTGAAAATCAGTCATGTGGGTGCAGTTTCGTCGGAGGCGAATATACTGAGCATAGGGTATGCTTCTTATGAGAGAGGGTGGGTGTGCGCTGGTGGCATGTAGCAGTGTATTTCCTGCTGTTGTTTTCCGGTATAAATTAGTGGATAAGGTGTTATTAGCGTCCTTGTATATCTCAAGATCCAGAAAGCTAATACTTTTTACATCACATTGGTGGGTAAACTTCAAATTAAAATGGTTTGTACATAAAACTTGGATAAATTGTTGTAGGGAGTTTTTAGTACCCGTCCAGATCATGAAAATGTCATCTATGTAGCGTTTCCAAATCAGAATATGGTCTAGATATTCTGAAAGTTGGTCTCGAGAAAACAAATGACGCTCCCACCCCCCCAGGTACAGATTGGCGTAGCCAGGGGCACAACAGGTGCCCATGGCTACGCCCTGCACCTGGAGGTAGTGGGAACCCATAAATTCAAAAGTGTTATGGGTCAAAATAAAATACAGTAACTTGAGAATGAATTCGTTATACTCCCAACGGTGGTGGTCCTCCTCATATAAAAAGGTGCGGACCGTCCCGACCCCCTGCTCGTGAGGGATGCTGGAGTAAAGAGCCTCCACATCTAAAGTCATGAGCAGGGAGTCGGGAGGGACCGATAGCCCCTCAATCTGCTTCAAAAGATCTAGAGTATCTTTGGTGTACGACGGTAGGGCCGTAACGTGAGGCATGAGTGTAGCATCTACAAGTTTGCTGGCGTTGTCTGTTAGACTTCCGATACCTGAAATTATCGGTCTCCCAGGGGGCAACAAGGGGTCCTTATGCACTTTAGGAAGTGCATAGAACGTTGCCACCCTGGGAGACCAAACATTCAGGTATTCGTAAATATCCTTGGTGATCAGCCCTTTCATAAAGGCATCTCCAATGATATCTAAAAGTTGGTTCTTGTGGGATAAGGTAGAAGATGAAGGAATTCTTTTGTACCAGTCTTTATTGGACAGAATCTTCATGCACATAGCTTCATAGAAGGATCTTGTTAAGAGGACTATATTCCCGCCTTTGTCGGCGGGCTTAACAATAACATCTGGATGATTGTGTATTCTAGAGATGGCTTGGCGCTGTGTCAAACTTAAGTTATTTCGTCTAGATAGTATATCCAGATGTTTAATATCACTCACAACATTCTGTAAGAATGTCCAGATCTGAGGATTTTGAGAGAGATCGGGAAATTGGCGAGATTTGGGCTTAAATCGGTTGTTTGTGGGTATGGGCGAGAGTCTAGGTGCTGATGTAGGGATGTCATTATGCGACATAGTGTCATATTCCTCTAACAAAAGTATTAGGTCACGGAGTGCCCTAAACTCATCCATTTGTATTGGAGAATACACCACTTTGGAATACCAGACCTGCAGTGCCCCTTCAATTTCCAACTCTCTAGGGGAAGTTTATCCTTTTCTTCTACCTGGAATATATTGCACTGTTATAGGTATTAGAATCACTTAGGAGACTGCAGGATAGGACCCCCAATGGTGTTATCACAGATGTTGTATGTCTATATCTGATGTGTTTTTAAATGTCCATGTCTACTCCCCATGTTTTTTGTATGTTACGAATAAAATTCAACCTTTTTTATACAAAAAAATTTTTTTATATACTTTTTGTAGTCCATTACCATTGTGCCTTAAAAGTCCCATCTTTTTTCCTTTGATGCTTTTAAATACATCTTACTTTCCCCTACTTTCCCCTCTCTCCTCCTCCCTCCCCCCACCCCTTCTCCCCTCTAATATCTAGGTACTTCCCATTTTCCTAAAGGAGCGAGGAGGAGAGGGAAGGAAGGGAGCGGACAAGAGAAAACGCTAGCTTTTTAGGCTATATCAGTCTGTCTCTATCCAGACAACTAATAGTCTAAGCACCTATTATAAAAATAAGTTCCCTTTGATATGTAACAGCTCTCCTTTCCAAAAAAAAAAAGGGAAACGTAAAGACTCATCCTATTCGTAAGACTTGCCTTTACATCATATTCTAGAGAGTAATCCGTTGTGTAGCCATACCCTTTCTTGTTGTACCCATTAGGGTACCAATTCAGAGAGGGTTTCCAACCCTCTTCCCCAGAAGTACCCTAGTCCTATATTGTGGGGGGGTCCTAAATGGTTTCTATAATATAGTCTGTTCCTCCCAAAAAAAAAGTGACTAATACAACAAAATAAGTGTCTAAAGTGTTTCCCTTTCCTTATTCATTAAGCCCGTTCCTAATCTCTAGGGGGATCCTGAGGTCTGATTTGGGGCGGTTGTTTGCGCATTCGAAAGTTACTCCGCAGGCCTTGCCTTTTTGAGGGGCCCGAACGACCCCCTATATGTGGAATATATGAAAGCCAGTTAGTGATCTGGATAGGGGCCACATCCAAAAAAGTAAATAGTCCCGGGGGGTCCTCTGGTGTGTAGACAGTAAACGAGACAGATTCCCTACGGAACCTCACCGCCAATGGGTATCCCCACCTATACGTACATCCCCTGTCTCTAGCCAAGTCTAAGACAGGGCGCAGACAGGCTCTACGCTGGAGAGTAGCTCGGGATAAGTCTGGTAGGATCTTAAAAGGGGCCCCATTAAAATTGAGGTCCCCTGCTCCTATGCTGCTCTAAGTATCTGCTCCTTCTCTGAGTAGCGATGGATATGGCAAACCACATCTCTGGGTCTCTCAGGATCGTTTGATCTAGGACCCGCGGTTCTATGGACCCTGTCTAAGTCCACTATCTTCTCAGGGGATTTCAAGACAATCTGGAAAATCGCATTCCCTTCAAGAATTTTGATTTATTCTGACCACAGATTGGTCTGCTTTTTTCTCAATCACATCAAGCCTCATTCCTATCTGTTGTAGATGTGCATAAACAGAAGAGGTAATCTGTGCAGCATTCAGTGCCAGGCTCCTTGAGAGCATTTGTGAGAAAGCTGTCATCATGGAGGGGAAGTCAGTGGGGGCTGGATTTGTCTCACATGCCTCACTCTCAGCAAGAAGCATGCCTGTGTTGGGATCCAGCATAGGAGTAGAGGGGAGACCTGCATGCAGTCTGCCCAGCAGGGATTCAGTGGAGGAGGGAGAGGGACCCTGGTGCAGTGGAGATTGTGCTGTACCTGGTGGGGCTGCATCCTGGTCCGCAATGGAGTCCTCTGATTCCTCCATGTTTCCCCGCCGTGGAGCGGCCGCCATATTGGCATAACTGAGCGGCCCGGCCGCAGCTGTCATCTGGCGTGCGAGGCTTCTCCTCGCGGGTGCCGTGGACATCGGAGTGTTCCAGAGGGGTTCCCCTGGTCATGGTTCTGGTTTGGGGCGCTGTAGGGCGTTCTGTCAGGACCGGTGGCTGTTTAAGGGGCCGTGGTGGAGCAGAGCTCTAGATGCTCGCAGCCATCTTAGGAGCTGCCGCGCATGCGCCTTCGATCAGTGCATTTTTATAGCACGGATCAATGTAATAATATCACTGGTCCCCAAAAAGTGTAATTTGGGGTCAGATTTGTCCACCACAATGTTGGAGTCCCGCTAAAAATCACAGATTGCCGCCATTACCAGTAAAAACAATAAAAAAAAATTAAAGTCCCTAAATCGATCCTGTAGTTTGTAGACGCAATAACTTTTGCGCAAACCAATCAATATACGCCTATTGCATTTTTTTTTACCAAAAATATGTAGAAGAATATACAAAAAAAAGCACGACAATTTAAAAAAAACTCTGTTACAATACATATCGGCCCAAACTGATGAATACATTTTAGTTTTTTTTTTAAATTGTCACGCTTTTTTTGTTTATAGCGCAAAAATTAAAAACCACAGAGGTGATCAAATGCCACCAAAAGAAAGCTCTATTTGTTGGAAAAAAAGGGCGTGAATTTTGTTTCGGTACAACGTTGCACAATTGTCAGTTGAATTGACGCAGTGCCGTATCGCAAAGAATGTTCTGGTCATTAAGGGGGCGAATTCTTCCGGGGCTGAAGTGGTTAAAGTTTGCAATGTTTAGGATAAAGTGATCAAGCTCTTATCTGATTTTGTGTGGTATACATTGTGTGAGTTTTCAATAAAGTGTTCCAGTTTGCACCTAAGCTAGTGTTGCCTTGTTCTTGGGTGCAATTCTCAGCTATAATACTATCTGTATTATAGCTGAAGCTGAAGCTGCATCTTGGTGGAAGCACCCAGGTGGGATGCCAGGCGGTCTGTCAAATCTATGTTTTGTATCTTTAATATTATTTATATACTTTGTGTGTGTGTGTGTATGTATATATATATGTATGTATATATATATATATATATATATATATATATATATATATATATTTATATATATATATATATATATATATATAATCAGCAAGCCCGTTTATAAAAAGTTGATTTGAATGCTCATGCATGGGAAAGGCCATATGTGGATCAAAATATGCAGTTCCTGCTGAACTGCTAAAAAAAAAAGCATGTAATTGAAGATACGAGAAAGTTCCACACTAGGCTAAAGAAACATGCAATTAAATTAGGCCATTAGTGCATGGTGGTGCCGCTACAGGCTGAGAAGTAGACCCCCATTGGCACTCAGGATCAGTGGCGTAGCGTGGGTTGTCGGTGCCCGGGGTAGGGCAATTAATTTGCGCCCCCTAACCCGTGGACTTTTAGCACTCCCAGGGTCCCTTCCATTAGTACTGTATCAAACCCCTTGCCTCTAAGCACATGTATTTTATAAAAATACTGATGTAATTAAAGTAAAATGCAATAAAATACAGGTATAGCCAAGTTTATTTTCAAATACTTTGAGAGTGAAAATGCATCACACAATCTGCTCCACATATTCAGCAGGTCTATGAATACATTGTAAGAAAAACAAGAAATATGATACTTTTTACAAAAATAAGATTCTGTAGTGCACATAGTACCATCTGCAAGTGGATCCTGCTTCAGGCCCCTTTTGCCGGTAAAGTTACAGCGGGTATAGAAAAGAATCATTCTATTTAAAATCATCACATTTTGTTGCTCTGCTGCCTGAAATAAAGACACGGTTTTTGTTTTATCCAGCTGTATTTACTCAGTGCAAGGGGGTTCAGTGATCCTTCCAGTATCCCTGCCCAGCATTCAGCATGTAAGGGATTCAGTGTCCCTGCCCCAGCATTCAACATAAGGCAGGGGTAGGCAACCTTTTTGAGCACAGTGTGCTGAAAAATGTTTTCAAAGAAATTGAGAGTGTAGGTTATATAAAAATGTCAACTTCTGTCAGAAACCATGATTTAGACTAAGACAGAAGTACAGTTAAATCACACTTGTTTAATAATTATAAAAAAAGTAAACATAGTCAAAACATAGCCAGAGTTGAGGAACCAGAACGGATGGTCAGACAAGCCAAAACGGAGCTAGAGATAAGTGTAGTAGAACAACAAGCAGGATCTGGAGCCAGAAGGAATGTCTGCCAAGCAAGTCTTTAACAGGAACACAGGAGAGTGTCTCTAGAGATGTGACCAAGGCGAAGGCAGAGATCTGGGCTGGACGGCTTAAGTAAGCAGGACTGAGGAGCAGGCTATCAACAGGTGAGTCACTGTGGATAGAAAGGAGCTGGCAAAGGAAAGGAGCTCGTCAATCCAAATCTGTCAGTGCCTATCCCGTCCCTACGCGTGACGTCACCCAATCACGTGACTTCATTCAGGGGATCTTCCCCTGATGAAGTCACGTGATTGGGTGACGTCACGCGTAGGGACGGGATAGGCACTGACAGATTTGGATTGACGAGCTCGCCGCTCGTAGGATATGTATAAGAGGCGCATTTACTCTATGTGAGTACCCGTTTTTAAATTGAATAAAGATACCGTTCTGTTTAAAAATACTACACTATGTTGGCATCCTTATATCCTTTCATATGCTGGCTTTGTTACCACTGATGCTGCTACTGAGAGAGTAAAGTACAGGGACTACCGACTCCGGTCCAGGGACCCCCAGAGAGGGATCATCTCCTCCATTTACCTTCTATGCGGTTGTCCCATTGCCGCAAGGTAAGGGGCCATTACCCATCTGTGTGTGTGTTCAAGCACGAAGAGGATACACTTTTACCCTCTCTCTTTCGGCACCTCACTGGTCACCGGTTGCACATTTTGGATTGCTAAAGGATCACTGAACATTTTTTTGGCACTTATGCTTGATGCATTTTACAAATTTGGATTTCACGCAAATAATACATCCTCTGTGGCTGTCTCTTTATAGTTAGATGCCATACACTTGTTTCTCGCACTTATGCGTTTTTGCACAATATTAATCTTGTATTTGTATACGCTTTCTACATACCATTGTTTTGCAGTTTACATCTGTTTTTCATATTGTTTGCACATGGTATGGTTTGTGATATTTGCTGTAAGTTATTTCACTGGCTTATAAACACAATTCACCTAAAGGGTGTACAAGGATACTATAGCACTTTAAGGTTTAGCTGCACATGCTACGCAAGCACTAGGTGTATAGGTGGACTACTGGTATTCATTTTCCACACATACTGTGCCGCTTTAGCTTTTACACTAGTTGTAGGAGTACATCCAATTTTTGATTTATCACAGGATACTGTGCATACAGACACATTACCCGTACACCATCCACCCTTTATATATGCGATTTTATTGATTTATATGAGTTGCACAATGACTCTTTAGCACTTCAAGGTTTATTTGCACAGGTTTCATTAGCACTAGGTGTGTATGAGGATTATTTATACTTGTTCCCTACACACACTGTGCCGTGTTTATCATAATAGATAGAAGACAAATAATCACTTTTGATACTATTGATTTTACTTCAGGATATCAGTTGTGGGATTATATCCATTCTTTTATCACAGGATACTGTGCATACAGACACAGTACCCGTACACCCTTCACCTTTTATATGTGATTACATTTATTTATAGGAGTTGCACAATGACACTGTAGCACTTTAAGATTTATTTGCACAGGTTACATTAGCACTAGGTGTGTATGAGGATTACCTCTACTTCTTCCCTACACACACTGTGCCGTGTTTGTCATAACAGATAGAGGACAAATATTCACTTTTGACACCATTTTATTTCAGGATACTGTGCATACAAACATATTACCCATATATCCTATACACTTTCACACAGATACACGTTTTTTGGACGAGCGCAGCACTTATTTTTTATGTTTATAACATAGGTATTGTTTTTTACAGCCAGTGGCTGGCTTTTTCATGAAAGCATTCCAAGCAGCTCTTGAGCCAATGGAACGCTTTCAGAAGCGGTGGGAGGGGATGTCCCCCTCTCCCACCATCTCGCCTGAGAAACAATCCAATGGTGTGGCCGGCTAGTCCCAGAGGCAATGAAAGATTAGATCCCCTTTGATGGCCCTGAAGGACCGGAGCGACGCCATGACTTCCGGTCCAGGCTGGAAGTAAACTTTTCTTTTTTTTTTTTTTTAAAGTAAAAGATCCAATTTTTTTTTAATCTTTTGCTTTTAAAGGTAGAAGGAGAGATATGAGGTCTTTTTGACCCCAGATCTCTCCATAAAGAGGACCTATCATCCTTATTCCTATTACAAGGGATGTTTACATTCCTTGTAATAGGAATAAAAGTGATATAAAAAAAAAACTGTGGAAAAATAAGTTAAATAAATATATTTTTTTAAGCACCCCCCCAATCCCTCCATGCTCGCACACAGAAGCAAATGGATATGCAAGTCACACACGCATATGTAAACAGTATTCACACCACACATGTGAGGTATCACTGCACTTGTTAGAGCGAGTGCAATAATTCTAGTGCTAGACCTCCTCTTTAACTCTAAACATGTAACCTGTAAAGGTGTTTAAAGCGCTACCTAAAAAGATTTTTAAGTACCATCGTTTTTCACCATTTCATGAGTGTGCGCAATTATAAAGCGTGACATGTTGGGTATCTATTTACCCACCGTAACATCATCTTTCACACTATACCCAAAAATTGGGGTATATATTGTGTTTTGTTTTAATTCATTGAAGTGAATTTTTTACAAAAATAAATGCGTTTGCAAAACCACTGCGCAAATACACTGTGGCATAAAAAATTGCAACGATCACACGCTAGCGTGGTACAGGGTATTGAACTCTGTACTCTGTAGCTGCTGAGTTCTGTATTCTGTAATGCAAACTACTTAAAGTTCTAGCATGGATCATTTTTTTTAAAAGAAAGGCTCCAGTATTCAGCTCTGATTTGGAGCCATCAACTTCATCATCCACAAGTACCTCAGCAGAGAGGGTGGTGGAGGCCAGCATCAAGACAAGAAAAAGACAGTATGATGACAGTTACCTGTCATATGGTTTCATCTGTACAGGGGTTTCATCATGCCCTCTCCCTATGTGTCTGATATGTGGTATGAATTATCAAATGAAGCAATGGTTCCAAGCAAACTTAAAAGACACCTGACAACAAATAATCCGACACCTGACAACAAATAATCCATCACTAGCCAGCAAGGGACCAGAATATTTCATTCATTTGAAAAGTCAACACAAACAACAAGAGCAAGTCATGATGAAGAGTGCAAAAGTGTCAGAGAAAGCACTGGAGGCTAGCTATTTAGTGGCCGAGATAGTAGCTAAAGCTAAGAAGCCACACACAATTGCAGAAACAGTCATTTTGCCAGCATGTACAGCTATTGTCAAAAAAATGCTAGGCCCACAAGCAGCAAAAGAAATTGCAAAAGTTCCACTGTCTGACAGTACGATTGGAAGGCGAATCAATGACATGTCTGCAGATATTGAAAACCTGGTTTTTGAAAAAATCAGATCTGGGAATTTTTCCTTACAAGTTGATGAATCCACTGACATAAGTGGGCATGCTCAGCTCTTGGCTAATGTTCGATTCATAGATGAGGACCATATCGGGGAGACGTTTTTTTTTTTTTTTTTTATGTAAACCGATACCTGAGAAAACATTTGGAGAGGAGATTTATTGTGTGACAACGGAGTATCTTGAACAGGGCTGATTAAGCTGGAAGAACTGTATCAGTGTCTGCACTGATGGCGCTGCTGCCATGATGGGTAGTGCCAAGGGCTTCATCAGCAGAGTCAGAGTTCAGAATCCAATTGTGCGAAACACTCACTGCTTTCTTCACAGGGAGGCACTAGTTGCAAAGACCCTGCCAAAAGAACTGTCAGATGTACTGGATGGAGCAGTGAACATTGTAAATTATATAAAAATGTGGCCCTTAAAGACACCCCTGTTTTCAATTCTGTGCGCAGAAATGGGAGCAGAGCATCATAGCTTGTTACACACCGCAGTCCGCTGGCTTTCATGGGGAGAAGTCTTGGACAGAGTATACGAGTTAAGAGAAGAAATCAACATTTCTAATAGGACAGAGCTCTGCATATGCAGAATTGACGGAAGACACGCAATGGTGTGCGAAACTTGCATACCTGGCCGACATTTTTAGACATCTAAATGAACTGAGTGGTAAAATGCAAGGTAAAGAAGAAAATCCTCTCATCTCGTCTGACAAATTACGTGGCTTCAGATCCAAGCTGACACTCTGGCGCTCCTTTGTAGAACAGAGCAGCCTTGAGATGTTTCCCCTGTGCAATGCACATTCAAATGGCAGCACACTTTCTGATCTTATCTCTCAACACCTACAAATTCTCGACGAAAGATTTAGTCACTATTTTCCATCGGAAGCTTTTGCAGAGTTTGACTGGGTCCGTAACCCTTGGATTTCATGTGCATTGGATAGCTCAAAAGTCTTGACACTAGCGGCACAAGAGCAACTGGCAGAGATCAGGGCAGATCGCACATTACAAATAAAATTTCAAGATGTGGCTTTGGATAAGTTTTGGGTATCATTGAATAGTGAGTACTCAGTAGTTTCAAGTACCGCCATTGGAATTCTACTACCCTTCTCTACTACGTACTTGTGTGATCTGAGCTTTTCAAGCCTAACCTACATCAAGAACAAGTACAGAGAGTGACTTAGGGCCGTGGACCAGGAGCTCCGTGTCTGTCTCTCATCCATTCCTGCCAGAATAGAGCGGTTGTGTAAATCGTCCCAGGCTTAAGTATCCCATTGATGTAAGACATAACAAATACATTTTTTCCACATTTTTGGTTTGGTGTGCCTCAAGATTCTGTCAGATTTTAAAGGGTGCCTTGGTTGAAAAAAGGTTGAAAAACACTGGTCTAGTGAATATAACATGGAGTTCAGTCTATAGTTTAGATAGTCTTGTCTGTGTATGACTATGAAGGTGCAAATGTAGAGAAAATGGGACTCTGAATTATATTTACTCTGTCGGATATTTTTGTCATCTGTGGACTTTGGACCTTGTTCTGTGTGAGTGGTAAAGCGGTTGCAGACCTAAGGTTTTAATAAGGAGACATGAAATACATTTGAGATACACATATGAGAAGGAAGGTCTAATGCTTAAGCCACTGGGTTTATCCTGCAAAGAATACGGAAAGGCCCAATGAACCGAGGTGCGAACTTCAGAGAGGGATCACGAAGTCGGAGGTTGCGAGATTACAGCCCTGTCCCCAACCTGCTAGGAAGGCGCAGGCAGGCATCTGCGGTCAGCATGGAGTCTGTACCTATCATTAGCATATCGCAAAGCCTCCTGGACTTGTGCCCAATGGAATGAAGACCACAGAGATGCTCCTCTAACGAGTCAGGCAATATGGAAGGTTGGAAACCAAAGTTCGCCATAAACTGAGACAATCAGGAAGCAGAATTCAAGGCACTATTGTGAGCAAACTCTGCCCACGGTAAGAGGTCTGACCAGTTGTTATGATGGTCAGAAATATAGCAATGTAGGAATTGCTCCAAGGACTGACTGGCTCGTTCTGCGGCCCCATTAGACTGCAGGTGATACGCAGAGGAGAAAGCAAGCTGAATTCCCATCTGTGCATAAAAGGCTCTCCAGAACTGGGACACAAACTAACTACCCCTGTCCAAGACAATCACTTTGGGTAGCCCATGTAAGCGACAGATCTCCCGCGCAAAAATGGAAGCCAGTTCCTTAGAAGTGGGCAACTTCTTAAGTGAAATATAATGGGACCTGAGCGGCAAGAATTTTGTCACCCAAAGGACAAGTGAGACTGGTGCGAACCGTAGCCAGAATACGATCAGGAATCACAGAAACCGGAACAGACTACATCTTGGAAGTATAGGAAAATTGTCGTGACAAAGCGCCAGCCCTTACATTCTTAGTACCGGGTAAGAAAGACAATGTAATTGAAACAAGACAAGAGCCCATCACGCCCTTCTGGGAGAGAGGTGTTTAGTCTCAGACAAGAATGTGAGTTTCTTATGGTCAGTAAGAATGAGCACAGTGGTACCTTCAAGGAGATGTCTCCATTCTTTCAGGGCTAAAACAACAGCTCTCCGTCGCCAATCTCGTAATTGCACTCCGCAGGTGACAATTTCTTGGAAAAAGAGCCACAAGGATGCATAGTGCTCTGAGGTAGGACATTGAGACAGAAGGGCGCCAACTCCAGTCTCAGAAGCATCAACCTCAAGGATAAAAGGTTACGTACGATTAGGATGTGCCAACACAGGAGCAGAAACAAAGGCAGCCTTGAGACTCTCAAAGGCCTTAATGGACTCCGGAGACCAACTCTGTGGGTTAGCGTCCTTTCTGGTCAGATCAGTCAGGGGCTTGACCAGAGACGAGAAGGTTATGAATAAACTTCCGATAATAGTTGACAAAGCCAAAGAAAACGCTGCAGGGGATGTAAACCCACGGGTCGGGGCCTCTGTAGGACTACTGAAAGTTTCTCTGGGTCCATCGAAAAACCAGCAGTAGAAATGACATAACCCAGGAATTTAACCTGTTCAAGATGGAATTCACACTTCTCCAATTTACAATAGATTGTTCCCTCTTCGTTTCTGAAGAACACGACAGACCTGTGTGGTGGCTCTCCAGGGACTTGGAAAATATGAGGATGTACAGGAGGCTTCCGCAAGCGCTCCTTAAAAGGAAATCTTTCTCTGAGTCTGGAGTCAATGAGGATGGCAAACGTGATCAACTTGTCCAGCTCAGTGGGTATATCTCAGGCTGCTATCTCATCCTTGATGGTATTCGAGAGACCATGAGAAAAAGCAGCCACAAGGCCCCGTTGTTCCAAGCAACCTCTGCTGCCAGAGTACAGAATTCAATGGCATAAACGGCAACAGTTCTCATAGTATGATGGACATGGGGCACTTGGCAGCAAAAGCGGAGCATGCGGGAACATCAAATACCCTTTTAAAAGAAGCCAAAAACTCTGGGTAATTCAAGACAACAGGTATTTGCGTCTCCCATAGAGGGTTTGCCCAGACCAAGGCTCTCTCAGAAAGCGAAGATATCACAAAACCTACTTTGCTTCTGTCCATGGGAAACACCTGGGGCAGCTTCTCAAAGTATATCTCAACCTGGTTGAGAAACCCTCTGCATTGGACTGGATCACCTCCAAATCGCTGGGGAATTGGAGCAGAAGCAGACATACCTCTTATAGAGGTAATACTCAAGGCGGGTGCCTGCACAGAGACTGGAGCAGCAGCAGGGACGGCCTGCAACACAGGTTGTACCAGAGCGGCCACAGTGGGAGATTCCAGGTGAGCTGTGTGAATCAGGAGCATTTGTAATGCCATGGCAAACTGATCCATGCAGTGATCCTGCTCATCCAATCTGGAAAAACTATTACCAACAAGTGGATTGACTTCTGAATTCATGGCCTTCGCCTACTGTCAGAAACCATGAATCAGTCTGAGACAGCAGTACTGTTAATAAAAGCCACAGAGCCCCCCCCCCCCTTACATCAGAGTCTGCACAGAGCCCCCCCCCTTACATCGGAGTCTGCACAGAGCCCCCCCTTGCATCAGAGTCTGCACAGAGCCCCCCTTGCATCAGAGTCTGCACAGAGCCCCCCCTTGCATCAGAGTCTGCACAGAGCCCCCCCTTGCATCAGAGTCTGCACAGAGCCCCCCCTTGCATCAGAGTCTGCACAGAGCCCCCCCCCTTGCATCAGAGTCTGCACAGAGCCCCCCCTTGCATCAGAGTCTGCACAGAGCCCCCCCCTTGCATCAGAGTCTGCACAGAGCCCCCCTTACATCAGTCTGCACAGAGCCCCCCCCCCTTGCATCAGAGTCTGCACAGAGCCCCACTTACATCAGAGTCTGCACAGAGACCCCCCTTACATCAGAGTCTGCACAGAGCCCCCCCTTACATCAGAGTCTGCACAGAGCCCCCCCTTACATCAGAGTCTGCACAGAGCCCCCCCTTACATCAGAGTCTGCACAGAGCCCCCCCTTACATCAGAGTCTGCACAGAGCCCCCCCTTACATCAGAGTCTGCACAGAGCCCCCCCTTACATCAGAGTCTGCACAGAGCCCCCCCTTACATCAGAGTCTGCACAGAGCCCCCCCTTACATCAGAGTCTGCACAGAGCCCCCCCTTACATCAGAGTCTGCACAGAGCCCCCCCTTACATCAGAGTCTGCACAGAGCCCCCCCTTACATCAGAGTCTGCACAGAGCCCCCCCTTACATCAGAGTCTGCACAGAGCCCCCCCTTACATCAGAGTCTGCACAGAGCCCCCCCTTACATCAGAGTCTGCACAGAGCCCCCCCTTACATCAGAGTCTGCACAGAGCCCCCCCTTACATCAGAGTCTGCACAGAGCCCCCCCTTACATCAGAGTCTGCACAGAGCCCCCCCTTACATCAGAGTCTGCACAGAGCCCCCCCTTACATCAGAGTCTGCACAGAGCCCCCCCTTACATCAGAGTCTGCACAGAGCCCCCCCTTACATCAGAGTCTGCACAGAGCCCCCCCTTACATCAGAGTCTGCACAGAGCCCCCCCTTACATCAGAGTCTGCACAGAGCCCCCCCTTACATCAGAGTCTGCACAGAGCCCCCCCTTACATCAGAGTCTGCACAGAGCCCCCCCTTACATCAGAGTCTGCACAGAGCCCCCCCTTACATCAGAGTCTGCACAGAGCCCCCCTTACATCAGAGTCTGCACAGAGCCCCCCCTTACATCAGAGTCTGCACAGAGCCCCCCCCCTTACATCAGAGTCTGCACAGAGCCCCCCCCTTACATCAGAGTCTGCACAGAGCCCCCCCCTTTACATCAGAGTCTGCACAGAGCCCCCCCCCTTACATCAGAGTCTGCACAGAGCCCCCCTTACATCAGAGTCTGCACAGAGCCCCCCCTTACATCAGAGTCTGCACAGAGCCCCCCCTTACATCAGAGTCTGCACAGAGCCCCCCCCTTACATCAGAGTCTGCACAGAGCCCCCCCTTACATCAGAGTCTGCACAGAGCCCCCCCTTACATCAGAGTCTGCACAGAGCCCCCCCTTACATCAGAGTCTGCACAGAGCCCCCCCTTACATCAGAGTCTGCACAGAGCCCCCCCTTACATCAGAGTCTGCACAGAGCCCCCCCTTACATCAGAGTCTGCACAGAGCCCCCCCTTACATCAGAGTCTGCACAGAGCCCCCCCTTACATCAGAGTCTGCACAGAGCCCCCCCTTACATCAGAGTCTGCACAGAGCCCCCCCTTACATCAGAGTCTGCACAGAGCCCCCCCTTACATCAGAGTCTGCACAGAGCCCCCCCTTACATCAGAGTCTGCACAGAGCCCCCCCTTACATCAGAGTCTGCACAGAGCCCCCCCTTACATCAGAGTCTGCACAGAATTTCCACTTACACTGTAAGGGGGAGCTCTGTGGGCTCTAATGTAAAGGGGAATCCTGATTTAAGGGGGGATCTGATGTAAGGGGTGTTCTGGGGGAATGCTGTGACTCTGGTGTAAAGGGGATCTCTGCTCACCAAAGCCTGCCTCCCCACCGATAACATACACCCCACATATAATACTGCCCCCCCCTGATAATATACACCCCACATATAATCACCTCAATTCCTGCACCATCACACCTCAGATCACCCCAATTTTTGCACCCTCAAACCTCAGATCACACCAATTCCTGAACCTTCACACCTCAGATCAGTTCCAATTCCTGCACCTTCACACCTCGGATCACCCCAGTTTCCATCTGCATCTTCACACCTCGGATCACCCCAGTTTCCATTTGCATCTTCACACCTCAGATAACCCCCTATTTCTGAACCTTCACACCCCAGATCAATCCCAATCCCTGCATCTTCACATCCCATAGCCCCAGTTCCTGCACCTTCACACCTCAAATCGGCTGCAAATCCTGTACCTACACACCTCGGGTCACTAACCCCCTGTTCTTCCCACCACTGTACCCCTCCGTCATCTTTCTCAGCACTGTACCCCCCATATCACCTGCCCCAGCACTGTACCCCCCATGTCATCTGCCCCAGCACTTACCCCCTGTCATTTGTCCCACCACTGTACCTCCCCGTCATTTGTCCCACCACTGGTACCCCCCTATCATCTGTCCCACCTCTGTGCCCTCCCTTATCTGCCCCACCTGTGTACCCCGTCATTTTTCCCACCACTGTACGCCGTCATTTGTCCCACCACTGTACCCTGTCATTTGTCCCACCACTGTACCCCGTCATTTGTCCCACCACTGTACCCGTCATTTGTCCCACCACTGTACCCCGTCATTTGTCCCACCACTGTACCCCGTCATTTGTCCCACCACTGTACCCCGTCATTTGTCCCACCACTGTACCCCATCATTTGTCCTACCACTGTACCCCCCATCATCTGTCCCACCACTGTACCCCCCGTCATCTGTCCCACCACTGTACCCCCCGTCATCTGTCCCACCACTGTACCCCCGTCATCTGTCCCACCACTGTACCCCCGTCATCTGTCCCACCACTGTACCCCCGTCATCTGTCCCACCACTGTACCCCCGTCATCTGTCCCACCACTGTACCCCCGTCATCTGTCCCACCACTGTACCCCCGTCATCTGTCCCACCACTGTACCCCCGTCATCTGTCCCACCACTGTACCCCTGTCATCTGTCCCACCACTGTACCCCCGTCATCTGTACCCCCGTCATTTGTCCCACCACTGAACCCCTGTCATTTGTCCCACCACTTTACCCCCGTCTGTCCCTCCACCGTACCTCCTCATCGTGTGTCCCACCACTGTACCCCCGTCATCTGTCCCACCACTGTACCCCCGTCATCTGTCCCACCACCGTACCTCCCCGTCGTCTGTCCCACCACCGTACCTCCCCGTCATCTGACCCACCACCGTACCTCCCCGTCGTCTGTCCCTCCACAGTACCTCCCCGTCGTCTGTCCCTCCACAGTACCTCCCCGTCGTCTGTCCCTCCACAGTACCTCCCCGTCATCTGTCCCTCCACAGTACCTCCCCGTCATCTGTCCCTCCACAGTACCTCCCCGTCGTCTGTCCCTCCACAGTACCTCCCCGTCGTCTGTACCTCCCCGTCGTCTGTCCCTCCACAGTACCTCCCCGTCGTCTGTCCCTCCACAGTACCTCCCCGTCGTCTGTCCCTCCACAGTACCTCCCCGTCGTCTGTCCCTCCACAGTACCTCCCCGTCGTCTGTCCCTCCACAGTACCTCCCTGTCGTCTGTCCCTCCACAGTACCTCCCCGTCATCTGTCCCTCCACAGTACCTCCCCGTCGTCCCTCTCCATCGTCTGTCCCTCCACCGTACCCCACTACTCATCTACTCCACCACTGCACCTCTTTTCTCATCTTCCCATCTTTTCTCATGTGTCCTCTCCACTCGTAATTAAAAAGGCCAATGTTGTAGAGCAGCAGAAACAGCAAATCAAACTGGGCTCTGACTATTCTAGCAAAGTTCCAAGAAACTCATTAGTATTGACATAAACTTTCACCTGGTTGCCATTTTTTCAGTCAGTGTCAGTTGGATCCCTTCATTGCAGCCAAGCAAGTCATCTTCTATCTCATGGTGGGTGGGACTAGCAGGACTGTGATTGGCCTTTCCAGTGGTTAATCACAGGCCTTTTCTTTGTGTCTGTGGCCTCTGCTAGACACACACTGGCACAACGAGAAGGAGATCCGGAGTGGAGGAGACAGACACAGCAGCAACGCATGCCAGCGGAGAGGTTGCACAGTACCTCCCCATCGTCTGTCCTTCCAACGTACCTCTCCGTCGTCTGTCCCTCCACCGTACCTCCCCGTCATCTGTCCCTCCACCGTACCTCCCCGTCGTCTGTCCCTCCACCGTACCTCCCCGTCGTCTGTCCCTCCACCGTACCTCCCCGTCGTCTGTCCCTCCACCGTACCTCCCCGTCGTCTGTCCCTCCACCGTACCTCCCCATAGTCCCTCTCCATCGTCTTCTCCAGAGTGCTCAGGACCTCAGACTGGGCCGAAGGTTTACCTTCCAACAAGACAATGACCCTAACCACACAGCTAAAATAATGGAGTGGCTTCACAACAACTTTGTGACTGTTCTTGAATGGCCCAGCCAGAGCCCTGACTTAAACCCTATTGAGCATCTCTGGAGAGACCTAAAAATGGCTGTCCACCAACATTTACCATCCAACCTGACAGAACTGGAGAGGGTCTGCAAAGGGGAATTGCAGAGGATCCCGAAATCCAGGTGTGAAAAACTTGTTGCATCTTACCCAAAACTCATAGATCAAAAAGGTGCTTCTACTAAATACTGAGTAAAGGGTCTGAATACTTGAGACCATGTGATATTTCAGGTTTTCTTTTTTAATAAATCTGCAAAAATGTCAACAATTCTGTGTTTTTCTGTCAATATGGGGTGCTGTGTGTACATTAATGAGGAAAAAAAAGGAACTTAAATGATTTTAGCAAATGGCTGCAATATAACAGAGTGAAAAGTTTAAGGGGGTCTGAATACTTTCCGTCCCCACTGTATCTGCCAATAGAACTTAACCAAAAAGTGCATTCTATGCATCCAAAAATATACCAAATCAAATCATTCAACCAAAAAAATAATGTCAAAGCAATAACTCCAAGGCCAATAATTAATAAATAACATGTTATCTCCTCCGATTCCGCAACATGTCTGGTTGACGAAATGCCGTTCAGAAACTAAATGAAAAGCGCGAATCAACACTCGCCAAACTTCTACTAACACGAAATTAGCAGAAGGAGCCCAAAGGGTGGTGCTAAAGAGCTGAAAAACAATGTAGTACGTCACTACGTTCGTAGCTGTTGGCCAACAATTGTGTGGCCGTGTGTATGCAAGTTTGGGCCAACGTCCTGACAAAATTCCATGGTTTTGTTGGCGAACAATCCGATCGTGTGTACGAGGCTTAAGTCTTTATCTTCTCTGCTTTTTTTCATCCACTTTGGAAATATATAGCTTCACGCTATTTCTCATAATCTTTCAAGATATCTCTCATTGCAATCACATGCATACGTGGGCGAAACATGTCAGACCAGGTGATCGACTGGGCCCGGTGCACCTGTAACATGTTACTTGTTAATACCTGAATATGGGTGTAACATGTTACAAAAGGTGAACTCATCCTTTAAGACCATGAACCACAGGCAGAATCACTGAAATGCAACGGATACCTCTCCAAATGGGTGTCAACATTTTGGTTTGGCCAGCAAGAAAGGAATGCCTTGGCAATCCAGGTGCGGGTGAGTTTTTATCTTTAAGTACTAAAAGCATCTTATAAGGCAGGGGTCAGCAACCTTTTTCCACTTAAGGGTTGGATTCTAGCCCTAGAACTCCTCTATAACTTCAAAACATGCATCCTGTACAATTTTTTTTAAACGTCGCCTATAGAGATTTTTAAGGGTTTGTCACCATTCCATGAGCGGGTGCAATTTTGAAACGTGACATGTTTGGTATCAATTTACTCGGTGTATAGCTTTCACAATATAAAAAAAATGGGCTAACTTTACTGTTTTCTTTTTTTTTTTATTCAAAAAAGTGTATTTTTTCCAAAAAAGTGTGCTTGTAAGACCGCTGTGCAAATAAGGTGTGACAGAAAGTATTGCAACGACTGCCATTTTATTCTCTAGGGTGTTAGAAAAAAAATGTATAATGTTTGGGGGTTCTAAGTAATTTTCTAGCAAAAAAAAATGTTTTTAACTTGTAAACAACAAATCTCAGAGGCTAGGTCCTTAAGTGGTTAAAAAATTGGTACTAAAAAAAATGTTGTAAATAAAATTAAGAACACTCACATTTGGTAAGTAATTCAAGTGCTTGAAATGTACAGTCTGGCAACGCAATGACATCAGCAGGGCTCGTCCCGATGCGTTTCGTCTAAAGAGACATCTAAGCGCTTGATTTACTTACCAAATGTGAGTGTTCCCAATTTTATAAAATTTACAACATTTTTACGGATTCACACTATGTGGAGTATTTTCTTTTCTGGTTACACTGTTTTGACTGCATGAGAAGACCTAGTCTATTATGCCGGCCATTTCCGAGGACTGCTTTTCTGAGTCATTTCTTGGATGGATGGACCATCTTCCATTCTAATCTGGATTACAAGTGCAGAGGTCCCATGCATTGGCGTTTACACCACAAGCCTTGTTGACTCATTGATAATATGCCCATTTGAGTCCCTTCACTCCGGTAAGCCTTCACACAGCTGGTGGCGGTTCCATTGTTCTTTTTCCATTCAACACTAATGGCACGCAGAATACTTTTCCTGTTTCAGAGTTCATTTTCCCCCACTGAATATTACACAGCCCCCCCCCCAGCTGTGTAAGGACGGAGGGATGGGGCACTTGAAAAAGAAATTTTTCATTTTATTTTCACACTGTTCCTTTTAATCACTTGCCATGTATGTAACATCATATGACGTTGCAGACTTTAAACGGTAATATCTGAATGATGCTTGCAGCTACAGGCATCATTCAGATATTGTCTTTTGGAGCCAGTGATTCCCTTCACCATAAGAATGATCAGCCGCTTGATCGTTCTTATAGGTGGCGAGAGGGCATGTCCTGTCCCCCTCCTGCCTCCCTCCAGGGCTTCTCCCTGCTCGCCGCTGCCATCGGCCAACCAGAGAAGGAACCGACTGAACCCGGATGCTGACCATAGAGATTTCCGGCAGGCCAGATGGTCCCCGGAGTCTCTATGATCGCTCAGAGGTCGGGCGCGATGTTATGACTTCATGCCCGGCCTCTGCATTTTATAAAACTGCTGCCGCCTCGGCTGGGAAACTGAGGTTTTTTTTAATTATAATTTATTTCTTTTTATTTAAGGCTTTCAGGTGAGATCTGGGGACTTATTGACCCCAGATCTCACTGTAAAGAGGACCTGTCGAGCACCATTCCTATTACAAGGGATAATAGGAATAAAAGTGTTTTAAAAAATGTAAAGTGTCAAAATAGAAAAATAAAAGTAAAATGAACAATAAAAAAATCAATAGAATTAAAGCACCCCTGTCCCCGCATGCTCGCTCGCAGAAGCGAATGCAAGTCGCGTCCACATATGTAAACAGCATTTAAACCACACATGTGAGGTATCGCTGCGAACGTTGGAGCAAGAGCAATAATCCTAGCACTAGACCTCCTCTGTAACTGAAAACATGTAACCTGTAAAAAAAATGTTAAAGCGTCTCCTATGGGGATTTTTAAGTACCGAAGTTTGGCGCCATTCCACAAGCGTGTGCAATTTTGAAGCGTGACATGTTTGGTATCTACTCGGCGTAACATCATCTTTCACATTGTACAAAAAAAAATTGTTCTAACTTTAATGTTTTTTTTTTTTTTTTTAATGCATGAAAGTTTTTTTTTCCCCAAAAAAAACTCATTTGAAAAATTGCTGTACAAATACAATGCGAGATAAGTTGCCACGGCCGCCATTTTATTCTCTAGGGTCTCTGCTAAAAAAGAAATATATAATGTTTGGGGGTTGTGTGTCATTTTCTAGCAAAAAAATTATGATTTTTACAGGAGAGAAATGTCAAAATTGGCCTGGGTGGTAAGTGTTTAAAAAAAAAATTGATCACTTTGATTGCTGACAAACATCCCTTGTGGCAGTAATAGTCAGTGACAGGTGCTCTTTATGGAGGTATCTGGGGTCTATAAGACCCCAAATCCCTCCTTTGCACTTAAAAGCATTCAAAACCCCAAGTTTGGCTGTTTTGAATGCTGTCATTTTTTTTTTAAGTTTGGCACCTTTAAGTCTTCAGTAAACCGGAAGTGATGTCATGGGTTCTAGGTTACTAGATCCGAGCCCCATTTTAAGCCGGCTTCTTTCAGGTCTCCGGCCTGCCGGCGACGTCCCGGCTGGTCACTCTGGCCTCTAGATGGGACGGGAGAGCCTGGGTAAGCTGCAGAAGGTGGCAGGAGGGGTACGTCCCCTCATCGGTTTTTATCCCAAGAAAGCCAACTGTCGGCTCTAAAAAACTGTACTGGGGTGATGCATGCAGCTGCATGCATCACCCCAGTACAGATCGGTGTGAAGGGGTTAAAATGTCTGCGGGCCGGGTGCACATGAATAAGGCTGGATTTGATTTAAATCACTAATAAAAATTTAGGTCCACTTGATTTAAATCATAATTTTTAAAGAGCAACTGTCATTTCTGTCCTGCAGCGGCTCCTCCTCTGACCCACTGTTGACTCACCGACAGTCCCATTCACTTTAATGGGACGGCTGGTGATGCAGTAGTAACACAACAAGGTGAGGGACGTGGCGGCAGCAGGTGAGTGGATGCCCACTGACAGGCGCTGCCATAATGGATCTGAAATGACAGGTGCTCTTTAAATGTAAGGACTTACTGTTACTGGTAGTTAGAATCTTTATAATTTTTTTTTTTACCCCTGTAAGACAAAAGGCATAATGAGCAAGTATGCACCGCAAACTAGCTCATTATGAAATACTTACCTTAGAACGAGGCGTCGGTATCTTACCTGGTCCACGCCGAGGTAGCTGACATGTTGCCTCGGCGTGTCTTCGGGTATCGCGGCTCCAGCGCTGTGAGTGGCTGGAGCCGCGATGTCATCACTCCCGCGCATGCGCGCGGGAGGTTTCTTTCCCTGCAAGGTCCGGCATCTGCCGGAGTGCCGGATCTGCAGTCAGCGGCTCATAGCAAGGGGAATATCTCCTAAACCGTACAGGTTTAGGAGATCTTTTTTTTTTACCTACACGTAAGCCTTATTATAGGCTTACCTGTAGGTAAAAGTTAAAAAATAGACTATACAACCGCTTTAATATTTGCAAACAAAATGAATGTTTCCTATTTAGAATAATAAGCAAAGTGTACATAGATTTGAAAAACAATAGGTTAAAGGAATATTCCTGAACTTTGTTTTATCTCATGGTTACTGTAAAATTGTGTGACTGCACCAATGCAGTGCATGTTATCTCAGCTTGCAGAGCTTGGATTCATTGAATGAGTTTGCCAAAAATGTCATTATTGCAGAATATACAGCCTCGTTCTACATAACTAAGCTCAATTTCATGCTAAAAAAACAAAATGATTAATAAATCCTAAATAGAAAACTATCTTTAAATTGATTTTTACTCCAAAAGCATTTTAGTAAAAAATATTTGATAAAAATTAAAAAAAAAAATCATTGATTTATATGCACCCTGACGTGAATTCATCACATGCACTGACGGTCCGGACATTTAGCAGCGGCGGGCCATAGGTTGCGGACCTCTGTTATAGGGGAAAAGAAGCTTCAATCTCTATCTGCTGTTAATTTCACCCTAATAGGATTGGTTTGGTTTGGTTTAACAAATTTACTGAGATTGGCACAAGGCTGGACTCCAGAGGAGGATGGACTGACCATCAATGTCCTGGAGCTGCAAGTACTGTCCCTGTAGCACTGGACGGACTTTCCCCAGCGGCTCCCTGTCAGGATCCAATTGGACAACGACATCACAATAGCCAATGTGGCATGAAAAGTGTGACAATGGTGCTGGAGTCATCATGCATTCTGCGGTGGGTGGAACAGCAGGTTCTTGCGCTCTCTGCCGTGCACAGTCCCGGTATCAAGTATTACTTCAGTCATCAAATGCTGGATCAGGGGGCATGGTCCCTGCACCCGGGCGTATTTAGTTAGATCTTCCAGCGCTGGGGGACCAAGGATGTGGATCTTCCTGCCTCAAGGTGCCATGATTTGTGGCGAGAGTGTGGGGCCCCTTGGCAGATGCAAAGGATGTGCTGGTGGCCCATGGGATCAGTATCACCTAATTTACATGGTTCCTTCTCTCATGCTTCTCCCTCTGCAGGATCGAGGCTAAAGGAGTTCCAGTCACACTTTTTGTTCCAGACTGGCCTCATCATTCATGGTATGCCACTGTAGTGCGACTGGTTGTGGACGGTCCCTGGCAGTTGCTCCATCAGAAGGTTCTTTTGTCCCCAACTACCACCCTGCTTTAGCATCTCTGGCTTTGATGGCATTGCCTTTGAAATCCAGGTGTTTAAAGATGGGGGTAGTGGGGTTTGGTGATCCCCCACAATGTTGATGGAATGCTAGTCTACCGCTCAGAAGATGTATCATTGCAACTGGAATGCTTATATTGCCTGGTGCAAGACTCTGTGTACCCATCCACGTTTCTCCCTGGTGGCTTGGGTTTTAGCCTTTCTCCAGTCGGGTGTTGATCAAAAGCTTACCTTGAGTACCATTAAGGGTCTAATTTCTGCCCGTGCAGTCTCTTTTTCAGTGCTCCTAGGCCACTCACTCGTTGATTTTTCATCCTGTGGCACCCCGTTGCCACCATGGAACTTGCATTTTGTTCTTTTGGTCCTTTAGAAGTCTCCCTTTGAGAGTATTTGGGATAGTCCCGTTTACTTTTTAGTAACAAGTTGCCTTTTTATCTCTGTCAATTCAATGCGGTGGGCGTTGGAGTTGGTTGCTCTATCTTGTAAGTTTCCCTATCTGGTTTTACTTAAAAATAAGGTGGTTCTCTGTCCGTGCCCTTCCTTTCTTGTAAAGGTGGTGTTGGGATTTTCACCTCAATGAGGACCTACCTTCTTTGTGTCAACAGCCTAAGGAGGTTGCATTGCACTGGTTGGATGTGGTCCAGATGGTTAGCGTGTATCTGTTCGCAATGGCCTCCTTCTGGAGGTCAGATTCTGTTTTTGTGCTCATGACTGAATGAGTGACTTGTATAGCGCTACCTATGCGAACTGAATCACCTCAGGGCGCTTTTTGCTGCCGGTGTCCATCTGCAGTATAGCACAGTCCTTTGCCCCATGGGGTCCTGACACACTTACAAGAAAAGGTTGGGCGGCCTCCTCTGCCACCAGCTCCCGTTGGATTTGGCAGTTCATTTTTCTGGCGTACACCATTCAGAGTCAGGATCCTGCCTTCTTCGTTACAGCACACTCCACCAGGGCAATTGATGCCACCTGGGCATTCGGACATCAGATGTTTGTGTCTCAGGTTTGTAAGTGGTCATCGGTGCTTACATTTACAAAGTTGATGTGTTTGCAACGCTGGATGCAATTTTTGGCTGCAAGGTTTTGCAGGCTGCTGTTTAAAGGTTTGCCTGGTCGCTGCATTTGTTTTTTGTTTGCCCAACCCTTGTTGAGGCACTGTTTTGGGACGTCCTGATGGTCAAAAAACAGAAGAGCTGTGTTTCTTAATGAACGTAAGAGAAAATGGGAGTGTTTTACTTATCGTAACATCCCTTTCTCGAAGTTCACTCTGGAGTTTATATTTATGACACTGCTTTGTAACTAACTGGCTTGCCTATAGCAGAGGGGACTGTTCATTAGACAGTGCTGTGTTCTTTTCTGCCTAGTGTCCTATAGTGGCACTATAAAACACAATGGTCTTGAATCAGAAGAGCTGTCTGTCAATGAACTCAGAGAAAGCATTTTGTGGTGAATAACAAAAAATCCTGTTTTCTTGGAGTACAATACAAGACAGAGATCCCTCCTCTGTGGCTTGCTGGGAGTTGGATAAGTTCTATGGGGCATGTCCCTGCAGCTTTCTTTCTTGCCAGTGACCAATCGTCTGAGGGTACACAAGCAACTCAGTCACCTAAATCCAATAACACTGGTGTGAAGACAGATCTTGATTGTCCAGAACATAATGGAAGATGTCAAAGCTGGTAAAATCAAGACGTTCGGTTTAAGGGTCCATACACTGGCTTAAAAAACCGCTTCTAGAGGAGAGGTACTTGGTGGCAGATAGAGAGTTGCACATTTTTTAAGTGTTATTAAACCCACAACAGTAAAATCAGTCTGTATATTTAGTGAAGCATGCTTGTTATACTCAGTGTGGAAGCTAAGGGGTTTATCCTTTGCATTGTTTAAAAAGGCTGTTTGATCCCATCTTTTCTGATCCTCACTTTTACTGTCCCCAATCCATCTGCTTATAGAACAGAGCCCTAGGAGGCCCTCTGCACATGCTCAGTTTTGTGTACATTGCTAGAGGTGTTTTTTTTTTTTTCTTCGGAGGGTGCATGTGATCAGCCCCAGGCAAATTAGCACTGCCCAGACAAAGTCAGGGGTCATGCAGCCTCACAGGACAGTCAGGGGAGAATGAAAACTCCTCCTACAAGCTTTAACCAGTGATCACCAGGCACTGATAGAAATCACAAGACTGCTATATACTACTTATGAGAAAAGGTATTTAGCAGTTTATATTTACTAAAATAATTCAATTTTCATGTTCTATGTAATGTGGGAGACCAGATATGGTGAATGCAGGGTCCTGGGTTTAGTTTTACTTTAAGCTTCTGGTTACAACTTGATAATTACAAAGTGCTGCCTGTCTCCACTTCTGGTGGTGGAAACAGAGTGGTGTGAGAACAAGAGGATGGCAAGTACTGTATGATCAACTGGTAGGGCTTCCATTAAAGCGGATTTCCACCCAATAGTGGAACTTCCGCTCATTGTACTCCTCCCCTCCTACAGTGCTACAGTTGGCACCTTTCGGGGGGAGGGGGACAAGCATACCTGTCTTTCACAGGTATGCTTTCCCCACTTCTGGGAGCCTCAGCTGCGGGTATTGACGTCACGACTGGGGCTCCCTCCTCCCCCTGTCGCCGGACCAGTAGGGGAGAGGAGCGTGAAGCCGAAAGGCTACACTGCCGGGTTCCCTTACTCGCAATGGAGGCGGCATGCACATGACAGCTGATGGAAACATCAGCTGCGGTGCCGACATTGCTGGAGTCCAGGACAGGTAAGTGTCCGATTATTAAAAGTAAGCAGCTGCTGGCTTTTAAATTTTGCAGTGGTGGGCGGACCTTTAAATTGAACACATTGCTTCACCTTATATAAACAAAGATGATTTTTAGTTTGTTGCTTAATATTTTCTTATATTATTCTGATATTACACAATTTGTTTTATTGAGATGTATGTTTTGTTTGATATTTCTTGTTGTTAATAGGTAAAAAAAATAGCATTACGAGTGCCTTTCACTTTATATCTTTACATAAGATGCTAAAGTTTTGCGTCTAGCTTGTACAGGAAATCATTATATGCATTATGCAAATTTTAGGGTCCTGTTTTGAGACTTTCCTATTTGTGTTCCTACTTTGCTCATATGTCTGCTGCTGTCCTACCACAAGTCTAGTTCATGGTTTATAATTGTTTATGCAGGTCGGGCTCTTCAATTGTTTAAGCACCTGCCAAATGAGAGAGCTTACCATGGCAACTCGACTGTTGCTTTGTGAACATGCTGAGAAGCTGTCATCTGCAATTGCTCTGAAGAATCACCACACCAGGCTTCCTAAACTGGTAAACTCTGCTATACAGCTGGCACTAAACAAAAAAATGCATTCTGTTCCACAAAACCTTACTGCTGCTGATGTCTACTTTAGAGAGGTAAGCCATTATCCTTAATACAATTTTTCTAAAAAAGGTTATTTAAAGGTTCAGGGTTTCCAAAATGATAATATGTACCGTATATACTCGAGTATAAGTCGTTCCGAGTATAAGTCGAGGCCCTAATTTACCACAAAAAAATGGGAAAAACTTATTGACCCGAGTATAAGACGAGGGTGAGAAATGCACAGCTACTGTAAGTGGAAAAGAGGGTCAACAATGCCCATTTGCAGCATCACTGTGCCCATTTGCATGCCTCACTGTGCCCATTTGCAGCCATAGGTCCCCTGAACTTCAAACTTGGTAGTTAAGGGTTCCTAGATGCCCCCTAGCTGCAGCCAAAATTTGGGGTCTCTGAACCCAAAGGGTCCCGAAATGACATTGCAGCGGATTGACCGAATTTGGGGCCCTGTATCTTAGGGCCACTTAGTGCTAAGAACCCCAAATTTGGTGTGCAAACCAAGTGGAACTAGCACCATAAAATTTCCAAAGCTGGGGTTTCTAGCACCAAGTGGCCCCGAGATACAGGGCCCCAAAAATCAGTTCAGAAAATGTCAAGCACTTTTCTACAGCAGAGAATGACATTTTCCGAACCGGTTTGGGGGCCCTGTATCTCAGGGTCACTTAGTGCTAGGAACTTCAGCTTTGGATATGTTATGGTACCAGGTCCACTGGGTTTGCACACCAAATTTGGAGTTCCTAGCACTAAGTGGCCCTGAGATATGGGGCCTCAAACTCGGTTCAGAAAAAGTCAAGCACTTTTCTGCAGCAGAGAATGACATTTTCCGAACCGATTTTGGGGCCCCGTATCTCGGGGACACTTAGTGCTAGGAACTTCAGCTTTGGATATGTTGTGGTACCAGGTCCACTGGGTTTGCACACCAAATTTGGAGTTCCTAGCACCAAGTGGCCCTGAGATACGGGGCCCCAAAGTCGGTTCGGAAAATGAAATTTTTTGCTGCAGAAAAGTGCTTGACTCGAGTATAAGTCGAGGGGGGCACTTTCAGCACTAAATAATGTGCTGAAAAATTCGACTTATACTCAAGTATATACGGTATGTTCTAATGTGCAGAGAAAAATCTTGGATTTGAATGGCAAAATCATGAATAATGGTAAATTACTATTAATAATGAATATGGTAGTCGTGTACCAGGGGCCTTCTGGCAAACTCTCTGTAATATCTGGCAGTATTAACTGTGATTGTACATGTCATTGTTCCTAATACAAAATATGCTTAATGAAAAGCAAACCCTTTTTTCTTTTTTTTTTTTGGATAGAATGTAGAGAGATTAGAATGCTTGTCAGTTTTTATTGGGGTCTGTGTCCCTGTTAAGGAGATTTGCCCTCTCTATTTGTCCTGTTTACCATTATCATTGAAAGTGAACAAAATACCACATTTTGAGTTGTCTCCAGAAAAGTGATAAATGGAAAATCTTCCATTAGGGTGCCCAAGGAATTCATTTAATTTGCTGGGAAACTCTCACTTCCTGTTTTGCTATGGGACTGACAATGAAGGGAAATCACTACAATGGGACTCAAATAGCAAAACAAAAACTGAAAGGGGTTTATAACCCTTCCTTGCTCTATCCATAATGGGAAAAAAAAAGGTTTTCCTATAGTTCTACTTTTCAAGGACAGAAAGCAGGAGAGCTGTCCGCATAGAGGGTACACTACTTGGGACCCATTATGTGGATACATATTGTTTTAGTTAATCACCATAATATTTCATATTATAACAAAATGATCTATATTTTTGCATGCATTTAGTTTATGATGATAAGACAGACTTCTTTAACCACTTCAGCCCCAGACCATTTGGCAGCTCAATGAGGACTTTTTACAATTTGGCACTGCACTGCTTTAACTGGTAATTGCGCGGTCATGCAATGTTGTACCCAAACTAAATTTGCGTCCTTTTGTTCACACAAATAGAGCTTTCTTTTGATAGTATTTGATTGCCTATTTTTTGCGATATAAATGTTTTTTTTTTTTAAATGGTATTTTCTACTTTTTGTTATAAGAAAAATCCAATAAACTCAATTTTAGTCATACATTTAGGCCAAAATGTATTCAGCCACATGTCTTTGGTAAAAAAAATGACAAGAATTTACACAGCTTTTAGTTTATAACTGCCTATCTCATTTCTTGAGGTGCTAAAATGTCAGGGCAGTACAACCCCCCCCCCCCCCAAACGACCCCATTTTGGAAAGTAGACACCCTAAGGAAATTGCTAAGAGGCATGTTGAGTCCATTGAATATTTATTTTTTTTTGTCCCAAGTGATTGAATAATGACAAAAAAAAATGTTTTACACAAAGTTGTCACTAAATGATATATTGCTCACACATGCCATGGTTATATGTGGAATTGCATGCCAAAATACATTTTGCTGCTTCCCAAAGCTATTTGCTGACAGGCATGTTGAGTCCTTGGAATATTTTATACTTTGCCACAAGTTGCGGGAAAATTACACTTTTTTTTTTGCACAAAGTTGTCACTAAATGATATATTGCTCACACATGCCATAGGCATATGTGGAATTACACCCCAAAATAAATTCTGCTACCTCTCCTTAGTACGGGGATACCACAATCTTGGGCCCTTTAGGGAGCCTAGCCGTGTACGGGGCCCCGAAAATCAAGCACCGCCTTCATGATTTCCAAGGACGTAAATTTTTGATTTCACTTCTCACTACCTATCACAGTTTTGAAGGCCATAAAATGCTAGGATGGCACAACCCCCCCCCCCCCATGACCCCATTTTGGAAAGTAGACACCCAAGCTATTTGCTGAGAGGCATAGTAAGTATTTTGCAGCTCTTATTTGTTTTTGAAAATTAAGAAAGAAAACTTTTTTTTATTTCTTTTTTCAATTTTCAAAACTTTGTGACAAAAAGCGAGATCTGCAAAATACTCACCATACCTCTCAGCAAATAGCTTGGGGTGTCTACTTTCTAAAATAAGGTCATTTGGGGGGGTTGTCCCATCTGGGCATTCCATTGCCTCCGAAACTGTGATGGGGAGTGTGGAGTGAAATCAAAAATTTACACCCTTAGAAAGCCTGAAGGCGGTGCTTGGTTTTCGGGGTCCCATGCGCGGCTAGGCTCCCAAAAAGTCTCACATGTGGTATCCCCGTACTCAGGAGAAGCAACAGAATGTATTTTGGGGTCTAATTTCACATATGCCCATGGCATGTTTGAGCACTATATCATTTAGTGACAAATTTGTGAAATAAAAAACAAAAAAAAACAATTTGTCTTTTTCCCGCAAGTTGTGTCAAAATATAAAATATTCCATGGACTCGACATGCCTCTCAGCAAATAGCTTGGGGTGTCTACTTTCCAAAATGGGGTCATTTGGGGGGGGTTGAACTGTCCTGGCATTTTATGCACAATAATTACAAGCTTATGTCACACATCACCCACTCTTCTAACCACCTGAAGACAAAGCCCTTTCTGACACTTTGTTTACATGAAAAAATATATATATTTTTTTTGCAAGAAAACTATTTTGAACCCCCAAACATTATATATTTTTTTAAAAGCAAAGGCCCTACAGATTAAAATGGTGGGCTTTTCATTTTTCACACAGTATTTGCGCAGCGATTTTTCAAACGCTTTTTTTTTTTTAAAAAGCACACTTTTAATGCACTAAAACACACTATATTGCCCAAATGTTTGATGAAATAAAAAAGATGCTCTTAGGCCGAGTACATGGATACCAAACATGACATGCTTTAAAATTGCGCAAAAACGTGAAGCGGCGACAAACTACATACATTTTTAAAATCCTTTACAGGTTACCACTTTAGATTTATGGAGGAGACCTACTGCTAAAATTACTGCCCTCGATCTGACCTTTGTGGTGATGCCTCACATGCATGGTGCAATTGCTGTTTACATATGACGCCAGACCGACGCTTGCGTTCGCCTTTGCGCGAGAGCAGGGGGGGACAGGGGTGCTTTTTTTTTTTTTTTTTTATTATTTTGCCTTTTTATTAAACTGTTCCTTTCATTTTTTTAAATCATTTTTATTGTTATCTCAGGGAAAGTAAATATCCCCTATGATAGCAATAGGTAGTGACAGGTACTCTTTTTTTAAAAAAAAAATTGGGGTCTATTAGACCCTAGATCTCTGCTCTGCCCTCAAAGCATCTGACCACACCAACATCGGTGTGATAAAATGCTTTCCCAATGGCGCTGTTTATATCCGGCAAAATCTAAGTCATGAAATGCTCGTAGCTTCCGGTTTCTTAGGCCATAGAGTTGATTGATGCTCAACAGATGCTCAACAGCTTGATGCTGTTCTGGTCTCTGATCAGCTCTATGGTCAGCTGGCGAAACCACCGGCTGCATTCTCAGGTTCACTGTTGGGACAGGAGAGCCAGAGAAAACCATGGAAGATGGTGGGATGGGGGGACATTCCCTCCCACTGCTTGTAAAAGCAGTCTAGAGGTTAATTAGCCACTAGGATTGCTTTTACATGAAAGCCGACTGCTGACTGAAAAGAATGATACCAAGATGATACCTAAACCCGCAGGCATCATTCTGGTATAACCACTCAAAGTCCAGCAACATACTAGTACATTGCTGGTCCTTGTTGGGCATATGTTGTAATCTTTTTTTATCATGCAGCCTGTGGGCTGAACGAAAAAAAGAGATTAATCGGTGGGTATGCCCACCATTAGAATACCTCCCTTCATCCACCCACTTCTAATGATGGGCATACATGCACCATTTTGTTTTTAACTGTGGTGGTGAAATCACCTCCTACAGCGATGGAATCACGGCTTTATGTATCGTGGGAGCCAACGCTGTTGCTGTCAAGATAAATAAATCCGCGCTGCAGCTGAATGGCGTACCTGAAAACAGAAAAATGGTTAATAAATCATTGCAGATCAGAATACAGTAAAAAAGAGCAGAAAGAGAGAGAACAATAAAACGACAACTATTTATTTTTATTTTTTTTTTACTTTTTTTTTTTTTTACACTTTTATTTGTAACTGTGACTGTGACGGTTCGGTTCCAGGTTTGGTTCTCTCAAAATGCGATGGCATCTTGGGAGACCCTGTGAAAGTGTGTTCTAGTCTGTGCAGTGCTGTACCCTACGCTAATACTCAACTAGTGTATGGTAGCGTTCAAAACATTGACCAATGCAAAGACCAGGATTGTCAGGACAGGAGGGATAAAAATAGCAGGACAAAAATGTCACGCCTATATCCGCGCTTTCTACAGACACGACATTTTCTTTGGGGCTCATTGGGTTGGGGTACTCGGGAGGACATACGGAAAATGCCTCTTATGCAGCTGGCTTACTGCATTTGGATTAGGAAGGTGAGGTGGAGCACCGTCTGGAAACAGAAGAGCTCTGACGATCTCTCCCTGGAATTTAAGGAAGGTTCCAGTCCGTCCTAAAGCTCTGTATAGCACATGAGCATTCAGCAAAGCCAATTGAAATAAGTATACAGACACTTTCTTGTTCCAGCGTCTGGCCTTACGGGCAATTAGGTACGGCGCCAACAACTGGTCGTTGAGGTCCACCCCTCCCATATTAAAGTTATATTTGTGGACACAGAGGGGTTTCTCCACAACACCAGTTGCCGTAGGAATTTGGACCCTCGTGTCTGCATGAAGGGAGGAAAGTAAAAAAAACATTCTTATTATCCCTCCACTTCACAGCGAGCAAATTATTATACTTGACCAGCCTATGATGGGAATCTACAAGCTTCCGGGGTAAGCCCCGGCGATTAGGTCTCACGGTGCCCCATGCGCCACTTTGATGATCAAACAGGTGACTAAAATTTGGCACGCTCGTGTAATAATTGTCCACATGCAAATGGTACTCCTTTCCGAATAAGGGTGACACCCAGTCCCACACAATCTTGCCAGCGCTTCCTATGCAGTCTGGGCAGTTCTCCGCCTCTACGTGACTATCTCTTCCCTTGTAAACCATAAAACTACATGTATAGCCTGTGGCCCTGTCACAGAGCTTATACATCTTGACCCCGTATCTGGCACGCTTGCTGGGAAGATACTGTTTGAAAGACAAGCGGCCAGAAAACGTAATCAGGGACTCATCAACGCAGACAACTTGATGGGGAGTAAACAAGGCTGCAAAACGTTGGTTGAAGTGGTTTACGAGGGGCCAAATTTTGTAGAGCCAAACGTATTCAGGGTCTCCACGAGGACGACGTGTATTGTTGAAGTGCATGAACCACAAGATCTGCTCGTATCTTGCCCTGGTCATGGAAGCAGAGAACACAGGCATATGGTGAATTGGGTCAGTGGACCAATATGACCTCAACTCACTCTTTTTAGTCTTGCCCATGTCGAGGGATAGGCCCAGAAAGGTCTTAAATTCGGAAACCGTAATTGGTTTCCAATCTCTGGCAAGGGAGTACTGGGGATTAGTGGTGATGTATTAACCAGCATACAAATTGCTTTGGTCCACAATAGATCTATAAAGATCTTCGGTGAAAAACAGCGAATAAAAATCAAGTGACATAAAATCAACTGTTTCCACCTGAATGCCGGGTTGGCCAGTGAATGGGGAAGTACGGGTGCTGCGGAAGTGGTGGGCTCCCAATTCAGATTGGCGAACTCTGCGGGAAGGACATTATAGGCACTACGGGCCTGTCTTTGTCTTCTTGGTGGCAGTGGGACACTACTTGTGCTTGCCACCTCGCCAGCTTGAACTGCACTTATGGGACTCGCCACACGTCACCACATGTTACTGCAGTGCTGGTATGACTACGACCAGGGTGTACTAGGCCATTAGTGCTTGCCAGTTCACCAGAAGGCATATCGATGCTAGTACTTCTCTGCTCCATACGAGAGCACCTTCTTGCACCTCAACAGCAGAAGAAGATCGAGGTCTAGTACGCCTGGCCTTGGCAGGGACCACAACTCTGTCGTCAGAGCTATCTGTCATGGAGCCGCTGTCGTCTATAGGATCATATTCTGAGCCTGAATTTGACAGATGAGTGACTTCCTCTTCACTATCTGTCATGCTCAGAAACGTGTAGGCCTCTTCACTAGTGTACCTTTGATTTGCTATTTTAGGCTCTAAATTTACTGGTACACTAGTGAGACTCACAGGTAAAAAAGCTCCTAGGCTGTCAGCAACTGTATCAAAACGCTATCAAAAAAACTGTTAGCGGTCGCAGGGATCAGGCCTGACTCTGCGAACACTGCAGTTATGTGTGTTGTGTTTTGTAAGTGACAGTGATCAATCGATACTGCACTTGGGTGGGCTGGGCGGAGGGGCAAAACGCAGGTGCTAGCAGGTATCTGGGCTGATCCCGCTAAAACTGCATTTTTGGGAACCCTAAACTGCAGGGGACTCTAGTATAGATCTGATCATATATTGATCCGTTCAGATACTATACCACTAAGGGAGGTGTATGCTGCGTGCGTGGGTGTTAGCGGTACTGGCACTAATCTGACACTGCCTGGGGCAACGCAGACCCTAAATGACCCTAAACCCTAACTGATAATCACCCGCTGGGCGATCAGGGGTTAGACCTTTATTGGGTAATGTCGGGTATAAAAAACAAACCAGCCTCATCTGTAACACTTATACGGTGATCACTGGTGAAAGGGTTAACTAGGGGGCAATCAGGGGTTTAAAACCTTTATTAGGTAGTATATGGGGGTACCTGGCACTATAAAAAGCTGACAGTGAACCTAAATACCTACCTGGTTAACTAGCGCCACCTGTGACACTAATACAACGATCAGAAAAAAGAATGCTTAGTGACACTGGCGACGGCATGAAAGGGTTAACTGGGGGGTATTCAAGGGTTTAAACCTTTGTTAGGGGGTACCCTAGACCTAAAGGGACCTACCACTAACTGCCCTAACACTTATTACAGTCACAAATGACACCAAATGCAGTGATCAGTAAAAAAATAAACACTGCAGTCGGTGACACTGGGGGTGCAGGGGGTGATTGGGGGGGGGGTTTATTTGCCTATGTGTACTGGTGTTAGTGTAGTGTTGGTACAGACTCACATTGATGTCTTCTCTCCTCTCTCCTTGGGCGCCGGAACGAAAAGGCTGCATGAGGTGAGATGACTTCACTTCCTCTGCTTCTGTTTACATTACAGAAGCAGAGGAAGCCTCTCATTTGCCAGGAGCGATCGCGAGGGGGTGGCCATGAATCGGTGGCCTCCCCCTCAGCACGGATCGCTCCTGGAATGATCCTACCGCCGCAGGCACATGGGGGGGAGGACCCGGTCAGGCCCGCTGGGAGGCAGGGACGTACAGGTACGCCCATATGCCTGCCTGTGCCATTCTTTTTTTTTTTTTGAATCAAAGTTAACTTTTGTTGAGCATAATAGAAAATATATAAACATACGGGTAATCAGTGCAACATGCACTACATTTGCGGATTAATCCATTTGACATACATGAGTAGTGACACAGTTATAACTTTGTACAGCTGACATCTACGGTATGTTGGCTTTAACAGGAGGCAGTTATATACACAGGGGCAAAATAAGTTAGCTGGGTTTTTGAACATAGAAAGGGGAAGAGGAATTCAATATTGGAGTTATAAGAGCATACCGCAGTCCCCCACTCCCCAGACACACATATATATAAAAAGAGAAAAAAGAAAATTTAAATAAAACTTTAATTTAAATTCCTGCATCACAGGTGGAGGTATCCTCGAGCCATCTGTCCCAGATTTTGTGGTATTTATCGAGGCAACCCCTGTGAATGTATAGCACCTTTTTGTAGGGAAGAGTTATGTTAACTGCTCTGATCCATTTCCGCAGTGTGGGGGGGGTTCCCCTCAGCCATATTCTAGCAATCATTAGCCTGGCAAGAAATAGTGTCTCTTGTAGGAAAGTGTTGAGGTATTTCTCACTCTCTGGGAGCGAAAGGAGACCCAACACACACTGGCAGGGGCAGAGGGACAGCGGAGAGCCCATACGATCGTGCAGGAACTTCATCACTTGTGACCAAAACCCTTGTATGGAGGGACAAGCCCACAGTAAGTTAAAGAAAGAGGCCGTATGGTGACCACAGTCTGGGCAGTTGGGATCGTGGTCGCGTTTGTATTTGGATATGCGGTCCAGGGTCAGGTATGATCTGTGAAGGACATATAGATGGGACAGGCGGTCAGAGAGTTTTGGGGAGACAGTTTTACAGTTGTTGAGGGCTTCCTCCCCAGTCCTCGTCCGTCAGGACGCCAAGGTCTGATTCCCATCGCGACCTCAGTTGCTGCGTGATGGTGTCAGCCGCAGGCCGCATAAGGTATGTGTATATTTGGGAAATCAATTTCTTGGGGTCTTCTCCCAGGACTATGTCCGCCAATAGTGGGACCTCGAGGGCGGGGACAGGGCTCCCAAGCTGTGTGTTGAGTGCGTGCCGCAGCTGGACGTAGCGAAAAAACGTGATTTGGCAAATTAAAGCTTTCTTTAGGTGTTTGAAATGATTTAACCGACCCATTGGCCACAACCTGTGACAGATAAATAACACCTTTGGCGATCCATAGGCTGTAATCGGGGACTGTGGCAAGTTCAGGCAGAGCAGGGTTATCCCATAGAGGAGTGTGGGAGTGGGTAGAGGGTGCTTGGCCCAAACGCAAGGCTGTTTTCCATATCTTACAATGGTGTGACAGCATATGCCGTCCCGCCGCTACCATGCAACAGTCCCCGGGGTACACAGAATAGAATCTGAAAGGGGTGGATTATTTGGCTGTGAAATTGTGAGGAGACCATGTGAGAGTAGCGTGTTTTGTCTGTGTGATTGAAGTGAAAGAAGTGGGAGAGTTGGGACGCTATGTAGTACGTGTATAAGTCAGGGAGCGCTGTGCCTCCCAGCTCAGTTGGGCATTTTAGAACCTTCATTGATAGTTTATGGTGGGATGAGCCCCATATAAAGGAATTGAGGACGGATTCCATCGATTTAAAGATACGCAGAGGAAGAGATACTGGGGCCTGCCAAAAGATATACAGCAGCTTGGGGAGGAGGACCATTTTCACTAGGCTAATACGACCCATGACCCCAAGAGGGAGTCTGGACCATACTTGTGTTTTGGTTTTAAGTGTATTAAACAGTGGTTCAATGTTAAGAGTGATAAAATCTGAGAGATATCGGGAGATATGGATACCCAAATATTTAATAGTACTTGCCCTTACCAAGGGGAGGGTGGCTTGGTCTGCCGTGGGGGCGCCCATATCAAGTGGGAGAATTTGAGATTTAGTCCAGTTTATCTGGAGCCCCAAAAACGCCAAGAAATCCGTGATGATGCGAAGAGCAAGGAAAGGTAAAGGAGCATGTCGTCGGCGTATAGGCTTATTACCTCCGTCGTCTGACCACAGCGAAGGCCCCTTATGCATGGGTGACATCGAAGAGCAATCGCAAGGGGCTCCACAGCGAGGGTATAGAGCATAGGTGAGATTGGGCAGCCCTGGCGCGTACCGCGAGAAAGAGGGGGAGATCCTACCATTTACTTGTATGCGCGCCGTGGGGGCCTGATATAGGAGTTGGAGCCATTTTATAAGTTTTGGTCCAAAGCCAGATAAAAGGTAATGAGAGCAAGGTGTGTACAGAGGGGGGGGGGGCAATATCCTAGGAAATGTAACTAAAAAGAAATATGCACTATGTGTGCATTTGGGTCGCCCTTAATGGATATTTTTACTGGCCAAAAATAAGTATTTAATCTCATAGATTGTTTTGTATAAAAGTGCACTAGAGTGCCATCTTTATTAAACACATTCAATATATAAAAAAGGTGACAGTAGAAAATACAATTGTATAAAGTGCAAATACAAACACTGTACATTCAATTGCATATAGAGGATATAGCACCCATGTGCCTACAGCCCGCAGCCTGTATGTAGAGGATCAGGCGGATGAGGTGTATGGCATGTAACCCGACATGTTTCGGAAATAGGTATGTATTACTCCTTCATCAAGGGATTTATGATTAGGTGCTCAAATCTATCTGTAAATATCAAAAGACAATAAAAAAATAGTAGGAAATATCTATATCGTCATAAATTGTATGCGACTGCATTTTTGCAATATATGCGATTTTAGTAATTATTGAAAAAATAGTATAAGAAAAGTCTAGTATGGACTAATTATACTTACATCAATTTGATTCATAAAAACAGGTAGAAAATGACAAAAAACAGCGGTTAAACCAGTATAACTGGGAGCAGGCTGGCTTCTGGTTCACATAGCACAAGGTGGGCAACCAGGAGTGTAATGCAGAGCGTTGCAGCACTTTCACAAGGGATGGCCGATGGAGATCTGTATGTTTAAAGAGTGATGTTGTAAATGTACAAGGCATATAGTTAAGCCAATGCTTTGCTGAAGGACAAAATAGTCGTGCAGCTATAGTTAAAGGGGAGAGTAGGCATGTAAGGTAAGTATTCAAATATATGAAGCAAAGTATCCATTCAAATTACCTTGTGGCTGTTTAGTGATCTCTCAAGACTCAGACCTCCAGGCAGCAGTTCAAAAGACTGACAGAGGCCAAAGGAGTGTCTGTGTCTTAAATAGGACAGCTGATTGGACATCAGCCAATCAGTGTCCACTCCACATAATCAGCTGCATAGCAAGCAGCCATGTGTGGAGATCGGGCATCCCCCAGACGACGAGGCGCGCGGCGTAGCCACGCCCCTAAGGGCGTGATGACGTCACGCGTCTCGACGTCACCGGCGGGTATGCGGTCCCGGCGCGAGTAGCGAAACTCACACAGGGAACCGTACAGGAGCTCGTCCACATGCAGAAGGCCTATGGGGCACGCAGCCAAGTGCTGCCCCATGGCCATGCATGCGTGGAGCTTACCCGCCGGGTGTCCGTGCGCACGTACACATCCCACACCAAGGAAAAACTGCGCCATCTTGTGGATGGATGTGAAAAGTGAACAAAGATGAATCGCAAAAAGCCAGCCTGCTGTACATAATTACATGAATAAAAATAAAGGTAAATAAATGAAGAAACAAAAAAACGAGAAAAAGAGAAACATACTATGCAATTGACCAGAGGTTACATATGGACAATTTATGAAATAACAGTCAATTTCAAACAATGTTGATGGAGTAAACAAAGTCTTCAAAGTCTTTGGAGTAAACACAAAGTGTTCATTAATTTAGAACAATTCATATTTCAGCGGTATAGGGAACCCAGATATACACATTGTTCAGACATATAGTATAGCGATGATTTTAAATCAGAGACAGTCTAAATATATATAGACACAATGTCTTGTATCTATGCCTGTATCTATCTGGAAATGTTCTACTACACCGATGAATACTATTTAATACATAAAGTATGGAAACTGACGAAGAAAAATGAAAAATAAAAATTGGTAAAATAAGATTATTGTTAGATTAGAAGGTAAAAAGAAACAGTGGGTTATATTAGAAAGTCCCTACAAATCTAGTTCACAGACCCCTGATGTGAAACCGGGAAGAAATGGTTTAAAGTTGAAGGCCCCGTTGAGGCCAGGTGGATGGTTTGCCCGTAGATTATGTATCCATCTCAGTTCGCATTGGAGAAGACGCTTGTTAAAATCTCCTCCCCTTGGACTGAAGTGGATGCGATCGAGGGCTAAAAAGTATACTTTGGGAGTTGATGAGGGATGAGCCATTGCCATATGACGACCAATAGGGAGGTCTGGATCGCGTTTGCGTATGGTGCCAAGATGTTGGTAGATGCGTTTCCAGAACTCGTTTATGGTCTTACCAACATAGTAGCACCCGCATTCGCAAGTCAGTAAATATACTATTGCTGGGGTTTTGCAATTAACGTAGTGCTTGGGGGTGAACCTTTGGCCATTGGGCAGAATAATATTTTTTCGTTTGTCCATATATTGGCAGTAGTGGCAGCCCCCACACATATATGTTCCCAATGCTTTACATGGATCGCCTCTGCAGGTTTTGTACTCACTATTGACTATTTTGTCTCCTATGGATGGTGGCCTCCTATAGGTGACTGTTGGAGCACTGGAGACGAAGGGGGCCAAAGTTTGGTCCATAGTTAATAAGTGCCAGTATTTGTTTAGAATGCGCTTTATCTGCCTATGTTCTGATGAATATGTCGTGATAATTCTGGTTGTTTCATCTTTACTGGGTTGTTTTTGTGCATTAAGTAAGTCGCGACGGGATTGATTGAGCGCTCGTTTATACGCTTTTTTTAAACAAGTGTTTGAGTATCCTCTTTCGAGGAGTCTCTTTTTTAGGATATTGGCTTCCGTTTTAAATCCAGCATCATCGGAGCAGTTGCGGCGTGCTCTTAAATATTGGCTATATGGTATGGAGGTTAAAAGGGGCTTGGGATGGAAACTACTTGCATGCAGCAAGGAATTGCCGGCTGTGGGTTTTCGGTATAATTCACTGGAGAGATTGCCATCTGGTGATCTTTTGATCAATACATCCAAAAATGTAATTTCATTTGGGCTGTGGGTCATTGTGAATTTTAGATTAAAGTCGTTCTTGTTAATACAGTTAAGAAATTCATGTAGTAATTCAGTTGGCCCGTCCCATATCAGGAAGATATCGTCTATGTAACGTCGCCATGTAATGACATGACGCATATACATAGACAACGACTCCTGGACAAGCAGTGAATGTTCCCACTCCCCCAGGTACAGGTTGGCGTACGATGGGGCACAACATGTCCCCATCGCCACGCCCTGTACCTGGAGGTAGTGGGAACCATCAAAGCAAAAGAAATTATGGTGGAGTATGAACTCAAGAGAGGTCAAGATGAATTCAATGTATTTGGGTTCAGAGTCGCTATATTGTTGCAAAATGTGTTGTATGGCCGATAGCCCTTTAGCATGGGGGATAGTGCAATACAGGGATTCCACATCGATGGCTACCAATTGGGTGCCTTCTTCTATGTGTATGTCCTGAATAATCTGTAAGAAATGAATTGTATCGCGTACATACGATGATAGGCAAGTAACTAGAGGCTTTAGATGGTTATCAACTACACTACTGAGGTTTTCTGTTAAGCTTCCGCAGCCTGAAATAATAGGTCTGCCCGGTGGTTTTTTCTTTTGTTTATGCAGCTTCGGTAGCGCATAGAAAGTTGCCTCTTTAGGGTGGCTAGTCCTAATAAACTCCCAAAGTTGTTTAGATATTGCATTGTATTGAAATGCAGTATCAACAAGTGTATAAAAGTCATGAGTGAATTTGTCCAATAAGGATTTAGAGATGGGGCGGTACCACTCAAGATTTTGTAATATGTCCATGCACATCTCAGTGTATTGTGCACTGTCCATAACCACGACGTTGCCACCCTTGTCAGAGGGTTTGATGACAACGTCGTGGTTACGCGACAGTGCCTCCGGAGCCAACCGTTCATCACGGCTGAAATTGGAGTGTGGATGTGAAAAGTTTTTCATTTTATTGATATCTGTTGATACCAATTTGAGAAAAGCTGCAGCGTTGGGGTTGGAGCTAGGCGAGGGATATAGGGTAGATTTGTTTTTTAATGTACATACTTGCGTGTGTGAGGTAGGTGTAACATCCATGTTCCTATCAGGGTCATGGGTGTTTTCCTGGGTCGGAGGATTTTCAATTTCGTTTTCGTCTAGCAAGGCAACAAGATTATCTAATGCTTGAATCTCTTGATTTGTAAGCTTCTGTTCCGTCATAGGTTTCTTTGCATATAAGCTTTTGAGTAGAACCTTGCGGATGAATAGATGTATATCTTTAATGGCTCCAAATCTGTCCAAACGGGTGTCTGGGCAGAAAGTGAGGCCGCGTCCTAGAACAGCCAATTCGTGTTCATTAAGTGGATATGATGATAAGTTGACTACATTTAGCGTGGTTGATGTTGATTGATCTTGTGGGCCTTGGATGACTGTGTTTTTGTTTGTTTTTGATGCGTTTGCATGCGGCCTCGCATTTGATCTAAAAAAGTTCCAGGGAGCATAGATTGTGATTGTGGTGTAGTGGGCATAATGGATGATGTATTTAGAGACGATCCGGAACAGCTAGCCGGAGTCTGTACATCTGATGTGTCGCTGTTAAGGTGGTGATTTGGTCCAAAGCCAAATCTTTTGAGGCATTCCCATAGATAATTCCACTCTACTGAGTCGAACGCTTTAGCAGCGTCTAGGCTGACCACTACTCTAGTGCCTATATCTGTATGTTGAGCTTGAAGGTTAGTGTGAAGTCGCCTCAGATTGAAGGCTGTATTTTTATCTGGCATAAAGCCGGTCTGATCAGGGTGTATTAGGCTGGATATTACTTTGTTAAGACGCACAGCCAAAATTTTTGCCAGTATCTTAACGTCTAGTTGAAGAAGGGAAATAGGTCTGTACAACTCGGGGAGGAGAGGGTCTTTACCCGGTTTAGGTATAAGGACAATGAGGGCTTCGCTCATGGAAGTTGGGAGGGTGTTTGTGTCGAACATATGGGCATATAGTTTGCAGAGCTTGGGAGTTAGGATCTCACTTAATTGTTTGTAAAATTCGAGGGGAAGGCCATCAGAACCGGGTGCTTTGGATGTAGGGAGTAAAGAAATAGCTTCTGAGATGCATTCCGTGGTAATTGGTGCTTCTAGTTGGGCTATCTGTGGAGGTGTCAGTGTAGGGAAATCTATATCCTGTAAAAAGTCTGAGAGTTCAGTCAGGGAGTGTTGGGAAGTAGAAGAGTAGAGAGCAGAGTAAAAGGACCTGAACTCTTCAGCCACCTGATCAGGGTCTGATATTTTGATCCCGGGGGGCGACTGGAGAGAAATCACTACAGGTGGCTTGTGATCTAGGTGGGCCATATATGCGAGGAGCTTGCCAGCTCGTTCGCCATGTTCGAAGACACGCTGTTTGGTGAAGAAGATACCTTGTTTGGCCCTTTCAAAGTGTAAGTGATTCGTAAGCCTAGAATGCATTTGTACAAGAGAGGCATTGGCAGCAGTAGGGTTGTCTTGGCAGGCTTGTTTTAATGTGTTTAGATGGTCCTCTGCTTGGCGGAGCAACTGTTTGGAGGTAGCCTTATGGCGATTAATGCATGCGGAAAGGATCATAGGGACGTGTGCCTTGAAAGCTTCCCATATGAAGCCAACCCGTGCAGTACCATCATTGATACGAAAGTATTGCCCCCATTCACGCTGGATACCATCCAGGTCAGGGAGAATGGTAAGCCAAAATGGGTTCAGCCTCCACAGCCCTGCAGTGGGGGGGGGGGTGGCAATCGAAGTTTGATCCAATATGGGGAATGATCAGAGAGCACTCTGGCATCAAGGCCCACATCCAGAAGGTGTGGGAGTAGGGGGGGAGTTAGAAGAATAAAATCTATGCGGGACATAGACGAGCGTGCGGGCGTGAAACAGGAGAAACCTGGTTTAGACTGGTGCATATGTCTCCAGGTGTCAGTGAGGGCAAATTCTGTGAGGAATTTACTAAATCTAGTAGTGTTGGGTGTTAATGGGGGAGGAGGGGCGGGACTTAGTCTGTCTAGGTGCGGATTTATAATAGTGTTAAAGTCCCCCGCCCAGACCGCCGGGATAATGAGATAATGAGACATAAAAGCAATTCCCTGCTGTAACATAGCAAATTGAAATGGGGGGGAATGTAGAAGGCCAAGAGAAGGATCTCTAGGCCCCCAACCGTAGCATGTAAGAATAACGTCCAGCCCTGAGGGTCCGATTGCAAGATATGTAGCTGGAACTGCACCATTTTGGCAATTAGGATTGCAATCCCGCGGGAGTTGGATGTGTGTGGAGCCTGGTATAACCCATGGTTTTTTAAGGCAGAGTTGTTTTTGACCTGTAAGGTGGGTTTCGACCAGGATAGAAATATCTGCTCGCTGGGATTTAAGGTGCGACAATACCGCAGTTCGTTTGGCCCTCTCGCCAAGGCCCCGAACATTCCAAGTTAAAATTTTAAGGGTGGCTATGATATGGAGGGATGGACCAAGGGGTGCAATCGGACCCTCAGTACTCGGTAAGTAGTGCAATACAAGACGTACATCTTAACACATTTTCTAAAATAATAAACAGGTGCATTGAAGAACAGAATATTGTAGGGTTCGAATGGAGAGAGCTCCATGTCTATGGTGCAGCATTACGGTAATAACATGATGACCATGCCCCACTTAGGGGTGTTGTATGTTCAAGAGAGCAGACAAAAACAGCCGGTGTCAGCTGTTTAAATTGAGTAGGGTGATGTATGCCGAATGCCAATATAAAGTTCAAAAAAACAAAAACAAAAATGCATAAAAAAACTGAAATCAAACTCACTGCATATACTGTGAACCAGCAAGGCAGATTTAACTCACTGCCATCCATCAAATTGGAGAGGGCAGAGGCTGGACAGGGAAACATTTGTGGGTTGGTAACAGTCGGTGGTGGCAAGTGGGCCACAGTCTCGAGGTAACCAACTAATTCTGGGGGGGGGGGGCGGTCAAGCTGAAAAGCGCACGGCAAGGTGGGAGCAGTATTCAGTTTCCCTGGTTGCAGGTGCGGGCAGGCCGCTCGAGACTTATAAAGGAGATACATAGGTCATAAAGCAGCCCTGTCATTAGATACGGAGAAGTAAGGAGCAGGAGGGCCGTAAACCTCAACTGGGGACATTTAAGTAGAACATAGTAAAACTGATCGTTGTAAAGAGCCCCAACTCACGGTTTCCGTTGTTAGTAGGGTAAGTCAGGCGTGTTGTACACAGTGATCAATCGGCTTCCGGCAGCGTGAGGCTGCGAAATGTGTGTTGAGGAGTTATGCAGGACCTGGATTGGGCGCCTCACGTCGCTCCAGCCAGGAGAGAACAGCCTGTGGGTCCTCGAAGAACTGCACTTTCCCATCGCTCACCACTCGAAGACGTGCTGGAAAGAGCATTGCGTATGTCAGATGGTGGATACGAAGTTGTCCTTTTGCCTCTGAAAATCGCGCTCTTTTCTTTTGGACCTCGGCGGAGAAGTCCGGGTATACCGCCACGGTTAAGTTGCCATGGGGAATGTTTCCTCTCTCGCGCGTAAGCCGGAGGATCGCATCACGATCTCGGTAGTTTAAAAACTTGGCTATAAAGGTTCTTGGCGGTACGCCCACACAGGGAGGTTTTGCAGCAAGGCGGTGGGCACGCTCCACAACAAAAGTGGAGGAGAAGGCCTCTCTGACGAAGGTTTTAATGAGCAGGTTTTCCAGATAAGTGGGGGGGTCGGCGCCTTCAGCCCTTTCAAGCGGAGATTGCATCTCCTAAGGCGGTTCTCCTTGTCATCCTGCTTGGATAGAACCATGTTCAATTGATGCTGTAGTTGTTCAGTGGTGATCTGTAATGGATGCAGGCCCTCTTCCACTTGGTCGACGCAGCGTTCTGTCTCGGCCACCCTCTCACGGAGCTTGTGAACTTCCTGTAGGATTAATGAAATGTCTATCTTTACCTCCTCAATCCTGGAGGTGAGGGTGGATTGACAGAGAGCTATCGCCTTCAGCACTCTGGCTGTGTCTCCGGAGGCCTGATCGTCTGGCGAGGGAGACTGAGCGGAGCCATCTTCCTCTCCGGGGTCTCGATCGTCGTGGCAATACTGTGCCAATTTCACCGCCGCTCCGGATCGTTTTGTAGGAGACATGTCGGACACAAGGTTGGCTAGTAAGTCGGGTCACACAGGCATCTTTCAGCGGGGGATACAGCCCTTAGGATCTTAGCTTAGGATATGTCTCAAGCGGAGCTCTCACGCCGCGCGTCCTACCCCATGCAGCTCCAGACCACGCCCCCCCGCCTGTGCCATTCTATCGACGTACATCGTCGTGTGGCGGTCGGCAACTGGTTATACTCTAGCTTCTATTTTTGAAGAGCTACAAACCTAATCTGCTCTGCAAGGTTGTAGCTAAGCATAAACTCTGAAATTTGTGACTGCATTAACCACTTTGCACCCGGTTCAATTCCTACATTTTTCACACTTATCAGTATTTTTTTTGCTTAAAATCAGCATTTTTTTGCTAGAAATTTACTTAAAACCCCAAATATTATAGATTTTCTGAACATAGTTGCCCTGTATAATAAAATTGTGGCAGTTGCAATTTTATATCACACTTTAACAGCTCAACTATTTATCAAAAGCATATTTTTCAGGAAAAAATACACAATAGTGCACATAAACACAATATATTACCAAAATATAAAATGTAACTATTTACCATGTGATATATATCAAACATGTCAAGACTCAAGAATTGTGTGTCATTGAAATGGCTAAAAAACTTCAGTATCTAAAAAAATTTTCATAGGTGACTGAAAGTCTTTACAGGTAATCAGTTTAGCATTAACCATGCTTTATGGCTCTTGTTATTGCTGTCTCTCAAACTTTCACTGCACTACCTCACGTGTGGCACAGTTATTTTTTAATTACATGCAGGACCTGTGCTTGTGTTTGTATGTGCGGGGTTGCTTTTTAATTATTTTTCTTAATTTTAGTACAAGTTTAACAACTTTTTAACATGTTTAGGTAAAGCTTCATGTACACTGCTGCAAACAATGCACGTTTAGGAGCAGTTGGGCATTTTTTTCAGCTACCCCTGAATTCTCCACTGTTGTCTTATCAGTACATGTACACAGGGTCGTTTATAGTCGTTTCTAGGCAGTTGAGATTAGAAGCATTTTTTGGAAAGCTAAAAAATGCGTTCAGGACGGATGTTCAGAGACATTTGGAACGCCAAACCCCTGTAAAAGCGATAACTTGCGTTTAGTCGCATTTTGTTTTCAGGCGTTTTTAATTTTTGACTATTTGGGGGAAAAAAATGCTTCTAAATGCAAAGTTGGCTAAATACAATATGTGTATGTATTTAGCAGAGGCCCTAGAGAATAAAATGGTGGTCATTGCAATTTATGTCACATGGTATTTGTGCAGTGGTTTTTAAAATGCAGTTTTTGTAAGAAAAATACTTTTTATTGACTTTTAATGAAAAAAATCTACAGTGCCTTGCAAAAGTATTCATCCCCTTGGCTTTTTACCTATTTTGGTACATTACAGCCTTTAGTTCAATGTTTTTTTTAATCTGAATTATATGTGATGGATCAGAACACAACAGTCTAAGGCATCATTCTCACGAGGCTGATCCGCTGCCTTGGAGTCCGCCTCTGTCCACCAGCTCAGCGGGAGATCTCGTGTCTGTGTCCGTTTTCATCAGATCTCATCCGATCCGCCAGGGACGGATGCGAACGTAGGGGCATCCGTCTGATTTTGTCGGATGTCAGCGGACATGTCACCGCTGACATCCGTCGCTCCATAGACTAGCATGGAACGCCCGTTCAGGTCCGCCGACAAAACTGACAGGTGGACCTGAATAGTCCGACAGCTTGAAAGGGGCCTTAGTTGGTGAAGTAAAATTAGAAAAATATATACATAAAACTATTTTTCAGAAATAAGAAACTGATAATTGGCATGTGCGTATGTATTCACCCCCTTTGTTATGAAGCCCATAAAAAGCTCTGGTGCAACCAATTACCTTCAGAAGTCACATAATTAGTGAAATGATGTCCACCTGTGTGCAATCGAAGTTTCACCTGATTTGTCATTACATATATACACCTTTTTGAAAAGCCCCAGAGGCTGCAACACCTAAGCAAGAGGCACCACTAACCAAACACTGCCATGAAGACCAAGGAACTCTCCAAACAAGTAAGGGACAATGTTGAGAAGTACAAGTCAGGGTTAGGTTATAAAAAAAATCCAAATCTTTGATCCCTAGGAGCACCATCAAATCTATCATAACCAAATGGAAAGAACATGGCACAACAGCAAACCTGCCAAGAGACGGCCGCACACCAAAACTCACAGACCGGGCAAGGAGGGCATTAATCAGCGAGGCAGCACAGAGACCTAGGGTAACCCTGGAGAAACTGCAGAGTTCCATAGCAGAGACTGAAGTATCTGTAGATAGAAGGACAATAAGCCTTACACTCCCATAGAGTTGAGCTTTATGGCAGAGTGGCCAGAAGAAAGCCATTACTTTCAGCAAAAAACAAAATGGCACGATTTGAAAAGGCATGTAGGAGACTCGCAAAATGTATGGTGGAAGGTGCTCTGGTCTGATGAGACTAACATTTAACTTTTTGGCCATCAAAGAAAACGCTATGTCTGGTGCAAACCCAACACATCACATCACGCAAAGGACACCATCTCCACAGTGAAACATGGTGGTGGCAGCATCATGCTGTGGGGATGTTTTTCAGCAGTCGGGACTGGGAAACTGGTTGGAGTTGAGGGAAAGATGGATGGTGCTAAATACAGGGATATTCTTGAGCAAAACCTGTACCATTCTGTGTGTGATTTGAGGCTAGGAGGGAGGTTCACCTTCCAGCAGGACAATGACCCCAAACACACTGCTAAAGCAACACTTGAGTGGTTTAAGTGGAAACATGTAAATGTGTTGGAATGGCCTAGTCAAAGCCCAGACCTCAATCCAATAGAAAATCTGTGGTCAGACTTAAAGATTGCTGTTCGCAAGCACAAACCATCCAACTTGAAGGAGCTAAAGCAGTTTTGCAAGGAGGAATGGACAAAAATCCTAGTGGTAAGATGTGGCAAGCTCATAGAGACTTATCCAAAGCGACTTGGAGCTGTGATAGCCGCAAAAGGTGGCTCTACAAAGTATTGACTTCAGGGGGGTCAATAGTTATGCACATTGACTTTTTCTGTTATTTTGTCCTATTTGTTTGCTTCACAATAAAAAAAAAATTGTCAAAGTTGTGAGCATATTCTGTAAATTAAATCATGCAAATCCTCAAACAATCCATGTTAATTCCAGGTTGTGAGGCAACAAAACACGAAAAATGCCAAGGGGGTGAATACTTTTGCAAGGCACTGTATAACCCATTTTTTTTGGTAAAATATGATGATATGCAGAGTAAATAGATACCTAACACGCTTTAAAATTGCGCATGCTCATTGAATGGTGACAAACTATGGTCCTTTAAAACTCCATACGCGATGCTTTAAAAATGTTTACAGGTTACCAGTTTAGAGTTAGAAGAGGTCTAGCGTTAGAATTATTGTTCTTGCTAGAATGTTCTCGGCGATGCCTCACGTACGAACACCGTTTACATGTGTGCCTGACCTACATATGCTTCTATTTCTATCACAAGAAATGTAAACATCCCATGACAGGTCGTCTTTATGGAGCCATTTGCGGTCTATAAGACACCAGATCTCTCCTCTACCCTGGAAAGCATGAGATTTAAAAAAAGACAATAATCTCAGTGTTTACATCTGCCCTGACCAGAGGTGACATCATGACGTCGCTCCGGTCTCCTAAACCATAGAGATGGCCAGAGACCTTCCGGTCCTCGACCAGCTGTATCATAACCCGACGCCACTGCCAGATCGAATACTGCGCAGGAAGCAATGGATGGTCTAATCAGCTGCTAGGATTGCTTTTACATGAAAGCATTGCTGAATAAAAATAAAAAATACTGGGGGTTATGGCATACAGCTATAGAGCTATAACATGTACGTGATTCTGCGGAAAGTGGTTAATTGTATTTACACTTGTATATCATTTTTTTATTCAACTTTGTTGGTGTTACAAGGGGGCTTACTTAGCCCCCTATGTGATGGCATGGGCAGGTCACAGGTACTGTTTTATGAAGACTCTACTGGTGGATGAAGAAATTCACCAAGAACTCATGAGCATAACTTTCTTTGAACTGAATGATCTTCCTGATACTGACCCATGTACACTTTGATCAACATCAAAGTGAACTTAGAGCTGAGACACTCACTCAGATCCCTACTTCTGTACAAATTTGAAAATAACCTTAAACGCACTAAAGCTAACTATTATGCGTTGGGCAATAAGGCAGGCATCCTATTGGCCTGCCGAGTCAAAGTGTAACACATGAAAGCTAAAATTTCATCTCCTCATCACCCCAACTCCAGACAACTCCTAACTAACCCACAAGGTATTACTCATTACTATACAATAGAAAAACGGTCCCTTTGACTCCTCAACCATCGGACTCCCTTATTCAAGAATTCCTAGAGTAACCCTACCCACTATCTCAGCCTTCCAAGTTCCAACTTGCGTCTCTGTTTTTCTGGCCTCTGTTTTTTCAGCCCCCAGGTGTCCTCCCAGTGCATCGTTGTGTTCTAGATCGAGGAGCATTTGCCTATAGGGCTGGAGAACCAGCAATTGCTCTACAGTTTCCCCTCGACTTTCAGCCACTCGATAAACCAAGTCCTCATTCAACACAAAATTAAACCTCTGATTTGCACCAGGTATTGGTGGGACCCCCCCCCCCCTCGCCCAATTTTACACCCATGTAGGTCTGCATGCATGTCCCTTAGCTCACATTGTCTGCATTTGGGGTCATGTACCCCCACGGATGTCAGATTCGGAACAGCAGCTTTGCCTGTGCAGCTGCTGCATCCCAATTGACATAAATGGGGACTGTTTGTACGGGGATGCACGGAACACCTGTAAATTATAGAGGTATAATAAATTCAGAAATATATATATATATATAATCAATCGCTCAGCTCAAGGAAAACCCAGAAAATGCAGTCCAAATGACCCAAAAATCGCATATACCAAAAAAGAGAGAATAAAGTTCTCCCAAGAGGGTCAATTAGGACACTAGATTGATTTAATGATTTATTAAGTAGAAAAACACACAACAGTTTAATGAAACACACTGAAAATGTACCTCACAGATAGATTAAAAAGGACAACGTTGTCATATTTAAAAAGAAAGGGGGGTTTCGTTTTTGGCGTACACTTTAGTGTGCCACGTGACCGATACTTTTAGTAGAAATTTAGCAGGAATTTTGTAAGTTTTGTGGTTTTTATGTGCACTATTAACGATTTTAGTGTATTTTTAGTGAAAATAGCGATATCAAGAACATTTGCACAATTATTGCAGGGACCAAAATATCAGTAGCACTTTTTTTTTATTCTACAGGTGCTTTCAGAAAATGTCTAGTTTGAGGGGTATTTTCAAATTCTGAAAGCTGTAAGTGAAAAATGGTAACCTCCAGATTTTAAGAGCCCTTTCACACCGAGCCGCCTATAGCGTTGGTGGTAAAACGCCAATATTTTTAGCGGCATTTTACCGTCGGATTTGCGGCGCATTTTGGCCGCTAGCTGGGCGCTTTTACCCCCTGCTAGCGGCCGAGAAAGGGTTAAAACCGCCTGCAATGTGCCGCAATAGCAGCGTTTTGCCAGCGGTATCCCAGCGCTGCCCCATTGATTTCAATGGGGAGGAGCGGTAGACACACCGCTCCAAAGAAGCTGCTGGCAGGACTTTTCCTGACGTCCTGCCAGCGCACCGCTCCGGTGTGAAAGCCCTCGGGCTTTCACACTGGAAACAATAGAGCAGCTGTTTGAGGGCGGATTGCAGGCGATATTTTTAACGCTATAGCGCCTGCAAAACGCCCTCAGTGTGAAAGGGGTCTTAGAGTAAATTGTTTTTATTTACAGTTTTGCGTACCTTCAGTTTTCACCATTTCACAAAAAGGTGCAATTTAAAATGTACAAATATTTGTTATTTATTAAATTATACAGTTTTAACTATTTTATATTTACTAGGAATTTGTAGATGTACTGCAAGCGGCGGCAAAGCCAGGTACCGCGATGTACTGCTGACCATGCTGTGATCTGACACAGCACAAGTTTGTCATCAAATTTCAGCCAATTATTTTGGATGAAACTTGCTGATCGGCTGTGGCCAATCACAGAACACAAAGTTCTGTGTTAACAAGCACACAGAATTCTGTGCACAGACAGTAATCTGTCTGTTTCTTCTCCCTGAAATCAACTCTGATTTCAGGGAGGAAGAGCAGACAGATCTGTTAGTAAAAGCAACACACGATACACTTGTTAGGCACACTGTTAACCCCTTCCCAGTCAGTGCCATTAGTACAGTGTACAGTATTATCACTGACCACTGTATTAGTGTCGACGTCTCTGTCAGCTCTTTCCTGCCCCACAATCAGTCGCACTATAAGTCTCTGATCATTGCCATTACCAGTATAGTGTCTCTACGGATCAGTATCTTGATCACAACTATACTGTTGTCCCCAATAGTATAGTGTCCCCAAAAATGCAGTTTAGTTTCTTTACCAAAGAGATGTAGCAGAAAACATTTTGGCCTATGTTAAAAATAAATTTAGATTTTATTAGATTTAATTTTTTTTTTTCAAAATTTTCGGTATTTTCTAATTTATATATATTTAAAAAAAATGGTGAAAAATTGGTATAAGTTAAATTTCATTTCCGTACAGTGTTTGATGACCATACAATTGCCAGTTAAAATAGTACAATGCTGAATAGCAAAAAATCCTCTGGTCATGAAGGGAGTAAAACCTCCTGGAGGTCAAGTGGTTAAAATACATTTTTAACCATTGACACACATTTACACATGTGCAGTCTCACCAAAAAAAAATTTCTGCCAAATTGCTGCTGGATCCAGGACAGATACCTTTTCAGTGGGGTTATTTTTCTGCCCCTTCTATCAAACCTCTCTAAATGTACATGAACATATAGGCATGCGCGGGTGTTTAGAGGCAGGAAAAAAATAATGCCAGACTCCCCTAACAGCTGAGTTAAATATGTCCCATGTGCATGAGCCCTAAATTGCCAGCAGTTGGCTTTCCATTTTTCTGTGTGGCAAAATGGAGATCAGCAGAGAAAAATTCAGTTGCGGTCTGCATTCCCATTATTTGAGCTTGCTCCAGACATTTTACAGACAAGGCTTTTAAAGATGTTTGAGGATGAATGCATATCAACAAATGGTGTTTGTCATTTACCTTGATCAAAACACAGAGTTTTAGAATTTGCTGTAATTTTATATTTTTAGCTCCACTTTACATTTTTTGTAATAGTTCCCTGTATTTTTATTTCAACACAGGTATCACAGATGGATATAATCTTTGAATGTCTTGTAGACCAAGAGGAAGCTGAGCTGCAAAACTCAACTATGGACACTGCAGACTGGGCAAATGTAGTTCTTGATGTGAACATGATTTTAAAGGTAATAAATAAAAAAAAAAAATAATGTGTATGTATATGTGTGTGTGTGTGTATATATATATGTATATGTGTGTGTATATATGTATATATATATATATATATATATATATATATATATATATATATATATATATATATATATTATATTTGCCCTGCCACAGTCTAGAAAGAGATTGTGGCCCAGAATTCTCATCAAGAGGGGTTGAGGGGCTCCAGGGAGCTTGTGTCATGGAGAGGAAACTGGCTTTTCAGTTTTCTCTGTTTTTTAAAGTCCATTTGGGGACCTGGAGATTTCTAAGTGATTCGGGTGGGAGAAAATCTCCGCTCCTGGGTCTAGGTATTCGGAACAGCCAACACACTAATTGGTCAGGTGTGTGCTAGGCTTTTAGTAATGACTTGACCAGGAGGTCTGGCTTAGGAGTCAAAAGGGCTCACCTAGGAGAGAGGAGTGAGCCAGTGCAGCACGAGGCTGTTGTTTGTGTGCACTGAGTTGGTGAGCGACCATTGTGTGGGAGATAAAGGCCTAAGAGCCCTTGCACACTGGGGCGGGGGCGGCGTCGGCGGTAAAACGCCGCTATCATTAGCGGCGTTTTACCGTCGGTATTCGGCCGCTAGCGGGGCGGTTTTACCCCCGCTAGCGGCCGAGAAAGGGTTAAATACCACCGCAAAGCGCCTCTGCAGAGGCGCTTTGCCGGCGGTATAGCCGCGCCGTCCCATTGATTTCAATGGGCAGGAGCGGTAAAGGAGCGGTATACACTCCGCTCCTTCACCGCTCCGAAGATGCTGCTGGCAGGACTGTTTTTACCGTCCTGCCAGCGCACCGCTCCAGTGTGAAAGCCCTCGGGGCTTTCACACTGGATACACAGCAGCGGCACTTTCAGGTCGGTTTGCAGGCGCTATTATTAGCGCAATAGCGCCTGCGGTTTGCAGGCACTATTGCGCTAATGGGGCGGTTTGCCCCAGTGTGCAAGAGCTCTAAAGGTTAAGTCTAGAGCAGGAGTGCTGGAGGTACAAGCCTGGAGGCTGAGTGACCATTTGTTTTGGAGCAAGAGTGAAGTTTCTTTTTAAAAAAATGGGAAAATAAGAAAAGCCCTTAAAAAGAAGAAAAGTGAGTGTCGGTTTCCTTAAAAGCTCTACATTTGGTGCTAGTTCTCACAATATATACACAGTATATATTACAGTATATATTATGTATATTTATACATATATAGAAGGGGTCCCCAGTACACTTTCAAACAAACAAATCGGCTTAAGCCCAGGTTCACATTGAGCTGCGGGAATGAAGCCATGCGAGTTCAGCTGAACTCGCACAATTTCATTCCTGCATGTCAGTCCCGATTTCGGCCGCAATTTCAGAAACATCTGTGCACAATGTATGGCGTCGCACCTTTTCAGACGGTGCCATTGATGGCAATTGCCACCGATTTGACATGTCAAATCGCATGTCAAAACGCTCCAGTGTGAACCAGGGCTAAAAGCGGTTTTAGTTACATCCTTCTGCAAATAAATTTTTAACCACTTGCCATTCAGGCCAATTTTTAATTTTTTTACAAACAAGCTAAAATCTGAATTTTTTGCTAAAAAATGTATTAGAAACCCCAAACATATTTCTGAAAGCAGAGGCTCTGGAGAATAAAATGGTGGTTGTTGCAATATAAATTTATGTTGCAATATATTGGCGCAGCCATTTTTAAAATGCAAATTTTCTGATAAAAGTACACTTAGTGGATGTAAAGCCTTAAGGTTTTTCACCTTAATGCGTCCATTAGGGTGAAAAAAAACCTCCTGTGCTGAAGTGCCCCCTTCTTTTTCTTACCTAAATCCGATCCAGCAATGTGTACGAGGGCAGTGGCTCCAGCCGATGTCTCCCTCCTTATTGGAGAGATTGATAGCAGCAGGAGCCATTGGCTCCCACTACTGTCAATCAAATCCTGTGACACAGGGATTGGGCCGAGACCTGCTGTCTGTCAATGGACGCAACAGTGAGACTCAGGTGCGAGACCGCATGGGTGCCCCCATGGAAAAAGTAAACGAGTGGCCTCTGTGGTAGAATGCTCAGGTAAGCAAAAATATAGACATGTACCATCATCCAGAAATCAATAATTAGCAAAGTTGGGAGCCTGATCCCCAGTCAGGCGACCAAACAAGTGGGGGCATATTGAACTATTATAGTACAGTAAAAATTATTAACAATATAGAGAGTATAACAGTAATGTAAAAAATATATATAGTTGATTTTATTGATGCAATGGGGTCATTAGTATACAATAAGACAATTGATCTCAGATATCATATTCCTCGACTAGTTTCGCCGCTTCGTCAGGAGGGAATCTGAAGATTGTTTATTCTGACTAAACAGTCTGAACCTAACAAATAGGTAAAAATACAATGAGGTTTGCCAAAAGACATAAACAGTAAAACTTGTATTACAGCATCATAAATAGCAAAAATTTAATAAAAATGACAGGGGGAAGGGGACGAATCTGCTTACCCATGTCCCAACAGACCCCAGGCGCAGGGTTCCACCACCAAGGGGTGATCTCCCGCGGCGACCCGGGGGAGCTGCAAAGATGACGGGGATAATAAGGATAAAAATTATAAAAAAGTTGGGTATACTAAGTTGCCACACTGAAGACAAGTGATACATTAAATAATAAAGGGATGCTGAATGGTGGAAGGTATAAACAGTAATCGGATTGTTTGCAATGTAGAAAAATAAAGATAAAATGATGCATGTGGTGAACAAATGAAAATGGGAACCAATAAGGAATATATGAAAGTGTGATTATGTTAAATTGTGTAGTGTGGAGGTGAGTAAGTGACAGGGGGGGGAGGGAGAGATGGAAATTAAGGGGGAAATAGAGCAGGGAAAAGGGTGGATAGGGAAGGAAGGAGGGGGGAATGGATAGGAGAACCAGGGGGGGGGGAGGAATAGGGAGGAAGGGGAGAAATAAATATACGGTGTGAAAAAGTGGAGTGGATAAGGGCACAATGATACCTGGTGCTGATATGGACATTGAAAGGTTCCCGGGGAAGGTGCCGTTTGAGGGGCCAGTGCCATAGTAAAGTCAGTGCAAAGGTACTAAGGACTGCAAGCGATGGACGGATGCATGATAAAACATGTTTACCCATGCCTGGAGCATCTAAGGGGGAAAAAACACGGTATGAATTACAAAACCAATGCTGTTTCCCTGGGTGCGGGACTGCAAAATAATAAAGGTAAGGTTGGTAATCCCCTCTGACTTACAATAGGCTGGCCATAGTACACAATCCTGGGGACTAAAAACCCGACCGTCAACGAACAGGCAAAGCCTGTTATTTGTAGCTCCCGACCGTGCGACGCTAACCCACACGCCGGTAAGACCCTGGCACATGACGTCGCAGGGTCAGAGGTCCCAAACAGCGCGCGCACATGCGCACCCGCCCTAAGGCTATGGAGACAGAGTCCCTGCCAGGACCAGTGCAAGAGGAGGGGGCGGCCCCGTGTCTGAGACTGACCCCTCCACGAGGGATCACACCGGGTTGCCGCGGAAGAGCACAGGGGGAGGGCCCCGCGCCGGCGCCTGAAATTGGGGACAAAGGGAAGGGGGAAGCAGAGGGTCCCAGTAGAAAAACAAGTAAGGTGTTGATAGACAAAGATAATAATCAAGCATAATAAAATAATAAAGGTAAAATTAAGAATACCATAAGAAGACTTAAATTGGGTAAATTAGGGATTGATTGAATACCCTAAGAAGCCAATGCGGTCACCACCATGACATAAACCCATGGAAACTTAATTACATAATACAATGCATATAAGTAAAGTCCAATATGCCCCCACTTGTTTGGTCGTCTGACTGGGGATCAGGCTCCCAACTTTGCTAACTATGCCCCCATGGAAAGCGGCTTTCCGTGGGGCTCCAGATAAAGAGGAGGAGCCTGGAGCACAGGCAGGGACCCCAGGAGAAGAGGATTGGGGGCACTCTGTGCAAAAGCATTGCACAGAGCAGGTAATTATAGACATGTTTGTTATTTTAATACAAAAAAACACTTTACAACCACTGTAAAACACAATATACCCAATTTCTGTTAATATATAAAAGATTAAAAGATTATGCTGCGTTGAGTAAATGGATACCAAACATGTCAACATGCAGTGAATGCATTAAGGTAAATAAAAAAAAATTAAAAAAAACTTCTACCTTTCAGCCACTTTAAAAAAACAGCAAAAAAAAGTAAGGTGCCCTTGGGCAGGACATACATACAAGTTAGTACAAAAGGATTCTCCAGCACACTTTGGAGCTCGTCGGTGAACAAAAAAAAGAAGGAAATTCCTTTACTCAGGTAAAAACTAGTTTAAGTTGCATACATTTGAAAGTACATGCGCAAGCGACACTACCGTATCAGAGCATCTCTGTTAAGTGTGGCCCCCTGTGGTCCAAACTTTTTGAATCTCCAAATTAAGGGGCGGCACCAGGTTAGTGCTTGGGGGGGTGCAAAATATCTCATCGCACCCACATCAGCAGCCACCTTGTGCACCTCGGGGAAGATATTCACAGTTTAAAGTCGGGTCTCCTTCCTGTCAAGATGACTGCAGGCAGACCCAGCTCCTGATATCAGCGGCGCTCCCGCCCTGAAGCCTGTGTGTATAAAACAGATCTCCAATTTGTCCAGAGAACAGCACACAGCAGTCGGATACAGGGCTGGATGATATAATTCCAGTGCCCTGACCAGCAAATGGATCTTTGGAATCACAAGCTTAGTCTTATCTGATCATGCTGTGTCCCTTCTGCAAAGCCTCCCCCTTCTCCTTCCTGCACGTTTTGATTTCGGGCAGTGCCAGAGGATGAAGGAACAGCCAAAATTAACCCTCAGCTCTCTGATTCCACCGCAAGTTATTTTTTTCCTTAAGGCTCCGTTCAGACATATGCGTTTTGAATCGTGGGCAGGATCGCCACGATTCTGCTTGCCATGTCAAAACACACTGCTAAAATGTCAAATTGCACATCAGCGTGTTCAGGTGCCATTCACTTCAGTGGCATCTAAAAATGCAGTGTGATTCTTCCGCGATTGACGCGCGATGTGGTTTATGCATTCCGGCAATTGAGTCGCACTGCATTTAATTGGGTTTGAAATTAATGGCACCTAAAGATGCTGATGTGTGATTTAACATTTTAACAGCGTATTTTGAACTTGCGGGCAGAATTGTGGTGATTCCTATGCCTATGTGCAAAAAGAGCCTTATGTTTGATTCAGGAAGGGGGAGAAGAAGCTTCTGCAGCAGCCTGGTCAGTGGTAAGCTCGTTGTTTTGCAGACAGTGGAGGAAGAGGGGATCAGGCGCAGAGTTAAACAATCCCTCCCAATCTATTCATATTGTATTTGTCTGGTTTCCCCCAAACTTGTGCCTCGTTTCCACCGAGCGGTTCGAGTCGGATCGGTTTGGAAGGCCTAGAATGGTCCGGCCTATTCAGGTGAGCGTTTCCACTGCAAGTTGGACCGACAGGGGCCATACGTGGGTTTAGAAAAAATGCCTAGCATGGCGTCACACGTCCACCAATCAGTGGAATGTATCGTAGCTCCGCCCTAACCGAACCGTTCCATTTTCTATGGCCCCACATCTGAAGCAGGACCCTGAATGGAACGGTTCGGTTGTATGGGCCGCTTTCATAATGGAAACACCCAAAATAGCGTACCGTACCGAACCTATCCGCTCAGTGGAAACAACGCATTACACAGTCTGTCAAGGCGTTCCCTTATCATTCCTTGTTTGATTATTTCATCTACATGTACATTGTACTTGGAAGTATCTAGACAGCCTCTTTCTTTCTCTAAAGATCTCTCTACCCTCTAGTATATTTATTCATAAATTATATAGAGGATGGGATAAATTGTTCAATCTCCGTTTTTGCGGACAATACAAAAATAAGCAGGGCAATAACTTCACAGCCAGATATAAAAAATTTACAGAAAGATATGACAAAAATAATGGAGTGGGCAACTACATGGCAAATGAGGTTTAATGTGGAGAAATGTAAAATAATGCACTTGGGGGCTAAGAACATAAATGCAAACTATTCACTAGGGGGTGAACCTCTGGGGGAATCAAGGATGGAGAAAGATCTGGGGGTCCTAGTGGAAGATAAACTGAGCAATAGCATGCAATGTCGAGCTGCAGCTACCAAAGCGGGCAGAATATTAGCATGTATAAAAAAGGGGTATACTCCCGAGATAAAACTACAATCCTGCCACTTTATAAAACTTTGGTCTGGCCACATGTGGAGTATTTTGTCCAGTTCTGGTCACCAGGCCTCAGAAGAAATGTGCTGGAAAGAATCCAAAGAGGGCCAACTAAATTAATAAGGGGGATGGAGGACCTCAAATACAAGGAGCGACTACAAGCACTAAATTTATTCTCACTGGAGAAAAGACGCTTGAGAGGGGACATGCTAGTGATTTACAAATACCTCAATGGTGACCCCAGCATAGGAAAAAGGCTGTTCAATCTCAGGGGGTGTAAGAGGACACGGAGCCACACAATGAGGATTGGAGGAGAAGCGGTTTAACCTCAAGAAGCACGGGGTTTTTCACTGTCAGTGCGGTAAGAATATGGAACTCTCTTCCACAAGTGGTGACGTCAGTGGAGAGTATTGATATTTTTATAAGACTCTTGGACGTGCATCTTAAAGAAAACAACATACAGACATATGGGAAAAGATTATCAACGTTGATGCGCTAACATCTAAACAGGTTGGACTGGATGGACTGTTGTCTTTATTCAAGCTTGCCTACTATGTAACTATGTAAAAAAACAATGTACATCATGGGATGGTGTACAACTGTAAAGATAAGAAATGGGACAAATTTCAATCGGCTGATTAGTATACCACTTTGACACACAAATCTTCCAATGTGCTCCAACTACATACAGTAGATGCCACTTTACTCATGTGCCAAACGTGAAGGCTTACCAGAAGATCATGACACCAAGTTATAAGTGGTCAAGCTGTGCTTGTTAAATATAACAATAACAACTCTTGTATAAACCTGGTGTTCCACCACTTCTCCTCTCAATTCACCTCCACAGATCACATACATACAGTGCCTTGAAAAAGTATTCATACCCCTTGCAATTTTCCACATGTTGCAATCAAAAACGTAAATGTATTTTATTGGGATTTTATGTGATAGACCAAAACAAAGTGGCATATAATTGTGAAGTGGAAGGAAAATGATAACTGGTTTTCCAAATTTTTTTACACATATCTGAAAGGTGTGGTGTGCATTTGTTCTGATACCCCTAACTAAAACCTAGTGGAACCAATTGCCTTCAGAAGTCACCTAATTAGTAAATAGGGAACCTGCGTGTAATTTTTTTCTCAGTATAAATACAGCTGTTCTGTGAAGCCCTCAGAGGTGTGTTAGAAAACCTTAGTGAACAAACAACATCATGAAGGCCAAGAAACACACCAGACAGGTCAGGGATAATGTTGTGGAGACGTTTAAAGCAGGGTTAGGTTATAAAAAATATCTCAAGCTTTGAACATCTCTCAGAGCATTGTAAAATCCATCATCCGAAAATGTAGAGTATGGCACGACTGCAAAACTACCAAGACATAACTGTCCACCTAAACTGTCAGGCCGGGCAAGGAGAACATTAATTAGAGAAGCAGGCAAGAGGCCAATGGTAACTCTGGAGGAGCTGTAGAGATCAACAGCTCAGGTAAGAGAATCTGCCCACAGGACAACTATTAGTCGTGCATTCCACAAATCTGGCCTTTATAGAAGCGTGGCAAGAAGAAAGCCATTGTTGAAAGAAAGCCTTAAGTCCCCTTTGCAGTTTGCGGGAAGCCACATGGGGGACACAGCAGCATGTGGAAGAAGGTGCTCTGGTCAGATGAGACCAAATTTGAACTTTTTGAACTAAAAATGCTGTGTGTGGCAGAAAACTAACACTGCACATGACCCTGAACACACCATCCCCACCGTGAAACATGGTGGTGACAGCATCATGTTGTGGGGATGCTTTTCTTCAGCAGGGACAGGGAAGCTGGTCTGAGTTGATGAGAAGAGGGATGGAGCCAAATACAGGGCAATCTTAGAAGAAAACCTGTTAGTCTGCCTGTTAGTCTGCAAAAAACTTGAGACTGGGCGGAGGTTCACCTTCCAGCAGGACAATAACCCTAAACATACAGCCAGAGCTACAATCGCATTGTTTAGATCAAAGCATATTCATGTGGTAGAATGGCCCAGTCAAAGTCCAGACCGAAATCCAATTGAGAATCTGTGACAAGACTTGAAAATTGCTGTTCACAGACGCTCTCCATCCAATCTGACAGAGCTTGAGCTTTTTTGCAAATAAGAATGGGCAAAATGGCACTCTAGATGTGCAAAGCTGGCAGAGACATCCCCAAAAAGAATTGCAGATGTAATTGCACCGAAAGGTGGTTCTAAAAAGTATTGACTTGGGGGCTGAATAAAAATGCACGCCACACTCTTCACATATTTATTTGTAAAAAAATTTGAAAACCATTTATCATTTTCCTTCCACTTCACAATTATGTGTCATTTTGTGTTGGTCTATCACATAAAATCCTAATAAAATACATTTACGTTTTTTGTTGTAACATGACAAAATGTGGAAAATTTCAAGTGGTATGAATACTTTTTCAAGGCACTGTATATATAAAAAGAAAAAAGTAAGAGCCCTATTGTGTAAATATCGCTCAACTAAATTTATTTAAAATGGTTAAAATACTTGCATAATAGGTTGTGCCATAACTCCAAAGTGTTGTAACATCCAGAAACAGAGAATGCGCGCTTGTGTGGTGACATCTCAGTGACTCCTCCCTACGTGCTTCAGTTATGACATCATGAGGAGCCTGGAAATGGCACCAACATACCACACATTGTATACTCCATTGACAGTCAAAGGAGGAGGGAATACCTGCTGCAGACAAAAGCCTAGCTCTATAAATTAAAATAAGCACCATCTTGTGGTTAAAATGGGTATAATCCCCCAACAATAGAAAGCTTATTAGTTATATGTGCACAGTGGATACAACATTACCCTTTCATTGTCAATGGAGAAACATAATTAACAAAATCCTTCGTCAAATTCATATTACTATAAAATAATGGTTAAAATCACATAAATAATAATTAATTTATAATTATCAAAAGGATGAATGAAAGGATAGCAACCCCATTAGTATAAAAAAGGCACAAACTTTATTAAATAAGGCTAGGGAAGGTGGAAAAACAACAAAAAGGAGGGAACCAGATAGCAAGACAATCCAACAAATGGAAATACATACAAAATGCAAATAGAGCTGACAATTATTAATAAACATTTTGTAGCTTAATCTCCCTTCCTCTTCTCTGCTCCATATCCCTATAGAGTAGTGTTCGTTTTTAGGTTGGACTCCCTGCCATGTAGCCAGAGTGACTGGTTGATGTAGGGATGACCGGTTCGGTATGCCTTTGGGGTATAAGTTCCAGGTGTGCTCCAAGTCGAAACTTGGGCCACCTGGGATACCACAGCCAGGGGCTTAGTCTTGGAAACACCCAGAAGTGAGGTGGAGACACAATATGCACTCTATTTAGGCAGTGGGCAATGGAGTCCCCTACTGCATGGACCATTGAGTGGATCTATGAGGATAGTGTCTGAAAGTGTGCACTTCTTTGGAAGTTATATACAAATTTTGGAAATGATTTTCTCCTCTGTGCCTTTCATCCTTACTACTACAAGTGTTTGGTTTTGCTGCTGTGTTACTTCTAAGCACCAAAAGGCTAACGCCTAAAATTGTTTTTTTGTTGTAACTTTGCTGTACATGTACTTTGCTGTACTCTCTGTGCTTCTTCATTGTGGAAACTGCACCAGGTCTTTCTTTTTTGTGTGTATTGTTAAAGTAATACTGGAAGGGTTGATCCCCAATTCAAAGCTATTGCACAGGATCTTCACCTTTTTAAATGTGTACTTTTTGGATTCTATGCTAAGATTCTGTGCTTAAGGCCTTCCAGGCTTCCCCCAGCATGTGGCAGACCTGAACCATACCGATCAGAGACTTTTAACCCAAGAAGATTTTACGGGTTCTATTTCAACCTGTGAAAAATTCCCAAGCTAAAGGGTGGTATCCGCCCTGTTTTGGACATCATTTTTGGTGCCTTTCTTTCTAATTTAATTTCAATTTGGAATCCATTCGATATGTAATTGCCTCCCTCCACAAGGGGGACTTTTTGGCCTCCATAGACATAGCACATACCTTCATGTCCTTATTTTACCAAGCCATAGGCAGTTTCTCAGCTTCATAATAGATTAAAACCACTTCCAATTTGTGGCTCTTTGTTTTTGCCAGGTGTCTATTTTGACAAAAGGTCCATGCTCCAAAACACATAACCACACTCATTTATGTTACATGACATCATCACGGCCATCTTATGGGCCTACAACACTTCCTTACTGTCCACAGTGGTTCAGAGCAGTTTGTCAGTGCTGGAGCACACCGCCTGTAGATGTGCTAGCATCCAGGTTCATTTCCAGGGATGCTCAAGCATTCACAGTACATGCCCTGGTGATCCTGTGGGATCGATTGTTCTCCGATTTATGCTTTTCCTCCAATGTAGCTTATTCCGCATTGCACAGGATTTGGTTGGAAGGAATTCTAGTGATTCTAGTAGCACCAGCCTGGCCTAGGAGAACATGGTTTGCGCACATGAACTTGTCGGTGAGCGATCCTTGGCCTCTGCCAGCTGAACCAGACCTCTTGGCCCAAGGTCCAATTTTACATCCTACTTTACAGTCACTGGCTTTAACAGCTTGGCTATTGAAGCCAGAGTCCTGAAGAATAGGGGAATGTCAAATGCAGTCATTCCTACACTTTTTAGGGCCTGGAAGGTTATCTTAAGTAAGATCTATCATAGGACCTGAACATCTTGTGTGGCCTGTTGTGAGGCTAGGAAGTTGCATCTTCTCAAATATGTGGTGGGCTAGATTTTGTCTAGTATATTTTAAAAGACCTATTGTTACTTATTCTTTGGTATGTACCTTTGTTCAAGGTGTCATGTGCGTAGTGCCTCCGGTCAGGCCACCTTTGTCTCCCTGGAATCTCAATTTGGCGTTGTCAGTTTTATAGAGACCACCTTTCCCCCACCTGAGTTGGGACGTTCTGTTACTGCGTTTTGACTCAATAGGTGACGTTCCTTGTGGCTATCACTTCGGCAAGAAGGGTGCCAGAGTTGGCGGCACATTCTCACCAAGGAGTTGTTTCTGATATTCTACCAGGTTAGGGTGGTTTTTTGACATCAGCCACCATTCTAGCCAAAGGTTGTCTTTATTCCATCACAACCAGGACATTGTGCCGCCTGCCTTTTTTTCTAGGCCTCAGTCCCCAGGAGTAGGGCCCTGCACATGTTGGATGTTCTGTAAATTTTATAGATAGGCAATTCCTATCCTCAAATTGATTAATGGTTCCAAATTAATAACTGCTGCAGTAGGGAACAGACATAGACGCATCTTTCCAATTAACTTTTCTGTACAATTGAAGATTTTTAAACACATGATAACGTAGGTATCACATTATTATTACAATTGTACTTTTATGGTAACAAATGGTGTAACATAGGCAGGCTAAATTTTAATTAGGACTCGAATACAAACGTCATCAAAACATTATTAGTGCTGTGTGCACCATGAGTGCAGTGTGCAATACATAGGCAAAGCATACAAAATAGAATAGTTTTTCATACAGAATGTACAATTTATTTTACAATATCCCCTCTTTTGATCACTAGAATACATTTTGATCACTAATCGTACCTACTATCGCCTTTAACCTGGAACCTCCATACGCTACGTAGTCCTGGCCAAATGTCCAGGCCGATATGTATTCTGCTACATATTTTTGGTAAAAAAAAATTGCAATAAGCGTATTGGTTTAATTGGTTTACGCAAAAGTTATTGCGTCTACAAAATAGGGGATAGCTTTATGGCATTTTTATTTTATTTTTTTTATTTTTTTTCTACTAGTAATGGCGGCGATCAGTAATTTTTAGCAGGACTGCTACAATTGAGGCGAACAATTCGGACACCTAACTGGCATTTTTTACACTTTTTTGGGAACCAGTGACAGTAATCCAGTGCTAAAAATATGCACTGTTGTACTAATGACACTGGCAGGGAAGGGGTTAACGGGTGATCAAGGTGTTAAATGAGTTCCCTGTCTGTGTTTTCTAACAATATGGGGGACTGTATGACTGGGGAAACGCACATATCCGTCTTCCTGCATAGCAGATAGACCGGATCTGTGTGATCTTGTTTACACAGGCAGATCCTCGTTCTGTCACTGCGGGAAACTATCGCGGGTGGCTGGTGGGCGTCAAGTCTGCCGGTCCCACTGATTGGCTCCCCCGCTGGCCAACAATCAGAGCTTCCACAAAAGCGAGTTCCCGCGCCAACGTACAGCTACGGTGATTTGTGGGAACGAGCCACCTTGCCGCAGTATAATGACGGCAGCTGGTCGGAAAGCGGTTAAACTTGCATAACACATGATTGATGTTTCTCCTCTCGCCTAACAGGACGGCACACTTGAGAGGTGAGTGGCTCCTCCCTACAGGAAACACAGTCAATTGACAGCTGTATATAGGTCCACACCCTTCCCCTTGTCCAGTATTGATTGTGTTTCTCCCCTCAACGGAACGTTTGTTATTTTCTATAACCAGAAGTCCTTCTCACAGGTTGCCTTAAAGACTGCATCAGCGCTCCGGTCACAGGGGAGTGTGAATCGCTGTTACTCTGCTATAGTCCTCCGCCTGGATGCTCTCTCTCGCTCTCCTTCCCCTCCTGGAAGCCTTCGCTGGTCGGAAGTAGTGTGGAGGAGGAGTCATGCATTTCAAGCCTCGTTTTGGCAACAACAGGATCTTCCAATTGCATGACTGGAAGTGGGCGGGGCTGAAGGCACGGTGCGACCTGGAAGCAAGCCTGAAAGCCCTGAGAACGCACAGCATGGTGGGAGGAGAGAGGAAGGCAGCTGGGATCAGTCGGCTGACTTTGCCAGCAGGACTGGCTTTAAAGCTACAGCAAGAGACACTGCCAAACCAAGGGATGGCGACACCAGTGACTGTGGGCAAGTCCATGTCAGGGCTCGATAAGTGCTTTCCTTGGTGGGGGGGATGAGGGGTAGAGGACCCAGTATTAACATCAGGCAAGTACCTGAATGGCCCTCATATTTCACCTCAGGTTGTGTTTAGCCAGCACAAACAGGGAAGAGTGACTGGGAAGAGAGACTGTTTGGTCTTCTCTTTTTCAGAAACCCCAGCAATACCCAGGAGGCACTAGAATAAAAACCGCCTTCTGCCCCTGCAGGGCCAAGCTCCTCTAAGAAACGTTGCTATTATGGTGTAAAGCAGCCAAGGTCCCACTTTAAACCTTTCTGCTATAGATGCATCAATAAGCTGGCAGGGAAAGAGGCCTCTAGCTTAATGAAGGAATTTTTAGCATCAGTGCGGGTTGAGATGCTATCTAGTGCATCCGCGGCACCGCCACAGGCCTCAGGTTCAGAGGAGCTAACCCCTATAGAAGTCCTGTCCTCAGAGGAAAGCCTTATTTCTGGGGGGGGGGGGGGTGAGTATTTCTCCCATCCTCACAGCAACTGCCTCCTGCTCAGGGTAGGGAGGAGGCAGAAGAAAAGGAAGAGGTGGAAAGCCAGGTCAAATCAGACCACACTTCAGAGGAGGAAGTTAATCTGGGCAGTTAAGCTAGTGAGGAGTTGGGCGGAGTTACCTGTGCATGTCATTGCACTGCTTGAAATTTGAGGCGGTCGCCATATTACCTGCCTGGATGTGCTGTTTATACGTATATCTCGTCTGATTTTGTGAGTGTTACTCTTTTTATAATAAAGCATCAGCTCTTAAGATTTTACACTATATAGTGTTTTATTAATTTATATTATGCTGTGGGAGTTCATGGTCCTCACTGTGGGTCGCTTCGGGAGATGACAATTCTGCTGTATCTGTGAACCTTGCTGGAACATGCACACTAGGATCACAGATGCACACTAGGGGGTCCTATTTTTCTGGTAAGAACACATTTTACCTGGTTTGGTGGTGGTCAGCTTCTGCGGTGGAGAGAACGCGATTCATTTCATCTCTGACCCCTGGCTACAAGATTCTCCACTTCATCTTTTTTTTCTTTACTTCATTTATATTCTCTCATCACTATTTTTGGGATTGATTGCCATTTGAGACTTTATTCACCATTGAGCACATATTTTTTGCATATGTTACTTTAATAACGCAACAATTTATTTTTCTTAAGCTAGTGAGGAGGTCAAGCCAGGTGAAGATCCTTTTGTCCTGGAAGATTTGGAGGGATTCCTGCAGGCAATTTATGCCACCGAGGAGATTCCAAAGAAACCTCAAAACAGGATGATATAGGGGTCTAAGCGAGGGTCACTTCCACTTCATGAATCCTTCAGGAATGGGAAGATCCAAAAAAAAAAAAAAAAAAAAAAGGATGGTTAGATCAAAAACGTGGAAAAGAAGGTTTCCCTTTGAGGACATTGAGCACAAGGTCTGTCAGACAGTATATTAGCTCAAATCTCATCCAATGCCAGGGAATTTAGGGCGGTAGGCGAAGCTCTGAAAGCCTTTGAGAGAAATATTTTGGGCAGGGAGGTTCAGGTCAGCTCCAACAACCCCACCACTGTGGCGTACCTGAATTATCAAGGAGAGACCAGATCCAAACTTCCCCTAGACCTATCCAAGGAGATCCTGGCCTGAGCCGAAGGGAAAGTACTTTTCATGTCAGCAGTTCACATAAAAGGGGTGAACAACCAGAAAGCTGACTTTCTCAGTCGCCAGCAGTTCATCCAGGGGGAGTGGGAGCTGAACCCGACGGTTTTTCTGGCTCTAGTTCAAGACTTTGGCAACCCAGAAATATGTTTTTGCCAATGGCAAAAACCGGAAAGTAAGAGGATTCTTCACAATTTCTTGGAAAAAAGGCTGAGGGCTTGGATTCCTTGACTCAGGTCTGGCAGTTCAAGTTGGCTTACGCCTTTCCCCCTCTGACTCTAACCCTGCGAGTTCTGCAGAAGATCAGCCAGTCGTCAGGGTACCCCCTCCTAATTGTGCCTTGATGGCCGAGGAGGGCATGGTTCGCAACCTTGAGATCTCTCTGTGACATCTCCTTGGAAGATCCCACTCTTGCCGGATCTTCTTATACAGGCTCCTTTGTTACACCCCAGGCTCAAATTTTTCCAGTTAACAGCCTGCCTAGTGAGCGCCAAATCCTCAAACAAAAAGGTTGCTCTGACAGAGTAATACTCTTCTCCTAAGCAGGAAACCTGTATTGAGAAAAATTTACTCTAAAATATGGGGACACATTTGTACATGGCGCAAACGGAAACAAGTGACTTCTTACCTCTGTTTCAGTAACCCTGGAGTTCTTCCAGAATGGGGTAGAAAAAGGGGTGGTGGTTAGTACCTTTCGATTGCAGATAGCAGCACTTTCAGTTTTCTTTGTTGTGTGTTTTTTTTTTTTTTTTAAGGCTAGATTAGCAAATGAACTTTTAGTTAAGCAATTTTTGATGGCCAGGGAGAGAATTACCCCTGTCACAAAGGAGAGGTTTCCGCCGTGGGATCTGACTAGGGTGTTTAAAGGCTTTATCAAAACACCCATTCAATCCAATAGAGGGGGTTTCTCTTAAGTTTCTTACATTAAAATTGGATTTTTTTGTTGCATGTCACCAAGGCAAGAAGAGTAGGAGACCTACAAAGTCAATAAAAGATTTCACTGTTTAGATTTGCGGAGATGTCTCCCCACGTATGTACAGAGGGTTAAAGAGTTTAGGAGATCCAACCATTTTTAATCCTTTATTCCGGACCAAGGAAGGAACTCCAGGCTTCTAAAGCTTTGGTTTCCAGGTGAATTAGACAAGCTATTACTCTAGGCTATGAGAGTTCAGGTATTCCTGCACCAGCATAAGGGTTAAAGCTCATTCAACCAGAGCTTTCATCTTGGGCTGAGAAGACAGAGGCCTCCTGGGAATAGATTTGCAGTGCAGCCACCTGGTCCAGTCAAGACACCTTCTTGAAGCATTACTGAGCAACAAGACCTGGCCATACACCTATAAATTATCTGCAGATTTTCTATGGTTAGATGGAAAAAGTGCAACAGATTTCTCCAAGTATTTCTCCATTTTTTAGGTTGAGAGCCAGCGGGGCCGACTAGCAAGATACTGAAGCTTGGCCCAATGGGAGATACTCCCATTGGGCCAAGCTTCAGTATCTTGCTAGTCGGCCCCGCTGGCTCTCAACCTAAAAAATGCCTGCACCCAATCAGAATGTTCAGGTATTGTGAGAGCCAGCAGGTCCGACTAGCAAGATATGGAAGCTTGGGCCAGTGGGAGATACTTCGATCCACACAGTTCAGCGTAGATGGAGGAATCTTTTCCACTTTTTCCATCTGACTATAGAAAATCTGCAGATAATCTATAGGTGTATGGCCAGTCTTGGCCTTCAGCAGGAAGGTACTACAGGCTGTGGTCCCACCCTAAGGTAGGCCTGCGGTTACTTGATCTTCTCAGGTGTGCTGTCCTGGAAGGTGAGAGGAGAAAACCATCTGTTAGACGTAACAGTGTTTCTAGGAACCTTCCAGCACGGCAGGTCTACTTCCCCGCCCACTTAAGGAAAGATTAAAAAAATTACTTGCACAGTTAGGTGGTGAGTATCTAAATGGATTTATTCCCCTTGTGGGCCAGTCTCAGGAGTTAATTTATTACAAATTGAGGGGGAAAGGGTGTAGACTTATATACAGCTGTCAATTGATTGTGTTTCCTGCAGGAAAGGGCCTCTCATCTCCCAGGTGTGCCGTCTTGAAAGGTGTGCGGTCCTCAGGTGTTCCTAGAAATACCATTACCGGGAAGTCTAATGCTGGCTATACACTATACGAAAAATTGGGCGAACCCAATTTCGAAAAAGGAACGTTCGGACGCGAGCGCTGCCCCATTGTTTTCAATGGGAAGGGGCGCTTTAGGAGCGGTAAATACACCGCTCCTACAGCGCTCCAAAGATGCGGCTTGCAGGACTTTTTTGACCGCCCTGCAAGCGCACCGCTCCAGTGTGAAAGCCCTCGGGGATTTCATACTAGAGTGCATTGAGCGGCTCTTTCGGGGCACTTTGCAGGCGCTATTAGCACTTTAGCACCTGCAAAGCACCTCAGTGTAAAAGGAGCCTAAGAAAATTGTATGAAGTATGGACAGCTTAACTGTTGGTTTTATGGAGTAATTGGCTGTACACTCAGATTGTGTGCTTAATTGTGGACATGCTGACTTGGCATAGTTTAAAACATATATATCTACAGTCATGGCCATAAATATTGGCACCCCTGCATTTATGTCAGATGATGCACTACTTCTCCCAGAAAATTGTTGCAATTACAAATGTTTGGGCAACTTCATGTTTATTTTGTTTGCATTGGTATGACACAAGAAAGTGGAGAAGCAAAAAGCCAAATCTGACACATTCCACACACAACACAAATGGTCTAGACATAAATATTGGCACTTTCTAAATATTGGAGGGAATAATTGCATTCCAAGTTTGTGATGCTCCTGTAATTAAGAGAAGTATGGGTTTCCTTTTTTTGCTTACATCTATTCTATGTGAGCTGTATTCTGTCTAAATATTTCTGGACCATATCACTTTTAAGCCATTGTGGATCATTTGGGGCTGTGTTACTACTACCCCCATTATGAACATGAGTTCCCCCATGCTCTTTTGTATACACAGAACTGAAAAACTATTTAATAAATGTGCCTTCTCTTTGTCCCCAGTCACCCACTACTGTATAGATTGTTTTGTAAAGGGCCTACATGCTCAGACCTGACCTTTTTACTATTTAATTTATTTGAAGAATTTTTGGGGGCTTGTCCTACTGGACAAGAATGGATCTTGCCATCCTTGGTATAAAACCGGGATCTATCTACAAAAAAATCAAATAGTTGAGTCTTCAAGAAGCGTGTCCTGCACTGGGCTCACAGCAGCTTATTCCTACATCATAAGTTACATGTCTTTTTTCTTTGTCTCCAGCCTCCTCCAACACAGGCAATAAGGTGGCTGGGTTCAATTGCACAACTTTTTGATTTGTTAGATTTGTACATAAACAACAATACTAATTCATATTTTATAATCCTTGCATTAGACAAGGTTTTAGCTTGTGCTCTTTGCAATAATTCCTGCACAGAACATGGGATCATCAAAGTTAAATAATTAATTGTCCGTTAACATTGTCTAGTAGCACCTTGCATGCAGATACTGGTCCAATGCAGCTGGGTTTACTGGGTCCAGCTTGCATGAACTACATCTCAATGGCTTGTTTTTTTTTTTTCAATCGTGCTCTTTGTGTAAAAACTCCAGTTTTGTGTTATAAAAAACCTTTTAATGGCAATATTATAATTTCTCTTTACTTTGTTGTTAGTTTTAGCAAGATAACTTAAGTCCTTTGTTTCCATCCTTCATATAGCCTGATGTCACAACATATTATATTATAACAATACCGTGCGGTAATGCAGAGATGTCTGTGAATCTAAGGTTTTCTTGAGCTTACCACTGCACTTACAAGGAAAAGGGGCACAACATTTCCCAACTCGCACATTCTGCTTTGGATTCAAAAATAAAAAACAAGTAAAAATCATCAGCCAGATCAAAAACTGTAAAAGGACTGGCTGCAGGTGGCATCTATCCTAAGGCCAGATTCACTCCTATGCATTTTATGGTGCGTTTTCAGTTTTGCAGAAACATGCTACAGTCCATTTATCATGGTTTCCTATGGATGTAGTTAACATCTTTGCATTTTATGGAGAGGGCCAGGGATTTTTTTCTGGTCTTTTGTCCCATAGCCTTCAGTGGATCAAAAAGTGTATTGAAAAACGCAAAATGAGTGATATATTTCAAGCATTTATTTATTTTAATTTTGATTATGGCTTACAGCTAGTATCAAATTCTGTATCTCAGAAAATTAGAATTTTACATAAGACAAATAAAAAAAAGGATTTTTAATACAGAAATGTTGACATACTGAAAAGTATGTCCATGTACCATATAGTATACACTCAATACCTCGTCAGATCTCTTTTTGCATCAATTACTGTATCATCGTGGCATGGCATGGAAGCAATCAGCATGTGGCACTGCTGAGGTGTTATGGAAGCCCAGGTTGCTTTAACCACTTCAGCCGTGGAATATTTTCCTGCTTAACCACTTCAGCCCCGGAAGGATTTACCCCCTTCCTGGATAGAGCACTTTTTACAATTTGGCACTGCGTCGCTTTAACTGCTAATTGCTGTACCCAAACAAAATTTGCGGCCTTTTCTTCCCACAAATAGAGCTTTCTTTTGATGGTATTTGATCACCTCTGCCGTTTTTATTTTTTGCGCTATAAACGGAAAAAGACCGAAAATTTTGAAAAAAAATGATATTTTCTACTTTTTGTTATAAAAAAAATCCTAGAAACTCAATTTTAGTCATACGTTTAGGCCAAAATGTATTCGGCCACATGTCTTTGGTAAAAAAAATGTCAATAAGCGTATATTTATTGGTTTGCGCAAAAGTTATAGCGTCTACAAATTAGGGTACATTTTCTGGAATTTACACAGCTTTTAGTTTATGACTGCCGATGTCATTTCATGAGGTGCTAAAATGGCAGGGCAGTACAAACCCCCCCCAAATGACCCCATTTTGGAAAGTAGACACCCCAAGGAAATTGCTGAGCGGCATGTTGAACCCATTGAATATTTATTTTTTTGTCCCAAGTGATTGAATAATGACAAAAAATTTAAAAAAAATTTTAAAAAAAAATTACAAAAAGTTGTCACTAAATGATATATTGCTCACACAGGCCATAGGCATATGTGGAATTGCACCCCAAAATACATTCAGCTGCTGCTCCTGAGTACGGGGATACCACATGTGTGGGACTTTTTGGGAGCCTAGCCGCGTACGGGGCCCCGAAAACCAAGCACCACCTTCAGGATTTCAAAGGGCATAAATTTTTGATTTCACTCCTCACTACCTATCACATTTTTGAAGGCCATAAAATGCCCAGATGGCACAAAACCCCCCCAAATGACCCCGTTTTGGAAAGTAGACACCCCAAGCTATTTGCTGAGAGGCATGTTGAGTCCATGGAGTATTTTATATTTTGACACAAGTTGCGGGAAAGTGACAATTTTTTTATTTATTTTTTGCACAAAGTTGTCACTAAATGATATATTGCTTAAACATGCCATGGGCATATGTGGAATTACACCCCAAAATACATTCTGCTGCTTCTCCTGAGTACGGGGATACCACATGAGTGGCACTTTTTGGGAGCCTAGCTATATACGGGGCCCCGAAATCCAATCACCGCCTTCAGGATTTCTAAGAGCGTTAATTTTTGATTTCACTCCTCACTACCCATCACAGTTTTGAAGGCCATAAAATTCCAAGATAGCACAAAACCCCCCAAAATTACCCCATTTTGGAAAGTAGACACCCCAAGCTATTTGCTGAGAGGCATGGTGAGTATTTTGCAGCTCTCATTTGCTTTTGAAAATGAAGAAAGGCAAGAAAAACGTATTTTTTTTTCTTTTTTCAATTTTCAAAAGTTTGTGACAAAAAGTGAGGTCTGCAAAATACTCACTATACCTCTCAGCAAATAGCTTTGGGTGTCTATTTTCCAAAATGGGGTCATTTGGGGGGGGGGGGTTGTGCCATCTGGGCATTCCATGGCCTCCGAAACTGTGATAGGCAGTGAAGAGTGAAATCAAAAATGTACGCCCTTAGAAAGCCTGAAGGCGGTGCTTGGTTTTCGGGGACCCTAACGCGGCTAGGCTCCCAAAAAGTCTCACATGTGGTATCCCCATACTCAGGAGAAGCAACAGAATGTATTTTGGGGTGTAATTTCACATATTCCCATGGCATGTTTGAGCAATATATCATTTAGTGACAACTTTGTGCAAAAAAAAAAATGTGTCTTTTTCCCGCAACTTGTGTCACAATATAAAATATTCCATGGACTCGACATGCCTCTCAGCAAATAGCTTGGGGTGTCTACTTTCCAAAATGGGGTCATTTGGGGGGTTTTGAACTGTCCTGGCATTATATGCACAACATTTAGAAGCTTATGTCACACATCACCCACTCTTCTAACCCCTTGAAGACAAAACCCTTTCTGACACTTTTTGTTTACATGAAAAAAATATTTTTTTGTGCAAGAAAATTACTTTGAACCCCCAAACATTATATATTTTTTTAAAGCAAATGCCCTACAGATTAAAATGGTGGGTGTTTCATTTTTTTTTTCACACAGTATTTGCGCAGCGATTTTTCAAACTCATTTTTTGGGGAAAAAACACACTTTTTAAAATTTTAATGCACTAAAACACACTATATTGCCCAAATGTTTGATGAAATAAAAAAGATGATCTTAGGCTGAGTACATGGATACCAAACATGACATGCTTTAAAATTGCGCACAAACGTGCAGTGGCGACAAACTAAATACATTTTTAAAAGCCTTTACAGGTTACCACTTTAGATTTACAGAAGAGGTCTACTGCTAAAATTACTGCCCTCGATCTGACCTTCGCGGTGATACCTCACATGCATGGTGCAATTGCTGTTTACATTTGACGCCAGACCGACGCTTGCGTTCGCCTTTGCGCGAGAGCAGGGGGGGACAGGGGTGCTTTTTTTTTTTTTTTTTTTTTTTCTTAATTTTTTGATTTTTTATCTTATTTTTAAACTGTTCCTTTCATTTTTATTTTTTTAATCATTTTTATTGTTATCTCAGGGAATGTAAATATCCCCTATGATAGCAATAGGTAGTGACAGGTACTCTCCTCTGCCCTCAAAGCATCTGACCACACCAAGATCAGTGTGATAATATGCTTTCCCAATTTCCCAATGGCGCTGTTTACATCCGGCGAAATCTAAGTCATGAAATGCTTGTAGCTTCTGGTTTCTTAGGCCATAGAGATGTTTGGAGCCATTCTGGTCTCTGATCAGCTCTATGGTCAGCTGGCCGAATCACCGGCTGCATTCTCAGGTTCCCTGTTGGGACAGGAGAGCCAGAGAAAAACATGGAAGACGGTGGGGGGGGCATTCCCTCCCACTGCTTGTAAAAGCAGTCTAGAGACTAATTAGCCACTAGGATTTCTTTTACATGAAAGCCGACCGCTGGCTGAAAAGAATGATACCAGGATGATACCTAAACCTGCAGGCATCATTCTGGTATAACCACTCAAAGTCCAGCAACATACCAGTACGTTACTGGTCCTTGTTGGGCATATATTGTAAACTTTTTTTTCATGCAGCCTGTGGGCTGAACGAAAAAAAGATATTGATCGGTGGGTATTCCCACCATTATAATACCTCCCTTCATCCACCCACTTCTAATGATGGGCATACATGCACCATTTATATATGCCGAAGCATGGGGGCATCCTCCCGCAAAAGGCAGGAGAAAATTGCTCCTCCACCCACTGCTGCCCCCACGCTTCGGCATATATGCTGCATACCGCGCTGCAACTGAATGGCGTACCTGCTAAGCAAATGATGGTTAACAAAAAAACAAAGTAACATTACAGTATAACAGTAATACTTACCATACCTGCAAAGCAAATACAAAAAAAAACATAGTAAAAAATAAAACATTTAACGCAACCTGTGCCTACCTAAAATATATATATGCCGAAGCATGGGGGCATCCTCCCGCAAAAGGCAGGCGCAAATTGCTTCTCCACCCACTGCTGCCCCCACGCTTCGGCATATATGCTGAAGTATGTAACTGTGCTGGTGAAATCACCTCAGACAGCGCTCGAGTCAAGGCTTTATGTATCGTGGGAGCAAACGCTGTTGCTGTCAAGATAAATAAATCCGCTCTGCAGCTGAATGGCGTACCTGAAAACAAAAAAGTGGTTAACAATAAAAAAACAAAGTATAAAAAAATTGCATACCTATAAAGCAAACATGATAAAAACATAACAATAAAACATTGCAGTATAGAATACAATAAAAAAGAGCAGAACAATAGAGAGAGAACAATAAAACAACTATTTTTGGTTTTTTTATTTTATATTTTTTTTGTATTTTTGTATTTTTTTTTTTTTTAACACTTTTTTTTAGTAACTTTAACTTTTTTAAGTGGTACCAGGTTTGGGTCTTTCAAAATGCGATGGCATCTTGGGAGACCCTGTGGAAGTGTGTCCTAGTCTGTGCAGTGCTGTACCCTACGCTAATACTCCACTAGTGTATGGTAGCGTTCAAAACATTCACCAATGCATAGACAAGGATTGTCAGGACAGGAGGGACAACAATACCGGGTGTCACGCCTAAATCCGCGCTTGCTGCAGACACGACATCTTTTTTGGGGGGCTCGTTGGGTAGGGGTACTCTGGAGGACATAAGGAAAATGCCTCCCATGCAGCCGGCTTACTGCATTTGGATTGGGAAGGTGAGGTGGAGCACCGTCTGGAAACAGAAGGGCTCTGACGATTTCTTCCTGGAATTTAAGGAAGGATCCGGTCCGTCCTGAAGCTCTGTATAGCACATGAGCATTCAGCAAAGCCAATTGAAATAAATAAACAGACACTTTTTTGTACCAGCGTCTGGCCTTACGGGCAATTAGGTACGGCGCCAACAACTGGTCGTTGAGGTCCACCCCTCCCATATTAAGGTTATATTCATGGACACAGAGGGGTTTCTCCACAACACCAGTCGCCGTAGTAATTTGGGTCGTCGTGTCTGCATGAAGGGAGGTAAGAACGAAAACATTCTTATTGTCCCTCCATTTCATAGCGAGCAAATTATTACACTGCAAGCAGGCTCTCTCCCCCAGCCTAAGACGGGAATCTACAAGCCGCTGGGGAAAGCCCCGGCGATTAGGTCGCACGGTGCCACATGCTCCAATCTGATGATCAAACAAGTGACTAAAAAGTGGCACGCTCGTGTAATAATTGTCCGCGTACAAGTGGTACCCCTTTCCGAATAAGGGTGACACCAAGTCCCACACTATCCGTGCCAGCGCTTCCTATGTAGTCAGGGCAGTTTATCGGCTCTACGTGACTATCTTTGCCCTCGTAAACCATAAATCTACATGTATAGCCTGTGGCACGCTTGCTGGGAAGGTACTGTTTGAATGACAAGCGGCCAGAAAATTTAATCAGGGACTCATCAACGCAGACAACTTGATGGGGAGTAAACAAGTCTGCAAAACGCTGGTTGAAGTGGTTTACGAGGGGCCGAATTTTGTAGAGCCGATCGTATCCAGGGTCTCCATGAGGACGACAGAGTTCATTGTCGTTGAAGTGCATGAACCGCAAAATCTGCTCATATCGTGCCCGGGTCATGGAGGCAGAGAACACGGGCATATGGTGAATTGGGTCAGTGGACCAATATGACCGCAACTCACTCTTTTTAGTTATGCCCATGTTGAGGGAAATGCCCAGAAAGGTCTTAAATTTGGAAACCGTAATTGATTTCCAATCTCTGGCAAGGGAGGACTGGGGATTAGTGGCGATGTGTTGACCAGCGTACAAATTGCTTTGGTCCACAATAGATCTATAGAGATCTTCGGTGAAAAACAGCGAATAAAAATCCTGTGGCGTAAAGTCAACGGTTTCCACCTGAATTCCGGGTTGGCCAGTGAAAGGGGGAAGTACGGGTGCTGCAGAAGTGGTGGGTTCCCAATTCGGATTGGCGAATGCAGCAGGAAGGGCACTATGGGCACGACGGGCCTGTGTTCGTCTTCTTCTTGGTGGCAGCAGGACACTACTTGTGCTTGCCACCTCGCCAGCTTGAACTGCACTTATGGGACTCGCCACGACACCAAGTGTTACTGCAGTGCTGGATGTACGACCAGGGTGTACTAGGCCGCTGGTGCTTGCCAGTTCACCAGAAGGAGTAGCGGCACTAGTACTTCTCTGCTCCATACGAGAGCCCTGCGGTTCTTGCACTTCAAGGACAGAAGAAGTTTGGGGTCTGGTACGCCTGACCCTAGCAGGGACCACAACTCCGTTGTCAGAGCTATCTGTCATGGAGCCGCTGTGCTCTACAGGTTCGTATTCTGAGCCTGAACTTGACAGATGAGTGACTTCCTTTTCACTATCTGTCATGCTCAGAAACGTGTAGGCCTCTTCACTAGTGTACCTTCGATTTGCCATTTTGGGCTCTAAATTTAGGGGTACACTAGTGAGACTCACAGGCAAAGAAGCTCCTGACTGTTAGCGACTGATTCAAAACGCTACCAAAAAACTGTTAGCGATCGCACTGCTATTGGTGTCAGAGTGACAGGGGGTACAGGGGGGTGATCGGGGGGTGAAAAGTGTGCCTGCGTGTTCTACTGTAAGTGTAGTGTTGGTGCACTTACTTGGATGTCTTCTCTCCTCAGCGCCGGATCGAAAAGACCGGCTCGAGGAGGGATGACATCACTTCCTTTCCCTCTGTTTACATTACAGAGGGAAAGGAAGCGTTTTCATTCGCCGGGAGCGATCGGGGGGGGGTGGCCAACAATGGATGGCCTCCCCCTCACCTCTCATCGCCTGCGAAGAAATGCCGGCCGCCTCTGGCACCGGGGGGGTCCGATCGGACCCCCCACCCGCGGGAGGCAGATCACGTATGGGTACGTGATTCTGCCTGCCCGTGCCATTCTGCTGACGTATATCAGCGTGAGGCGGTCGGCAAGTGGTTAATGACCGGGCCATTTTTTGCGATAAGGCACTGCATCAATTTAACTGACAATTGCCAAAAAAAAATTTTTCTACTTTTTGCCATAATAAATATCCCCAAAAATGTTTTTAAAAAACAAATTTCTTCATCAGTTTAGGCCGATATATGTTCTTCTACATAAAAAAAATGCAATAAAAATATATATATTCTACATAAAAAAAACGCAATAAGCATATATTGATTGGTTTGCGCAAAAGTTATAACTGCTACAAAATATATATTTATGGCATTTTTATTAATTTTTTTTTTACTAGTAATGGGGGTGATCTGCGATTTTTAGTGGCATTGCGGCGGACAGATCGGACACTTTTGATACCTTTTTGGGACCATTGACATTTATACAGCGATCAATACTATAAAAATGCACTGATTACTTTGTAAATGTCACTGGCAGGGAAGGGGTTAACACTAGGGGCAATCAAGAGGTTAAATGTGTTCCCTAGTTAGTGTTTCTTACTTTTTGGCTTTTGTGCCTGCCGGCCATGCGCATCCGGTCCCCCCACTGTGCAGCGGGCGCACGCCTGCTATGGCTCTTAGAGGAGCCGAATTACCCATATGGCAATTTGTGGGGAACGTGTGACTTTGCCGACGTATATCGGCGTGAGCCAGTCGGCAAGTGGTTAATAGTGGCCTTCAGCTCGTCTGCATTGTTGGGTCTGGTGTGTCTCATTGAATTGAATTACTGAAATGTAATTTTTGATATTGTAATTTTGAGAAGCACCGGTATATCTATAGCATTAATAAAATTGTTAATATATCAGAAATGAATACTCAAGCGATAATCTCTATCACACCGTAATTTTAATTACATAAAGTAAAGTATATTTCCTAAACCACTTCAGCTCTGGAAAGTGTACCCCCCTTCCTGACCAGGCTATTTTTTGCGATACAGCACTGCGTTACTTTAACTGACAATTGCGCTGTCGTGCGACACTGTACCCAAAAAACATTTTTGTCCTTTTTTTCCCCACAATTATAGCTTTCTTTTGGGGGTATTTGATCACCTCTGCAGTTTTTATTTTTTGGGTTATAAACAATGGCAGACCATTTTGAAAAAAAACAATATTTTTTACTTTCTGCTATGAAACATACCCGATAAAAAAAAATGAAAAGATCTATTTTCTTCATCAATTTAGGCCAATATGTATTCTGCTACATATTTTTGGTTAAAAAAAAAATCCCAATAAACATATATTGATTGTTTTTTGCAAAAGTTAAAGCGTCTTCCATACTATGTGATAGATAAATAATTTATATATATATATATTATATATATATATAATTTTTTTTTTTACTATTCATGGCAACGATCAGCAACTTGTAGAGGGACTGCGATATTGCGGTGGACAAATCGTACACCTAACTGACACTTTTTTGGGGACCAGTTACACTAATACATTGGTGTAGTATTAAACCACGCTTTGTGCTCAAAAACTATATAACAAATCAGCCAGAACTACAAAGGACAACGTGTGTAAAAAAATATGGATATAAACAGTGCAGCGCTAAACATAAAATTAAAAATAATTATAATGATGGTGAATCATAAGATAAAAAGAAATTTGAAAAAAAGTGAATAATACAATAATAAGAGAACTCTTGTACAGTTCATATAGGTGAGTCCAAAAACTTTGTGGTGACAGGTAGTGATGATCAATTACTCAATAGACAAAAAACAAGAATTACCGCTGTGAAAGACTTCAGCCACCAAATGTGATATGAGGAAGCTTACCGGAACTTATGGACCCTAATCGGCTTATGCTAAATGGGTCAGACAAGCAGTGGTGTCTCAACACCTAGGTGTAGACTGTTTGCTGTAATCTTCTCCAATAGACCTTATGATGTTTAGGAGGATTTCTCAATAGCCACCGGAGCCAGGATAATAGGATGTGTAGACATATAAGGCACTTCAGAGTCAAAAGTGGAATCCTCTCATCAGTACTCCATTAGGACATAAATCCAAGGAGAAAGGGTAGAAGACTTGACATATTTTTTTTTTTTTTTTTTTAAGATAAAACACTCAAATATCTGCAAACATCCAAAGGCTTGGATTGAATGGTGCATAGTAATGGCATAGGCAGGACACCGGATCTGACGTGTTTTGTCTCAGTCAGACATCATCTGGGGTGTCCTGATGCTTCTGCCGCGACAATATTTATAGACAATGTACCCCCTCTCATGCGTAACCACGCTGCCTAACACAGAGTCTAATCAGCCAAACACTTCCAGGTTTACCAGCAAAATGGCGCAGAGGCGTGCGTGTCAAGCCTCAATCTGATAGAGAGGCAAGTATGTCAAGCCTCGATGTGAAAACAGGGCAAGAAAATCAAAATAACGTAATAGCGCGCGTGTCAAGCCTCGATCAAAGAGCGAGGCAAACAAGTCAAGCCTCGAATGGAAACGAGGAAAGACCGCTGGATATGATGACTTAGATATAAGTCAAGCCTCGTGTACAAAGGCCAAGACCAGCCCACGTACCGTCAAAAACCAGCTCACTGCACGCTACCCAAGCCTCTACATGAGGAGACCAGGCAAGGCAGCAGGCGCCAACTAGATAGTGGGTCAAGCCTCGTCTTAAAAGCAAGGCAAGAACCAACCCAGATGACGCCCATGCTGCAAATCTCTCCATACAGTCAATTGTAACATAACATGTTTAAACAATAGCATTAGTAATAAAACTTCTAAATAAAATACAAATTAAAACAAGACGATAATAATTATATAAAATCTTTATGAAAATCATAGAATGAAATCAGAAACTTTATATAGAAAAAACCCCATGAACCATGTATTTAATATCCTTAAGGGATAAAATCACGCTTGATTAATAAAAGTGTTAATATCCCACTCCACGTTCATCCCGAACTCAATTGATCCAGAATGTTTTAAGTCTTGAGACACCTCTTGTATGAGCCTCTACACGTCAGGGTGGTATGTAATGATCGATGATCAAAAATTGGGTACCACTAGGATTCCGATAGTGGTATTTACGATAGTGTTTAGGGATACTATGATTAATTACTCCCTTTTTAATATTGGCTATGTGTTCATTCACTCGTACAGAAAATGTGCGAATGGTTCTGCCTACATATTGCTTGCCACATGGGCAGGTAATCAGATATACAATATGTTTGGAAGCACAGGTGAAAAATTGTTTCATATTGTAAACCTGATTTGTGACTTCCAAAAGAGAGCTTCTATCGACATTGCATATTTTATGTAGTTCTGAGTCTATATTACCTGCGTATAGCCCTTGTCAGGAAACCTCTGTCTGCTATAGTATAGAGGCCTGTTGAATGTAATCCTGTGTGTCAGTACAATTACGACGTAAACACGATCGAGGCTGGACACACAACGCTATTACGTTATTTTCATTTTCTTTTTCACATCGAGGCTTGACTTGCTCGTGTCTTTCAGATCGAGGCTTGACACGCACGCCTCCACGCCATTTTGCCGGTAAACCTGGAAGTGTTTGGCTGATTGTGTGGCAGAGTGGTTACATGTGTGAGAGGGTACATTATACGCATCCACTGTCCTGCCTATCCCATTACAACTTGATTTCTATGCACCATTCAATCCATGCCTTTTTGATGTTTACAGAAATGTGAGTGTTTTACCTTTTTTTTTTTTTTTAAATACATTTTATATACGGTTTTACACTGTCGAGTCTTCTTTCATTTCTCCTTGGATTTATGTCCTAATGGAGCACTGATGAGAGGATTGCAGTTTTAACTCTGAAGTGCCTTATATGTCTACACATCCTATTATAAAAATAACAGAGAAAATGCAGCTCTGTGCGATAATAGCATTAATGCTAAAAGATTGCTATTACAATGACATCAATACTATATAGATACAAGAAGAAAAAATGAATATAAAATCTGGTGCGGCAAATTAGTAAATCAAGCAAGTTCACAGTGAAAATCAAGCAAGTTCACAGTGAAAAAAATGTGTCCGTTAAATAAAATGTGTCCAAAAAACACAATGTCCTCAGTAATTTTCAAATCATCAGATGTTAAAGTGCATGCGTGCAATAATATTCCAAAAAGTGACTCTTGTGAAGAAAAATCCAGTTCAGTAAGAGGGTGACTTTACACACGTGCTACCCACCCCCGTGTGGCTGCGCTCACCTCAAGCTGTGTGACTGCACAACTAAGTTTGGTCTACATAAGCTGTTGAACCACTCCTGGGCTCTGAGTTAAGGAGTTTTCAGCAGGATCCCACGGTCACATCCAGGGAGGATATCCTCAATGTTAAAATATAAAAAAGAGGCTGGATAGTGTATTATCGTTTGTAGGTTTAATTAGAAAAAGGAACATCCGGGTACTCACATTTTGATGGTGCTTACAGTGCACCAGACTATAAAATACATAAGGTAGTAAAAATCCTCTTCCAGGTAGCTTCAAATCCTATGTGTGCCAGTAGTCTGCTCAGATAAGCATGAGAGTCCTCCACCGTCCTGGCCCCTCCCCCAAAAAGCAATATAAGAAAGAATTAGAGTTCATTATGGAGCAAATAAAAATATACTGAATAAGCATGAGGAAAATTGCCTAATAACTACTGCATGTAGAACTCATCTACTATGTTCCTAAAATACACAAGGACAAAATAAATTCCCCGGGTAGACCCATTGTTAGTGGGATTGAATCATTGACCACTAGATTGGGGGAGTACATTGATCTCCATTTGCAACCCTTAGTAAAGGTTACCAAAGCATTTCTGAAAGATACAAAACACGTTACAATTGCTAAAACAGTGCAATGCAGCTGGCGGCATAGTATTGGCAACTGCTGATGTGGCTTCATTATATACTAATATAGACCATGGTGAGGCTGTACAAGCAGTCAAGTGGGCATTAAAAAGGAGCCAGAAATATGCACGAAGTGAACAAAAGTTTATTCAGAAATGTCTAAAATTTTGTTTAACGCATAATTATTTTTGGTACAGTAATGTTTATTATTTGCTAAAGGGGGGGTAGCAATGTGCACCAAGTTTGCACCTAGCGTGGCTAACTTGTATATGGCAAAGTGGGACGAAGAGGGTATCTTATTGAATTCAGACCCCAGAATCCTTGTGTGCAAACGCTTTATTGATGATCTGATCATTGTTTGGGAGGGGGAAACTGACGTGGAATCTTTAACAAGAATCAAAATGACCATAATATAAGCCTTACATGGGAAATAAGTGATCAAAAGATACACTTCTTGGATTTAGAGATTAGGAAAGCTCATTACAGTATGGAGACTATTACATACTTTAAGGAGACAGATCTTAATGTTTACATTCCCACGATGAGCTGCCACCACAGGCCCTGGATTGTCAACATCCTCAGGGACAATACATGCAGATAAAAAGAAACTGCACAAGGGTTGGAGATTTTGAGAAACAGATATATTAACTAAGATGTCCCCAGGGACGTGGGGCGTGTCCGGAATGGCGCTGAAAGCAGATGTGTAGTGTCTGAGCTCCCAAGGACCGGTGCCAAATCCTGCTTTTATAGGGTGCAGAATCGCCTAAAAAGACAGTCCTGTGCTCCCCCAGCCACAGCAGCATCTCCGGGGCATGCACAGGAAAAAATCCCAGCAGAAATCTCGCAAAAAGGGCGCAACGTCGGACATTGCGGGCAAGGCCGCGGCCTCGCCTAAAACTCCTGCCCGGATGGAGAACAAGGCTGAAGACCCTTTTCTCCTTGGAGCCTTTTACGGCGGCCGACTTTAAAGCAGTCATGAAGGCCATAACTACTCTAACTGCTAAACTGGACCACGTACAGCCCAATGTGGGGTTTATAAGAAAGGATTTTGATACCTTCCGTGGCCGCATGAATGAGGTGGAATAGAGGGTCTCTCAGACCGAAGATATGGTACGTGAACACGGGGCTGATTTGCATATATTGAAAACTAAAGTTGAAGTACTGGAGGCCCGCACTGAAGACGCAGAGAACCGCAATAGAAGAAATAATTTGCATGTTCCAGAGGGAGCTGAAGATGCAGATCCCACCGCATTTGCTGAACGTTTATTACAACTATTCCCCTCAGCACATTTTTCTAAATTTGTTACTGTCAAAAGGGCCCACCGCATACCCTCCACCAGGGGGCCACAAGGAGCACCACCCCACACTTTCATCTTTAAGCTGCTCCACTTCAGTGATCGTGACACGGTAATGAAAGAAGCGAGATCTCAAGGTGAACTGTAATTTGACAATGCTTAACTCCTGATCTTTCCGGGTTACTCGCTGGGAACTCTGAAGCAATGGAAATCCTGTGACGCAGTGAGTGACCGCTTTGTTATAACTTGTTATTTTACTGTTTTCTCACGTGATGTACTCCTATATGTTCATGGATACCTGAGATGCCATATCCTGATCTGTGCGTTGATACGAATTTCGCATCTGGGCCTAGAAGATGGAATCTGGTTTAGAGATGTGATACTAGATGCCCATGGCTGTGTATAATATAATCTCAAGTAACACCAGGGGCCTAAATTCCTCTGTGAAGAGGTCACTGGTGTTTCAATTTCTTAATACATACCGTCCCCAGATTTGTATACTCTAAGAGACTAACCTGTCGGGCAGTAAACTTCTGAGCCTTAGGAGGCCCTGGGTGGGACATCAGTACCACTCCACATATACTAATTATTCCAGAGGGGTCAGCATCCTTATACACAAATCCTTACCCTTCAGACTATTGGCACTGGAGCTGGATTCAGACGGTTGCTATGTTATATTTCATGCTATTGTGGCCAGACTGGAGCTGGTGGTGGTTGGGTTATACCCCCCCCCCCCAGCCTACATGAGACTACTCAATCAGCGGATCTCTAAGATTGCTGCCTTTGCTACTGATAACGTAGTGATACTGGGAGATTTCTACTCTGGGATGAACAGACTTTCTGCCGGAGCAGGCTCGTCTTCTGAGCGTCTCTCTTGGGCAGAAGTCTCCAATCTGACTGACGTGTGGAGGTGGTGTTACCCTTCTCGGCGGGTCTACACATGTTACTTAGCTTCACACAAAACCTTTTACCTTTTTGCGCATAGACCTTGCCTATGCTGGGGGGGTCTGTCCTCTACAGGGTTCGGATCATGCTCCTCTTGCCTTGAAGCTGTGCATATCCACTGCACTCGGGGATAGTCTGTGGAGATTGTCCAGGTTCTGGTTTTCAGATTCAAGGATCTCTGAGCTATATAGATCCAAGACGATGCATTATTGGCGGGACCTAGATCATTCTAGACCTGGACTCATACCACATCCTGGGATGCATTCAAGGCCTTCACTAGAGGCAGCCTGCAGTCACTCATCCGCAGGATCTGAGGGAGGATACCTTGAGAGCTGAGGAAAAGGTAGCCGCACTTGAAGTTAAATTCTCCATAACCAGAGCCCCCAGGGTATACTCTGACTTTCAGGCAGCCCTAAGGGAAGTCCTCCTGCTCCGAACGTCTGCCACAAAAACCAAATTCCTACATCAGTCTCAAAGAATATTTGAACATGGGGAAAAGACGGGTAGTATACTGGCATGGCTGGCAAGAAAAAGATCCTCTCCAGCGACTACCTATATGTGACTCCGATGGGACGTTGTTGACCGACCCCACCTCTATCAATGACAGATTTGTGTCATTCTACCAAGAGCTTTATAGCTCTCGGATGGTATGCACGGATGAGGAGCTAACAGTGTACCTTGAAGGGATAGAACATTCCTGCCTGACATCCACCTATAGGGAAGCATTAGATGGGCCTATCACACCAGCGGGCGGTGGCCTCCCTGCAAAATGGCAAGACGCCGGGTCCAGATGGAATCCCTGCCTGAACTCTGAGACATATGTGGAGGAATTGCTCCTAACATTTAAGCTAATGCTCCAAACGGCCATGGAGGAGAATCTTCTCCCCCGGCTATGGCTGAGGCGGTTATTGTCATTCTTAAGCCTGGTAAGGATCCGGAGCAGTGTTCCTCGTACCGGACAATATCTCTCCTAAATGTAGACGCCGAACTACTGGCCAAGGTACTGGCCAGACGACTGAACACTGATCACAGCATTGGTACATGCAGACCAATCTGGATTTATGCCAGGTAGGGGCACGGATATCAACATCCGACAGCTCCTCAGGCATCTTTCCTGGGCGAGTGAGGACGGTCCGGAGGTGGTGGCCTCCTTAGACACTGAGAAGGCATTCGACTTGGTGGAGTGGCGCTACCTTTGGGGCGTCTTGCGTAAAATCGGGTTTGGCCCTCCTCGATTCGTCAGATGGGTTCAGAGGCTTTACCACAACCCCACGGCCCGTATACACACCAACAACTCGCTGTCATCACCTTTTCCCCTGTCCAGGGGTACCAGACTGGGCTGTCCACTGTGGCCCGCATTAGATCTGCCCCCTCAGTGGAGGGAATCTGGGTGGGGGTAATTACAGATAAAATGGCAAGGTTGGGTACCCACCTTCCCTAGGTATAGACAGAATGTTGCTAGCCCAATAATTGTATAGAAAGGAAAAAGTTCTTCTCCCAAGGGCCTATACACAGCTCAAAGAATTAATTACTAGTTTGTAAAAATTATTGCTTTATTGATGTATAAAAAGAGAAAAAATGCTAACTTTACATAGTATTATCAAAAAAAATGTCAAAAAACAAAGAATGAAAAAAGAGAGATCCATATGCATTTAAAAGGATAACATGAGCTCTGATGTACAATATTCTAATGGATGTCCAAAATACCACAATTACTATGTACAATTCACCACTGTGGATTGCCATATGGGGTGTCCCCAACGCGTTTCAATCTCTATTGGATATAAACGATCTTCAGGGGGGAAAAAAGGTGTGAATCTATAATGTATCAAATACATGCCATTAGTGCCATAATGTATGTATAATTACCTTATCTTTGGCCACAAATCAGAGGAATGTCAAATATGTCACTTTCTGGCGCTGGAGAGAATGTCACTCTATCATGTATATACAGTTGATGGTCAGATTAGATGTCCATCACAGAGATCCAAATATCCATCCATATGATTATAAGCTGCATAAGAGGTATGTGTATATGAATATATGTATTCCTAACAGAATCATAATATAAAACAAGATATGGCCAAAAAGTCTACTGGAGTCTTACTATGAGTAAAGTTGTATTATGTGAAAGGATTTTCTACTTACTATTGGCTTTTTATTCGATCTTATTGTTCCTCCTGCAGTGTGCCAGTGTGTTTGTCCAGGTGGATGTGTTTGTCTGCTCTGCACATGGTGTTTTTATGATTGTGTTAATTACTTCATCTGTGTTCTCACTTAGACCAGACATCACACACCTGTAACCCTCGTCTCAGCCCAACCCACCTCTTACACAACCCGCAAGCCTTGACTACGTCAGAAGCCGTTCATGTGACCTCGGCATTCTGGAGGAAAGCCCCGGGGTCTAACGCAGACTCCATGGCAACGTGGCCAGCTAACCGACGCAGTGCGTCATGCACACCGCCGCCTTATGGCGGCCCCGGGCATGCGCACAAAAACGTCAGAGCCTGGAGCCCGTCACAGAATGCCGCTGACGTGGAAGATAGGGACCCCGGCGGTTTCCGGGGGATGCAAGGGGAGGGGTGGAAACCAAGGATTCCCAGCTCATACCGCTCCCCCCTTCCGCTCCAGGAGACAGAGGGGAACCACCCACTTACGCCATCCAGGTGGAGATCCCCATAGAAAAGCCCGTGCTGTAATGGAACACCATCTGCAAAATCAAAACAAATAAAACAAAACAAAACCACCAAGAAACAAACCAAAAATAAATGATGAAATAAAATTAAATTAAATATTAACCAAAACACTAACGGGGACAAAAAAACAATCTCTATATTTACATAAAAGCCTCACTATATAGGACTACAGTTATATATTTTTTTTATATTACAACTCGTAATACATATCATACATATGTTAAAATAGATGTCAACATTGTTTTTAATGTCTGTTTAGATTCAATCTCAGTCCGCCGAGCAGTACTATTTCATTCCATTTAGTTGCATGGTATGCGATTTCTAGTTGTTAATTGGTCTTCCCAGCGGAAAAACCTTTTAGAAAGGGACAGTATAAAATGGACTCATTTAACCCTGGAGGAAAGGTTGCCCGTAGGCGAAAGATCAATTTCTGTTCTAATTGTAACAATGTTTTGTTCCAGTCATCTCCCCGAATGGGGATGTGTGTCCGATCGAGGGTGGTGACTGTGATGTAATCGTGATCGTTTACTATGTGTCTTCCTACAGGGACATAAAAATTACCAATTTACATACCGTATACATGTTTTTGAATTCTTTGCCATAGCCTCTGTTTTGTTTTGCCTACATAAAATGAACCGCATTCACAGAGAATGAAATAAACTACCCCTCTTGTCTGGCAGTTGGAAAAATGTTTCGGAGAGAATTTCTCTCCATTTGGTAAAATAAACTTTTTGATCAATTGGACAGCAGAGACAGTGGCCACAGGCAAAAGTCTCTTTACTCCTGCAATGCGGCCGTATTGATGTATCTTTATATTCGCTTTTGACCATTTTGTCCCTTAGTGAACTAGCCCTTTTGAAAGTGAGGGGGTCTTGTTGACAAACTGAGTAACAACAGGATCATCAATGCGGTAAGTATGGACCAATGCTTACAGAGTATATTCCTAATTTGAACATGTTGATTCAAATATCTCAGAGATATCCCGGTTGTCCGTTTGTGTTGTACACCCTGATTTAGTCATAAATAGAAGATCAGACCGTTTTTTCTGTTGTACTTTGTTAAATGCTTTACGTAAACATGTTCTACTATAGCCTCTGTCCAAGAGTCTCATCTGAAGTTTGTTGGCCTCTTCCAAGAAGAGGGTATCATTTGAACAATTGCGTTTCAATCTGAGATACTGACTGTATGGTATTGAATTTTTCAGGGGGATAGGGTGGAAACTGGAGGCATGCAATACTGTATTGCCTGTAGTTTCCTTTCGAAAAAGCGTACTGTCTAATTTGCCTTGTAAATTTCTTTCAACCATCACATCTAGATAAGCAATTTGTTTAGGGTCACATAGTAAATTTTAAATTAAAATTGTTTTTATTCATCATATTCATGAAGGACAACAAGTCATCTCTTGACCCTTACCACACCAGGAACACGTCGTCAATATATCTGTGCCATGTAAGAACATGACCAGAGTATTGAGCGTGTGCCTCGTCTGAGAGGAGAGACCATTCCCACTCCCCCAGGTACAGATTAGCGTAGGATGGGGCACAACAAGTCCCCATCACTACGCCCTGCCCCTGGAGGTAGTGGGAGCAGTTGAACTGAAAAAAATTGTGTTGAAGTATAAACTTCAAACCTTGTAGTATAAATTTATTAAAAGGTCTAGTGTCTCAATGTCCCTGAGACAGGACCTTTTGTACAACTGCCATTCCTTGTGAGTGGGGGATAGAACTGTATAGCGCTTCTACCTACGTCTATTGTAACCAATAGACAGCCATCAGAGATGGTAAGCTCATTAATTATCTGTAAAAAGTGAATAGTGTCCTTTACAAATGAAGATAAAGATTTGACATGTGGTTGTAAGTAGGCATCAATGACCCTACTAAGATTTTCCGAGTCCCTCCTTTCCTGAAATTATAGGTCTACCTGTGGGACATGTAGGATTTTTGTGTATCTTAGGGAGACTATAAAATGTAGGTGTTTTCGGATGTTTTGTACATATATAGCCATGCAAGTCCCTAGATATAGTTCCCTTTGAGTAAAATTTATCCACCAGGGCATAAAATGCCTTGTTGAATCCTTCAATTATGTCACCTGAAATGGGTTTGTACCAATCCTGGTTGTTGAGTATTCTTTCGCACATCTTGATATAGTTTGCATTGTCCATCAATACTACGTTCCCGACTTTATCTGATTTGATCGTAATGATTGTGTTGTTTTGTAATGAATGTATAGCCTGTTTCTCTTCACTGAATATATTGTCATTGCTTGTCTTATTATCTAATAATAGTTTTTTAATATCTCTAAGTGTTTGTTGGAGAAAAATAGCAACACTTTGGTATTTAGAGGGGGGAATTTGGCAGATGGAAGTTTGAATGCAGATAATGTTTTTTTTGGGAGAGTTTCTATAGATGATAAAATCTCTTCTAGATCGATCTGGTCAATTAGGTGGATTGTATTATTTTCTTTCCAAAGAGCTGTAAGATCCCTGAGGGCTTTGAATTCCCACATCGAACGTCATGGCCATTCACCTATGTCTTGCTCTTTAATTGGTTTTGCATATGAGCATTTCAAGAACAGATTGCATGCAAACAGTTGCAGATCTTTTGTGACTTCAAAAATGTCAGTGTCTTGTTGTGGACATAAACTAAGCCGTCTTGCAAGGACATGTTTCTCTGTGATTGTTAACTCGTGTGAGGAAAGATTGATAACATTTAAGTGTTCAGTGTTTGTGGTGTTTTGTGATTTTGTGCTTAACTGTGGTATAGATAGGGCCTTATTCCCCTGCCTCCTCGTCCTTTTGTGTTGGGAGGGTAGCTGCCTCAAATTGGGGCTAGCCAGTTGTTGCGGGATAGTGTATTTGATCCACCTAAAGGGTGTGAAGTGTAAGCCCCGGTTTACACTGAGGCAGCGCGACTTGCAGCGCGACTGCCTCAGGCGACCTGGACACGACAGGGGCAGCGACTTGCAAAACGACTTCTATATAGAAGTCTATGCAAGTCGCCTCAAGTCGCCCCAAGTAGTACAGGAACCTTTTTCTAAGTCGAAGCGACTTGCGTCGCTCCGATTAGAATGGTTCCATTGTACAGAACAGGACGCTACTTGTCAGGCGGCTAGGTCGCCTGACAAGTCGTCCTAGTGTGAACCGACCCTAACTGTTATTGCTTGAAGTGTCAGATAGTGAAGAATCTTGGTCCCCAGTAGAGGCACCTTGTGGTTGTCCATCTGTGTTAAGTGACGTTTGACCTTGTGTGTGTGTTCAATTTCTGCATCTACAATGCGTTTTTTGTTGTCCTGTTCTAACGAACTTCTATGTTTCCTACTTCTTTTTGAACGACCTCGACCTCTGTGGGCACCTGTGTTGTCCCACACCGAGGAAGCGGAAGAATCGGAGGGATAGTAGGGTATTTGTGATTCAGTTTGAGAGTGGTAATTTTTCTGAACATATTGTTTTCTCCTTATTCCACTATTGTTCCACTTGTAGGCCTTGTCTTCATGAAATGCATTTTTGTCTCGCAATTTTTTTTTCTCCTTTGTAAGGAGAGTACTTTTGGTAAAGTGTGCTAAATCTTCCTTTAATTTTTTCTCCAGATCTTGGTATAGAGCATGTTCTATAAGAGGTACTATAGCTTTTTCTATTTTTTCAATTTCACTGTCCAAATGAGAAATCTGTTTTTCATATTCTCTAATCAATATAGTCATCATGGTTTGTGAACAAAGCTGCAGGTTGTCCTCCCATTCTTTCTTAAATTCTGTAGTAATGTTTTCTAAATTGGGAAAAATTTGCATTCTCAACCCATACAGATTGATTTTTTCTTTAATATATCTCTCAAATTTTTTGAAACAAGGCAGATTTTTTCTCCAAAGTTTTATATAATTTGAAAAATAGGGAGGAAATTTCTGTTTCAGTTTGTTCATTTTGTTCGAAGTCTGTCTCATACGTTAACATGAGGTCATTCCATTGCTGGCCTTGGAAATTGCTCATGGTACCTATGCGATTTTTTTAAATGTAGGTAAAGAAAATACAATATTATAGAGCACAATAAGCACTAGTCAAATGAACATAATAAATGTCTAAACCATTGCTCATGTTAACCAAGTAGAAGGGGGGATTTTTTAGATGGGAGATGTGGGTGTTTGGCAACCTAATTGTTTATGGCAAGGTTGGGTACCCACCTTCCTTAGGTATAGACAAAATGCTGCTAGCCCAATAATCTGTATAGAAAAGAAAAAGTTTTTCTCCCAAGGGCCTATACGCAGCTCAAAGAATTGATTACTAGTTTGTAAAATTATTGCTTTATTGATCTATAAAAAAAAGAAAAAATTCTAACTTTACAGTATTATCAAATAAATTTCAAAAAACAAAGAATGAAAAAAGGGAGATCCATATACATTTAAAAGGATAACAACATGAGCTCTGGTGTACAATGTTCTAATGGACGTCCAAAATACCACAATTCACCACTGTGGATTGCCATATGGAGTGTCCCCAACATGTTTCAATCTCTATTGGATATAAACGATCTTCTTCAGGGGAAAAAAAAATATGTGGGTATCTATAATGTATCGATGTTTTTTTACATATTTTTTTTTATACTATGTAAAGTTAGAATGTTTTCCTTTTTTTTATACATCAATAAAGCAATAATTTTTACTAACTAGTAATCAATTATTTGAACTGCGTATAGGCCCTTGGGAGAAAAACTTTTTCTTTTCTATTACAGATAAAATATCCTTGTACGCTGATGACACTTTCCTCTTTCTTAAAGACAGCTCCTCCCTCCCACCAGCACGCCATATAGTGGATGTGTTTGGTTCGTTCTCGGGCATCAGGGTCAATTGGGGGAAATCGCTCCTCTTCTCGTTAAACGCGTCAGCCCATCACCCACCAACAGGCACCCCCCTTAACTGGACGTCTGAATTCCAATACCTAGGAGTGAGAGTTGGAACTCCGCTGTCCTCCTATTATGAGCTGAACCTCCAACCACTACTCAAGAATTTCTCACAGAAATGCTTGGCCTGGAGGTCTCTTCCTCTTTCACCGGTAGGTCATGTGAACCTAGCCAAGATGGTGTACCTGCCTAAATTTCTATACTTTTTCCGTAACTCCTCACTAGTCCCCCCTGCCTCATTCTTTGCGAAACTAAAAGGTATAGAATCCTCCTTTGTCTGGAACGGGAAACCCCCTCGACTGGCTATATCCACATTACACCTGATTTCCAGGTTTATTTCTGGGCGGCGGTCCTAGTGACAGATGGTGTTTCTCTCAGCTCCACGAAAACCCAGCTGTGACCCTGGAAGCAGCCATTATGGGATCCTACTTCTCCGTTAGCAACGTGGTGTTCAGAGGGCCGAGATCTCACCCTGGAATCACATGATTAATGCGCACAGCAATCTTGGTATGGCACAGGGCTAGGACCCGCTTTAGCTCCCCCGGGACATTCTCCCCTCATATTCCCCTCTGGGGCAACCCCAATCTCCCACATATGAACAAAATTCCAGATCCACAGCTATGGGCAGGGAAGGTGATAGTGAAACTAAAGCACATAGTCACCAGCGGTAAACTGAGATCATTTTCCAATCTTAAAGATGTCTACTCTCTACTGGGGTGCATGTTGTTCCGCTACTATCAACTCTGCAATGCATATAGGAAATAGTTCCGACCATCTCTTACCCTAGAATCAGACTCTGTGGAGGGACTACTTATTGCAAAGATTATAGATAAACCCTTATCCTCCCTATATTTCCGTCTGTCTGACTGACAATTATGAATCCTAATACCCCAGTGGCCTGTCCCATATGTGACTCGAGAGCTGCCTCATTCTTCCACATGGTCTGGTCCTGCCCTCGCCTCGAAGACTATTGGTCGGGGATAGTGGATAGCCTTGGCCAGATTACCTCCCTAGATTCAGGATCTGACCCCAAGTCGATGCTGCTAAATGTCTTTAACTCTAGTGTTCGGGGAAAATACATTAGATTGTTCCTAAGCTATGCCACATTCTATGCACGTAGGGAGATATTCCTCCATTGGAAGGACGCTACACCTCCCACGGTGTCCTCATGGCGCTCGGTACTGAACTCTGTGCTGCCACTTTACAAAATTACATATACTAATCGAAACTGCCCTAGCAAATTTGACAAAATATGGTCGGGATGGATAGATTCTTGGGGAGCGGAGTTCTTAGATGACAATCAGGACATTGATGCTGCAGCTGCTCCATGAAAATGCACCACTGGTATGCTCTGCCGAACGCTGCTCACCAGCTACACTATGCAGTCTAATCTTTTAGATGAGGTCCCCCCCCCCCCCGGACCTCCTAAGCAATTATGTTGAAATCTATTGCTGCTAAACTGGTATTTTATTATTATGCTATGCAATGTTTTTGCTCATTTCTCTCCTGTGAATATTAACAAACCAGTTTTTCTATGATAACCCATACAATGATGCAGTTGTGACTAATTGTGTATATGCATAGCTTGTACTACAAAGATCTGAGTAAACATTTTTCTTGTTAAAAAAAAAGAAAAAAGATGTTTAGGGACAAGGGATATGATGCTAACTTTCTGGAGAGAGAAAGCATAAAAATTAGGGACATGGATAGAGAAAGGTTATTGGAGGACACTACAGGTAGGAAAATTAATTCTGGTAATGAGACTTGCTTAGTATTGGATTACCATTTACAGAATAAGGATATAGAAAGGATTATTACCAAGTATTGGCGTGTGCTAAAGCAGGATATATCACTGTGTGATTCCCTACCAGACAAACCAAAAATCATTTATAAAAGGGCCCCTAACCTAAGGGACAGGATTGTACACAATGTGATAGAACCTCCACCATCCAGACAATCAATGTTTTGGAGGGTTTTCATGCATGTGGTCTTTGTTATAGCTGCATTAGAGTCCCAAAAAATGTCCCAAAAAAGTAAAAACCTTCATTAATCCTAAAAATAATCATGCATATAACATTAAGGATTTTATTTACTGTGAGACTAAGGGGGTAGTCTATGCCATTAAATGTCCATGCGAATTGATTTATGTCGGTAGAACAAAAGAGAGCTTTTAAGGTCAGAATTGAAAAACATGTAAGGAATATAAGAAATGGATTTGACAAACACCATTTATCTATCCATTTTAGGGATAAACACAATAAGAATCCGGAAGGGATGCTATTTTGGGGGATAGAGGCCCCTGAATACCACTGGAGAGGGTGCAATTATATTAGAGAAATTGGCAAACGTGAATTATTATTATTATTATACAGGATTTATATAGCGCCGACAGTTTACGCAGCGCTTTACAACAATTAGGGCAGACAGTACAATTACAATACAATTCAATACAGGAGGAATCAGAGAGCCCTGTTCGTTAGAGCTTACAATCCAGGAGGGAGGGTCAAGTTATACAAAAGGGTAATAGCTGTGGGGGGTGAGCTAATTGAGAAAATAGTGCAGTTGTTGGAGGCAGGATAGGCTTCTCTGAAGAGGAAAGTTTTCAGGGATCGCCTAAAAGTGGATAAGTTTGGAGACAGTGAATCCTGGTGGATACATCAATTAGGGTCTTTATCGCTGGGGGGTCTAAACAAAGAGTTTGATCTCCAGTGTTTTCTCAGCAATCGTTTAAAGGAGATGATTTTAATAGTTTATTTTTAGATGTATTATTGCGCTCTTCATAAATATGGAAATGGATCGCCACAGTAGGTGGTTCCATATTCCTATGCCCACCTTTTTTCAATTAATGTATCTGTCCTTTTATAGTTGGTTTTTGGAAACATCATGCATCTGATGTTCAAGGGGGGCTATATATTACGGATGCGTTTATAATTGTATTTTTATATAACAATGGTTTAGAGATTATAAGATTGTCGTTGTTCCTCTTTCGGAGGTCTAAATCCTATTGTGGTCTTCACGTTCTGTATATAGTTTAATAATTTATATTTTTTATGTATTTTTATTTTTTATATTAATGGCTACACCGAGTGGTAGTATTCTTAATACCGTAGATAATATCCATAACAAAATGGCGTCTAATATGACTGCTGACGGCTTCATAAACATGGTCGCGATTGTGGTTTACCAGTTACATGGACCTACAACAAAATGGCGCTGATTCGGCTCCACTTTAATGGCTGCCAACACAGTATATAACAGTGGTTCTCAACTTCTGTCCTCAGGACCCGCTAACAGGCCAGGTTTTAAGTATTACCTTGGTGAGATGCAGACTAGAATACTGCAATCACTGAGCAGCAAATGATATCACCTGTGATGTATTTCAGTTATCTTGCAAACCTGGCCTGTTAGTGGGTCCCGAGGACAGGAGTTGAGAACCACTGGTATATAACCTAGTAGTCGCCACCATCCAATCAGATCCCCTGGGGAAGAGACGTGGTTAGACCTGTGTTGTCACATGTAAAAAAAAAGGGGAGGGCAGGATGGTGGAGGAGACAGTCTCATGCTGATCTGAGCAGACACATAGGGTTTGAAGCTACCTGGAAGAGGATTTTTACTACCTTATGTATTTTATAGTCTAGTGCACTGTAAGCACCTTAAAAATGTGCTTCCTTTTTCTAAATAAACTTACAAACGATATTACACTATCCAGCCTCTTTTTTTTATATTTTAACATTGAGGATATCCTCCCTGGATGTAACTGTGGGATCCTGCTGAAAACTCCTTAACTCAGAGCCCAGGAGTGGTTCAACCGCTTAAGTAGACCAAACTTAGTTGTGCTTGAGGTCAGCGGGGGAGGGGAGCACGTGTGTAAAGTCACCCTCTTCCTGAACTGGATTTTTCTTCACAAGAGTCACTTTTTTGGGATAATATTACATGTATGAACTTTAACATCTGAGGATTTGAAAATTACTGAGGACATTGTTGTGTTTTTTGGACACATTTTATTCAATGGAAGAATTTTTTTCACTGTGAACTTGCTTGATTTACTAATTTTTGCTGCATTATATTTTATATTCATTTTTTCTTCTTGTGTATATATAGTATAGATGTTATTGTAATGGCAATCTTTTAGCATTAATGCTATTATCGCACAGCGCTGCATTTTCTCTGTTAGTTTTATACTGGTTTTTCACACATTATGGGATTGTGATTAATGCATAGCAGCTGTGCACAGGCACTTGATTCACCTTCAGGCCGGGTTCACACTGGTGCGACACGACAGCCGTCCTACTTTGGATCCGACTTTGCCCCGTGACTTAAAGCCAACATACGTCCGACTTTCAATGAACGGGGATCCGACTTGGATCCCTGCCAATACCAGGCACTGTGTTTGGTATGAATCTTGAGGGGGAACTCCACGCCAAATGTTAAATAAAAAACCGGCATGGGCTCCTCCTTCAGGAGCATACCTGTCCCTTCGGTCTGGTATGGATCTTAAGGGGAACCTCCTACGGCGAAAAAACGGCCAGCACGGCCGGTCAGGAAAGGGGGTGGGGACGAGCGAGCGCCCCCCCCCCCAACCGTACCAGGCCGCATGCCCTCAACATAGGGGGTGGGTGCTTTTGGCCAGGGGGTCGCCCTGCGCCCCCCACCCCAAAGCACCTTGTCCCAATGTTGATGAGGACAAGGGCCTCTTCCCGACAACCCTGGCCTTTGGTTGTCGGGGTCTACGGGCGGGGGGCTTATCGTAATCCGGAAGCCCCCTTTAATAAGTAAGTACTTTATTAGGCAGCTCAGGGAGTCTTCTTCCAACTTCGGGGGTCTTTTCATTCTTCTCCGCGGTCTCTTCCTTCTTCTCTGTGCTCTCCGGCTTCTTCTCCGTGCTCTCCGGCTTCTTCTCCATGCTCTCCGGTTCTTCTCCCACTCTCCGGTATCTTCTGCCAGGCTCCTCCGCTATCTTCTGCTCTTTTGCTAGCTTCTCCGCCGTCTTCTTCCCTCTTCTCTTCTTCCGAAGTTGACACAACGCTCTCTCCCATTGTAATGCTGTATGCGCAATCCGCAATAACTTATATAGGGATGGGGCGTGGTCACTGGGTGATGTCACCCAGTGACCCCGCCCCTTATTACGTTACAGTCCCGGAGCATGCTGGGACTGTGACATAATAATGCATAAAATCTAAGGATGGGACTTTGGAGGCACAACAGTATTATACTACGAAAAAGTAGATTTGTTTGGGATTTTTATTAATAAAGTATAAAAAGACAATAAACAAACATGGACATTTAAAAACAAATCAGGCTAGACATAGAACCTGGTATTGGTACACCATAAGGATCCTATCCTGCAAGCTTGTGTGAAATTTAAAGAAATCATAAATATATAATCAGAACACTTATTCCAAATGAAGGAGAATATACTTCCCCAAGCATTGAGCAGTGAACAATCATAGAGCTATAATGAACAAGATGCTGCAGGTCTGGTGATCCAAGGTGGGGTGCTCTCTAGTTGCTCTACATGTTTCACGTTGACACAGAACACTTCTTCAGGAGATAGAGATTCTATTCAAGATACATAAAAAAGACAACAAAACTATCACAATGACAGAATATCAAAAAATAAATTTGCTACAGATAGAGGGTGTACATAATTAGAAATCTCAATATTGGAAATATGACCACCCCCAAGTATAATGATTTATGGGACAGGCCCTATGAAAGATTATAGTCTCCAAAAGAAGTAAAGCACAGCCCGGTGGTCAGGGTCAACCAATTCAAGGGACACAGAAAGCACCAATCACCTGAAATAAAAGGGGTAAATGGAAAAAGGGTAAAATTCAAGCAAAAGATATGTACAAAGCTGTATGGTAAAATATAAACATTGAATGTTTGGACCAAGAACAAAAGGGGAAAGGGAGAAGAACAGCAGGGGAGGGGGGGAGGAAAAATGGGAGAAAAAAGGAGGGGAGGAGAAAAAAGAGGAAAAGGGGACAGGACAAATGGGGAAAGAGAAGGAGAAAGGCAACAGAAAAGGGGAGAGGAAAGAGAAGGGAGAAAAAGGAGGGATCTGAATCGAATTAGGATTCATGCACCATACAAAAGATGTGTGCAAAGAGTAATTCACTTACCAATTGGGTATGGTGAAAATAAATACTACCAATGAAAAATTGTGTGCAAATGATCGCATTTCGATCAAAGGTAAAAATGTCTGATTTGGATCGGAAACAACAACGGCCAAAGCCAGGAACCTCTCAGGTGTATGTAACATCAGGTGTCCATGGGTAGGAAAAAGGGCTTTTTAGCTGTAATGCTGATATATGAAAAGGGGAAACACAGTCACAATCATATTATAAAGTATTGCAGTCAGCATAGACTGCAAAGCTAGTAATTATTTGCGAGTAAATCTAGAAGTATCTTTAAAATCTATCAGATAGCTGGACTTACCCTATGATAGTTATGAGGGGGCTCGAGGATACGCCGCTCAGTGTAGCGGGGGCCAGTTCCACGATCACAAAGAACGAGCGCCGCTGCGCCCTTAAATAGGGTGACCCAGGCCGGAAACAGCCGACTCCAAAGAGCCCGGCGTGTCCCGGTCCCGTTGCAGGCTACCGCTCATGCGCCGCGCAGCGTCACCTCCACGTACAGCAACACACGGTCGGAGGGGATTCCGCGCATGCGCCGAGTGATGACGCGGAGGGACAGAGCTGGGCCAAAACGCAGGCAGCAGAGGCGGAGGCTAGGGGAACCAAAAACAAGGTCCCCATGCCCCCGTCAATCGCCGCACATCCGGTCAGAGAATCAAACCGGATGTGCGGCGCTGGGCAATGGAACTCACCAAGAGCAGGGGCCGAACATATCAATGGGAGACCAACACTAAGGGAAAAGTCCCAAGATCATCAACAAGGAGGAAGAAGAAAAAATTACATTATATATACAGAATGTAAACACCATTGTACATAGTCATGATATCCCAAGGGGATCAAACAATATATATAAGGACAGTCAAAGTATCATTTAACGTTTCAAAAGGAGGGAACATAGGAATACATCGATCTGGAAAAGGGGGAGATATTTAGGAGAAACCCAAACACAATATGTTATATTGTTTCATAAACAAATCTTCTTGTTTCATAAACAATTCTTATGGTTATAATAACACGTGTGATTTTATGCGTTTATAATTACAATGTTGGGGGCGCTGGCACAAATTGCTATTGAGTACCTACAGCGTCGCCCTGGTTTTTGAGGTACTTTAAGCACTAGGTCTTCTTGTCCGGTGACATAATAATGGGCAGGGTCACCAGGTGACATCACCCAGTGACCACGCCCCATCCCTATATATGTAATTGCGGACAGCGCATACGGCATTACAGTGGGAGAGAGCGTCGTGTCAACATCGGAGGCAGGGAAGAAGACGACAGAAAAGACCCGGCCACCGCTAGCAAAAGAGCAGAAGATAGCGGAGGAGCCCAGCAGAAGATACCAGAGAGCGGGCGATGAACCGGAGAGCACGGAGAAGAAAGAAGAGACCACGGAGAAGAACGAAGAGACCCCCGAAGTCAGAAGAAGACCCCCGGAGCTGCCTAATAAATTACTTTAAAAATCTGTCGTGTGTTTTTTCTTTTTTTTTGACACTTTTTTTTCCCTAGGTGAATGGGTAGGGGTACGATGTACCCCATACTCATTCACGTAGGATGGGGAGCCAGAATCTGGGGGCCCCCTTATTAAAGGGGGCTCCCGGATTCCGATAAGCCCCCCGCCCGCAGACCCCGACAACCAACTGCCAGGGTTGTCGGGAAGAGGCCCTTGTCCTCATCAAGGCGCCCCCCTGCCCCAAAGCACCCACCCCCCATGTTGAGGGCATGAGGCCTGGTACGGTTCAGGAGGGGGGCCGCTCGCTCATCCCCACCCCTTTTCCTGACCGGCCGGTCTGGGTGTTCAGATAAGGGTCTGGTATGGATTTGGGGGGGACAACCACGCCGTTTTTTTGGGTGTAGAGGGTTCCCCCTTAAAATCTATACCAGACCCAAGGGCCTGGTATGCTCTTGGAGGGGGAACCCATGCCGGTTTTTTATTTAAAATTTGGCGAGGAGTTCCCCCTCAAGATCATCTGAGCACAAGTCGGATCATGCAAGACGGCGATCCGACTTCGATGATAGTCAATGGGCTGAAGTGGGATCAAAGTCGGACCAAAGTAGTACAGCATTTCTAAAGTTGGAACGACTTGTTTTGGACCAGTTAGGACGGCTCCCATAGGGAAACATTGATTTTCACATGTCATGCGACATGAGCTTCCAATGTCGGAGCGTTTGTTGCACTAGTGTGAACCCAGCCTCACACAGGTTGTTTTTAACCACACCTGATGCCAGTTGTAGCTTAGGGCTTATTTAGGGTAGCTTGTGGGATTTTTTATTTAAACATCGTATTATACTGGCTCCAGTGGCTGTAGAGAAATCCTCCTAAACCTCATGAGGTCTATTGGAGAAGATTACAGCAAACCGTCTACACCTAGGTGTTGAGACACCACCACTTGTCTGCCCCATTTAGCGTAAGCTGATTAGGGTCCATACGTTCCGGTAAGCCTCCTCATATCACATTTGGTGGCTGAAGTCTTTCACAGTGGTAATTCTTTTTTTTTGTCTATTGGGTGATTGATCATTACTTATCACCACTAAGTTTTTTGACTCGCCTATATGAACTATACAAGAGTTCTCTTATTGTATGATTCACTTTTTTTCAATTTTCTTTTTATCTTATGATTCAGCATCGTTATTTTTACTTTTATTATCACCGCTGCACTGTTTATATCCACACTAATGCATTGATCAGTGCTAAAAAAATATGCCTTGTCACTGTACTAATGACACTGGCAGAGAAGGGGTTATCGGGGGTTCTCAAAGTGTTAGATGTATACCTAAGTTGTTCTTACAAGCTGTGGGGAGGTGCTTTGGCTGCGGAAGGCAGAAACACAGGATCAGTGCCTTCACCTCTGACAGGACAATCTGCCTTGTTTACATGTACTGTACTGTCTAATCGGTGGGCGCCGGAGGACATAGAGTCCACAGCACCCGCCACTGGGCTCTCGCTGTGTATAATCATAGAGGCAGCGGGTCACCGGTGGCGTGCCCATGCGCCCCAAACCCGAGTGTGTCAGATTACGTACTAGGTATGTGATCTGGCACAGAGCGGCCGCCCTGCCGCAGTAAATGTACGTGGGGCGGTCGCTAAATGGTTAAAGGAGAACGCTTTGCCTAATGCATTTAAATGCACTGTTTTCACTATCAAAGGATGTTTAATATGTGGTATTTTATACCACAGTATGTGCACTTTTAAATGTAACCTTCATTTTACTATGTAAACAATAACTCTGATCACATTGTTTATCACTAGATTATTTAAGCCTGCATATAATGTTATTACTTGCAGTCAACTGGGTGACTTTGCCAATATTATCAGTCTATCAAGGTCATGGGTGGGTAATATTCTCAATCTCATTTTCTCCGCACATTCCTTTTTTGTTAGAGAAAGGAGGGGGGCACTTCTGCACAGAGCTACATAAGAAAAAGTTGTAGAACTAAAAGCCCCAGCACACCCATTCACACACATACCCGGTTCTCTCTCTAAAATTGCTTACATTTTTCCTCATTTTTACACAACACATGTATATCATTCTCTCATTTGCTTTTAACCTCTTTAAAATGTTCCTGCTTAAGCCTGGTTCACATTTGTGCAATTTGACATGTCAAATCGACGTCAATTGCCGGCAATGGCACCGTCCTCACGATTTCCAAAAGTAGTTTCTGTGCTACTTTTGGCGATTTCAGGGTGCGATTTCCATTGACATCTGTGCAGAAACCCGCACAGTTGTCTATGAAATCGCCGCTGAAATCGGGGGGATAAAATGTGGGAAAATGTGGGAATAAAAGCGTGCACTAGAGTGGTGCACTTGTGGGATGTTAAAAAAAAGTCCTGCAAGCAGCATATTTGGGGCAGTTTAGGAGTGGTGTATAAACACAGAGGTATAGGGGGGGAGGTGCTGCGCTAACCAGAAGAAAGCTGTAAATCTCTGTCTGTGGTCAATTAATAAAATGACATAAAATCACATAATAAATCTCATAAATAAGTGTTGACACTAAAAAAACATTCAAGTCTTAATAATCAGCATCATATGTATGTGAAAAAAAGTGCATAAAAAATCCTTTTCAATTGGTATATACTAAATGACAAAAAAATCGCATGTTAAATCGCATAAATAAGTGTTGACACTAAAAACATATAAATCTAGATAATCATGTGTAGGTGCACAAAGGGACATAAACACTACTACATGTGAATAATTCTAAATAAAAATACATAGAATAAATCAGAAATAACCATCAAAAACATATCCTTATAAATGGTGCAAAACGTACAAAGTGCCAGTGCTTAAAGGTGATCTAGATATCGCAAATAAAACATCAATCCAACGCAATATGGATAATAAATAATATAAATAAATGTCCCAATAATAGTGATATAAAATAAATTGTGCTGGCCTGCGAAACAAATGACCAATGACATGCCAGTAAGTGCAGCAAACTTAAAGTACCAGTGTAAAAGTCATTGAAGGTGCAAAAGCAAGTTCTGGTGTATTCAACAAAACAACAGTGGGGTGTCTGGGATGCAATTCACTCAGTGTCCTCTTCGTGCATAAAACACTAATGTAAGCAGTGGCCCCTTACCTAGCGGTGCTAGGTCAACCGCATGAATTGTAGCTAAAACGCCAGGTCCTGAGCCTCAATCGCGTCTCTATATCCACGCTTGCCGGTGTTGGGTTATCCTAATGGCAGCTGATTACAAGTGGCTATGGTCCTGTCAGGGGTCCAGGACCAGCGCGGATCCTAGCTCAGCCTCCACATCTCAGGTATGTATGTACATGAATATGCAGGACAAAGGTACTTGATAGTGAAGTATGTATTAACCAGGTAATGCTTAATTAAAAATCTTTAAGTAGATGTACTCACATAAAAACAATGCAGAGCAAACCTCTCTCCTACGAGCAGCGAACTCGTTCTGTGTCTAGCAATGTGAAACAGCCTATTCCGTCCCCACGCGTGTCATCACCGATCACGTGACTTCTTCAGTGTATAAACACCGCTCCTAAAATGCCCTGCCCATTGGAATCAACGGGCAGCGCTGCTGAAGCGCCTACAAAGCGATTCAGCAGCGACGCTTTTCGGGCGCTTTTAACCCCTTCCGGCGGCAAAGCGCCGCTTGAACTACCGGCGGTTTACAGCTACCGCCCCCACCGCCTCAGTGTTTAAGTGTCCTAAGCCTTACCAGGTGGATATAAAAGCAGCTGGGGACACTGGTTTGGTCACAGTGTTTTGCAGATTGCTGTTCTATTGGCCTGTAGCGGTGGCTGTCTCCCTTCCTTCGTACACATTGCTTTGGGACATCCTGTTTTGTATGAAAATATATAAATAAATAAATATATATATATATATATATATATATATATACATATATATACCGTTCTCGCAAAAGTGAGTACACCCCTCACATTTTTGTAAATATTTTATTATATCTTTTCATGTGACAACACTAAAGAAATTACACTTTGCTACAATGTAGTGAATGTACATCTTGTATAACTGTGTAAATTTGCTGTCCCCTCAAAATAACTCAACACAGCCATTAATGTCTAAACCGCTGGCAACAAAAGTGAGTACACCCCTAAGTGAAAATGTCCAAATTGGGCCCAATTCGCCATTTTCCCTCCTCCTCATGTGACTCGTTAGTGTCACAAGGTCTCAGATGTGAATAGGGAGCAGGTGTGGTAAATTTGCTGTTATCGCTCTCATTCTCTCATACTGGTCACTGGAAGTTTAAAATGGCACCTCATGGCAAATAACTCTCTGAGGATCTGAAAAAAAGAATTGTTGCTCTAAATAAAAATAGCCTAGGCTATAAGAAGATTGCCAAGACCCCGAAACTGAGCTGCAGCACGATGGCCAAGACCATACAGTAGTTTAACAGTACAGGTTCCACTCAGAACAGGCCTCTCCATGGTCGACCAAAGAAGTTGAATGCACATGCTCAGCGTCATATCCATAGGTTCTTTGGGAAATAGAGTGCTGCCAGCATTGCTGCAGAAGAAAAGCGGCTTTACCTTAAACTGTGTAGAGGGTTCTTTACTGTAAGAGCGGTGAGGATGTGGAATTCTCTTCCACAGGCAGCAGTTTCAGTGGGGGGAGCATCGATAATTTTAAACAACTATTAGATAAACACCTGAACAACCACAACATACAGGGATATGCAATGTAATACTGACATAAAATCACACACATAGGTTGAACTTTTCGCCCTAACCTACTATGTAACTATATAAGTACAAGGACAAGTTTGTCTTGCCTACAGTCAAGCATGGTGGTGGAAGTGTCATGGCCTGGGGCTGCATGAGTGCTGCCGGCACTGGGGAGCTACAGTTCATTGAGGGAACCATGAATGCCAACATGTACTGTGACATACTGAAGCAGAGGATGATCCCCTCCCTTCGGAGACTGGGCAGTATTCCAATTTAACGACCCCAAACACACCTTCTGGACGACCACTGCCTTGCTAAAGAAGCTGAGGGTAAAGGTGATGGACTGGCCAAGCATGTCTCCAGACCTAAACACTATTGCGCATCTGTGGGGCATCATTACACAGAAGGTGGATGAGCACAAGGTTTATAACATCCACCAGGTCTGTGATGTTGTCATGGAGGAGTTGGAGAGGACTCCAGTGGCAACCTGTGAAGCTCTGGTGAACTCCATGCTCAAAAGGGTTAAGGCAGTGCTGTAAAATAACGGTGGCCACACAAAATATTGACACTTTGGGCCCAATTTGGAAATTTTCACTTAGGGGTGTACTTTCTTTTGTTGCCAGCGGTTTAGACATTGATGGCTTCTGTGTTGAGTTATTTTGAGGGGACAGCAAATTTACACTGTTATACAAGCTGTACACTTACTACTTTACATAGTAGCAAAGCTTCAGTGTTGTCACACTTGTCACATGAGAAGATATATTGAAATATTTACAAAAACATGAAGGGTGTATTCACTTTTGTGCTTTTGTGAGATACTGTGTATGTATGTGTGCGTGTGTGTGTATATATATATATATATATATATATATATATATATATATATATATATATTATAGAGCGAGAGAGATTGTGTGTGTGTGTGTGTGTATATATATATATATATATAATAGTTTATATACAAGGCTCAGCATAAATGAGTACACCCCAAAAGATTTGTCAGAAAACCTTTTTTTTCCTTTCAGAATCAACATTTTCTCTGGGACACTATACTACAAAATACTCCCACAATGCTCCCATACTCCCATTGATTGCAACCAAGATTTGTTAAATTGCACACACAAAAAAAGTGTTTTTGCTAACAAATTCATTAAAGACCATGTTGCAAAAAAATGAATACACCCCAATGAAAGTCATGGGAGCCAAGCTAAATATTAGACATCAAAATCCCAATTAACAAGAATTCAACTACAGAGGAGTCTAATTATTCGTTAAACAGGTATCAAGCAGACAGTTGGTTATAAAAGGGCATTACTTAAAGCGGAGCTCCACCTTAAAAAATTATTAAAAGTCAGCATCTACAAATACTGCAGCTGCTGACTTTTAATAAATTAACACTTACCTGTCCCAGGGTCCAGTGATGTCGGAAACCGATCGATCGCTCGTTTCTTGGCTGCCCCCGCCGCAATCCTCGGTCAGGGAATCAGGAAGTGAAGCGTTGCAGCTTCACTGCCCGGTTCCCTACTGCGCATGCACAAGTCGTGCTGCGCATCTTCACCTGGTCCCTGTTGTGTTCTGGGAACTGTGTGTTTCCCAGTACACAACAGGGGGGCCGGGCATCTGTGGCTATTCTGCGGCTATCTATGCTTGGAAGTGGGTGCAGATACCTGTATTAGACAGGTATCTGCACCCCCCTCTCCCCTGAAAGGTGCCAATTTTGGCACCGGAGGGGGGGAGGAATCCGATGAGCGGAAGTTCCACTTTAGGGTGGAACTCCACTTTAACAAAAACCCCTTCCCATTTCATGCTGCCAGCAATGACATCACTTGGAAAAGAAATGTCACAAGGCCTGAGAAAGAAAATAAGAAAGGAAGAGGATTTCCCCAGATGGGGTTTTTTGGCAGCGGGGTTAAAATATTAAACCAATGTTGTATAAAAAGAATTATATTTTATTGTACAAAAAAAAATTTAACACCACGGTTAAAAAATGAGCTCTAGTATAGAGTGTTTACAAGTCTTGTGGGATCAAACACGCATTATACAGACATATTTCTGTAACAACATTACACAAATATTGTCAATATAAGAAAGTAAAATTGATGCGTTTCAACCTATAAATCTAAGGTCTTCTTCAGAGGTAAGTCTGTTAGGGAATATACAATGAGGATACACATGTAAAGGCTTAATTGCGTATAATAAAAATAATATGCAATACTCTATATGATATAGTCACCCAATAGTGCGTGTCCTAAGAGCAAAGAGCTTCCTATGTGGGCGTCCCTTTTTAAAACCAAAGTGCCTATTCTCTCTCCCCAAAGGGGTCACAGAACACCTCCACTGGCACAGCCACCGGCACCAGAGCAAAAGTCCAACGATGTGCCTTACGAGAGGTCACACTAAGAACTTCCCCCCACCCTGCCAAACGATCGGTCGGGGAGAGGCAACACCTGCAGCGAAGACCCAAAGAAAATGCACTTAAAAAACGCACCCATGATGTATATCAAAACATTATATCAGAAAAGTATTTCCTTGGTTGGATAGTTAGGTGAAGGGCAACCATCTGCATACATACCTTATATGCAGATTGTAGCCTTATAATATTGAATATATATGTGTGTGTGTGTGTGTGTGGGGGGATAAGGACAGTACATAAAAGTGAATTGAGAACCAAAGGTTAGGGAATTGAGTAAGATGGGAAGTCCAAGTGGTGTGCATCAGCTCATTTAAATAGGATGATTAGGCGTGACTAAAAGAAACATGATGTGTAGGTGATAATTGGTACTTTAAGCTGTGGGGGTGAAAACAAGTGCGTGCAGTGTATACTGCACCTCCTACAAAGTAAGCAAAACCCAAACGTGCAAAAAATGTGACTATAATAGAAAAGGAAAAAAGTGCCCACAATAAAACCATACATGAATGTGGCAAATAATCTTGAGTGTTTACCTCAACCAATGTGGAAGCAAATGTGAGGCTGCACCTTATCGCAATCAGACTCAATTGTGACCTGGCCCGGGATTGGCCACAAGTTATGTCAGGCTCAGTGGACAATTATCCAAACCGAGTCGACAAGTCTGAAAATATATATGTAAAAAGGATAGTATTATATAAGATGTAAAACATATATTATGAGTACATAATCAGTGTAGTAAAACGATCGTAGTTGTATAGGGCTAGAACGGTGCAGAGACACATAGCAGGAGAGTGTACTTACAATGTAGGAGCTGCAGAGATGTCAGACCAACCGAGTAGAGGGACTGCAGGTGTAAGTTCTTTTGAAATATATATATCCTTACTTATGGGCGTGTATTTATCAAAAGCGGATAGACCGCAGGTGTGAGCGCCTCCCCCCACTAAGCCGATCCGTGAGACCGTCATGAAGGGCATGGCCGCCATTGAGGCAGCCTCGTGTGGCCTCCCCGGCGTTCGGGGCGAGCCGAGGCCCCGTACTGACGTCATCCTCATCGTAACTACGTGACGCACCCACGTCACGTCGCACACACGGGGCCCCGCGTATGCGCAGTGACCGGGGATGTCCGAGTATGTTCCCGAACGCCGCCAGCAAGGGAGGAAGTATCCCCAATGTAAAAGCCAGGGCCAGCCTGGGTGTCTGATGGGGAAGAAGGGGGAGGAGCCAGCAACAAAAGATGGCTCCCCCCCCCCCTTGCTGGGAAGGCACATCGAAGGAAAAACCCCCAGTCCGGAAGCAACTTCAGCAGGGCTGCCAGACCTCAAATGGGGGAGAGGGCAGGCAAAAAAAAGGGGGAATATGATAATTGTTTGCATTTGCCCAAAGCCTACAAAAATGAATATGTAAAAAACTGATGATCAATAACATACATGGGTATATTATCCCAAGCTGATATATTCATTGGTTTTTAATGTACATACACATGAAGCATCCGTACGTGCAAAGAAAAATCACATATCTTGGTAAATCCACAATATTAATCAGAATAAAATACTAAAAAAGGAAGGGGAAAGAAGAGAAAGATATCAAATAATATATATAAAATGCAATCAAATAGCGCAAAATCATAAATATTTGGGGGGGGAGGGGAAAAGAGAAAGCAGAAGGGGCCCGCAATAACCAAGAGGTTCTTTATTATTCAAGGGGAGCCAGAAAGACTCTGAGTCTTTCCAGAAACGAAACCTTTTAGAAATGGGGCAAACGAGATGGCCTCGTTCAGTCCCGGGAACGAGGTGGCATTCAATTTGAATATCCACCTCAGTTCGTGTTGTAACAAAATTTTGTTCCAATCACCGCCTTGATTCGGTATGTGTATCCGATCGAGTGCGGGGGAAGGATACCTTGGGCATCTTGTAATTGTGTACTGTTACTACATGTCGTCCTAGTGGTAGATAGTGATTTCCAATCTGCATGTGGTAGATATGCTTGGACATCCGACGGTGAAATTCTTGTTTTGTATTACCAACATAGTATGTGCCGCATTCACATGACATGAGGTATACTGTCCCTCGTGTCTGGCAGTTGGTAAAATGCATAGGCTTTGAACAGTACCCTATTCGAAAGGACAGTGTCCGCATGGAAATGATCCAAGGATTGAGCAGTGTTTTGATCTTTTTTGCTCATCCTTGAACTCACTTTGAACCAGTTTGTCTTTTAGTGAGGTAGCACGTCTATAGGTTATTGATGGACTATTTGAAATGAAGCCGCGAACCTTCGGATCGTCCATGAGTATAGGCCAGTGTTTTTGGATGATGTTCCTAATTTCCTGATGCTGTCTAGAGAACTGCAGAATGATCCTGGTAGGATCCATACCAGGGTCATCTGTCGTATTCTTTTTGGATAGTAGTTCACATCGGGATTGTGCGGCTGCCCTATTGTAGGCTTTACGAAGGCAGGAACGGCTGTAGCCCCGTGCTAACAGTCTGGTTTGCAGATTATAGGCTTCTTGTTTGAAAAGAGTATTGTCTGAACAATTCCTGCGTAGACGCAGGTATTGTCCATACGGGATAGACTTTTTAAGCCTTTACATGTGTATCCTCATTGTATATTACCGAACAGACTGACCTCTAAAGAAGACCTTGGATTTATAGGTTGAAACGCGTCAGTTTTACTTTCTGATATTGACAATATTTGTATAATGTTGTTACGGAAATATGTCTGTATAATGCGTGTTTCATCCCACAAGACTTGTAAACACTCTATACTAGAGCTCATTTTTTAACCTTAGTGTTAAATTATTTTTTGTACTATAAAATATAATTTTTTTATACAACATTGGTTTAATATTTTAACCCCGCTGCCAAAAAAAACCACCTGGGGAAATCCTCTAACTTTTTTGTTTCTATTACCAGGGGTGAGCAGCACTCCCCTTTCCTTCCCCTTGTTGTGTCCCTTCTTTGCCTGAGAAAGAAAATAAATTCTTTAGACAAGAAATGTGAAGGCTCAAGGAGATCAGCAAAGCTTTACTTATCAATCAGAATACTGTTATATATTATAATACTACTTATAATAATATATAATACTGTAGCAAAAATTTAACAAAGATGGAACTGCAACCATCTCAGAGACATCCAGGTCATCCATGGAAATTAACACCCCGACAGGAGCGTCTTCTGATGAGAAGGGTTGAAGAAAATTGACATGCATGTTCACTGCAGTTGTCTAAAGAAGTAGAAAGCTAAACTGGAGTGATTGTTTCCTGTGACACAATACGGCGTACACTTCAGAAGAATGGCATGCATAGGTGTCGTCCATGACGGAGGCCTCTCCCAAAGCCCATGCACAAAAAAAGCCCGCCTAGAATTTGCCAGGGCCCACGCTGAAAAAAGAGCCTGTAAGGACTCTGTACTTTGGAGTGATAACACCAAGATAAATGTTGCATTTCATTGATAGCATGAATTCACAGATGTACTGCTGCTCTATATTAAAATAGAAGATGCTACCATCACTCCATGCCCTTGGTCTTCGTGCACTTTTGCAACATAATGATTCAAAACACACATCTAAGGCCACTGCTGCATTTCTGAAGAACAGGGTGAAAGTGATTCAGTGGCCAAGTATGTCTCCTGATCTGAACCCGATCAGACACCTATGGGGAATTCTGAAGAGACAAGTTGAGCATCACTCTCCATCCATCATCCAGGCTCTAAAAGAGGTTGTTCTTAAAGGATGGAAAAGGGTAGATGTTGCAATATGTTTCCAACATGTTCATTCCATGCCTAGATGATTTGGAGCTGTCCTTACAATTCATGGAGGTCATACAAAATACTAGATGTAGTAGTTTTTGTTGTGGGGTGTATACATTTTTGAATCAACCAATTTGAGTAAAACTAAAGATTTTGTAATCTAAGTTCATTGATATATTTGATAAAAATCTTCCTTTTCAAAAGAGCTGAGCTCTGTGTATATATGTATATGTGTGTGTGTGTGTGTGTGTGTGTATATATATATATATATATATATATATATATATATATATATATATATATATATATATATATATATATATATATATATATATATACATATATACATATTTACATACCCTGGCAGAATTTATGATTTCTTGGCCATTTTTCAGAGAATATGAATAACACAAAAACTTTTCTTTCACTCATGGTTAGTGTTTTGCTGAAGCCATTTATTATCAATCAACTGTGTTTACTCTTTTTAAATCATAATGACAACAGAAGCTACCCATATTACCCTGATCAAAAGTTTACATACCCTGGTGATTTTGGCCTGATAACATGCACACAAGTTAACACAAAGGGGTTTGAATGGCTATTGAAGATTACCATTCTCACTTGTGATCTGTTTGCTTGTATTTAGTGTGTATAAAAGGTCAATGAGTTTCTGGACTCCTGACAGACCCTTGCATCTTTCATCCAGTGCTGATGTTTTGGGGATGTGTGCGCTACAAAGGCACAGGAAATTTGGTCACTATTGATGGCAAGATGAATGCAAAAAAACTGGAGGAACATTTGCATTCATCAGCAGGAATCTGCGCATGGGACGTACTTGGACATTCCAACATGACAATGATCCAAAAAACAAGGCCAAGTCAACCTGTCATTGGCTACAGCAGAATAAAGTGAAGGTTCTGGAGTGGCCATCTCCGTCGCCTGACCTCAATATCATTAAGCCACTCTGGGTATATCTCATACGTGCAGTTCATGCAAGACAGCCCAAAAATTTACAGGAACTGGAGGCTTTTTGCCAAGAGAAATAGGCAGTTTTACTACCTAAGAAGAAAAAGAGCCTCATCTACAAATACCACAAAGGACTTCAATCTCTCATTGATGTTAGAAGGGGGAAATACATAGTATTAAGAACTGGGGTATGTAAACTTTTGATCAGGGTCATTTGTTTAGTTTCTGTTGTCATTATGATTTAAAAAGAGTAAACTCAGTTGATTGATAATAAATGTCTTCAACTAAACACTAACCATGAGTGAAAGAAAAGTTTTTGTTATTCATATTCTCTGAAAAATGGCCAAGAAATCAAAAATTCTGCCAGGGTATGTAAACTTATGAGCACAACTGTGTGTATATGTGTGATATAGCTGCTCTGTGTCACATGATATGCGATAAAGAAAACCTGGATTATTGCAATACATCGTTCTATATACAGTTTACAGGACTTATAAAACAGTAGAACATACAGAACCAAATGGACTAATCTAGAATTGTATCAATCATAATATTGCAGTATAGTGATCACATCATAGATTGGCAAGTTTCTGCTTATTCATATACAACAGCCTTTTAAAGTTCACTACTGCTATTCTGCTTGTCCTGATTATAAAGTTCAGGCTCTGAAACTGATATTGGCTTTTAGCTACTAGGTTAAACAATCTAGAACCTACAATCTTTTTGAAATCTATAACTGAAGTTTGTATAGAGGGAATCTTTTTTAGTGGAGTCTTACCTCTCCAAATGCTCTCCTATGAGGGAACTAAACAATATTTATAGCACAAAGTAGGAGGTAGGTAAAGACCGGTGTATAGTATGATGGCTTTCCTTGTTTTTTTATAACCTTTTAACAAAGGTTTATTTAGAGTATAAGAAAAAATGTATAACCTGTTTTGAAGACATTAATGAAACCATTGACACTGAAAGTGTATTAAAAATAGCTATCCTATCTCAAGATAGGATAGCTGATAAGCATTGGTGCAGCCTAGCTTATCTTTCAACTCATAGCAGTTCAGAGATATTTGGTGAACATTTATAAATGTATGTTTACTGTGTAAAAAAAAAAGACAAAGATGAATAATTTTAGAACTTTTTCCACCTTCTAATATGACCTATAAACTGTGCAACTTAGTTGAACAACAAACTGAAATATTTTAGGTGGAGGGAAGTAAAAATAAGAAACTCAAATAATATGGTTGCATAAGTGTGCACACCCTTAAAGTAATACTTTGTCAAAGCACCTTTTGATTTTATTACAGCACTCTTCTTTGCAAAAACACTCCAAATCTGTCAGATTGTGAGGGCATCTCCTGTGCATAGCCCTCTTTAGATCACCCCACAGATTTTCAATTGGATTCAGGTCTGGGCTCTGGCTGGGCCATTCCAAAACTTTAATCTTCTGGTGAAGCCATTCCTTTGTTGTTTTGAATGTATGCTTTGGGTCGTTGCCTAAAGGTTTTGTGCCAAAATTGGCTGGTATTTGGAACTGTTCATAAATCTCTCTACTCCTGTTCCAGCTGAAGAAAAACAGCCCCAAAGCATGACGCTGCCACCACCATGCTTCACGGTGGGTATAGTGTTCTTTTGGTGATGTGCAGTGTTTTGTGCGCCAAACGTACCTTTTGGAATTATGGTTAAAAAGAGAAAAACCAGCGCAAAATAGATATTATAAAATAAACCCTAAAGATACTGTAGCTGAAATACTGATGGTCAAAATATCAATTCCCATATAGATCAATTTTACAAAAGGCAGTACAGCGCAGATAGAACACACTACTACAAACTAAAACCAAAATCAAACAAAGAAATAGTCCATTTTCTTCATAGTGAGGAAATCATTGATGAACTCCGCAGAGAAGCCAGCATGTACCCAGTGAAATAGGTGATCTAAGGTTTAGGTATGGTGACTTAAGTGACAACCTCCTCCACCGATAGTAATGGCCGCTCACCTCCAATGATGGACCCCTGAGTGTATCAGTCAGGTCAAACACAGCGGTCCCTTTATAGGGTTTTGTCAGCAGGATCAAATACTAGTAACGGGAATTGGGCTTGCTATGTCTCAGGCATATCTGTGGATCTCAGAAATAAACTCACTAAATGGGACACAGAGGTTCAAAATGAGAAAAAGAAAAAATATATAAGGGATTCTGATGATTTCCGTAATGGCAATGTATTTGAATGGCAGATGGATAATGTTTCTAATCAATCTACACTTGAGAGTATTGCCATTCAGGTGAATGTTAAATCACCCTTGCCCCCACCTAATTCTTATCCTGTTTATGACTATTAATATCCCTAACCTTTTCCGTCCACTTCCAGAGGAGGGTTCACCCATAGAGAGAATCATAAAGGAAAGAGAGGTAGAGGGAGGAAGAACAGTGTTCTACATACCCCCTCTAGGGACAAGTCTTAACATCAACTTAACTATGAATCACCACATAGGTGGGATAGTCATAGGCAGGAACCTAATCGTCATCATGGTAATCAAGGTAGGAGGATGTCCCAATTTCCTTGAGGGTGTCAGGTACCTATTTCTATTAGATTTGCTCCATTACAATATAATGGGGCTCATGAAGGAGGGGATTTTTCGGGGGCACAGAATGGACCAGGGAGGGGCCCATTTGGGTACCAGCCGAATCAAGCAGATTGGTGGAGACATCAGTCCCAGCAGTCCCCACAATCAAATGGCCAACCCTGAAAAAGAAAAGAGAGAAGGAGAGGGGGTAGGAGAATTCAAAAGGCAAAAACCCCAGTAGGTGCTGGTATTTATAATTTGAGTGGTTGCTCTTTGAGTAAAAATGAGATGAAAGTTCTGGACAGAGGACTTAAATTCGCTCCCACTCAAAATTTTATTAATTTCCACACTTATGTTAATATTCACAAATTCATTAGGAATTTGAATATGAAAAAATATTTCCTATCCAATCCTATTAGGCATCCTATTGTTTCAGAAGGTACTCATTCTAATCTTCAAAATAAATCCACTTTTAACCCTCTCAATGCTGACAATAAGTATCTAGAGGTGTTTAAAAATATGCTGTTAAATGATTTGGAAAAAATGAAAATACGGAAAGTAGTTGATCCCCACTATATTAAACAGGGTATGGAGTCTTTAGAGAAAAACAATATCATCATATGCCTAGCAGACAGGGGGGGTTGGTGATTTTTGAAAGGGCAAAATATTTGGCTGAAATGAAAAGGTTGTTAAGTGACCAGGATACTTACCAAATTCTGAATAAAGATCTGATGCTGTCCTTTAAGGATGAATTACACTGGTTGATAGAGGAAGGGTAACCTGTCAACATTCTCACCAAGAAGGAGGTGCTATATTTGGATCCACTCTTTTGTAGGACTCCAATTATATACTGCCTTCCAAAGATCCATAAGGATAGTGTCAACCCTCCTGGAAGGCCTATCGTAAATGGAATTGATTCCATTTCGTCCAGGGTAGGCCAGTATATTGACAGTTTCCTCCAACCGTTGGTGTCTAAGAGGCATTTCTCAAAGACACCCAACATATTATTCAAATTATTGAATCAGTAAAATATTCTCCTTTAAGTACATTAGTCACGGCTGACGGATCACTGTACACGATTATTGGACATGAGGATGCCCTCTCTTCGGTACAGTGGGCCATGTCATCTTTCTCTGACCTTTCAGAAAAACATCAAAAATATCTTTTGAAGTGTTTAAGTTTTTGCTTGGCCAGAAATTATTTCTGGTTTAACCATCAATTTTATTTGCAGACAAGGGGCGTGGCGATGGGGGCCAGGTTCGCTCCCAGTGTGGCCAATTTGTTTATGGCCCACTGAGAGGAGGATGTGGTCTTTAGGCGCAGCCCCCCTGAGTTAGTCTGCTATAAAATATACATAGACAGCCTTATTATGGTCTGGGAGGGTGACCAATATAGCTTGGATATGTTCGTACAGACATTGAATAGCAATACCAAAAAAATTCAACTTTCTTGTAATTTCAGTAAAAATAAAATGGTCCTTCTAGATCTAGAAATCTGGGAGGATCGTGATCATTTTCAGTTGTGCAATTATCTGAAGCCCACTGACCGCAATTCTTACATTCCGCTGGGGAGTTGAAACCATAAGTCTTGGTTGTGTAACATCCCCAGGGGTCAGTTTGTTAGGCTCAGATGTAATTGCACATGAGGAGATGACTTTATTGCTCAGTCACAATTGTTATCCTCCAGGTTTCAGGAAAAGGGATATGATAAATATCTCCTAGACAGCAACATAGAGTATGCATTATGGACAGGGCATCATTAGTGTCCAATAAGGTTAAGGAGACAACTGCCATTATCTCTAATTTTAAAATGGTTCTTAACTATAACATTCAGTATAAAAAAATTTGAGAAATTGGTTTAGAAGAATTGGTCGATTTTGACGCAGGACTGAGTATTGGGACCGTTATTGCCATCTCATCCTGCTTTCATATATAAAAAGGCTCTCTCCCTATGTAACCGTCTTGCTCCAGGAGTAGTTGATCCTCCGGTACAGTCGGAAAGTAGACTATTCTCCTTCCTCTCAGGTTTTTATGCGGGCGATGCACAGCTTGCAGGCATTCTAAATGCAATATTAAAAAGAGGAAAGACTTTGTAGCTGCGGCTACTAATAAGAAATATAGGATTGGTCAACTTATCATTTGTATGACAGTTGGGGTTGTGTATATGCTCCAGTGTGGGTGTGGCCTCCAATATATTGGAAGGACATCCAGACCTCTCCATGTCAGGCTCGGTGAGCATGTGAACAACATAAAAAGGATCTAAAGTCGCTCAATGTCTCTAGGCATTTTAAGTTATTACATAATCAGAACCCAAAGAGCTTGAGTTTTTGGGGTATTGAAAGGGTCATTAAACATTGGAGGGGTGGCAATTTCATCCGCCAACTAAGTCGTAGAGAGTCTTATTGGATTCATGAAACCAAAGTTCTTGTGCCAGGAGGCTTGAATGTAGAGTTTGATGTTAATTGTTTTATATCTGATCGGTGATTTTTTTTATCATGTTTTCTTTTTATGTTTATTCCATTAATTTATTGTGTAAACATTGTTTATGTGATGTTTTGTAACACTTTTAAATTAGTGCTCCATGAGGAAAAGCAGGGACATGGGGTGATGTGCTGATTGTTGTTTTTCATTAATTATTTTTTTGACTTATAGTACCTATGGGTATTGGTCCGATTCAGTATGGTCAGCGTTTGTAAAGCACTGTTTGAGATGATTGTGAAGTTAATAGTTACCTCGGACGTCAGTGTTGGATTTATATTTAGTATTCCTTTGCTGCTGCGCTTTGCGCTCTGTGGTCCATTGGTCATTATGGTGATGGCTTCACATTTGCTTCCATTGGCCACAGTGGTCAGCTGATATTGTGTATAAAGCGGGTGGCTTACGTCATGCCCTCACCGCTGATGAAGTCCTGCCCCCCGGGACGTAACGCGTACGGAAACCACGTGACTTGGCTTGTGATGTCATCTGCGTCCTTACACGCTGATCTTCGTGGAAACACTGTGTATCTTTGCTGTCCATCCTTAGCACTGGGGTACATGGCGATACTTCTGAGTGTACTGTTTTACAATTTTAATAAATATCTTTTAGTATTCAGAGAGCACTAGGTTTTTGTTGCTTTTGTTTTTATGTACCTTATCTGGAAGCTGATAATCATATGCCTGAGACATAGCAAGCCCAATTCCCATTACCAGTATTTAATCTTGCTGACATAACCCTATAAAGGGACCGCTGTGTTTGACCTGACTGATACACTCAGGGGTCCATCACTGGAGATGAGCGGCCATTACTATCGGTGGTGGAGGTTGTCACTTAAGTCACCATACCTGAACCTTAGATCACCTATTTCACTGGGTACATGCTAGCTTCTCTGCTGAATTCATCAATGATTTCCTCACTATGAAGAAAATGGACTATTTCTCTGTTTGATTTTATTTTTAGTTTGTAGTAGTGTGTTCTATCTGCGCTGTACTGCCTTTTGTAACTTTTGGAATTCTGGCCAAAAAAATCCAACCTTGGTTTCATTAGACCATAACACATTTTCCCACGTGCTTTTGGGAGACATCAGATGTGTTTTTGCAAATTTTAGCCAGGCTTAGATGTTTTTCTTCATAAGAAAAGGCTTCCGTCCTGCCACTCTACCCCATAGCCCAGACATATGAAGTATACTGGAGATTGTTGTCACATGTACCACACAGCCAGTACTTGCCAGATATTGCTGCAGCTCCTTTAATCTTTATGTAGGCCTCTTGGCAGCCTCCCTGGCCAGTTTTTTTCTCGTCATTTCATCAATTTTGGAGGGACATCCAGTTCTTGGTAATGTCACTGTTGTGCCAAATGTTCTGCACTTGATGATGACTGTCTTCACTGTGTTCCATGGTATATCTAATGCCTTGGAAATTCTTTTGTACCCTTCTCCTGACTAATGCCTTTTAATAATGATGTCCCACTGATGCTTTGGAAGCTCTCTGCGGATCATGGCGTTTGCTGTAGGATACGACTAAGAAAATGTCAGGAATGACCTACTAGATCAGCTCAACTTTATTTGGGGTTAATCAGAGGCACTTTAAATGATGGCAGGGTGTGTACTGACTCCTATTTTCTTATTTAACATGAGTTTGAATGTGATTGCTTAATTCTGAACACAGCTTCATCTCCAGTTATAAGCGGGTGTGCACACTTGTGCAACCACATTATTTTTTATTTTTACTCCCCCCCCCCCCCTAAAAAAAAAATTTCAGTTTGATTTTCAATTGAGTTGTACAGGTTATGGGTCACATTAAAGGTGGAAAAAGTTCTGAAATGACTTATCTTTGTCTCATTTTTTTTTTTCAGCACAGAAACCTGACATTTTAACAGGGATGTGTAGACTTTTTATATCCATTGTACAAAATATGCGCTCAGATGGAGATTAAATAACGGTCTGGTTATGCAATTCATTTGTTAAGCATAAAACTTTTATGCAAAGCGTTTAACAAATAAATATTGTAATTTTAGGATATGCTGCACGCTGCAAGTCAGTATCGTCTAAATAAAGCATGTCTTTATAAAATTGAACATATGAATAAAGAACCAGAGTATATCCCATGGACTGGTATGTATAATGGCTTACTTAGATTTTTATTTATCCACAAATTTGTGCTTGTAAATAATGGGTGCCTTTTAGCGTTTGTGCAGGTAATTTATAATCCTAATTTTAAGTGACCATATTTTGTTAGTTTTGTATATGCATATGCTATTTAGTAAAACTTACACTTGAATAAATGATTATAGCAAAAGTAGGCAGAGAAAGAAGCCAATGACATGAAAATCCAACAAACACGAATAATTAAACTTCAGCCAAAATGTATTCTGCTACATGTCTTTGGTTAAAAAAAAAAAAATCCCAATAAGTGTGTCTAATAATAAGGTTATTTTAAAGCTATAGCATTTCCAAACTGGAATACAGTTATATATATAAACTACCGTATATACTCGAGTATAAGTCGAATTTTTCAGCACATTTTTTTGTGCTGAAAGTGCCCCCCTCGACTTATACTCGAGTCAAGCACTTTTCTGCAGCAAAAAATTTCATTTTCCGAACCGACTTTGGGGCCCCGTATCTCAGGGCCACTTAGTGCTAGAAACCCCAAATTTGGTATGCAAACCCAGTGGACCTAGTACTACAAAATATCCAAAGCGGAAGTTCCTAGCACTAAGGAGCCCCGAGATACGGGGCCCCAAACTCGGTTCGGAAAATGTCATTCTCTGGTGCAGAAAAGTGCTTGACATTTTCTGAACCGATTTTGGGGCCCCATATCTCAAGGCCACTTGGTGCTAGGAACCCCAAATTTGGTGTGCAAACCCAGTGGAACTTGTACCATAACATATCCAAAGCTGGGGTTCCTAGCACCAAGTGGCCCTGAGATACGGGGCCCCAAAACTGGTTCGGAAAATGTCATTTTCTGCTGCAGAAAAGTGCCTGACATTTTCTGAACTGATATTTGGGGCCCTGTATCTCGATGCCACTTAGTGCTAGAAACCCCAGCTTTGGAAATTTTATGGTGCTAGTTCCACTAGGTTTACACACCAAATTTGGGGTTCTTAGTACTAAGTGGCCCCGAGATACGGGGCCCCAAATTCGGTAAACTGTGTCTATCTGCAGCAATGTCATTTCGGAGACCCCAAATTTTGGCTGCAGCTAGGGGGCATCTAGGAACCCTTAACTACCGAGTTTGAAGTTCAGGGGACCTATGGCTGCAAATGGGCACAGTGAGGCATGCAAATGTGGTAAATTAGGGCCTCGACTTATACTCGGAACGACTTATACTCGAGTATATACGGTATGTATAATGGGATTTACACAGCTATAGACACTGTACTGCAAGCTGGCGTTAACAGGCACTGACTGATTAGCAGGTTTTAGCTGAAATCATTGGCTGAAGTTTGGGGCCAAACTCGTGCTGTATCCAGTCACAGCACGGAACAGCAGTTTGCAGAGCCTGCACCTGCCGCCTGCTCCCAGTAAGTTTACTGTGAGTGGTCGGCAGGAGGTTAAACCAAAATAAACATTTTGGCTTAGCAGTGTAACAGCCTTTTAGGTTTTTCTGATTGGATAAATTGTGATTAGGGCACATTTCTCCAGCTACTACTAATAGAGCAGTCTTCTATTAGAAAATATTGCTAGCATATTTTTCTCTTCGTTGACCTTGATGGTGAATGATAGGGATGTGTGCACTGTAATACAGTTGGCACCTCCTAAAATATTTGCCCTATAGTAAATCTGCATGCACATATGCTGGTTTTAACCCTTTTACTGCCAAGTGTGTACACCGTACGGACCTACAGAAGTGCCCGCAGGTGGCCAAGTCAGTACGGCGCACGGACCTTCTTTCTCCCTCTTCTATAAGCTTATGGTCACTTCAATTACCATAAACTTATATCAGAGTTGTTCAGCAGACTCTGCTGAACAATTCTATATCTCTGATCAGCGGATAACAACCCCAAAAATGTGCTGTTTATATCTGCTAATAATGGTTTTAGTGTATTTTTTGCAAATATATTGGTTTGATAAATATTTGCGCAAATACCGCAGAGCCTAAAAATTTTTTTATTTTTTTTATTCTACTGATCATGAAAATATTTGATTTGGGGGGTCTTTCACAAATTCTGAAAGCTATAAGTGAAAAATAAAAAAGCAAAGGAAAAATTGCAAAAATGGTCTGGCCACCTGAGTCTACAAAATGGAGCACAGTGCCTGGCAGCGAAAGGGTTAATGCACATCATTAGACTGTCATAATGAGTAATAATATTAATAATGCACATATGCTAAGGTCACTTTGGCACAGGGGAGCAGGCGGGCGTTGGCGGTAAACCTTTTTTTCGGCCGCTAGCAGGGTGCTTTTAACCCACGCTAGCGGCCGAAAAAGGGTTAAAAGCACCGCTGCGCATTGATTTCAATAGGCAGGGGTGCTTTAGGAGCGGTGTATACCCTGCTCCTAAAGCGCCTCAAAGATGCTGCTTGCAGGACTTTTTTTTTGTGTCCTGCCAGCTCACCGCTCCAGTGTGAAAGCCCTCAGACTTTCACATTGGAGTGACAGGAGAGGCGCTTTATAGGCACTATTTTTAGCGCTGTAGCGCCTGTAAAGCGCCTCAGTGTGAAAGTAGCCTAAGGGACAGTCACTGAGGGGTAATTACATATACTGTACACTAAAGATTGGTCATGGAAGAGCTGGATGGATAATCGTGTACCTATACTGCAGACTGGTCCCTAAAGGGTTAATGCACATACATTGACAACTGATCACTAAGATGTAAATTTCTAAAGAAAAAAAATAAAACTTATACTTACCAGCTGTGTAAAATGGTTTTGCACAGAGCAGCCCAGATACTCCTCTTCTCCGGTTCCTATTCGGTGCTCTTTACCCCTCCCTCCTGTCAAGTGCCCGCACAGCAAGCAGATTGCCATCGGGGCACCCGAGCCGCAGCTCTGTGTCCATCTTAGGCACGGAGCCGCAGTTCGGCCTTGCCCCCTCTCTCTCCTGATTGGCTAACTATCTTTGACAGTAGTGGGAGCAAGTGGCTTTGCTGCTTTCTCAGCCAATTAGGAGGAAGAGTCCTGGATGGCCGAGGCACTCGTGCACATCGCTGGATAGAGATGGGGCTCAGGTAAGTATTAGGGGGGCTGCTACACACAAGGTTTTTTTTTTTATCTTGATGCATAGAATGCATTAAAAGACTATGCCCAGTCTTGCCACGAAGAGTTAATCCAGCACCGAGCAATCCATTTCCCTTTTATTGCTAGGATAAAAGCCGACACACAGATAAATTTGTGTCGCCACTGAACATGCATGGAACATGCGCGCACGGTGAGGACTACCATACGCGCACTTTTCAGTGTCTGAGCACAAAGTTATGCCACACGACTGCCTGGTGAGGAGAGATGTAGAGGGAGTGTAGAGATGGGAGAGTAGTCATGTGACATCATGACTCCACCTCCCGAGCGCTGGCAAAGAGACCCCCCCCCACCGATCTGAAAGTTTAGCATGGCTCATACAGCCAGGGAATAACATTTTTAAGGTAAAACGCATGGCATTTGTACATGTGGGCACATTACTATGGTGCCTTTGATTTATAAAGGATGCTCTGCGGGTTAACAGCCACTTTAGGATAAAAACACCTTCTGCCTTTACAGCCACTTTATTTTGATATATAAATATCAAAATATGACAAAATGTGGGGAATGATCACTGTAAAGTTAATGCTGATAATAAAAAGAACAATGTTCACTATAACACATAATTTGGAGGCTGGTCACTGAGGGATTAATGCATATAATGTGGAAACTGGTCACTCAGAGAATAATTCACATACACTGGATTCTAGTCACTGACGGGCTAATGCACAATTTGGCAGGCTGATTACTATAGGGTTAATTTTGGTACACTGGTGATTGGTCACTGAGGTTTAATGCGCATATGAAACTGGTCACTGTAAGGTTACAACATACTCTGCTGATGTCAAAAGTGGCTCTGTGTCCTGAAAGGGCCATTTAAAGCGGAGGGCCACCCTAAAAAAAAAAATTACAACAAAAATCCTAAAAAAAAAAGAAGAAAAAATTTGAAACAAAAAATTTTTAAACTTGCCCAAACCCTTGTTGCAAGGCAGTCTTCCTAATCTGCCTCTTCCTTTTCCGCGGCGTCTTCTGCTCCTCGGTGAGCGGCCCCGTTGTCTTCAGGGAACTGTGTGTGTTCCCAGAACACCACGGGGCCATTCACAGACACTGCCTGTTTCCTTTACCTAGGATGGCGGTGCCGAGGGACGGGTCGGCCTCGGGCGGCCGACATCGCGGGCACCCAGGACAGGTAAGTACTTATTTAAAGTCAACAGCTACAGTGTTTTTGTAGCTGCTGACTAGGGATGAGCCGAACACCCCCCTGTTCGGTTCGCACCAGAACATGCGAACAGGAAAAAAGTGTGTTTGAACACGCGAACACCGTTAAAGTCTATGGGACATGAACATAAATAATCAAAAGTGCTAATTTTAAAGGCTTATATGCAAGTTATTGTCATAAAAAGTGTTTGGGGACCTGAGTCCTGCCCCAGGGGACATGGATCAATGCAAAAAAAAAGTTTTAAAAACGTCCGTCAAACAATAAAAGTGTAATATCCCTTTAAATTTTGTAGCTGGGGGGTGTCTATAGTATGCCTGTAAAGGGGCGCATGTTTCCCGTGTTTAGAACAGTCTGACAGCAAAATGACATTTCGAAGGAAAAAACCCATTTAAAACTACCCGCGGCTATTGCATTGCCGACAATACGCATAGAAGTTCATTGATAAAAACTGCATGGCAATTCCCCACAGGGCAACCCCGAACCAAAATTAAAAAAAAAAAATAATGTGGGAGTCCCCCTAAATTCCATACAAGGCCCTTCAGGTCTGGTATGGATATTAAGGGGAACCCCGGCCAAAATTTAATAAAAAAATGACGTGGGGTTCCCCCTAAATTCTTCATCCTTCATCCTAAATCCTTCAGGTCTGGTATGGATTTTAAGGGGAACCCCGCACCAAAAAAACCCGGCGTGGGGTCCCCCCAAAAATCCATACCAGACCCTTATCCGAGCACGCAACCTGGCTGGCCGCAGGAAAAGAGGGGGGACGAGAGTGCGGCCCCCCTCTCCTGAACCGTACCAGGCCACATGCCCTCAACATTGGGAGGGTGCTTTGGGGTAGCCCCCCAAAACACCTTGTCCCCATGTTGATGAGGACAAGGGCCTCATCCCCACAACCCTGGCTTTGGTTCGGGGTTGCCCTGTGGGGAATTCCCATGCAGTTTTTATCAATGAACTTCTATGCGTATTGTCGGCAATGCAATAGCCGCGGGTAGTTTTAAATGGGTTTTTTCCTTCGAAATGTCATTTTGCTGTCAGACTGTTCTAAACACGGGAAACATGCGCCCCTTTACAGGCATACTATAGACACCCCCCAGCTACAAAATTTAAAGGGATATTACACTTTTATTGTTTGACTTTAAGCATTATTAAAATCACTGTTCCTGAAAAAACGGACGTTTTTAAAACTTTTTTTTGCATTGATCCATGTCCCCTGGGGCAGGACCCGGGTCCCCAAACACTTTTTATGACAATAACTTGCATATAAGCCTTTAAAATTAGCACTTTTGATTTCTCCCATAGACTTTTAAAGGGTGTTCCGCGGCATTCAAATTTGCCGCAAACACCCCAAATTGTTCGCTGTTCGGCGAACTTGCGAACAGCCAATGTTCGTGTCGAACATGAGTTCAACTCGAACTTGAAGCTCATCCCTACTGCTGACTTTTAACGAAAAGGGATTGCTGCACAAGAAAAATGTATTTACGATGAAAAAATGTTACATCAAATACCAGATACAGCTGATGACGTTTCGGGCTCCAATAGATAATGCCCTTCCTCACAAACACATATCTTCAACTGGCAATACACATCATTCAATATATATAGCTCATTCACATGGGCCATTATGTAGATCATCAAAGTAAGCTGGAATCAATCTATATACAACACTATTTTCCTTAATCATTCTGTTAATCACTTTAGATAGCTGGAACGACTTTCGGTCACAGGTGCATTTGATTCCTCACTAGGCAAAGACAAAATTAATAAAATAATTCATCAGCTCATCTACAGGATAAAAATGTATATCTTTGATAAACATCATTAATGTAACCCAATACTACCACTACAAATGAAAAAAGATGTACCTGCGTATATGTTACATAGATATATGTTAAAAAGGCATCAAATTGATGAACAATTTAAAGGAACAAATATAGATCAAAAAAGGAACAAATATAGATCAAAGTCCGTGTTTAACCCTTTGGGCTGCAACATATCTAAACGGTTAATTCAGTATACTTCCCTTTTCCTTAATTCTAATTCCCTTTTACCCCCTCATCTGTTAATGGGAACTCCATCTATAACCATATATCTTAATTGTGATACTGTATGATTCTTTTCTACAAAATGTCTAGATAATGGTAACTTCTCCAATTTGTCTCAAATTGAATATTTATACCTTGCAATCCTGTCTTTCACCTTTTGTGTTGTTTCTCCTACATAAACAAGTCCACATGGACGTTTGATAACATATATTACATAAGATGATTGGCATGTGAAATGATCTTTAATATTTGTTATATCCCTTATGTGGGTGACAAAAACTTTTGCCTTTGATCATGCTGGTGCACTGAATGCAAGAGAGACACGGGAAAGAGCCATGATTAGGGGGACCCAAAAAAGTAATACTGGAGGTGGGAGTACAATACTGGTCTGACTTGACCAATCTATCTCGTAAAGTTCTTTTCTCTTTGATACGAGGGTAACGGAGGATGATAAAATTAAGGAACACTCGGATAATTTTTATTTAATATAGACCGGTGTTTTCTAATTATATCATTGATTTGATTTGAGAAGGGATGAAACTGGGAAATGAAAGGCATCCTGCATCCTTATCTTTGTTAAGAATGGGTCCCTCCTAAAAGGGCACAGCACTCTGGAAACCAGGATTAAATTCCAAGGCCCAGTACCAGCGCTGCCACCAGCAATAGGCCCCAAGAACAAATTCCCAGGCCCAGTACCAGCGCTGCCGCCAGCGATAGGCCCAGGGAACAAATGCCCAGTACCAGCGCTGCCGCCGGCGATAGGCCCCAGGGACAAATGCCCAGACCCAGTACCAGTGCTGCCACATCACGCCTGAGTACCAGCACAGGAAATTCAATTCCCCCAAATACTGGAGTGTCACGTCCCCCAAGAGCCAGGGCCTCTACATATATGCTAGATGGTCTTGCCAACCCAACATGGCTGCCGTCCAACTCGGGGTCACCAATTATTCCCCCATTCACAGCACAGCCAGGTGTGCAGGCCCACACCCAAAATTTCACAGTGATTGATTTTTTTAATCTGTTTTTGCCCGACACTTTGCTGCAATTCATTGTGGACCAGACAAATTTGTATGCCCAGCAGTATATTGCCAACAACCCCCAATCATCCTATGCCCGTCCGTTTGAGTGGAGAGATCTGAATTTGGAGGAGTTCAAATTGTTTATGGGCCTCACCCTAAACATGGGGCTTACAAAAAAAAAAGAAGGGCATGCCTTTTGGTCCACCAACCCCATCCACAACATGCCCATTTATTCTGCCGTAATGGACAGGTCCCGATACGAAATGATAATGCGCTTTTTTCATTTTAGCGACAACACCCAGTGCCCTCCCCGCAATCATCCAAATTACGACAAATTATATAAACTTCGCCCACTGATAAATTTCTTTTCCCAACAATTTGCAGAACTCTATGTCCCTGATCAGAATATATGTGTCGATGAGTCCTTGGTACCCTTTTCAGGTCGGCTAGGAATAAAGCAATATATTCTTAGCAAAAGGGCCAGATACGGAGTAAAATTATACAAGCTCTGTGAGAGAGCCACGGGATATTTGTATGCGTTCCGCATATATGAAGGAAAAGATTCCCAGCTCCAGCCCCCCGAGTGCCCGGCCTACATGGGCACAACTGGAAAGATTGTATGGGACTTGGCATACCCACTTCTGAACAAAGGATATCACATATACCTTGACAATTTCTACACTGGCCTGCTCCTTTTCAAACACCTATACACTGCAAAAACCCTGGTCTGCGGAACCTCCAGAAAAAATGAGAAGGGCTTCCCACAATCTCTAGCAAACAAAAAGCTGCGAAGGGGGAAAGAGCAGCATTGAGATGCAATGAAGTGCTGGCCTTGAGGTGGAAGGATAAAAGGGACGTGCCTATGATGTCCACCATCCATGATGACACTACAATTGAGGTTCAAAGAAGATGAGGTCCCATTGAAAAGCCAGTATGTGTCCAATATTATAATCTACATGGGGGGTTGATTTCAATGATCAAATGATTCAGCCCTATTTGTGGATAAGGAGGTCCCGATTCTGGTACAAGAAGGTAGCAATTTATTTAATCCGTTTGGCCGTTTATAATTCCTACGTAGTCTACACCAAATCCACAGAAAGCCCCGCCCCCTTCTTACAATTCATAGAAGAACCCGTTGCGTCCCTTATCTATCACTAAAGACCGCCCCCAGAAGACCTTCGCTCTGAGGCTGTTCGCCGACTTCATGAGCACCACTTCCCCTTCAACATTCCACCATCTGAAGCAGGCCGAAGACGGTAAAAAAAATGTTGCGTGTGCACCAAAAGAGGATTTCCAAAAGATACCAGCTTCCATTGTCCCCGATGTTCCTCCCAACCTGGCCTTTGCATTGGTGAATGCTTCCAACTTTATCATACATCCCTAAAATATTAGCCCATATTTTTAACCATTTCCCCATTTTCATCATCTGTGCTGACCATTTTCCATGCTTCCCCAAATAATCATGCCACTGCCTTCCACGTTAACTGACCCTGGCCTGTTTTTTGACTATGCCTCTGCCTACCGTTTGGATTGCTTCCACGTGAACTGACCCTGGCCTGTTTTTTGATTATGCGTCTGCCTACCGTTTGGACTGCTTCCACGTGAACTGACCCTGGCCTGTTTTGTGACTATGCCTCTGCCTACCGTTTGGGCTGCCTCCACATGAACTGACCCTAGCCGGTTTTATGGACTATGCTTTTGCCTACCGCTTGGACTGATCCGTTGCCCTACTACTGTAGCACACAGGGGTCTCACATATGTGAGGGGCTCCAGAATTGTTTTTCCGGATGGAGAAAACTATTTTTTTTGTTTTCTCCGGGTTTCGGAATTTCCAGATTAGATTCTGGAGGCTTCATAGAGATTTGGGTGGGTCGAAGCCTCTACCCCTGTGCCCCTGTGCACAGGTCTTACCTGATTGCGGCCCTCAGCCTGCTGCTGACTTACTGCCATCATGCCTCTGCCTGCCGCATGAACGGACCACACCGCTACCTGGACTATGCAAATAATTAGCAAGAGGCAGTATGTTTCTGAAGGGCTGGAGAGCGGTACAATGAGTGTCTGCAGGTAACAGTGTACCAGGACCAATATTATGGCTGTGCTGGCTGTCTCTGTCTGGACATTTTCTATGGACTGTGCTGTGCTGACAATATCCTTGTGCTGACTATAGACAATATTCCTGTCTGCTGCCTGGTTAATTACTATTACTGTCGCTAAGCACATCCCTGACTGCTGCCTGGACCAGTGCTCTCCTCTGTGGATACTACTAAAAGCACAGGTATTGCTTTTTTTTTTTTACCCTTTCCACAATAGAATTTATTTTGGATTGTAATTCTTGGTATGTACATGCTATGTGTTAGAAATATGAAGGGCCTTCAAAAATGATAGGTTGCCAGGAAATTATATATGTCATTTATGCTCCTAGAATGCCTGATGGTGCTACTTGGATGTTGGACCTCTGTATGTGGCCAGGCTGTGTAAAAGGCTCACACATGTGGTATCACCATACTCAGGAGTAGCAGAATGTATTTTGGGGTGTCATCTTTGCTATGTACATGCTGTGTTGGAAATACCTGATAAATGGTCAACTTTGTGTAAAAAAAAAAAAAAAAATGCATTTTCATTTTTTTCCCCACATTTTCCAAAAACTTTTGGAAAAAAATGAACCATTCAAAAGACTCATTATGCCTCATAGATTATACGTTGGGGTGCTTGCTTTCCAAAATGGGGTCATTTTGGGGGCAATTCCATTGTCCTGGTGCTTCAGGGCCTTCAAAAGTGTAATAGGTGGTTGAGAAATGAGATGTGCCATTTATGCTCGTAGAATGCCTGAAGATGCTATTTCAATGTTGGGCCTTTGTATGTGGCCAGGCTGTGTAAAAGTCTCACATGTGGTATCACCATACACAGGAGGAGTAGCAGAATGTATTTTGGGGTGTCATCTTTGCTATGTACATGATATGTGTTGGAAATATCTGATAAATGGACAACTGTGTGGTGAAAAAAAAAAAAAATGCGTTTTCATTTTTTTTCCACATTTTCCAAAAACTTCTGGAATAAAAATGAACCTTTCAAAAGACTCATTATGCCTCATACATTATACGTTGGGGTGTTTGCTTTCCAAAATGGGGTCATTTTGGGGGCAATTCCATTGTCCTGGTGCTCCAGGGCCTTCAAAGGTGTAATAGGTGGTTGAGAAATGAGATGTGCCATTTATGCTTGTAGAACGCCTGAAGATGCTACTTCAATGTGGGGCCTTTGTATGTGGCCAGGCTGTGTAAAAATCTCACACATCGGGTATCGCCATACTCGGGAAGAGTAGCAGAATGTATTTTGGGGTGTAATTTGTTGTATGCATATGCTCTGTGAGAGAAATAACCTGTTAATATGACAATTTTGTAAAAAAAAAAAAAAAAAAATCTTAATTTTGCAAACAATTGTGGGAAAAAAAATTGCATCCCAAGTTACCAACATTGCTCCTGATGGAAGAATTAAGACTTTCGGTCACAGGTGCATTTGATTCCTTACTAGGCAAAGACAAAATTAATATCATAGATATACAGGGGTGCCCCTGGAAGATGTGATGATGTCACGAAACGCGTAGGGCGGAGCCAGACGACGCGCTGACGTCACCCCCAAGCGAATTGTATTCCAGCAGGACGGGTTTGTCCGAGTTCCGGTGGCCACGTAGCCGGACTTAAGGCTGTTCATTTCATCACGCTTTGTAAGTGTGCACTTTGTCATTCGTTTTTATACAAATAAATCTATCAGTTTTACACTATGTGAGCCCCCTCTGTGTTTTATGGGATCCTTGCCATGGGTTCGTTGGTGTGACTGATGATGAGAGGACCTCTGGTGGATATCGTTGGCAGTTCCTAATTCTGGCCTGTAAAGATTTCTGCTTGCTGTGATCCTCTGTAGTGGGGGGTCATGGCCATCTGGTAAGGAGCTACCCCTTTCATTTTCTGGTGGTGGACCCTCCCTTGTTGTCACGGATTATTATTAATCATCACTTGGACTTTTGTTGGGTTCTGTTGATGTTATGGACTCACTAAGATATCAATTTTGATGTTTTCACTTGATGGGACTTTTTTATATCTACATTTAATGTTTGCACATTATTTTTGGTTTATTTACAGTCACGATATAATCATTTTCTCACTGTAGATATCGCATTAAGGCACACAGGTATTAGCGCAACCCCTTATTTTTTTCTATGTTTATCCACAATTGATGTTTGTTGTGGGGATTGCAGCTTTTCACACTCATTGATTATTTTGGTATATTAGCGCGGTTCTTCCCAATTTTCTACAAATTCCACAAATACCTGGGCCCTTGATTTTCTGTATCAAACCTCATCCATCATCCCTGTCAGTTTAGTTGTCTTTGAAGCCTGGGTGTATGGTAGCTAATCAGGAAATTCCCATAGACAGATCGGAGCCAGCATTGTCATGCGCAATGGAAGCTTAACAGGTTACATTCCCACCTGGGTGGCAGCATCCTGTCCTCCCGGGAGTGTAAAAGCTTCATTCCTTCAAAGTCTAGCTTCTCTTGGAAGTAAAGAAATATGTGTACAACATCCAGAAATATGATATTCATGTTAAGTTTCAACACATATCACATATATATATATATATATATATATATATATATATATATATATATATATATAATGCGGTGTCCGCGAAGTGGACCTTATTCCTGGGCACCGCATTTATATATTCCCATCATTGTGCTAGAAGCATGCTCCTAGCACTGAGATCAAGCTGTTGATGACAGCTTCGGGTCTCATACAATCAATTGGTTACCAATAGGGATGAGCTTTCTGTTCGGGTTGAATATGAGTTCAACTCGAACATTGGCTGTTCGCCGTTCGTCGAAAACCAAACATTATGGGCCGTTTGCGCCAAATTTGAGTGGCGCATAATGGCCCATGATGCACTGCGGGAGCGCAGTGCATTGCTGTATGATAATTGGCCAAAGCATGCACCATGACTTGCATGCTTTGGCCAATTCCAGCGCCCTCAGCTAAGAGAGACATAATTGGCCAGAGTCAGGGTGCCTTTTGCCAATCATGGCTCAGGGGGACTAAGTCCACGCCCCACACTATATAAAGCTGCCTGCATGTCGGCCCAGTGTAGTATGTTGTTGGCGTGGACGGAGAGAGAATGTCACTTAGATTGAGCAGGCAGGCAGGTTATTCAGTTAGCTGCAGTGTATTATATATATATATATATATATATATATATATATATATACACACACACACACACACACACACACACACACACACACACACACACACACACACAGTCTCGTATATGTTTATATCCACTGTATCCAGTTTAGCTATATCTGACTGCAGTCCGTTCCTGGTGTACGGTTTCTAATGTACTTCTGGCAGGTTATTCAGTTAGCTGCAGTGTATTTAATATATATATATATATATATATATATATATATATATATATATACCGTATTTATCGGCGTATAACACGCACTTTTTTCCCCTTAAAATCAGGGGAAAATCGCGGGTGCGTGTTATACGCCGATCCCCTGCGATCCGGAGCTGTCAGAATTAAAAAATCGCTGACCGCGATTTGAAAATGGCGCCGCCGGCGCCGAAATACGCAGTGCCGGTCCTCGGCTCTTCTCGGCGGCTTTCGGTTTCACTCGAGCGCCGCCCGAACCTAGCCGAGTATACTCGGCTAGTTTCGGATAGCTCCGCTCACCGTCCGAGTGAAACCGAAAGTAAACGAGAGCCGCCGAGAAGAGCCGAGGACCGGCTCTGTGTATTTCGGCGGCGCCATTTTCAAATCGCGGTCGGCGATTTTGAAGCTCACAGGCTTCAGCAAGGCTGGACTGGACACTGGGGAAGGCTGCACTGACATGGCTGCACTGACATGGCTGCACTAGCAAGGCTGCACTGGCAAGGCTGCACTGACATGGCTGCACTGGCAAGGCTGCACTGGCAAGGCTGCACTGACATGGCTGCACTGGCAAGGCTGCACTGACATGGCTGCACTGGCAAGGCTGCACTGACATGGCTGCACTGACATGGCTGCACTGACAAGGCTGCACTGGCAAGGCTGCACTGACAAGGCTGCACTGGGGCAAGGCTGCACTGAGAAGGCTGCAATGATGGGCATTTAAATGTAAGTTTTTTTCCCTTCAACTTCCCTCCTAAAAGTTTTTTTTCCTTAAAATTCCCTCCTAAATTGAGGTGCGTGTTATACGCCGGTGCGTGTTATACGCCGATAAATATGGTATATATATATATATATATATATATATATATATATATATATAATATATATATATATATATATATATATATACACACACACAGACAGTCTCGTGTGTGTATATATATATATGTACAGTCAGGTCCATAAATATTGGTACATCGACACAATTCTAATCTTTTTGGCTCTATACACCACCACAATGGATTTGAAATGAAACGAACAAGATGTGCTTTAACTGCAGACTTTAATTTGAGGGTATTTACATCCAAATCAGGTAAACGGTGTAGGGATTAAAACAGTTTGTATATGTGCCTCCCACTTTTTAAAGGACCAAAAGTAATGGGACAATTGACTGCTCAGCTGTTCCATGGCCAGGTGTGTGTTATTCCCTCATTATCCCATTTACAAGGAGCAGATAAAAGGTCCACAGTTTATTTCAAGTGTGCTATTTGCATTTGAATCTGTTGCTGTCAACTCTCAATATGAGATCCAAAGAGCTGTCACTATCAGTGAAGCAAGCCTTTAGGCTGAAAAAACAAAACAAACCCATCAGAGAGATAGCAAAAACATTAGGTGTGGCCAAATCAACTGTTTGGAACATGCTTAAAAAGAAAGAACTCACCAGTGAGCTCAGCAACACCAAAAGACCCGGAAGACCGCGGAAAACAACTGTGGTGGATGACCAAGGAATTCTTTCCCTGGTGAAGAAAACACCCTTCACAACAGTTGACCAGATCAAGAACACTCTCCAGGAGGTAGGTGTATGTGTGTCAAAGTCAACAATCAAGAGAAGACTTCACCAGAGTGAATACAGAGGGTTCACCACAAGATGTAAACCAGTGGTGAGCCTCAAAAACAGGAAGGCCAGATTAGAGTTTGCCAAACATCATCTAAAAAACCCTTCACAGTTCTGGAACAACATCCTATGCTTCAGAACTCATTGGACAGCGCTTCATAGTGCAGATGGACAATGACCCGAAGCATACTGCGAAAGCAACCAAAGAGTTTTTTTAAGGGAATGAAGTGGAATGTTATGCAATGGCCAAGTCAGTCACCTGACCTGAATCCGATTGAGCATGCATTTCACTTGCTGAAGACAAAACTGAAGGGAGAATGCCCCAAGAACAAGCAGGAACTGAAGACAGTTGCAGTAGAGGCCTGCAAGAGCATCACCAGGGAAGAAAACCCAGCGTCTGGTGATGTCTATGCGTTCCAGACTTCAGGCTGTAATTGACTGCAAAGGATTTGCAGCCAAAAATTGAAAGTTTGATGGGTGGGTGTTATTCTGTCCCATTACTTTTGGTCCCTTAAAAAGTGGGAGACACATATACAAACCGTTGTAATTCCTACACCGTTCACCTGATTTGGATGTAAATGCCCTCAAATTAAAGCTGAAAGTCTGCAGTTAAAGCACATCTTGTTCTTTTCATTTCAAATCCATTGTGGTGGTGTATCCTGCCAAAAAGATTAGAATTGTGTCAATGTCCCAATATTTATGGACCTGACTGTATATCCACTGCATACAGTTTAGCTATATCTGACTGCAGGCCGTTCCTGGTGTACTTTTTCTAATATGCTTCTGGCAGGCAGGTTATTCAGTTAGCTGCAGTGTATTTAATATATACATATACATACATATACATACATATATATATATATATATATATATATATATATATATATATATATATATATATATATATATATATATATATATATATATATATATGTGTGTGTGTGTGAGAGAGGGATATCTATATATCCACTGTATCCAGTTACACCCATAGTTATTACACTCCAAAAACATGCTGGTAGATTAATTGGCTTCTGTCCAAAATTGGCCCTAGTATATGAATGGGGACCTTGGATTGAGGGAAGGGAATGATGTGAGTGTGGGATGTACCAGGTTAGGGATAATTGTAGACACCCACACTCAGGTTGTACTGGATGGACTGGTGTCTTTATTCAACCTTACTAACTATGTAACTTCTGTTGGTGTACACAGTACCGTGCACCCCTACTGCAGTTGCTACTACTTTTCTGGTGGTGTACACAATACAGTACACCCATAGTTGTTATTACACTACTGTTGGTGCACGATACACAGTACCGTGCACCCCTAGTGCAAGTTGCTTTCCTGGTGGTGTACACAGTACACGATACATACAGTGCACCCATAGTTGCTATTAGACTTCTGGTGGTGTACACAATACCGTTAACCCATAGTGCAGTTGCTACTACTTTTCTGGTGGTGTACACAATACAGTACACCCATAGTTATTACACTTATGTTAGTGTACACTGCACCGTGCACCCCTAGTGCAGTTACTACTACTTTTCTGGTGGTGTACACAGTACACAATACATACAGTACACCCATAGTTATTACACTTCTGTTTGTGTACACAGTACCGTGCACCCCTAGTGCAGTTGCTACTACTTTTCTGGTGGTGTACACAATACATACAGTACACCCATAGTTATTACACTTCTGTTGGTGTGCACCGTACCGTGCACCTGTAGTGCAGTTGCTAGTGCTACTACTTTTCTGGTGGTGTACACAATACATACAGTGCACCTATAGTTGTTATTGCACTTCTGTTGGTGTACACAGTATCGTGCACCCCTAGTGCAGTTGCTACTACTTTTCTGGTGGTGTACACAATAGAGTGTAGTGTGGTTTTGCCAAACCAAATTTACAGCATGTCTGAAAGGCCACCAAGGAGAGGCAGACGCTCACAGGCCACTAAAAGAGGACAAGCAGGCTCTGTGTCTACAGTCGACAGTGCTGGTCGTGGACATGGTGCATCCTCAGCACGTGGCCGTGGGGCACGCTTGTCCTTTTTTTCTGCAGCTGGCCGTGTTATTGCACCACAACATGCAGAAGAGTTGGTGGAATGGATAACAAAGCTCTTCCTTTGTCACCCAGGCTCAGAGTAGTTTCCCTGCCAATGCAGCTGCCTAAGCGGCCTATTCCATCGGCTCCATGTCAACAGTCACTCCTTCCCTAGCCCCACCATCATGCACGGAGGAGTCCCCCGAACTATTCGACCACTTTGTCGGGTACATGCTGCAGGAGGATGCGCAGTGATTTGAAGGCTCCGATGATGGTACCCAGGTTGAGGAAGGTAGTAAAGTGAGCCTAGAGAGAGGGGGTGCCCAAGAAGGTCAAACTGGCAGTCATGTTTCCCGAGCTGCAGCATACTGCCAAGTTTGCTCCAGTGACGAGGAGGAAGGGATGATGAAGTCACTGACTCTACTTGGGTGCCTGGGAGGAGGAGGAGGCACATATCCAACAGGGCAGGATGCCCTCCCGGGGCCAGCTTAAAGGCAGCCACCCTATTGCATCACACCGCAGCGCTAAGCAGGTGCAGGGCGCTGCTGACTCCCTACATATTTTGAAAAGTTCTTTGTTGTGGGCCTTTTTTGACACGTGTGCAGCAGATCGCGCCGTTGCTGTTTGCAACATGTCTGAAGCGTATCAAGCGTGGCCAAAACAGCAGCCGCTTGGGCACCACATGCTTGACCAGACATGCAACGACCTCCCATACAGTCTGTTGGCAACAGCACTTAAAAGACCCACATCAAAGAACAAGGCAGACCTCTCCTTGCTCCTCATCAGCTGGGATCTCCAACCCCACTATACCTCCAGTCCTCTCAGAAACCTGCACTGAGAGGAATGAAGGTATAAAATTAGGTGTCCCAAGTACTTGCAGCCAATCTGCTAGCGGTACACCAACATCAGATTTTAGAAGGCAAATTTCCCTACCCCAGTTGCTAAACCGTCAAAAGAAATTCGGTCCCAGCCATCCATATGCTCAGCGTCTAAATGCTAGCTTGGCCAAATTGCTAACATTGCAACTGCTGCCTTTTCAGCTGGTAGACACTGCCCCCCTTTCGTGAATTTGTGGAATGTGCGGTACCTCAGTGGCAGGTTCCCAAACACCATTTCTTTTTACGGAAGGCCATTCCGGCTCTACCAGCATGTGGAAGGCAATGTCTTGGCCTCGTTGGACAGGGCGGTCAGCAGTAAGGTGCATATTACTGCTGACTCATGGTCCAGCAGGCATGGACAGGGACGTTGCCTTTCTTTAACGGCGCACTGGGTAACTCTGCTGGCAGCTGGGAAGGATGCAGGCCAGGGTTCAGTATTGTTAAAGCTTGTTCCGCCACCACGCCTCCAAACCCCCTCCTCTTCTCCTCCACCCCCTCCTCTTCTTCTTCCTCTATGGCCTCTTCCTCTGCAGATTTCTCCTGAACGGTGCTCCGTAGGCGTTCAAGGGGCTACGCAAGCACTCAGGCAAAAAGATGCCATGCGGTGCTTGATTTGGTCTGCTTACGGGACTGGAGCCACACTGAGGCAGAGATTCTGTCAGCTCTGCGGGGGCAGGCTCAGAGATGGTTGACGCCAGCTTCAGCCAGGAATGGTTGTAGGCGACAATGGCACCAACCTCCTCTCCGCCCTCCAACAGGGACACTTGACCCATATTCCCCGTTTGGCTCACATCATAAATTTGGTGGTGCAGCGGTTCTCGAGCAAGCACCCTGGCTTACAGGATCTCCTGAGGCAGACCAGGAAAGTCTGTGGTCATTTCCGCTGGTCATATAATGCCAGTGCTCAGCTGGCTAACATTCAAAGAAAATGCAACCTGCCCAAGAACCGCCTCATTTGTGACATGCCCACCAGGTGGAACTCAACATTGGCAATGCTGCAGCGGCTGCACACGCAGCAGGGGGCCATCAATGAGTACCTGTGTGAGTATGGCACCAGGACAGGGTCAAGGGAGCTTGGCTTTTTTTTCGCCACGCCGTTGGCTACTGATCAAGGATGCATGCACTGTCCTGTCACCATTTGAGGAGGCCACGAGGATGGTGAGCAGTGACAGTGCATGCATCAGTGATACTGTCCCTCTTGTCTTCCTGTTGGAGCACACGCTTCATGGAATAATGGACAGGGCACGTGAGGCAGAACAGCGGGAGAAAGAGGAGGACTTCCTTACCTCTCAAAGCCGCCTTTATCCAGATACTAGTATTCCTGCAGGCTCGCCGATCACACAGGAAGAAGAAGATGAGGATTGTGTCAGGTGGAGGATAACACTCAGCAGCAGTTTTCAAGGAATCGTTTGCAGTCCCCAGAAACCTATGAAGTTGTACGTGGCTGGGAGGAGGTGGTTGAGGATCATGTGATCCTTAGTGACCCAGAGGACTCCGGATTGAATGCCTCTGCAAACTTACGCTGCATGGCCTCCCTGATCCTGCAAAGCCTGCGAAAGGACCCTAGGATTCGTGGTATCAAGGAGAGGGATCATTACTGGCTGGCAACCCTTCTTGATCCACATTACAAGGGTAAGGTTGCAGAACTTATCCAGCCTTCGCAGAGGGAGCAGAGGATGAAGCATCTTCGGGAGGCCTAGCAGAAAGGTTAGTGCAATGCATTTCCAGAGCCTGGGAGGTTACAATTTCCTGGCTCTGGACAACGCGTTGCTGAGGCTTCGGTCAGTCACCAAAGGAGCGATGGAGAAGGTGGCCGTCTGACCGATGCATTCAGACAATTTTTTAGTCGGCAGCCCCAAGGTCTGATCGGTCCACCAGAACATCCACTAGGTTACTGGGTCTTGAGGATGGACCACTGGCCAGAGCTTGCTCAATATGCAATTGAGATACTGGCCTGTCTTCTATCCAGCGTTCTTTTGGAACCCACATTCAGTGCTGCTGGAGGCTTTGTAACCGATCACAAAGTGCGCCTGTCCACAGACTCTGTTGATCGGTGTCAGGGCTGGGCTCAGCCCTTCCTTCTCTGAGCTGGCCGCTCAGCTGTCGGCTAATTGCCAGCTCCCATCTCTCTCCACAGTTACCCAGCTGTTGTTGATTCTGCTCGTCAGTCCTGCCTACTTAAAGTCGTCCTGCTCACTTGATCTCTACCTTCGCCTTTGTCAACATCACAGAGACTTTCTCCTGCGTTCCTGTTGAAGACTTGCTCAGCTGACGTTTCTTCTGGCTCCTGATCCTGCTTGCTGTACTATTACGTTTATCTCTGGCTCTCTGACATTTGCTTGGCTGACTACCCGATCCGGTTACTGAACTCTGGCTTGTTTTGACTAGGCTTACTCTGTTTACATTATTATTATTAAACAAGTGTGATTTAACTATATTTCTGTCTTGGTCTGATAGTTGGTTCACATTCATAAAAATGATCACCAGCTACCAAGCATCTGATGCTGATGTAACCGATTCATTTTTCTATGGATGTGGGATCCCTTGAAGACTGCATATGCTGAGTGACTATCCTATTCCTCCTATATCTTCATGATGAAAGCTTCTAGGAATCAGACCACCACCACTGCCGCCTAAAGCCCAATTTTTCTGCCCCTGTTTAACGGGCACGTAATTACAATTTTTGATATAACATTTCACAGCAGAGCCTGTTCCTGCACTCAACAAAAGTATCTGTGAGGCTTTACAGTGTTGTGCCACCACTACCGGCCTAAGGCCCAATTTTTATGCCCCTGTTTAACAAGGGCGCTTAATTACAATTCTTGATCTAATATTTCACAGCAGGGCCCATTCCAGCGCCCACCAAGAGTAACTGTGAGGGCTTACAGTGTTCTGGTACCACCAACACCTAAGGCCCAATTTTCCGCAGTGTTTTGGGCAGACCGTATAGTATATACAGGAGGTCCCCTATTTTCAAACATCCGACTTACAAACTACTCCTACTTAGAAAAGGATGGAGACAACAGGAAGTGAAAGGAAATCTACCCCTAGGAAGGGAAATTCTCTCCTGTAAGAGTTCATATGGGAAAAAGGTGTCTCCACTGATGCTTTATCACCAATCCTTGTTTCCCTAATAACCCAAAATTTTCTAAATCCAATTGTCATTGGGACAGAAAGTGAGGTGAAATCTTCTAAACAGGGGCATGGACAGCAAAACAAATATTACAGGGGTGATGATAGATTTTTTGGCTGGAGCTACACTTACAAAATGCACCTGTTCCAAATTACAAACATTCAACTTAAGAACAAACCTACAGTCAGTCCCTATCTTGGTTGTAACCCGGGGACCGCCTATATACTGCTGCTGTTCAGAGTATATAGGGCCTGGGGGCCCCATGCCTTTTTTTTTTAACTTGGGTGCGGGGTTCCCCTTAATATCCATACCAGACCCAAGGGGCCTGGTAATGGGCTGGGGGTGGGGGGCACAACATTACATTACAGCTGCAAGCAGTTTTAAATTGCTTTTATTCCTTTAGAAATGTGATTTTGTGCAGGCACTGTTCTAAACACGGGGAAAATGCGCCACTTTACAGGCATACTGTAGTCACCCCCCAGGCACGATATTTATAGGAATATTTCACTTTTATTGTTTCACTTTAAGCATTATTAAAATCACTGCTCCCGAAAAAAACTGCAGTTTTTAAAACTTTTTTTTGCATTGATACGTGTCCCCTGGGGCAGGACCCGGGTCCCCAAACACTTTTTGTGACAATAGCTTGTATATTAGCCTTTAAAATTAGCATTTTAGATTTTTCACGTTCGAGTCCCATAGACTTTAACGGTGTTCGCACAGATTTTTTGCCTTTTCGCATGTTCTGCCACGAACCGAACTGGGGGGTTTTCGGCTCATCCCTAGTTACCAAGAGAACCGGCACTCGATCACATGACTCCTGTGATTGGCCATCACAGTGATCATTCACTCTATAGCCTGCCCCTGTGTTGTTTCTCTTCTGTAAAGAGAAAAAGACATTGTATCTTTTGCTCCTAAAGAAAAAGTCTGTACAAAAAAAGTCTGTTGAATAAAGATTAAAGCATATTTAAATTGTGTGTATATTTGCATTTATGTGTGTGTGTGTGTGTGTGTGTGTGTGTGTACAATATATATACACAACTTTTTTCCATAAGTTGAAAAAAGGTGGGGTGTGGAGGCGCCAACTGTGGTAGCTTGTTTATGCAAAAATAAAAGTTAGTGTAACAATTACACTTACTGGTTCGCAGGGTGGAGGTGTTTCTTTGAGATGGAAAAGTGTCCTGGGATGTGCTGTTATCTTGTTTCCGGCTCAGATTTCATTCCTTCAGGCGTCTGGGTGTGAAGTCTGTACACAGGCTGAACTGCTGCATCCAGTGCATGGAAAGCTCCACGCTGACCACTCTGGAGTGCAGAAGAGGAAATGACGTCACTGATGCATGGCAAACGTCCAGGCTGGTGTTGGGGATAATGCAGGGATAGTACAGGCTACGCGCTCGGGGCTCACAGCTCCTTCTACTGGCCTTTTTGCTCCCTGGAGGAGAGCAGCTTGAATATATAGTGGAGGCAATTAGGTTAATTAGGTTAAGGTGTATGGGCTGGAGGTCTGTGGCTGTGGAACCACAACGGCCAGCAGACCAACAATCTTCCAAAAAGCAGGAAAAAGTTGAAAGTAAAGTATGAAGAATTAAAAATATGATGAATTGGGGGTAATTTTAATAAATATAAGGATAATAATAGTAAGTGGAATTAGAGTTAAAACATTTATTTAGAAGATGAAAAAAATGTGGAAAAAAAAATGAAATAGAAATAAATATAAACTAAAAAATAAAATGAAAAATAAAAATGAAAATGGGAAAAAAACAATGAAATAAATAAATTAAATAAATAAATAAAATAAATAAATAAAAAAATAATAATAAAAATAAGTATAAAAAAATAAATAAAAATAAATGTAAAATTAAAATAAAAAATAGGATTAAAAAGCACTGGGACACACATTATGAGGATGAGCTCAGGGGGACATGAGGGAAGGGGGGGGTGGGGGGGGAAGGGGGGTGAAGTTGTTATATAGAACGATGGAGTTGCTATCTGGGTCCATGAGGGGACAGCGGTCCCTCAGGTGACTGGATGATATGACAGCAAAGGACCATGGGGGTATTTTTATGTTGTAAGAAACTTCTACATGGTTTCTATAGTGATGGGCAAGGTGTATATATATATATACATACACACACATATACACATAATAATAGGAAAGTGAAGAATGAATGTATGATTGGAGAGGGGAAGGGGGGGGGATGTAAACTACAACAAAGAATGTGTTTCTAATTCTTCATTAAGTCCCCCTGGCGAGAGAGTACCCAATGAATATATCCAGTAGGCCTCCTGCTGACACAGGCGTTTAAAACGTTCCGCAGCAGGAAGACCTCTGGGCATGACCTCGATGACCCAGACTCTGAGGCCCATGGTAGATTTTTGGTGTTCCTTCAAAAAATTAAGAGGGACACTGTGTTTGTCCCAGCCCTTTTCTATGAAACGCCTGTGTTCGCCAAAACGTTGGCGTAGGGGGCGTATGGTCCTGCCCACATAAAAGAGACCACATGGGCAGGTCAGGCAGTACACCACGTATTTACTGGAGCAATTATAAAAGTCTTTTATGGTGTATGTTATGTCTTTAACAGTGAAGTTTTTTTGTCCATGGTCAACAAATTTGCACGTTAGGCATAATTTTTTCCGGCATTGGTACATTCCCACTAATGGAATTAGGGGGATGTGTGAGGCTGGAGTGAGTGGGACTTTCCATTAGTGGGAATGTACCAATGCCGGAAAAAATTATGCCTAACGTGCAAATTTGTTGACCATGGACAAAAAAACTTCACTGTTAAAGACAAAACATACACCATAAAAGACTTTTATAATTGCTCCAGTGAATACGTGGTGTACTGCCTGACCTGCCCATGTGGTCTCTTTTATGTGGGCAGGACCATACGCCCCCTGCGCCAACGTTTTGGCGAACACAGGCGTTTCATAGAAAAGGGCTGGGACAAACACAGTGTCCCTCTTCATTTTTTGAAGGAACACCATAAATCTACCATGGGCCTCAGAGTCTGGGTCATCGAGGCCATGCCCAGAGGTCTTCCTGCTGCGGAACGTTTTAAACGCCTGTGTCAGCAGGAGGCCTACTGGATATATTCATTGGGTACTCTCTCGCCAGGGGGACTCAATGGAGAATTAGAAACACATTCTTTGTTGTAGTTTACATTCCCCCCCCCCTTCCCCTCTCCAATCATACATTCATTCTTCACTTTCCTATTATTATGTGTATATGTATGTATGTATGTATGTGTATATATATATATATATATATATATATATATATATATATATATATATATATATATATATATATATATATATATATATATATATATATACACCTTGCCCATCACTATAGAAACCATGTAGAAGTTTCTTACAACATAAAAATACCCCCATGGTCCTTTGCTGTCATATCATCCAGTCACCTGAGGGACCGCTGTCCCCTCATGGACCCAGATAGCAACTCCATCGTTCTATATAACAACTTCACCCCCCTTCCCTCATGTCCCCCTGAGCTCATCCTCATAATGTGTGTCCCAGTGCTTTTTAATCCTATTTTTTATTTTAATTTTACATTTATTTTTTTTATACTTATTTTTATTTTTATTTTTTTTTATTATTTTTTTTTTATTTATTTATTTTATTTATTTCATTGTTTTTTTCCCATTTTCAATTTTATTTTTCATTTTATTTTTTAGTTTATATTTATTTCTATTTCATTTTTTTTTTTTTTCCACATTTTTTTTATCTTCTAAATAAATGTTTTAACTCTAATTCCACTTACTATTATTATCCTTATATTTATTAAAATTACCCCCAATTCATCATATTTTTAATTCTTCATACTTTACTTTCAACTTTTTTGTGCTTTTTGGAAGATTGTTGGTCTGCTGGCTGTTGTGGTTCCACAGCCACAGACCTCCAGCCCATACACCTTAACCTAATTGCCTCCACTAAATATTCAAGTTGCTCTCCTCCAGGGAGCAAAAAGTCCAGTAGAAGGAGCTGTGAGCCCCGAGCGCGTAGCCTGTACTATCCCTGCATTATCCCCAACACCAGCCTGGACGTTTGCCGTGCATCAGTGACGTCATTTCCTCTTCTGCACTCCAGAGTGGTCAGCGTGGAGCTTTCCATGCACTGGATGCAGCAGTTCAGCCTGTGTACAGACTTCACACCCAGACGCCTGAAGGAATGAAATCTGAGTCGGAAACAAGATAACAGCACATCCCAGGACACTTTTCCATCTCAAAGAAACACCTCCACCCTGTGAACCAGTAAGTGTAATTGTTACACTAACTTTTATTTTTGCATAAACAAGCTACCACAGTTGGCGCCTCCACACCCCTCCTTTTTTCAACATTGATTATCAACAGAGGTAATGGACACCCTCTGAGGATGGCTGCCTCCTCATTCTAGAATTTACCTGCCTTATTTTAATGTGCTATTATAGCTACCATTGTACTATTTACCTTAGACATCACATGTTGCGGAGCGCCGGAAAACCCCCCCTTTTTTTTTTCCATAAGTGATCATCACATGACCTCTCTCAGCTGCATAAAGGGCTTGGAGAGATGAGGGTGGGGTGGAGACTGCAGGAGGGACATATCAGCAAGAGGCAAATAACCAGCAGTACATTGATCTTCCCAATGATTAGCCATGCAGGGAAAGTGTGTCAGCACATTACTGCCGATTTGGATTACAGGCAGGCTGTGTTCCCAGTAGAATGCTAAGAACTGACCACACTGAGATTGATGTGCTTACATGCTTAGCATGGTCATTTTAAAATAGAAAATCAGAGAGGACTGGCGGGATCACCAGGGATTTCACATAAAGGAAGCAGTGCAAAGAGAATAGCAGAGCGGGTGGACAGATTATTGGATGGAGCTGGGGAGGACCCAGTTGTCATGGTACACGTTGGCACCAGTGACAGTGAAAGGAAGATGGGGAGTCCTAAAAAAAAAATGATTTCAGGGACTTAGGGAATAGATTGGAGAGAAGGACCTCCAAGGTGGTTTTCTCTGAAATACTACCTGTTCCTCGAGCCACAGCAGAGAGGCAGCAGGAGCTTAGGGAACTGAACAAGTGGCTGAGGAACTGGTGTATGAAAGAGATTCGGGTTCCTGGAGAACAGAGCTGACTTCTCAGTTGGTTACTGGCTCTGTAGTAAGGATGGGCTGCACCTTAATGGGGATGGTGCAGCTCTTTTGGGAAGAAAGATGGCCACAAAGTAGGAGGGGCTTTTAATCTGTGTTGGGGGGGGGGGGGTTTAAGGAAGTGACAGTCAACAGTGAGCGAAGGACAGAGGGTAATAGTGGAGCCATTAGTGATAATATAGCCGGAACGTCTAATCCCGAGGTGAATGAGTGGTCAAATAAAAAAAAGCATGAGAAAACTTATTGTAAGTTCACCTTTACAGAAAAAGGTAAATTTACACAGGACCCCCTCCTCACTGGAGACTGGGGGGGAGAGTTGAGGAGGGGGTCCTGTGTAAGTTAATCTTACAGATTTTTCTTTAAGATGAACTTGCCCTTTAAGGAGAAGTTATTATGCAAAAAATACAACACTGAGAGGAGTATACACACAAGCCAGGAGCCAAGCAGACAAAATGTAAGTACTGGAGCTGCTATTACATGAGGAAGACTTATACTTTGTGGGAATAACAGAAACTTGGTTTGACAGCTCACACGACTGGCTGGCAAATATTCAGGGGTATTCCTTGTATCGGAATGACAGGGAAGGTAGAAGAATGAATGTCTTGCAGGACAACTTCATGTCTTAATTGGTGCATTTTCCAACTAGAAACTAGAAAGAATGCATTGCTAGATTTATTATGAATGATCCAAGTCTGATCTCAGATGTGGCAGTACAGGACAACTTGGGATCTAGTGATCACAGGATGATCATATTTAGCGTAACTCAACGGAAAGGAGGCATGAGGGTAGCACAAGTACTCTAAATTTTAAAAGAGACAACTTTCCTGAACTGCGCTCTAAATTTCAAACGAGGCAATTTTTCGTAACTGCAGTCATTACTACATGACATCAGTTGTGACCTAATCCTAGAAACTTTGAACACCAAGGAAAAATTGGAATGTTTTAGGAACATGGTAAACAAAGGTATCACACAGTGCATTCCAATGGGAAATAAATATAGAAGAGTGAAGGTTAAACTAAGCCGTAACGTAAAAATTCTTATTGGAGAGAAAAAATGGCCTTTAAAAAATATAAAGTGGAGGGGGCATTATCAGCATTCCAACACTACAAGGAATGTAATATATATAGGAACGAAACCAGGGTGGCTTTAAAAGACTACGAGAAACACATAGCAGAGCAGAGTAAAAAAAATCTCAAAGAATTCTTTAGCTATATTAACAGTAAAAAAGCTAAATCAGAGCACATTGCCCAAATAAAAGAAGATGCTGGGAGGATGGTTACAGATGACACAGAAGGCAACTGTACTAAATGCTTTCTTATCGGTTTTTACAGAGGAAAAGGAGGGGTGTATTGACTACGACAGTATTGTTAGTAACACATCACATGATTTAACCTCGTGGCTAACAGAGGCCCAATTCCAGGAAAGACTAGATAAGCTTAACATAAATTAATCACCAGTACCCAGATAGCTTCCACCCGAGAGTCCTCGAAGAACTCAGTCGGGTTATAGCTAGACCATTGTTCTTAATCGTTACAGACCGCATACTAACAGGAATTGTACCAGCTGATTGGAGAAAAGCCTATGTGGTACCAATAATCAAAAAAGGGCATACACCTATTCTGGGGAACTACAGGCCGGTCAGCCTAACATCAATAGTAGGTACATTTTTGGAGGGGATGATAAGAGACTATATCCAAGAATTCGCTTATGAAAACAGTATCATTAGTAGTAATCCGCATGGGTTTACGATGGGTCTATCTTGCCAGACCAATCTGTTAACATTCTACGAGGAAGTGAGCTGCCATCTAGATGGGGGAGGCCTGTGAATGTGGTGTATCTGGATTTTGTGAAAGCGTTCGATACAGTTCCCCATAAACGCATAATCTACAAGCTGTGGTCTGCAGGCATGGACCATAAGGTTTGTTCTTGCATAAAAAACTGGTTATAAGGGCGCGTCCAAAGGGTAGTGACATATAACGTGTATTCAGACTGGTCTGGAGTGGTAAGTGGGGTACCCCAAGGTTCTGTCTTTGGACTAATTCGGTTTAATGTATTCATAAATGACATAGAAGAAGGGTTACATAGCTCAGTCAGTTTTTTCTCAGGACAATAGAAAAAAAAGCAGGGCAATAACTTCACAGCAGAATATAGAAGTTTTACAGAAAGACCTGAACAAAATAATGGAGTGGGCAACTACATGGCAAATGAGATTTAGGCTGGGTTCACACTGCAGATGGATGCAGCTCGCAGCAGGGGTCCGGTGCGTACCTGTTCTCCGTTTTGCCTGAAACGGAGCCAAAGACGCACAGCACTCCTGTGAAGTCTGCTTTGCAGCCGCAACGGAGATATGTGAATCGGCTCCATAGAGAGCCAGTCGCAATCTCCTGTCATCCAATTCGCATTGGTGTGAACCCAGCCTTAATGTGGAGAAATGTAAAATAATGCACTTGGGGGCTAAGAACATAAACGCAAACTACTCACTGCAGGGAGAACCGATGGACGAGTCAAGGATGGAGAAAGATCTGGGGGTCTTAGTGGAAGACAGACTGTGCAATATGATATGTCAAGCTGCAGCTACCAAAGCCGGCAAAATATTAGCATGCATAAAAAAGGGATATACTCCAGAGATAAAACTATAATCCTGCCACTTTATAAAACTCTGGTTCGGCCACATCTGGAGTATTCCATCCAGTTCTGGCCACCAGTCCTTAGAAGGGATGTGCTGAAGCTGGAGAGAGTCCAAAGAAGGGCAACTAAATTAATAAGGGGACTGGAGGAACTCAAATACAAGGAGCGACTACAAGCACTAAAGATGCTAGAGAAAAGATACTTGAGAGGGGACAGGATAGTGATTCACAAATACCTCAATGGTGACCCCAGCATAAGAAAAAAGCTACTCAATCTCAGGGGGTGTAAGAGGATACAGGGCCACACAATGAGATTGGAAGAGAAGCAGTTTAACCTTAAGCAGTGCAGGGGGTTTTTCATTGTCGGGGAGCTAAAAATGTGGAACTCTTCTCCACAAGTGGTGCTGTCAGCCGAGAGTATTGTTATTTTTAAAAGACTCTTGGACCTGCATCTTAAAGAACACAATATTCAGGGGTATGGGAAATGATTATCGTCACTGACGCACGTACACCTTGGCACGTACACAGGCTGAACTGGTTGGATGTTCCCCTTCCCCCCTCCTTCCCGAAGTCTTCTGGGACACATAACAGGTTCCAGAAGATTTCGGGACCAGTCACAGACTGCGACGCCGCTCTCGCATTTGCAGTGGGCATCCGGCTGTGAAGCCGCAAGCAGTCTAAGCTGGGTAACCATAGTGAAGGCAACGGCGAGGGAAGACACTGTGGAAACGACTGAGGTGAGCACATCACTGGATTGTGGGACAGATGAGTGGCTGCATATACACAGCCGGGTGGTTGCTTTGTCCTTCTGACTGGACGTTCCTGCAGATCCTGTCAATAAATTGCGATCATGCAGCCGGGTGCCTGCGCATCCGCGCGATCCGAATTGTGCCTGTGTCCCCTGGACACTGCACATTACTGCTCAGCAGAAGGGCTCTGTGATTGGTCCTCCTGATCACGATGGCTATGTCCAATCACAGCCATTGTATGATTGTAAATAGAGCCTTTTGCAGTCGGCTCTGCTTCTCCTCACATAGAGCCTGTCAGTAAGGAGAAGCAGAGACAATCTGTGCTGCCAACCGGGGATCAGTGAGTTTTGAGCTGTTTTTACAGCTTTTCACACTGATCACCCAGCTAGTGTCCTGTCAGTGTTCCCACACAGTGAAAAACATCTGTCCCAGTGAACATCTGTCTCAGTGATCATCTGCCGCATCTGTCTCAGTGATCATCTGTCTCAGTGATCATTGGCCGCATCTGTCTCAGTGATCATCGGCCGCATCTGTCTCAGTGATCATCGGCCGCATCTGTCTCAGTGATCATCGGCCGCATCTGTCTCAGTGATCATCGGCCGCATCTGTCTCAGTGATCATCGGCCGCATCTGTCTCAGTGATCATCGGCCGCATCTGTCTCAGTGATTATCTGTGCACGTCTGTCAACATAGCTAAAAAATTTGGTTTTCATTATCTTTCCATATTTTCCAAAAACATATGGGAAAAAATGACTTGTTCAAAACAGTCTCTATGCCTCATAGAATATACATTGGAATGTTTGCTTTCTAAAATGGGGTAATTTTGTGGGTAATTCCATTGTCCTGGTGCTCCAGGGCCTTCAAAAATGTGATAGGTTGTCAGGAAACTAAATGTGTAATTTATGCTCTTAGAACGCTTGACGATGCTCCCTGCATGTTGGGCCTCTGTATGTGACCAGGCTGTGGAAAAGTCTCACATACGTGGCATCGTCATACTCAGGAGGAGTAGCAGAATATATTGTGGGGTGTAATTACAAGTTTACCTATGCCATGTGAGAGAAATAACTTGTTAATATGACAATTTTGTGGGGGGAAAAAATCGTAATTTTCCAAACAATTGTGGGCAATAAATTGCAACTTCAAAAAAAAAAAAAACTCACTATGCCTCTTACTAAATACCTTGGACTGTCATCTTTACATAAAGGGGTCATTTGGGGAGTATTTGTATTGTACTGACATTTTAGGGCCTCAAGAAATAAGATCAGTCAGTAAATCAGGATTGATCAATTTTCAGTGATACGTAGCATGGCTTGTAGACACTATAACTTTCACACAAACCATCATACGCTTATCAGGATTTTTTTTTACCAAAGACATGTAGCAGAATATATTCTGGCCTAAATTTATGATGAAATTTGATTTTATTGGATTTTTCTTAAAACCAAATAGAAAATATTTTTTTTTTCAACATTTTCACTTTTTTTTTCGCTTATCGCAAAAAAACAAAACAAAAAAAAAACTGGTGAATACCACCAAAAGAAAGCTCTATTTGTGTGAACAAAATGATAAAAATTTAATTTGGGTACAGTGTAGCATAACTGAGTAATTGTCATTCAAAGTGCGACAGCACTGAAAGCTGAAGATTGGTCTGGGAAGGAAGGGGGTAAAAGTGCCCAGTATTGAGTTGGTTAAAAGTCAGCAGCTACAGTTTTTGTAGCTGCTGACTTTTAATTTTCACTTCAGAGACTGGAGCTCCTCTTTAACTCCCCTTGCACAGAACCCACTAGATCAGTGGTTGTCAAATTATGAGCTAAAAGGAGCCTCAAATGTGGCCCCTGATGGGCCACTCATACCATTCAATATACAGTATGTAAGCTTGAGAGGACTGATAAAAACTGCAGACCTAATAAAGGAAATGAGAGTCAGAAAGTGTGGACATGTTACATTTTTGGCTGGGGATATGCCTCAGAAAATAATATGGAACTTTACTCCTGAGTATGGCGATACCACATGTGTGAGACTTTTACACAGCATGGCCACATACAGGGAGCACCTTCAGGTGTTCTGGAGCACCCAGGCCAATTCTAACATTTCTCTCCTACATGTAAAAATCATAATTTATTTGCTAGAAAATTACATAGAACCCCAAAACATTATATATGTTTTTTTAGCAAAGACCCTAGAGAATACAATGGCGATCGTTGCAACTTTTTCTAACTTGTTTTTTTTTTTTTGGGAAAAAAAACACAAAACAGTAAAGTTAGCCAAATGTTTTTGCATAATGTGAAAGATGACGTTATGCCGAGTAAATAGATACCCAACATGTCACCCTTCAAAATTGCATATGCTCGTGGAATGGCGCCAAAATTTGCTACTTCAAAATCCCCATAGGCGACGCTATAACTTTTTTTATTTTTTACATGTTTTGAGTAACAGAGGAGGTCTAGGGCCAAAATTATTGCTCTTGCTCTAACATTCGCAGCAATACCTCACGTGTGGTTTGAACACCGTTTTCATATGTGAGCGGGACTTGCGTATGTGTTTGCTTCTACATGCGAGCACATGGGACAGGGGCGCTTTAAAAAAAAAAATTGTTTATTTTACTTTATTTCAATTTGACACTTTTTTCCAAAAAAAAAAAAAATTTTCATCACTTTTATTCCTATTACAAGGAATGTAAATATCACTTGTAATAGGAATATGGCATGACAGGTCCTCTTTACAGTGAGATATGTGGTCAATAAGATCCCACATCTACCTCTAGGCTGGGAAGCCTGGAATTAAAAAAAAAACAAAAAACGATATTGGCTTAGATCGTAGCGGTGAGTCGTAGAAACACCGGAGGGCGGCGGGAGGGGGGGACATCCCCTCTCGCCTCCTGTAAGAACGATCAAGCAGTGGAACAGCCGCTATGATCGTTCCTATGGTGTAGTAAATCGCCGGCTAAAAAAGCTGATATCTGAATGATGCCTGTAGCTGCAGGCATCATTCAGATATCCCCACACAAAGTCAAGGACGTCATATGACGGCAGGCGGGAAGTGGTTAAAACACATTTTTTTTAACACAGTCAATTTGTAACAATATTTCTAACACATAGCATGTACATACCAAAAATGACACCCCAAAATAGATTCTCCTACTCCTCCTGAGTACAGCGACACCACATGTGTGAGACTTCCACATCCCGAGTATGGCTGAGCATGGCCGGGTATCGCCGAGTATGGCTGGGTATGGCAGGGTATCGCCGAGTATGGCTGGGTATGGCAGAGTATGGCTGGGTATGGCAGAGTATTGCAGAGTACCTGTGGACCCGGGGATCAGGAATGTGCTCGGGTGCGCGCCCCAGGGGGGTGTGCGAGAGCAGGATTCTGGGAGGAAGTCACTGTACGCCCTCCCAGAGTTACGCAACCGCCTTGTAGCCGTCATTCGGCTATGGGCCAGTTGGCAAGTGATTAAAGGAAAAAATTTCATTTTTTTTATTTACTTTATTTTTTTAGCTTTTTAAAGGTAAATGAGAGATCTAGGGTCTTTTTGACACCAGATCTCTCCATATAGAGGACCTGTCATGCTTATTTCTATTACAAGGGATGTTTATATTTCTTGTAATAAGAATAAAAGTGATCAAAAAAAGGGACAGTGTAAAAATAAAAATAGTAAAAGCTAAAAAAAAAAGAAAACAAAATATGAAAGCTCCGTGCTCGTGTGCAGAAGCGACCGCATATATATGTGTCACGCCTGCATATGTAAACTGTGTTCAAACAACACATGTGAGGTATCGCCGCAATCGTTAAAGCAAGAGCAATGATTCTAGCACTAGAGCTCCTCTAACTCTAAACAGGTGACCTGTAAACATTTTTAAAGCATCGCCTATAGAGATTTTTAAGTACCGAAGTTTGTCAACATTCCACGAGTGTGTGCAATTTTAAACTTGACATGTTGGGTATCTGTTTACTTGGCGTAACATCATCTTTCACATTATGCAAAAAAATTGGGCAACTTTAATGTTTTGTTGTTTTTTTTATTAATTTTCTCATAGTGTATTTTTTTTTTTTAATTGCGTTTGAAAGACCACTGTGCAAATACAGCGTGACAAAATCTTGCAATGACCGCCATTTTATTCTCTGGGATCTCTGCTAAAAAATGTGTGTTTATATATATATATATATATATATATATATATATATATATATATATATTGTGATTGGGGATTCTAAGTAACTTGCAAACAACAAATGTCAGAAAAAGCCAGGGTCAGCAAGTGGTTAAAGGACTCATTTCTTTTACTGAAAACGGTAGAATGATGGACTTTACCAAAAAGTTGTAATTCGTTTTTGGCTGTCCACAGCACATTCTCCCAAAAGGGTTTTGGCTTCCTCAGGTAAGTTTTGTGTCTGGCTTTTTTTTATATCTTTGTGTCGGCAGTGGGGTCCTCCTTGGCCTCCTATCATAGCATCCCTTTTTTATTCCGATAGCGATGTATAGTGCAAACTGACACAGTTGTACCCTGTGCCTGAGGTTCAGTTTGAATTTGTCTGGAAGTTGATAGAGGTTCTTTATCCAGCATTGAAACAATCCTTCCTTGCAATCTTTGATCAATTTTTCTCTTTTGTCCACGTCCAGGGAAACTAGCTACAGTGCAATGGGCTGTAATCTTCTTGACAATGTTGCACACGGTGGACACAAGAACATTAAGATCTCTGGAGATGGACTTGTAACCTTTAGATTGTCCATGCTTTTCCACATTTTTTGTTCTCAAATCCTTAGACATTTCTTTGCTACTCTTTCTCTTCTCCATGCTCCGAGTGGCACACAGACACAACAGAAAGGTTGAATCAAATTTTTCACCCTTTTAACTAGTTGCTTGTTTGATTTCTATATTGTCAGCACCTGTTAATTGATATAGGTGGGTTTAATTAAAAATTACAGGAGGATCCCAAACGCATTATTTCTTACAATTTTGAGAAGGTGCCAATAATCTTGTCCAGTCCATTTTTGGAGTTATGCATGGAATATGTCAGATTTGGCTTTTTGTTTCTCCAATTTGTGTCTCATACCAGTACAAACGAAAGAAACATGAGAATGCCTAAACATTTGTAATTGCAACAATTTTCTGGGTGAAGTGAGGCATTATCTATCAGACAGAAATGCAGGGGTGCCAGTATTTTTGACCATGACTGTATTTCGTGTTTGAGTAAGACAAAAAAAATTTTCTTGGCCCTACTACAGGTTAAGAAATGAATAAACGCTGTGACTTTATGAAAGGCGAGGTGATTGATGGACGGTATATGTCACCTCACGTGTTCATTTGCTGAGATCTAAGGTGGAATCCGGTCTGGGTTTTACCACCCACCTTAGGGTTGGTTCCGGACCAGATTTTGCAGTCAACTTGTGTCCACCAACAGGTGGTATAAATAAAGCAGGACTGGAGCAAAGAGTTGCTCTTGGCATGGGACTCAGGAAGCCAAATACCCGTGAGAGCTGCTTATGGGAACTCTGCTTTATAAGAGGAACTTGCAAATGTTCAGTTAGTGCCTGGATGGCAAGGATTTATTTTCTGTTTTTGTTTGTTATTTTTATGCAACCTTTAAAAATAAACCTGGCTACAAGTCAGATTTTAAGAAACCTGCTGTGTGGACTACCTTTCTTATCGTACATCATGGGACACAGAGCCATAGTACTTACTATGTTGGTTTAATAGGCCACCTTCAGGTGCTGGACACTGGCACGCCCTAAATTAAAAAGTGCCCTCCCTTTATAACCCCTCCCACTGATGGGAGTACCTCGTTTTTTTTGCCAGTGTCTAAGGTGTTGGTCACAAATGAAGATGTGCTGTGCTGAGCTCCACTGGAGCAATCCTTGCTGGGGCTAGCCACACTGAACGGATCCATTCAAAGTGTTTTTTTTGGCCGAATTGAATGGTACTCCGGCCTCGTATCCAAAGAAACAAGGTTTTGCCTGTGCATGCTTCTCTTTTAGAGAGCTGCACCCTGGGATCCAGTACTTTTTGGTAGTAAGGCCATAAAGGTTTACTGGCAGGGTGCTGTTGCAGGTCCAGGATAGTGGGTTTCCTCTAGGATCCCCAGCTCCTGAAGGTTTAACAGAACTCACCATAAAGAGTGAAGATTGGGTCTGTTGGTCTACCACAGAAAACCCTGCGGCGGGAAAGGTAAGTGAAGTTTTCTAAGAAATTTTCAAAATTTTCTTATGAATGTAAAATTGTAAATGTTGCCTATGTAGTCACCACTGGAGGCTGTATTGAGCACTTGCCTAACTCATGCTTCTCAGAGAGCCACGCTGTGATCCAGGAAGCAGAGAGTTCTTCCTCCTTCGAACAGCAACGAGACCACCAGTAAGCCGGGGGGGGGGGGTCTTCTCCCCACCAGACGCCCCATGTGTTTTCTCCCCCTCTTCTCGGGGGAAAGAGCAACAATTTTTGGGGAAAAAACGGCACGAATGGACGACGCTCGCCATGCCTGCCTCTTCCTGGGATCCTCTATAGGGTCAGCAGCGCGGGAAAAGCGCATTTTTTAAAAGACGTGAAGGGCCCTGGGCGGGGCTTAGCGCTGCGTTGGCATCCAACGTATATCACTGGAAGGGAGGCTTTTAAAAAGGCACCATTGTGTGTGTTCATGTTGCTGGAGGGACATAGGAGCAGAGGTGGTTTTTAAATGGTTTGGTGACACAGGCATTCTCTTTGACACATTTACAGCATCAGGCTGAGCATCAATAGCAGCGATTAAGCTGGACTATTGTTCATGCAGTTGATGCACTCCTTTTGGTAGTACCTCTGCTTTGTGCATCGGGCTATGAGCGGAAGGGGTGTAAAAAACACCTCAAAAGTGGGTTCTAGTAAGAATACTACAGTCACACGGCAGCCTAGAAACATCTCATAAAAGATGGCATGATCCCCTGAGAGTGATATGGCTGATCAGAGTGAGCCATCAGGAGGGGCAAGTGTTGCAGCTGCTCTTGACACTGCAGCCCCTATATTACCCAGGAGGTTTTTTCTTCAACCATTTTAAGCTTGGAGCAAAAAATGTATGCTTTATTTGCATTCCAGACTGGGGCAAAAAATTGATGCTTTATTTGCATTCCAGACTGGGGCTAAGCATAGCAGGTCCCCGTCCATTGCTCAGGATCCTCATTCTGAGGAGCAAGGAGCTAGAGAAGACGAATTGCCTTCTAAGGACCAGGAAGAGACTAACGTCTCTGCATCTGAGGAACCTGATACGGAGATATCATGTTCGCAGGAAAGATTGTTGGTAAATCTCTCAATGGGTTGGTCCGCGCTACTTTTTCGCTGCCAGCAGCGCGGTCAGTTAATGAGCACACGTCTGGTTTGGGTTCACTAAAGCCTCCCCAATCTGATCATTCTTTTCCTATCCATTCATGGCTAAGGAAGCTTATGTATTCTAAATGGGAGCACCCAGATAAACGGTTTTTGCCTCCAAAAAGTTTTCTATACTTTATCCTATGGAGGAAGACTTTTATAAGAAATGGGGAATTCCAGCAATTGACGCTGCTATATCCTCTGTTAATAAAAACCTGACTTGTCCAGTTGACAATGCTCAGATGTTAAAGGATCCAACAGATAAGAAATTGGAGTTCCATTTTAAGAAGTATATTTCACTCGCAAGTTGAGTCGTTCAACCTGTGCTGGCAGCGATCGGAGTATCTCAGTCCTTGATGGACCAGTTTACAGATGTACTCAAAGTTATTCCTGATTGGCAGGCCCAGGATTTGGGCGGTATATCAGAAGCATTGTGTTTCACAGTAGACGCTATGAGAGATTCTATTCTCCAGGCCTCACGGTTTATGCTAGGGCTGGTACATGTGCATAGAATCCTATGGTTGAATAATTGGTCAGCTGAAGTGCCATGCAAAAAGCTCTTGGCCAGTTTCCCTTTTCATGGTAAACGATTGTTCGGAGATGATCTGGATAAGTATATCCAAAGAATTTCTAATGGGAAAAGTTCCCTTATACCAGTTAAGAAAAAGTTTAAACATTTTACTTTTAAACGTACTTCTTCAGGGCCAGGGGCAGCTGCCTCCAGGGAGTCTCGGCGGCCTCCATTGTCAGATTCTAGAGGTAAACCTCTCAGTCAGTCCCAGGGCCAAAAGAGGACCCGGGGAGGAAGCCCACAAAACAAAATACTAAAGCCTCCTTATGATGGGATGTGCCCCCGCTCGCTCCGGTGGGGGGAAGGCTTCTGCAGTTTTCGAGAGTCTGGCAGGAACAATGTCAAGACATGGGTGGCTTCCTCAATTTCTCTAGGTTACAAACTAGAGTTCCGAGAGTTCCCGTATCCTCATTTTCTTAGATCAAATGTTCCCAAATATCCAATGAAAAAGAAGTCTCTCTTTCTAGCTCTGGATCATCTCTTTTGGCCAGGTTAAGGGCCAAAGGTATAACAATGCTAGCCTACTTAGACTATCTACTCTTGATAAATCTATCGGTAGCCCGCTTATACCAAACTTTGGTCACCACAGTCAGATACCTGGAAGACCTAGGTTGGATTCTCAACTTAGAAAAATCCACCTTAAAACCATCAAGGAGATTGCAATACTTGGGGCTGATCATAGATACAGCTCAGAAGAGGGTGTTTCTGCCCCAGGAAAGTATCAGTTCCATAATGGATATATGATATACCCACACAATACACAGTCACATGATGTGTTACCATGGAAACATTATACACAATATTACACACAAGGGGAGGGGAATGAAAGGGGAGTGGGGGGGACGGAAGGAGGAAATAAAAATGTATGTAGGAAATTATATATGAGGAGAGTGGCCAATTAGATAAGGCAGTGGTGGATAAATGTAAGATAGGTATATTACAGAGGATATAATAGATGGATTATGGTGAAATCAATTAAATAGGGTAAATAGAATGAGTAAATAAGGTAAAAAATTTAATAAAATAAAATGGAATAGAGCGAAAATGTAATGGGATGAGAAAAAAAAACGTGGGGAAGGGGGGGTTTTGGGGGTGGAGACTGGGTGGATGGGTAAAAATAAATATAAAATTAAAATAAGAATAAAGATTAAATAAATAAAATGAGCAAAATAAAATGATGATGACGGTTATGGAAAGTGGTATTTTATGGGAACATGATTAAGGATTAATATTAAGTGGTTGGTGGTTATTTGTTGATAGAGATCAGAGGGAGATTGGTTAAATGGACTATTGGAGTGGGAGGATGATACTGTTAAAAAGTATTCATCATACTGGTGGTACAGAGGGTAAATGCGTGGATGTGACAGTGATGTTAGACTGAATAGAGGAAATACCCATTTATGAAACAATAATGTCAGCAATAATGAATCAGAAAAATAAACCAAAATACGGGTGAAAAAGGTATATTTGGAGTTACACAGGGGTGGATGTGTAAGTATGCGGGTGTGTAACATGTTACGTATGCATGTCTGCACGTGCAAGAAGCAACCTTACAGATGTGCCTAGCCATTTTATTATGGAGGGTCATCAGCAAGAAAATATAGAATACTGGAGGCCATGTATTGTCTGTGTCATAGTAAGGGGTTCGTTTCTATGGTTTAGTTTAGGCCTCCAGGGGGTAGAGTATCCAGGGTGTAAATCCAATAATTCTCTCTTTTGCAGAGTCTGTTGTATCGTTCAGCGGGAGGAAAGGTGTTCGGAATGGACTCCAGTATCCAAACCCGTAATCCAATGGAGGTCTGGTCATGGAATTCAAGGAAGTGTGTTTGTCCTTTCCTTGTTTGACCAGGTTGCGGTGTTCTCCAAGCGTTTACGCAGGGTTCGGATCTTGCGGCCGACGTACAGTAGGCCATAAGGCCAGGTCAGGCAATAGATTACATATTCGGAGGAGCATGTGAGGAATCAGGTATTGTATATTGTTTGCCTTTGTGGGTGAAGTCCTTCTGTCTGTGTGTAACGTGGGCGCATGTTAGGCACAGAGGTTTCCTGCACTGATACATACCCTTGATATTGAAAAAGGTTAGGGATGTACTGGTGATGGAGCGTAATGGTTTTATCTTACTTGGTGCTATTTTGGCTTTGATATTTTTGGCTCTTCTATAGGTGATTAAAGGACGGTTACTGACTGTAGCTGTGATGTGAGGATCTTCTCTTAGGATTGGCCAATGTCTTTAAAGGATCTTTTCCATTTTCTTGAATTTATTGTGAAACTGTGTGACAAACCGGGTGTGTTGAGAGTTAACTGTAGGTGTGGCTTCTTTATTGATATTAACCTCTTTATCTAGATATTGTTCGAAGGCTTCTTCTATGATGACGTCTGGGTATCTTTTTTTCTTTGAATTTTGTTTTGAGTAACTCACTGTTAGATATATAATCTTGTTCCAGGGTACAGTTGTGTTTGAGCCTACAGAATTGACTTCTGGGGATGTTGTTTATCCAGCGAGGATCATGGCAGCTCTTGTAATGTAAATATGAGTTCCCTGACATGGGCTTGACATTGTTTTGCGCACAGATGGTTTTGTTTTGGTGGAATAGTTCTAAATCCAAAAAGGTTAGCTTGTTGCTGTCGGTCACCGAGGTAAAGGACAAGCCCATGTTGTTGTTGCAGTATTCTAGAAAGTCGGGGATGAGTGAATCAGGACCATCCCAGATGATGACCACGTCGTCAATATATCGCCCCAGCACCAAGTAAGCTAAAACCATTACGCTCACTTCCCTAACCTTTTTCAATATCAAGGGTATGTACTAGTGCATGAAACCTCTGTGCCTAACATGCGCCCACGTTACACACAGATAGAAGGACTTCACCCACAAAGGCAAACAATATACAATACCTGATTTCTTAAAATGCTCCTTCGAATATGTAATCTATTGCCTGACCTGCCCTTGTGGCCTACTGTACGTCGGCCGCACTATCCGAACCCTACATAAATGCTTTGGAGAACACCGCAACTTGGTCGAACAGGGAAAGGACAAACACAGCGTCCCCAGACACTTCCTGGAATTCCATGACCAGTCCTCCATTGGATTACGGGTTTGGATACTGGAGTCCATTCCGAACACTTTTCCCCCCGCTGAACGATACAAAAGACTCTGCGAAAAAGAGAATTATTAGATTTACACCCTGGATACTCTATCCCCTGGAGGCCTAAACAAAACCATAGAAATGAACATCTTACTATGATCCAGACAATACATGGCCTCCAGTATTCTATCTGTTCTTGCTGATGACCCTTCATAATAAAATGCCCTTACATCTGTAAGGTTGCTTCTTGCACATGCATATGTAATATGTTACACAACCGCATACTTACACATCCACCCCTGTGTAACTCCAAATATACCTTTTTCACCCGTATTTTGTTTTATTTTTCTGATTCATTATTGCTGACATTATTGTTTCATACATGGGTATTTACTCTATTCAGTCTAACATCATTGTCACATCTACGAATTTACCCTCTGTAACACCAGTATGATGAATACTTTTTTACAGTATCATCCTCCCACCCCAATAGTCCATTTAACCACTCTCCCTCTGACCCCTATCAACAGATAACCACCACCAACCACTTAATATTAATCCTTAATCATTTTCCCATAAAATACCACTTTCCATAACCTTCATCATCATTTTATTTTGTTCATTTTATTTCTTTTTTTCGTTTTATCTTTATTCTTATTTTTATTTTATATTTATTTTTATTTTTACCCAACCACCCAGTCTCCACCCCCAAACCCCCCTCCCCCCACATTTTTTTTCCCCTCATCCCATTACATTTTCGCTCTATTCCATTTTATTTTATTACATTTTTTACCTTATTCACTCCTTCCGTTCCCGTTCCCCCCCCCCTTCTGCTGCATATACATCTTCAATCCACTGCCATACACACACCGATTAGGTTGCATGTAGTTTTTTTTTATTCCCTCCCACTCCCCTTTCATCCCCCTCCCTTTGTGTGTAATATTGTGTGTAATGTTCATGCCCCCACCAAAGATGGCCGCCATTCAAGCCTGAGGAAGGGACTCACATGTCCCGAAACGCGAGCACTTCCCGCCGACCCAACCCGGAAGTGACGTCCGCCCCAGCGAGCAGTGTATACCATCGATCCCCTTCCCTATCCACCGGACAGCACAGTGAACCAGCAGTGTGACCTGCATAGGATCGGATCCAGGAGACACAGCCACTGCCACATCTACACCGGACCTCCCCCACTCTCACCCGGCCGTCGGGAGCGGATGACATTTCATGCCTATTGTTCCTTCACTTTTGTGAGTGTTTTTAAACCATTTCATTGATTAAACCAGCTTATATACTGCACTTAGAGGGCGCTGTTCTTTTTGTTTCTCATCTATTCCAGAGTTCTTGTGCACTCTCACTTTGAACTGGCAGCCCTCTGTGGACAGTTTCCTTCAATATCATTCTTTACATTGGTTTTAAACATTTGTTTTTTTTTAATTGGTTTTAATATTGTTTTTAACAATAGTGTTTTGTTACGGTTTACAATACCGTGGTCAACACTGTCCTTACACCAATGTTACATTCTTTTATGGTCATAGTTTGTATCTTTATAGGGCCCAACCATCCCCAATAGATACCTGATTGTTCCCCCTTCCTCCCCCCCCCTCCCCTACCCCCTCCCCACTGTCTTATTATTGTATCCAGAGAGCGCTGTATTATCTTACTCCTTAGATGTGAGAGGTCACCCTTTGGGCGCAGTGTACTGCAGGCTGCAGTATGAGTTCTCTGGTCTCTTGGTGCCCTACTTTTGTTGTGTCCACCCCCCTTCAATTGACATTGCTATGGGACATCCTACATAGTAAGTACTATGGCTCTGTGTCACGTGATATACGATAAGAAAGAAGGATTTTTAAAACGGCTTACCTGTAAAATCCTTTTCTTTGAGGTACATCACAGGACACAGAGGTCCCTCCCTTCTTGGTATACATGTGTATTGCTTTGCTACAAAACTGAGGTACTCCCACCAGTGGGAGGGGTTATATAGGGAGGGGAGGAATAGTGCCCCGTCGCTGGAGTCAATGGGAGGAATAGTGCCCCGTCATTGGTGTCAGTGGAAGAAAAAAAGAGCCCCATTGTTGGTGTCAGTAAGAGGAACGGTTTGTGTCAGTGGAAGAAATGGTGCCTCCTTGTTGGTGTCAGGAATAGTGCCTGAGGGCAAAATAAAGGCCAGTAGTAGTGCCCAAGGGCCGCAGTTTGCAGACCACTGACTTAGTCCAATGTATTTAATTTAGGGCGTGACAGTGTCCAGCACCTAAGGGTGGCCTATTAAACCCACATAGTAAGTATTATGGCTCTGTGTCCCGTAATTTACCTCAAAGAAAAGGATTTTACAGGTAAGCTGTTTTAAAAATCCTATTTTATCCCAGGGAAGGTGATCCCCCTTTAGCTAACCCCTGACAACACGCACATATGTGGTTTTGCCATGATCATCAGAAGTAGAGAATTTATTTTGCAGTGTTTTTTTTCTTCCTATGGGTCATGGTAAATGCATAAAAATATACAGCTAAAATGTAAAAGTATATTTTTTCACTATTTTGGACCAGTTTTTCTTTATTATAAAGCAAAATTAGGAGACATCCATTATGTTTTACTACCAAATGAAAGCCCAATCTGGCCTGAAAAAAAAGCCCAAGGTATCCATCCAGATGCAAGTATTTTCAACGATCTGTACAGTTATGCTAACTTGTGTCAAAGTTGGAAAATTGGGTCTGGCTTTAAGGTTTGTTTTGACTCTAGTTGACAAGGGGTTAACATTTATATATGGATAAGTATTTTGAGTTTATATTATTAACCATTTTGTTTACACAAATTTTTCTTACAGCTTCTGTAGGTATTCGTACAGTTATTTCACGTCAGCACAGCATAATTCTTAAAGTCTACCCTCAGGCTGATTCCATACTCCGCAGTGAGCTCACGGAACAACTGGCATCCCTATTGAATTATTTTCTTGATGATTACGTCACTCAATTGAAATCTGTGGACCAGCCATCCAGCCAAGAGCGATACAATGCTCTTGAAATAGAGTATGCACAGAAGAGATCTGAACTAATCACTCCATTTTGTAAGTAAAAGTTTTATATTATTCACATTTTCTATTCCCTAAGGCAATGTGAAACAAGACATTTTGAAATGCACTAAATGTTTGTTTTTTTGTTTTTTTATTTTTAATTCACTTGGGAATCAAAAGCACACATTAACAATGTTTGGGGTCTTTGTCTTGTTGTAACACCCATTTTAAGGGCATTTCCTCATCGGCATAAAGCAACATGACCTTTTCAAGTATTTTGATGTATTCAAACTGATCCATAATCCCTGGTATGCGATAAATGGGACCAACCCCATAGTATGAGAAACGTCCACCATGATTCACTGTCTCCACAGTGTACTGTGGCTTGAATTCAGTGTTTAGGGGTCGTCCGACAAATTCTGCAGGCCCCCAGACCTGCTTTCATCGATCTACAAATGTTGCCCCATTTTTCTTTAGACCAGTCTTTGTTCTTTGGAAAATTGTAACCTCTTCAGCACATGTCTTTTTTTTTTCAACAATTGAACCTTATGGGGACTTCTTGCCAATAGCGTGGCTACACATAATCTTCTTCTAATTGTTACAGTACTCACAGGTAACTTTAGACCTTCTTTGATCACTCTGGAGCTAAACATTGGCTGAGTCTTCGCCATTTAGGCTATTCTTTGATCCATTTGAATGGTAGTTTTCTGTTTTCTTCTACGTCTTCATGGTTTTGGTTGCTAGTTTAAAGTACTTGATATTATTTTAGCTGAGCAGCCTATCAGTTTCAACTTTTAAATCGCTGGTCATTTATAGTTTGTGTAAGCACTTTTTCTGATCTAAGCGCAGTTTCTGTGTTTTTGGTGTAAGCCTTTTGATAAGCACAGGGTTTTGGCTACTTTTGTTTCTAGGCTCCCAATCAGGCTCATTTTGTAAAGGACATTTTGTGCTAACTTGACAATGCAGGACTCTCGCAGGCTGTGAGATCAGGACTCTGGGCAGCAGAGCTGGTGACCTAGGAGATTTGGCCATGACCCAGGCCAGAATTCATGGCTACCAAGTGAAAATGTTGCCCTTACCTGTTGACCTCACTACCTGTAGAGACAAAACATGATGACCCCCTCACCTTTCAGCGTACATAGTGTTTACACTCCCTGCTACTGCTTCCCTCCCAAGTGCTTGCAGACAGGTATTACTGCAACAACCTGAGTTCTATTCCTTCAACTCCCTGGGTTTTGTGGTTAGGGGTTAAAAGATTTCTGTACCTTTTCACCGTTCCATAAAATGTAGAAGAGGAGAGGATCATTAATGTTTTTTTATTGTTCAGGATTTGTGGAACCGAACATCTCAATTAGTTCAAACTTTTGCATTTTGCCATTTTCTTCAATGGAACTTCTATAGCTGATTTTTTTAAACCTTTGAAGGCATCTAGTGATGGTTTGCCGAGTTAACACCTAGTGTATTTTTATTAAAGTTATTCATACCATTTCATTCCAGCAATAATTGAAGTTTTATGCAGACACAGAAGATTGCTAGAGCTGAGCATTTGACTATAATAATAATAACTCTGATTCCAATGATATACTCATTATAAACCATAATAAACCTTCTGTGTGCAGCAGCCCCCCTAATACTTACCGAGTCCCCTCTTGATCCAGGCCCACGAGAGCCTTGTCTCTCCAGGGACTCGTACTCCTGATTGGCTGTTGTCAGTCACAGCCAGTGAGCTAATCAGAAGACAGGGCGGGGCCGAGTCACGGCTCCGTGTGTGAATGAGCACACAAAGCCGTGGGTAGGGAGCGTGCCTGCTTGGGTGCCCCAATAGCAAGCTGCTTGCTGTGGGGACACCTGGCAGGAAGAAGGGGCCAGGAGCGCCAGTGTGGGACCCTAAAACAGGAGGATCCAGGCTGCTCTCTGCAAAACCACTGCACAGAGCAGGTAAGTATAACATGTTTGTTAAAAAAAACACCTTTTTAATATGCTTTTAACCCTTTCGCTGCCAAGCCCTGTGCTCCATTTTGTACACTCAAGTTGCCAGACCATTTTTGCTATTTTTTTTCTTTGCTTTTTTTTTTTTTTTTTTTAAGGTTTCAGAGTTTGTAAAAGACCCCCAAACCATATATTTTCTGAAAACACATGACCAGTAGAATAAAAAGAAGGTGCTACTGATTTCTAAGGTCCCACGATATTTGCGCAATTGTTTATCAAAACAATATTTTTGCTAAAAATCCACGTAAATAAAAATAAAAAAAATCCACTAAAATCGTGATTAGCAGATAAATACACAGCAAATTTTACAAAATTCCTACTAAATATAAAAGCTTAACCTGTATTGAGTTAATAAATAAAAATATTTGTAACTTTTAAATTGCGCCTTTTTGCAAAATGGTGAAAATCGAACGTACGCAAAAATGTAAATATCCAATTTTTTTTCAAAAAAACTGAAGGTTTTCATTTTTCCCTTACAGCTTTCAGAATTTGTGAAAGACCCCAAAACCATATATTTATATATACATAAAAAACCACACAATTTTACAAAATTCCTGCTAAATATAAAAGCTTCTCCTGTGTTGAGTTAATAAATAAATATTTGTAAATTTTAAATTGCACCTTTTTGTGAAATGGCGAAAGTGAAATGTACGCAGAAATGTCTCTAAAATTTTGGATGTTTTTATTTATCACTTACAGCTTTCAGATTTTGAAAAAGACCACCCCCCCCCCCCAAACCATACATTTTCTGAAAGCACCTGATCTGTAGAATAAAAAGGTGCCACTGATTTTTTTTAGCCCCACAATACTTGCGCACATGTTTATCAGATCACTATTTTCACTGAAAAAATGCTAAAATCCTTATTTGCACATAAAACCACAATATAACTTACAAAATTTCTGCTAAATTCCTGCTAAGGCCTCACTCAATGGGGTGTGCTACATCGCGCGCCCATGGAGGGATGTTTACCCGCACGTGCACGGAACACCTGCGCATTCCTGTGCAGCCGCTGTGTCCCAATTAACATAAAAAGGATTGCCTGCATGGGATGCACAGGACACCCTTGCATCCCTGTGCAGCTAATCATGGCCTTGCTGTAGTATACCCCGTGTGAACAAGGCCTTTGGTCTCGTTTAGACTGGCTGTTTAGGTGGCAAAAATGCACGGTTAAGCTGCATTTTTGCTGCCTGCCAAACCCCCCACCCCTAAAGAGGAGCTCCAGTCTCCCCCCAAAAAATTAAAAGTCAGCAGCTATACAAATATTGTAGCTGTTGACGTTTAATTAAGGACACTTAACTGTCCAGGGATCCAATGATGTCAGCACCCGAGCCGATTCTTCAATCGGCTTTAGGTGCAGGCATCTTGACTAAGCTAAACCGGGCAGTGAAGCCTTTTGGCTTCACAGCCAGTTTCCTTCTGCGTATGAGCGTGTCACGCTGTGCTTTGTGAATGGTTCTGCATTCTTCTGTGTGTCTCTCAGAAGGCTATAGGGGGAAAGAGGAGGGGCTAAACAGCTTTGTATATTTCAGCGGCGATCTTACCCAGAAGTTGGAGTGGGTACCTGTCAAGACCAGGTACCCGCTACCCCCCCAAAAAATGCCAGATGTGGCAGTGGAGTGGGGGAGGGTCAAACAAGCAGAGCTTCCCCTTTTGGGTGGAGCTCCGCTTTAAGCTGTAATAGGCAGTGGACAGGGTGCCCATGCCGCGATGCTTTGCTCCCACTGCAAATTTGACCCAACTTGCCCTGCAACACAAACACATTCATGTCAAGTGGATGCGGCGCAAATTCACCGCAACCTTGTGCAATGCATGCAGTTGCGGTGCGTTTGTTGGTAAAATGGGGCTAATGTTGGCGTTGAGGAGGCGTCACATTGCTTCCTCACCACCTGTCAGTAGCCTCTGAAGCTCGATCCAAATGTGGATTGTGCTTCAGAGACAAGGGAGATTTAGACACATGTCTAAATCTACCCTTAGGCTACTTTTACACTGACGCGTTTTACAGGCGTTTTTGCACTAAAAATAGCACCTGAAAAGCATCTGTAAACTGCCTATTCTGCAGCCCCAGTGTGAAAGCCCGAGTGCTTTCACACTGGGGCGGTGCACTTTCAGCACAGGAAAAAAAGTTCTGCAAACTGCATCTTATGGGTGGTGCTGGAGCAGTGTATATATCGCTCCTAAACCGCTGCTTCGGCAGCGGCGCTTTTAACCCTTTCCTCGGCCGCTGACTATATGTCAGTGATGAAAGAATGCAGGAGCGATCTGTAATGATCGCTGGGCTGCATTCTTTCAGGAAAGGAAAGGGGGTGGTAAAACAGATGTTTACCAGCCCTCCACCCCGCAACACCCCCCTCCATGCCAACTGCAATCTGTCAGTGGCTGCAGCCGGCAGGAGGAAAGGAGGGGAGAGTCGTCTAGCAGCATGGAGGGGGTGCCCGGACATTGGGGAGGTGGAGGGGGGTCAGAGCATCGCACAAGGGTAGTTTTTAAAAAAAATAATCCCTCTGTGCCTGTCCTGCAGCATGGAAAGCCGGCGGGAGGTGGGAGAGCCGGCTAGCAGCTGAAGGGCAGGCGGCACTTGGCAATTGGACAAGTAGGGGGGCACTGGAGGGGTGGTCGGAGCAGCACTGGGGGGTATTTTCTTTGCAGTCCGATCCCTCTCTGGCTGTCCTGCAACACAAACAGCAGGCAGGAGGGCAGAGGAGCGCATCTGACAGCGGCAGGACAGCCACAGAGGGATCGGAGTTTGCCAGGAGGGGGGGGGGTCAGTGCTGGCGAGGGGGATTAGAGCAGGAAGGGTAAGGCAGTGTAAGGGAGAGTTAGAGTGAGGGTGGGGGCACATTAGATGTAAGCATAGGCAGGTGGAGGGGCGGGAGACATAGGGGCAGAGCAGCGGTGGCAGGAGGGGGGTCACATTTTAGTTCAATTGCTCTGATCAGTGGTTTATTAGCCAATGATCAGAGCTATCAGTCGGTTCAGCAGCGTCTGCTGCACAATTATGCTATTAGCTCAGGGTCATTGAAGTGACTATGAGCTTATAGCAAAAGGAGAAATGAGGTCCGTACGGACTTGGCCACCTGGGGGCAGTGTTGTAGGTCCCTACGCCGTACGGACCTGGCAGCGAAAGGGTTAAGTTTTGGATGGTGTATATAATTCAATCTACTGTATTAGGTCTCCTGAGGGAATTTGGGAATTTATACTTATTGGATATCATTCCATTATTCAGACGGTAGTTAAGGTGACAAATGAATCTAGGGTAATTAGAACTTGACTATATTGCCCATGCAACTAAGATGAGTACAATTAGTCGGAGATATATAGGCGCAAGATTGGGACTTCATCTGAAACTTGCACCCAGGGAGGCATCACATCATAATACCATAGTAGTGTCTGGTGAGTATACCATAGATTATGACTATATATCTTAACATAATAACCAACATGGTAAAATAGGAAAACTTTATTCCATGACATAATACATAGTAATATGATAGCATAATAACATAATGGTACACAATAGTAGCATAATAGAAACACCAGACTAGTTGCTGCGTATCTCCACAATAAAACATAACATAAATTGGTATGATCCAATGAAACATAATATTGGTAACAGTTGTATAACAGGAGGGAGCATCTATTAGTTTGACGCATTTCGTAGGTAGAGTGTCACTCTTTAGGAGCAGATGCAGAATAAAGGTCTATAAAATGTTAAAAATAAATAATAATTTGGGTAATTATAAAGAAAAAATTGATATGGAAGAATAAGTCCCCCACTCATACTTACAAACCAAATATGAGTCTGGGCATGGAGAGCTGAGGGTTGGCCGGAAGAATCATCAGCCCTGGGAGCTGAGGCGGCGATCCCCACAACACCGATGGAACGACCACTAAAGGAGGACAATCTGGGGACAAATTCCCCATGGATAGTGAGGGGTGGTGTGAGCCACAAAGAGATGGCCCATCTATAAAAAATAAAATTAAGCATATATAGTATTAACACCTAAGGTGTATGACATAGTGACTAATTATTTGATACAGAGTATATAAATATGTGACCACCTGGTGATAAGTAAATAATGTGACAGGGCCTAGATAAGGAACGAGTTGATAGAGTGATAAAAACATACTGGTGTGCACAGGCCAGGAGGGACTACCAGTATGTAGGGTGGAAAGAACCAAGACACCCAAGTAAAGTGCAAGGTGAAAGACTGTAGAGTGAGTGATATATATAAATTCATCAAAATAGTACCTACAACTCCTGTGTCAACAATTCAGTCCAAGTGGTGCTCTTTTCTCTCCTTTTTTTTTTCTTTTTTTTTACAGTCTGAAAGGTTGTAGGTCCATTTACCGAACAATTTAATTCCATCATGCTTTACTCCTCGCTTAGTAAACAGCGATTACACATAACATTATGCCTACGTTCACAGTGACTGCGGGAATGAAATCGTGCGAGTTCAGCTGAACTCGCACAATTTCATTCCCGCATGTCAGCCCCTACTTCGGGGGCAATTTCAGAGACATCTGTGTGTGTCTCTGCAAAGATGTTAATGGAAAAAGCACCCCCAAATTGCCAAAAGTAGTACAGAAACTACTTTTGGGAATCGGTGCTGCATTGCACCGATTCGGACGTTGCCATTGCCGCCAATTTGGCGTGTGATTTAACAAGCCAAATCACATCAATGTGAACCAGGGCTAAAGGTTTAAACATCCCAGAGAAAAGAATTTCATATTAGGGGAATTAAATAAGGTAAAACCCAGTTTTGTTTCTTCAAGAAACTCGTTTTAAAACAGGTGCTCTACCTCGCTTTTACAGCAAACGTTATCCCCATGCCTACCATTCAACCAATACAATTTCTAAATCAAAAGGGGGTTACTATACTACTACATAGAAATGTGGGTATTGAAATTACTTAACAATATGCTGACCTGAATGGGAGATTGCTGTTTCTTAAAGGACAGTGGGCTGGGACATCCATTACATTAGCTAATATTTACTTCCCTAACTCAGCCCATGTCACATTCTGTCAGCATGTTGTGGAGGAGTTGAAAGGATTTTCTTCAGGATGCATGTTACTGAGGGGAGACTTTAATGCGCCATTAAAACCATTACAGGATACTTCAAACAGCAAATCAAGTTTACCTTATAAAACCTTGTGTAAAATGAAAAATACATGGTGAACAGCTAACTCTTTTGATAAAGATTTTGCCTACTTTTCCCCCCTTCTTAATACGTTTACTCAGATTACATATTCCTGATGCTAAGATAGGTATTAGGACATTCTCAGACCATGCCCCTGTATTGTCCATATACACACCCACCCCCTGTCTTAAAGTGATTGTAAAGGCTTGTTTTTTTTTTTAAATAAAAAACATGTTATACTTACCTCCTCTGTGCAGTTGGTTTTGCACAGAGCAGCCTGGATCCTCCTCTTGGGTCCCTCTTTGCTGCTCCTAGTCCCTCCCTCCTTAGAGTCCCCCACCTCCAGCAGCTTGGTACAGGGGTCAACCAAGCCAAGTCAGATCTCCGTTAAGACACGGAGCCCAGACCTGGCCCCGCCCCCTCTTTCCTGTGATTCGCTGACTGACTGTGACAGCCACGGGAGCCAATGGTGCCGCTGCTCTGTCTTAGCCAATCAGGAGGTGTGTACTGGATGGTTGAGGGAATCGTAGACATCGCTGAAGAGAGAAGGAGCTCAGGTAGTTAATTGGGGGGTGCTGGAGGAGGCTGCTACACGTAGAAGGTTTTTTTTATCTTAATGCATTATTATTATTATTATTCAGGATTTATATAGCACCAACAGTTTACGCAGCGCTTTTCAACTTGAGGGTAGACAGTACTAATACAATACACTTTAATACAGTAGGAATCAGAGGGCCCTGCTCCTTATAGCTTACAATCTAAGAGGGAAGGTCAAGAGATATAATACCTATGGGGGATGTGCTGATGGAGAAAATAAATGTACAGTTGTTAGGTGGGGGCCAGATAGGGTTCTCTGAAGAAATTAGTTTTCAGGGATCGTCTGAAAGTGGACAAAGTAGGAGAATGTTGGACAGATTGGGGTCGAGCATTCCAGAGAATGGGAGAGGATCTGGAGAAGTCCTGAAGGCGAGCATGGGATGAGGTAACAAGGGAGTTTAAGAGCAGGATGTCTTGGGAGGAGCGAAGAGAACGATTAGGTTGGTATTTTGACTAGATAAGTGATGTAGCTGGGGGCCATGTTATGAATGGCTTTGTAAGTTATAGTTAGTTTCTTGAATTTAATTTGCTTTACTGATTGGCAGAGGGGTATAGCAGACGCTGAGCGGTTTGTGAGATGGTTGAGCCTGGCGGCAGCATTCATGATGGACTAAAGCGGGGATAGCCTATTTAGAGGTAAGCCAATGAGGAGGGATTTGCAGTAGTCGAGACAAGAGATGACCAGGGAGTGGATTAGAAGCTAAAAAGCCTTCTGCCTTTACAATTCCTTTAAGGGAGGCATGTGGCGAATAAACCCGTCTCTGCTAACAGACTTGACCGAGCAACAAAAAATAGCTGAGGTTATACAATCCTTTTTTGCTATAGGTGAATATATGGCTGGTAGTGGTGCCTTGGGTAGTGATTTAGTGAAGTAGCTGCCCCTTTAAAAAATATATTTTAGAATAAAGAAACAAAGGTAAAGGTGTTGGCGCTGTAAATCAAATTGGTGGATTCAACATAAAAATCAATAATTAGGAATCATAAAAAAATTGCAAACATATAAAAAGTCGTTATGTGACAATCCCAACACCTTAGGAGTAAATGGATTCTTCTGATTAGAAAATTCTCTAAAAACTTCATCACAAGTGCTTAAAAGGTAGATGGCAACTCACCAGAGGTGTTTGACCACTTTTTAAGGTCAAAATGCGCTTTGTTGGATAAACCAGCAAGTTCCTGAATAAGACCTCTCTCCACTGGGACGTTTTATTAAAAAAGGTTTTCAAAGGTATCAAAATTTTCCACTCACGTGTGACTGTGCCAAGCCGGACACCAAGGTGTCTACAGCATGTGTGGATGGATACCTCAGACTCTCAAAGGCGTGCGATCTGCGCCTTGTTCTGAATATGATCGTAGTAAGGAAGTCACATATGGGACCCGCAAATGACGAATCTCCGCTCGCCGGATCGCATGCTGTTGAGAGTCCGATATATGCATCCGCAGACCTTGGTGTGTTTAGCTTGGCACAGTCACATGTGATTGCAAAATTGTGATACACTTTTAAACCCTTTTTTAATAAAACGTCCCACGGTGGAGAGATGTCTTATTTAAGATCTTGTTGGTTTATCCAACAAAGTGCATTTTGACCTACCTTAAAAGCAAATGACACTTTGCTACAATGTAAAGTAGTGAGTGTACAGCTTGAATAACAATGTAAATTTGCTGTCCCCTCAAAAATAACTCAACATACAGCCATTAATGTCTAAACCGCTGGCAACAAAAGTGAGTGCACCCCTAAGTGAAAATGTCCAAATTGGGTCCAAAGTCAATATTTTGTGTGGTCACCATTATTTTCCAGTACTGCCTTAACCCTCTTGGGCATGGAGTTCACCAGAGCTTCACAGGTTGCCACTGGAGTCCTCTTCCACTCCTCCATGACGACATCACGGAGCTGGTGGATGTTGGAGACCTTACCCTCCTCCACCTCCCATTTGAGGATGCCCCACAGATGCTCAATAGGGTTTAGGTCTGGAGACATGCTTGGCCAGTCCATCACCTTTACCCTCAGCTTCTTTAGCAAGGTAGTGGTCGGTTTGGGGTCGTTATCATGTTGGAATACTGCCCTGCAGCCCAGTCTTCGAAGGGAGGGGATCATGCTCTGCTCTAGTATGTCACAGTACATGTTGGCATTCATGGTTCCCTTAATGAACGGTAGCTCTCCAGTGCCAGCAGCACTTTTGCAGCACCAGACAATGACACTCCCACCACCATGCTTGACTGTAGGCAAAACACACTTGTCTTTGTACTCCTCACCTGGTTGCCGCCACACACGCTTGACACCATCTGAACCAAATATGTTTATCTTGGTCTCATCAGACCACAGGACATGGTTACAGTAACCCATGTCCTTAGTATGCTTGTCTTAAGCAAACTGTTTGCGGGCTTTCTTGTGCATCATCTTTAGAAGAGGTTTCCTTCTGAGTCGACAGCCATGCAGTCCAATTTGATGCAGTGTGCGGCGTATGGTCTCAGCACTGACCGGCTGACCCCCCCACCCCTTCAAACTCTGCAGCAATGCTGGCAGCACTCATACATCTATTTCCCAAAGACGACCTCTGGATATGACGCTGAGCATGTGCACTTAACTTCTTTGGTCGACCATGGCAAAGCCTATTCTGAGTGGAACCTGTCCTGTTAAACCGCTGTATGGTCTTGGCCACCATGCTGCAGCTCAGTTTCAGAGTCCTGGCAATCTTCGTATAGCCTAGGCCATCTTTATATAGAGCAAAAATTATTTTTCTTTCTCGAACATCACGGGACACAGAGCCTCAGTAATTACTGATGGGTTATATAGGTATCACTGGGTGATTAGACACTGGTCACACCCTAAACAGGAAGTTCAACCCCCTATATAATCCCTCCCCTTGCAGGGATACCTCAGTTTTTACGCTAGTGTCTTAGGTGATGGACATGTAAAGATGTCCTGTGCTGAGCTCCAAAGGGATTATCCTATATCCTATACTGGGGCAAGCCAGGCGAACCGGATCCATTTCAAAGTGTCTTTTCTAGGCCAAATTGGATGGTACCCGGGCCTCGTGCCTGAAGAAACAAGGTTTTACCTGTAACACTTCTCTTTTTAGAGAGCTGGACCCCGCATATCAGAAAATGGTTTTCTATCCTTATTTCTGGCCGGGTGCTTTACAGGCCAGAACTGTGGATCCCCCTACTCGTAGGGGGCCCCAGTCTCTGAAGGTTTTTTCAAACGGAGCCCACCGTGAGAGGTGAAGATTGGGTCTGTATAACGGAACCCTGTGGCTGGATAAGGTAAGAGGAGATTCCACAGAATTTTTTAATTCTAGTAGGTTTTCTCCTTTAAGGTAAATGCATGCTATGCCTACTGTCGCCAAGAGCACATACCTTCTCATGCTGATGGCCGGTCTCAGTGTTTCCACGCTGCACAAGCTCCTCCGGCCGGCTCAGTTAGGATGGGATGGGGGGCTCTCCTTAGGGATATCTCCCCCCAGACTAGGGGGAGGCCGCAGGGGGTCTGTGAGGCGGTTATGCACCGCACTTTTCGCTGCCGCCGCCGCCATTTTGCCACGTGCAGGCCCCATCACTACCGGCCTCTCTCCTTCCTCCCCCTCCCCCAGCCTTCCCTCCATGCTGATCCTGGAGTGTCGGCTAGGGCTGGAAGCGTGCGTTTTTCGAAAAGCGAAGGGGGGGCGGGGCGTCAGCACAGCGTCCAGCGTGCTCAGACGCCCACACAGGCCAGCTGCATGGCTGGTAAAGGCACACTTTACAGGTGCACTAAGCCTTGGAGGGAAACAGAGCTGACGGTCGCATGTAAGGTGGGACACAGGCATTCCCCTGGGCAACATTTACTAAAGAAACACCAGACTGGCCATTTGGTAGCAGGGCTTTTAGCCGGACTACATCGCTCAGCAGTCATTTTGTTCATTTTGTGATACCTCCACCTTGTTGCTTTGCACTATGGGTAGAAGAGGTTCAAATACTCCAAGAACCAGAGACTCTAGGGGATCTCGTTCAGGTTCTGAGGACTCCCTTTCTGCGGCACCTTCCCCCTCTTAGGGGCCAGGGACGGATAGCCAGGGAGAGCCGTTGGGGTCAGGGGCTACACTTGCTTCTGGCACTTCAGCCCCTGTATACATTACTAAAGAGGTTTTTTTCCTCAAACCATTAAGGATTTAGAGGAAAGATTAAGGGCCGTAATTGCATCTTCACTCAGTGGAAGAAAACGCACTAGATCTTCCTCTGTTACCCGGGACCCTCAGGAGAAGGAGCTCTGGGATAGGGGAGAAGAATCCCTTTCAGAGGATCGGTATGGGACGGATGATTCCTTCTCTGAGGAATCAAGTGGAGAAGGGCCCTCTGCAGCTTCTCAGGATGAGAAAGTCTGAGTACAGATCCTTGCTGGATTGGTCCGCTCCACATTTAAAGTACCCGTATCTGAATCAGTTAAAGAACCCTCTATTTCTTTGGGGTCACTGAAGCCTCCTCAAACAGCACATGCTTTTCCTGTTCATAATTTACTTGAAAAAGCTAATTTATTCTGAGTGGGATCACCCAGATAAACATTTTTTCCGCCTGAAAAAGGTTTTTAACACTTTATCCTATGGAAGAAATGTATACCGGCCGTTGTTGCCGCCATATCCTCTTTAGTCTGACTTGTCCTGTAGACAATGCTCAGAGACTCAGGGATCCTGTGGATAAAAGGATGGAATCCCTATTGAAGGATATTTTCTCCTTAGCAGGTTCAGTAGTTCACCCTGCAGTGGCAGCGATCGGAGTCTGTCAATACTTAGAGACCAGGTTAAGCAGGTCATCAAAGTTTTACTTGAACAGCAGGCCCAGGGGTTGGCTAACCTTCCAGCGGCCTTATGTTTTGCTATTTACGCCATTAGAGATTCTATCATGCAAACCCCTCGTTTTTCACTTGGGTTGGTGCATGTGCATAGAATCTTATGGTTGAAAGAATTGGTCAGCTGAAGCACCATGTAAGAAACTTCTGCCTGGATTTCCATTTCATGGTGCAAGGTAGTTTGGAGAAGACTTGGATAATTATATTCAAAGGTTCTCTAGTGGGAGAGCACTCTCTTACCTGTTAAGAAGAGGAGTATGCGTCCCTCTTTCAAACGGACTCTTTTCCCCAGTGCCGGGGGCATCAGCCTCTAGGGCAGTCGCGACGGCCTTCTCCGTCTGGGTCAGAAAAAAAAGTCAAACCCCAGAGACAAAGAAGTCCTGGGGGAAGAAGCCTGCTAGACAGGACTCTAAGGCCTCTTTATGAAGGGGCGCCCCCGCTCGCTCGAGTGGGGGGGGGAGACTGCTACAGTTCTCAAAAGCTCTGGCAGGAGGATTTCAGGACAGATGGGTAATCTCCACGGAAACCTTAGGTTACAAACTGGAGTTCCAAGAGTTTCCCTCTCCTCGTTTCCTCAGATCAGGTGTTCCCAGAGATCCAGAGAAGAAGCAGTCGCTCCTTCTAGTGTTAGAGCGACTTTTGTCGCAAAAGGTCATTATGGTGGTTCCCGCGAAGGATCAAGGCTTGGGGGTTTTATTCCAACCTTTTTACGGTCCAAAAGCCAGATCGGGATGTCAGACCCATTCTGGATCTAAGGGATCTGAATCGATTCCTAAGGATTCGGTCCTTCCGCATGGAATCAATTCGGACAGTAGTCTCCATCCTGCAGGGAGGAGAATTTGCTGGCATCGATAGACATCAGAGATGCATATCTGCAGGTGCCCTTTTTTCCTGCTCATCAGAAGGTTCTGCACTTCGAGATAGGAGGGCATCATTTCCAGTTTGTGGCTCTGCCTTTCGGGATAGCCACTGCACCTTGAGTGTTCACAAAGATCTTGGCTCCTTCTCTTGCCAGATTAAGGGCTCAGGGTATAACTATCATAGCATACCTTGATGACCTGCTCTTGTTAGACCGGTCAGTAGCCTCGTTGAATGGGAACTTGAGGACCACAGTCAAGTATCTGGAACACCTAGGTTGGATCCTCAACCTAGAAAGATCTTTCCTGAAACCAGTAAGAAAACTGGAGTATTTGGGTCTGATCACAGATACAAGCCAGGAACAAGGTATTTTTTACCTCAGGCAAAGATCACTCCCTTAAGGGAGCTGATTCTGGTAATCAGGACCAAGAAGGGTCCTTCTGTCCGCCTTTGTATAAGGCTGCTGGGAAAGAGGGTAGCTTCGTTCGAAGCAGTTCCCTATGCTCAGTTTCAGTCAGGACTGTTGCAACACAGTATCCTGTCGGCCTGGAACAAGAAGGTTCTGGCATTAGATTTTCCGATGCACTTGTCTCATGCAGTGCGTCAGTGCCTCAATTAGTGGTTAATACCCGAAAGCTTGCAGAAGGGGTAATCCTTCCTACCGGTCACCTGGATGGTGGTAACAACGGATGCCAGTCTTTCGCGTTGGGGAGCAGTTCTGGAACAAGGGGTATGGTCCAAGACCGAGAGGTCTCTACCTATCAACATTCTGGAGATCCGTGCGGCATATCTAGCCCTAAAGGCCTGGACTCTCAGGCTACAGGGTTGCCCAGTCAGGATCCAGTCCGACAATGCCACAGCTGTGGCTTATATCAAATTTGTGGCAGGGACAAAAGATCCTCTTGTATACGGGATGGATGCAGTGGTGAATCAGTGGCATCGGTGTTCTCTGTTTTCTGCATTCCCGCATATTCTGCTACTGCCACGATTCCTTCGCAGGATCAGGCAGGAAGGTTGGTACTTCTGGTAGCCCCCGCTTGGCCCAGGAGGACTTGGTATGCAGAAATAGTAAGGATGACAGTGGGTTCCCCGTGGACCCTACCGTCACGCCCAGACCTGTTATCTCAGGGTCCAGCGTTCCATCCTGCCTTACAAACATAAAAATTGACGGTTTGGCTATTGGAACCCAGGTTCTGAAGAGCCGTGGGGTTTCAGGTCCGGTGATATCTACCTTGATCAAGGCAAGGAAGCCACCTTCCAGAGTAATTTATCAGTCTGGAAAGCTTATGTATCCTGGTGTGAATCCAGGGGTTGGCATCCCAGAAGATATGTCAGAGGTAGAATGCTTGGATTCTACAATTGGGACTAGAAATGAAGCTGGCCTTGAGTACCATCAAGAGCCAGGTCTCGGCCTTATCAGTATGGTTTCAACGGCCACTTGCTTCGCATTCTTTGGTCCGAAACTTTATGCAGGGGGTGACGCATCATAATCCTCCGATTAAGGCGCCCCTAAACCCCTGGGACTTGAACTTGGTTCTGTCTGTTCTACAGAAACAGCCCTTTGAACCAATACGTCCGATTCCTTTGGTCTTGCTGACAAGGAAGTAAATTTTTTCTGGTAGCCATCTCTTCTGCTGGAAGAGTATCAAAATTAGCAGCTCTTTCCTGTAAAGAGCCTTACTTGTTTATGCACAAGGATAGAGTGGTATTGCGCCCTCATCCTAGTTTTTTTTTTTTACCGAAGGTGGTTTCAGATTTTCATCTAAACCAGGACATTGTTCTGCCTTCCTTTTTTCCAGATCCCTGTTCTTCGGAAGAAGGGTCACTACATTTTTTGGATGTAGAAAGAGCAGTCAAGACCTATCTGCAAGCTACTGCTGAAATTCGCAAAACTGATGTTTTGTTCGTGCTGCCAGAGGGTCCCAATAGAGGACAGGCAGCGTCAAAATTCGAAATGGATTCGACAGTTGATTATTCAAGCTTACGGTTTGAAACAGAAGATTACTCCGCTTCAGATCAGCGCACATTCCACAAGAGCTAGTGATGCTTCTTGGGCAGTGCATCACTGGGCCTCTATGGCCCAAATCTGCAAGACCGCAACCTGGTCTTCAGTTCAGACATTCACCAGATTTTATCAGGTGGATGTGAGAAGGCATGAGGATATCGCCTTTGGGTGTAGTGTGCTGCAGGCAGCGGTACAAGGTCCTCAGGTCTGATTGCACCCTACTTGGTTGTGCTTCCCCTCCCCTCAGGTAGCATTGCTCTGGGACATCCCATCAGTAATTACTGAGGCTCTGTGTCCCGTGATGTTCGCGAAAGAAAATAGGATTTTTTCTAACAGCTTACCTGTAAAATCCTTTTCTTTCCATGGACATCACGGGTAACAGAGGTCCCGCCCCTCTTATAATACACTTATATTGCTTGGCTACAAAACTGAGGTATCCCTGCAAGGGGAGGGATTATATAGGGGGTTGAACTTCCTGTTTAGGGTGTGATCAGTGTCCAATCACCTAGTGATACCTATATAACCCATCAGTAATTACTGAGGCTCTGTGTCCCGTGATGTCCATCGAAAGAAAAGGATTTTACAGGTAAGCTGTTATAAAAAATCCAATTTTTTCAGATCCTTAGAGAGTTCTTTGCCATTAGGTGCCATGTTGAACTTCCAGTGACCAGTATGAGAGAGTAAGAGCGATAACCCCAAATTTAACAAGCCTGCTCCCCATACACACCTGAGATCTTGTAACACTGAGTCACATGACACTGGGGAGGAAAAATGGCTAACTGGGCCCAATTTGGACATTTTCACTTAGGGGTGTACTCACTTTCGTTGCCAGCAGTTTAGACATTAATGGCTGTATGTTGAGTTATTTTGAGGGGACAGCAAATTGACACTGTTATACAAGCTGTACACTCACTACTTTACATTGTAGCAAAGTGTAATTTCTTCAGTGTTGTCACATGAAAAGATATAATAAAATATTTACAAAAATGTGAGATACTGTAAGTGTGTAATTAGGGAGGAGCTCATCAGTCTTGGCGCAAAGAACTAGGATGAGGATGAAAAAAGATCAGTGAACTGGCTACTAAGATCACCCATTTAGAGGCCCAGCAAAAACAATCAGCAGTGATCAATACGGCAATTGGACTGCCAGAAACCGGGAAATTATTTGATAGGGCATTGAGAGGCTCCTTGACTGCCACAAACATACATGCTATAAAAACTAGGGATGGACACCTGGTCCATGAAACAGATAAAATAGCTCAGGTATTCCATATGTACTACACAGATCTTTACAATTTACAGAAATCCCACAAACAAGCTAATTTGCAGAGAACACACAAACAAATTTTTCAGGATTATCTGACTAACCGCGATCTACCTTTTGGTAAAGGATATCAAACAATTGGAAATGCCAATTTAAGGAAGAGGAGCTGACACAGGCTATCAAGTTGCTCAAACCAGGGAAGAGCATAGGCTCGGATGGCTTCACTGCTCATTATTACAAAACCTTTGCCAATCCACTGATTCCACCTCTTCTGAAAACCTTTAATCTATGAGACCCGCAGGAAATCCCTGAGGATTTCTTGATGGCCTATGTCACAGTTCTACCTAAACCAAACCAAAGGACTCATCTGATTGCACAAACTATAAACCTATTTCTTTACTTTATCTCAATCTTGAGTTATTCACAAAAATCTTGGCCACTTGTTTACAGCCCCAACTACATAAACTGATTGGATCAGATAGGATACATGCCAGGCAGGGAGGCTAGGGACAATGTTTTGAAGGCTTGAAATTTAATATGTATAGGGCACATACAGATGGCTTTAAAGGCATGCTGTTGTCCACAGACCCCAAAAAAGCCCTTGACCTGCGTCTCATGGACTACTAGCCACCTGCTCATATATCAGCCTAAAGCCCCATATGCTTAACTGGATATCTGGCTTATATTAAAATCGTAAAGCGTAATTGAAAATCAGTGGTATTCTTTCCGACTCAATAAACATTTATAACATGACGTGTCAAGGCTAACCTCTTTGGCCATTACTTTTTATTTTAACACTGGAGCCCTTCATACCAACAGTAAATAACTCCATCCATACATGGATTTCAGGTGGGAAGTAGAACATACAAATCTGTGGCTTACGTGGATGATTTTTTTTTCCTAACACAAACTCATATTACTATGTCTAACTTATGTCATACCTTTACACACTACAGTTATGTGTCAAACTTTAAAATAAACCATAAAAATTCAGAAACTTTTAATCTATCCCCATTAGTGCAATTGGATTCTCCCATCATTCATTGAGGTATACATTGCTCTAAATAGATCAATGCGTACAGGGCCGTGAAAAGGGGTAGGCAGGAGGGGCGGCTGCCCTTGGCACTGTGTTTTCATGTGAGGTGGGAGGGTGCTGCAAGGAAATTGAGGGGGGGGGGATTTGTGTTGGGAGGGCGGCAAGGGGTAAGAATTGCGAGGAGTGGTGATTTAGGAGGATTTGTTTTGGGAAGGGGGATGGAGGAAGAGAAATTGTGCTAGGTGGGGGGGATTTGTGATATGGTGAAGGGGGGGGGGGGGCAAATTGTGCTAGGAGAGTTAATTTTTGTTTGGGGTGGATTTGTGCAAGGAAGGAGGATTTGTGCTAGGAGGGGTGACTTTTTTTGGGGGGGTGGGGCATTTGTCTTTGGGGGGATAGGGGGCAAAGTGCTGGGAGGGGGGATTTCAGTTGGGGGGCGGATTTGTACTGGGGAAATTTATGCTTAGGGGTAAGCATGCAGATTAGTGGAAAATTTTTATTTTTTATTTTTCTTGGGGGGGGCGGCAATTTTTGCTGACCCATAATGCTCATGCATCTTGAGGGGGTAGCAGTTTGGAATGTTCGCCCTGAGCTCTAGATGACTTTGTCCCAGCACTGAATGCATATACTGCTTCCTAATAGCAGGACTGGACATGTAAATACAAAAAAAGTGGACAGCTTCAACTAATTGCTGTACTATGAACCACAGCCTTTGAACCCACACTCTGACCACCACCTCAGTACCTCACTCCCTAATAAGGTAGAATACATCTGTAGTGTCTCCCTGCTTGAGCTTTTTGGTGGTTAGCAGTGGTAAGCTGCATTTCCCTTACAGGGGCCTTAACACTTTTTTTTTTTTTTGTCTCAAACTATTCAACTGCGCAACATGTCACAGAAAAAAATAAATGGATTAGTCACCTTGCACAAGCGGGCAACGCCGTTATGTTTCTGCCGGTGCTAGCTGTAACCCTAGGTTTTGACAGCAGACCGGATGATGCATCCTTTAACATGCCTACATATCCTTTGGCTGCCTGCCACTGCCCCTTTACTTGTGAAGCCTTCACCTGCAACTGTCCACATTTCAGAAGTTGAATTTCTTAATGACCATCTCTAGGATCTGTGAAACAATATTTCAGAAAAATAAACCAGAGGATCAATCAGCACAAAAGATATCACTAATTGTGAAGCAACTGTAGCACTCAAGACCAATATATACAAATCCTGGATAAAAATTCATAAATAAAATAGTGTCGTGCTAATGTGACATAATACTAAAAATCATACGTATATTTCATAAAATGCAATATAAAAGCCAATAGTCCAAAAACCAGGTGATAAGTCCGTGCATCAAATAGAGTAATGGAAAGCAGGAACGGGGAGTAGAAGGAAAGAAACTCTCGGCTGTGATCACGGTGCTTGAAAAGGCTTCTCAGCTGTGTATAATCGTGATAAAACCTCCACCACAGGCAATATAAATGGACCTTCTGAACCAAGAGACAGGTCAAACAAGCCTTTCCCTACAGGGAGTTGAGAGATGATTGGTGCCTCTGCAAGGATTCCACAGCTACAGGACTCCACCGCTGCAGATCGCCAGCCAGATCTCACAATCAATGGGGATCAGATAAACTTGTTGTACCATGTAAAATCAATGAGACACTCACCTTCCACAAACTGTCTTGCTGAGAAGTGTACCTGAAATGTATTCATGCCTAACACTGGGCTAAAAGTGCTTTACTTGTGAGTACATTTTTTTACATTTAATAAAATGCACTGAACCATACAGAGAGCACTATCCATGTCTCATTGATTTTACATGGTGCAACGAGTTTATCTGATCCCCATTGATTGTGAGATCTGGCTGGCGATCTGGAGTGGTGGAGTTCTGTAGGTGTGGAATCCCTGCAGAGTCGCCAATCATCTCATATCCCCTTGTAGGGGAAGGCTTGTTTGACCAGTCTGTTGGTTCAGAAGGTCCATTTAGTGAGGTGAGTGGCTTATATTGCCTGTGGTGGAGGTTTTATCACGATAATACACAGCTGAGAAGCCTTTTCAAGCACCGTGATCACAGCCACGGGTTTCTTTCCTTCTACTCCCCGTTCCTGCTTTCCATTTCTCTAATTGATGCATGTACTTATCTCGCTGTTTTTGGATTATTGGCTTTTATATTGCATTTTATGAAATATACGTATTATATTTAATATTATGTCACATTAGCGCTGTACTATTTTATTTCTAAACAATATCTCAGACCTATATCCAGAACTTTCACTTTTATTAGTGGTCAATCCAACAGGGCAGTGAGTGCTTCTTGGGCCTATTGTCATCAGACTTCTCTGTCTCATATTTGCAAGATAGCAACTCTTGTGTTCTCTTCATACTCTTACAATTTTTTTTTCTACAATGTATGTAGGTACATCATTGGATGCCAGCTTCCGGTGTATGATGTTGCAGGGCCTGTGTGATTCTAACTTTTGGTTGTGGGTGGAGGGGTATAGCAAAAACTCACCTGGTTGTTTTCTGTTCTAAAAGTAGCACACCCCACATAGGAGCCGCAGGTGAAATGGGATCCCCCACCCTGCACAGCCAGGCACACAAAATTTCCACCGTCTCCCATAGTCAAAGAACAGTCCAGAACTTTTTTTTTTTTGCATTTTATTGAGAGGCTTGAATAGGGATTGGGATTGGGAAGATTATGGGAGATGCCCACTTGACTTAGACTGTATATAGGAAAGTTGTCTTTCTACACTCCGTTGCTCCTCCAGCACACTTGCTGGCACACTTGACAAAAAGATGATCCTGACACAGTACATAGTCAGATCCTAAAGCAACAGCCTGTTATAGGCAGGAACCTGAGGCCCCTTTATATACGTAGCAAAAGTCAGTGTCCAGCTCCCATCCCTGTGGCTACTGATCCCAGTACCACCTCTTGAGGCACTGCCAACCTGCATAGCTGTAGCTGCCCCTCTCGCTAGCCCACCTGGCTACTACTCCACAGTCCTCCCAGACTGCTCAGGAGATCTCCTGGATGTGCTAACACACACTCTCTCTCCTCGCACTTGCTCCCTTGTATCCAGGAAAGGACTTCTCTGTGTGTTGTAGAGTCCCTCCAGCGCCTGAGGTCCCCCCCTCCCCCTTGTTTTAGGGGGCACCCTCAAGTGCCACCGACAGCCTTCTCAGCATTCCATCTCCGTTTTCCCCGACCCCTGCTGACATGACCCAGGAATATTTAGGAGGTCTGCCCCATGCCAGCCCATTTTGCTAGGGATTGGCTGGGGCCCTCGTCAATACTTCAAACTGCTCCTCCCAAACTCCACCCTCTAGTTCTGAAAGCTTCTCCAAGGTCCTGGGGAGCAGGGGAAGTTACCAGAGGTGCTGCTTGCTGAGTCTTCTTTCTCAATGAAAGCCTGTGACATCCCTATAGTTGCATATTACTGCAAATCTCTGTTAATGAAAATCTTCCTCCCCCCGCCCCTCATAATCTTCTACAGTGGCAGGGGGTGGAGGCAGAGGAAGATTTATTTTTCACACATCATGGGACACAGAGTCAGGCTAATATTCATTACCTGCTGATTTATACTCCATCTCCAGGTGAATGAACACTGGTAGACCAAAGGTCTTTAGACAGGAAGTGATCCCCTATATAACCCCTCCCACACAGGAAGCAGTTTTTTACCAGTGTCTGAAAGGTGGTGGATAGCATGATTTGTTTGAGCTCTCTGAGCTCCAGGTCTCTAGTCCCACAAACGGTTCTTAAATGAATCAAGGTATTGACCGTTCGGATCCATTTGACACAGGCTTTATATGCTTAGATAAATGGTACCCGAGCCTCACAAAGAAGACTCAAGATCCTGCAAGGTTTTGCCTGTAATGTGGCCTCCGGGTGCTGTATCCTGCGAAGTGGAATCCCGGACACCTCAGCACTAAGGCATTCCTGCAGGGTGCTGTACGGGTCCAAGGAAGTGGACCCTAAACATGAAAAGGGTACCCAGTCCTTGAAGGTCCTCTAGTGACAGGAACCCACCGTGAAGGGTGAAGGTTGGGCTCCTAGTTTCTAAGTGGCCCTGCGCCTGGATAGGTAAGTGAAACCCCTTTAATATTGTGGGGTTTCCCAGTGATTGTAACAATCAGTCAAGCTAGCTAAAGGCTGGACACTTTTGTGCGGTGACCTTACAGGGGAGTTTTGGGCTAGCTGTGGGTGTTTGCAAAGTGTACCTTATTTGCTTGTGTCTGACTGTTTATTACCTGTATGATGGCGCACGTCGGTGCACCATTTCGCCTTGGTTCACCATGTGTTCGCAAGAGTAACACTGTGCTCAGCAGTTGTTTGGTGGCCATGGCGCACGTGCAATTGCTGAAGCGCCACTGGACTTAGCAGTTTGGCGGCCATGGTGCACGTGGCTTCGCCGCACATGCGCAGTAGCCTTTATTTGGCCGCACAAAGATACCGAACGCATGCACAGAACATTCCGGCGCACACCCAGCTTATTTAAGCTGTGTAGGCCAAGCATGCGGTGCTTCCAGAAGGCGGGCAGTCTGAGCCACTGCGCCTATCTGGTATTGTGCCTACAGTCAACGCTGATTCACCCTTTATCACCAAGAATGAACTGCCCCGGCCCTAGCCAGGTTAGAGCACAGGATTGCCGGCATGATTGCCTCCATCCCACAGGGTGGCAAGAAGCATGACAGATCCCCCTCCCCAGAGCCTCCTAGTTTGGAAGAGGAATGGGTTGAGGATAGGGAAGAGCTAAAAGCTCAGGATTCAGTGGAGTGCCTGGCAGATGAGTCTGCTTCCGAGGAATCTGGACAAGAAGATATCCAGTTGATGTCTGCCACTCAGTCGCAGAGGCTTTTGATCCTGACTGACCAAAATAGTTTAGTTCTGCCTTTAAGTTGCCTCTTGCAGAGGTGACTGAGCCCCCCTGGTCCTCTTTGGGATCCCTGAGGCCTCTTCAGGCCACACAGGCTTTCCCCCTACACCACCTTTTGGAACAGGCGGTGTATGCTGATTGGGAACATCCTGACAGGATTTTTTGTTCCTCCTAAAAGGTTTTCCCTTTTATATCCCATGGACCAAGTTCTTTAAAAAATGGAGCATGCCAGTCGTAGATGCAGCAGTTTTTTCCTTAAACAAGAATTTAACTTGTCCGGTACATAACGCACAGGGCTTGAAAGACCCTGTTAACAAGAAATTGGAATTATTATTAAAGGCTTCCTTTTCTTTGGCCAGTTCAGCTATTAAGCTAGCTGTTGCAGCAATTGGTATTTGCCAGTCCGTAAAGGATCAGGTCAAACAGCCTGATAGGCCTAACCAGGAGGATGATCTGCCTGAAGGCAAGACAGATATAACTTAAGCGCTGTGTTTTGCTGTTGACGCCTTAAAGGATTCAATACAGCAGGTCTCTCGTTTGGCTGTACATATGCGCATACTTTTATGGCTTAAGGACTAGTCAGCCGAGCTTCCTTGTAAAAAGTTATTGGCAGGTTTCCCTTTTCATGGGGAACGTTTATTTGGTGATCATTTGGACAAATATATACAAGGGATTTCCAGAGGGAAGAGTTCTCTACTTCATGTGAAGAAAAGCACCAGACATCCCTTGTTTAAAACCTCAGGGACTGCTTCCTCGGCGCCAAGGGGGTTCCGCCGCCAACAAGGCTCTAGGGCCAGGGGTAAGCCGTAAGGCCAAGGCCAGAAAAAGTCCTGGGTCCAAAATTCTTCTAAACCCAGCACCAAGCCCTCCTTTTGAGGGGATGCCTCCACTCTATCAGGTGGTTGGAAGGCTGCTACACTTTGTAGACATTTTGGAGAACAACAATTTAGTGGGTCATATCAATTATATCTCGCAGTTACAAGCTGGAGTTGCGCGGGGTTCCCCCTCAGAGGTTTTTAAGATCCAGCATTCCCTCAGATCCTCCAAAAAGAAACGTATTGCTTCAAGCACTACACTATCTAGTGCATCAAGGAGTGATTGTAGAGGTCCCTGTATTCAAAAGGGGCACAGGGTTTTACTCAAACCTGTTTACGGTTCGGAACCCGAACAGGGGCACAAGGCCCATTTTGGACCTAAGATCCCTGAACAAGTGTCTATTGATACAGTCCTATTTGATGGAGTCTGTCCATTCAGTAGTAACCTCACTCCTGAGGGGAAACTTTCTAGCCTCCATCAACCTAAAAGACCTGTATTTGCATGTGGAAATATACAAAACACTGCGCTCTGTGATATGAAACAAACTAGATAAGCAGCTGCATACGTTGTGACAAAAACAGTGAAATAAGAAGTGAAAATGCAGCGCTATGAAAATATTAAAGAATGCAAACAGTAAATCAAGTCCATAAGTGTTAACCTTGGTGGTGAATAATGTGATAAATAAATCATATAGTCTTAATCAAAAAGTGAAAAAATAATAGGGATGGTGTAAATCCGTGGATGAGGTACAACATCAATGGTGCTCAGCATCAATAAGTGGGAAGAGATGGGTACTCTTACCGGATACGGTGGACTCCCCTGTCAGCGACATGGAGTCAGTAAGGCAGTGAGCCCCACCGGGCTAATGGAAGGATATCCGGAATGCTGGAACTGGCAGGATGGACTTCAACCGACGAACCTTCAAAGATCATCAGGACGGGTCCTCAAGGTAGGAATTCCAAACCCTGAGCCTCGAAACCACAGTGTGCCACAAATAGCCCAGAGCGGGCAATCGCTCTCATTGAGGTAGTATGTAGAAAAAAATTAAAGCTACAACCAAAGGGGAAGATATCTTACGGTTGAAGTCCATCCTGCCAGTTCCAGCATTCTGGATATCCTTCCATTAGCCCGGTGGGGCTCACTGCCTTACTGACTCCATGTCGCTGACAGGGGAGTCCACCGTATCCGTTAAGAGTACCCATCTCTTCCCACTTATTGAAGCTGAGCACCATTGATGTTGTAACTCATCCACGAATTTACACCATCCCTGCCAGTCCTTTTTGGACCACAACCATCCACTTCTGCCCTTCTTTCAGTGTGTTGACACAAGTAGACATTTATTTTATTTTTTCACTTTTTGATTAAGTCTATATGATTTATTTATCACATTATTCACCACCAAGGTGAACACTTATGGACTTGATTTACTGTTTGCATTCTTTAATATTTTCATAGCGCTGCATTTTCACTTCTTATTTCACTGTATTTGCACGTACCTATCTTTCAGCCTTATCAGAGGTTCCTACGTTTTGCAGTAGAGGAACGTCATTTTCAGTTTGTGGCTCTACCCTTAGGGCTTGCTACAGCTCCCCGGGTGTTCACAAAGGTCCTAGCACCAGTAATGAGTCTTTTAAAGGCCCAAGGGATCCTGGTGCTCGGGTATCTGGATGACCCCCTGCTCAGAGATCACTCATTACAGGCTCTAGAACAGAGCATAATATACACAGTGCGGTATTTGAAAAGTTTAGGCTGGATCATAAATACTGAAAAGTCAGCCTGGAAACCAGATCAAAGTCTAAAGTATTTAGGTCTGATCCCAGACACGGTCCAAGCAAGAGTATTCCTGCCACCTGTAAGGATCTGTGCACTGAAGGTTCAGGTGTGTCACATAAGGGGCACCAGACAACCCTCTATTTGGCTCTGTATGAGTCTTTTAGGGAGGATGGTATCCTCCTTCGAGGCAGTGCCCTATGCCCAGTTCCATTCCAGGCCTTGTTGTCTTGGAACAGAGGAGGAAAAGCCCTGGATTATCAAATGTGCTTATCTCCTCGGGCACGCTTAAGCCTAAACTGGTGGTTGCAGGATCAGAACCTGTGAAAGGGACAATCCTTTCTCCCGGTAACTTGGAAAGTACTGACTACAGATGCCAGTCTCTCAGGCTGGGGAGCAACCCTCGAAGGGCTCACAGCTCAGGGAAAATGATCAGGGACAGAACAGATCCTGCCCATCAACGTTCTGGATTTACGGGCAGTATGTCTGGCCCTACGATCCTGGACGGTGGATCTTCAGGACTGCCCGATCAGGGTTCAGTCAGACAATGCCACTGCAGTGGCCTATATAAACCACCAAGGCGGCACCAGGAGTTGTTCAGCTCTGAAGGAGGTGAACCACATATTGGCCTGGGCAGAGGGACATGTGTCGATTATATCGGCATTCCATATCCCGGGAGTAGAGCACTGGAAGGCAGATTATCTCAGCCTCCAGCAGATCTGCCCAGGGGAATGGTCCTTACACCCAGAGGTGTTCCAGGAAATTTGCCAATGTTGGGGATGGCCAGAGGTCAACCTACTGGCATACAGGTTCAACAACAAACTACAGCAGTTTGTGTCCCGAACAAGAGATCCTCTGGCAATTGGAGCAGATGCTCTGATAGTTCCATGGAGCCAGTATTCCTTGGTTTATGCTTTCCCTCCGATCCCTCTCCTTCCACATTTGTTGCAAAGGATTCGGATAGAGGGGGTTCCAGTCATTCTGGTGGAACCAGTCTGGTACAGAAGGTCCTGGTTCCCAGAGATTGTGAGACTGACAATAGACGGGCCATGGACGCTTCCACATCGTCCTGATCTACTGTCTCAAGGTCCTATATTCCACCCTAATTTACAGTCTCTAAATTTGACAGCATGGCTATTGAAGCCAGGATGCTGAAGGACTGTGGCATCTCAGTACCAGTAGTGTCTGTCCTAGTGAATGCTAGAAAAGCAGTCACTAGGAAGATTTATCATAAGGTCTGGAAGACGTCTATTGCTTGGTGTGAAGGCAAAAAAAAAATGGCATCCTCGGAAATACGTGATTGGTAGAATTCTCTCTTTTCTACAGTCAGCTGTGGAAATTAAATTGGCTTTAAGTAAAATCAGAGGTCAAGTTTCGACACTATCAGTATTCTTCCAAAGGCCTTTAGCCTCCCATTCACTGATCTGAACCTTTATGCAGGGGGCAACTCTCTTGCTTCTAGGGCTGCAACTAACGATTATTTTCATAATCGATTAGTTGGCCGATTAATCGGTTAATAACATCAAAAAGAAAGTGTGGTGTATAATTTAGTTAATATGTAAAGTTTTTTTTTTTAAATGGCAATTTATTTTTAAATATCTCTATACAGTGGTAAATATAAATAGCCAACTATATGGTTAGGGAGCAAAATCTCTAATCCACTCTGAGAATAACAGACAGAAGAGATATATTGTATATACTATTAAAGAGTAAATCTGGTAAATATCAGACTCAGAGATCAAATTTTTGTATTAAAAAAAAAAACAGACAATGTCTTCCTTCAAAAAAGAAATGTAATTTTAAGAACGTTCGTTTTCGATTTTCTAGTTGTTAGTGAGGTCAAATTGACGTTCATTTTCAACCACAGTGACAGGAAAATTTGGAAATAATAGAAAACTTCTTAGTCAAAGGAATTTTCAGACAGTGTATGTGGTTTTCGTTCAGAGATTACATTAATTTTAAACAGAAATGTTAAAAGCAAGTGAAAATTTCAAACAACAGTCTTTCATTCAGCGAATGTATAAAGATTTTTCATATGAATATTCTCATCTGAAAATTGATCGGTGTGGCCAGCATAAGGCTCGGTACACACCTAGGCAGTTTGCTTGTGATCTGTTTCTGCAGTGCTTTTTGATTTTTGCACACGTGATTTTGCTGCAATTTGCATTTTTGCATTTTTTTTTGGCCAATTTGTTGTTGGGCAGATTAAAAAACACAAATTGCTGCAAAAACTCATTACATGCTTTTCTGCAGCTTCTCTGTTGAAGTATATTGAACCAAAAAAGCACCGTTTTGCATTAAAAAAAAGTCCCTGACCCTTTCCAAACATGCAGTGGCTGAATAAAGCATAGATGTGAGTGTGTCCCAGAGGAAACTATGAAAATGAACTGTAGTGCGCTTCTGCAAAAAGCACCAAAAAACACACATAAGATGTGAACCAGGTCTAAGACATTTAGTAAAATAATGGGGTTAAAAAAAAAAAAAATTAACCCTTTATAGTACAAAAAAAGCAGATAATCACTACTGTAAGGGGTTCATTTTTTTTTTACTGTAGAACTGTGAAAGTAATATTTACAGTAGCGATTATTTGCTCATTTTGTACTATAAAGGGCTCATTTTCGGGTTTTTTAACCCCATTAAGTTACTGGCCGATTAATCGATTATGAAAATAGTAATCGATTATTTTCATAATCGATTAGTTGCCGATTAATCGATTAGTTGTTTCAGCCCTACTTGCTTCCCCCCATTAGGTCACCTATGTGTCCTTGGGGCTTGAATTTGGTGCTGTGTTACAGAAGCAACCATTTGAACCTATTAAGGAAATTCCATTAGACTTGCTGTCACACAAGCTAGCCTTCCTGATGGCCATCACCTCGGCTAGAAGGGTGTCGGAGAAACCATACTTGATCCTTCACCACGACAGGGTCGTGTTACGACCTGTTCCATCATTTTTGCCAAAAGTGGTATCGGCTTTTCATTTAAATCAGGACATTATTTTGCCTTCTTTTTTCTCTCAGCCTCGTTCGGCGGAAGACGACTGCATTCTTTGGACGTTGTCCGGGCAGTCAAGGTTTATTTGCCTAGATCTGCGGAGATCCGAGGATCAGTTTTTTTTTAGTTTTACCAAAAGGACCCAGGAAGGGGCAGCTTCCAAGGCTTCCATTGCCAATTGGGTCCGTCAATTGATCATTCAGGCCTACGGTCTGAAACCATAAAGCTCCTCCTTTTTAGGGTGAAAGCTCATTCTTCCTGGGGTGCAGGAACCTCCTGGTCTTTTCGCCATCAGGTATCTGTGGCTCAGATTTGTAAGGCTGCCACCTGGTCTTCAGTGCATACGTTCACAAAATTTTATGAAGTTGATGTTCGAGCAGCCGAGGATTGGCCGCCGTGTACTGCGGGCTGCCGTATAAGTTCTGATGGCTATTGTTTGGCAGGGTGTCTCCCTCCCCTCAAGGTTATTGCTCTGGGACGTCCCAGCAGGTAATGAATATTAGCCTGACTCTGTGTCCCATGATGTATGAAAAAGAAAATAGTATGTTCCCTCCCCTCTTTTTTGAGGATTCAGTGCTTGCTACAAAACTGAAGTGCTTCCTGTATGGGAGGGGTTATATAAGAGATCACTTTTTGTCTAAAGACCTTTGGTCTACCAGTGTCTATTCACCTGGAGATGGAGTATAACCCAGCAGGTAATGAATATTAGCCTGACTCTGTGTTCCATGATGTACTCAAAGAAAAGGATTTTACAAGTAAGTATGACAAAAAAATCCTATTTTTCATTAACAGAGTTTTCAGCACAAGAGACCCATCCTACTGACTAGTCTGTCCCTTGTGCTGATTTTTCTTGTTTGTGATTATGGCTGCACTTAGGCTATAACCAAGAATCTTCTGCTATTCTTAAATAATAATATGTCTGGTATATTGTTTTTCCTCAGTGACGTTGGGACAGCACCAGTGGGCATCTAGTCTTGCTGAGAAGTTCTGTGATTTTGATATTTTGGTGCAGATATGTGAAATCACGGACAGTGACAACAGGCTGCAGCATTATATGACTCAGTTTGCTGATCAGGTATGTATTTCTTCTGGTTTTTGATGCATACATAAAAACATTGCTTTAACCACTTCAGCTCTGGAAGAATTTACCCCCTTCCTGACCAGAGTACTTTTTGCGATTCGGCGATGCGTCGCTTTAACTGACAATTGCACGGTTGTGCGACGTTGTACCCAAACAAAATTGACGTCCCTTTTTTTCCACAAATAGAGCTTTCTTTTGGTGGTATTTGATCGCCTCTGGGGTTTTTATTTTTTGCGCTATAAACAAAAAAAAGTGTCAATTTTGAAAAAAACACATTTTTTACTTTTTGCTATAAATATCCCCCAAAAATATATAAAAAAAATATTTTTTTTCCTCAGTTTAGACTGATATGTATTCTTTTACATATTTTTGGTAAAAAAATCGCAAAAAGCGTATATTGATTGGTTTGCGCAAAAGTTATAGCGTCTTCAAAATAGGGGATAGATTTATAGCATTTTTATTATTAATTTTTTTTTACTAGTAATGGCAATCTGCGATTGTTATCGTGACTGCGACATTATGACGGACACATCGGGCAATTTTGACACATTTTTGGGACCATTGGCATTAATACAGCGATCAATGCTATAAAATTGCAATGATTACTGTAAAAATGTCACTGGCAGTGAAGGGTTTAACACTAGGGGGCGATCGAGGGGTTAACTGTGTTCCCTGGGAGGTGATTCTAACTGAAGTGGGAGGGGACTGACTGGAGAAAGTGACGGATCGTGGTTCCTAGTTAATAGGAACACACGATCTGTCACTCCTGTCAGAACAGGGAAGTATGTGTTTACACACACTCGTCCCTGTTCTGTCTCTCCTGTCATCGCGACAGTCAACCACAAGCATCAGCACCCCTGCTGTATAAGTGCGGCGGTTGGTCGGGAAGCGGTTAAAGCCAAACTTCAACTTAAAAAATAGGTGAAAACTAACCAGGACAACACTTTGTTTTATTAAAAAAAAAAAAAAAAGTTTGCTGCATTGCTCATCCTTTCTCTGATGGTCACCACTCATTCAAGGCACTTATTGTTAGCAAGGGGCATCAAGTTTTCTGCCTCCTGGAGACTGTAATGAAGCTGTCCTGCTTGTTCTCCATTCACCACATGGGTGGTGGTTGCTCATACAACAGAAACCACATAGGCGCAAAGGTGTGCTGGACTACCATTTTCAGTAAGAGCAGCTGGAGGGACAATGAACTAAGGTGTTCTATATGTGCAGCAGATATTACAGAATCTTGTGCAACTGTGATTATTAACAAATCGTCATTTAATTTGTATATCAATATAAATACGTATTGCATAACAATTCCAAGTACATCATAATAATATACAACATTGTCCTCTTAGCCAGGAGCCATCAATACAGACTTTGAGATATAAATGAGATAACAATTGTCAAAAATCACATTAACAATACACCCCTTACGTAAAGGGCCTTGTCCCCACATGCTAAAGGAGACCAAAGGACAAGGGTGTATACAATTGCCTGTATTTTGGATTATTTGTATCCTTTTACCCTCTAACTAATCTGCAGCCTTAAATTTTTCGCCAAAATAAGGTAAATGTAGTAATTATTATACTTGGGTTACTATTCCTCTTAAGACATTTAACCTGTATATAATATTATACCCAAGCCTTTATTGAGGGGGAGGGGGAGCTGGGTGCATGAGCGTCCATGTGTATATCGGGGTTCCTCCATTGTCCTGCTCGGGGGTACAATTTTTGCCATCTCCCTCCTTATCCACTCTTGTTCTTTGGTATCCTTTAGTGTGTTAGGACAAGACCCTTTATGCAAGGGGTGTATTGTTAATGTGATTTTTGACAATTGTTCTCTCATTTGGATTGCATTATATTTCAAAGTCTGTATTGATGGCTTCTGACGACGAGGACTATGTCCAGGAAACATGTTGAGCCGTTAAGACTAATATATGCAAACAAATTACCAATATTGGACTTTTTTGCATGTTGTATTTTATTATGATGTACTTGGAATTGTTGTGCAATACGTGTTTGATATGCAAACCTTTTTAAATGGATATGAACCAATAAAATGTTTTTTTAACAGTAAAATGAATGCTGTGTCTCAAAAGTCCCATGCCATACCACAGTGCAATTGTGTTGTTAGTTTCTAGTTAGAGATGTGGCACTTTAAAGTTCTCAAATTTGATATGCTTTGTATACCTGTTTAATCATTGTTACAATATAGAGGTCATTGGTGTCTGAGGCTGGTTTACAAGAAAGAAAGTATTTTTTTCACAATTGTGGTGAATGAGCCCTTTCTCTATATTTGTAAAATATTGGACTATATGTTGGGCATGTGAACAAGTGTAATGCTGAAAAGGAAACCCTGTTTGTTAGATTTATGGAGGCTTCCATTGCTGAAATTTAATATCTCTTGCTTTCCCACTGAAACTTTGGTTTCTGGGTTTTCTGCTGACCTGGAATAAAAAAAAAAGGAGGCATTCTGGTATTTATTTAAAATGTGCTTGTTCTGGGCCCGTGACTCAAATATGTTCAACACAACCATTTAACTAATGTTTATTTTAATTGTAGGGATGAGCTGAGCATGAGCTGGGCTTGGTTGAAGGCATGTTTACAAACCCTGACTTAGTGTTACTAAACCCAGGACCCTGCATTCATTTTATCTGGTCTCCCACAGTACACGGAAATGCAATTAGTAAAAATAAACTGCTAATTATCTTTTCTCATCAGCAGTATTTGGCAGTCTTGTGACTTCTATCAGTGCCTAGCTTGAGCACTGGTTAAAGCTTGTAGGAAGAGTTTTCATTCTCCTCTGACTGTCTTAAGAGGTTGCATAACCGTGGACCCTCTGTCTAGACTGTGCTGATTGGCCCTGTGCTAATTGCATGCACCCTCCAAAAAAATAAATAAAAAAAAGATCTAGCAATACACACCAAAATGAGCATGTGCAAAGTGCCCCCAAGGCTCTGTACTATCAGCAGATGGATTGGGGACTGTGAAAGTAGGGGAGAATCAGAGAAGACAGGATCAAACAGCCTTTTTATACAATGCAAACGATCAACCCCTTAGGTTCCTCAGTTGAGTATAACGAGCATGATTTACTGCATAAACAGACTGCTTTTATACTGTTGTGGGTTTAGTAACACTAAGTTCGGGTACAGAATCTGAATCTTATTGAAGTCAATGGGAGCAGAATGTTAAACAGTAATGGCCATTTTCTAGGCTAATAGCCAAGGAATTGTCAAGCATATGGCTGAGCATTGCCCTTGGGGATATGTACCAAACCAAAAAATATGTACTTTCTGGTTGGCAATGGAACCGTTCAAATTGCCGCAACTCATGACGCAGCAACTTTGAAAAAGGTTCCTGCATTATCTTTTGCATAATTTCATTGCAATTTGTGTAGAATTCTGTTAAAAGAAGTCACAAGCTGCAATGAAATCGGAAGAGCCAATCACACTAATCTGCGGCTTTGAAATCACGCTGAAGTAGCACGATTTCAAAGTCGCACCAGTGTGAACCAAGGATAACTTGACTATCAAATGGTGCATGTACAATGAATATAATGTACTACATTAAAACTGACATTTACGAAGAAGAGAAAAAAATAATCCATTTAAATAAGCACTTATTACTATACTATACTATTCCATTCCATTCCGTTCATCAATATCAGACCCTTATCCTAGATGAGCATCCAAAATAGATGTTAATGGGAGACCCACTCATAAAAAAACAAAAAAAACTACATGGGCTTCCCACCAAAAAATACATACTTATTTGAATCTGGAAGCCCTTTTTCAAGAGATTTTCAAGAAACTGCTAATAACATAGGAACCTTAAGGGTCGGTTCACACTAGGGGCGGCACGACTTGCAGGTCGCCTCACCGAGGCGACCTGCACACGACACCCACGGCGACTTGCAAAACGACTTCTGTATAGAAGTCTATGCAAGTCGCCACAAAAGAAGTACAGGAACCTTTTTCTAAGTCGGAGCAACTTGCGTCGCTCCTATTAGAACGGTTCCATTGTACAGAACGGGAGGCGACTTGTCAGGCGACTAGGTCGCCTGACAAGTCGCCCCTGTGTGAACCGGCACTAAGAGGTGCATATACTTTTAAGTGAATCGTTCAGAGGAGTCACAAAAGAAATATTTTAAAATTTATCTTTATTATAAACAATGTAAAAGCACATATTTAAAAAATGAGGTCGGTAGTCTTAGTCTTGGAACATTCATATTCATATGCCTGTCTCACTACTATTCATAATTTTCCTTATATACAAGTGTATGCTTAGATCTAGATACAGACACCACTTATTCGTAGTTGCTTTTCCAATAGGGTAGCTGGCAGACGAGAATTGTAGCTAAACGTTTTTGCAGAAAACTCTGCTTCCTCAAGCAGCAAGCGATGGATGTAAATATCTAAAATATATCATTCTCATCAGTTATGTTTGTCCAATTTACAGCGGGTAAAATAGGTATTGAACACGTCACCATTTTTCTAGGTAAATATATTTCTAAAGGTGCTATTGACATGGAATGTTCACCACATGTCGGTAACAACCCATGCAATCCATTCATACAAAGAAACCAAAGCAAGTAAGTTCAGAATGTGGTGAAAATGTGGTGAAAATTTCATGTCATGTGGTGACATGTTCAATACTACTACAGGTAATTCACCAGCTGTATATCAGCAAACCCATGTATGCACATACTGAAAATAATTCTTCGACTTCCCAGACTGGTCCAAACAAACACTACCCTGTGGAACTGCAGGGGGGTGCACACCAAAAGGTCCATTGCATGCAAATACTTAGGTTTTCTCAATATATTCAGATGGTCATATGTCCCTTTTAAATCTGTCAAACTATAGATAGTAATTAGCTTCTTCAGTTTGTTAAATGTGTTGGTGTATGTGTGCAAATATCTCCTCTGTAACCTTATTCTAGTAAGTACATATTTTTTTCCTTGGCTTATATTGGTATCACCGTAAATGTGAAGGCAATGCATAAAAAAGGTCTACCTCCTGTGTATTGTTCTCATTTCCCCCAGTGGCAGTATGGGTTGGTAATATTGAATTCCACAACTAGATGTCACTTAGGATCCCTCTCAATTAGGGGTGCAAACGGATCAAAAAACTCACGGATCAGAGTCACGGATCGGATCATTTTCGGATCAGCAAAAAAAAAAAAAAGACAAATCTTGTTACACCCACCGGAGTTTTAGATTAAAAAGTTATTTTCCACACAAAACGGAGCTTATATGCATAAATACAGTATTTGTAGATCAGACGGACTGTTTAGATGTTACATTTTAAAAGCCGCAGCAAACCTGCTGACCTTACATGGTTGCTAATGTGACAGAACACCTCTGATTTTCACATTTAATGTTAAATGTGAAAATCAGAGGTGTTCTGTCACATTAGCAACTATGTGAGTTCAGCAGGTTTGCTGCTGCTTTTAAAATTTAACATCTAAACAGTCCGTCCGATCTACAAATACTGTATTTATGCATATAAGCTCCGTTTTGTGTGGAAAATAGCTTTTAAATCTAAAACTCCGGTGGGTGTAACAAGATGTCCGCTTGCCCCCTTCTCACTCTATCATTACAGTACTGTGCAAGGGAGTGTGGGGTGTAGCAAGATGGCGGCGACGAAACGTCACTTCCTGACGATACGGCGGCCGCAGGGTGTACCAAGATGGGCGCCGCTCGGGACCCTTCCTATGGCCGAGGCCGCCAAGCGCTCCGCGGATCGCGGGTGTGCCGATCCACGGAGGTTGACCCGTACGGATCACGGATCAGTGACGATCCGTTGCACCCCTATTCTCAATCAAGCATACAGTGCCTTGAAAAAGTACTGGTACCCCTTGAAATTTTCCACATTTTGTCGTTATGTTACAACCAAAAACGTAAATGTATTTTATTGGGATTTTTTGTGATAAACCAACATAAAGTGGCACATAATTGTGAAGTGGAAGGAAAATGACAATGGTTTTTAAAATTTTTTACAAACAAAATATGTGAAAAGTGTGGCATGCATATGTATTAAGCCCCCCTAAGACAATACCTTTTAGAACCACCTTTTGCTGCAATTACAGCTTCAAGTCTATTTGGGTATCTACCAGCTTTGCACATCTAGAGAGTGACATTTTTGTCCATTTCTTCTTTGGAAAATAGCTCAAGCTCTGTCAGATTGGATAGAGAGTATCTGTGAACAGACATTTTTTAAGTATGCCATAGATTCTCAATTGGATTTAGGTCTGGACTTTGAGTGGGCCATTCCAATACATGAATATGCTTTGATCTAAACCATTCCATTGTAGCTCTAACTGTATGTTTAGGGTTGTTGTCCTGCTGATAGGTGAACCTCTGCCCCAGTTGAAAGTCTTTTACAGACTCTAACAGGTTTTCTTCTAAGATTGCCCTGTATTTGGCTCCATCCATTTTGCCATCAACTCTGACCAGCTTCCCTGTCCCTGCTGAAGAAAAGCGTCCCCACAACATGATGCTGCCACCACGTTTCACAGTGGGGATGGTGTGTTTAGGGTGACGTGCAGTGTTAGTTTTCCGCCACACATAGCGTTTTGCTTTTAAGCCAAAAAGTTCAATTTTGGTCTCATCTGACCAGAGCACCTTCTTGCTCAGGTGATGGATTGAACAGTGTTCCGTGAGATGTTCAAAGCTTGGGATTTTTTTTATAACCTAACCTTGCTTTAACCACTTGCCGACCGGCTCATGCGGATATACGTTGGCAGAATGGCTCTCCTGCGCAAACTGACATACCTGTACATCAGTCCGTAATAGCAGGATAGCGGGCACGTGCTGTGGGAGGGTGCCCTCGGGTCCCACAGATTGGATGTCCTCCGGCGGCCCGTGATCGCGGCGAGGCAGGACGGGAAACTGCCTATGTAAACAAGGCAGTTCCTTGTTCTGCCTAGTGACATGACAGGGATCTACTGCTCCCAGTGATTTCTGTCATTTTTCAGTAAGCCCATCACTCCTACAGTTAGAACATGCTGAGGGAACACACTTAACCCCTTGATCGACCCCTAGTGTTAACCCCTTCCCTGCCAGTGTAATTTTTACATTGATCAATGCATTTTTATAGCACTGATCAATGTAATAATGTCACTGGTCCCCAAAAAGCGTAATTTGGGGTCAGATTTGTCCGCCGCAATGTCGCGGTCCCGCTAAAAATTTCAGATTGCCGCCATTACCAATAAAAAAATAAAAGTCCCTAAATCGATCCCTTAGTTTGTAGATGCGGTAACTTTTGCGCAAACAAATCAATATACACCTATTGTGATTTTTTTTATATACCAAAAATATGTAGAAGAATATATATCGGCCTAAACTGATGAATAGATTTGTTTTTTTATTTATTTATTTTTTGAATATGTATTATAGCAGAAAGTTAAAAAATTGTTAATGTTTTTTCAAAATTTATAGCGCAAAAAAATAAAAACTGCAAAGGTGATCAAATGCCACCACAAGAAAGCTCTATTTGTGGGGAAAAGAGGACGTCAATTTTGGGTACAGCGTCACACGACCGTGCAATTGTTAGTTAAAGCAACGCAGTGTTGTATCGCAAAAAATGCTCTGGTCACTAAAGCCAGAAAAAACAAAAATTTTAATGTCAGCAGCTGCTGACTCTTAAAATATGGACACTTACCTGTCCTGGGCGCCCACGATGTCGGCACCCGAATCCAATCTGTCCCTCGGCTCTTGGGTGGAGGCGCAACCATCTTCGGTAAGGGAAACAGGAAGTGAAGCCTTGCGGCTTCACAGCCTGGTTGCCTACTGCGCATGCGTGAGTCGCGCTGCGCGTTTCCACTGGTCCCTGCTGTCTTCTGGGACCTGTGTGTCTCCCAGAAGACAGCGGGGGGGCGGAGGAGGCGCCGGACATGGCGTAGATATGGATGCTGCGGCTATCTATGCCCGAAAGTGAGAGCAAATACCTGGATTGGACAGGTATCTACTCCCCCAAATGTGACACCGGAGGGGGGAGGATTCCGAAAAGCGGAAGTTCCATTTTTGGGTGGTAAAACCTTCCAGGGCTTAAGTGGTTAAACTTCTCCACAACTTTATCCCTGACCTGTCTGGTGTGCTCCTTGGTCTTCGCGATGCTGTTTGTTCACTAAGGTTCTCTAACTGACTTCTGAAGGCAATTGGTTAGGCTAGATTTTAGTTAGGGGTATCAGAGTAAAGGGGGCTGAATACAAATGCACACCACACTTTTCAGATAATTATTTGTAAAAAATGGATCATTTTCCTTCCACTTCACAATTATGTGCCACTTTGTGTTTCTCCTACCCACCTCCTATATTTTTCTCTCCTGGCCCCATTACTGTTTTTTCCCGGTGCCCATTACTGTTCTCTCTTGGCCCCCTATACTATTCTTGCCTGCCCTCCTATACTATTTTCTCCTGGCCTCGTATACTACTCCTTCCTGACCCCCCGCCATACTATTCTCTCCTGGTCCTCCGTACTATTCTCTCCTGGCCCCCCAATACTATTCTCTCCTGGCCCCCCAATACTATTCTCTCCTGGCCCCCAATACTATTCTCTCCTGGCCCCCTATACTATTCTCTCCTGGCCCCCTATACTATTCTCTCCTTGCCCCCTATACTATTCTCTCCTGGCCTCCCTATACTATTCTCTCCTGGGCCCTCTTATACTATTGTCTCCTGGCCCCCCTATACTATTTTCTCCTGCCCCCCTAATTTCTATTCTCTCCTGGCCCCCCATGTACTATTCCCTCCTGCTCCCCCCCCCCCATGTACTGTTCTCTCCTGCCTCCCCTGAACTGTTCTCTCCTGCCCCCCCCCTGTACTGTTCTCTCCTGGCTCCCTTGTACTATTTTCTCCTGGCCCCCCTGTACTATTTTCTCCTGGCCCCCCTGTACTATTTTCTCCTGGCCCCCCTGTACAATTTTCTCCTGGCCCCCCTGTAGTATTTTCCCCTGGCCCCCCTGTAGTATTTTCCCCTGGCCCCCCTGTAGTATTTTCCCCTGGCCCCCCTGTAGTATTTTCCCCTGGCCCCCCTGTACTATTCTCTCCTGGCCCCCCTGTACTATTCTCTCCTGGCCCCCCTGTACTATTCTCTCCTGGCCCCCCTGTACTATTCTCTTCCTCCCCCCCCCATACTATTCTCTCCTCCCTCCTATACCATTCTCTCCTTCCCGCCCTATACTATACTCTCCTCCCTCCTATACTATTTTCTCCTGGCCTCCTATACTATTCCTTCCTGACCCCCCGCCATACTATTCTCTCCTGGCCCCCCGTACTATTCTCTCCTGGCCCCCCCCATACTATTCTCTCCTGGCCCCCCCCCATACTATTCTCTCCTGGCCCCCCCCATACTATTCTCTCCTGGCCCCCCCTATACTATTCTCTCTTGCCCCCCTATACTATTCTCTCCGCCCCCCCCCCCCATGCTATTCTCTCCTCCCTCCTATACCATTCTCTTCTTCCTGCCCTATACTGTTCTCTCCTGGTCCCCTATACTATTCTCTCTAGTATACTATTCTCTCCTGGCCCCCCTATACTATTTTCTCCTCCCCCCTCCCTAATTTCTATTCTCTCCTTGCCCCATTACTATTTTTTCCTGGCCCCCCCATGTACTATTCTTTCCTGCCCCGCGTACTATTCTTTCCTGGCCTCCCTGTACTATTCTCTCCTGGCCCCCCTGTACTATTCTCTCCTGGCCCCCCTGTACTATTCTCTCCTGGCCCCCCTGTACTATTCTCTCCTGGCCCCCCTGTACTATTCTCTCCTGGCCCCCTATACTATTCTTGCCTGCCCTCCTATACTATTCTCTCCTGGTGCCCCCCTATACTATTCTCTCCTGGCCTCCTGTTCTATTCTTTCCTCCCCCCCCCCCCCCCCCCCCCGTTGTACTATTCTCTCCTGGCCCCCTATACTATTTTCTCCTGGCCTCCTATACTATTTTCTCCTGGCCTTCTATACTATTCCTTCCTTACCCCCGCCATACTATTCTCTCCTGGCCCTCCGTACTATTCTCTCCTGGCCCCCCCATATTATTCTCTCCTGGCCCCCTATACTATTCTCTCCTGGCCTCCCTATACTATTCTCTCCTGGCCCCTCTTATACTATTGTCTCCTGGCCCCCTAATTTCTATTCTGTCCTGGCCCCCCGTACTATTCTCTCCTGGCCCCCCATGTACTATTCTCTCCTCCCCCCATGTGCTATTCTCTCCTGCCCCCCCCCCCCCGTACTTTTCTTTTCTGGCTCCCCTGTACTATTCACTCCTGGTCCCCCTGTACTATTCTCTCCTGGTCCCCCTGTACTATTCTCTCCTGGTCCCCCTGTACTATCCTCTCCTGGCCCCCCTGTACTATTCTCTCCTGGCCCCCTTGTACTATTCTCTCCTTGCTCCCTTGTACTATTCTCTCCCGCCCCCCCTGTACTATTTTCTCCTGGCCCCCCTGTACTATTTTCTCCAGGCCCCCCTGTACTATTTTCTCCTGGCCCCCCTGTACTATTTTCTCCTGCCCCCCCTGTACTATTTTCTCCTGGCCTCCCTGTACTATTTTCTCCTGGCCCCCCTGAACTATTCTCTCCTTGCCCCCCTATACTATTCTTGCCTGCCCTCCTATACTATTCTCTCCTGGTGCCCCTATACTATTCTCTCCGGCCCCCTATACTATTCTCTCCGGCCCCCTATACTATTCTCTCCTGCCTCCTATACCATTCTCTCCTCCCGCCCTATACTATTCTCTCCTCCTGCCCTATACTATTCCCCCTTGCCCCTATACTATTCTCTCCTGGCCCCCTATACTATCCTCTCCTGGCCCCCCTATACTATTCTCTCCTGGCCCCCCTATACTATTCTCTCCTGGCCCCCCTATACTATTCTCTCCTGGCCTCCTGTACTATTCTTTCCTGCCCCCCCCCCCCCGCTGTACTATTCTCTCCTGGCCTCCTATACTATTTTCTCCTGGCCTCCTATACTATTCCTTCCTGACCCTCCGCCATACTATTCTCTCCTAGCCCCCGTACTATTCTTTCTTGGCCCCCCATACTATTCTCTCCAGGCCCCCTATACTATTCTCTCCTGCCCCCCTATATAATTCTCTCCTGGCCCCTCTTATACTATTGTCTCCTGGCCCCTCTTATACTATTGTCTCCTGGCCCCCTATACTATTCTCTCCTGGCCCCCCTATACTATTCTCTCCTGGCCCCCCTGTACTATTCTCTCCTGGCCCCCTTGTACTATTCTCTCCTGGCCCCCCTGTACTCATCTCTCCTGGCCTCCCTGTACTATTCTCTCCTGGCCCCCCTGTACTATTTTCTCCTGGCCCCCCTGTACTATTATCTCCTGGCTCCCCTGCACTATTATCTCCTGGCCCCCCTGTACTATTATCTTCTGGCCCCCTTGTACTATTCTCTCCTGGCCCCCTTGTACTATTCTCTCCTGGCCCCCTTGTACTATTCTCTCCTGGCCCCCTTGTACTATTCTCTCCTGGCCCCCTTGTACTATTCTCTCCTGGCCCCCTATACTATTCCCTTCCCCTCCCATACTATTCTCTCCCCCCCCAATACTATTCTCTCCTTCCCGCCCTATACTATACTCTCCTCCCGCCCTATACTATACTCTCCTCCCGCCCCATTCTAATTTCTCCTGGCCTCCTATACTATTCTCTCCTGTCCCCCTGCCATACTATTCTCTCCTGCCCCCCCATACTATTCTCTCCTGCCCCCCCCCATACTATTCTCTCCTGCCCCCCCATACTATTCTCTACTGCCCCCCCATACTATTCTCTCCTTGCCCCCCCATTCTATTCTCTCCTGGCCCCCCCATACTATTCTCTCCTGGCCCCCCAATACTATTCTCTCCGCCCCCCCATACTATTCTCTCCTGGCTCCCCTATACTATTCTCTCCTAACCCTCCTAATACTATTCTCTCCACCCACCCCTATACTATTCTGTCCTGCCCCCCTATACTATTCTCTCCTGGTGCCCCCCTATACTATTTTCTCCTGGCCTCCTATACTATTCTCTCCTGTCCCCCTGCCATACTATTCTCTCCTGCCCCCCCATACTATTCTCTCCTGCCCCCCCATACTATTCTCTCCTGGCCCCCCCATTCTATTCTCTCCTGGCCCCCCCATACTATTCTCTCCTGGCCCCCCAATACTATTCTCTCCGCCCCCCCATACTATTCTCTCCTGGCTCCCCTATACTATTCTCTCCTAACCCTCCTAATACTATTCTCTCCACCCACCCCTATACTATTCTGTCCTGCCCCCCTATACTATTCTCTCCTGGTGCCCCCCTATACTATTTTCTCCTGGCCTCCTATACTATTCCTTCCTGACCCCCCGCCATACTATTCTCTCCTGGACTCCCATACTATTCTCTCCTGGCCCCCCTATACTATTGTCTCCTGGCCCCCCTATACTATTTTCTCCTGCCCCCCCAATTTCTATTCTCTCCTGGCCCCCATTACTATTTTTTCCTGGCCCCCCATGTACTATTCTCTCCTGCCCCCCCATGTACTATTCTCTCCTGCCCCCCCTGTACTGTTCTCTCCTGCCCCCTCTATGCTATTTTCTCCTGCCCCCCTGTACTATTCTCTCCTGGCCCCCTTGTACTATTCTCTCCTGGCCCCCTTGTACTATTCTCTCTTGGCCCCCTTGTACTATTCTCTCTTGGCCCCCTTGTACTATTCTCTCTTGGCCCCCTTGTACTATTTTCTCCTGGCCCCCTATACTATTCCCTTCCCCCCCATACTATTCTCCCCCCCCCATACTATTCTCTCCTTCCCGCCCTATACTATACTCTCCTCCCGCCCTATACTATACTCTCCTCCCGCCCCATTCTAATTTCTCCTGACCTCCTATACTATTCCTTCCTGACCCCCCGCCATACTATTCTCTCCTGGCCCCCTGTACTATTCTCTCCTGGCCCCCCCTACTATTCTCTCCTGGCCCCCCCTACTATTCTCTCCTGGCCCCCCCATACTATTCCCTCCTGGCCCCCCCATACTATTCTCTCCTGGCCCCCCCATACTATTCTCTCCTGGCCCCCCCATACTATTCTCTCCTGGCCCCCCCATACTATTCTCTCCGCCCCCCCATACTATTCTCTCCGCCCCCCCCATACTATTCTCTCCTGGCTCCCCTATACTATTCTCTCCTAACCCTCCTAATACTATTCTCTCCACCCACCCCTATACTATTCTCTCCTGCCCCCCTATACTATTCTTGCCTGCCCTCCTATACTATTCTCTTCTGGTGCCCCCCTATACTATTCTCTCCTGGCCTCCTATACTATTTTCTCCTGGCCTCCTATACTATTCTCTCCTGGCCTCCCATACTATTCTCTCCTGGCCCCCCTATACTATTGTCTCCTGGCCCCTCTTATACTCCTGGCCCCCCTATACTATTTTCTCCTGCCCCCCTAATTTCTATTCTCTCCTGGCCCCCATTACTATTTTTTCCTGGCCCCCCATTTACTATTCTCTCCTGCCCCCCCTGTACTATTCTCTCCTGGCCCCCTATACTATTCTCTCCTGCCCCCCCCTGTACTATTCTCTCCTGGCCCCCCCTGTACTATTTTCTCCTGCCCCCCCCTGTACTATTTTCTCCTTGCCCCCTGTACTATTTTCTCATGCCCCCCTGTACCATTCTCTCCTGCCCCCCTGTACTATTCTTTCCTGGCCCCCCTGTACTATTCTCTCCTGGCCCCCCTGTACTATTCTCTCCTGGCCCCCCTGTACTATTCTCTCCTGGCCCCCCTGTACTATTCTCTCTTGGTCCCCCTGTACTATTCTCTCCTGGCCCCCCTGTACTATTCTCTCCTGGCCCCCCTGTACTATTCTCTCCTGGCCCCCCTGTACTAATTTCTCCTGGCCCCCCTGTACTATTCTCTCCTGGCCCCCCTGTACTATTCTCTCCTGGCCCCCTGTACTATTCTTTCCTGGCCCCCCTATACTTTTCTCTCTTGCCCCCCTATACTATTCTCTCCGGCCCACCCCCATATTATTCTCTCCTCCCTCCTATACCATTCTCTCCTTCCCGCCCTATACTATTCTCTCCTCCCGCCCTATACTATTCTGTCCTCCCGCCCTATACTATTCTCTTGGTCCCCTATACTATTCTCTCCTGGCCCCCTATACTATTCTCTCCTGGCCCCCTATACTATTCTCTCCTGGCCCCCTATACTATTCTCTCCTGGCCCCCTATACTATTCTCTCCTGGCCCCCTATACTATTCTCCCCTGGCCCCCTATACTATTCTCTCCTGGCCCCCTATACTATTCTCTCCTGGCCCCCTATACTATTCTCTCCTGGCCCCCATTACTATTCTCTCCTGGCCCCCATTACTATTCTCTCCTGGCCCCCATTACTATTCTCTCCCAGCCCCCCTTATACTTTTTTCTCCTTGCCTCCTGTACTATTCCTTCCTTCCCCCTATACTATTCTCTCCTGGACCCCTGTTCTGTTTTCTCCTGGTCCCCTGTTCTGTTCTCTCCTGGCCCCCGTAATGTTCTCTCCTGGCCCCCATACTATTCTCTCCTGCCCCCCCTGTACTGTTCTCTCCTGACTCCCCCTGTACTATTCTCTCCTCCCCCCCCTGTACTTTTCTCTCCTGTCCCCCCTCCCCCCTGTACTTTTCTCTCCTGCCCCCCCTGTACTTTTCTCTCCTGGCCCCCCTGTACTTTTCTCTCCTGGCCCCTTTGTACTGTTCTCTCCTGGCCCCCCTGTACTGTTCTCTCCTGGCCCCCCTGTACTGTTCTCTCCTGGCCCCCCTGTACTGTTCTCTCCTGGCCCCCCTGTACTGTTCTCTCCTGGCCCCCCTGTACTGTTCTCTCCTGGCCCCCCTGTACTGTTCTCTCCTGGCCCCCCTGTACTTTTCTCTCCTGGCCCCCCTGTACTTTTCTCTCCTGGCCCCTTTGTACTGTTCTCTCCTGGCCCCCCTGTACTGTTCTCTCCTGGCCCCCCTGTACTGTTCTCTCCTGGCCCCCCTGTACTGTTCTCTCCTGGCCCCCCCATACTATTCTTTCCTGCCCCCCCGGTAATGTTCCCTCATGGCCCCCCTGTCCCTCCTGCACCCCTTGTACTATACAGTTCTCTCCTTCCCCTCTTTGTCCTCCTGTACTGTGCTCTTCTCCCCCCCCCCCACATCTCCTGTACTCTTCCCTCCTGAATCCCCTGTGCTCTGCCCTGCTGACCCCCTGTACACTGCTTATCTTAGGTTTGAGCATCTGTGCAAAAAAAACAGGTACGAGTTTCACATTAAGGAGGTACGTTTTAATATTTATTCTATTGCTTAATGCTATTTTTAAGCATAATTGTTCATTATATCTACAGCTCGCTGATCACACAGATGGTCCCTGAGCTGTGAATATGACTATTTCAATGGTTCCAGAGCTCTCAGACTTGTAGTACTATTCTCTCCTGGCCCCCCATACTATTTTCTCCTGGCGTCCCTGTACTGTTTTCTCCTGGCCCCCCCATAATGTTCTCTCCTGGCCCTCGTAATGTTCTCTCCTGGCCCCCGTACTATTCTCTCTTGCCCCCCCTGTACTGTTCTCTCCTGCCCCCCCCTGTACTGTTCTCTCCTGCCCCCCCCCCTGTACTGTTCTCTCCTGCCCCCCCCCCCTGTACTGTTCTCTCCTGCCCCCCCTGTACTGTTCTCTCCTGCCCTCCCTGTTCTGTTCTCTCCTGCCCCCCCTGTACTGTTCTCTCCTGGCCCCCCTGTAATGTTCTCTCCTGCCCCCCCTGTACTGTTCTCTCCTGGCCCCCCTGTACTGTTCTCTCCTGGCCCCCCTGTACTGTTCTCTCCTGGCCCCCCCTGTACTGTTCTCTCTTTCGTCCCCTTGTACTGTTCTCTCCTGGCCCCCCTGTACTGTTCTCTTCTGGCCCCCCTGTACTGTTCCCTCCTGGCCCCCCTGTACTGTTCCCTCCTGGCCCCCCTGTACTGTTCCCTCCTGGCCCCCCTGTACTGTTCCCTCCTGGCCCCCCTGTACTGTTCCCTCCTGCCCCCCCTGTACTGTTCTATCCTGGCCCCCCTGTACTGTTCTCTCCTGGCCCCCCTGTATTGTTCTCTCCGGCCCCCCCTGTACTGTTCTCTCCTGCCCCCCCGTACTGTTCTCTTCTCTCCCCTGTTCTGTTCTCTCCTGCCCCCCCCTGTACTGTTCTCTCCTCGCCCCCCCTGTACTGTTCTCTCCTCGCCCCCCCTGTACTGTTCTCTCCTCGCCCCCCCTGTACTGTTCTCTCCTCGCCCCCCCTGTACTGTTCTCTCCTCGCCCCCCCCGGACTGTTCTCTCCTCTCCCCCTGTACTATTCTCTCCTCTCCCTCATAGTTTTCTTTCTTTCCCCCCCCAGGATTGTTCCCTCATGGCCCCCCTGTACTATACAGTTCCCTCCTGCCCCCCTTGTACTATACAGTTCCCTCCTGCCCCCCCTACTGTTGCCTCCTGGTCCCCCTGTGCTGTGCTCTTCTCCCCCCGTATCGTCCCTCCCGAATCCCCTGTGCTCTGCCCGGATGACCCCCTGTACACTACTTATCTTAGGTTTGACCCAGATTTGAGCATCTGTGCAAAAAAAAGCAAGTACGAATTTCACATTAGGGAGGTAAGTTTTAATATTTATTCCATTGCTTAATGCTATTTCTAAGCATAATTGTTCATTATATCTACAGCTTGCTGATCACACCGATGGTCCCTGAGCTGTGCATATGACTATTTCTGGGGTTCCAGAGCTCTCAGACTTGTAGCACTGTAGTAGTACTGTAGTACTTGTACTGTAGTACTATTCTCTCCTGGCTCCCCGTATTGTTCTCTCCTGGCCCCCCATACTATTTTCTCCTGACCTCCCTGTACTGTTCTCTCCTGCCCCCCGTACTGTTCTCTCCTGCCCCCCCTGTACTGTTCTCTCCTGTCCCCCCTGTACTGTTCTCTCCTGCCCCCCCTTTACTGTTCTCTCCTGCCCCCCCTTTACTGTTCTCTCCTGGCCCCCCTGTACTGTTCTCTCCTGGCCCCCCTTTACTGTTCTCTCCTGCCCCCCCTTTACTGTTCTCTCCTGCCCCCCCCTGTACTGTTCACTCCTGGCCCCCCTGTACTGTTCTCTCCTGGCCCCCCTGTACTGTTCTCTCCTGGCCCCCCTGTACTGTTCTCTCCTGGCCCCCCTGTACTGTTCTCTCCTGGCCCCCCTGTACTGTTCTCTCCTGGCCCCCCTGTACTGTTCTCTCCTGGCCCCCCTGTACTGTTCTCTCCTGGCCCCCCTGTACTGTTCTCTCCTGCCCCCCCTGTACTGTTCTCTCCTGCCCCCCCCCTGTACTGTTCTCTCCTGCCCCCCCCTGTACTGTTCTCTCCTGCCCCCCCCTGTACTGTTCTCTCCTGCCCCCCCTGTACTGTTCTCTCCTGCCCCCCCTGTACTGTTCTCTCCTGGCCCCCCTGTACTGTTCTCTCCTGGCCCCCCTGTACTGTTCTCTCCTGGCCCCCCTGTACTGTTCTCTCCTGGCCCCCCTGTACTGTTCTCTCCTGGCCCCCCTGTACTGTTCTCTCCTGGCCCCCCTGTACTGTTCTCTCCTGGCCCCCCTGTACTGTTCTCTCCTGGCCCCCCTGTACTGTTCTCTCCTGGCCCCCCTGTACTGTTCTCTCCTGCCCCCCCTGTACTGTTCTCTCCTGGCCCCCCTGTACTGTTCTCTCCTGGCCCCCCTGTACTGTTCTCTCCTGGCCCCCCTGTACTGTTCCCTCCTGGTCCCCCTGTACTGTGCTGTGCTCTTCTCTCTCCCCCCCCTCTGTATCTTCCCTCCTGAATCCCCTGTGCTCTGCCCTGCTGACCCCCTGTACACTGCTTATCTTAGGTTTGACCCAGATTTGAGCATCTGTGCAAAAAAGCAAGTACGAGTTTTACATTAAGGAGGTAATTTTTAATATTTATTCTATTGCTAAATGCTATTTCTAAGCATAATTGATCGTTATATCTACAGCTCGCTGATCACACTGATAGTCCCTGAGCTGTGAATATGACTATTTCAGGGCTTCCAGAGCTCTCAGACTTGTCGCCAGGGGTTCCTCGAAGGTAAAGAAGGTTGAGAAACACTGATCTATCACATAAAATCCCAGTAAAAAAAGTTTACGTTTTTGGTTGTAACATGACAAAATGTGGAAAATTTCAAGGGGTATGTATACTGTCAGGGAAGTTTGAATGATTCATTTGCTCAGCTATATTGATTATTCAATTGATCGATGAACAATCTAATACAAAAATAATTTATGAAAAATAATTAAATTGGCTAATTAGTTTTTTCAAAGCTACTTTGCCAAATGCAGACATTCTTTGACATAACACCAAGGTCAGTCCTGACCAGAAGTGGCTGCACAGGGAAGCCATCTTGGCTCTGCTGCTGTTTGTGGCAAGATGCATCCTGAGGAGGTGATATACTTTTCTTTGCTAGTGACAGGGGAAAAAGAATATTGCTGCCAAATACTGAAAGAGTGAGCTAGTCTTAAATCTGATTTAGGGGTCTTCAAACAAGACATTCAGATGAGATAGTAGATCCAGATCTTCAGACAAGCAGTAAAGTGAAAGCGTTTCTGGGCTTACATCTACGGGTCATACAATTTATATGTATGAATATGCATAAGATATGGGTGTGTATTAAATGTATTCTAGGCGTGATATAGTTGTGAACAGTTAAATGGGTGTTTACATCATGTGACTCTCAAAAAAAGACAATTCAGCTATATATATCAACATTATTAGACCCCTATAATTCTACTCATTTCCCTCTTCTTAACCCCTATGGTGGGGTCACTACCATATCTTCCCTACCTAGTATGATACCAGAGGGTCCACAGTACTACTTCACATCTAAGTGGAGCAAAGTTCTTTTTAGGGTGTATGTGGATACATATCTTTACTCGTATCACCCATATCTGCATCATACAAATCTGCTAATCTGATAACACTCTATCTCTTCCTTTGGGTCATTTCCCCCAGTTCTAACTGTCATTGTAGTAATCTTTTTTATTCCACATTTAGCACACCTGAAAAAAAAATAAGCAACTAATCCAATAACAATGATTCCTGCTAGGACAAAAAGAATTTGTTGAATCAATGGGCCCATCCACCCACCAATGTTCCAATTACCAAATGGATTCCAATTACTACCCTTTTCAGGAGTAGTAAAATCAATGGCTTGTTTCCTCAGTTTCTCTATTTTCTGGAGATGGGCTCCTATCATGTCTTGTATACCAGGATCTTCAAACCAGGAACAACAAGCAGTACCATTTACGAGCACGCATAGACCTCCTTCCTTGGCCAACAGATAGTCCAAGGCCAATTTAGTTTGCAGGGTACGCTTGTGTAGTAATCTTAGGTCTGCGGCTTTTTCATTGACCGCACTCTCAGTTTCAGTAAACATCTGGTCTACTAATGTACTATAATTATTAAAAGCATTTTCCATTTTATTGATCATTTTTATACCTCCCCCAAACATTGCTGGAAACCATGCCCATATCCTATCTTCAGTATTAAATATAGCTTTACGTTTTCGTACGGGCATGGGTTGACGGTAGTCCTCTAAATGATTCATTGCTACATTGTATATCCTAATATTTTCCTCTACCACAAAAAGGGATGGCGCTAATGTCCCAATAAAGCAGGTACCATAACTATGGGGAGGTATCCACTTGTAAGCCTTTTGACCACAGATAAGGTAGTAGGGATCTTTTAGTACATATGGTGTAAAAAGTCTATGATCAGGGCAGCGTACGTACTCATGGGTCTGATATTTGTAACATTTGGCTGCAGAAACGTTTCCCACCCTAGGATATTGCCACATTCCAGCATGGATTAGATAAAACAGATTCTGATCAAACAGGGGAAAATGATCCACTTCAGGTTGAGTATAACCCCATGAGGAGGATGCAATAGGAGATATAGGGACAACCTGAGATCTGTAGTTTTTGGGTATATGTGTTATTCCCGTGCAGTCCCTGGAGGCTAAAAAACATTCTAATTCCTTAATGAATTTACCATCTCTATAAAGGATGTAATCTGGGTTTGACATATTTTCAATTCTGATACCACATTGTATACCTCTTGCCTGTGCTGAGCAAGGGGATATCCCAAAGGCCTTCGGTTATATTTAAAATAAGGTGATTTTTCAGAAAAGTAAAACATTTGAGGCATTTCTAGACATACTGGTATGTGGGCAGCCTTGTATTGTTTAAAATCAGAGTGAAGGTAAATGGGTTTAACGTCCGAGGCATGGCTAAGGCCAATGCCTGGCTTGGCCCATAAGGATACAGTTTTCCAGGTGGTTACATTTATGGGAATGGGTACTAGGTGTATACCTTTTTAACTGTCCGGCCTATGTGAACAGATCCAGCAATTACTCAAGTTACCCCTTATGTCCGCCATCATGTGTAATTTGTACAGCTGGTTTTCCTCTATAGCCTTGACTGTCAAGATCAGGCAAAGGCATAACAGTAGTTTACTCATCTTTTGAAACTGGCTGTACTTTCTTGCAATGGCTGGCATGTATCCAGGTCTGCTTTCCTTCCAGCTTTACAGCTGTGGCAGTTGTCAGGAGTACTTGATAGGGTCCTTCAAATTTTGGTCCCAAGGGCACCTTCACATGTTCTTTCACTAGGATCCAATCACCTGGCTGTAAATCATGTGTTCCAGTTACTTGATCTGGAATTGAATCAAAAGCAAGCTTGTGCGTAACAGTTAGTTGCTTATGTAAAGTAATTACATAAGAAGCAAGATCATTATACATTACAGCAGTCTGGTGTGGAAAATACAATCCTGTCTTTGGTGGGCCCCCAAACAAAATTTCATAGGTGCTCAAGTTCTCTGACTTCCAAGTAGGGATAGTCCTGATGCTGTAAAGAACCAGAGGCAACAGTTCTGGCCACTGTTTCTTTACTGACCCTTCCTCCCGTTCCTGCATAAGTTTAGCTAGCCTGTTTTTAATAACCACATTGTATCTTTCTACCTTTCCTGAACACTACGGATGATAGGGGGTATGGAAGGACTGCTCAATTCCCAAGTCCTTACATATTATTTGCATGATCTGTGCAATGAAATGTGTTCCTTGGTCACTCTCAATGGTTTCAGGGACTTCAAAACAACATATTATTTCGGAAAGGAGTTTCTTTGCAGTTGTCTTTGCATTTGCTTTGGCCACCGGCCAGGCTTCTATACAGTTTGAAAACATGTCTACGCATACCAAACCATATTAATATTGGCCTGATTTGGGCAATTGGATGTAGTCAATCTGAAGTCTTTGGAAAGGGAATATTGGCTTGGCCAAATAGCTTTGTGCTACTCTGGTCGGTTTTCCTTGGTTATTTTTAACACAGATTATGCATCCCTCAACAAAGTCTTGACATGCGTATCTGAAGTATTGCATAAACTATCCAGCTTTTTCATTGTTTCTTTCCATTGCCTTAGGGCCTACATGACCTGGGCCATGTGTTAGTTGCATGATCATATTCTCTGGTTGAGGTGGGACACATATTCAGAATTCCTGGTACAAGAGCCCATCTTGGTCCTTCTTTGCTCTGTCCCTTTCCATGATTTCATACCAATCATCGGGTGCAGATTCTTGCAATTTCTTAATCAGTTCTTTTGATTTCTGTATTTGTTCTCTTCTCTCCTTCAATCTTTTACGGGCTTCTTTCTTTGCAAAATCAGTGACAAGGGTCATGCTTGCTTCCATTGGTTTTTCAGCAGCCTTTCTGGCAGTATGATCAGCCAACTAGTTTCCTTTTTATTCCATGGTTTGTCCTCCGGTATGTGCCTTGACTTTCAGAATGGCTACTTCCTTTGGGAGGGTGACTGCTTCAAAAAGTTCTTGAACATATTTCCAGTTTTGAATCGGTTCTCCTGCAGCAGTTATGAATCCTCTGTTCTTCCATATGGGTCCATACTCATGGACTATTCCTAGTGCATACCTGCTGTCAGTATAGATGTTAGATGATTGATCTTTTACGGTCTCACATACTCTGGTGAGTGCTACCAACTCGGCAACCTGCGCTGAAAGTGATGAAGGGAGTAGTTGGGTCTCAATCACTTCCTCCATTGTTGTCACTGCATATGCCGTCCTTAGGTCGCCAGCCTTGTACAGGCGTGAACCGTCTACAAACAGGATCAGATCGGGATTTTCAACAGTAGTGTCCTTTACTGGGGAGATTTGCTGCATTTCTTCTTCCATGAGTGCCAAGCAATTGTGGTCACCCTCCTCTTTGAGGTCTTCCTCTCTCCCTGGAAGAAAGCTGGCAGGATTGATTTGGTGGATCTTTTCACTTCTATTTCTCCTGATTCAAGCAGGATGGCTTCATACTAGCTCAGCCTTGCCAATGACAAGTGTTTGGTCCTTGCTCTTTCCAAGATTTCATTTGCCGCATATGTTGTATAAACTGTCAGGGGCTGATTCATCCTTACAATGGCAACCTTCTCGACCAGAAATGCAGCAGCTGCAACTGCTTTTACTCGGGTTGCTGTTCCCTGGAGGATTGAATCCAGTTGTACACTTTCATAGGCCACTATGTGTGTTCCTGATGGTGACCTTTGTGTAAGAACTTCATTGCCTGTGGCTCCCTTTTACAGAGCAATATAGTTGGAAGGGTTTGTTTTGGTCAGGTAATTTGAGGGCAGGTGCGACCTGGATATCAGCTTTCAACTGATTGAAGACATCCTCCAGTTTCTTTGTCCATTCAAAGGGTGTAGTCAGGGCAGTATACAAGGGTTTCAGCTTGGTGTTAGCATCTGGTATCCATTGTCTCACATATGACACCATTCCGATGAATTCTCTGCGCCGCTTGTGATTTTTCGCTGAGGCATTTTAGTTATAGTCCGTTTTCTTTCAATGTCAATGTGTTTGGTTCCAGGGCCTAAAGTGACCAAGAAATTTCACATGAGGTCTGCACTATTTTACCTTTTCTTTTGACACTACAATTTTGTTCGCCGAGATATTTCAACAGAGAAATAGTCTTGTTCACAATACTCTTGCGTGTCTGCAAGATGTCGTCAATGTACACCTTGATCACCGTGTCTTTATGGGCTGGTTGCGACCCATTTAGGATTGTCATCATCGCCTTTGTGAATGCACCTGGAGAATTCTTGTCCAGGTATACATTTCTCCTTCAAACCGGAAAGCAAAAAGTTCTTGGCTCTCTTCATCCAAGGCAACACTAAAGAAAGCATTTGCTAGGTCTATTACGGTATACACCCGTGTTCCTGTAGGTATGTCATTGAGTAAAGTACTGGGATTTGGGACAACTGGGGTGTCTTCCTCTATGATTTGATTGATGGCCCTTAAATCATGTACCATTCGATATACTGGCGTTTCTCCCTTTTTGTCTTTTTTCTTTACAGGAAACAATGGCATCTGTGCTCTACTTTCTGTTTTCTTTATGCCACCTGCTTCAAGTAATTCTTTTATTTGTACTCGTACACCAGCGAGTTGATCTGGTGACAGTGGATACTGTGGAATGCGTGGGATTTGAGCTCCTGCTTTTATTTTGACTTTAACCGGAGGGACTTGTAGAAGTCCTACATCATATTTTCCCTTGGCCCAGAGAATATCAGGTATTTGAGCAACAATTTCAGGTGGAATATTACCTTCAATCTCTTACTCTAATTCCATTGCTGTGAATCCATGTATAATTTCTTCATCTAATTCTCCAACATGTACTTCTACTCCATTGGGTGTATATTGTACACAGGCTTGTAAGTAATTCAGTAGGTCTCTTCCCAATAGGTTGCATGGTACAGTGTCAGAGACAAGCAGATTATGAAACATATTGTGGCTTCCAATTTGTATGGGGGGGCGTTTCCTTGAGAGGTGTAGACTTTCCTCCCACTCCAACTACTAGTGGCCCAGATGTAAGGGGGGATGTCTTTTGGTAGGCGGGACTTTTAAATTATAGTTTGGGCAGAGCCAGAATCAACTAAGCATGAAATGTCCTGATCTGTTAGTTGTGGAAAGCATAATGTTACAAAAGCGTCTTTACCATCCGTCTCAGAGATGCAGAAATTAACTTCTGTGTGCTCAGAAGTTTCATGTTGCTTTACTAGTCATTTTTCATCATCTCCCTCTTTCTTCTGCTTACGTCTGACAGGCAATCTGCATTTTCTGGCGAGATGGCCAATTCTGCCCCAATTATAGCATTTCCTGTTTTCTTTTTGAGAAACAGCTCCTTGACTATCACTTTGGGCTACAAAAGCATTCAGCCTTTTCTCTTTTCTTTCTTCTTCCTGAGCCTCAATGCTACTGCACACGTCTCTCAGCAAAGCCCATTCAAAACCTTTCCACTCTGTTTCGTGGCCATCAACCGTTTCCTTATTGCTTCTCTGCGTCCCATCACAACAGTCTTCTTACAACCTATGGCAGTAATGTTGCCTTAGTGCGGTCAGCCAGATCCCCTCTTACTGTCTCTGCCATGGTCTGGACATGTTTAAAGTAATCAAAAACATTCTCACCCTATTCTTGTCTCGCATCCAGCAAACCACCTGACTTGTTCTGAGAGGGCCACTCATTAATAATTCTACAGCATTCTGCCCACTTCCTTTCTAGTACATCTGTTTTATCTTTGTCCTGAAATGGAAAGTTTCCCCTGCCCGTGGGGCACATAGTGGCATTGTCATCTGCACTTTTCTGTGCAACCTTGTTTAAGTCAGCAGACCCAAAGACTAATCTCAGCAATTGAGCCATATCTGCCCAGCATAAATCCGGAGTTTCTTTCAATTTGTTCATTTCCTGCATAAAGACAGCTCTGTCTTTAGAAGGGTGTGGAATGTCCCTTGTAAGAGCATGCATCTCTCCTGGAGAAAAGGGCAGGTAACTTGTGCTTGTTGTAATCATTGGTGGTTGTAAACCATCCTGTCCTTGTCTTGTATTAGTAATTATGCGAACAGGATAGGCACTGTATCTTAAGCCTAATTCAGCTTCATTTTCTTCCTGGGCAGCTATAACATCTAGGTCCCTATAAGGTCCTTGCCCAGCAACATTAGGTGCAGGGTGCAGCTGGTAACTTGGAGGAAGAGGAGCTGAATAAGAGGGTGCTGAAGGAGATGGGGACACTGTGGGATGAGCTTGAGGTGGCCTTTTGGACAGAGGAGGGGTCTTTGTCTCTCTTATATCCTTTTGGTCACAATCACTGTCCTCATCCTCACTTTTTTCCTTCGCTTTCTTCCCCTTCCCCTTCCCTTTACCTTTGCCTCTCTTGCTTCATCTAGGACTTGCATTGTCCCAGGACAAATGTAAAGCTTCAACCATCTCTGACGGATTTCGTTCACATATCTTTACATTTCTTAAACATTTTGATAACACTTGCATTGCCTGGTCCAATTCCTTTTTGCTAGGCCCATCAGTGATATGCGTTAAAAAAATATTAACAGGTTCATGACTGCATACTTTCAAAAGTCCATGAAAATTTACACACACAGAGACCCAACTTGAGATCTTAAACTTCTTCAGTTGGAATTGGATCTGCTCTATTTTTAGTCCAGGCTAAAATAGTTTTGGTGTCATTTCTTTCTGTCTGTCATTTCAGTCAGAGGACTTAATTTACTTGTGCCATTTTTTTTACCTCTCTCTCCATGCAGAGGTCCACGGGAGAACCGTGCTCCCATTCTTAGAGTCCTCACTCTCGAGTCTCTAACAATTTGTGGGTCGTCACCCAAAAATTTTTTTATATATTTCTCCGGGCTACACACAGTAGCCTTCAAATGACACTTATTACACTTGGCCACACATAGTCACACACAGGTTACTATACCACTACAGTCCTCTGGGAAAACCATTTCACAAGTCTCAAATCTATTGACACCCCAAGCATAGAAACAAAACTTCAACAATCCACCAACAATGATTATTATTGTCTCTATTATTTCTGTAACAAGTGAAGTAGAGGAGTAGTTTGGGTAAAACTGTGTAGCATTAACATTACTCTAGTTTGCATTCATTTTATCTCACCATCTCATCAAAAGGAAAAAAAAAGTACAAAAAAAAAAAAAAAGTATATCAGCAAACGTCAGCTAATAGACTTCAGACACCGACTGGTACTTGCCGTAGTAGGCAGAATAAGTAAGATTAAAAGTTTCTTACCATGGCCACACTGGTTCTGCTCACCATGGGTTTTCCCATCTCTCTGGTGGGAAGTCCACCGGTTCTGAATCCGAGCTTAGGCACCAGCTGTTAAATCCGATTTATCTACTATTTATATACTATCTCATTCAGATGAGATAGTAGCTTCAGATCATAAGATAAGTAGGTGCTTTTATTCCATGCACTGCATTGGAAAAACATAATACATAGTTCTCAACAAGCAGTAAAGTGAAAGTGTTTCTGAGCTTACATCTACTGGTTATACAATCTATACGTATGAATATGCATAAGATATGGGTGTGTATTCTAGGCGTGTTATAGGTGTGATCGTATAGTTAGTCCAATCAAAGTCCATATCTTCTTAGTAAAAAGGGAACAGTTAAATGGGTGTATACATCGCATGATTCTCAAAAAAAGACAATTCAGCAATATTTGGTCAGTTCAGACTGGTTTTGATGAGGAAGTCATTTTTAGCAGCCTTCTGGGTTCTTATCAGTATCCTGTAGTTTCGTTTTAATTCTACTCACTAGTGACCAACTGTTAGAATGCATTCGTTTTACTAATTTCCTATTTGATCAGGGCAGGATGTGCGGAATTGGCTTTGTCCAGCCCTCCTAAAGGCAGCAATGACTTTTCTCCCCCTTCCAGTATGGCTCAGGTAAAATTGCTGGTATAGTTATTGGAGGATGACTCCGCTTATTTCTTTGAGCACTATTCAGCATGTTCCCAACAGGTGTTAGTGGAGTATATTACTGCAGTGCAGTCTCTTGTCAGACAAGCAGAGTGTAAACTGAAGTTTGTTCAACTATAACTACAAGCATGGTCAGATATATTACACTTAGCCCCAGTCAGCTTGCAACAACCCATTCCTGCTGCTAGACACCCGTCTTTTCGGGTATCTCTCTCTCCATCACCCACAGCAACCACAGTTGCAGCCCAGTATACCCTACTACCAACTATATGTCAGCACCCTGTTCCCACTTGCTGCACCTACCCTACCTTTAACCCATTAAAGACTACCTCTTCTGTGCTGCCTGCGGCAATCCCACAGGAATCCTCCTTAAAGTGGTTATTAACCCACTTCTTTCAAATCCTCCCATCCCCTCTGTACCATAATAAGTGTCTCTGTGCCTGTGTATTGTAAAAAATCTGCCAATCTTTACCTATATGAGCTCAGTTCCCGGCACTCAGCTGACTTGTTAGCTCTCTTCTCTCCCGGCTCACAGTTCCAGTGGGTGGGGCCAAGCCCTCCCGCTGACATCAGCATGGGAGGAGGGGGAGAGAGTGTGCCAACAGTCAGCTGAGTGCCAGGAGCCATGGTCATATAGGTACAGATCAGCATATTTTTTACATTACACAGGCACAGGGACACATTATTATTATAGTACAGAGAGCATAGGAGGATTTAGCTGCAGATTTTAGAGCACCTGGGGGCACTGGTACAAGCAGACAGGGAGGGGAGGGGGGATGGAGGACAGAGAGGACACAGGAGAGCAGGGCTACGGAGGAGCGTACACTGACTCCCGTGTCAGGGCTCAGAGCAGGGGATCGAAGTCAGCATACAGGTGGAAGTATATAGCCAGGCTGGATCAGCCAGATATGTCAGGCGTTACAGGAGGCCATAGGACACAGCACAAGTACTGTGCTGTATAACATGCTTTAAGGCAGTGGTTCTCAACTCCAGTCCTCAGGACCCACCAACAGGCCAGGTTTGCAAGATAGCTGAAATACATCACAGGTGATATCACTTGCTGCTCAGTGATTGCAGTATTCTAGTCTGCAACTCCCCAAGGTAATACTTAAAATCTGGCCTGTTGGTGGGTCCCGAGGACTGGAGTTGAGAACCACTGCTTTAAGGGAACAGGATTTTTTTTTTTTTTTTTTTGGGTTAACAAACGCTTTAACTGCTCTCAAAAAATAAACAGAGGTTTTTCCAAACTCGCACAATCCTGCCACTATCCAATCATGCCTACACGCCAGCCGATCTGCTCCAGTCTGCTTCCACGCCAGCCGATCTGCTCCAGTCTGCTTCCACGCCAGCCGATCTGCTCCAGTCTGCTTCCACGCCAGCCGATCTGCTCCAGTCTGCTTCCACGCCAGCCGATCTGCTCCAGTCTGCTTCCTCGCCAGCCGATCTGCTCCAGTCTGCTTCCACGCCAGCCGATCTGCTCCAGTCTGCTTCCACGCCAGCCGATCTGCTCCAGTCTGCTTCCACGCCAGCCGATCTGCTCCAGTCTGCTTCCACGCCAGCCGATCTGCTCCAGTCTGCTTCCCCGCCAGCCGATCTGCTCCAGTCTGCTTCCACGCCAGCCGATCTGCTCTAGTCTGCTTCCACGCCAGCCGATCTGCTCCAGTCTGCTTCCACGCCAGCCAATCTGCTCCAGTCTGCTTCCACGCCAGCCGATCTGCTCCAGTCTGCTTCCACGCCAGCCGATCTGCTCCAGTCTGCTTCCACGCCAGCCGATCTGCTCCAGTCTGCTTCCACGCCAGCCGATCTGCTCCAGTCTGCTTCCACGCCAGCCGATCTGCTCCAGTCTGCTTCCACGCCAGCCGATCTGCTCCAGTCTGCTTCCACGCCAGCCGATCTGCTCCAGTCTGCTTCCACGCCAGCCGATCTGCTCCAGTCTGCTTCCACGCCAGCCGATCTGCTCCAGTCTGCTTCCACGCCAGCCGATCTGCTCCAGTCTGCTTCCACGCCAGCCGATCTGCTCCAGCCTACCTCCACGCCAGCCAATTTGCTCCAGCCTACCTCCACGCCAGCCGATCTGCTCCAGTCTGCCTCTACGCCAGCCGATCTGCTCCAGTCTGCCTCCACGCCAGCCGATCTGCTCCAGTCTGCTTCCACGCCAGCCGATCTGCTCCAGTCTGCTTCCACGCCAGCTGATCTGCTCCAGCCTACCTCCACGCCCGCCGATTTGCTCCAGCCTACCTCCACGCCAGCCGATCTGCTCCAGCCTACCTCCACGCCAGCCGATCTGCTCCAGCCTACCTCCACGCCAGCCGATCTGCTCCAGCCTACCTCCACGCCAGCCGATCTGCTCCAGCCTACCTCCACGCCAGCCGATCTGCTCCAGCCTACCTCCACGCCAGCCGATCTGCTCCAGCCTACCTCCACGCCAGCCGATCTGCTCCAGCCTACCTCCACGCCAGCCGATCTGCTCCAGCCTACCTCCACGCCAGCCGATCTGCTCCAGCCTACCTCCACGCCAGCCGATCTGCTCCAGCCTACCTCCACGCCAGCCGATCTGCTCCAGCCTACCTCCACGCCAGCCGATCTGCTCCAGCCTACCTCCACGCCAGCCGATCTGCTCCAGCCTACCTCCACGCCAGCCGATCTGCTCCAGCCTACCTCCACGCCAGCCGATCTGCTCCAGCCTACCTCCACGCCAGCCGATCTGCTCCAGCCTACCTCCACGCCAGCCGATCTGCTCCAGCCTACCTCCACGCCAGCCGATCTGCTCCAGCCTACCTCCACTCTAGCTGATCTGCTCCTGCCTAGCCCTGCTTCTGACAGCCCTGAACATGACCCGCCTGACCTTGATGGTCCTCTGCTTGCTGCCCAGCCTAATGTGCCTCTGCTTGCGGCCCCGCCTGATGTGCCTCTGCTTGCGGCCCCGCCTGATGTGCCTCTGCTTGCGGCCCAGCCTGATGTGCCTCTGCTTGCGGCCCAGCCTGATGTGCCTCTGCTTGCGGCCCAGCCTGATGTGCCTCTGCTTGCGGCCCAGCCTGATGTGCCTCTGCTTGCGGCCCAGCCTGATGTGCCTCTGCTTGCGGCCCAGCCTGATGTGCCTCTGCTTGCGGCCCAGCCTGATGTGCCTCTGCTTGCGGCCCAGCCTGATGATCCGGTGCCCCATGTCTATCTGGTGATCCTCTGACCAATGACCAGCCTAATATTAACCACTTAAGGACCGCATCACGCCGATTTACGTCGGCAGAATGGCACGGGCAGGCAGAATCACGTATATGTACGTGATCTGCCTCCCGCGGGCGGGGGGTCTGATCGGACCCCCCCCCGGTGCCCGAGGTGGTCCCGTTTTGTCCAGCGGCGATCAGAGATGAGGGGGAGACCATCCGTTCGTGCCCCCCCCCCTCGCTATCGCCGCCGGCCAATCAGATCATTCCTATGCTGCTGTATGGTAAACAGCAGCAAAGGAAATGATGTCATCTCTCCTCGGCTCTGTATTTTCCGTTCCGGCGCTGAGGAGAGAAGACTGAAATGTGAGTGCACAACACATACAATAGAACATGCCAGGCACACAACACCCCTCTTTCCCCCCCGATCACCCCCTAATTACCCCCCCCCCCGTCACACTGATACCAAGCAGGTTTTTTTTCTTCTTCTGTTTACTGCATGGTGTCAGTTTGTGACAGTTACTGTGGTAGGGCAGTTAGTATTAGCCCCCTTTAGGTCTAGGGTACCCCCCTAAAAAAGTTTTAACCCCTTGATCACCCCCCGTCGCCAGTGTCGCTAAGCGATCATTTTTCTGATCGCTGTATTAGTGTCACTGGTGACGATAGTTAGGGAGGTAAATATTTAGGTTCGCCGTCAGCGTTTTATAGCGACAGGGACCCCCATATACTACCTAATAAATGTTTTAACCCCTTGATTGCCTCCTAGTTAACCCTTAAACCACTGTTCACAGTATAACTGTTACAAGTGACGCCGGTTAGTTCGTTCATTTTTTATAGTGTCAGGGCACCCGCCGTTTATTACCGAAAAAAGGTTTAGCCCCCTGATCGCCCGGCGGTGATATGTGTCCCCCCAGGCAGCGTCAGATTAGCGCCAGTACCGCTAACACCCATGCACGCAGTATACGCCTCCCTTAGTGGTATAGTATCTGAACGAATCAATATCTGATCCGATCAGATCTATACTAGCGTCCCCAGCAGTTTAGGGTTCCCAAAAACGCAGTGTTAGTGGGATCAGCCCAGATACCTGCTAGCACCTGCGTTTTGCCCCTCCGCCCGGCCCAGCCCACCCAAGTGCAGTATCGATCGATCACTGTCACTTACAAAACACTAAACGCATAACTGCAGCGTTCGCAGAGTCAGGCCTGATCCCTGCGATCGCTAACAGTTTTTTTGGTAACGTTTTGGTGAACTAGCAAGCACCAGCGGCCTAGTACACCCTGGTCATAGTCAAACCAGCACTGCAGTAACACTTGGTGACGTGGCGAGTCCCATAAGTGCAGTTCAAGCTGGTGAGGTGGCAGGCACAAGTAGTGTCCCGCTGCCACCAAGAAGAAGACAAACAGGCCTGTCGTGCCCATAATGCCCTTCCTGCTGCATTCGCCAATCCTAATTGGGAACCCACCACTTCTGCATCGCCCGTACTTCCCCCATTCACATCCCCAACCAAATGCAGTCGGCTGCATGAGAGGCATTTTCTTTGTTCTCCTGAGTACCCCTACCCAGCGAACCCCCCCAAAAAAGATGTTGTGTCTGCAGCAAGCGCGGATATAGGCGTGACACCCGCTATTATTGTCCCTCCTGTCCTGACAATCCTGGTCTTTGCATTGGTGAATGTTTTGAAAGCTACCATTCACTAGTTGAGTATTAGCGTAGGGTACAGCATTGCACAGACTAGGCACACTTTCACAGGGTCTCCCAAGATGCCATCGCATTTTGAGAGACCCGAACCTGGAAACCGGTTATAGTTATAAAAGTTTGTTACAAAAAAAAGTGTAAAAAAATATATATATATAAAATAAAAAAAATAGTTGTCGTTTTATTGTTCTCTCTCTCTCTATTCTCTCTCTATTGTTCTGCTCTTTTTTACTGTATTCTATTATGCAATGTTTTATTGTTATTATGTTTTATCATGTTTGCTTTTCAGGTATGCAATTTTTTATACTTTACCGTTTACTGTGTTTTATTGTTAACCATTTTTTTGTCTTCAGGTACGCCATTCACGACTTTGAGTGGCTATATCAGAATGATGCCTGCAGGTTTAGGTATCATCTTGGTATCATTCTTTTCAGCCAGCAGTCGGCTTTCATGTAAAAGCAATCCTAGCAGCTAATTAGCCTCTAGACTGCTTTTACAAGCAGTGGGAGGGAATGCCCCCCCCCTCACCGTTTTCCGTGTTTTTCTCTGGCTCTCCTGTCTCAACAGGGAACCTGAGAATGCAGCCGGTGATTCAGCCAGCTGACCATAGAGCTGATCAGAGACCAGAGTGGCTCCGAACATCTCTATCGCCTAAGAAACCGGAAGCTACGAGCATTTCATGACTTAGATTTCGCTGGATGTAAACAGCGCCATTGGGAAAGCATTTTATCACACCCATCTTGGTGTGGTCAGATGCTTTGAGGGCAGAGGAGAGATCTAGGGTCTAATAGACCCCAATTTTTTCAAAAAAAGAGTACCTGTCACTACCTATTGCGATCATAGGGGATATTTACATTCCCTGAGATAACAATAAAAATGATTTTAAAAAAAATGAAAGGAACAGTTTAAAAATAAGATAGAAAAGCAAAAAAATAATAAAGGAAAAAAAAAAAAGCACCCCTGTCCCCCCCTGCTGTCGCGCAAAGGCGAACGCAAGCGTCGGTCTGGCATCAAATGTAAACAGCAATTGCACCATGCATGTGAGGTGTCACCGCGAACGTCAGATCGAGGGCAGTAATTTTAGCAGTAGACCTCCTCTGTAAATCTAAAGTGGTAACCTGTAAATGCTTTTAAAGGCTTTTAAAACGGTATTTAGTTTGTCGCCACTGCACGTTTGTGTGCAATTTTAAAGCATGTCATGTTTGGTATCCATGTACTCGGCCTAAGATCATCTTTTTTATTTCATCAAACATTTGGGCAATATAGTGTTTTTAGTGCATTAAAATTTGAAAAAGTGTGTTTTTTCCCCAAAAAATGCGTTTGAAAAATCGCTGCGCAAATACGGTGTGAAAAAAAAAAAATGAAACACCCACCATTTTAATGTGCAGGGCATTTGCTTTAAAAATATATAATGTTTGGGGGTTCAAAGTAATTTTCTTGCAAAAAAAAATAATTTTTTCATGTAAACAAAAAGTGTCAGAAAGGGCTATGTCTTCAAGTGGTTAGAAGAGTGGGTGTGACATAAGCTTCTAAATGTTGTGCATAAAATGCCAGGACAGTTCAAACCCCCCCCCCCACCAAATGACCCCATTTTGGAAAGTAGACACCCCAAGCTATTTGCTGAGAGTCATGTCGAGTCCATGGAATATTTTATATTGTGACACAAGTTGCGGGAAAGAGACAAATTTTTTTTTTTTTGCACAAAGTTGTCACTAAATGATATATTGCTCAAACATGCCATGGGAATATGTGACACCCCAAAATACATTCTGTTGCTTCTCCTGAGTATGGGGATACCACATGTGTGAGACTTTTTGGGAGCCTAGCCGCGTACAGGACCCCGAAAACCAAGCACTGCCTTCAGGCTTTCTAAGGGCGTAAATTTTTTATTTCACTTTTTACTGCCTGTCACAGTTTCGGAGGCCATGGAATGCCCAGGTGGCACAAGACCCCATTTTGGAAAGTAGACACCCCAAGCTATTTGCTGAGAGGTATAGTGAGTATTTTGCAGACCTCACTTTTTGTCACAAAGTTTTGAAAATTGAAAAAAGAAAAAAAAATGTTTTTTCTTGTCTTTCTTCATTTTCAAAAAAAAATGAGAGCTGCAAAATACTCACCATGCCTCTCAGCAAATAGCTTGGGGTGTCTACTTTCCAAAATGGGGTCATTTGGGGGGGTTTTGTGCCACCTGGGCATTCCATGGCCTTCGAAACTGTGATAGGCAGTGAAGAGTAAAATCAAAAATTTACATCCTTAGAAATCCTGAAGGCGGTGGTTGGTTTTCGGGGCCCCGTACGCAGCTAGGCTCCCAAAAAGTACCACACATGTGGTATCCCCATACTCGGGAGAAGCAGCTAAATGTATTTTGGGGTGCAATTCCACATATGCCCATGGCCTGTGTGAGCAATATATCATTTAGTGACAACTTTGTGCAAAAAAAAAAAAAATTTGTCACTTTCCCGCAACTTGTGTCAAAATATAAAATATTCCATGGACTCAACATGCCTCTCAGCAAATAGCTTGGGGTGTTTACTTTCCAAAATGGGGTCATTTGGGGGGGTTTTGTGCCATCTGGGCATTTTATGGCCTTCAAAACTGTGATAGGTAGTGAGGAGTGAAATAAAAAATTTACGCCCTTAGAAATCCTGAAGGCGGTGATTGGTTTTCGGGGCCCCGTACGCCGCTAGGCTACCAAAAAGTCCCACACATGTGGTATCCCCGTACTCAGGAGAAGCAGCTGAATGTATTTTGGGGTGCAATTCCACATATGCCCATGGCCTGTGTGAGCAATATACCGTATTTATCAGCGTATAACACGCACAGGCGTATAACACGCACATTCATTTTAAGAGGGAAGTTTCAGGAAAAAAACTTATAAATAAGGACATTTGAAGCAAAATAAGGGTCAGTGTCCATCTGCAGCCTCACCATTGCCATCAGTGCAGCCTGATCAATGCCCATCTGCAGCCTCACAAGTGCCATCAATGCAGCCTCATCAGTCCACATCAATGCAGCCTCACCATTGCCATCAATGCAGCAGCCTCAGCTTTGCCATCAGTGCAGCCTGATCGATGCCCATCTGCAGCCTAGAGGGGACAGGGAGGGGGGGCGGAACAAGCGCCAACAGATTACATACAGTGAGAATCTCCTATCATAGACAGAACAGCGGTCCAATGGCGGCCCAGGAGACGGGACTTCCTATTACAGAAGCCGCCAAGTAAACCGGAGATTCTCACTGAATATAATCTGACGGCGCTCGTCTCGCCCCCCTCCCTGTCCCCTCCGAAGCAGCTAACATTAAAGTATTGGCGTATAACACGCACGTGCTATTTGCACCCGATTTTCATGGTGAATAAGTGAGTGTTATATGCCAATAAATACAGTATTTAGTGACAACTTTTTGTAATTTTTTTTTTGTCATTATTCAATCACTTGGGACAAAAAAAAAAAATATTCAATGGGCTCAACATGCCTCTCAGCAATTTCCTTGGGATGTCTACTTTCCAAAATGGGGTCATTTGGGGGGGTTTTGTACTGCCCTGCCATTTTAGCACCTCAAGAAATGACATAGGCAGTCATAAACTAAAAGCTGTGTAAATTCCAGAAAATGTACCCTAGTTTGTAGACGCTATAACTTTTGCGCAAACCAATAAATATACGCTTATTGACATTTTTTTTACCAAAGACATGTGGCCGAATACATTTTGGCCTAAATGTATGATTAAAAATTAGTTTATTGGATTTTTTTTATAACAAAAAGTAGAAAATATCATTTTTTTTCACAATTTTCGGTATTTTTCCGTTTATAGCGCAAAAAATAAAAACGGCAGAGGTGATCAAATACCATCAAAAGAAAGCTCTATTTGTGGGAAGAAAAGGACGCAAATTTTGTTTGGGTACAGCATTGCATGACCACGCAATTAGCAGTTAAAGCGACGCAGTGCCAAATTGGAAAAAGTCCTCTGGTCCTTATGCAGCATAAGGGTCCAGGGCTAAAGTGGTTAATAACCTGCCTCTAACCGCCCAGTCAGGTTCTGTTGACTGTGTGCCTACTGCCCAGCTAGCTTTAATTGACTCTATGCCTGCTGTTCAGCAGGATTGTCCTGCTAAGTGTAAGATACCATCTGCTGTTAGGTCTGACACCTCTGAGGCTTCATGTACCTTGTATGGGTTACCTGTTTGTCCTGAGATTCTTTTTTCAGTCGCCTCGGTTGGATCCCACTTAGAGTATGTTACACCAAATCCTGGTGGTCCGGACATACCCTTCACAACTGGTAGTTACGTTTGCCTTCATGACCTTGGTAGTGGTGAGCTCCAGGGGAGTGGCAGAGTATCATTTGTGCCTTTCCACAACATGGATGTGATTGTCACTACTCCAGGTGCAATATGGAACCCGGGTTGGGTAACCAGTGCCTTGGGGAAACTTGTGCAGCAACTGGTGGCACTGTGGCTCCCAGATCTATAGGCTTCAGTTCCAGTGTCCATCAGCGGGTGTCCCTCAGCAGCCAGAAGCTCACATCTCATGCAATGTACAATTCATATGTAAAATACCGCAAATCCACCAAGAGACCCGTTTTCTTCCTTGGCTATTATGCGGAAATCATCACTGCCCTTATATACCGGAACAGCTCACTAGAAAGCATTTAGTCAGATGTAATAAGCAATTAATTCGATATTCCAGTCGCACACGTTCCCGGACAAACGGCAATAGAGCATTAACGGGTGCTGTAACGATTACCAGTTGGGTTCTGGAAGCATCAAACAGAAGTACATCTTCGCCAGCACACCATGGATCAGCAAACAAGATTGTCCAAAAAAGGTTTTTAACCGAAAACGGTCACATCACAAGGGAGGTGCAATGTTTCGGGGCCGCGCAGGACTCCTTCGTCAGGCAAGTGATGGGGTGCACAGTAGAATACAACATATATATAGTGGTCACCAATAATGAGAACAACAAGTGCAGAGTGAGAGAAATAGTCCTCTCCCCCTCCCACTGACGTCAATCTGACGTCAGAATTCCGCCAGAATTGCTTGCTGGCAACCACTGAATGCGAAGGACGCCTGGCAGCGGGGCCGCCGTCGTCACGGTAACCCGTGACGTGTGGCCGACGCCGCGTCAGGTAACCAAGGGGAGGAGGGAGCATACGGGGAGAGGAGATAGGGGAAAAGAAAAGCGATATAGCGGGGAAGAGCATGTGAAGGTGCTGCAAGAAATAGTGTGTAGGTGAAGAATAAAGGAAAGAAATGCCGTGACAAGAGCAAAGGAATATAGCAAAAAGGAAAGAAGTGGAAAATAGAACGGAACAAAGTGTCTGAGAACGATAAAAACCATGTCATGGCAAGCATGTCAGGGTGAAAGAAGGAGGGAAAAAAACACAAGGGGGAAAGAAAAAGGGGACAAAAAAGGGGGGGGAGAAAAGAGGGGAAGAAAAAAACAAAATAAAATCAAATAGATAAAATAAAGTAAACGAAGCACAGGGTGCGAGGGAATATAAGACAAGTTACAGTGTACAGGGCAGGGAAAAATAGTTAAAAGAAAAGGAGAAAGGGAAGAAAAAAGGAAAGAGGGAAAAGAAGGAAAAAAGGAATGAAAGAAAAAAAAGGAACAGAGGAAAAAAGGGAAAAAAAGGGGAAACAAGGGAGAAAAAAGGAAAAAAGAAGAAAATAAGGGGGGAAAAAAGGAGAGAGAAAAAAAGGGAAAAAAAGAGGGGGAAAAAAGGAGAAAAAAGAAAGAAAAAGGAAATAAACGGAAAAAAAGGGGAAAGGAAAAACAAGGGAATAAAACGGAAAACAATGAAAAAAAAACGAAAAAAGAAAAGGAAAAAAGCAAAAAAAAGGGGGGGTGGGGAGGAAGGGGGAAGGAAAAAACGGGGGGAAAAGGGAAAAAAAGGGGGTGAGGAGAAGGTGAAAGAAAAGAGGGGGGGGGGAGGAGGAGAGGAAAAGGAAAGAAGGAATCTGGGGATATCAAATGTGATTGCCAGCGGGAGCCCGAGGGCTAGATAATACCCAACAAATGTAATTGGGAATTCGGTAAAGGACTCATTGTCATAAATACAATAATACAAAAATGGTTAGAGTGCCCGCTGGATGATTACCACTGATAAATGCCAGATGTTTAAAAGAAATGAAAAAGCAGTAAAAGATCCCCAAAGGGGAGAGTAGTACCAGGTATATAAACATACAAGGTATATAAACATCCGATGAGTAATTGCTAGAATGATATTAAGATGATCAAAATTGCACGTTTTACATCATAATGATAACCATATCCTGGGTGGAAAAGAAAACATACATGTGAAACAATCATCTTTCATCAATGAAGCATGTAAACGACAGGTTAGTATTGAGTCCCCCAGGGTGTACCGTGCCCAAGGTATAAATCCAGTAGGCCTCGCGGCGGAGAAGTAACAGATCTCGGTCCCCTCCTCTATGGGGAGGTTTGATGTGCTCAATCACCATCCCACGGAGCTCATGTGTTTGGTGTTTAGCTGTTACAAAGTGTATTGCCACCGGTTTGTTGGGATCAGCCTGTTCACCCTTTTCGGTCTTGGTCAGGGCGACCCAATCTTTTCTTAAAATAAGCAGACTCCATGAATGGCATTTTCCAGAGAAAGTCCCTCCTAGAGAAACAGGCCAAAAACATCAAAAACAAATGTAGGGTGTGTACCAGAGGAAGAGTTAGAAGAGACACCACCTATTATTGTCCCCGTGTCCTTCTCAACCAGGCCTTGGCATAGGTGACTGTTTCCGCCGTTGCCATACTCCTCTATATTATTAGTGAAGTATGGTAAACATAATTCATTATTCCTGCCATTTGTTTTCTGCCTACACTTTTTTTTGACTCTGCATGCTTCTGAACTGACCCTAGCTTATTATTCGACCACGTGTCTGCCTACTGCCTAAACTGTACATACCTCTGCCTGCTCTGGAACTGACCCTGGACTGTGTATTGACCAATGTTTTTTGCCTGCCCCTTGGACTGATCTTTTACCCCTGCTACTTTAGTAGTGGGATTAATGATCACACAGCGGTCTCACATATGTGAGGGGCTTCACAATAGTTTTTCCGGATGGAGAAAAACAATTTTTTGTTTTTCTCCCGGTTTTGTAGATCCAGGTTTAGGGTCTGGAGACCTGAGGCTTCAAAGAGATTTTGGTGGGAGAATCCTTTACCCTTGTGCCCAGGTCTTACCTGACCAAGGCCCTAAGCCTGATATTTCTGCCTGCTGCCGACTTACTGCTATCATGCCTCTGCCTGCCGCATGAACTGACCACACCTCTGCCTTCTACCTGTACTATGGACCATGTTCCTACCTACCACCAGGAACAATATTTTGGCTCTGCTGACAATATCTATGCCTGCTGTCTGTACTGACTCCGGACTGTATATGGACAGTATCCCTGCCTGTACTGACTATGGACAATATTCCTGCCTGCTGGCTGGACAATTCACTTCGCTGTCCACATCACTGCCCGCTGCCTGAACCAATGCTTTTCTCTGTGGACAACTGCACTGTGAAAACCACAGGTAATCTTTTATTTACATTTTGCTTAGCAGAATGTATTTTGGGGTGTAATTATTCGTATGTGCATGCTATGTATTATAAATATGAAGGGCCTTCAAAAATGTAAAAGCAAGTCAGGAAATTAGATGTGCAATTTATGTCCCTAGAACACCTGACTGAGCTCCTTGCATGTTGTACAGAGGTATGCGGCCAGGCTGTGTAAAAGTCTCACGCATGTGGTATCGCCATAATCAGAAGGAGTAGCAGAATGTATTTTGGGGTGTATTTTTTGTTATGTACATGCTATGTGTTAGAAATATCTTATAAATGGACAACTTTGTGAAGAAAAATAAAAGTTTTCATTTTCTTTGCACATTTTCTAAAAACTTGTGGGAAAAAAATTACACGTTTAAAAAGTTTAATTTTGCCTTATAGAATATACGTTGGGGTGTTTTCTTCTCAAAATGTGATCATTTTGTGGGTAATTCCATTGTCCTGGTGCTTCATGGCCTTCAAAAGTGTTATAGGTAGTCAAGAAATTAGATGTGCAATTTATGTTCCTAGAACACCTGAAGGTGCTCTTTGCGTGTTGGGCCTCTTTCTAGGCTAGGCTGTGAAAAAGTCCCATACGTTGTATCACTATACTCAGGAGGAGTAACACAAGGTTTTTTGGGGTCTAATTAATGGTATGTACATGCCATGTGTTAGAAATATCTTATAAATGGACAACTTTGTGTAAAAAAAAAAAAAAATTTGTGGGAAAAAATTACAACTTCAAAAAACTCACAATGCCTCTTAATAAATACTTTAGCAAAAAAAGGGTAATTTGGGGGGAATTTGTACTGTACTGGCAAGTTAGGGTCTCAAGAACATCAGTACATCAGGTGTGATTACTTTAATACTATTAAATGGCAAGCAAGCTATTTGTAGACTCTATAACTTCCACACAGACTAAATAATATATACCGATTTGGGTTATTTTTACAAAGCAATGTAGCAGTAAAAATGAATTGCAAAATGTTATATCAGAAATAAAAAAAGAAGATTTCTTCATCAATTTAGGCCATTATGTATTCTGCTATATGTTTTTGGTAAAGAAGATTCCAATAAGCGTATATTGATTGGTTTGCACAAAAGTTATAGCGTCTACAAACTATGGGATATATTTATGGAATTTGTATTTATTTTTATTTTTTTACTAGTAATGGTGGCGATCAGCGACTTATAGTGGGACTGCGATATTGCAGCAGACAAGTTGGACTTTTTTGGGGACCAGTGATATTACTTCAGTGATTAGTGCTCAAAAATATGCAGTGTTACTGTACTAATGACACCGGCTGGAAGGGGTTAACATCAGGGGCGATCAAAGGATTAACACTGTGCCTAGCTGGTGTTTTACTGTAGTGTGGGAGGTGCTTTTACTAGGGGAAGGCATAGATCCGTGCCCCTGCTTTGCAGGGACACAGGGTCCATGCCTTCCTTACTGACAGAACAGTAATCTGCCTTGTTTACATAAGCAGATCACTGTTCTGCCTGTGTACCAAACGATCAGCGGGTGCCAGCAGATATCAGATTCACGGGACCCACTGATCAGCTCCTGCTGTGTACAATCACAGCTGGAGCGAGCCGCTGGTGGTGCACTTTCACCCGATGCTCGGAAGTGCAGAATCACATGTGTATATATACATGATCCTGCACAGCACGGCTGCCCTGTAGCAGAAAAAATGCTATAGGGCGGTTGACAAATGGGTGTGAAACCCAGCCTTGAAGTTTGGAATAATTGTAAATTTAAACATTAGAAGAAATGTGTGCTTGAATGTGAGTATGATCCCAGGTTTTGTTTTACAGGTTGGAAAATGGGCTTGTTCAATAGGAACAGGATGTCATCTGTCAAGGTGCTCTTCGTCTGGTAACTTGTTCTCCCTATACCGTTTCTCCATAATCAGTCACACGTACCAAAACATTATTTCTTATGTTATCAAGGCTTCCTGAAGATGCCGTGATAGTGAAACCAGTTGAGGCTCTTTTTAAATCATAATGACAAAAGAAACTACCCAAATGACCCTGATCAAAATTTTACATACCCCAGTTCTTAATACCATGTATTGTCCCCTTTAACATTAATGACAGTTTGAAGTCTTTTGTGGTATTTGTGCAGGATAACGCTCTTTATCTTCTCAGCTGGTAAAGCTGCCCATTCCTCTTGGCAAAAAGCATCTGGTTCCTGAAAATTCTTGGGCTGTCTTGCATGAACTGCATGTTTGAGATCTCCCCAGAGTGGCTCAATGATATTGAGGTCAGGAGACTGACATGGCCACTCCAGAACCTTCACTTTATTCTGCTGTAGCCAATGATAGGTCGACTTGGCTAAAAGACAGAATTCAGAGAGTAGTGGTTAATGATTCTTACTCTGAATGGTCTAGGGCAGTGATGGCGAACCTTGGCACCCCAGTTGTTTTGGAACTACATTTCCCATGATGCTCATGCACTCTGCAGTGTAGTTGAGCATCATGGGAAATGTAGTTCCAAAACATCTAGGGTGCCAAGGTTCGCCATCACTGGTCTAGGGTTATAAGTGGTATACCCCAAGGTTCAGTGCTGGGACCCATACTCTTTAATATCTTTATAAATGATATTGGGTCTGGGATCAAAAGTAACATTTCTGTCTTTGCAGATGACACCAAGCTATGCAGTGGAATAACGTCCTTACAAGATGTGTCCAATTTACAAGCTGACCTCAATGCTCTGTCTAATTGGGCGTCTGTGACAGATGAGGTTTAATGTTGAGAAATGTAAAGTTATGCACTTGGGGGCTAAGAATATGCATGCATCATACATACTAGGGGGAGTACAACTGAGGGAATCCGTAGTGGAGAAGGATCTGGGGGTTTTGGTAGATCATAAGCTCAATAATAGCATGCAATGCCAAGCTGCGGTTTCCAAAGCGAGCAAAGTCCTTTCTTGTATTAAGAGAGGTATGGACTCCAGAGAGAGAGATATCATTTTGCCCCTGTTCAAATCATTAGTAAGATCTCATCTGGAATATGCAGTTCAGTTTTGGGCACCAGTTCTCAAAAAGGATATCGGGGGAACTGGAGAAAGTGCAGAGATGGGCAACCAAACTGATAAGAGGCATGGGGGGAGCTCAGCTATGAGGAAAGATTAGAGGAACTGAATTTGTTCACTCTTGAGAAGAGGAGAATAAGGGGGGATTAGATCAACATGTTCAAATATATAAGGGGTCCATATAGTGAACTTGGTGTTGAGTTATTCACTTTACGGTCAACACAGAGGACAAGGGGGCACTCTTTACGACTGGAGGAAAAGAGATTTCATCTCCAAATACGGAAAGGTTTCTTCACAGTAAGAGCTGTGAAAATGTGGAATAGACTCCCTCCAGAGGTGGTTCTGGCCAGCTCAGTAGATTGCTTTAAGAAAGGCCTGGATACTTTCCTAAATGTACATAATATAACTGGGTACTTACATTTATAGGGAAAATCCGATTGCCTCTTGGGGGATCAGGAAGGAATTTTTTCCCCTGCTGTAGCAAATTGGAACATGCCCTGCTGGGGTTTTTTGCCTTCCTCTGGATCAACTGTGGATATAGTACTGGGTATATTGGATTGTACGATATTTTTTTTTTTTTGTTTGTTTATGGTTGAACTGGATGGACTTGTGTCTTTTTTCAACCTGACTAACTATGTAACTATGGTCTTGTGTTTTGGATCATTGTCATTTTGGAATGTCCAAGTACGTCCCATGCGCAGCTTCCTGGCTGATGAATGCAAATGTTCTGCCAGTATTTTTTGATAACATACTGCATTCGTCTTGCCAGTTTTGACTTTGGGATACTTTGTGGCATTTGTGTAGTAATGGCTTTCCTCTGGCAATTCGACCATGCAGCCCATCTTCAAGTGCCTCCTTATTGTGCTTCTTGAAACAGCCACACTACATGTTTTCAGAGTCCTGTATTTCACCTTGTTATTTATGGGTTTTTCTTTGCATCCTGAACAATTTTCCTGGCAGTTGTGGCTGAAATTTTAGTTTGTCTACCTGAACATGGTTTGGTTTCAACAGAACCCCTCATTTTCCACTTGATTAGAGTTTGAAGACTGCTGATTGGCATTCTTAATTCCTTGGATATCTTTTTATATCCATTTCCTGTTTTATACAGTTAAACTACCTTTTCCCGCAGATCCTTTGACAATTCTTTGCATTCCCCATGACTCAGTATCCAGAAATGTCAGTGCAGCACTGGATGAAAGATGCAAGGGTCTGTCAGGAGTCCAGAAACTCATGGACCTTTTATACACACACACTAATTTCAAGAAAACAGATCACAAGTGAGGATGGTTACCTTTTAATAGCCATTCAAACCCCCTTTGTGTCAACTTGTGTACATGTTATCAGGCCAAAATCACCAGGGTATGTAAACTTTTGATCAGGGCCATTTGGGTAGTTTCTGTTGTCATTATGATTTAATAAGTGTTATCATTCATATTCTCTGAAAAATGGCCAAGAAATCATAAATTCTGCCGAGGTATGTAAACTTATGAGCACAACTGTATGTGGATAATGCATACCTCACTGCCTTCCAAAGACTGGGGGAGTCCAAATTCATTGAAAGCATAGAAGAACACAGAGGGCGCATAGGCCTAGCACATTAGCCTCAATCCATGTTTTTATTTAATAAAATAGAGGTGTATATACTCACAAACCAGAATTGTGCCATGGCATTATCATAAAATCATCCACTTAAATCAATATACCAAAATCCACAACATTTGTAGTCACATCGGCTAACGCATTTCAAAGTTTCCCTCTTCTTCAGAGCCTTGTTTAAATGTTTTAGTGTTGACCAGGAATTTTTCAGTCGGGTTCAGTTCTCTGTGTAGTGCTGCTGTATATAGCTTCCTTGTTACTCAAGGAACAAGCAAGGCTCTGAAGAAGAGGGAAACCTTGAAACACAATAGCCGATGTGACAACAAGTGTGGATTTATATGGTTTTAAGCGAATGATTTTTTGATAATGCTATGGCATAAGTACTGGTTTGTGAGTATATTTACCTCTATATTATTAATTAAAAACATGTATTTGGAGATAATGCGCTAGGCCTATACTGTACTATTGATGTCACTTCCGGTTCCTGTTCTGATGTCACTTCCAGGGCCCGAACTACCGGTCTGTGGAGTGCATGCCGGAGTCAACTATGTGGTGCAGCACAAGCAATTGTACACAAAGGCTGTTTACATTGGTGCCGATTTTGGGCACCATTAAATGTGAGTGGGCATTTGTTTATGGTTTTAAACTACCTTTTGATACAGTAAATGCTACACTATAAGAAATTATATTCTGGTATGTGTGACTGATTATGGAGAAACAGTAGAGGTGAGAACAAGTTGGCAGCTGAAGACCACATTGACAGACAATATACTTAGCCTATTGAACATGCTCTTTCTAAACTTTACTTAGGTCATGGCTCTATGGTGAGTGTGTAATCTAAATGTGGTGGTGGTCATCTGATGCACAATTTAAAGTGGTTGTAAACCCAAGAATAAAATAACCTGCAAGACAAAGGCATAATGAGCTAGTATGCATAGCATACTAGCTCATTTTGAATGACTTACCTGAGATTAAAGCCCCCGCAGCCGTCCTCATACACCACTCCTGCGGCCGACATCGCTCCCGGAGTTACTTCCGGGTTTCGCTGGCGCTGTAATGACGCCACTCCCACACATGCGCGCGGGGGCCGCCGGTAACAGCACACTCACTGAAGCAACGGCATCCCCTGCAAATACAGGGAATATCTCCTAAACCGTTTAGGTTTAGGAGATATCCAGGGTAGCTACAGGTAGGCTTACCTGTAGCAAAAAGTGTGTTGTAAGGGTTTACAACCACTATAAGAGGATGATGTCTGAAAGCTCACTTGGTGTGGGGGACTCGTTATCTGTAAACTTTTGCAATTTTGCAGGGATCAGGAGTGTGTTGCGCTCAGAATGCAGGGATCAGGAATATGTTGTGCTCAGAATGCAGGGTTCAGGAGTGCGTTGCGCTCAGAATGCAGGGTTCAGGAGTGTGAGGAGGCGGAAGGGAGAAAGAGGACCGGGACACAGAAGGAGGTGGGAGGAAGTCAAGGACCGGCACCTCCAGGCAGTCGACAGGTGGACCGCGATCGATGGGTTGCCGACCCCCATTTTACACCATGTTTCATGTGACGCCCAAATGTATGGTGTCACATGAAACCATGTTAGATGCAACATTCCCTAAATCTGAACCTAGGGTGCAGCATTCTGTTATTTGAATGTAGCATCTCTACATACGGAACCACTCATAGCCACTTCATCAAAAATTTATAAGCATTACTACATGTCCCATGCGCCTTCGCGGAATAAGGGACGTGTGCAAACTGGGCCAAGGATTTCCACCTCCTTCATGTCTATATAGTCGGTTGCCACTTCTCCATATAGGTTTGTACCTCCTTATGGACCTGAGGCTGCAGATAAACATGGATGGAGCCTCTGCCTTGCACCCACGATGCACTGATTGTGGGTGCAATGCTCTTCAGGCCTCAATGCAATAAAGAAGTTAAAATACATTGATCGTAAGATCAATTTTGCTGCACTTACTGCTTTTTTTTATTCAGTTGTGTTTTAACTAACTTGTTTCAATGCACAAAAACATGTGTCCTGGCTCCCCATAAATAGTGCTTCTTCCCATTACAGTGCAGCACGTTTTGAGAAGTATGACATTTCAGGGTTTGTTGTGCATTGGGAGGCCTATATCATTTAAAGGCAGTGCAGCAATAGCACAGTTATTTATTGTAAAAACATACCTTTTTGTTTTTCAGAATTTCTCAGATTTCTTGTTTCGCTGGTATTTAGAGAAAGGAAAGCGTGGAAAGCTTTTGTCCCAACCAGTTTCCCAGCATGGGCACCTGGCTTTATTTCTGCAAGCTCATGAACATCTTAGTTGGTTACATGAAGTTAACAGCCAAGATTTTGAAACGGTAAGCTGACTGTAAAAAAACAAAAATTGAAACAAGTTATTTTATTTTTAAGGCAGTTTGTTTTGCAACAAATCGTTTTAGTGGCACTGTCAAAAACATAGAGTATCTTATTCTTAATGCTGCCTTGTGCCACACTCCTATCAAAGGGGAGCATGAATAGCAATAACTTGATTATGAGTAGAAGATATTGAACCAGATGCTAGGAATCTGCTTGGAGCAGGAACACCCTTACCTGTGGTGACAATTCGTTTAAAAAAAACAGAAGAAAGAATGCACTCCATACTAGTAGAGGATATGTGTTATAGTTTGTCTTAAAAGAGAACGGAGGCTTTTCGGTTTCTTTTTTCACGTCTGTTTATTTTTTAAAACACAACTCCAGGAATGATCTTTTTTGCAAACCTAAATTTACCTAGCTTGGCCAGTTGTACTCGCCATTTAACAATTTGGCCACTATTGGGCAAAGGCAAGAGGGGGGCCTGGTCTGGAGCCCAAAGATCAGGGGCAGACTGGACCAGGCGGCTGATGCAGTCGGCAATTTTGTAGTCTGTAGGGGCTGCTTCCTATGTCCCAGAGCAAAGCCCTGAACAGAAGAGCAGTATAGGACAGTGTCAAAATCTATTCCCACTTCCTCTTTCTGGTCATGTGAAGAATTGAGAACATTAGAAGGGAAGTCTATAATAGACTTCTTCGGTTTTGGCCAGTCTGCGTTCACCTGAAGGTGGCAGCATAACCCAAGTAGTCATGAATTTGAAGTGCCCTGTGTCCTGTGTTGTAGGATTAAGAAATTATACCCTCACTGCAATAGCTCTCCATCGGCTGTGTCTTTGCAGAGGTATGCCTGGTTGTGTTTCTTGCCACCACTGAGTTCTGCTTCACAGCTCTTGCTAGAGGTTTCAGTTTGTGGATTTAGGTCCAAGCCATGTCATCAAATTTTACTGCTTTTAAAGACTTAAAGCGGCGTTTCTCCCGTTTTTTTAGTTTATTAAGAGTCAGCAGCTACAAAAAGCGTAGCTGCTGACTTTTAATAAACAGACACTTACCTGTCCCACGGTCCAGCGATGCGGCCGCCCGGAGCCTCCCTTCTCCCCCTTCTCTCCTCAGAGCCATCATAGCAACTGTGGGCACCTGGCCGTAACAGGTTATGGCTTCACGGCCGGGCGTGCACTGTGCATGTGTGAGCTGCGCTGTGCTATTGGTCAGCCAATCTTCTCGGACCAGTGACATGTCCCAGAAGATCGCTGGCAGGGAGGGGCCGCCTAGGGTGAGAGGAGGAGTCGCCTAGGCGGCCAAGAAGAGGAAAGAGGAAGTGGAACAGGAAGTCCCACTAAAAAGAAGGTACACACTCCCCCCCCCCCCCCAAAAAAAATGACTTGCCAAATGTGGCATGTCAGGGGGAGGAGTGCTTAAAGCAGAAGTTCCGCTTTTGGTGGAACTCCGCTTTAAATGTGTAAGTTGCTTGCAGCGTATGGGCTGTGTCAGAAGTTTACGTCCGGTTTAATATTCCTGAAGCTAGCGTGGTGCCTGGTGATACTGGGGCTGGAATCATGATTTCCCCCCTCACCTTCCAGGACAGCTACTTGAGAGATGATTGGCTCCGCCCTCTACAGGAAACACAAATCAGAAACAATTTAAAAGACCCTTCTCTTTCCTCTAACCCTCAGTTGTTTTGTGTTTCCAGACCCTCCAGGAGCATTGACACTTTTTTGTTTTCTTAAGGTCTGGTAACTGTGGTTGGTGGACCCCCCTTCTCTGGTTTCACCCAGGACTAGGTGTGGCCAAGTCCTGGGTGATGGTCTGTACATTTTTAACATAAAGTTTATTTAGCAATTTCAAACAAACAGAATACAAAGCAAGTTACATTATCTCAAGACAGATATTGTACAATGACCGTTCATACCATAGCAAATCAACAAGTACAGCGCAGATAATATAGTTTAACCGCACAAGTAATGGCAAAAATAGAGTTGTAAAACTTCAAATCTAAGTTGCTATAAAAGCCCCCATGGGGGGGGAAGAGGGTTAGGGGCGGGGGAAAGGCCCGGGTAGGAAGGCCCAGCAGGGGTCCTCCAAGCTTAGCTATATATCAACCGTGTATCGGGAAGGCCTTGCCCGGGGCAAAATTACTTAAATCAGGGATGAGTGGACAGCCAAGAGTGTAAGTCTTAGTACTTAGTTTATCTATGGAATAGTCAGGTGTTTGGCCTCCACCCAACCCGCCCAGACTCTATCAAATTTTTTTGGGCAGTTCCTTCCCATATATGTTAGTTTATACAGGGGCAGGGCTGCATTGATGAGAGAGAGCCATAGTTGTTTAGTAGGTGGTTGAGGCTGATTCCAGTTAAGAAGAATCGCCTTTCTGACATACATTGCAGTGTAAAAAACAAATAATTTTTTCCCTTTGGGGGCCTCAAGAGAGTCACATATGCCCAGCAGGAGGGGGAGAGGACTATAGGGGACCCTGATTTTGCCCACCAAGTTAATATCATCCAGGACTGTCTTCCAGAAAACCACTATCGGTGGACATGTCCACACAGTATGATAAAAATCTGCATCATCTGAGCCACATCTGGGACAGTTGGCTTGTTCTATTTGTATAAATTTTTGCAAGGCGCGATGGGGAGTAATAAGCCCGGTGTAGAAACTTTAATTGGGTAAATCTATCCCTAGAGGAGATGGTCAGAGTTAGGTATTGCTACACCCCCTCCTCCCAGTCATCGTCAGGTCAGGGATGTCACGTTGCCAGGTTGTCAGCAGTTGTGAGACTCTAGAGGTGTCCAACAGGGTAAGTTTGTTATAGATAGACGAGAGTAGTCTAGTGCCTTCAGGTGCACAAAGTTCAGTTTCCAAATCCGACATCCGTAAAATTATCGGGCTGGGAAACTGGGAGCGAAATGCATGTCTCACCTGGAGAAATCTAAAAAACATCTGGTTAGGGAGGCCCTTTCTACTTTTCAGATCATCAAACGTTATCAGTTGTCCCTGCGATACAATATCACCAAGGGCAACTATTCCGTGTCTAGCCCATATGACAGGATCTGGGATCGACTGAAAATGACTCAACCGCGGGTTATCCCAGAGTGGTGTCACAGGGGACCACACCTTAATGGTCGTTTTCATGGGCACAGATATTTTGGGATTGGAGCGGGGCCCTCTATGTATGAGATTTCGTAGTTCCGAGTAGGAACCAAGCAGCGCGGCCTCCACATCAGATGCCGAATTGGAGGGCTCCTCCGCGAGCCACCACTTCAGCGTCACCAGGACTGCCGCCCAATAATATTTTAAGAAACATGGGAGTGCCAGGCCTCCCAGCGTCACCGGTAATTGTAATGTTGCTTTTGCGATTCTAAGGACCTTTCCATTCCATACAAAGGAGATGACCAACTTGGCAAAGAAGGAAAGAGGTATGGGTACAGGAGTTTGTCTGAACAAATGGGTAAATTTGGGCAGGATGGACATCTTGACCAAATTTACTCGGCCCACTGGACTAAGGGGAAGAGATTTCCATGATGAAAGTTGGAGGGTCACTCGAGACATCACCGGGGCCAGATTCAGGCCAATGAACTGACGGAGGTCTCTGTGTATCTCTACGCCGAGGTATCTGAACTGTGATACCCGGCAGAGCTGTGCGTCCAAATGTAAAAGAGCTACCCCAGAGTGCAATGGGAACAATATTGATTTTCCCCAGTTAATACATATTCCTGAATATCGTCCACACCTATCTATGACCTGAAGCGCTTGTGTCAATGATTGTCCGTCATCTTTAAGATATAACAAGGTGTCATCCGCATACAATGACACCTTTTCCTGTAGTGGACCTATAATAATACCCTGTATTTGTGGGGTGGACCTAATAAGGATAGCCATGGGCTCTATCGCCAGCGCAAAGAGCCCCAGGGATAATGGGCATCCCTGTCTCGTTCCCCTACGTAGGGGAAAAGACGGAGAGAGGACCGCTCCAGTACGTACCCTGGCCGTCGGGGATCTGTACACTGCCTCAACCCAGGAGATGAAGACGGGACCAAATCCAAATCTGCGGAGGACCTCCCACAGATATTTCCATTCCACGGAATCAAAAGCTTTTTCTGCTTCTAGGGAGGCCACTACCGCTTGGTCAACGTCTCCAATCCCCGAGGCCAAGAGCGCATACAGTCTCCGGGGGTTAATGTCTGTGCCCTTGCCCGGCATGAACCCTGATTGATCTTCGTGCACTAATGACAGTATTACCTCTTTGAGACGTCTGGCGAGTATTTTAGTTACATTTTTGCATCAGAATTCAACAGGGAAATGGGCCTATAAGATGAACACAGTTGGGGATCCTTCCCTGGTTTGGGCACTACGACTATTATTGCTTGTGCCATAGAAGGGGGGAGGACTCCCCCCTTTAGCATCCTAACAAACATGCTGTGTATTCTTGGAGCCATTTCTTCAGCATATTGCTGATAAAACTCAGGAGGGAATCCATCCTCCCCAGGAGTTTTACCCGGTTGTAGAGAACCCAAGGCTATTTGGACCTCTTCTAATGTGATTGGACTATCCAGGGACTGCCTTGCCTCCGGAGTCAGAGTAGGAAATTCCACTTCATCCAAGAACCCAGATAGCTCTTCTTCAGAGTATCCCGCTCTTGATGAATACAGATTAGAGTAGAATTCCATAAAGCTTGTGTTTATATCTGATGGGTCTTTCTTTATCGTTCCGTCAGTCGCCTCAATTCTCGCTATAGTGGGGGTCATGGATTGTTCTTTAGCAAGCCAGGCTAACAGTCTCCCCATCTTCTCCCCCTGTTCAAATATTTTTTGTGATTGAACTAACTGTCTTTTATTGACTTTGGCCACCCTAGGAAGCAGAACCTGCCTATACGCTGCTTTCATGTCCTGTCCTGTGATGGGGTTAGCCGTGAGGGCAAAGTCAGTTTCAAGAGTCTGAGCCTTGGCCTCCGCCTCCTCAAGGAGAAGCTGATTATTTTTGCGTTCCGTGGCTATAGAAGACATATAGCATCCTCTGATATAGGCCTTAAATGCATCCCAGTCATTACCCGGTGAAGTTGAGTTAGCATTTATCAACCAGTATTGTCTAATCAAGGTGGCCATCTCAAACTCTATAGTCCGGTGGTTTATCCAAAATCTAGAAAGACGCCAGATTCTGTCAGCAGGGGGTGTCGCCGCTTGCGTAACACAGAGCATCGGTGAATGATCCGATATTCCTCTGGGGAGGATCTTGATCTCTCTAATCTTAGGCAAAAGGCTGCCACTGGCATAGATGAGATCAATACGGGAAAGCGTATTGTGTGAAAGGGAGCAGCATGTGTATGAGCGTTCCTTAGGGTATTTCCATCTCCATATGTCCTCAAAACCAAATATGCCCGCCCATCTGGATAGGGAAGAGTCTGTGGCTGGGTCGGGTGTGAGTCTATCATGGGACGGATCCGGCACTATATTGAAATCCCCTGCCAGAAGGACATTATCTGTGGGATATTGAGCTAGGAGGGGGATAAGGTTATGGATTAGGGAAGCCGGGGGTGGTAAGTAGATGCCCACCACTATCATCTCAACCGTATCAATGGCATGAAGTAGTACGTACCTACCCCCAGGGTCCAGCTTAACATCCAGCAACTCAAATTGAAGGGCCTTATGAGTCAAAATACTGACTCCACGTGAGTAGCCAGAGTGGGTGGCATGAAAATGCCGCCCCACCCAGGGGCATTTGAGACTCATTATCTTACTCCCCACTAGGTGTGTTTCTTGCAATATGTAGATGTGGGGGTTGTATTTCTTAATATAATCAAACACTAGGGAGCGCTTTATTTTATCGCCCAGTCCCCGGACATTCCAGGAAAGAATTCTCAGGGGGGCCATAGCATGGGAGGATATAAATATGCAAAGATTAAGTTACGGTCAGCTGGACCCTGGGAGGCCGGCATCATCATCAACACACTGTACCTATGGGTCTGCCATGGATCCGGGCAGAGCATTGGCAGGGCCCTAATCCATAGCACCCCTGCATAACATACATTGTCACTCATCTGTCTTATATAGTAAAAATTAGCACTATAAAACAAAAAAAAACAAAAACTTAAGAACCTCCCACCCCGCACAACCGCTGTGGAACTCGGCGTGCCTAGACCCAAAACAGAACCCATCAAGTTCTAGGAAAGTTTCCCACAAGGCAGAAAGACAACCCCCAGAACGACACCAAACAACACAGGGGCGGTCAGAGTTCGGTGCAATCCAGAGATATCCGTCCGTATCCTAAGGATAAAATAAGCGTAATAGGAATCCAAATAACTGGTAAACTAGAAGAGTAAATGTGATAATAAAAAATTTTGAAAAGAAAAACACCTAGCATCAGCTAGGGGCACACACTTTTGGTCAGACCTGTAACTTAAAACCCTCATAGACCTTTTAATGAGGCCTTGGTGAATAATGCTTTCCTCCATCGGTCTCCGTTCCCCTCAGTCAGCAGAATATGGTGTGTCTGTGCTGCCATAGTGTCCACTTACATGTAGATGATTGAGGATAAAGCCGTCATGTAGAGCACCATGGTGGAGTAAGCGGGAAAAACAGCAAGGGAGCCATCCACCACCCCAGCCCCTCCCTCCCCAACAGGCACCTTTCGGTGAATCAGAACCAATAACAAGGGGGGGAGAAGGGCGGCAATAAAGCTGTGTGAGCAACGGTAGGAACAAAAACCGTTATCCAGGTAAATGGTAAAGGTGACAGGCATAATTTACCAATAAAGTTACTTCTATGGCACTAGGGCACAACGCTGGAGATTTACACAAGCATTTCTGTACAGGCTACTCTTGTCCTCTTCGATCTTGGGGTAGGGTGTCCAACCAACGGGAAGCCTCCTCCACAGTGGTGCAGTGGTTAGCACTCTTGCCTAGCAGTAAAAAGGGTCGCTGGTTCGAATCCCAACCACGACACTACCTGCCTGGAGTTTGCATGTTCTCCCTGTGCCTGCGTGGGTTTCCTCCGGGTACTCTGGTTTCCTCCCACACTCCAAAGACATGCTGGTAGGTTCATTGGCTTCTGTCCAAAATTGGCCCTAGTATATGAATGGGGACCTTGGATTGAGGGTAGGGACTGATGTGAGTGTGCGATGTACAGGGTTAGGGACAAGGGTCAGGGTTGTAGACACACACTCACTCAGGTTGAACTGGATGGACTGGTGTCTTTATTCAACCTTACTAACTATGTAACTATGAGGTGAAGTATCGAGAGGATTCTCCATCAATCACTCCAAGGCGAGCCGGGAACAGCATGTGATACTTTAGCCCTTTCAGGCGTAGCTGTGCCTTGACGTGGTCGAAGGTTCTGCGGAGCCTCTAGGTGTCGACAGAGTAGTCTGGGAATATCATAATCTTGGTGATTTCGAAGCGAAGCTCCGGAATCTTCCGGGCCTCCCGAAGAGCCAAGTCTCTGTCACGAAAATTCAGCAACCGAAAGATGAAGGTACGCGGTGGGGCCCCAGGTGGGCCCCGCACAGGAGGCATCCTGTGCACTCGCTCTAGCACGAAATGCGGGGAGAATGGGGCTTGTGGGAGTAGGGTGCGGAGCAAGGTCTCAGTGAAAGCCGTAGGATCCCGACCTTCAGCGCCCTCCAGAAGGCCCACCAGCCGCAAATTGTTTCTGCGACTACGGTTCTCACTGTCCTCTGCCCGCGATTCTAGGAACTTAACCTTGGCTTGTAGGGTATGGATAGAGGTCCGGTTGTCTCGAACGGCATCCTCCGAGTCACCGTTACGTCGCTCTGCTTCAGTCATGTGGTCCCGCATCTTGTCCATATCTGTGCGCATGAGCCCAAATTCCATTTGCAGAGTGTCAATTTTGGCCGTTAAGGTGTTCTGGCAGCCAGAAATGGCCAGCATAAGAGCCTGGAAGCGGTCCTCCTCCGAACCCGGATCCGCAGGGACGGTCTGACACGCCATGTTCGTGTATCTGGTCAAGTTCACTGGGGCCTGTGACTTCCGCTGTGAGGAAGCTTTAGGGGTATGCCCACCTGTCTTCGCGGAGCTAGACCTGCCTCTTCTCATGCCTAGGTGCCCTCCACTGCTGGATGGGATAAACTATGGTGTTGGGCAGCACACAGCAGGGGTTCAGGCTGGTGAATCTGCAGCTATACAACCCCCCCACAGTCCAATAGCTTATTGCATATATAGTAGACTGTGCTTTAGGCCGCAGGCAGGATGTAGACCTCCGCTGCGACTCCTTCAACGGTCTTCGGGTGTAGTCCCTTCTTAGACACTGTATAAGTCCCGGGTCGGGCGACAGCTCCCCCTCTGCAGACTATGGCACCTGAGTCCAGGGATAGGTACTTTAGTTAAAGGCCTCAAGATGGCGGCCGGCGGCAGATATGTAGAGCCAGCCTAGCTTCTCTATAGGGTATTTTGTGTCTCTACTGGTCTCCCCCGGGCCCCACTGCAGCTCACCTCCGGATGGAATTGCTGTGTGATGTACAGCGGCCCTCCTGCCGCCGATCGCGGCACCCGAGGCCGGGGATCGCGGAGGCTCCGTAGGCCTCAAGATGGCGGATCCCCTCCGAGGTGTGGAGCCAGCCAGAGGCCCCCTATGTGCCGTCGATGTCCCCGCCTGTCTCCTCCGGATTGCTCCCCGTCTCACAGCCGGACGGATTCACTGCTTGGCTGGTCGCGGCCCTCATTCCGCCGATCGCGGCACCCGAGGCCGGGGATCGCGAGGGCCGCGTAGGCCGCAAGATGGTGGATCGCCTCCTAGGATGTGGAGCAAGCCGAGGGCCTATAGCAGCTCCATCAGGCGCTCAGTCTTCCCAATAATCCCTGGCTCTGCTGCTGATGGTGCCTGCACTCAGGAGTCAGTTTTTAGAGAAAGCAGGGAGTTTTGAGGCCGGATTCCTACGGATTTCATTAGGACTGGCGGAGCTCCTCTGGAACATGTCTGCTTCTCTCTACATCCGAACACGCCCCCCCCGATGGTCTGTACTTTACCAGAAGGGTTCCCTATTTCTAAGGGTTACTTGCCTACCTGGTGATGTGAGTAGTGGCAACTCCCTTCCATTTTTTCCCCAGCTCTGCTGTGTGGAACTGTGTTCTCCTAGTGCTTCATTGCGGTGTACCAAGATGGCATCGGAGGACTTCCGGTGACGCGGCACCGGAACCAGAAGTCACATGACGCACTTCCGGACACCGTGTTTTTTCATAAGGAAGCATGGCGTGGAGACACTGAGGACATGCTGCAGGGGAATAGTCTGCTAAACGCCGTTCTGAGTGCAGTGTTTTGCAGTACAGCAGCCGTCTTCTCTACGGCCGATTTCCGCTTGCTTCATGGAGATTGTGGACAGGTCTGAGGATGGAGCATCTGCTCGTATTGAACCAGCGGCAGCATCCGGGTCCCATACTGCCCCCAAGGTAAGCCCTTGTCTGTGGTTAGTTCTACAGCAAGGGGCTTTTTGTATGGAACCTTTTATTTATGGTCCTTGTTTCTGCTTTTTTCTAGGCCAAACCGGTGAAGAAGAAATGTGGGAACTGTAGTGCCAGTCTGATAGTTATAAAAAACTATTTTGTGAAAATTGTATTCCACCCAAAGCTAGTTCAGAGTCTTCCTCTTTTAAAGAGTTAATGTCTTCTATGAAGGAGGTAGTGAACTCCTTTCGGTCACTTAATGACAGGGTTACTAGTTTAGGGTTTTCCTCATCCAGACCCATAGCTCTAGAGCCTTTAGCCTCTGCTAGGTCCCTTCCTCTGTTAGTATCTGAGACCGTTAGTTCACACAATACTTCTGATCTGGAGGAAGGTGAGAATCCAGTTTCTTCATCTGATGAAGGGTCTGCATCAGAGGAGGATACAGGTAGCTCATCTAAATATCTTTTTCCAGTTGAGGATATTGACTAACTATTAAAGGCAATATATACCTCGGAGCAGATTGAGATGCCACAGCAAGCCTGTACAGGACAAAATGTATAGGGGTCTACAGGTGTGGAAATCAAAAGCCTTTCCGTTACACCAGTCACTTAGGGACATGATTCTGTCTGAGTGGAGAGAACCTGAAAAAAGGTTGTTCCACTCCAAAAGACACAAAAGGAGATTTCCTTTTCAGTCAGAGTTTGAGGAGGTTTTCTTTAAGTGTCCTAGATTAGATGCCCCTATGTCACAGGTGTCCAAAAGGTCAGATCTTTCTTTTGAAGATTCTGGGGTCCTTAAAGATCAAATGGATAGAAAGGCTGACTCATTGCTACGTGAGGCCTATGATGCTTCAGCTTTTTCTTTGGGTCCTGCGGTAGCATCCACCTGTGTGGCTAGAAATCTAGACGGATGGGTTCAGCGTCTGGATGATCTTCTTTCATCCGACACCCCCAAAGAAGAGATTAGGGAGTCCCTCCCTCTCCCATTGCTAAGTCAGTTGCCTTCTTAGCTGATACAGCAGCAGATTCAGTGAAATCTGCAGCCAGGGCTTCTGCACTCATTAATTCAGCTAGGCGAGCTATCTGGCTTAAATCTTGGGAAGGTGATCTTACATCCAAGAAATAAGCTCTGTGGCATTCCCTTCGAAGGCAAGCTCCTGTTCGGTTCCTCCTTAGAAGAGGTCCTAGCTCATTCCCCTGAAAAGAGTAAACGATTCCCTTCTTCCCAAAGGCATAAACCCCAGAATAAGAGGCCATTTCGTGGCTTCTAAAACAGGACTAATTTTAAGCCAACAGGCGACAGCCAAAAAAGAAATGGTCTTTTAACAAAGACAAGCAAAAAGCGGGGACTCTCTTTGCTCCTTCAGCACCTTCCCCCATGACACCAGGTTAGGCGTAGGGGGAAGATTGTGCCATTTCATCAAGGAATGGGCAGAGATTTCCAGCAATTCCTTTATTCTTCAAACATTGAAAAAAAAGGAAATGGAGGCGCCTCTGGGTGCAGACTTTAAAAACATTTTAATTAAAAAGGCAACAACATAGTTCGCACTCACATTTAAGAAGAGAGTTTCAGGCTTAAAAAAGTCCCAAGGCAATCAAGGGGGCCCGTGAGGTCAATCTCTCCCAGCCGTGGATGTGTGTCCTCTAGCTGGTTCCAGAAGCACTGGATGTAAGACGGCCGACAGAGGATGGAACACCAGAACAAGGCTTGGGGAGCAAACAGTGATCCAGGCGAGGGATGATGACGTCACACACTATGCGATGCGTTTCCTGAGCCGGCTAGCGGTGAGTGACGTGACGGCTGCGCTCCTTTCACTGGCAGTTCAATCCCCTTCCTTTTGGTCTCTCGGCAGCACCGAGAATTTTTACAAAAATCATGGCCGAAGTCATGGCTTTTTTTCGGATTCAAAGTGTATCAATCGTCCCATATCTAGACGATTTTTTGATTTTTGCTCGGGACAAAGAGTCCCTTGTTCAAGATCTGCAATTGGTTTTGCGGACCTTTCAGAGATTGGGGTGGAATGTCAACCAGCAGAAGTCTTACCTGGTACCCTCCCAGTGCATACCTTTTTTGGGTTATCTAATAGACTCTGAAGAAAAAAGATTTTTCTTCCCGAGGAGGAGATTTTGAAAATTCTTCTCTCCTTGCAGGCCTTCAAGTTGCTCCCTCAGACCTCCCTTCGGGGGATCATGCAGTTGCTGGGTTTGATGACTGCGGCCATTCCAGGGTTTCCTTGGGCCCAATTGCACTCAGACCCCTTCAGGCTTTTCTTTTATTCCATTGGGATCGCAGGAAGGATTCTCGGGATCAGCTGGTAAAACTACCAGAAGGGAATTTTCTCGATCTTGCCTGGTGGGAGCAGCGAGAACACCTACAGGGAGGGAAGGATTGGGCACAACATTACCTGGTAAAAATTACCACAGACGCCAGTCTGTGGGGTTGGGGTGCTCACTCACAGGAGTGGCAGGCCCAGGGAGCCTGGTTGCCAGAGGAATTTCAGAGAACTTCTAGCCGTGGGGAAAGCACTTGTGTCTCTGGAATAGGGATGAGCTTCGTTTTCGAGTCGAACCCATCGTCTGTTTGGTCGTTCGCCGAATTGCGAACGATATGGGCCATTCGCGCCAAATTTGAGTGACGCGTCACGGCCCATAATTCACTGCGGCATCGCAGTGCATTGCTGGCTGATGATTGGCCAAGCATGCACTATGACCCGCATACTTGGCCAATCACAGCGCCGTCTGTACAGAGAGCTGTAATTGGCCAAAGCCAGGGTGGCTTTGGCCAATTAGGGCTCAGGGGGTTTAGTACACGCCCCACACTATATAAGGCCGCCTGCACGACGGCCCTGTGTAGTGTGTTCCGGCGTTCAGAGACAGAGAGACAGTGTCATTTGATTTAAGTTCAATTAGGCAGGACAGTCAGTCAGTTAGCTGCACTTACAGTGTATTGTGTATATATATATGCATCCCAGGTGTTGTGTGTGTGTGTGTATATATATATATATATATATATATATATATATCAGGCAGGTGTTAGAGTATTTACAGCTACCTGAAGAAAATTGCTGGTGTTCTTCTGATCCTATTAGTACCAAAGTCAGGCAGCTACAGTGCACAGCTAAAGCTACAAGTTAGTGTAGTGCAACCTCTGCACAGTGCTCAGCTAAAGCTACAAGTTAGTGTAGTGCGACCTCTTTACAGTGTTTAGCTAAAGCTACCTGTAGAAGATTGGTGGTGTTCTCATACTAATGATACTACAGGCAGGCAGTTGATTTTGCTAGCTGCAGTATCAGAGTGTATGTATGTATGTATGTATGTATATATATATATATATATATATATATATATATATATATATATATATATGTATGTGTGTATATATATATATATCTATCCCAGCTTAGTGCAGCTACATCTTACTGTAGGCCATTAGTATGTCTGGAAGGCCAACAAGGAGAGGCAGACAGTCACAAGCCAATAAAAGAGGGCAAGCAGGCTCTGTGTCTAGAGGCAACAGTGCTGGTCGTGGACACGGTGCATCCTCATCAGCACGTGGCCGTGGGACACGCCTGGCCTTTTTTTCGTCAGCTGGCCGTGTTGAGCCGCAACATGCGGAAGACTTGGTTGAGTAGATGACCAAGCCGTCCTCATCCTCTCTCACCCATGCTCAGGGTACTTTGTCTGGCAAAGCAGCTTCCAACCTGGCCTCTTCCCTCGGCTCAATGGAATCAGTCACCCCTTCCCTAGCCCCACCATGTCCTCCTGAGGAGTCCCCCGAACTGTTTGACCACAGTGTTGGGTACGTGCTCCAGGAGGATGCCCAGCGTTTAGAAGGCTCCGATGATGGTACTCAGCTTGAGGAAGGCAGTAACGTGAGCCCAGACAGAAGGGGTGCCCAAGAAGGACAGCAATCTGGCAGTCATGTTGCCCCTGCTGCAGCATACTGCCAGGTTTGCTTCAGTGATGAGGAGGGAGGTGATGATGAGGTCACTGACTCAACGTGGGTGCCAGAGAGGAGGAGGCACATCACCAACAAGGCAGGATGCCCTCCAGGGGCCAGCTTAAGGGCAGCACACTGACTGCATCACACCGCAAAGCTCCGCATGTGCAGGGCGCTGCTGTCTCTGCGCGGTTTTCCAAAAGTTCTTTGGTGTGGGCTTTTTTTGAGACGAGTGCATCAGATGACACCTCTGCTATTTGCAACATATGTCTCAAGCGTATCTCGCGTGGCCAAAACATCTCCCGCTTGGGCACCACATGCTTGGCCAGACATATGTTGACCTGCCATGCAGTTCGTTGGCAAACGTACCTAAAAGACCCACACCAAAGAACAAAGAGGACCTCTCCTTGCTCACTATCAGCTGAGATCTCCAACTCCACTATACCTTCAGCCCTCTATGAGACCTGCACTGAGAGGAATGAAGGTGTAGAATTAGGTGTATCACAGCCAAGTACTTGTGGGCAATCTGCTATCGGTACACCGAAGTCAGATTGTACCAGGCAAATTTCCCTGCCCCAGCTGCTGCACTGCAGAAAGAAGTTCGCTCCCAGCCATCCACATGCCCAGCGGTTGAATGCTAGCTTGGCAAAATTGCTAGCACTTCAACTGCTACCTTTTTCAGTTGGTAGACTCTGCCCCCTTCCGTGAGTTTGTGGAATGTGCAGTTCCTCAGTGGCAGGTTCCCAAACGCCACTCTTTCTCACGGAAGGCGATTCCGGCTCTCTACCAGCATGTGGAAGGCAATGTCTTGGCCTCGCTGGACGTCTTGGCCTCGCTGGACAGGGCGGTCAGCGGTAAGGTGCATATTACCGCTGACTCATGGTCCAGCAGGCATGGACAGGGACGTTACCTAAGTTTCACAGCGCATTGAGTGACTCTGCTGGCAGCTGGGAAGGATGCAGGACAAGGTGCAGTAGTGTTAGAGGTTGTTACGCCACCACGCCTCCAAAATGCCACTACTGGTGATTCTGACACTCCTCTCTCCTCCACCCCCTCCTCTTCTTCTTCCTCCATGGCCTCTTCCTGTGCTTTGTCCTCGGAACCAGTGGTGCTTCGTAGGCGTTCAAGGGGCTACTCAAGTATGCAGGCCAAAAGATGCCATGCGGTGCTTGAGCTGGTGTGCTTGGGGGACAGGAGCCACACTGGGGCAGAGCTCTGCAGGGGCAGGTTCAGAGGTGGTTGACGTCACGCCAACTTAAGGCAGGAATGGTGGTTTGCGACAATGGCACCAACCTCCTCTCCGCCCTTCGACAGGGACAAATGACCCATGTGCCCTGTTTGGCTCACTTCCTTAACTTGGTGGTGCAGCGGTTCTTGGGCAGGTACCCGGGCTTACAGGATGTCCTGAGGCAGGCCAGGAAAGTCTGTGTGCATTTTCGCCGGTCATAGAATGCCAGTGCTCGGCTGGCTGACCTCCAAAAGGAATTTAACCTGCCCAAGAACAGCCTAATCTGTGACATGCCCACCAGGTGGAACTCAACCTTGGCCATGCTGCAGCGGCTGCACACGCAGCAGAGGGCCATCAATTAGTACCTGTGCGACTATGGCACCAGAACAGGGTCAGGGGAGCTTGTTTTTTTTCCCCACGCCAGTGGGCGATGATCAGGGATGCATGCACTGTCCTGTCACCATTTGAGGAGGCCACGAGGATGGTGAGCAGTAACAGTGCATGCATCAGTGACACTGTCCCCCTTGTCCATCTGTTGGAGCGCACACACGTGAAATAATGGACAGGGCACTTGAGGCAGAACAGAGGCAGGAAGAGGAGGACTTCCTTAGCTCTCAAGGTCCCCTTTAGCCAGACAGTGTTCCTGCATGCCCGCCGATCACACAGGAAGAGGAGGATTATGTCAGCCTGGAGGTGGAGCCTGGCATCAGCAGCAGTCTTTAAGGGATCATTTACAGTCCCAAGAAACCCATGGACTTGTACGTGGCTGAAAGGAGGTGGCTGCGGATCATGTCATCCTTGGTGACCCAGAGGACTCCGGACCGAATGCCTCAGCAAACCTACGCTGCATGGCTTCCCTGATCCTGCAAAGCCTACGAAAGGATCCTCGTATTCGTGGTATCGTTACAAGGGTAAGGTTGCGGACCTTATCTTGCCGTCGCATAGAGAGCAGGGGGTGAAAACATCTTCAGAAGGCCTTGCAGAAAGGTCTGTGCAATGCGTTCCCAGAGACTGGGAGGTTACAAACTCCTGTTCCTGGACAACGTGTTGCTGAGGCTTCGGTCAGTCAAAGAAGGAGCGGTGGAGAAGGTGGGCGTCTGACCGATGCGTTCAAACAATCTTTTAGTCCGCAGCCCCAAGGTATGATCGGTTCCAGCAACCATCGCCAGCGTCTGTTTTACATGGTGCAGGAATACCTAGGGGCAAGATTTGACTTGGACACCTTTCCCACCGAAAATCCTCTGGGTTACTGGGTCTTGAGGATGGATCACTGGCCAGAGCTTGCACAGTATGCAATTGAGCTACTGGCCTGTCCTGCATCCGGCGTTCTTTCGGAACGCACATTCAGTGCTGCTGGAGGTTTTGTAACCGATCACAGGGTGCGCCTGTCCACCAACTCGGACGATCGACTGACCTTCATAAAAATGAATCAGTCTTGGATCACCACCAGCTACCAAGCACCTGATGCTGATGTAACTGAATATTTTTTTTTTTTTGAAATGTCAGATCCCTTCAAGACTGCCTATGCTGATGCTGAATGACAATCCTGTTATGCTGAGTGACTCTTACTCAATGATCATGCTGATAGCTTGTAAGAATATTTTTGGTTCTGGGCGCCGCCACCAGTGGCTAAGGCCCAATTTTTCAGCCCCTGTTTAACAGGGGCGTGTAATTACAATTTTTGATGCAATACTTTGCAGCAGGGTTTGTTCCTGCGCTCCAATTAGAGTATCTGTGAGGGGTTGCAGTGTTGTGGCACCATCACCAGTGTATAAGGCCCAATTTTTCAGCCCCTGTTTAGCAGGGGCATGTAATTACAATTTTTGATGCAATACTTTGCAGCAGGGCTCGTTCCTGCGCTCCAACTAGAGTATCTGTGAGGGGTTGCAGTGTTGTGGCCCCAGTGCCTAAGGCACAATTTTTCAGCCCCTGTTTAGCAAGGGCGTGTAATTACAATTTTTGATGCAATATTTTACAGGAGGGCTCATTCCTGCGCTCCAACTAGAGTATCTGTGGGGGGTTGCAGTGTTGTGGCACCAGTGCCTAAGGCCCAATTTTTCTGCCCCTGTTCAACAGGGACATGTAATTACAATTCTTGATCTAATATCTCACAGCAGGGCCCGTTTCTGTGCCCACAAAGAGTAACTGTGAGGACTTACAGTGTTGTGGCAACACCAACACCTAAGGCCCCAATTTCTGCAGAGTTTTTAGAGCAGGCCCCTACTTTCAACCATCCAACTTACAAACGACTCCTACTTGCAAACAGAAGGAGGCAACAGGAAGTGAGATGAAATCCCTAGGAAGGGAAATTCTCTCCTGTAAGAGTAAACCTTTCCTATCCCTAGGCAGCAAGACGCTTTCTATCCAGGCATCAGCTGCCTCAAGGACACCTCCTCCTTCCTCCTCCCCCTCTTTCTGCTGCCAGGATCACACGGCTCTCCACTCCAAAGGATTTTTACAGTTTGCAGCTGTGTCTACACACTTCTCCTGAGACAGGCACATCTGACAGCCTAACAGCACCGCAAAAAGAAAATACAATCTATTTACATCCATAGAACACCTGGGTATGGAACTTGGAATAATCAATTGTCCATCACAGGACACATCCTCCTACTAGCCACACCACCTCTCCCCATGTACACATGTCGGCCTACCGGCCCATACAGACTGCGTTCCAGTTCTCCTGGCTCTGATGAAGAGGTTTTTCTCGAAACGCGTCAGCCTTTCTTAAATACCTACCTCAATATGGGCACACCCCAATTTTAACTTCCTAGTACTTATTTTGTTACCTGTTTTTCCTCTTTTTTTTTTATAATATTATGTAGTAATTGTATGATTTTATATCTATATGACTATATGTCTGTATTCTTTTACATAAATAAACCATACATTTCTTGATGTAAGCGTCTGATCACGCGCCTTCCATCCACTTCCTACTAAACTCTCCTGTAAGAGTTAAAATGGGAAAAATGTGTCTCCTTTCCACTGATGTTTTTTCACCAATCCTTGTTTCACTAAAAACCCCAAATTGTCAAAAAACATTTGTCATTAGGACAGAAAGTGAGGTAAAATCTTCTGAAGAAGTGCACAGACAGCAAAACAAATGTCACAGGAGTGATAACCCTTCCCTATGTTTTCCAAAAAGCTTAAAAATAGATTTTTTGACTGCACTTTAAAAATGTACCAGTTCAAAATTACAAACGGATTCTACTTAACAACAAACCTACAGTCCCTGTCTTGTTTGCACTGCCTGTATACTACTGTTCAGAGGGCCTGGGGCCCCACGCCTTTCCTTTTTTTAATTTGGGTGCGGGGTTCCCCTTAATATCCATACAAGACCCAAAGGGTCTGTTAATGGACTGTGGGGGGTACCCATGCCATTTGTCTCACTGATTTTCATCCATATTACCGGGACCGGACATTACATTAAAGCCGTAAGCAGTTTTAAATGACTTTTATTCCTCTAAAAATGTCATTTTGTGCAGGGACTGTTCTAAGCACGGGAAACACGCGCCACTTTACAGGCATACTATAGACACCCCCAGGTACGATATTTAAAGGAATATTTCACTTTTTTTTTTCACTTTAAGCATCATTAAAATCACTGCTCCCGAAAAAACGGCCGTTTTTAAAACTTTTTTTGCATTGATACATGTTCCCTGGGGCAGGACCCAGGTCCCCAACCCTTTTTAGGACAATACCATGCAAATTAGCCTTTAAAATAAGCACTTTTGTTTTCAAACGTTCGAGTCCCATAGACTTCAATGGGGTTCTAACGTTCGTGTGAATTTTCGGTCCGTTCGCGGGTTCTGGTGCGAACCGAACCGGGGGGTGTTCGGCTCATCACTACTCTGGAAGAGAGGGTTTATTCAAAAGACCTTTTAATTTTTTCAGACAATGTCACAAAGGTGGCGTACCTGAACAAGCAAGGGGGCACTCGCTCAGAGTCGCTTCTGTCATTAACACAGCAGATTCTGTCCTGGGCGGAGATCAATGTCACTTCAGTAAGGGAAGTCCACATCAAGGGGTCAGAAAATGTGCTGGTGGACTATTTTAGCAGGGTGAGCATCAGTTCCAGCGATTGGGAACTACATCAAGGCACATTTCAGGAGGTGGTGCTAAGATGGGGTCTTCCCACAGTGGATCTTTTTGCCTCCAGTCTCAACAGAAAACTACCGGCGTTCTTCTCTCTGGAGAGAGAGACAGAGTCCTTGGGGACGGATGCTCTCTCCTTCCCATGGGATTTTACTCTGGCTTACTCCTTTCCTCCTTTTCCCCTCTTACCCCTAGTGGTTCGAGAATTTTTTCAGGATCGGGCAGAAGTGGTTCTGATTGCCCGCTGGTGGCCCAGGAGGAGTTGGTTCTCCTCTCTTAAGACGCTATCTGTGTATCCTCCCTGGCCCCTACCAGTTCGGAAGCATCTGCTCCATCAGGGACCGGTGTTGCATCCAAACCCTTAGACCTTCCATTTGACGGCCCGGAGGCTGAGCGGCGCATCATACAGTTAAGGGGGTGTTCAGAGAAAGTTATCCAAACTATCCTGGACAGCCGTAAGTTGGCCAGGAGAAGAATCTGGGAATGTTTGTAAAACTTTTATTTCCTGGCAAAGGAAAACTGGTTTAGATTCTTTTTCCATTCCCTGTATTTTGGATTTTTTTACAGGGGGGAGAGTGGAAAAGGGCCTCTCTGTGAGCACCCTTAGGGTTCAAATTGCTGCCCTATCTTTGTTTATGGAGAGAAGACTAGCGGAGGATCCTGTCAGAGAGGATCTCAGTTCAGGACACTTGCTGGGCACTCTGGAGCTGGTTGCCCTATTTAGGTTGCTGGGATGCTGTGCTCGGTGCTGTCCGATCATCAGCTTCCTGTTCCCGTGCTTCCTGTTTCCTGTGTACTGTTTGATCTCTCTGTGACCCGGCTTGTTTACTGGAATCTGCTCTGCTATCCGCCTGCATCTGACCCCTGGCCTGCCTCTGACTTTGGACCTGCCTGACCCCTCTGTATCGTGCCGACCGCTTGCTGCCAAACCTGCTTGTGACCTGGACTTTGTATCTGCCTGCTCCTTTTGTACCGTGCTGACTGCCTGTTGCCAACCTTGCTTGTGTTCGGATCTGCCTGCTCCTGCTCTGCACCTGTAGCTGACCTACAGCCTACCTATCATCTCCTGCCAGCTTGCATCAGGACTTTGGGCCTCATCCCTGCTAACCACCCGCCAGGCTCTCATACCATTCTGTGCTCCCGTGCCTTCTGTGTGCTCTATCAGGGGCCGGGAACCAGATACGTATGGGAGGCCATCCTCTGCTATATCGGGTTCGTCAGTCTGATACGGGTAAGTCTGACAGATCCTTTGGTTAGGAGGTACCTTTCAGCCAGATCTAGACATGCTCCCAGGCTCATCAAACATGTTCCTCCCTGGGATCTGTCGTTAGTATTAAATGCACTAACAAGGGCTCCTTTGAGCCTTTGCATGAGGCTTCCCTGAGAATTATTTCTTTGAAGTTATCCTTCCTATGAGCTATTACGTCGGGGAGAAGGATTTCTGATCTAGAGTCTCTTTCCTGGAAAGACCCCTTCCTGAGAATTTTAGATATATATACATATATGTATATGTATGTATATATATACATATATATATATACACATATATATATACACACACACATACATATATATATATATATATATACACATATATATATATATATATATATATATATATATATATACACATATACATATATATATATATATATATATATATATATATATATACATATACATATATATATTATTATTATTATTATTATTCAGGATTTATATAGCGCCAACAGTTTACGCAGCGCTTTACAATATAAAAGGGAGACAATACAGTTATAATACAATACAATACAATAGGTTTAAGAGGGCCCTGCTCAGAAGAGCTTACAATCTAATAGGGTGGGGCAGGTGGTACAAAAGGTTGTAACTGTGGGGAATGAGCTGGTGGAAGTGGTAGGAGATTAGTTGCAGACGTGATAGGCTTTCCTGAAGAGATGAGTTTTCAGGGATTGCCTGAAGGTAGCAAGAGTAGGGGATAGCCGGATAGATGGAGGTAGCGAGTTCCAGAGGATGGGAGAGGCTCTGGAGAAATCCTGGAGACGAGCATGGGAGGAGGAGATGAGAGAGCTTGAAAGCAGGAGGTCTAGAGAAGAGCGGAGAGGTCGATTTGGGTGATATTTGGAGACAAGATTAGTGATGTAGCTTGGGGCAAAGTTGTGAATGGCTTTGTATGTTGTTGTTAGAATTTTGAATTTAATTCGCTGGGTGATTGGGAGCCAGTGTAGGGATTGAAGTAGAGGGTTGGCAGACACTGAGCGGTTGGTAAGGTGGATAAGTCTGGCAGCAGCATTCATGATAGACTGAAGAGGGGATAACCTATGGAGCGGTAGGCCAATGAGAAGGGAGTTGCAATAGTCAAGGCGAGAGATAACAAGGGAGTGAATGAGGAGCTTGGTGGTTTCATTTGTTAAAAAAGGGCGAATTTTAGAGATGTTACGGAGGTGAATTCTACAAACTTTTGACAGCGATTGGATTTGAGGCTGAAATGACAAGTCAGAGTCTAGGATTACACCTAGTACCCTGGCGTGAGGGGAGGGACTGATGGTTGCATTGTTGATTTTGATGGAAAAGTCATGGAGAGGGGCACGGGCAGGGGGGAATATTAATAGCTCAGTTTTAGAGAGATTTAGTTTAAGGAAGTGGTGCGACATCCATGCTGATATGTCAGTTAGTAAGTTAGTAATGCGAGAGGAGACTGAAGGAGTGAGGTGAGGAGTAGACAGATAGATTTGGGTGTCATCAGCGTATAAGTGGTATTGGAAGCCGTGGGCAGTTATTAAGTGACCAAGGGAGGAGGTGTAGATAGAGAAGAGAAGGGGTCCAAGAACCGAGCCTTGGGGGACCCCCACAGAAAGGGGCAATGGAGAGGAGGAGACAGAGTTGTAGGTGACACTGAAGGAGCGCTGTGATAAATAGCCAGAGAACCAGGATAGAGCAGAATCTCGGAGGCCAAGGGAATGTAGTTTATTGAGAAGGAGTGGGTGGTCAACAGTATCAAAGGCCGCAGAGAGGTCAAGTAGTAGGAGTATGGAGTACTGGTTGTTGGTTTTAGCAGTTATTAAATCGTTAGTGAGTTTTAGTAAGGTAGTTTCCGTGGAGTGCTGCGAGCGAAAGCCAGACTGTAAGGGGTCAAGAAGGTTATTTTCATTGAGGTAGGAGCTAAGACGGTTGTAGACTAAGCGTTCTAGAAGTTTAGAGGTGAATGGGAGTAATGAGATGGGTCTTAAGTTGTTCAGGTCGGTGGGGTCCAGTGAGGGCTTTTTAAGAATGGGAGTGATCTGTGCATATACACATACATATATACACATACACATATATATATATATACACATACATATATACACATACACATATTTATATATATACACATACATATATATACATATATACACATACATATACATATATACACATACACATATATATATACACATATATATACACATACATATATATACATATATACATACATATATATATATATATATATATACATACATACCCTCTGTGTGTGACCAACTCTTTGGAGCTTTGCTAGCCTAATGTGGGTGACCAACTCTTTGGAGCCTTGCTAGCCTAACAAATTAATAATTTTCCCCAGACCCATAAGAGTAATCATCTCTAGGTCTATGAAAACAGAAGTCAGCAAGTCCTACCTCTCCTGGTGCCCAAGAGGTCCTTTTCATACCTCAAGGACAGCCACAGCATCATGGCCATGCAATAAACCCTCCTCTGTGGGATCCAAAAGACCCTGGCAGGCCAAAAACGCAATGCTTGATTACAAACCATGGCTGATGTGCAGGTGTGGAAAGTAGCCTTTCTCAGATACAAGAGCTTCCCACACATTTTTTTTTTTGCGTTTTAAGCAGTGCAGTGTCTCTTCAGCTTTTAAATCTAGACAGTGCTGCGCAATTAATAAATGTCCATAATTAGTTGGTGTGTGTTAAAATAAAAATAGTGAAGACAATCCCAGTGACACACACATAGGGAGACAAGGATAACTGATCCGGTGACTGTGATCCCTCCACCACACACAGATGGCCTCTCACCTCAATGATTCGACTTGAAACGGGTCACATAGCAGAAATCACTTGGCAGATAAGGCAATCCTAACAGTGGAATCCACGGATCCAGCGCTCATCCAAGTCAGTGAGTAAAAAGTACCAGATATGTAACGAGATAATGACAAAATCTAGTGCTCTCTGTGCAAATACTCAGAAGTCAAAGAAGCTGTTTCGTAAGTTTGTCTTCACCGTCTTCATATTCCAAATGTTTACTTATCCTTTTCAAGCATGTCTTGTTTTGCAGTAGACAACTGTTAGGCCTCTTTCACACGGGGATCCGTATGTCCGTTTTTCATCCTTCCGTTTTCGGATGAAAAACGGACATACAGTCATCCCTATGGAGCGTCGGATGTCAGCGGTGACATGTCCGCTGACATCCGACCCCGGTCCGATCCGAAAAGTGTAACGGAGGAAAAACCTACTTTTCCCTCCGTTTTCGGATCGGATCGGATGACGACGGACACTACGGACCGTCATCATCCGATCCCCCCATAGGGGAGAGCGGCGCTCTGACAGGTCCGTCGCTGCACAGCGTGCAGCGATGCACCTGTCATCTTCCTGCTCAGCGGGGATCGGCGGAGCGATCCCCGCTGAGCCAGCGGATGTTCACGGGGCGGATCATCACTGATCCGCCCCGTGTGAAAGAGGCCTTATGCTTCTTCCTGCACAATCTGGGACACAGCAGGAAACAAAGCATGTAGACGTCTAATTGTTATCATAGGTACTCTTCAACTGTGAGAGCCGGAATCTTTGTGCGGCTCCGGTGCCCCCTCCTACTCCTCGGGAATGCTGCAGACTGACGCCCCCGTGGCGGGGATCTGGGGAGAGAGCAATGTGCCGGCTGAAGGAAGACCGATCAAGAAGCACTCACTCGGTCTTCCTTCAGCCGGAACATCGCTCTTTCCCCGGATCCCCGCCACGGGGCGTCAGTCTGCAGCATTCCCGAGGAGGACGAGAACGCACCGGAGCCACACAAAGATTCCGGCTCTCACAATTGAAGAGTACCTATGATAACAATTACAGACGTCTACATGTTTTTCCTGCTGTGTCCCAGATTGTGCAGGAAGAGCATAACAATAGTTGTCTACTGCAAAACAAGACATGCTTGAAAAGGATAAGTAAACACAAAGTGGCGCCACTTTGCCACTGTATATGTAAGTTATACGTTCAGCAAGTGGTTAAATCTATTTGTTTTGTAATGGTCTCTCCCAGATGGAGGGTTTTCTGCCCTTGATAGAGAGGAATGTACCTGTTTCTCCACATTCTCTTATGACTGCAGAGCATCCCAGTTATAGGCTACGCTGAAGCATCTTTTTCTGAGGGAACAGTCATCTGACCTAATGTCCAACATCAGAATCACTCTTTGAACGCTGGAGAAGTTCACCTAATTTCTGAACGGTGCTGACTCCCAGCATAATTTCTGGAGTACATGAGCCCTATGCTTACACACCACCACCAGGATTGCCTGTCAAAGGAAAACTTAGAAAACTCAGTTCTCAGGTTCAGCAACTGAAGTTCCACAGTCAAGCCACTCTATGAATTGCATGTGAATTTTGTGTCCAATTGTGTCCTCTATTGAAATTATACCAATTCCCTTGCAGAAGAAACTTTTGTAAGTTTTGGACAAGTTGCCCATGTTTTTAGACCGGGAAATCGGTTTGGACTTCATGCCCTGTTTTCCATGGTAGCTTGCCTTTGCAGTTTTGTCTCCAGTGAAAGGTGGTCATTATGGAAATGAGCCTTCTGGGCTGAGGCAGAGTGCTTGGTGCCTCTGTGTGCAGATATGCTGATCACTGGAGGAGACCAAGCTTCCTGATCAATGTTCTGGAACCTCAAGTAATTTGCCTGTCTCCTCCCTTTCCAGGGGAGTGAATTATTTTACCTAGTTACAAGTCAATTAAAGGATGATTCTACGCACCATCAAAGCTTAGGTGTGTGCCTTGGTTATCCTGTTTCAAAAGCCTCTGGCTACCCATTCATTGCTCCAAACATTTTTTCAGGGTGTCAGTCGTATAGCTCCCTCGAAAAGATCAAGCTTCAACCATGGAACTCAGCTGTTCAGATGCCTCCTTTTGAACTAAGAACATTTATTTGTATTCTCTTTCCTTGAGGTGGCAGCCCTTCCTTTTATTCCTAAATTGGTACTTGCTTTTAATTTGAATAAAGACATTGGAGATGATATACTAAAACTGTAGAGTGTAAACTGGAGGTTCAGCTCTGCATATAAAAACCTATCGGCTCCCAGGTTTTTTTGTCAAAGCTTAATTGAACAAGCGTACATTAGAAGCTGATTGGCTACTATGCACGACTGCACCAGATTTTGCACTCTATAGTTTTAGTAAGTCAGCGCCATTTTCTTGCCTTCCTTGTACTAGCTCCCTTCTCAACCTAAGAAGATTGCTCTCCACTGTCTTGGATGTGGTAAGAGCTGTTAGGGTTTATTTGAATCTCAGTTTCTTTTCAGGAAGCAGATTCCTTATTTGTCATCCTAGAGTGTCGCTAGAAGGGCTCCCCAGCTCCCAGTTTAGGTTGTTTGCTAACATTGTTCAGGCGAATATTGAAGGGCTAAGTTCCCTCTTTTCCTTGTAATCCTTGCTCCACTAGGGCGATGAGTGTTTGTTGGGCCCTTTGCCATCAGGCATCTGTGTCATGTTTGCAAGGCTTACGAGGTCGATGTGCCTGCATCAGCAGATGTTCTTTTCAGTTGTAAGATTTTACAGGTGGCTGTAGAGTTTGACGTCCCTTTCATAAGGGTTGCTATAGCTGAACTATCTGAGAGCGTAAGCTATTGTTTTTGTGGCAATTGTCCGATCCTCCTGCAAGATGGTAGTCTAACTCATGGTGCGGTCTCTCTCTAAATGGACTTCAGGAAGTGCATTTTACAGTAAGTAAAAAAAAAATCTTATTTTTCTACTTATTGTCTTTTTCATTGCAGGCCCACAGAACACTGTATACCCTCGCAAACATGGAGAGACGTTACTTTAGTAAGAAGAAGACACTGTTAGCACTGAGCAAATTGGCTGCTTTGGCATATGATTTGCATGAAGATATTTTACAAGATAAAATTGAAGGTACTTGTTTGCAACTTGAAGGTAGTTGTAAGGTGCCACAATATAGAGATTTCAAATATTTAAATATTTTGCAGTTGTATTTCACATATTCCCAAAAACATAATGTAATTGGTAAATTTACTATTTTCTTAATAGTTTTAGTGGTTAAATTTTGGTAGAATGTATTGATAAATGGATCACGAGACTTAGTATTTTGCAAATTTTAGATTTGTATAACTTGTGACACAGTGCACCAAATGATGAAAAATGTCCTGATGATTATAGATAAAATGAAAAACTGGTCAAATATGTAAATATGTGATCCAAAAATAAGAAAATATAATAAAATCCTTTTAAGTGAACAACCGAAAAGTGTAGATGAGTGGACCAAGTCCATAATAGAGATCCAAAATGAATTCTGAAAATCTTAATGCATATAGTCTGTGACGTGATATAGTGAAGACCTTCAGCTTAATAAATCTTGACACCACACCTCCGTGTCCGTGATTGCACTCCCCTTTAGAAGACAAACTCACCAGCTGTCTTTGCCTTACACTCTCGTGTTCGGCTATAACGCTTTAACCCACACAGACGGGGGTAAGTAATAACCTCTGACCTTCCAGCGCTAGCATCCAGGGTTTTCAACAAAAATGCTCTCTCCACTTGTAAAAAAGAAGTGCTCTAATAGTGTGATACTGTAATAAAGTTTAATAAAAATATAAAAAAACTCTTCCACCATTAAACTCACATCTTGTAAAATCACATCAAGCAGAGAAAAAGCCACAGCAAAATACCACATCAAGAACACTCCAAACGAAAAAGCAAGCGTGTTGCGGCGGACCCAAGGAGTGCAATAGTCGTGACAACCTCACCCGTCACCGACTATTGCACTCCTTGGGTCTGCCTATATGCAAAATATACCATGAACACATACACTGTATACAATGATGATGCATAAATACATATACATAGATGAGTACATGCTGTATTAAAGCCGAACTGTCTTGGCATCACATGAATAGAAAAACTCTACGCGTTTCGTGACGCACGTTCACTCATCAGGAGTATGGATTCAAAAATTAATTCACTGTAATTACAGAAAAATCTGATATATAATAAACCCTTCATAAAAAAGAGGGAGGGAAAACGTTCTGAACAAAACAAAAAAGTTCCCTTATATATAAGGGAAAATTTATACTTACAAATCAGCCCAAGAACAAGAAATGTTATGATTCTTTACAGATGAATTTGCCTTCATATACGTAGGTCTATAAAGTATATACAGTTAAGTCCATATATATTTGGACACAGTCACATTTTTCGTACTTGTGTCCCTGTATGCCACCATAATACAATTAAAACAAAACAATCCAAATGTTAATATTTTAATATTTAGTTCACAATCCTTTACTGGCAATGACTGCCTGAAGTCTGCAACCCATGGACATTACCAAAGACTGGGCATCTTTCTGATGCTTTGCCAGGCTGTAACTGCATCTGTCTTCAGTTGTTCTTTGTGGGTCCTTTTGCCTTTAATTCTGCTTTCAGCAAGTGAAATGCATGCTCAATTGGGTTGAGATCAGTTGATTGACTCGGCCATTGCAGAATATTCAACTTCTTTTCCTTAAAGCTCCTGGTTTGCTTTTGTAGTGTGTTTTGGATCATTGTCCATCTGTACTGTGAAGACTCTTCCAATCAACTTCGCTGCATTTGGCTGAATCTGGGCTGACGGTATATCTCTAAACACTGCAGCATTCATCCGGCTGCTTCTGTCTTCTGTCACATCATCAATAAACACCAATGACCCAGTGCCACTGGAAGCCATGCATGCCCATGCCATCACACTGCCTTTACCATCTTTTACAGATGACACTGTGTGCTTTGGATCATGAGCTGTTCCAAGCCTTCTCCAGACTTTTTTCTTCCCGTCATTTTGGTACAGATTAATCTGTTTCATCCGTCCAAAGAATGCTTTTCCAGAACTAGCCTGGCTTTTTTAGATGTTTTTTGGCAAAGTCTAATCTGGCTTTTCTATTCTTCAGGCTTATGAATGGTTTGCACTTTCTGGTGAACCCTCTGTGTTTACTCTTATGAAGTCTTCTCCTGATTGTAGACTTTGACGATGATACGCCCACCTCCTGGAGAGTGTCCTTGTCTGGATGTTATGAATTTCCTCAGAATGTATCTAACTGTTGATTTGGCTACTCCTAATGTTGCTGTTAGCTCTCTGATGGATGTGTTTCGTTTTTGAAGCCTTATAATTGCCTGTTTCACTTTCATTGACAGCTCCCTTGAACGCATGATGTAGGTTCTCAGCAATAGATTCCAGATGCAAATACCACACTTAGAATCAACTCCAGACCCTTTACCTGCTTAATTAACCACTTGCCGACCTGGCCATTGCCGAAAGACGGCAGCAACGCGGTCGGCTAGTTCTGGGTGGACGTCATCCCAGAATCCTGCTCTCTGGCTCACCCTAGAACTTCGCATCACGGATCACGGTAAACGGCCGCTGATCACGGCCGTTTACCATGTGATCGCTCCGTCAAATGACGGAGCGATCACGTGTCAACATACCGGCGTCATGTCATGACGCCGGTTCCTCCCTCCCCTCTCTGTACCGATCGGTACAGTGCGAGGGGAGAGGGGAAGGGATCGGATGGTGGCTGTGGGCTGCATGTGTAGTGCCCACAGTGGTGCTCGGTGACAATTGCAGTCACATCCATCCCTCCATGCTCAGCCATCCTGCAATACTCTGCAATATACCCTGCACTACTCTGCAATATACCCTGCACTACTCTGCAATATACCCTGCACTACTCTGCAATATACCCTGCACTACTCTGCAATATACCCTGCACTACTCTGCAATATACCCTGCACTACTCTGCAATATACCCTGCACTACTCTGCAATATACCCTGCACTACTCTGCAATATACCCTGCAATACTCTGCAATATATCCTGCAATATTATGCAATATACCCTGCAATATTATGCAATACTCTGCAATATACCCTGCAATACTCTGCAATATACCCAGCAATACTCTGCAATATACCCAGCAATACTCTGCAATATACCCAGCAATACTCTGCAATATACCCAGCAATACTCTGCAATATACCCTGCACTACTCTGCAATACCCCGAAATACTCTGCAATACTCCACAATACCCCGCAATACTCCGCAATTTTTAACCAGTTCCCGCCCGCCGTCATATGACGTCCTTGACTTTGAGCGGGGATATCTGAATGATGCCTGCAGCTACAGGTATCATTCAGATATCAGCTTTTTCAGCCGGCGATTTTCTACACCATAAGAATGATCATAGCGGCTGTTCCACTGCTTTATCATTCTTATGGGAGGCGAGAGGGGACCCCCCCCTTCCCGCCACCCTCCCGTGCTTCTACCGACTCACCGCTGCGATCAAAGCCAGGATCGGTTTTTTTTTTTATTATTTCAGGCTTCCCAGCCTAGAGGTGAGATGTGGGGTCTTATTGACCCCATATCTCACTGTAAAGAGCACCTGTCATGCCATATTCCTATTACAAGAATGTTTACATTCCTTGTAATAGAAATAAAAGTGATCAAAAAATTTTTTGGGGGGAAAAAAGTGTCAAACTAAAATAAAGTAAAATGAACAATAAAAAAAAAAAAGTTTTTAAAGCGCCCCTGTCTGTGTGCTTGCATGCAGAAGCGAACACATACGTAAGTCCCGCCCACATATGAAAACGGTGTTCAAACCACACATGTGAGGTATCACTGCGAACATTGGAGCGAGAGCAATATTTTTGGCGCTAGACCTCCTCTGTAACTCAAAACATGTAACCAGTAAAACATTTTAAAGCGTCACCTATGGAGATTTTTAAGTAGCGAAGTTTGGCACCATTCCACGAGCGTGTGCCATTTTGAAGGGTGACATGTTAGGTATCTATTTACTCGGCGTAACTTCATCTTTCACATTATGTAAAAACATTGGGCTAACTTTACTGTTTTTTTTTTTTTTAAAGCACAAAACTGTTTTTTTTCCCAAAAAAACGCGTTCGAAAAATTGCTGCGCAAATACCGTGCAAGATAAAAAGTTGCAACAACCGCCATTGTATTCTCTAGGGTCTTTGCTAAAAAAAATATATATATAAATTGTTTTGGGGTTCTATGTAATTTTCTAGCAAATAAATGATTATTTTTACATGTAGGAGAGAAATGTCAGAATTGGCCTGGGTGCTCCAGAACGCCTGGAGGTGGTCCCTGCATGTTGGGTCTCTGTGACTAGGTTGTGTAAAAGTCTCACACATGTGGTATCGCCATACTCGGGAGTAATAGCAGAATGTGTTTTGGGGTGTAATTTGTTGTATGCATATGCTGTGTGTGAGAAATAACCTTCTAATATGACAATTTTGTGGAAAAAAAAAATCTTGATTTTGCAAAGAATTGTGGGAAAAGATGACAATTTCAAAAAAACTCATCATGCATCTTTTCAAATACCTTGGAATGTCTTCTTTCCAAAAGAGGGTCATTTGGGGGGTATTTGTACTTTACTGGCATGTTAGGGTCTCAAGAAATTAGACAGGCCGTCAGTACTTCAGATGTGATCAATTTTCAGATATTGGCACCATAGCTTTTGGACTCTCTAACATTCACAAAGACCAAATATACACCAAGTTGTACTTATTTTTACCAAAGATATGTAGCAGTATAAATTTTGGCCAAAATTTACGAAGAAAAATTACTAATTTGCTACATTTTATAACAGAAACAAAGAAAAATTCATTTTTTTACCAAATTTTCAGTCTTTTTTTCTTTTATAGCGCAAAAAATAAAAAACCCAATGGTGATTAAATACCACCAAAAGAAAGCTCTATTTGTGTGAAAAAAAGGACAAAAATTTCATATGGGTACAGTTTTGTATGACTGAGTAATTGTCATTCAAAATGTGAGAGCACCGAAAGCTGAAAATTGGTCTGGTTAGGAAGGGGGTTTAAGTGCCCAGTGGTTAATCAAGAAATAACAAAGGAGTATCCCATACCTGGCCATGAAACCGCTTTTGATTCAACTGTCCAATTACTTTTGGTCCCTTGAAAAAGAGGGGGTGGCTATTCTTAAGAGCTGGAATTTCTAAACCCTTCCTCTGATTTGGATGTACATACCCTCAAAGGAAACCTGAGAGATAGCGTAAATATGTTTTGGTAAATACCTGAAAATATCTAAAATTGTGTCCAAATATATATATGGACCTAACTGTATACTTGGTTATCATACTTGTCCACTGATACCTAAGGCTCCTTACCTAAAGGAAGGTTGATATCGCTATGCAATGTCCAACAGACATTTTTTTTTTTTAATCCACGCTACAACCGTATTTTATGATCTTTGAATAATTCATAAAATGTAGGCTGTGCTGTGGAGCCTTTGGTGACCCACAGTGAGCATTATGCAGAGGAGGAGGAGAAGCCTGTCAAATAATTTTGACAGGTCATGTGATCACCAATAAAAAAAGGGGCATCCAAGAGGCACTGGGACTTTGATATGAATTTAAACAAGGTAGTGGGAGGGTAAAATTATTTGAAGAGCCCACTGGCTCAGGTTAGGCTGCTTACAACAGGCAAGATTACCAGAAAGACGTGCATACATGGAAGGAGCGGCAGACTGAAAGATTCATTTATTGATGTTGTGTTAAGGCAGCCAATGCATTTCGTGGGTCAAAGGAACTCCCCCTTCAACAGGGCTTCAGTTAAAAATGAGAGCCTTGAATGGACTCAAAGTAAGGCTTTACTGTATCAATCTGTGCAGGAAGCTGTTTGCTGGAATAAGATTCCTTGCCAACAGTATCTGCATCAGCAGTCAAAATAAAAAAAAAAAATATTTTGACTGTTGATGCAGATATTGCTGGCCAGATATCCTAATCCAGCAATCAGCTTCCCTGCACAGATTGTAACAGGAAAGTCTTACATAGTAAGTTCTAATTTTTAACTGAACTAAAGGGGGAGTTCCTTTGACCCCTGAAATGCGTTGGCTGTCTTTTAACAAAGCATCAGTAAATTAATTTAAACTTTTATCTTTTGGTCTGGTGCTCCGTCCATGTATGCAGGTCATGTGATCAGACTATCTTCCTTCTGTTTTTTTTTCCTTTAATGGTGCATGCTTATAGTTCATTAAGGCCATGCTACTGTTTTATAACTTGGGCCCTTAGTCTATATCCAATGCTCACAAAGGCACATTTTTTTACCATTCTAGAGAGAAATGCAGAAGTTGTATTGCATACCTTTCATTTCCTGGGGAGTTGTGTATGAAATTGTTGACAAAAATAAAACACCTCTTCAATATAACTTTTTATTATTCAAACCTTAGAGGAAGCATGTAGTAAAAGAAATTTTGAGAGACTAACTAGGGGGGAGAACAGTGGGACTTTATATGAAGCATGCAAGATAAATGGTACAAATATGTCTGGCTAATAACTGGTAATAATATGCAAACTGCTATATAATAGTAAATTGTAAACAAGGAATAATTTTATATAAAATATGTATTCCATTTAGTAATACATATAAGTATAATCGCAAAATAAAATAGTAATACATGGTATTGCCAGACTCTGATTCATATGAATAACAAATGTAAAACATATACATAATATCAGCATAGTACAGCAAGATTGCAAAAGGTTCCTAGATGGTAACAACGTGAGTAGCATCCAATTGCTTGACGCGTTTTGTGGAATAGCTCCACTCATCAGGAGCGGATTGTTGCCTTATGAGGAGTTTATGAGTAATCTCCATTAGCAACTGAGAATATTTGTGTGTGTGTGTGTGTGTGTGTGTGTGTGTGTGTGTGTGTGTGTGTGTGTATGTATATATATATATATATATATATATAGAATATTAGAATATTTCTTTGATCTGTTCAGGAATGGACAATTTACCCTGGCTATGACCATGCATATTTAAGTGCCCCAATCAAGAGAAGGTGACCTCCTCTTTAATTAATATCTCTGCAAATTAATTATCACTAACTCATTAATCCAAGAGAGGAGGTGATATTGAGGGGCTGAGCTATGCTAAGTTAAGGGAAGAAGAAATTGTCCAATCTTGGAGCAGATGCGCCTGGAGGGAGTAGAGGGCTAACAGAATACACAATCAGAGTGGCCCTGTTCAAGTCAATAAGAGATGGGCCTATAAGATTAGTCCCCAAAGAGTGAGGAGAGAGATGAAACTGACCTGGACTCAGAACTGTTAATAGAGGTAATTATCAGAGCATCTCCCAGCACTTAAAAGTATACCTGATTGTCATATGTTTGTTTACTTTTTGTATTGTGATGAATATACTGTGTATTCTTGTATTTTAACCTAATATTTTCTCCCTTGATTAAGACTATAGATATTTTCTGTGTATTAGTGAGACTTTTAACAATACTCTAATAAATGTTATTATGTTAAAGCTTTCACTTCTGTTTAAAAGAACTCTCATTTAACCCACTTCATATCTGGTGATTAATAAATCATAACTGTACATTTGTTAAGGTTAACAGGATGAAATGTGGGTATCTAAGGATGTAAATAGATAGTGTAAATTGTAAATAAACACTGTCTCTGCATGGGAGAGGGCGATCCAAAAAGAGGGTAGTGGAAGAGAACCCACCCAGCTAGGGATCAAGTAGGAGTCTAGGTGTGAAGTGAGGACTGGAGGCCAGCTGGGGTAATAATTAGTCACGGGAGCTGAAACCTAGAGCACAAAGATAACAACCCAAACAGGGAACAGATAATCCAAAGAGTGTGAAATCCCATGAATATGATATGAATAGCATCACCAAAACCTATATAAAGTAAATACCGTATTTATCGGCGTATAACACGCACCCCAAGTTTAGGAGGGAATTTTAAGGAAAAAAACTTTTAGGAGGGAAGTTTAAAACTTACATTTAAATGCCCATCAATGCAGCCTTATCAGTGTCATTGAAGCCTTCTAAGTGCCGCCTTGCCCCAGTGAAGCCTTGCAGCCATGTCAGTGAAGCCTTGTTAGTGCAGCCTTCCCCAGTGTCCATTGCAGCCTTGCCCCAGTGCAGCCTTGTCAGTGCAGCCTTGCAGCCATGTCAGTGCAGCCTTGCAGCCATGTCAGTGCAGCCTTGCAGCCATGTCAGTGCAGCCTTCCCCAGTGTCCATTGCAGCCTTGTCCCAGTGCAGCCTTGTCCCAGTGCAGCCTTGTCCCAGTGCAGCCTTGTCCCTGTGCAGCCTTGTCCCTGTGCAGCCTTGTCCCTGTGCAGCCTTGTCCCTGTGCAGCCTTGTCCCTGTGCAGCCTTGTCCCTGTGCAGCCTTGTCCCTGTGCAGCCTTGTCCCTGTGCAGCCTTGTCCCTGTGCAGCCTTGTCCCTGTGCAGCCTTGCCCCTGTGCAGCCTTGCGATCTCCGCTGATTATTTGCGATTGCGCCGACATGCACATCCGAGTATACAGATTTAAATATGGCGCCGCGGAGGGACTCGGCGGAGCAGAGATACACATAGCCGAATGTACTCGGCTCCGCTCACAGTCACGCCCAGTCCCGCCCTATGATGGACATAACACAGGTCCAATGGCGGGACTGGGCGTGACTGTGAGCGGCGCAGAGAAGAGTCGAGTACACTCGGCTATGTGTATCTCGGCTCCGCCCAGCCCCTGCGATCTCGGCGGCGCTCGCTCTGCTCCGCCGAGTCCACCGGCACCATATTTTAATCTGTACACTCGGATGTGTATGTCGGCGCGATCGCAAATAATCAGCGGGGATCGGCATGTAACAGGCACCCACAATTTTCCCCTGATTTTAGGGTAAAATAGTGCATGTTATATGCCGATAAATAATGTAAATATGATTGAACAAATCACAGTGTAATATACCTAGTAGATATGTGAGGTGAACCATAGATGGTACCAGACAGTGATAAGAAGTTAAATCGACAAGGTAAGATAAAGTAAAGAAAGTAGGACCTAAGATGTAGAGGAAAATAAATAGTGAGGAACGCTAGGAACATTTTGCAATCTTGCTGTACTATGCTGATATTATGTATATGTTTTACATTTGTTATTCAAATGGATCAAAAGAGTCTGGCAATACCATGTATTACTATTTTACTATGCTATTATACTTGTATGTATTACAATATGGAGTAAATATTGTATCGTCATATAAAATTATTCCTTGTTTACAATTTACTATTGTATAGCAGTTTGCGTATTATTACCAGTTATTAGCCAGACATATTTGTACCCATTTATCTTGCATGCTTTATACAAAGTCCCACTGTTCTCCCCTCTAGTTAGTCTTGCAAATTAGGAATGGAGGCTATGAACCCTATTTTGTTAAAGCCTCATATAAAAGCCCACGTGTTTTTATCACTTATCAAAGGAAATTTCGAGGCCTTCATTGGTGACACTAGCTAGACATTTTTGCAATTTGTTTATTTTTTTTTTTTTTGCACACATTAAAATGCATATTTTAGGCCTGAAAATTAGTAACAACTACCAAAAATGCAGTGTGTTTTCTAAAAGTAGAGACCCTGGAGAATAAAATGATAGTGATCGTTATTTTTTAAGTCACACGATTGTTTATTACATCCATATTTTCATTTTAAAAATATACGTGAATGTTTTCACAAAAGAATGTAATACAGGTTTATTTTAATACAGGGGGCTTTACTTTTTTGTGTGTTTTTATTGATTGTCTTTAACAAATAACTATATAGAAAGCTGATGAACCTTCACTCTCCTCTGACACCCCTCATGGACGTCAAGGGTACACGAGAGGAGCATAAGAGCCTGGGATACATAGAGCTAGGGAAATCGGGGGGTGGGGAGTGGGGTTTCACATTATTGCATGCGTGAAAGTGATCAGCAGCTTTATAGCGGCTCAGACTACTGCCACAGAAAAGCCAATGCAAAAGAAATGCCACTTAATCGCTGGCAGCGAAAAGGTTAGTACTTTGCGAGTTGTTGACATGAAACAAGCATGCAAATTAGTTATGAATTAAATCTCTTAATTTGTGTACTTGTTCTAGGTAAGTGTCTAAAAAGAAATTATTTCACAGTTTAGTATAATTTATCCCCCTGTGATATTCTTGAAATCAACACTGCATCCTCTGAATATAGACGTGAATGTCTGTCTAGGTTATTTTTTCTGCTAAAGTAAGTTCATTACTTTCAAAATGGAATGTTAAACATTTGGTTATTTCATTTTTTTTTAAAAGAAATTGCAGACCAAGAACATTTTCTTCTTCATCAAGAAACCTTGCCTCCCCAGATTCTAGAGGATAAAAAATTGGAATTAAACATGATGCCTGTGCTGACACCATTAGAATTAATCAAGGTATGTTAAAGTGTTTGTTACTCTAACATTTCCTTTTTCTGATATGTGCCTGTTGTACCGTGTACTTGTATGAAAAATTATCCTGTTTTCTTTGTATTGCTTTGTGTGAAGTGCCTGGTGTTCCTTCTCTGCTTTCATATTAAACACTGACCACACTGAGCAGCAGGACACACACTGTGGTTAGTTCCTTAGCTATGCTGGGAACTCATCCTGCTGCTCTATGTAGCGCTACCCTTGGAGGAGCCGCTTGAGTATATTTGGTTCTGTACTCTACCTCTCAACCCCAAGGACAGCCCCTCTGGCACACCTGGCAATAGTGTAAGTGCAAGCACAGTAATACAGACACACATTGTAAAAAAACACAGAAATAGTCTTTACTGTGAAGTTTCTGTAGATAGGTAAATTAACTGTAGAATAATGACTGAGAATCAGGAGCAATATACTCAATGGTACTGTCAAGCTGCTTTCAGAGGATTCCTCAATAACGAATAACCTCAAGAGCAGAGTCAAACACTTTATTAACAACAGATTGCAAATCTGATATTTTTTTTTTATTTAACCACTTCAATACCACGGACGTCATATGACGTCCTGGGCTTTGAGCAGGTATATCTGAATGATGCCTGTAGTTACAGACATCATTCAAATATTGCCGGTTTCAGCCGGCGAATCTCTACACCATAGGAACGATCATAGCGGCCGTTCCGCCGCTTGATCGTTCCTATGGGAGGCGAGAGGGGATGTTCCGCCGCCCTCCGGTGCTTACTCCGACTCACCGTTACAATCGGTGAGGCGGAGACTGGATCCGCCGGCGCCGGATGTAGATCATAGAGATTTCCGGCGGACCGGATGGTCCCCGGAGTCTCTATGATCGTCGGAGGCCGAGCGTGATGTTATGACGTCACGCCCGGCCTCTCCATTCAAAAAAACTGCGCCACTTCGGCTGAGAAGTGGCGATCATTTTATTTTTATTTCAGGCTTTCCAGCCTAGTGGTGAGATATGGGGTCTTATTGACCCCATATCTCACTATTAAGAGCACCTGACATGTCATATTGCTATTACAAGGCATGTTTACATTCCTTGTAATAGAAATAAAAGTGATCAATTTTTTTTTTTTTTTTCAACAAAGTGTCAAAATAAAAAAAATAAAATATAATTAACAATAAAAAAAAAAAAAATTTTAAAGCGCCGCTGTCCCCGTGTGGTCGCACGCACAAGCGAACGCATACGTAAGTCCCACCCACATATGAAAACGGTGTTCAAACCATACATGTGAGGTATCGCCACGAACGTTGGAGCGAGAGCAATAATTTTGGCCCTAGACCTCCTCTGTAACTCAAAACATGTAACCAGTAAAAAAATTTCAAGCGTCGCCTATGGGGATTTTTAAGTACCGAACATTGGCGCCATTCTACGAGCGTGTGCAATTTTGAAGCGTGACATGTTAGGCATCTATTTACTCGGCGTAATTTCATCTTTCACAAAATGCAAAAACATTGGGCTAACTTTACTGTTTTTTGTTTTGTTTTTTTAAACACAAAACAGTTTTTTTCCCCAAAAAAATGTGTTTAAAAATTCCTGCGCAAATACTGTGTGAGATAAAAAGTTGCAACAACCGCCATTGTATTCTCTAGGGTCTTTGCTAAAAAAAAACATATATAATGTTTGGGGGTTCTATGTAATTTTCTAGCAAAAAAATGATGATTTTTACATGTAGGAGCAAAGTGTCAGAATTGGCCCGGTATTGAAGTGGTTAACCAGTTGCCGACCGCCGCACGACGATGTACGTCGACAGAGCGGCACGGGCAGGCAAAAGGGCTTACCTGTACGTCCTTGCCTGCCCGCGGGTGGGGGGTCCGATCGGACCCTCCCCCCGGTGCCTGCGGCGGTCGGCAAATCTCCCCCGGCTATCGGTGGTGAGGGGGAGGCCATCCATTCGTGGCCCCCCCCTCGCGATCGCTCCCAGCCAATGGGATCATTTCCCTGCCTCTGTATTGTACACAGAGGCAGAGGAAATGATGTCATCTCTCCTCGGCTTGGTATTTTCCGTTCCGGGCCGAGGAGAGAAGACTGTAATGTGAGTGCACCAACACACACACACACAGTAGAAAATGCCAGGCACACAAAACACCCCGATCCCCCCCCAATCACACACCCCCCCCCCCCCCGTGACAAACTGACACCAAGCAGGTTTTTTTTTTTTTCTGATTACTGTATTGGTGTCAGTTTGTGACAGTTACAGTGTTAGGGCAGTGAGTGTTAGGCCCCCTTTAGGTCTAGGATAACCCCCCCCTAATAAAGTTTTAACCCCTTGATCACCCCCCGTCACCAGTGTCGCTAAGCGATCATTTTTCTGATCGCTGTATTAGTGTCGCTGGTGACGCTAGTTAGGGACGTAAATATTTAGGTTCGCCGTCAGCGTTTTATAGTGACAGGGACCCCCATATACTATCTAATAAATGTTTTAACCCCTTGATTGCCCCCTAGTTAACCCTTTCACCACTGATCACCGTATAACCGTTACGGGTGACGCTGGTTAGTTGGTTTATTTTTTATAGTGTCAGGGCACCCGCCGTTTATTACCGAATAAAGGTTTAGCCCCCTGATCGCCCGGCGGTGATATGCGTCGCCCCAGGCAGCGTCAGATTAGCGCCAGTACCGCTAACACCCACGCACGCAGCATACGCCTCCCTTAGTGGTATAGTATCTGAACGGATCAATATCTGATCCGTTCAGATCTATACTAGCGTCCCCAGCAGTTTAGGGTTCCCAAAAACGCAGTGTTAGCGGGATCAGCCCAGATACCTGCTAGCACCTGCGTTTTGCCCCTCCGCCCAGCCCAGCCCACCCAAGTGCAGTATCGTTCTATCACTGTCACTTACAAAACACTAAACGCATAACTGCAGCGTTCGCAGAGTCAGGCCTGATCCTTAACAGTTTTTTTGGTAGCGTTTTGGTGAACTGGCAAGCACCAGCCCCAGGCAGCGTCAGGTTAGTGCCAGTAGCGCTAACACCCACGCACACACCGTACACCTCCCTTAGTGGTATAGTATCTGAACTGATCAATATCTGATCCAATCAGATCTATACTGGCGTCCCCAGCAGTTTAGGGTTCCCAAAAACGCAGTGTTAGTGGGATCAGCCCAGATACCTGCTAGCACCTGCGTTTTGCCCCTCCACCTGGCCCAGCCCAGCCCACCCAAGTGCAGTATCGATCGATCGATCACTGTCACTTACAAAACACTAAACGCATAACTGCAGCGTTAGCAGAGTCAGGCCTGATCCCTGCGATCGCTAACAGTTTTTTTGGTAGCGTTTTGGTGAACTGGCAAGCGCCAGCGGCCTAGTACACCCCGGTCGTAGTCAAACCAGCACTGCAGTAACACTTGGTGACGTGGCGAGTCCCATAAGTGCAGTTCAAGCTGGTGAGGTGGCAAGCACAAGTAGTGTCCCGCTGCCACCAAAAAGACAAACACAGGCCCGTCGTGCCCATAATGCCCTTCCTGCTGCATTCGCCAATCCTAATTGGGAACCCACCACTTCTGCAGCGCCCGTACTTCCCCCATTCACATCCCCAACCAAATGCAGTCGGCTGCATGAGAGGCATTTTTATGTCCTCCCGAGTACCCCTACCCAACTAACCCCCCCAAAAAAGATGTTGTGTCTGCAGCAAGCGCGGATATAGGCGCGACACCCGCTATTATTGTCCCTCCTGTCAATCCTGGTCTTTGCATTGGTGAATGTTTTGAACGCTACCATTCACTAGTTGAGTATTAGCGTAGGGTACAGCATTGCACAGACTAGGCACACTTTCACAGGGTCTCCCAAGATGCCATCGCATTTTGCCCTGGAACCGGTTACAGTTATAAAAGTTACAGTTACAAAAAAAGTGTAAAAAAAAAAAAACACACAAACAAAAATATAAAATAAAAAATAATAGTTGCCGTTTTATTGTTCTCTCTCTCTCTATTGTTCTGCTCTTTTTTACTGTATTCTATTCTGCAATGTTTTATTGTTATTATGTTTTATCATGTTTGCTTTTCAGGTATGCAATTTTTTATACTTTACCGTTTACTGTGCTTTATTGTTAACCATTTTTTTGTCTTCAGGTACACCATTCACGACTTTGAGTGGTTATACCAGAATGATGCTTGCAGGTTTAGGTATCATTCTTTTCAGCCAGCGGTCGGCTTTCATGTAAAAGCAATCCTAGCGGCTAATTAGCCTCTAGACTGCTTTTACAAGCAGTGGGAGAGAATGCCCCTCCACCGTCTTCCGTGTTTTTCTCTGGCTCTCCTGTCTCAACAGGGAACCTGAAAATGCAGCCGGTGATTCAGCCAGCTGACCATAGAGCTGATCAGAGACCAGAGTGGCTCCAAACATCTCTATGGCCTAAGAAACCGGAAGCTACGAGCATTTTATGACTTAGATTTCGCCGGATGTAAACAGCGCCATTGGGAAATTGGGAAAGCATTTTATCACAGCGATCTTGGCGTGGTCAGATGCTTTGAGGGCAGAGGAGAAATCTAGGGTCTAATAGACCCCAATTTTTGCAAAAAAGAGTACCTGTCACTACCTATTGCTATGATAGGGGATATTTACATTCCCTGAGATAACAATAAATATGATTTAAAAAAAAAATGAAAGGAACAGTTTAAAAATAAGATAAAAAAATAATAATAATAATGAAAAAAAAAAAAAAAAGCACCCCTGTCCCCCCTGCTCTCGCGCTAAGGCGAACGCAAGCGTCGGTCTGGCGTCAAATGTAAACAGCAATTGCACCATGCATGTGAGGTATCACCGCGAACGTCAGATTGAGGGCAGTAATTTTAGCAGTAGACCTCCTCTGTAAATCTAAAGTGGTAATTGTAAAGGCTTTTAAACATTTATTTAGTTTGTCGCCACTGCACGTTTGTGCGCAATTGTAAAGCATGTCATGTTTGGTATCCATGTACTCGGCCTAAGATAATCTTTTTTATTTCACCAAACATTTGGGCAATATAGTGTGTTTTAGTGCATTAAAATGTAAAAAAGTGTGTTTTTTCCCAAAAAAATGCGTTTGAAAAATCGCTGCGCAAATACTGTGTGAAAAAAAAAAATGAAACACCCACCATTTTAATCTGTAGGGCATTTGCTTTAAAAAAAAATATAATGTTTGGGGGTTCAAAGTAATTTTCTTGAAAAAAAAAATTATTTTTTTATGTAAACAATAAGTGTCAGAAAGGGCTTTGTCTTCAAGTGGTTAGAAGAGTGGGTGATGTGTGACATAAGCCTCTAGATGTTGTGCATAAAATGCCAGGACAGTTCAAAACCCCCCCAAATGACCCCATTTTGGAAAGTAGACACCCCAAGCTATTTGCTGAAAGTCATGTTGAGTCCATGGAATATTTTATATTGTGACACAAGTTGCGGGAAAGAGACAATTTTTTATTTTTTTTATTTTTTTTTTGCGCAAAGTTGTCACTAAATGATATATTGCTCAAACATGCCATGGGAATATGTGAAATTACACCCCAAAATACATTCTGTTGCTTCTCCTGAGTACGGGGATACCACATGTGTGAGACTTTTTGGGAGCCTAGCCGCGTACGGGACCCCGAAAACCAAGCACCGCCTTCAGGCTTTCTAAGGCCGTAAATTTTTGATTTCACTCTTCACTGCCTATCACAGTTTCGGAGGCCATGGAATGCCCAGGTGGCAAAAAAAAACCCCAAATGACCCCATTTTGGAAAGTAGACACCCCAAGCTATTTGATGAGAGGTATAGTGAGTATTTTGCAGACCTCAGTTTTTGTCACAAAGTTTTGAAAATAGAAAAAAATATTTTTTTTTTCTCGTCTTTCTTTATTTTCAAAAACAAATGAGAGCTGCAAAATACTCACCATGCCTCTCAGCAAATAGCTTGGGGTGTCTACTTTCCAAAATGGGGTCATTTGGGGGGGGGGGGTTTGTGCCACCTGGGCATTCCATGGCCTCCGAAACTGTGATAGGCAGTGAGAAGTAAAATCAAAAATGTATGCCCTTAGAAATCCTGAAGGCAGTGATTGGTTTTCGGGGCCCCGTACGCGGCTAGGCTCCCAAAAAGTCTCATGTGGTATCCCCATACTCAGGAGAAGCAGCTAAATGTATTTTGGGGTGCAATTCCACATATGCCCATGGCCTGTGTGAGCAATATATCATTTAGTGACAACTTTTTGTAATTTTTTTTTTTTTTTTTGTCATTATTCAATCACTTGGGACAAAAAAAATGAATATTCAATGGGCTCAACATGCCTCTCAGCAAATTCCTTGGGGTGTCTACTTTCCAAAATGGGGTCATTTGTGGGGGTTTTGTACTGCCCTGCCATTTTAGCACCTCAAGAAACGACATAGGCAGTCATAAATTAAAGGCTGTGTAAATTCCAGAAAATGTACCCTAGTTTGTAGGCGCTATAACTTTTGCGCAAACCAATAAATATACACTTATTGACATTTTTTTTACCAAAGACATATGGCCGAATACATTTTGGCCTAAATGTATGACTAAAATTGAGTTTATTGGATTTTTTTTAGAACAAAAAGTAGAAAATGTCATTTTTTTTCAAAATTTTCGGTCTTTTTCCGTGTATAGCGCAAAAAATAAAAACGGCAGAGGTGATCAAATATCATCAAAAGAAAGCTCTATTTGTGGGAAGAAAAGGACGCAAATTTCGTTTGGGTAGAGCATTGCATGACCGCGCAATTAGCAGTTAAAGCGACGCAGTGCTGAATTGTAAAAAGTGCTCTGGTCAGGAAGGGGGTAAAACCTTCCGGATCTGAAGTGGTTAAAAGAGGATGCACAATTAAAGGACGTGACGGAACAGGGTAGAATTTGTACATATCGGGAACTAAAAAATAAAGTGGAACTCATAGTAATAGATTGATGGCCAATTAAATCATTTTATTGAAACTCTCCCTCAACCCGTTAGATCAGATAAAAATCTACGCCCCCTGGAGAAACTGTGTGTGGATAAAGCAGGGAAGAAGGGGATACATTACCCCAGACAGAGCACATAAGTACCAGAGTGAAACATCACAATACTGTTGACGGGGATGTAAAGAGATCGGGACAACAGCGCATATCTGGCGGCAATGCCCGGAAATTAAAAAAATATTGGGGGGAGATTAGGCAAATCATCACTGAAATAACCAATATTGGAGTCCCCTATGATCCTTGGGGATGTTTATTTCACGGGATGAAAATGCCAACTAGGACATATTTGAGAACATTATTACCACAACTTTTGAACGCAGCTAAAAGCCTTATTCCTAGATACTGGCAAGTAAAAAAGAGACCCACGTTGCAGGATTGGTTTAATAAAATAAACGAAATTCAAAGTCTCAAATAGTTGAGGTTTAGTGAGGAGATGGGATTGGAAGAGTGTGAAGAGAAATGGAGGGAATGGGCTGAGTACAAGTGTTACATAAGGTGTGCTGAGGTAATGGGAATTTAGAACAAAAAGGAGATGCGGCCCCAAAGCAGTTAGGCAGCTGGATGTTGAAGAAGCGGAGAAAAGAATAGACTAGAACCGGTAGGAGCAAAGGAGAGGGGAGGTGGAGTAAGGGAGGAGAGAGTGTTTTGGGGGGGGGGGGGTACACTAGGGGTTTATATATTCAATGTACATTAAATGAAACACAAGGTATGCTGCAATACAAGGAGAGAAAAAAAAAAAACTCCACAATGATGTGAAAACAAGACGGGATGAAATTGAACTGTAAAGTTGAAAATATGTTTCTTGAAAAATGTTCACTGAAGTGGAAAAAAAAAAAAAAGGATCTGCATGGAGGAATGGCGGAGGATCCCCAAATCCAGGTGTGAAAAACTTGTTGCATCTTTCCCAAAAAGACTCATGGCTGTATTAGATCAAAAGGGTGCTTCTACTAAATACTGAGCAAAGGGTCTGAATACTTGGGACCATGTGATATTTCAGTTTTTCTTTTTAAATAAATCTGCAAAAATGTCAACAATTCTGTGTTTTTCTGTCAATATGGGGTGCTGTGTGTACATTAACCGGTTCAATACAGGGCATTTTCACCCCCTTCCTTCCCAGACCAATTTTTAGTTTTCAGCGCTGTCGCACTTTAAACTACAGTTGCGCGGTCGTGCGACGTCGTACCCAAACAAAATTGACGTCCTTTTTTTCCCACAAATTCGTGACTGCGACATTATGGCGGACACATCGGATACTTTTGACACATTTTTGGGACCATTCACATTTATACAGCGATCAATGCTATAAAATTGCATTGATTACTGTGTAAATGTGACAGGCAGGGAAGGGGTTAACCACTAGGGGGAGACGAGGGGTTAAATATGTTTCCTAGGGAATGATTCTAACTGTAGGGGGAGGGGACGTACAAGGGGAGGAGACCGATCAGTGTTCCTCTGTACTGGGAACACAGATCAGTCTCCTCTCAACTGACAGGACGTGGATCTGTGTGTTTACACACACAGATCCACGGTCCGGCCCGGTTAACGGGCAATCGCGGGTGCCCGGCGGACATCGCGGCCGCCGGGCACACGCATCGGGTCCCGAGCAATGCAGCGGGCGCGCGCGCGCCCCCTAGACGGCCGGGAAGCCCAGGCCATCATATGACATCCACCCAGGATGGGAGATCCCATCTGTGGACGTCCTATTACTATGGCCGGGTACTGAAGTGGTTAAAGTGGATGTAAACCCGAAATTTTTTATTTTTATTTATTTTTTTATCATACTATAGAGTATAAGATTTCCTATCATTTGAGCCCAGTCTTGCCACACAGAGTTAATCCACTTGACAACTGGGCACTTAAACCCTCTTCCTAACCAGACCAATTTTCAGCTTTTGGTGCTCTCACATTTTGAATGACAATTACTCAGTCATGCAACACTGTATCTATATGAAATTTTTGTCCTCTTTTTCACACAAATGTAGCTTTCTTTTGGTGGTATTTAATCACCGCTGGGTTCTTTATTTTTTGCGCCGTAAAAGAAAAAAGACCGAAAAATCTGTAAAAAAAATACATTTTTCTTCATTTCTGTTATAATATTTTGCAAATTAGTAATTTTTCTTCATATATTTTGGCCAAAATTTATACCGCTACATATCTTTGGTAAAAATAACCCAAATCGGTGGATATTATTTGGTCTTTTTGAAAGTTATAGAGTCCAAAAGCTATGGTGCGAATATCTGAAAATTGATCACACCTGAAGTACTGACGGCCTATCTATATTCTTGAGACCCTAACATGCCAGAAAAGTACAAATACCCCCCAAATGACCCCTTTTTGGAAAGAAGACATTCCAAGGTATTTAGAAAGATGCATGGTGAGTTTTTTGAAGTTGTCATTTTTTCCCACAATTCTTTGCAATATCAAGGTTTTTTTTTTTTTTTTCCACAAAATTGTCATATTAGCAGGTTATTTCTCACACCACATATGCATACCACAAATTACACCCCAAAACACATTCTGCTATTACTCCCGAGTACGGCGATACCACATGTGTGAGACTTTTACACAGCGTGGCCACATACAGAGGCCCAACATGCAGGGGAGCACCTTCAGGCGTTCTGGAGAACCCAACTCAATTCTGACATTTCTCTCCTACATGTAAAAATCATCATTTATTAGCTAGAAAGTTACATAGAACCCCAAAACATTATATATGTTTTTTTTAGCAAAGACCCTAGAGAATACAATGGCGGTCAGTACAACTTTTTTCTCGCACGGTATTTGCGCAGCAATTTTTTTAATGCGGTTTTTTTGGAAAAAAACTGTTTTGTGCTTTACAAAAACCAAAACAGTAAAGTTAGCCCAATGTTTTTGCATAATGTGAAAGATGAAGTTACACCGAGTAAATAGATACCCAACATGTCACCTTTCAAAATTGCACGCGCTTGTGGAATGGCGCCAAACATTGCTACTCAAAAATCCCCATAGGCGACACTTTCAAATTATTTACTGGTTACATGTTTTGAGTTACAGAGGAGGTCTAGGGCCAAAATTATTGCTCTCGCTCTACCGATCGCAGCGATACCTCACATGTGTTGTTTGAACACCGTTTTCATATGTGGGCGGGACTTACGTATGCATTCGCTTCTGCATGTGAGCACACAGGGACAGGGGCGCTTTAAAAAATTTTTTTTTTTTTTTTATTGTTCATTTTACTTTATTTATTTTAGTTTGATGCTTTTTTCCCAAAAAAAAATTTTTGACCACTTTTATTCCTATTACAAGGAATGTAAACATCCTTGTAATAGGAATATGGCTTGACAGGTCCTCTTTACAGTGAGATATGGGGTCAATAAGACCCCACATCTCACCTCTAGGCTGGGAAGCCTGAAATTTAAAAAAAAAAAAAAAAAAAAAAAAACAATCCTGGCTTCGATCGTAGCGGTGAGTTAGTAGAAACGCGGGAGGGGGGGACATCCCCTCTCGCCTCCCGTAAGAACAATCAAGCAGTGGAACAGCCGCTATGATCGTTCTTATGGTGTAGGGAATCGCCGGCTGAAAAATCTGATATCTTAATGATGCCTGTAGCTGCAGGCATCATTCAGTTATCCCCGCACAAAGTCAAGGACGTTGTATTACGGCCGGCGGGCGGAAAGTGGTTAAAACGCTTTTTTTTTTTAACACAAAGTTGTCCATTTATACAATATTTCTACCACATAACATGTACATACCAAAAATGACACCCCAAAATAGATTCTCCTACTCCTCCTGAGTACGGCAATACCACATGTGTGAGACTTCCACAGCCTGGCCACATACAGAGGCTGAGTACAGCCGAGCATGGCGGAGTATGGCGGGGTATGTCGGAGTATGGCGGGGTATGTCGGAGTATTGCGGGGTATGCCGGAGTATGGCGGGGTATGCCGGAGTATGGCGGGGTATGCCGGAGTATGGCGGGGTATGCCGGAGTATGGCGGGGTATGCCGGAGTATGGCGGGGTATGCCGGAGTATGGCGGGGTATGCCGGAGTATGGCGGGGTATGCCGGAGTATGGCGGGGTATGCCGGAGTATGGCGGGGTATGCCGGAGTATGGCGGGGTATGCCGGAGTATGGCGGGGTATGCCGGAGTATGGCGGGGTATGCCGGAGTATGGCGGGGTATGCCGGAGTATGGCGGGGTATGCCGGAGTATGGCGGGGTATGCCGGAGTATGGCGGGGTATGCCGGAGTATGGCGGGGGTATTGCAGAGTATGGCGGGGGTATTGCAGAGTATGGCGGGGGTATTGCAGAGTATGGCGGGGGTATTGCAGAGTATGGCGGGGGTATTGCAGAGTATGGCGGGGGTATTGCAGAGTATGGCGGGGGTATTGCAGAGTATGGCGGGGGTATTGCAGAGTATGGCGGGGGTATTGCAGAGTATGGCGGGGGTATTGCAGAGTATGGCGGGGGTATTGCAGAGTATGGCGGGGGTATTGCAGAGTATGGCGGGGGTATTGCAGAGTATGGCGGGGGTATTGCAGAGTATGGCGGGGGTATTGCAGAGTATGGCGGGGGTATTGCAGAGTATGGCGGGGGTATTGCAGAGTATGGCGGGGGTATTGCAGAGTATGGCGGGGGTATTGCAGAGTATGGCGTGGGTATTGCAGAGTATGGCGTGGGTATTGCAGAGTATGGCGTGGGTATTGCAGAGTATGGCGTGGGTATTGCAGAGTATGGCGTGGGTATTGCAGAGTATGGCGTGGGTATTGCAGAGTATGGCGTGGGTATTGCAGAGTATGGCGTGGGTATTGCAGAGTATGGCGTGGGTATTGCAGAGTATGGCGTGGGTATTGCAGAGTATGGCGTGGGTATTGCAGAGTATGGCGTGGGTATTGCAGAGTATGGCGTGGGTATTGCAGAGTATCGCGTGGGTATTGCAGAGTATCGCGGGGGTATTGCAGAGTATCGTGGGGGTATTGCAGAGTAATGCACAGCATTGCAGAGCATTATGGATGGCTGAGCATGGATGGATGGATGACTGGATGTCTCTGTGCAGTGCTGTGGGCACTACACATCCAGCCCACAGCGCTGCAGCCATCCATCCATCCCCCCTCCGCTCACATTGTACCGATCGGTACACAGGAGGGGAGGAGAGGAACCGGCGTCATCAGATGACGCCGGTCTGTTTACATGTAATCGCGCCGTCATTTTATGGCGCAATCACTTGGTAAACGGCCGCGGGGTCCTCTGGACTCGGCAGTCACGGATGTGTTCGGGTGCACGCCCCAGGGGCACGCGAGAGGGGAATTCTGGGAGGACGTCATAGTACGCCCTCCCAGAGTTATCCAACCGCCCTGCAGCCGTCATTCGGCTATGGGCCGGTTGGTAAGTGGTTAATGAGGAAAAAAAATGAACTTAAATAATTTTAGCAAATGGCTGCAATATAAAAAAGAGTGAAACATTTAAGAGGGTCTGAATATTTTCCGTCTCCACTGTATGTGCAGTATGTACAGTGGTAGTCTACTACATGGGCCACTACTGACTGGGTGTCATATGACGTCTAGTAGGATATTATGCCGGCGCATGCAGCGCAGCAATCGCGTGTGCGGCGTGTCAGTCTGACATGTCGCTTCTTCGATCATGGTAAGAAGCCTCTGATAGAGGCTTCCTACCACGTGATCAGCTGTGACCAGTCAAAGCTGATCATCGGGTGAACCAAGAAGTGCCGGTAAACGGCATTCCTTGGTTCGTGCTGACAGGGAGAGCCAATCGACAGCTCTATCTGTCACAGGGGGTCTGTGCTGATAATCAGATGTGATAATCTGATAATCGCAGCCCCATCAGATGTTCCACCACAGCTGCTAAAATGCCCATAAGCTGCCAGTCAGTGCCCCATAAAAACGGATCACAGTGCCAATTAGTGCCTACCACAGTGCCAGTCAGTACCCATCACAGTGCCAATCAGTGCCCAGCAGTAAAACCTGTCAGTACCTCATCAGTGCTGCCCATCAGTGCCATCTGTTAATGCCACCTTACAGTGCCAATCAGTGCTGCCTATCAGTGCCCATCACATCCTCCTGTCAGTGCCCATCACAGCCGCCAGTCAGTGCCCATCACAGCAGCCTGGCAGTACCACCTATCAGTGCCGCCTATCAGTGCCCATCAATTCTACATATCAGTGCCGCCTCATCAGTGCCCATCAGTTAAAGAGAAAACAAAATTTTATAACCGAAACGAAGAAAAAAAATTTCTGTCTTTTTTAGTTTAGCAAAAAATAAAAACTGCAGAAGTGATCAAAGACCACCAAAAGAAAGCTCTATTTGTGGGAACAAAATTATAAAAATTTTGTTTGGGTACAGTGTAAGATGACCACGCAATTGTCATTCAAAGTGCGACAGTGCTGAAAGCTGAAAATTGTCCTGGGCGGGAAGGTGCGAAAGTGCCTGGTATTGAAGTGGTTAAAAAAATTAAAATTGGTTGCTTTTCTTTCATTTATATTTTATTGGTATCCCTCCACCCCTGCAAATGGCGCCCCCTCCCATTCCTCCTCTCCTCCTGGATTTTTACACTTCCACATAGCTCTCAATATAATTACTTATTTTTTGTTTGTTTTTTTGTTTTTTTAAATCTATCCACTTTTTGCATATTCCAAACGTTTCTGTTATATTCTGTTAAATATATATATATATATATTTTTTTTTTTTTCAATTCTTTTAAACCATTCCCTTATTGTAGGTCTTCCTGGGTCAAGCCATTTTTTTGGTATTACTCACTTTGCTGCGTTTAACAAAAAAGGAACTATTGTATTCTTATACTGTTTTATTGTTTTATTTATACCGTGGAATAAACAGCTCCATGGATTATCTGGTACCTCTGTTTCAGTAATTTCGACTATTTTTTGCCTCACCTCCCGCCAGTAGGCAGTATTCCCGTATCCTTGGGCATTCCCACTATATGTGGGTTATAGCACCTTATGAATTACATTCTCTCCAGCACAATGGAGATTTCTCTTGTTGATATTTATGTGCTTTAACCTCCCTGGCGGTATGATTATTTCGGATTTTAGGTGCTGAAAACGGTACAATTATTTTGCATGGAAATTTGGCGTTTTATATTGTAGGTCTGTAATTCTTAACAATAACACACTTAAATCTGTCCAAACAAGAGTCTAGTAGATATCCCGGTTATGATAAAGTTTGAAACACAAAAACATAAATTATAATATAATAAATAAAAATAAATAATTAAAAAAATAAAAATAAAATAATAATAAAATAAATCTCCCCACGATTCACTATCGCTCAATTCTGCAAGTGTTCTAATTTACTATCGCTGTTTTCTAGCTGGTCTAAAACCATTTTTGACGTAAAGGGACACTTTTTGGTTGCTATGGACAATCTCCAGTTTCCAGCCAGAAAGAACAGTATATATAATATAGAACTGCATGCAGGGCATAGGACAAAGCACTGGGGACAAAAGGGATGTGAAATAATTTCATACAGTACTGTAATCTGTAAGATTACAGTACTGTATGTGTTATGCTTTTTACAGTTTTTTGAATTTGCCGCCAGGCTCCGCCCCCGTGCGTCGCGCCGCTCGAAGGGAACGGAGCCTGGCACAGAGAGGCTTCGGGCAGAGGACGGAGCCTGCAGACACAGCGGGGGGACATCGCAGGATCCCAGGGACAAGGTAAGTAACGCCGCCCCAGGATCCTGCAATGCGATCCCGAGTGTGGCTCAGGGTTACCGCTAATGGGACTGAATTTTAACCCCGAGCCACACTCGGGAAAACCGCCAGGGGGGTTAACCAGAGTTATATACCATCTAGCCAGACATTTATAGTTAAGTTCTATGCTATTTATATCTACCGAATAACTATATACAGCTCTTAGTGTTTTGTTTAATTGTTGCTCTGTTAGTCGTGTACCCAATTCCCTTCTTCCAATGTATGGAGGTATTTTTTCGGCTCCGCCATTTCCGTAGTTATTTTATGTATCTTTGCTATACAATGTTTAACAGGCCCCTGAGAGTTGCAATAGATTTTCAAATTAATTTAACTTTTCTTCTGATCTTATCGGTTGTGGGAACGTTGACACAAAATGCTTTAGCTGTAAATACCTCCATTCATTTTTTTCCAGTCCTCCCTTGTGTTTCAATTTTTGAAATGGTGGACATAGTTAATCTTTTAACTGTGTATTTTTAGCCCAATCCACAAATTGTGCCCTATTTTCTGGTAAAAAAAATGGTGTCTGAAAATAAAGGTGAATTATATTCCCACTGTGCTTGTCGGTGCACTTTATCCCAAAACTTTTCTAGTTAATTCTGGGACTTTTTCATTTAACCACTTACAGACTGGAAGATTTTCTTGCTTAACCGCTTAAGCCCCAAGAAGCGCTGCACCCAAACAAAACTGACGTCCTTTTTTCCCACCATTAGAGCTTTCTTTTGGTGGTATTTGATTATCTCTGCGTTTTTTTTAATTTTTTGCGCTATAAACAAAAAAACACAATATTTTGTACTTTTTGCTATAATAAATATCCCCATTTTTATTAAAAAAAAAGCAAATTTTTTCTCATTTTAGGCCGATATGTATTCTTCTACATATTTTTGGTAATAAAAATCGCAATAAGCGTATAGTGATTGGTTTGCGCAAAAGTTAAAGCGTCTACAAAATAGGGGATAGATTTATAGCATTTTTATAATTAGTTTTACTAGTAATGGCAGCGATCTGCAATTTTTATCGAGACTGCAACATTATGGCGGACACTTTTGACACATTTTTGGGACCATTGGCATTTATACAGTGATCAGTGCTATTAAATTGCACTGATTACTGTAAAAATGTCACTGGCAGGGAAGGGGTTAACACTAGGGGGCGATCAAAGGATTAACTGTTCCCTCTCTGTGTTCTAACTGAAGGGGGATGGGACTGTCTAGGGGAGATGACAGATCGCTGTTCATACTTTGCATGGTGTGTCACGAGCGATCACGGAAGCCCGGAGGTCATCGCGCTAGAGGGGCACTCGCATCGGCTCCGGGGCTGAGCGCGACCCTAGTGGCCACAGGGTGAAGCGACGTAACATAACGTTGTTTCGCCCAGCCGTGCCATTCTGCCACAGTAAAACTGCGGCAGCTGGTTTTTGCAATAACGGCACTGCGTCGCTTTAACTGACAATTGCGCGGGTGGGAGACGCTGTACCCAAACAAAATTGACGTCCTTGATTTCCGACAAATAGAGCTTTCTTTTGGTGGTATTTGATCACCTCTGCGGTTTCTATAAACAAAAAAGGCCGCAATTTTGAAAAAAAAAACAATATTTTATATTTTGCTGTAATAAATATCCCCAATAATGTTTTTAGAAAACAAATTTCTTCATCAGTTTAGGCCAATATATATTCTTCTACATATTTTTGGTAAAACAAAAATGCAATAAGCGTATATTAATTAGTTTGTGCAAAAGTTATAGCGTCTACAAACTATGGGAAAGATTTATGGCTTTTTTATTTTTTTTATTTTTTTTTTACTAGTAATGGCGGGGGACAGATTAGACACTTTTGACACATTTTTTGGACCATTGACATTTATACAGCGATCAGTTTTTTAAAAATGCACTGATAAATGTCACTAGTAGGGAAGGGGTTAAAACTAGGGTGTGATCAAGGGGTTAAATGTGTTCCCTAGTGAGTGTTTCTTACTGTTGGAGGATGGGACTGACTGGGTGAGGAGAAATTTTGCTGTTCCTACTTACTAGGAACAAACTAGTTGTCTCCTCTCCCTAACAGAACGAACGGGGATTTGTGTGTTCACACACACAAATCCCTGTTCTGGCTCTCATGCCAAAGATCGCGCCCGCCGGCCACGCACATCGGGTCCCCCCGCCGTGCAGCGGGTGCGCCCCTCTGGCGGCCCTTAAAGGGGAAAACGTACCCATACGTTGTTTTTCGGCAACGTGCCATTTTGCCGACTTACATCGGCGTGTGGTTATTATTCTATATTTATGTGGGACCCAAATATTCTTATCTAATTGTGTTTTACGCAATGTGTTTTCTACTTCCACCCATTTTTTATTGTTTATCCTAGTCCACTCAACCATTCGTGCTAATACTACAGCATCATAGTATCTTTTTATAACTGGTGCTGCTTACCCCCCCCCCCCCCCCCCCCCATGTGCTTTATCTTTACTCAACACAGTGTGCTGTATCCTCGGTTTCTTATTCTGCCATATGAACTTTGATCTCATTCCTTTTAGTATTTAAAAATATGTCTGGGGTAGTGCTGTTGGGATCGTCTGAAACTTATACAGTATTTTCAGGAGTATTACCATCTTTACAATATTTTTTCGTCCTATCCAGGAGAGTGGTTTTATAGCTATTTTTTTAAGTTCCATCTTAATATCCTTTAGTAATGGGAAATAATTTACTTGGTTTAATTGCCCAACCGAGGAGGTTACTTTTATTCCGAGATGTTTTAAGTCTGTTTTCCCCCATGTGCAGTGGAACTCTTCCTCTTCCTCTCCCTGCTTGTTCTTCTTTTTTACTTATACTTATATTTAATATCTCTGACTTTATAAGATTTATCTTCAGATTAGACAGTTCTCCATATTTTTTTTAATTTATTTATTAAATTTGGTAATGATTCTGGGGTTGGTTCTATAGCACAAGACATCGTCTGCATATGCTACTACTTTATGTTCTTCTCCCCCGATCTTTACCTCTTTTATGTCTACATTGTTTTATGTAGTTGCCAAAAGTGGTTCCAATGTCAGGACAAATAAAAGGGGTGAGAGCAGACATCCCTGTCTTGTACCATTTAGCATTTCAAAGGGGGATGACAGAGTTCCATTAATTTTCACTGAGACCGTAGGATGTATAGCACTTTATTCCACCCAACCATCCTAGGGCCTATTCCACTATTCTCTATTGTTTTTATCATAAATTCCCAGTTTACTCTATCAAACGCCTGTTCTTATCGTACATCACGGGACATAGAGCCAAAGTAGTTACTATGTGGGTTATAGGCCACCTTCAGGTGATGGACACTGGCACGCCCTAAACTAAAAAGTGCACTCCCTATATAACCCCTCCCACTGGTGGGAGTACCTCAGTTTTTTCGCCAGTGTATAAGGTGTTGGCCATGAGTAAAGATGTGCTCTGCTTAGCTCCACTGGAGCAATCTTTGCTGGAGCTAGCATGCAGCCGGATCCATTCAAAGTGTCTTTTTGGCCCGAATTGAGTGATACCCGGGCCTCGTATCCGAAGAAACGAGGTCTTCCCTGTAACGCTTGTCTTTTTAAAGAGCTGGACCACGGGATCCAGTACTTTTTGGTATTAAGGCCATAAGGTTTTACTGACGGAGGTGCTATTACAGGTCCAGGATTGTGGGTTTCCTCAAAGATCCCCAGCTCCTGAAGGTTTAACAGGACCCGCCGTGAAGGGTGAATATTGGGTCTGTTGGTTTACCACAGAAAACCCTGCGGCAGGAAAGGCAAGTGAAGTTTTTCTAAGAAATGTTCAACATTTTCTTATGTTTCCTTTTAATTAGTAAATGTCATGCCTATGTGTCGCCACTGGAGGCTGTATAGAGCACTTACGTCTCATGCTTCTCAGAGAGCCCACAATGTGTCCAGGAAACATCAGTTTTCTCTTCCTCCAGCCGGCAGCAGACCTCCGGTAAGTCTGGGGGGGTTTGCCTCCCCACCAGACACCCCCCCGTGCTGTTTTTCTTTCAGGGAAAGAGCTTACGGTGGCTTCCAGCCCCCCTCCCGCCATTTCTCTCTGTTGATCCCATAGGATCTGAGCCAGCGCTCGCGTGGGAAAAGCTTTCTTTTGAAAGGAGAGTAAAAGGGCCATAGCAACGGGGTGCAGAGATTAGCGCGGTGTTGGTGTCCTCCAACGCTCAGCTCGGGGAATATATGTTTTAAAGGCACCATTTTTGCTGTTTCAAACTGCGGACACAAGAGCGAAGGTATATATGAGGTTTGGTGACACAGGCATTCCTTTGACACATTTACTACTGCATCAGGCTGAGCATTAATAGTAGCAGCAGAGCTGGACTATTGCTCAAGCAATGCATGCATTCCTTCTGGTAGTACCTCTGCTTTGTGCATCGGGCTATGGTTGGAAGGGAGGTTAAAATCACCTCAAAAAAGAGCTCTAGAAAGACTATAGTCACTAGGGAGCCTAGATCCATCTCAAAAAAGAGGGCATCCTTCCCTGAGAGTAATATGGCTGGTCAGAGTGAGCCATCAGGAGGGGCAAGGGTTGCAGCTGATTTTAGCATTACAGCCCCTGTATATATGACTAAGGAGTTTTTTTCTCTAACCATTCTAACTTTGGAGCAAAAAATTGATGCTTAATCGCATCCCAGAGTGGGACTAAGCATAACAGGTCCCCGTCCATTGCTCAGGACCCTCATGATGAGGAATAAGGGGCAAGAGATGATGAATTTCTCTCAAGGGACCAGGAGGAGGCTGATGTCCGAAGAATCTAATTTGAAAAGATCAGGTTCGCGGGAAAAATTGGTTGGTACAGTCTCTCACTGAATTAGTCCGCTCCACATTTTTACTGCCAATAAGCTCAGTCAATCGATGAGCCCACTTCTGGTTTGGGTTAATTAAACCTCCTCAATCTGTTCATGCTTTTCCTATCCGTTCATGGCTAAAAAAGCTTATGTATTCTGAGTGGGAGCACCCAGATAAACAGTTTTTTCCTCCAAAAAAGTTTTTCAATACTCTATCCTATGGAGGAAAAGTTCTATAAGAAAAGGGGATTTCCAGCATTTGACGCTGCTATATCCTCTGTACCTGACTTGCAGACAATGCTCATATGCTAAAGGATCCAACAGATAAGAAGTTGGAATTCTTTTTTAAAAGCTATTTCGCTCGCAGGTTCAGCCTGCGCTTGCAGCGATCAGAGTATCTCAGTCATTAAAGGACCAGTTTATGGAGATACTCAAGATTATTCCTGATAAGCAGGCCCAATATTTGGCCGGGATATCAGAAGCGTTGTGTTTTACAGTAGACACTATGAAAGATTCTATTCAGGCCTCACGGCACATGTGCATAGAATCCTATGGTTGAAAAATTGGTCAGCCAAAGCCAGCCATGCAAAAGCTCTTGGACAGTTTCCCATTTCATGGTGAATGGTTATTTGACAATCTGGATAGGTTTATCCAAAGAATTTCTAATGGGAAAATTTCCCTTTCTTTCTCGAACATCATGGGACACAGAGCCAAAGTAATAACTGATGGGTTATGTGGGTACCATTAGGTATTGGACACTGGTCACACCCTAAGCAGGAAGTTCAACCCCCTATCTAATCCCTCCCCTTCCAGGGATACCTCAGTTTTTACGCCAGTGTCTTAGGTGTTGGACGTGTAAAGATGTCCTGTGCTGAAGCTCCAAAGGGATATCCTATACTGGGGCCAGGCGACCGGATCCATTCAAAGTGTCCTTTCATGGCCGAATTGGATGGTACCCAGGCCTCGTGTCCGAAGAAACAAGGTTTTACCTGTAACGCTTCTCTTTTTAGAGAGCTGGACCCCGCAGATCAGAAAATGGCTTTAAATCTCCTAATTTCTGGCTGGGTGCTTTACAGGGACAGAACTGCAGGATCCCCCTATTTGTAGGGGGCCCCAGTCTCTGACGGTTTTTTTAAACGGATCCACCGTGAGAGGTGAAGATTGGGTCTGTGTAAACAGAACCCTGCAGCTGGATAAGGTAAGAGGAGATTCCACAGAATTTTTGAATTCTAGTAGGTTTTCTCCTTTAAGGTAAATGCATGCTATGTCTATTGTGACCACCAGGGCCTGCCAAGAGCACATACCTTCTCATGCTGATCTGTCTCAGCATTCAACGCTGCACAGCTCCTCCGGCCGGCTCCAGGTAGGATGGGATGGGGGTTTTTTTCCTCTGGGATATTCCCCCCAGGCTAGGGGGAGGCTACAGATAGGCTGTAAGGCAGTTTTAAAGCGCACTGTCACCACCGCTGCCGCCGCCGCCATTGCACATGCAGGCCCCATCACTGCCGGCCTCCTCCTTCTTCCACCACCCCCAGCCTTGTCCCGGAAGGGTCGGCTCGCGCGGGAAGCGCTCGTTTTCGATAACAAAGGGGGGGCGGAGCATCAGCACAGCGTCAGCATGCTCAGACGCCCACATTGCCAGATGCATGGCTATTTATAGCACACTTTACAGGTGCTCTGAGCCTTTGGAGGGACACAGAGCTGACGGTCGCATGTAAGGTGGGACACAGGCATTCTCCTAGGCTGCATTTACTAAGGGAGCACCAGACTGGGCATTTGGTAGCAAGGCTTGCCGGACTACATTGCTCAGCAGTCAGTGTTCATTTTTGGATACCTCACACCTTGTTGCTTTACACTATGGGTAGAAGAGGTTCAAGTACCCCCAGAACCAGAGACACTAGGGGATCTCGTTCAGGTTCTGAGGACCCCCTGTCTGCTACATCCTCCCCCCCTGAGGGGCCAGGGATGGCTGGTCAGGGGCTGTACCTGCTTCTGGCGCTTCAGCCCCTGTATACATTACACAAGAGGTTTTTTCCTCAACCATTACTGGGTTAGAGGAAAGATTAATGGATTACTGATTACTTCTTTACTCAGTGGAAAGAAACGTACTAGGCCTTCCTCTGTTTCCCAAGACCCTCAGGTAGAGGAGCTCTGGGATAAAGGAGACGAATCCCTTTCAGAGGATCAGGATGGGACGGATGATTCCTCTTCGGGGGAATCAGGTAGAGAGGGACCTTCTTCGGCTTCCCAAGAGGAGAAAGTCTTAGTACAGATCCTTACTGGATTAGTCCGCTCCACATTTAAGTTGCCCGTACCTGAATCTGTTAAGGAATCCTCTTCTTCTTTGGGGTCGCTGAAACCCTCTCAAATAGCACATGCTTTTCCTGTTCATAATTTACTTGAAAAGCTTCTTTATTCTGAGTGGGATCACCCAGATAAGCGATTTCTTCCGCCAAAAAAGTTTTCAACACTTTATCCTATGGAAGAAAAATTTATTAAGATGTGGGGAATGCCGGCCATTTCCTCTGTAAATAGTAGTCTGACTTGTCCTGTAGACAACGCTCAGATACTCAGGGATCCTGTGGATAAAAAGATGGAATCCTTATTGAAGGATGTTTTTTCCTTAGCAGGATCAGTGGCCCAACCTGCAGTAGCAGCGATTGGAGTCTGTCAATACTTGAGACCATGTTAAGCAGGTCATCAAAGTTTTACCTGAACAACAGGCCCAGGGGTTTGCTAACCTTCCAGCGGCCTTATGTTATGTTGTTGACGCCATCAGAGATTCTATCATGCAAACCTCTCGCCTTTCACTTGGGTTGGTGCATATGCGTAGAATCTTATGGTTGAAAAATTGGTCAGCCGAAGCACCATGTAAGAAGCTCTTGACTGGGTTTCCTTTTCGTGGTGCAAGGTTGTTTTGAGAAGACTTGGATAACTATATCAAGAGAATCTCTTGTGGGAAAAGCACTCTCTTACCTGTTAAGAAGAGGAGTAAGCGTCCCTCTTTCAAACTGACTCTTTCCCGAGTGCCAGGGGCATCAGCCTCCACGCAGTCACGACGGCTTCCTCCGTCTGGGGCAAGAAACAAGAGTCAACCCCAGGGACAAAGGAAGTCCTGGGGGAAGAAGTCTTCTAGACAAGACACTAAGGCCTCTTCATGAAGGGGCGCCCCCGCTCGCTCGAGTGGGGGGAAGACTGCTACAGTTCTCAAGGCTCTGGCAGCAGGACTTCCAGGACAGATGGGTAATCTCCACAGTAACCTTAGGGTACAGGCTGGAGTTCCAAGAATTTCCCTCTCCTCGTTTCTTCAGATCAAATGTTCCCAGAGACCCAGAGAAGAAGCAGTCGCTCCAAGCGTTAGAGCGACTTTTGTCGCAAGAGGTCATTATGGTGGTTCCCACAAAGGATCAAGGATTGGGTTTCTATTCCAACCTTTTTATGGTCCAAAAACCAAATGGGGTTGTCAGACCCATTCTGGATTTAAGGGATCTAAATCGATTCCTAAGGATACAGTCCTTCCGCATGGAATCAATTCGGACAGTAGTCTCCATCCTGCAGGGAGGAGAATTTTTGGCATTGATAGACATCAGAGATGCATACCTACATGTGCCCATTTTTCCTGCTCATCAGAAGTTTCTGCCCTTCGAGATAGGAGGGCAGCATTTCCAGTTCGTGGCTCTGCCTTTCGGGATAGCCACTGCACCTCGAGTGTTCACAAAGATCTTGGCTCCTCCTCTGGCCAGATTAAGGGCTCAGGGTAAAACTGTCATAGCATACCTAGATGACCTGCTCTTGATAGACTGGTCGGTAGCTTCCTTGAACGGGAACTTGAGGACCACGGTCAAGTATCTGGAACATCTAGGTTGGATCCACAACCTAGAAAAATCTTTAATAAAACCAGTAAGAAGACTGGAGTATTTGGGTCTGATCATAGATACAAGCCAGGAGAAAGTATTTCTTCCTCAGGCAAAGATCACTGCTTTAAGGGAGCTGATTCTGACAGTCAGGACCAATAAGGGTCCTTCTGTCCTTTGTATGAGGCTGCTGGGGAAGATGGTGTCTTCATTCGAAGCAGTTCCCTATGCTCAGTTCCATTCTAGACTACTGCAACACAGTATTCTGTCGGCCTGGAACAAGAAGTTTCAGGCATTAGACTTTCCGATGCACCTATAACATGCGGTGCGTCAGAGCCTCAATTGGTGGCTCATACCCGAAAACCTGCAGAAGGGGAAATCCTTTCTACCGGTTACCTGGACGGTGGTAACAACAGATGCCAGTCTGTCAGGTTGGGGAGCAGTTCTGGAACAGTCTGCGATCCAGGGGCTATGGTCCAAGACCGAGAGGACCTTACCCATCAACATTCTGGAGATCTGGACAGTATACCTAGCCCTAAAAGCCTGGACTATCAGGCTACAGGGTTGCCTGGTCAGGATCCAGTCCGACAATGCCACAGCAGTGGCTTATGTCAATCATCAGGGAGGAACCCGGAGCCGAGCTGCTCAAAAGGAGGTGAACCAGATCTTAGTCTGGGCAGAGATGCATGTGCCATGCATATCGGCAGTTTTCATTCCAGGGATAGAGAACTGGCAGGCGGACTATCTAAGTCGCCAGCAGTTACTCCCAGGGGAATGGTCTCTGCACCCTGACGTCTTTTGGGCCATATGCCAAAGATGGGGGGTCCCAGATGTAGATCTCTTTGCATCCCGATTCAACAAAAAGATAGACAGATTTGTGGCAAGGACGAGGGATCCTCTTGCATGCGGGACGGATGCGTTGGTAAACCTGGGGCATCGGTTCTCACTGATTTATGCATTCCCGCCTATTCTGCTACTGCCACGACTCCTTCGCAGGATCAGGCAGGAAAGGAAGTCAGTACTTCTGGTGGCCCCCGCTTGGCCCAGAAGGACTTGGTATGCAGAAATAGTAAGAATGACGGTGGGTTCCCCGTGGACCCTACCGGTACGCCCAGACCTGTTATCTCAGGGTCTAGTGTTCCATCCTGCCTTACAAACGCTAAATTTGACGGTTTGTCTTTTGAGACCCACGTTCTGAAGAGTCATGGGCTTTCAAGTCCGGTGATATCTACCTTGATCAATGCAAGGAAGCCAGCTTCCAGAATGATTTATCATAGAGTCTGGAAAGCTTATGTATCCTGGTGTGAATCCAGGGGTTGGCATCCCAGAAAATTTGTCATGGGTAGATATCTTGATTTTCTACAATTAGGATTAAAGATGAAGCTGGCCTTGAGTACCATCAAGGGCCAGGTCTCGGCCTTATCAGTATTGTTTCAACAGCCACTTGCTTTGCATTCTTTGGTCCGAAACTTTATGCAGGGGGTGATGCGCCTTAATCCTCCGGTTAAGGCGCCCCTAAACCCCTGGGACTTGAATTTGGTTCTGGCTGTGTTACAGAAACAGCCTTTTGAACCAATACGTCAGATTTCTTTGGTCTTGCTGACGAGGAAACTAATGTTTCTGGTAGCCATCTCTTCTGCTAGAAGAGTATCAGAATTATCAGCTCTTTCCTGTAAGGAGCCTTATTTGATTGTACACAAGGATAGAGTGGTATTGCGCCCTCATCCTAGTTTTTTACCGAAGGTGGTTTCAGACTTTCATCTAAACCAAGACATTGTTCTGCCTTCCTTTTTTCCAGATCCCTGTTCTCTGGAAGGGGGGTCACTACATTCTTTGGATGCAGTAAGAGCAGTCAAGACCTACCTGGAAGCAACTGCTCAGATTCGCAAAACGGATGTTTTGTTCGTGCTGCCAGAGGGTCCCAATAGAGGACAGGCAGCGTCAAAAGCTACCATTTCTAAATGGATTCGACAATTGATTATTCAAGCTTACGGTTTGAAACAGAATATTCCTCTGTTTCAGATCAAGGCACATTCCACAGGGGCTATTAGTGCTTCTTGGGCAGTGCATCACCAGGGCTCTATGGCTCAGATCTGCAAGGCTGCAACCTGGTCTTCAGTGCATACATTCACCAGATTTTATCAAGTGGATGTGAGAAGGCATGAGGATATCGCCTTTGGGCGTAGTGTGCTGCAGACAGCGGTACAGGGTCTTCAGGTCTGATTGCACGCTACTTTGTTGTGATTCCCCCCCCCCTCAGTTGACATTGCTTTGGGACATCCCATCAGTTATTACTGTGACTCTGTGTCCCGTGATGTTCGAGAAAGAAAATAGGATTTTTTATAACAGCTTACCTGTAAAATCCTTTTCTTTCGATGGACATCACGGGACACAGAGGTCCCGCCCCTCTTCTAATACACTTATTACTTTGCTACAAAACTGAGGTATCCCTGGAAGTGGAGGGATTATATAGGGGGTTAAACTTCCTGCTTGGGGTGTGACCAGTGTCCAATACCTAATGGTACCTACATAACCCATCAGTTATTACTGTGGCTCTGTGTCCCATGATGTCCATCGAAAGAAAAGGATTTTACAGGTAAGCTGTTATAAAAATCCTATTTTTTACCGGTTAAAAAGAAGTTTAAGCATTTTTTCTTTTAAAACGTGCTTCTTCTCCGGTGCCAGGGGCATCAGCCTCCAGGCAGTCACAACGGCCTCCACCGTCTGGTTCAAGAGGTAAACCTCAGGGTTACTCCTAGGGTCAAAAGAGGCCCTGGGGGAGGAAACCCACAAAACAAAATACTAAAACTTCTTTATGAAGGGGCACCCCTGCTCGCTCGAGTTGGGCGAAGGCTTATACAGTTTTCAAGGGTCTGGCAGGAACAATGTCAAGACAGATGGGTGGCTTCCTCAATTTCTCTAGGTTACAATCGAGTTCCGAGGGTTCCCGTCTCCTCGTTTTCTCAAACCTTCCCAGAGATCCAGTGAAAAAGAAGTCTCTCGTTCTAGCTTTGGATCATCCCTTGTCTCAAGGAGTGAGATCGGTGGTCCCCTTGGAAGAGCAAGGATTAGGGTTTGAAGAATAGAGATGTAGGTGTGGCGCTGCTCTGCTGTAATGCGATTCTTCGTGGTTATCTTGCGTGATAACTTAATTTAGAAATTCCTAGCTGCATGAATTGCAATGAAAACTTCATAAATGGACTAGCTTATTTACAGGAAGCATAACTTGAACCCAATTCCACTATTGAAACACAAAAGATCTTTTGAGTGAAGTGGCCAAAAGGCCAGTGAATACTTATTTTCCACTTTGTGCCGTTTATTCAATTTAACTACATCCACTAATGTAAATATAATGATATTCAAAAATGAATATAAATTATACCTTTAAATGTTTGTGGTTTTTTTGAAAAATAGGAATATGGGTGAAACTAGTTAAATGTGTAGAAATATACAGAGGTGTGCAAGATTATGCAATCAATAAAAATTACAATAAACCTATAAATAAGTGTCGCTTATACCAAAATTAAAAATAAAGGCTACTTATTGATTACATATACATGAATGCTTATATTACATATTATTCAACTTAAAGTGGGGGTTCACCCACACCGCCAAAAAAAAAAAAAATATTAAAAGCCAGCAGCTACAAATACTGCGGCTGCTGACTTTTAATACATGGCCACTTACCTGTCCCCGGGTCCAGCGATGTCGGCACGGGACGCCGAGAACCCGCTCGGTTCTCAGCAGCTGCCGCCGCCATCCTAGGTGAGGGAATCAGGAAGTGAAGCGTTGCAGCTTCACTTCCCAGTTCCTTACTGCGCATGCGCGAGTCACGCTGCGTGTCCCTAGTGGTCTCCGCTCTCTGCTGGGAGCTGTGTGTTCCCAGCAGACAGCGCGGTGGGGACGGAAGGAGGCATGGACTCCCATGGGAGTCTATGCCGGAAGTGGGTTCACATACCTGTCTTAGACAGGTATCTGCACCCCCCTCCCCCCTGAAAGGTGCCAAATGTGACACCGGAGGGGGGGAGGGTTCCGAAAAGCGGAAGTTCCATTTTTGTGTGGAACTCCGCTTTAAGTGCAAAAATAAGTGCAAAAAACGTGCTATTGCTGTTAGATCATAAAGTGACTGGTGCTTATACTATAAACGAGCAATTTGTGCTTCATAAGCCCAGTACTTGCTATAATGATATATTGTTATAGTGAAAAAAGTCTTTTGGATAATTCCGTTGTTCATAAAGTTTTTGTTTAGGTTGTGGTTTGGAGAGGGTTAATTCTCATTAGAAGATGGTGTTTGTGAAAACCCACTCCTTTTTCAAGTGCTGGTCTTGTGATGGTGCTCCTTAGCCGTAGTCTTATTCTGCTTGCACTCACCAAATGGGGACACCCCTGCAGGGGTATGAGCTGTCAGTGTTGGCCCCTGTGTAGCTGCTCTGGATGTCTCAGGTCCGTACTGTGAGTGTTGCTATACCGGCTTAGGACATGTCCACCATGGAAAAGAGGGAATGTCCATAGCGTGAACCCGTTTAAAAAAGCTTTTATTGTGCCATATATTGAATTTGTACTCACATTTTTATCGATACTGGTAAGCATATAGTAAAACACAGTCCGCGGTAATTAGTAGTACTGATCTCTCTGGAGGTGACGCAAGACGTTAAGTCCCGCCCTATGCGTTTCATCATAGGACGTCTGCTGGGACATCCATCTTGCTACACCTCCTTAGTTTAAATAATGTATTGTGCGCTTAGTGCGGCTGTGCACTCCTATTCCTCCGTGGCCATTTTGGGATGGGTATTACAAACCGGAGTCCGGGGATCTCGGCTGTGCAGCCTATATTCAGCTGCAGCCTGTCAATCTTCCCCGTATGTTCAATGTAAGCCGATATCCAGGATGGTGACTACATGTAGTATTGGCTTAAACTTATATTTTGGGGATAAACGTAGATTTCTTAGTTATGGATGAATTCCCCTTATGCACAAGATACATTATTTTCCTACCGCATTATCAAATGGGTTATAATTTTTAAGAATTAAAATACCATAAGATAAAAATAATATTAAAAAAGTGCAAATAAAGATAAAATTAAATAAACTAAAATAAAAACCAGAGATATTAGCAACAGAGAAATATTATATACATATATAAATGAAAACAATTTTTTTTTTTAGATAATATTAGGGATGTATCCTATTGTATTATTAAAAATAATACGTAATGTTAGAAACTGAGTTAAAAATGAAAAAATATGAAAAATGTAACTTAAAAATTAAAGGAAATAAATAATAAAAATAAAATTAAAGTAAAAATAAAATTAAAAGGAGAATTATATTTAGAGGTGGAGAATGTGTCAAATAGGAGGGGAAAAAAAAATATGTGTACTTTATCCGACCTTAGATGTTCAATGGTCTAGATTGCTGAAATGGGTAAATGAATGTCCCTAAACGAGATGAGTTTTGATTTGAAGGGTATGTATAGTTAAAGGTGTTATAACGTGTTATTACATGTGGGCACATATTAGAACTGAGATTGTTAGTTATGAGGGGTGGTTATTGCATCAAGGTATTTTAGAAGATATAGGAGATTGTTATTATCATTCTGCATTGGGCGAAAGGTTTATCTGTTCGTAATGGGCCTAAAAATTAGTGAGGAAACAGTTCAGATCCACATCGATATTCATTCCTGCTGGTTGGAGTGTTTCTAAAAAAAAGATCCATTTTGTCTCGTTTTGTGAGATTTTGTTTTTTTTGTTGTCTCCTCTCCAGTGGCCATTGATTTTATCAGTGCCATAAAGCGTTAGACATGTTGGATCTTTGTTATGATAGTTCTTAACATGTCTCTAAACGCTGTGTTTATTAAATCTGTTTTTTATGTTCGTTATGTGTTCTCTGACCCTAACACACAGTTGTCTAGTTGTTCTGCCCACATATTGTAAGTGGCATGGGCAGACATAAGTTACGTGGGTACTATTGCAGGTGATGAGTTCTTTTATGTCATATTCTCTCCCATTAGTAGCTGATTTGAATTTCAATATTTTTCTGTTTGTTTTTTGGCTGACCTTGCACGGTAAGCAGTTCCCACATTTGAAAAAACCTTTCAGATTTTTTATTATTTTGATCTTCTTTGGTGGGTCGAGGGCATTGTGTACCAGTTTGTTTCTGAGGGATGGGGCTTTTCTGTAGATGAAGATAGGTTTCTTTGGCAGTATGGTGTTGAGGATTTTATCTGAAGGATAGGCCAATGTTTTTTTATAATAGACTCCGTGTTTTTATACTGTCTATTGTATCCTGTTAGGAAGGCCATATCCATGTGTTTTTTCTGTTTCTTCTTATGATTTGGTCCACCCTCTATTAAGATGTTTCTATCCAATTTCTTTACTTTTTCCTTTATATTTTCCAATTCTTTTCTATTGTATCCTTTCTCCACAAATCTGTTGATAATAATATTAGCCTGTTCCTCATAGTCACTCAGGCTGCTGCAGTTTCTGTGTATCCGCATTAGTTTTCCCTTAGGGATATTTCCTATCCAATGTGGATGGTGGCAGCTGCTGGTTGGAATATATCCATTTCTGTCCGTGGCTTTGAAGAATGTCCTGGTGTTTAAATATCCGTCATTTTTGTATAGCTGTAGATCAAGATCATCTATGCTGTGTTTGTTCCAATTTCCAGTAAAAGTAATACCATAGATGTTACAATTTATTTCATTGAAGAACATTTGTAGTTCTTCCTCTGTTCCTCCCCATACAATGACTATGTCATCTATGTACCGACGGTACATTTTTAAATTTGGCCTAGGTGTACTGTAAATTTGTTCTTCTTCCCATCTGTTGAGAAACAAATTGGCTACACTGGGGGCATATTTAGCCCCCATCGCCAATCCCTTGGTTTGAGTATAGTAGTTTCCTTTGTGCCAAAACTAATTGTGGCACATGGCTAATTCCAGGCCTTCCATAATGTATTTGATTTGCTCCCCTTTTAAATCAGTTTGTTTATGCAATGCCCATTCAACGCTGCTAAGGCCATCTTTTTGTACAATGTTTATGTACAAAGAATTGACGTCTATAGTTACTAGGATATCATTATCCTGTACTTTAAAATTATTTAGCTCCGCGATTAGTTGTCTACTGTCCTTCAAATAAGCTTTCCCCCCTGCTACCAGTGGTTGTAAAAACCCATCTAGGTATGCCCCCAGTCTAGAGAACAGTGCATCAATGCCACTAATTATTGGCCTTCCTGGGGGGTTGGTTTGATTTTTGTGGAGTTTAGGGACATAGTACATCACTGGAGTTTTTGCTTTTTCTGGGACTAGGTACCTTACTTCTTTTTTAGTCAAAATTCCTCTTTTTTTCCCCTTTATGGATGTAGCTTTTCAGTTTCTTCTTGTATTCTCTTGGATTACCCTTTAATCTCTTATATGTGTTTGGTATTTTCAGCAACCTTTCCATTTCCAGCTCGTAGTCTTTCTTGTTTAGTATCACTAGGCCTCCGCCCTTGTCAGCCGGCCGGATGGCAATTCCCTTCTTTTTTTCAATTCCTTTGATGGTATTCCAAATTTTGGTGTTTACTTACTTTGTTTGACAAAATGGATCTTTTTATTAGAAACACTCCAACCAGCAGGAATGAATATCGATGTGGATCTGAACTGTTTCCTCACTAATTTTTAGGCCCATTACGAACAGATAAACCTTTTGCCCAATGCAGAATGATCATAACAATCTCCTAGATCTTCTAAAATACCTTTTTGCAATAACCACCCCTCATAACTGTAACAATCTCAGTTCTAATATGTGACCAAATGTAATAACACGTTATAACACCTTTAACTATGCATATACTATACCCTTCAAATCAAAACTCATCTCGTTTAGGGACATTCATTTACCCATTTCAGCAATCTAGACCATTGAACATCTATGGTCGGATAAAGTACACACATATATTTTTTTCCCCTCCTATTTGACACATTCTCCACCTCTAAATATAGTTCTCCTTTTAATTTTATTTTTACTTTAATTTCATTTTTATTATTTATTTCCTTTAATTTTTCATATTCTTTCATTTTTAACTCCGTTTCTAACATTACGTATTATTTTTAATAATACAATATAATATATCCCGAATATTATCTAAAAAAAAAAAAAATTGTTTTCATTTATATATGTATATAATATTTTTCTGTTGCTAATATCTCTGGTTTTTTTTTTTTATTTAATTTTATCTTTATTTTTATTTTCATTTTTATTTGCATTTTTTTAATATTATTTTCATCTTATGGTATTTTAATTCTTAAAAATTATAACCCATTTGATAATGCGGTAGGTAAATAATGTATCTTGTGCATAAGGGGAATTCATCCATAACTAAGAAATCTACGTTTATCCCCAAAATATGAGCTTAAGCCAATACTACATGTAGTCACTATCCCGGATATCGGCTTACATTGAACATATGGGGAAGATTGACGGGCTGCAGCTGAATATAGGCTGCACAGCTGAGATCCCCGGACTTCGGTCTGTAATACCCATCCCAAAATGGCCACGGAGGAATAGGAGTGCGCAGCCGCACTAAGCGCATGATACATTATTTAAACTAAGGAGGTGTAGCAAGATGGATGCCCCAGCAGACGTCCTATGGCGAAACGCGTAGGTCGGGACTTATCCACGTCTTGCGTTACCTCCAGAGAGACCAGTACTACTGATTACCGCGGACTGTGTTTTACTATATGCTTACCAGTATCGATAAAAATGTGAGTACAAATTCAATATATGGCACAATAAAAGCTTTTTTAAATGGGTTCACGCTATGGACATTCCCTCTTTTCAATGGTGGACATATCCTAAGCCGGTAGAGCAACACTATCAGTACGGACCTGAGACATCCAGAGCAGCTACACAGGGGCTAACACTGTGACAGCTTATACCCCTGCAGGGGTGTCCCCATTTGGTGAGTGCAAGCATAATAAGACCACGGCTAAGGAGCACCATCACAAGACCAGCACTTGAAAAAGGAGTGGGTTTTCACAAACACCATCTTCTAATGAGAATTAACCCTCTCCAAACCACAACCTAAACAAAAACTTTATGAACCACTGAATTATCCAAAAGACTTTTTTCACTATAACAATATATCATTATAGCAAGTACTGGGATTATAAAGCACAAATCGCTCGTTTATAGTATAAGCACCAGTCACTTTATGATCTAACAGAAATAGCACGTTTTCTGCACTTATTTTTGCACTTAAATTGAATGATATGTAACATAAGTATTCATGTATATGTAATCAATAAGTAGCCTTTATTTTTAATTTTGGTATAAGCGACACTTATTTATAGGTTTATTGTATTTTTATTTATTTATTGCATAATTTTGCACACCTCTGTATATTTCTACACATTTAACTAGTTTCACCCATATTCCTATTTTTCAAAAAAACCACAAACAACATTTAAAGGTATAATTTATATTAATTTTTTAATATAATATTTACACTAGTGGATGTAATTAAATTGAATAAACAGCACAAAGTGGAAAATAAGTATTCACTGGCCTTTTGGCCACTTCACTCAAAAGATCTTTTGTGTTTCAATAGTGGAATTGGGTTCAAGTTATGCTTCCTGTAAATAAGCTATTCCATTTATGAAGTTTTCATTGCAATTCATGCAGCTAGAAATTTCTAATTAAGTTATCACGCAAGATAACCACGAAAAATCGCATTACAGCAGAGCAGCGCCACACCTACATCTCTATTCTTCATACTGTAGTATTTTTCCACCTAGGTTGATTTATACCTGTAGGGGCAGCAGCTCCCCACTTAGAAGATACCTTAATCCATAGCGCGGATTTATTCTACATATTCTTTACAAGGATTAGGGTTATTCAAACCTTTTCACAATTCCAAAAAACGGGGATGTCAGACCCTTTTTAGATCTGAAAGATCTAAACCGGTTTTTGAATACCGTTCTTTTCGCATGGAGTCAATCCGATCAGTAGTCTCCATCCTACAAGGGGGAAAACTTCCGGCGTCAATCGACATCAAGGATGCTTTTCTCCATGCCGATTTTCCCTGCTCACCAGAAATCTCTACACTTCGAGGTAGAAAATCTTCATTTCCAGTTTGTAGCTCTGCCTTCAGTCTAGCTACTGCACCTTGAGTGTTTACAAAGGTCCTGGCTCTTCCTTTAACCAGGTTAGGGGCTCAAGGTATAACGATACTAGCCTACTTAGACGATCTACACTTGATAGATCAGTCAGTAGCCCGCTTAAAACCAAAGTTTGGTCACCACAGTCAGCTACCTGGAATACCTAGGTTGAATTCTCAACCTAGAAAAATCCTCCTTAAAACCATCAAGGAGATTGCAGTACTTGGGGCTGATCATAGATACAGCTCAGAAGAGGGTGTTTTTGCCCCAGGAAAGGATCAGTTCCATAATCCTTCTATTCGACTTTGCATGAGATTGTTGGAAAAGATGGTGGCTTCTTCGAGGCCATTTCTTATGCGCAGTTTCATTCAAGACTGCTGCAAAACATTATCCTTTCAACTTGGAACAAAAAGGTCCAAGCTCTGGACTTCCCAATGCGTTTATCCCCCAAAGTGCGTCAGAGCCTTAATTGATGGTTCATATCCAAGAATCAAAAATTTCCATTTTCCATATCCAAGAATTCAAAAAGGAAAATCCTTTCTACTAGTTACCTGGAAGGTGGTAACAACAGATGCCAGCCTTCTGGGCTGGGGAGCAGTCCTGGAAGAAGCGTCTGTCCAAGGGAAATGGTCCAAATCAGAAATGGCCTTGTCCATCAGTATGTTAGCGATTCGGGCAGTAGGCCAGGCCTGGACGCTCAGACTACAGAATTGTCCTGTCAGGATCCAATCTGACAATGCCACAGCTGTGGCCTATATCAATCACCAAGGAAGCACGAGAAGTCGTGCAGCCCAGAGAGAGGTGAATCATATTCTATCTTGGGAAAACAACATTCCTTGCCTATTCATTCTAGGGATAGGGAATTGGCAGGCAAACTACTTGAGTCACCAACAATTGTTCCCGGGAGAATGGTCCCTTCACCTTGACATCTTTTTGTTGTTATGCCAAAAATAGGGAGTTCCGGACGTGGATCTGTTTGCGTCCAGGTTCTCAACAACAAGATCGACAACTTTGTGTCAAGGACAAGGGATCTGATGGCATACAGAACAGATGCCTTGGTTTTTCCACAGGATCAGTTTTTCACTGATCTATGCGTTCCCTCCTGTTCTACTGCTTACGCGCCTTCTCTCAGGATCAAGCAAGAAGGGAAGGAGGTGATTCTTGTGGCCCAGGAAATCTTGGTTTGCCAAGATCGTAAAAATGGCGGTAGGGGACCCTTGGACCCTACCACTATGGCCAGACCTTCTCTCGCAAGGTCCGGTATTCCATCCTACCTTACAAACGCTAAATTTAGCGGTTTGGCTATTGAGAACCACATTCTAAAACATAGTGGGCTGTTAGCTTCAGTAGTTTCTACTTGGTTAATACTAGGAAGCCGGCCTCCAGAGTCATATACTATAGAATCTGGAAGGCATATGTCTCCTGGTATGAATCCAGGGGTTAGCACCCCAGGAAAAATGTCATAGGTAGGATCCTTGAATTCCTACGGGTAGGATTAGAAATGAAGCTGGCCTTGAGTACTATCAAGGCCAGATGTCTGCTTTATCTGTGTTTTTTTTCAATGGCCACTTGCTTCACACTCTCTGGTTCATAACTTTATTCAGGGGGTAACTCGGATTAATCCTCCAGTCAGGTCACCCCTGAACCCTTGGGACTTAAATTTAGTCCTGTCGGCTTTACAGAAGCAGCCTTTTGAGCCAATACAAGATATTCCCTTGGTCCTCCTGACGAGGAAAAATAATTTTCTTGGTTGCCATATCTTCTGCAGGAAGAGTATCAGAGTTGCCTATTCTTTCTTGTAAAGAACCATATTGGTTTATTCATAAGGATGAGGTTGTATTGCGGCCTCATCCTAAATTCCTACCGAAGGTAGGTAGTATCAGTTTTTCATTGAAACCAGGATATTGTTCTGCCTTAATTTTTTCTAGAACCTCGTTCTGTGGAAGAAAGATCACTACATTCTCTTGATGTGGTGAGAGCAGTCAAAGTCTATTAAAAGTGTCCGCTCAGATTCATAAAACAGATGTTTTGTTTGTGTTGCCAGACGGCCCTAAAAGAGGACAGGAAGTGGAAATCTCCTATTTATAAATTGTCAAGTGATTATTTATATTAAAGCACACTTCTCCAGGGCTTTCAGTGCTTCTTGGGCAGTGCATCACCAAGCCATCATGGCTCAGATATGCAAGGTCGCAACTTGTCTTCAGTCCATACGTTTACCAGATTCTATCAAGTAGATGTAAAAGATCATGAGGATATCGCCTTTGGACACAGTGTACTGCAAGCTTCAGTATGAGTCCTCTAGTCTCTTGGTGTCCTACTTTTATTGTGTCTCCCTCCCTTCAGTTGGCATTGCTATGGGACATCCCACATAGTAACTACTATGGCTCTGTGTCCCATGATGTACGATAAGAAAATAGCATTTTTATAACAGCTTACCTGTAAAATCCTTTTCTTTGAAGTACATCACGGGACACAGAGGTCCCTCCCTTCTTTAGTATACATGTGTATTGCTTTGCTACAAAACTGAGGGAGTTCACTTTTTAATTTAGGGCGTGCCAGTGTCCATCACCTGAAGGTGGCCTATAACTGTCCCGTGATGTACTTCAAAGAAAAGGATTTTTACATATAAGCTGTTATAAAAATCCTATTTTCAGCATCAATTGACAGAAATAGGACCGGGACCTTTCCGCTTTTCAGTTCATGCAGTGGGAGTAATGTTCTTATTCCATTATCTTGACTCTCTATTCCCGGGATGAACATCGTCTGATCTGCCTGGATCCATTCATGCATTAATTCTTTCAATCTGGTGGCTCAGATTTTCGCATATATTTTTGTGTCTGCATTCAGAAGTGCTATTGGTCTGTAGCTAGAACACGCAGTTGCATCTTTCTGTTCTTTAGGTATCACTGTGATATGTGCTAACAATGATTCTTTCTTCCTATTTTCCCCTTCTCCTATTCCAATTATATACCGTATTTATCGGCGTATAACACTCACTTTTTTCCCCTTAAAATCAGGGGGAAATTGTGGGTGCGTGTTATACGCTGATCCCCGCTGATTATTTGCGATCGCGCCGACATACACATCCGAGTGTACAGATTTAAATATGGCATCGGCGGAGCAGAGCGAGCGCCGCCGAGATCGCAGGGACTGGGCGGAGCCGAGATACACATAGCCGAGTGTACTCGACTCCTCTCGGCGCCGCTCACAGTCACGCCTAGTCCTGCCGTTGGACCTGTGTTATGTCCGTCATAGGGCGGGACTGGGCGTGATTGTGAGTGGAGCCGAGTACACTCGGCTATGTGTATCTCTGCACCGCCGAGTCCCTCCGTGGCGCCATGTTTAAATCTGTACACTCGGATGTGTATGTCAGCGCGATCGCAAACAATCAGCGGAGATCGCAAGGCTGCACTGACAAGGCTGCACTGGGGCAAGGCTGCAATGGACACTGGGGAAGGCTGCAAGGCTGCACTAACAAGGCTGCACTGGGGTAAGGCTGCACTGAGAAGGCTTCAATGACACTGATAAGGCTGCATTGATGGGCATTTAAATGTAAGTTTTTTTCCCTTAAACTTCCCTCCTAAAAGTTTTTTTTCCTTAAAATTCCCTCCTAAACTTGGGGTGCGTGTTATACGCCGGCGCGTGTTATACGCCGATAAATACAGTACTTTCATAGTCTTGGTAGTAATTGCTCTTAAACTTTTTATAATACGCTATTGGTTATTGCCGTCCGGCCCTGGGCTCTTCCCTGTTGGTGTATTTTTTCATGTTAAGTTTATTTCTTTTAATTTTACTGGTTCTTCTAAAAGTTGTAGTCTTTCTGCAGATATTTTAGGTAGATTTGCTTCCTTTTTAATAATCTTGTATTTTTTGTATTCTACTTTCGCTTCTTGCGTACCCTTCTGTCTCACTGCATATAGCGCACTATAGTAACTTTGAAAGGCCCAGGTTATTTCTGTTGAGTATATTATTGCCCCTTTTTTGTTTTTTTAACTTCCCTATAAAGTTGATTTTTTATTTTCTTGCTAAATATTTTCCCGGCTTATTTCCCCATTGATATCTATCTTTAGCTACTCTATTGAAGATCCATCTTGTGTCTTGCTCCGTTAGTTCTTTTAACACTTCCCTTTTTAATATTAGCTTCCGCTGTACCCCTATGTCCCTATTCTTTTTATGCAGTTGTTCAAACTTCTGTATTTCTGATATTAACCTATACATATTCTCTGTCCTTTCCCCTTTTTTTTTTTTTTCTGGTCCCAACAGAGATCAAAATGCATCTTTTATAGACTTTGTGGGCCTCCCAAATTGTAGTTTTACCCCTGGGGTTTCATTAAGCTGAAAATAACACTCTAGTTCTTTTTTTATTTTATCATCTTCTTAATAATTAAAAAAACAATTCTTCATTTTTTTTTTATAATCACTTTTTTCTTTTATTAAGACAAATTTCAACATACAACATAGAAATACACATTGCACAATATATCTATATAAATATTTTCATTAACCTACACCACACTAACCCCCCCCCCCCCCACCCCACCCCAAGAAAACACACCGGATCCTTGATTATGTCCTCTTCAAAAGAAAAAAAGAAAAAAAAAAAAAGGAAAAAGCCCACTCACTTACCTACACATAACCAAAACTCAATTTGTGCAAAACATTATTCAAAGTATAATTAAGAAGGGGGCTTTAAAGTGCCCTATTACATGTGTCAAACAACCAACAATACAAAAGAAAAAAAAACATTTAAAAAAAAAAAATATATATATATAATATATATTGTATAATTTCAAATTGTTTTTTTCGTGTCCTATTATTTTTAGTGTTTAATTTCAATATAATCTCACTCTACTATTTCATTTTTTTTTATACCCCTCCACCTTTCGTTTCAATCTACCCCTCTTTATGTGATTCCATTACGTGTTGCGCCTCCCGTGCCTAATTTACTATTATAACTTATCCTCTTCCTTTAATGACATCAATCGTCTTTCCACTGTGCCTTCCAGAGGAGGAAAAAAGAAACACAAAAAAAGCTAAAAAAAAACCCAACTCCTCCCAGTTTCCCCCCACCAGATCTCATAGACTATCCGATCCATAACGCAGCATTGTCCCAAAAGGGTTTAATCCACCCCTATTTCTGAGGAGCAATACAGCCATCCTGCCCATGTATCTTTAAATTTATTCTGTTGGTCTTTAACCATATGTATCCATCTCTCTGCTTCCATTATTTTTTCTACCTCCCTTTTCCAATCCATTATAGTGGGACATCAGGACTGTTTCCAAAATATAGGTATCAATATTTTGGCTGCATTTATCAAATGGGGAGTAATGCTTCTTTTATAAAACCTAGCAGATGGTGGCATCCCATGAAAAAGAAAATGTAATGGAGAGAATTCTATAAGTGTAAATTTTCTTAATCCAAGGGGCTATCTCCTCCCAGAACAGTTTAATCTTTGGGCAATACCACCATAAATGCAGAAATTAACCCCTTTGGTTACAACCCCTCCAGCAGTTAATATCCGCCGATGGATGTATCTGAGCCAATCGAACCGGTGTATGATACCATCTTGTCAGGAACTTATAAGACATCTCCTGTATATGGGAACTTATTGAAGTATGGTGTGTCGCTCCCATCAGCCTTTTATTTATTTTTTTTCAATTAACAGTTTTTTATTGGTTGTCTCAAAAAGGTTAACAGTACACAGATCTAAAGGAGTCAAAAGAAAATGCAAGGACAAAACAATGCGCAGTATATATGCAGCAGTGTTAGAGGGGGATAAACTGTTTGCGTAAGCAATACAAAATATAATCCAACTCCTTTAGCAACCATGCCAGTAGAGCACAACATAATAGACAGTATCTTAGAACTGATATTACATATAACTGTGCAGAGATAGTCTGCGTATCAAAAAAAAAAGGCAAAGAGAAACCGAAGAAAAAAAAAAAAGAGGGGGGAAAAAAGATAGAAGAAATAAGATAAGAGGCCAGTAGATTACCGCTTCGGCTCCCATACTGGCTCACTGCAAGTCCTTCCAGAGATGCCACCTCTCCCAGACCACGTTGTATTCATCCAACCTATCCTGTATTCTGGCTGTAATTTTCTCCATGAGTTGCACATCTTTGATCCTGGACTACAGGGCATCTTGGGATGGGGGTGAATTTTTCTTCAAATTAAGGGCAATTAGGCACCGGGCTGCTGTGAAAATGTGTCTAAGCAATTTCTTACATGGTTTGGCTATTTTTGGTTGGGAGAAGCCGAACAAGAAAAATATAGGCGTCAGAGGTATTGATACCTCGAAGAGGCGGGTTAGTAATTGTTGGGTCGAACTCCAGAACGGCTATGAGAGGACATGACCAATAAATGTGGAAGAGAGAGCCACTGTCTCATTGGCAGCGCCAACATCAGTCAGAGGTGGAGGGGTACATTTTATGGAGTATAGCTGGGGTCTGGTACCAAAAGAAGAGAATCTTATACGCGTTTTCTTTATAGGAGGGTACATAGGGAACTTTTAGCGGCCTGCCTCCAGACTGCCTGCCATGCCTCCTCTGGGAGTTTCTCTCTCAACTCTCTCTCCCAGCGTAGCATGTATGCATGTTTACCTTGTACTGGTCACATCCAGTGACGCGGCGCCGAGTGATACGGCTGTATCACGGGAGCGTGCCCGCAAGCACCCATGTGAAGGAGCTCGCATGAAGGTGTTGAGTCCTTGGGGGGGCCGAGACAGCTGCCGAGGGACCCCAGAAGACTAGGTTCGGGGCCACTCTGTGCAAATCGAGCTGCACAGTGGAGGTAAGTATAACATGTTTGTTATTTAAAAAAAAAAATAATCTTTAGTGATCCTTTAAGCTCGCATTCACGGGATAACTTGCGCCAGAGCTGACAAAGCTGGGACATTGACCCCAATAATCGTCCAGATTCCACCTCCTCATTCGTATTCCAGAGAAGGCCGTTTGGATGTACCGGGGCTAGCCAAATTTTTTCTATCTCTGTCCATTTATTGTAGGACCTCTGGGGGAACCACGAGACTATCGCACGTAGTTGGGCCGCTTTATGGTACTTAACGAAGTTGGGAAATGCCAGGCCCCCGTCTGTACGTGCCGCCATCATAACAGAGCAAGGTATCCTGTGCCTTTTATAGTTCCAGACATAACGTAGCACGTCTCTCTGAAGTCTGCGTAAGTGGGCATAGGGGATTGGGATGGGCAATGTTTGAAATAGGTAAAGAAGTTTAGGGACGATGACCATCTTGACAGACATGATCCGCCCCAAAAGGGAGACATGATGGGTCTTCCAGTTCTGAATGAGCTCCCTAATTGACCGATACAGAGAAGGGGAAATTGGCTTGATACAAGATGCCGAAGGACGTTGTAAGATGGACCCCCAGGTATTTAAGGGAAGCACGTTCCCATTTATAGAGAAGGCCTGACTGCAGGTGGCTGACCCCTGCTTCCGGAATGTTGATTGGAAGGGCCATAGACTTTGATGCATTTGTTTTATAACCCGAGAGCGCCCCATAAATATCTAGTTCGGCGTGGAAGTTGGGTAGGGAGACCCTCGGCTGGGCCAGAGTGAGGATAATATCGTCTGCGAATAGAGATATTTTGAATTCTTCCCCCTAACCGAAATACCCATTAGTCTTTTAATCTGCTCTGATGTAAAATTATAGCCCAATTCTCATTCTCATTCTCAAATGAAATAGGGAGTTGTCATATTTTGGGCGCTCAGAACCAGCCTATACATTCGAGACAACATATGACTTGGCTCTGATAAGTTAACACACCATTCCTGAAAAGTAGTAAGCGGGTTCGCTGGCCTAATCTGGTGCATCCACTTATTGAACAAGTCTGTCAGTTGGCGGTATTTCCATACAGCCATTGGTACTTCCCCCAGTATTCGAACCAAATCCACCAATGGAAGCAATTTACCCTGTGGGGCCACGCCAGCTCAATTACCCTTCCCATGCATTCCCCAGCAATCTAAACTCCCTTTCTCTTTCCCCGGGGAAAACCAGGGAAATCCTTCCAATGGTGGTAAAGGGGATATTGGGAGGGCAAACTTGCCCGTACTGTTCATTCTATCCCAAATGGATAGTGTTGACTTCGTCAGTGGTGATGCATATTCCGACAAACCCCTATAAGAAACCGGAATCCAGGGGGCTCCGGCCAAGTTCCCACCTGCTAATGTTTTCTCCAAGGGCACCCAAATTTTACTAGCACAGTCATGGCACCAGTTCATTATACGAACCAGGGCCATGGCTCTGTAATAAAACGCTATATTTGGGAGTCCCACCCCACCCTCCCGTTTTGGTCTCCTCAAAATCTTGCGTGCCAACCTGGGATGTTTATCTCCCTACACAAAGGTCATGAAAGCCCTTCGTATTTGTTTAAAGAATGTCTGTGGGCATGTTAAGGGTACGGTATGTAAAACGTAAATAAGCCTGGGAATTACACTCATTTTAAGCGCGTTTACCCTGCCAAACCATGTCAGAGTATGACTTCTCCACTTTTGCAAGTCTTTTAACCACTTCAGCCCCGGAAGAATTTACCACCTCCCTGACCAGAGCACTTTTTGCGATTCGGCACTGTGTCGCTTTAACTGACAATTGCACGGTCGTGCGACATACCCAAACAAAATTTACGTCCTCTTTTCCCACAAATAGAGCTTTCTTTTGGTGGTTTTTGATCGCCTCTGCGGTTTTTATTTTTTGTGCTATAAACAAAAGAATAGCGACAATTTTGAAAAAAACGCATTATTTTTTACTTTTTGCTATAATAAATATCACCAAAAATATATAAAAAAAACTATTTTTTTTCCTCAGTTTAGGTCGATATGTATTCTTCTACATATTTTTTGGTAAAAAAAAAAAAAAAAATCGCAATAAGCGTATATTGATTGGTTTGCACAAAAGTTATAGCATCTACAAAATAGGGCATAGATTTATAGCATTTTTATTATTAATTTTTTTTGTTAGTAATGGCGGCGATCTGCGATTTTTTTATCGAGACTGTGACATTATGGCGAACAGATCAGACATTTTTGACACTATATTGGGACCATTGTCATTTAGACAGTGATTAATGCTATAAAAATGCATTGATTACTGTATAAATGACACTGGCAGTGAAGGGGTTAACCACTAAGGGGCAGTGAAGGGGTTAAGTGTGTCCTAGGGAGTGATTCTGTGAGGGGGCTGGATTTCAACACACAGAACAGTGATCACAGCTCTCGATGACAGAGAGCGGTGATCACTGTCCTGTCACCAGGCAGAACGGGGAAATGCTTTGTTTACAAAAGCATCTCCCCGTTCTTCCTCTCCGTGACAGGATCGCGGGCACCCGGCGGACATAGAGTCCGCGGGACCCGCAGTCATGGAGACTGCGGCGCGCTCGCAACACTACTTCTTAAAGGGGACGTACCTATATGCCCTTTTGCCTGCCAGTGTCATTCTGCCAACGTACATCGGCGTGCGCTGGTCAGCAAGCGGTTAATATGGATACCATCAAGGGTCCATAGTTTAGATCATTCAGGCGCTTTTATTTCTGAAGAGATATAGATCCCTAAATAGAATATGGAATCAAGGTGCCAAACAAAAGAAAAAGATTGTTGCAAGGTGGTCTTCATCCTCAAAGGCACGTGGCTCGGCATCAACACTGATTTCTCAATATTTATTTTAAAATTAGATTTAAGGCCAAACCTGTCTATTGCATGATGACATCACGTTGATGCATTTAGTTCACGAATCACATCGAACTTCTTCAGCGCCAATTGTCTATATGCTGGGCGGGAAGTGGTTTAAAAGGAAGGGTCCTAACACTGAACCTTGGGGTACACCACTAATAACCTTAGACCATTTAGCGTATAATCACTACTTTCTGAATACTGTCTTTTAGCCAGTTTTCTATCCATGTACAAACTGAATTAAGCCTGTAGACTTTGGCTTGTACATTAGCCATATGTGGGGAACTGCTTTTGCAAAATCCAAGTACACTTTTTCACAACAACTCCTTTGTCTAAGTTTCTGCTTACTTGCTTGCAAAAAGAGATGTTTGACAACTTTGGTATTTCATGAATCCATGGTGTCTATTGTTTAACCACGGACCGCCCGCCGTCGTTACACGCCGGCTCTTTGAAGTGGAATATCGTTGTTATGGCAGCAGCTAGCTGCCAAAACCCCGGCATCCACTTCTTCAGCGTGCAGTCCGCTTTAAGATAAAAGTGGTCTCAGTGGCAGATTCACCGCAAGATCACTTTTATCGGTGGCGGGAGAGGGCCCCCCTCCCGCCACGCTCCGGTACCCTCCGCCACTTACCGGCGACGCCGGCAGTGGCAGAAGCAATCAGATCCTGTCCCCTGCTTGGCATGGAGCTGAGTGAGGGGAAGATGGCCACTACCTGGCGCCATACCATTGCAGGACGGAAGTGACGTCACTTCCGCCCATAGCTCTTAAAGAGACTTTTTTTTTTTTCCAAAAAACATTTTTATTTTATTTTTATTTTTTTATTGCATTTTAGTGCAAATATGAGATCTGAGGTCATGCTTTTTTTTCTATTACAAGGGATGTTTACATTGTAATGGGAATAAAAGTGACATAATTGTTTTGTTTTTTAAAGAACAGTGTAAAAATAAAATAAGAAAAAAAAACCTGCCCCGTCGAGCTCGGTGCAGAAGCGAACGCATACGTGAGTAGTGCCCGCATATGAAAATAGTGTTAAAACCACACCACAAACGTTAGAGCGAGAGCAATAATTCTAGCCCTAGACCTCCTCTGTAACTCAAAACATGCAGCCTGTAGAATTTTTTAAATGTCGCCTATGGAGATTTTTAAGGGTAAATGTTTGTCGCTATTCCACGAGTGGACGCAATTTTGAAGTGTGACATGTTGGGAATCAATTTACTCAGCGTAATGTCACCTTCCACAATATAAAATAGATTGGGCTAACTTTACTGTTGTCTTATTTTTTAATTCAAAAAAGTGTATTTTTTTCAAAAAAAATTGCGCTTGTAAGACCGCTGCACAAATACGGTGTGACAGAAGGGTATTGCAACAACCGCCATTTTATTCTCTAGGGTGTTCGAAAAAAAAAAAATATATATATATATATATATATATATATATATATAATGTTTGGGGGTTCTTTTCTAGCAAAAGAAAATGATCTTAACTTGTAAACAACAAGTTTGAAAAACAGGCCTGGTCCTTAAGTGGTTAAAGCTACATTAAACTCACATTTTTTTATGAATTCTTAAATCTGTTTAAATATACAGTGAGTGTACCTTCTATCTCTCTCTTCCTCTTTTTCATCTCTCAAATGCAAGTTTTTTTAATTCTCAGATTTCCTGTACTATGGTGGCATGTTTGTTCTCCATGCCACCCCTTGTGTATGTGAATGTAGCCACCCATTCCTGGTCCCTCCTAGATGAACTACACATCTATGTGTAGACACATTCAGCTCTATGGGAATTGTAGTACTCATAGAGCAGATCACCTCTTGGATGATATGGAATATGTGATATATGGGTGGTAAGTCAGGACCTGTTCTTTAAGAGAATTTATTCACACTTAAATGACTAGCTGACGTTCTTCTGTCGCTCAAACCTCTATAAGGTCCTGAGTGGAATAGCCATTCATAGGCTCCAGACATTATGGGACTTCACTGGATATTTTCATGGACACTACAAAAGGAAAAGTCCTTCTGTTATCCAGATAAGAAAGCTCTTTCTATCATGTGGAAGTGTTTGCTTTCTGGAAAAAGGTCCAAATCATTTTGATCCTTCTCAAAACAGAGCTCTCAATCCCAGACATAAGTTTTCCTAGGACTCCAAGCTATGTAATGTGCCCAAGTATATATCAACATATATTTCTGTGTCAGGGTGCCCAAGTCTTATTTAGAATGTCTTCATGATAGAGGATGGTTAGCCAAAGCTTGCTTAAAACGAGCTAGCAACTGCAGCCTTTACAGGCTAAGGAGGGACTTTCTTGCCTGGGTCCTTATCTTATTTACCTTGGTTATAATTAAGGATGGGCTCAGGCGTGTTCGCAACTTCACGTGCCCGTGCCCGAAAGCTGACACTGTGCAGCGCTAATCACAGGTAGTGAAACATTTCCCGATCTGTGCAGCCGCGGATCGGGAAATGTCTCGCTGCCTGTGATTAGCGGTGCACAGTGTTGTCTTCTTGGTTGGCACGAGGAGTCGCGAACATGCCTGAGGCCATCCTTAATAATAAAAACAAAGCCATCGTGCAGGGAGTTTACGCAACGACACCACATTAATTATGCTTTGCGCATTCTCTGTAGCACAGGGGCTAGGTTGCATGCCTGTCTCTGTCTTCCTAGGTATATTGTTATCTTTAAATTGTAATAATGGCTATGTCGGTTAATATATTGTCCTGGAATATCCGGGGTCTCAATGACAAAATTAAAAGAGCTTATTTAAAAGCAGCCAGGCCAAACATTGTTCTTCTGCAAGAGATCCATTTAGATGGGAGCAAGGTGCTTTCTTTAAGTAGGCCGTGGATACAGAGAGTGTATCATGGCTCATACTCCTCTTAAGCTAAAGGGCTTAGCAAAAGTATTCCTTGCACAGTTCAGAAGGTGATCTCTGATCCGGGGGGGGGGGGTGATATGTTATCCTATTTTAAATTCATCAGACAAGAATGGTGTTAGCCTGTGTGTGTGTTTCTCCGTCATTTCAGCCACAACTATTATATGATATGTTGGTAATGCTAACTCCTTATATGCATCTTCCTATACTCCTGGCTGGTGATTTTAATGCCATTCTGGATTAGCAGGCTGGATGATACAAATCTTTTAAGGCTCCCCCCCACTGATTTTCTGTCCTGGGTGTCTGCTGCTCAACTCATTGAGTTGTGGAGGTGGAAAAACCTGGGGGTTAGAAGCTACTCATATTTATCCCGTACTCATAGAACGACATCCAGAATTGATCTTGCCTTCGCCAGTGCCTTAAAACTAGTGCATGCTGTAACTTATCTGGTGGGTGGTTTGTCAGATCATGGTCCTTTTTAGGTGACCTTCTCATTGGCGGCCAGGATTGGCATGGTGGTTATCACCTGGTTGGATACAGACAGAGCAGGTGACACAAAAGGAGCAAACACCTATGTCTGAGTTCTTGCATGACAATTCTTCCTCTGCTGCAGATATGGTGGTTCGGGACACCTTCAAGGCAGTGATTAGTGGACAGTATATATCGGCCATTAAGGCAGTCTATAAGGGCCATATTGCAGAAACTGAGAGTTTGCAGTCTGAGGAACGCTGGTGGCTGATCAGAGGGCTCCGGTTAGTGTGCTCTGTATACGCTCTCAGATGGGGGACATGATTACGGATGCATGATTGCGGCCATCATGCATCGCTTTGTGGAGTACTACTCAGTTCTATATTCTCCTATACTGCCTTATGATATGAGGGAATTGACCGCCTTCTCTCTGGTCTTCCCATCCCTGGTTTGGAGGCATATGATAGTGTGGCTTGATCAGGATATTACTCTTAAAGAAATAGAGGCAGCCATTCTTTCATTTCCCCCCAAATTCCGGGGCCGGATGGGTTCCCCGGTGGAGTGGTATAGATAATACTCTGACACACTAGGTCCTTGACTACAGTCACTATACTCCTATAGCTTTGAAAATGGGGCTTTACCTCCTTCCATGTTAGACGCTTATGTGGTTCTCCTCCCTAAGCCTGGTAAGGATTTCATGTGCTGCTCCTCCTATAGGCCAATAGCTCTCCTTAACGCTGACTTAAAAATTCTCACAAAGGTTTTAGCCACCAGATTATCCATAGTGCTCCTGACTCTGGTTGACATGGATCAAACTGGCTTTATCCCAGGGAAGTCTACAGACACCAATTTACGTTGTTTATTTACGCATTTGCAGATTTCTCACAACACAACTGGAACTAGGGCGGTGGTCTCACTAGATATGGCCAAAGCTTTTGATTTGGTTGAGTGGGACTACACGTGGTGTTAGAATGTATGGGTTTTGGACCACAATATTGTAAGTGGATGTCCTTATACAGTAAGCTTCGGATAGCATTAAAAATTGGGTCCTCCATGTCCCTTTTTTGAGTTGAGAAAGGGAACCAGACAGGGCTACCCTCTATCCCCTTTTCTGTTTCCCCTAATGATTGAACCATTGGCAGTGGCGCTGCGTTCCCCTCCTGAGGTTGGGGGCCTTGGACGTTAAGAACATTAAGGAATTTTTTGCACTGTATGTGGATGATATGCTGCTGTTTTTAAAGAATCTGGGTATGTCTCTTCATGCCGTCCTTAGCATTTTGGATAACTGCGAAATTTTCAGTTTTTGGGAGTTCTCTAATTGTTACTTGTTTTTCTAGGAAATCCACCCTGTGTGACGTGGTTTTGTTTGCCTTTCTTTTGTGTCTTTTGTAATATGCAAAAATATTAACAAAAAGAAACTTGCAAAAAAATAATAATAATAGAAACAAAAACTGCTAAAGCCTGCCTGCTTGCATAAAGATGTTCAGATAGATTACAAAGTTATTACTAATTTGAGTTTTTTTGTGTCCGTGCCAATTTTTATAAGCACAAAGCTTTTCTAAACCTAGGACCCTGCATTCACTATATTTGGTCTCCCACAGTACACAGAACTAAGTAAATATATAGTAAATATAAACTACTAAATACCTTTTCTCATCAGCGGTATATAGCAGTCTTGTGACTTCTATCAGCTCCTGGTTAAAGCTTGTAGGAGGAGTTTTCATTCTGCACTGAGCTGTCCTATAGGATATAGTATACAGGACCCCTGACCCTCTGTCTGGACAGTGCTGATTGGCCCTATGCTGATCGCATGCACACTCCCAAGACAATAAAAACCTCTCTAGCAATACACACCGAACTGAGCATGTGAGGGGGGGCCTCACCGGATGTGAAGGAGAGAGGACACGTAGGAGAGAGCTCTGGAATCCATGCTACCAAATCCTTGGCAAGCCTCCTGAACTAGGCGCCACTCTGCTTAGCAAGCCGCTGCCACAGGGTCGATCCATCGATGCTATCCGTCCACCCCCCCGCCACCGATTCGGCCAAGAAACAGCCGCCTCCTAAGGCTCTGAGCTCCCCGGCGATCACATGCGGCGGCCATCTTGCCTTCAGGAGCAGGGTGTGCTGTGTCGGTGCAGACGGACCTGTGGCTGCTGATGGACATGGAGCAGGACGGAGGAGACACCGCCTCCACCTCGGCCATCCTGGTGGCCATAGAAGCAAGCAAAACCCCTTTAATGGGCAGTATCGATACGTTGGCTATGGAGTGCGGTCTTATCAGGCAGGACCTGGACCATTTCCGGGGCCGCATTACTTCGGCAGAAAATCGTATGCTGAAAAATTCTTTAAGGATATCCTCACTTTGCAGGAATTCTCCTCTGCATACATCGTGGAGCATGCCCATAGAGTCCCAACACGCCCGAGGCCGCAACATGTGCCGCCTAGGCCATTCCTAGTTTACTTCCTGAACTAACCTGACAGACCTCATTCTTGCTGAAGCTAGGAAAAAAACACAGCTCTGATTTGAAAATACTACATTGCATTTCTTCCCAGATTTTTCCCTGGAGTTGCAAAAATGTCGACGCACATTCGCGGAGGTAAGCAAAAGGCTATGAGAAAAGGGGCTCACTTAATGGCATGTTGTACCCCAGCAAGCTCTGTGTTAAATATTGGGGCTCAGGGAATTTCTTTGAGGTTCCCTCAGATGCCTCCGATTGGCTGGATACCCTGGATTAATTTTTCTTTGGTAGGTAAAAGGCTTTTTTTTTTTTGCTTGTGGTCCTGTAACAGATAAGCCGAACACATCCTTGCTTCCATGATTGAAAAGCTTCCTCATATGCTTCTCCCGGACTGATCAACTGCTATGTTTTATTGATGCTGCTCTCAATTCATTGAGAATTCATAGTTCTCCCTAAGAAGTATTGGTTGTTCAAGAACTGCACTGTGTTGTCACTTAACTTGATTTCTCCCCTTCTAACCACCCTATTTTTTTCCTAACGGAGTTTATGAAGTGAATTTCCAAGAAGTACACCAGTTTTGAGTTTTTGAGTTTTGGGATCAAGTCCGCCTGCTGGTTATTGTTTTTGTTTTCTATGCTAACGAGACAGGGACAGATGGGCTATTTTTTGGGACTGTTCAAGTTTCTATTGTTTTTTCTCCTTTTTTGTTCTTTTTGTAATTTTTTTACCACTTCTGAGCAAGTGGTTTTGGGCTACCACCATGAGTTCCTCCCTGCTTTTGGGAATGGTGGTTTCCAGAAACAAGCATTATTTCAATGTTGTATATGTTTTTGGTTTACCTGTATTCAGCATGTTGTGTGGCTCTGTGTGACTCTGGACTTCAATTTTGATCCTAGGCTCCCATCTTGTCGCCTTTTTGAGAATTACAGTCATGTCTTTAAATGTTAGTTATTTCCTGGAATGTCAAGGGACTGCATTCTAAATTTAAGAGGACCCTGGTGTTAAAATACTTACAGGCCCGCCCCCCTCACATTATGTTTCTGCAAGAAACCCATCTGTTGGGTAGTAAAATCTTAGCTATGAAACGTCCCATGATGCACAGAGCCATACATGCCACTTTTTCTTACTATGCCAGAAGTATGTCAATACTGCTACATCGGTCATTGCCCTGTTCAATAGTGGAAGTAATTATTGATCCTGGAGGATGACATTTAGTGATATTGATTGATGTTTACTCATGTCGCTTAGCATTGGTTAATATGTATATTCCTCCTACATTTTGTGGTAATATCCTTTATGAGGTGCTGGAGAAACTGGTGCCTCACGTTCCATTTAAATTGCTAGTGGCAGGAGATTTCAATAACATCTTAGATTATGCACTGGATACGTCAAACCCATATAGGTCCCCTAATCTTGATTTATTGCATTGGTTAAAGGCTACTGGTCTTACTGAACTTTGGCGGTGAAAGCATCCTACTGAAAGATGTTATTCATATCTGTCTCCGGTATTTGCTTCCTCCTCCAGGATTGATATGGCTTTCGCTAATGAGGCCTTTCTGCCCCTGGCATCTGAGACTTCATATCTCACTGGGGGTGTTTCAGATCACACCCCATTACAGATTATCCTGCAGTTTAGGTCTCGCAGGTCTAGGAGGACTTGGCGTCTACCCCCTGGTTGGCTGGGGGAACCCACTGTGGAAGTAGTGTTGAAGCCACACATAGACTCATATTGGCAGACTAATGAGGGATCGGCCACAATGCAAATAGAATGGGATCCCTTCAAGGCTACTACTAGGGGGATTTACAGATCAGCCATTAAGCCCTTAGGAAGGAGCGAAACAGTATTGGAACATATCTTCAGGATAAAGAACAGGAATGTGTACAAGTCCCTCCCCAGATACGTTGGCTCGGTTGCAGTTTGCCAGGAGGAACGTGTATCTCCATTATCAAGCCATGGCTATCTGTAATCTGCAACAGAGTGCAGCGTGCATTTTTAAAAAGGGGACAAAAATGGTAAAATATTAGCTCTATTGTCGGAAGTGGCTAAATCTCTGACCGTAGTCTCATGCATCTCTTACCCATCGGGAATAATATTAAAAGACAGGGAGGCTATAATGCAGGCTTTTGTATGCTTTTATATGACTCTATACTCACCTATAGGGCCTTATGATGTGGAGGAACTTTTAGGCCTTGCATTTGCCTACACTACCTGATGATTCTAGAGATTCATTTCCTACTGGTAAGGCTCCCAGCCCGGACGGTATGCCAATAGAGTGTTACCACCAATATTGGTGGCCCTTGCACCCAGATTGTTATATTTAGACTGTTTCCAGAAAGGGAGCCTCCCTTCTTCCTTTCATGAGGCACACATAGTGCTATTGGCCAAGCCAGACACGGATCCCTTACAGTCATATAGACCTATATCATTATTAAATATGGATTTCAAAATACTGACTAAATTGTTAGCTACCAGGCTTATGTCGGTCTTGCGACATGTTATTTCCCCTGACCAGACTGGTTTTATGCCTAAAAAGGCCACGGATATTAATCTACGTAGGGTTTTTACGCATACTCGGGTCCACATAATTCCACTGGAGTGATATTGGTCTTCCTTGATTTGGAGCAGGCTTTTGATTCCGTTGATTGGAAATATATGACTACGGTGTTAGAAGTGTTAGGCTTCGGTCCTCACTTTAGAAAGTGGATTGACATTATTTATCATTCCCCAACTGCGGCCATTAAATTGAACGGAATGTTGTCTGAGCTTTTTTCGGTGGGTAGGGGCACTCGTCAAGGATGCCCTATGTCACCGGGTCTTTTCGCCATAATGATCGAACCCTTGGCTGCTGCTTTAAGAGCTTCCACTGAGGTACAGGGGATAACTGTGGGTAGTTTGAACTAAAAAACAACTCTGTATACCGACGACATGGTTCTTTTTTTTTTTTTTTTGCGTGACTCGGATACATCTTTGACGCCAGCATTAGACATTTTTAATCCTTTCGCCAATTTTTCTGGACTACAATTTTCTGGACTTGCAACAGGTTGACATGTTCAAATATCTGGGTCTGTATATTTCCTCAGTGTCGGACTTTATTACATTAAATGTCCCTCCACTTTTGTCAAAGCTCAAATCTAGGTTACAGGCATTGCAGAATTTACCTTTTTACGCTCATTGGCAGCGTGAATTTATTGAAGATTACATTTTTGCCTCTATTTCTATGTATATTTCGGAACTCAGCTGTCAGGATACCGAGATATATATTTAAGCAGATTGATTGGCTGGTTACGAATTTCCTGTGGCAAGGGCGCCATCCTAGGATCAAACTCTGGGTGTTGCAATTGCCGTGGAAATGGGGGGCTGGCATTCCCTGATTTCCATCGTTCTTTTCTAGCAGGTCCGCTGGTCTTCGTCCATAGGTGGTTTGGTCTTCCGGGTGATGATACTGCCACTACCCCTGAAGCCGCTATTGTCGGCTCTTATGAGGCACTGGCACATCTGTTGCTACATGGAAACAGGGCTCCATATAATGTTACAGTATCCATGCAAGCAACTGGTAGGGCATGGGCGGTGGCTAATAAGGTGAGTGGCAATGCAGCGATTTCCCCTCACGCACCCTTATAGAGGAATCCCAACCTGATCCACTTCTTTGATTACCCTGATCCAATAATTTGGATTACATTTGGTATTAAGACACTGGGGGATATAGTGGGTAATAGGAAACTCCTTCAATTTGATACTCTGAAAACTAAATTTAATCTCCCCAATACTCACCTGTTTCGTTATTTGCAACTTACACATGCATACAATGCCCAATTTGGCGGCACCATTCTTAGAATGCAAATGAGTGATCTAGAATCTCTACTCGGAGAGCACGCTTTAGATAAGGTCCTGTCTACTATTTACAAACAGTTGTTTACAGCGGTTGGTGAGCTTCTTTCACGCTGCAGAGCTGCTTGGAAGGCAGTGTTCCCTCAGATGGATGGGGGTGACTGGAACGATATTTGGGATATTAACTTTACCTGACTGTTGGCCCGAGATCATCTTATTCAATTTAAATTTTTACATCGCATCTACCTTACTCCAGCCAGATTGGCTATAATATTCCCCACCCAGTTGCCCTGTTGCTTGGTGGTGCACTTCATCCACCGCAGATTTTTTACATATGTTCTGGAACTGTGTGACTATCCAAAATTTTTGGCGGGGATCACTGAGTGTATAGTGGAGGTTACTGCTGTCCATATACAGCCAACGGTAGAGGTGTGTCTCTTGGGACTTGTTGACGTCTTATCCGAGAAGAGTGACATGTACTTTGTTGATACTTCTACTCTATTACACCAGGAAGCTAATAGTGCTTTCATGGAAAAAGTCTGCCCCTCCGTCTATTTCAGCATGGAAGGCACTTGTTAACAAGGCCGCCCCTTTATACTAGGATACTTTCACTAGCAGTGTAAGTTCGATTAGGTGTGGGGTAGTTGGATGAATAGTACATCCACGGTATCTGATTCAGTGGCTATTTTTTTAAATAACTATGTGACGTAACCTATAATATGTGTGGATTCTGATCTGGGGATGTGGGTCACCTGCCTGCTCTTGGTTTTGGAGTGACAGTGGGCTCATGCATTAATATACATGTCAATGGTATTGGTATATTGGTTGGGCCAAAGAATTATTTACTTTCTCATTAAGAATGATATATTATACATGGGGGTCTTTGCTCTTGTTCCTTTTATTTCTGGGTATTGGTCTTGGGGTTATACAATGAGCCAAATGCTGAAGAAGTGTTGTGTTATTGTGTGTGGCCTGTTTGGGCTTTTGTTGTACTGTTTTATTTGTAATTGTTATTGCAAAACTTGATAAAGAAAATTAAAAAAAAAAAACTAGCACGTGCAGCCCTTAATCCAGTAACTCTGTTTTATTCGGACCTGTTTTGGAGTCAGTGCATAAAGTAGAGGATCTGTGCATACAGGATAAAACAGCCTTTTTACACAATGCAAAGGATTAACCCCTTAGGTTCCACAGTGAGTATAACAAGCATATTTTACTGCATATATAGACTGATTTTACTGTTGTGGGTTTAGTAACACTTTAAGTATGTGTCTCTGTCTCGAAGGATACAAAAATGTTAGCCGCATGTAATATGGGTAATACAGGTACTATTGTCTTAAACTCTATAATATTCATCAACTTCAACCTCGTCTAGGCAAAAATGCTGAACTACTACTACTAATATTAATACTAATGAAGTAATACTACTGCCATCTCCTTTTTTTCCCCATATCCATTAACCAATATTGAACAATCTTACTACTATTTATGGCTCTAAAATGCAATTCTGTTGAACCCAACAGCTGTGCAGTTGTGTTTGATTTTCATTTACGGTATTTTGTCTTCTATGTACATTTTACAAAATTACAACTGTTCTGTTATGTGGATGATAAACAAAATAAAGAAATAAAAGCTTACAAAAATGACAGCCAAGGCCACTATTTATTTCATTGCATTTTAAAGCCTAAACTTGTTGCAGTTATTAATTTTATTTAAAGCTCTGGCCAAGTTGAAACCTGCCTGTGCACATTAGTTGAAATGTACCTACTGGCCTTTCCTGTTTCATTGAAGTGTAGTGGTTGGTGGTTGAGCAACATGGCCAGACCAGGCCTGAGCACTGGTAAGTGAGGTTAGGGGCAGAGCCATGCCTAGCCAGATAAATGCAGCTAGAACGGTTTGCATAGGAGTTTTCAGAAATGGTTGCTTAAAGGTGTTGTAAAGGTAAATTTTTTTTTTTTTTTTTTTTTAAATAACAAACATGTTATACTTACCTTCACTGTGCAGCTCGTTCTGCACAGAGTGGCCCCGAACCTGGTCTTCTGGGGTCCCTCGGCGGCTGTTTCAGCTCCTCCCCCGCATGGTGGTTAGTGCTTGCGGGCGCGCTCCCGTGATACAGCCGGCGGCTATAGCCGCTCACTGTATCACACGGCCCCGCTCCCGAGCACGCCGCGTAATTGGATGTGATTGACAGCAGCGCAAGCCAATGGCTGCGCTGCTTCCAATCCATCCACTGTAGCCAATCAGCGGCCAGGGTGAGCGGAGGAATAGCTGTCGGGAACGCGAAGCTGACTTTCGAGGCGTCAGGTAAGTAAAACGGGGGGGCTGGGGGTGGCGGTATTGTCAGAAGTTTTTTCACCTTAATGCATAGAATGCATTAAGGTGAAAAAATGTTTACCTTTACAACCCCTTTAAAGTTGAATTCTTATAAATGACACATTAATGTGGGCAATGACAACTACTGCTCTATTTCATTTTTACATGTTTAAAGCCAAAACTATGTACATCATGCTTCTGTTTTCATGTTTCAGCTATACATAAGTGAAGAGAACAGAAACGCAAATGAAAATGATTTCAAGAAAGCTCTTGACTTGCTGGAATATATCCATGAGGTAAGGACTTCCTCTTTAATATTTTTTTTCACAGTTTTGACATCTTGTGCAATTATTGCATAGGTAGAAAACTGCTTTTGTTCATAAATGCTCAATCTGGGAAGGGGGGGCACTTTAATATCTATAAAACTTAATTAATCTAGAGTAAAGCAAATGTACTTATTATTATACAGGATTTATATAGCGCCAACAGTTTGCGCAGCGCTTTACAACATGGGGCAAGCAGTACAGTTTCAATACAGGAGGGATCAGAGGGCCCTGCTCAATAGAGCTTACAATCTAGAAGGAAGGGTCAAGTGGAACAAAAGGTAACAGTGGTGGGGGGATGATCAGATGAAGAAAATTAAAATATAGTTAGGTGTGGGAGGGATTGTCTTCTCTAAATAGGATGGTTTTCAGGGATTGTCTAAAAGCTAATAGATTTGGAGATAATCAGGCAAATTGGGGTAAGGAGTTCCAAAGGATTGGATAGGCTCTAGAAAAGTCCTTGAGGCAAGCATGGGAGGAGGTGATGTGGGAGCTAGAGAGCACGAGGTCTTGAGAAGATTGAAGAGAATGATTAGGTTGGTATATAGAGACTATATAGACTAGGTCAGTGATGTAGCTGGGGGCAAAGTTGTTGTTGGCTTTGTAAGTAGTTGTTAGTATTTTGAATTTAATTTTTTGGGGGAGCGGGAGCCAGTGGAGGGATTTAAAGAGAGGCGTAGCAGACACAGAGCGATTGGTAAGGTGGATGAGTCTGGCAGCAGCATTCATGATGGATTGAAGGAGGGATAGACCATTATAGAGGTAAGCCAATGAGGAGGGAGTTGCAGTAGTTGAGAGATGACCAGGGAGTGAAATAAGAGCTTTTTTGTGTCATTGGTTAGAATGGGGCATATTTTGGAGATGTTGCGGAGGTTGAGATTTAGACAGTGATTGGACGTGGGGCTTAAAGGAGAGTTCAGAGTCCAGGATTCACCTAGGACCTTAGCATGTGGGGATGGGCTTATAGTTGTGCCATCGATTTTGACAGAGAGATCAGAGGAAGAGGCACGTGGGGGAGGAAAAATAATAAGTTCAGATTTAGATAGATTAAGTTTGAGGAAGTGGTGTGACATCCAGACTGATATATCCGACAGTAAATTAGTGATACGTGAGGAGACTAAAATAGTGGACTGAGGGGTAGAGAAATAGATTTGAGTGTCGTCAGTGTAGAGATGGTATTGGAAGCCATGGGAGGCTATCAGCTGACCCAGGGAGGAGGTGTAGATTGAAAATAGGAGAGGTCCAAAAACAGAACCTTGGGGGACCCCAACAGAGAAAGGAAGAGAAGAGGAGTAGGTAGAATTGTAAGTAACGCTAAAGGTGCGATTGGATAAGTAGGAAAAGAACCAGTGAAGAGTACAGTCACGGAGACAAAAGGTGTGGAGTTTTTTGAGGAGGAGGGGGTGGTCAACGGTAGCAGAGAGGTCCAGGAGTAGGAGTATAGAATAGTGTCCATTGGTTTTGGCCGTTGGTAGATAGTTTTAGTTTTAGCAGAGCAGTTTCTGTGGAGCGTTTAGGACGAAATCCAGACTGTAGGGGATCAAGAAGGCTATTATCAGCAAGGTGGTCGCTCAGTCGGTTGTAGACCACACGTTCAAAGAGTTTGGATAAAAAGGGGAGCAAGGAGGTGGGGTGTAGGTTAAGATTGGATGGGTCTAGTGAGGGCTTTTTAAGTATGGGGCTGACAAGTGCTTGATTTAGAGAGTTGGGGAAGATTCCAGAAGGGAGGGAGAGATTGAACATGTGGTTTAGAGAGTGTAGAACAGAGCTAGAGGGTGAACGTAGTATTTGTGAGAGAACAGGATCCAGAGGGCAGGTGGTAAGATGGGCGTTAGCAAGTAGTTTAGCAATCTCATCTACAGTGGTGGAGTTGAAAGAGGGAAGTAATGATTGTACCTGCGGGCATGAAGTGTAATGCATGGAGGGTATCTGAACAGTAGTGATCTCCTCACAAATCTTATCAATCTTCTGTTTGAAGTGATTGGAGATCTCCTAGGCTGTGAGTGAGTTGGTGGGTGAAGGCAGTGGAGGACGAAGTAGAGAGTTGACGGTGACGGGCAGATAAGGTGTTGAGACCAATATGTGACAAACGCGGGGGCCAGGTCCCTGCCCTCCTCACTAACTCATGACGAAGGACCGGCCAACCTCACACCACGCTGTCACTTAAGTAACAATGCCATTCTCAGCTGCACCCACCACAAATATTTACTAGCCCATTATGCTTTTAATTTGCAGGCTATACAGGGAGCAAAAGAGGAAGTAAAACCCAGCAGGGTTTACTTCTTCTTTAAGGGGAAAAAACATGAACCTTTACAACCCCTTTAAGTATTGTACTAAGCCCACATCTGAGCAAGTTTCACGAAGGATCGCATTTTTTTCTCAAAAATACGTATCATCAAACGCTCTTCTCTGAATTGCAGCATGTCATGGGAAAAAAAATTCTATTAGCAGAGGCACCCCAGTAGTTGCAGGAGATGAGTCATCACAGGGCTATCAGTAAGCAGGGGCGGATCCAGGGGGGGGGCGCAATGGGGCAATTGCCCTCTCCGAGAAATTTGTGATTGGCAGACCAGTCAGCGGATGAGTGAGAGGGCGAGTGTGCGGGTTAACGAGCGGGTGGGCCAGGTGAGAGAGAGCCTGAGCAGGTAGGTCGGCGGGCATGCAGGGCAGACATCGAGTGAGGGGGCGGGGCCGGTCCACAGGTGAGCAGAGAGACTGGCCAGTCATTGAGCCGGCGGGCGGGGAGCAGAGAGATGACATCTCTCACCGCCCGCCCTGCATCACTACAGTTCCGCCCTCACTGTACAGCCGTGGGCAGCAGAGAGATTACATAATCTCTCTGCTGCCTGCCTTCACTCTGACAATCTGCACCTTAGCAGGCCAACGACAATAAGCAACGTGTGGCAGGTTATGTGACAATCGGCAACATGTGGCAGGTGACGTGGCAAGTGTAATCTGCAATGTGTGGCAAGTGACATGGCAAGTGACAATCGGCAACATGTGGCAGGTGATGTGGCAAGTGTAATACGCAATGTGTGGAAGGTGACGTGGCAAGTGTAATACGCAATGTGTGGCAGGTTAACGTGACAATCAGCAAAATGTGGCAGGTGATGTGGCAAGTGTAATCCCCAATGTGTGGCAAGTGACAATCAGCAACATGTGGCGGCAGGTGACCTGGCAAGTGTAATCCGCAATGTGTGGCAGGTGACGTGGCAAGTGACAGTCAGCAACATGTGGCAGGTGTAATCCCCAATGTGTGGCAGGTAACATGGCAAGTGACAATCCGCAACATGTGGCAGGTGACGTGGCAAGTGTAATCCCCATTGTGTGCCAGGTGACGTAGCAAGTGACAATCAGCAGCATGTGGCAGGTGACGTGACAAGTGACAATCAGTATCTGGTGGCAGGCAGGTGACAATCCGCAGCTTGTGGCAGGGGCGTGGCAAGTGACAAGCTGCATCTGAAAGCAGGTCGACTTGGAAAGTGACACTCAGGGCTCCCACTGATTCTGCATTATGGTGAGTTGACCCATTTCATTTTATATTACAATGTAATAATAGAAATAATGCGCTTCAATCATCCTGACACCATAACAACCATGGTGCAGTGATGATGAAAGCGCCAACACCAGCACCAAAGGAGAGAGATGTAGAGTGTACTCTGTTAGAGCTGAGGGTATACAGAATCTTCAGTTTGTAGCAAACATGTGAGAAGAGCCACTAAGTGGGAGTCTGGGGGGGGGGGGTGGCGGCAACAGCTTTAACTACCACAGCTATGTGTGCTTTGACATTCCGGGTTAATATGCCTCTCAAAGGGGTTGAAGTCTTATCTATATATATATTATCTATCACACACGTTCATCAATGGTGGGTGCTGTAGCGTTTACCAGCTGAATCCTGCAGACGTCAAGGAAGTGTATACAGTATTTTCGCCAGCACACCAAGGATCTACAATCACCGGCCAAAAAAAAACATAAATAAAAGTGCAACGTTTCAAGGGTCGCACAGGACCCCTTTGTCAGGCAATGATGATCAAAGGGGTTGAGTCAAGTCCCAACCCAATTTGTGCAGGCTAGTAAAGTGATTTTTCAGTATTGCTCCCATTGTATCTAGTGAGCAAATATACTGTAAGTTATAGTAAGTATATAAATGGATACATAGTGAAGGGGGACTGGGGCGGAGCGTCATCACGTAGGCGTGCTTCGGGTGCGCCCTGGAGACTCAGCCACCCTGCACACTCGTTTGGCTCGTGGCTGGAATAAAGAGACGCCGGGAGCGCGGCGGTGAGAGATGGAGCCTGTTCTATCCGGCGAGATGTCGCTCTTTCCTTGCTGGCATCGGGTGCGTCCGCCCCCCCCCCCCCCCGCATCCACGAGGCCCCGGAGAGTGGTTGGCCGAGTCAGATCGTGTTGTCAGCCGGAACGAGGAACCGTGGGAGAGGTAACGCTGACCCTTTACGAGCAGGTTAGTGGAGCTGGTTGGAGTAAAGCTGCAGCAGGAAGGGGGTGTTCCGTCATAGGACCTCTGGGACGGATGGTGAAGGAGAAGGTGAGAGTGTCTGTGTATCCCTGTACTCCCCCCTGAAACGGGTCCAGCATAGAAAGGGGTTCGGATAGTGATATCTCCATGTACCTGATAAAAAAAGATTATTGGTGAGAAAATCCCCTTTGTATACTTACCACAGGTGGAAATATAAAAGCTGTGAAGAGGAGAAGCGGGGGATAGTAGATGATGAATATCTTGTCAATGTTGGTCTAGAGGCGACTGTTTGGATGCACCACTCTCTTTGTGCCTATGAACTGGTAACATTTGGTATATAAGAGCTCACCCACTGATATACTCAAATATTCAACACTCAAGATACCCCCCCTCATATGAACTCACACACACAGGGACTGATACTGGGTAAACCCTCAGGTGTGCTTTTTTTCCCTCAGACCACCCCAGGATTGAAGGAGAGTGTGTGGCACTTCTGCGCAGGTTCACGCGCAAGCTGAATTGAATTGATCAATTAGGTATACACGATCTTAAACAGCAGTCAGGGTTAGGTTTGGAAGGGGTGGAACTACAAGTCTATTTAGACTTGTCGGCGGAGACTCTTTCAAGAAGGAGACTGTTGAAACCACTGACTGGGCTATTGAAAGCATCAGAGATATTCTACCAATAGGGGTTCCCAGCCTGTTTAATTGGGGAAAAAAATGGGCGAACGGCAGTGTTGAGATTCCCAGAGGATCTGGAGGACTTCTGCAGAAGGCTGGATATTGTCCCCACCCCCCATCCCAGGCTGGGGAGAGGAGGAGAGAGTTATACCTACGAGAAGAGTGATGGGCTGGAGAGGGGGGGAGGTCCAGTAGGCAGCCTAAGTTAGCAGCAATGAAGTACAGTCGGGGGATATGGATAGCTCCAGCGTGAGTTGAGTGAGCTGGGGGGGACCGGTGTGGATCTGGGGGCACCTATGACGTGAGCCCACTAGGGAATATGGGGGCAGGGCGGGACCAGGTTGATGAAGGCCCACCCGACCCATATAATGAACAGAGGGGTCTGCCCAGCCGTCCTAGGCGATCTGTTCCAGACTGGAGGGGTGGGAGTGAAGGTGGGGTTTTGGGGGGGGGGGATTGTGTTACTTAGGGGGGTGTGATTTTTTTGTTTTGTTTTTTTTGTTTTTTTTCTTCCCTCTCTCTCTCTTGGGTGCGTCCTACTGGATTGGCCAGACGCTCTTTTTGAGATGAAATATGGGAGTTGTAAATTTTGTTACGTATAATGTAAGAGGACTTAATACAGTAAAAAAAGGTATAAAATAAACCAGGAATTGCAGTTCCTGGGAGCAAATGTGGTGTTCCTGCAGAAGACTTATATCACACATTCATCAGGAGGTGGGCTGGCGTCGCATCAGTTCCCAAAGTGGTTCTATGGAGATGCAGGATCAAGACACTCAAGGGGAGTGGCTATTGGGTTTGGTAGGACAATAATGTTCGTTGAGGAGGAGCGGCTGGCCGATCCAGGGGGTAGGTTCCTTTTTGTGAAGGGGAAGTTTTTGATATGTTGGTCACAGTAGCAAACATTTGTACCCCAAACAGGAACCCTGATAAATTTCTGAGGAAACTTGAGACCTTTAAAAAAGGTAAATTAATAATTGCAGGGGACCTAAACTGGAGTATGGATCTTGGTATGGATACCTCAAGGGGCGTATTAAAGCCCGGTATACAAGGAGAGGCACTAAAAAAAATGCTAATAAGCCTCCAGTTATTGGATGCTTGGAGGATTTGCCACCCAAAGGAACGGGATTACACCTTTTACTCTTTTGCGCATAAATCATTCTCAAGGGTAGACTATATTTTTATAGAACACCAGTTGTCCCTTACCTGAAGGCAGCTGAAATTAAAGCAATCATCCAATCATGCACCGGTGAAAATCCAACTAGAGATTGCCGGTGTGGCCCGGACTAGGATGAACTGGAAATTGAATGACTCCAGGACCCGGATTACGCTGAGAAAATAGAGCAGGAATTGAAGAATTATTTTGAGATAAACGACACTGTGGAAATATCTAGGGCCACTCTTTGGGAGGCGCACAAAGTTTATAAAAGAGGGATTCTGATAGGTATTGGAGCAGGGAAAAAGAAAGAAAGGGGGAAAAAGATGGCATGCCTTTATAGGGAGATTCAGGAATTAGAGCAGAGTACAAGACCCTGGGGGATCCCTGAAAAGAAAGAGCTAATGGGGAAAAGAAGAGATCTGGATGAGTTATTGGACCAGGAAAGGAAATGTGCCTTCTACACTATTAATAAGGATATGTACCAGGAGGGTAATAAGTTAGGAAAGTGGATGGTAAGAAAGGTCAAGGAAAAGAAGAATAGGACCTTCATACCCAAAATGTGGGGGGGGGGGGGGGGTTAGAATTATCCTCCCCAAAGATTGCCAAAATATTTCACTCCTATTTTAGTGCCCTATATAAGGTAGGCCGGAAAGAGGAGGTGGGTGAAAGCAAGAAGGAGGCGATAAGGGAGTACCTGCGGGGACTAGACTTTCCCAGGGAAGAGAGGGAGGAGGTTGAGCGTCTTGAGAGACCCATTTCGCAGGAGGAAGTAGAAACAGCCTTGGGTGAGGGTGAGGTGTTTGGGGAAGAGTCCCTGTTAGCTCATATTACCCTGATCTTGAAAGAAGGCAAGGACCCAGCATCCCCTGGTAGGTACAGGCCAACCTCCTTATTAAACATAGATATAAAAATCTTTGCTAAAATACTTGCAGATAGGTTGAAATTCGGGCTGCAGTGGTGGGTACATAATGACCAGGTGGGGTTTGTACCTGGAAGGGAGGTGAGGGATAACTCTCTGAAATCAATTTTTTTGATGCAGGAAGTGGCCAGGACCGACACCCCAGCGTTCCTATTGTCAATCGATGCTGAAAAGGCCTTCAATAGAGTGGACTGGGGATTTATGGTTGAAACATTGAAGCACCAAGGTATCGGGGGGAGGATGATGAGATGGATTATGTCCCTATACAGACATCCAAAGGCTAGAATTAGAGTAAATGGAGCCCTGTCTTCTCCCCTTGAGTTATTTAGTGGGACAAGACAGGGCTGCCCCCTGTCTCCGATCCTGTTTAGAATAACTCTAGAGCCATTGTTAGCTGCGATCCGCAAGAATGTAGATATTAAGGGAATCCAGGTGGGAAGAAGGGAGTATAAAGTGGCAGCTCTTTAGGATAGGTGATATACTCTGTTATATCACCTATCCTAGAACAACAATCTCCATGGTGCTTAAAGAGGGAATCCACCTAAAAAAAAAAAAAATATTAAAAGCCAGCAGCTACAAATACTGCAGCTGCTAACTTTTAATAAATGGCCACTTACCTGTCCCAGGGTCCAGCGATATCGGCAGCCGACGCCGATAACCCGCTCGATTCTCGGCAGCTGCCGCCGCCATCCTAGGTGAGGGAATCAAGAAGTGAAGCGTTGCAGCTTCACTTCCCAGTTCCCTACTGCGCATGCTCGAGTCGCGTTGCGCATCGTAACTGGTCCCCACTATCTCCTGGGACCTGTGTGTTCCCCAGGAGACAGCGCGGAGGGACAGGAAGAGGCATAGACTCCCATGGGAGTCTATGACGGAAGTGGATGCAAATACCTGTCTTAGACAAGGATCTGCACCCCCCTCCCCCCTGAAAGGAGGGTTCCGAAAAGCGGAAGTTCAATTTTTGTGTGGAACTCCGCTTTAAGGAGTTGGAGCGCTATGGAGGATTGACAAATTTCAAAATAAATATGGGTAAGTCAGAGCTCTTAAACATATCGACTTCTATGCGAGAGCAGAAGGCAATCCAACCTAGGTTTCCCTTTACTTGGTGTGGGAGGGAGTTAGGGTAACTGGGTATAAAATTGACACGACTTTGAAGGACTTGTTTGCCGTTAACTATATTCCCTTACTCAATAAGATCAAGGACCTATTAGGCAGGATGAGGTACAGAGCTCTGTCATGGATCGGCAGGATAAACGCGGTAAAAATGTTTGTCCAACTTATGCTAATCTATACCTTCCAAATGATCCCAATAGTTCTCCCTCCTATTTTTTTTTCAATAAGCTGCAGTCTATAATTCTGAGGTTTATATGGGCATGTAGGCGTCCTAGGATAGCGTATGACACTCTGGTGAAGGAAAAAAAACAGGGAGGGTTGGGAGCCCCGGACTTTAAAAAGTACGATCAAGCTATTGCTATCTCTAGGGTTACTGATTGGTTGTACAGTAAACAAGAGAAAAGTTGGGTGAATATAGAAATTGCACAAAGTGGAGCTGATATAGAAAAAATAGAATTGTTGCTCTATATAAAGATAGCCCAGGCTATAAGAAGGTTGCCAAGGCCCTGAAACTGAGCTGCAGCACGGTGGCCACGACCATACAGTGGTTTAACAGGACAGGTACCACTCAGAACAAGCTTCGCTCGACCAAAGAAGTTGAGTGCATTTGCTCAGCGTCATATCTAGAGGTTGTCTTTGGTAAATAGACGTATGAGTGCTGTCAGCATTGCTGCAGAAGTTGAAGGGGTGGAGGTTCAGCCTGTCAGTGCTCAGACCATACGCTGCACACTGCATCAAATTGATCTGCATGGCTGTCATCCCAGAAGGAAGCCTCTTCTAAAGATGATGTACAAAAAAGCCTGCAAACAGTTTACTAGAGACAAGCAGACTAAGGACATGGATTACTGGAACCATGTCCTGTGGTCTGATGAGACCGAGATAAACTTATTTGGTTCAGATGGTGTCAAGCATATGTGGCAGCAACAAGGAGTACAAAGACAAGTGTGTCTTGCCTACAATCGAGCATGGTGGTGGGAGTGTCATGGTCTGGGGCTGCATGAGTGCTGCTGGCCCTGGGAGCTACAGTTCATTGAGGGAACCATGAATGCCAACATGTACTGTGACATACTGAAGCAGAGCATGATCCCCTCCCTTCGGAGATTGGACCGCAGGGCAGTATTCCAACATAACGACCCCAAACACATCTCCAAGACAACCACTGCCTTGCTAAAGAAGCCGAGGGTAAAGGTGATGGACTGGTCAAGCATGTCTCCAGACCTAAACCCTATTGAGCATCTGTGGGGCAATCTCAAACGGATGGTGGAGGAGCGCAAGGTCTCTAACCAGATCCGTCATGGAGGAGTGGTAGAGGACTCCGGTGGCAACCTGTGAAGCTCTGGTGAATTCCATGCCCGAGAGGGTTAAGGCAGTGCTGGAAAATAATGGTAGCAACACAAAATATTGACACTTTGGGCCCAATTTGGACATTTTCACTTACTTACTTTTGTTGCCAGCGGTTTAGACATTAATGGCTGTGTGGTGAATTATTTTGAGGGGACAGAAAATTTACACTGTTATACAAGCTGTACACTCACTACTTTACATTGTAGCAAAGTGTCATTTCTTCAGTGTTGTCACATGAAAAGATATAATAAAATATTTACGAAAATGTGAGGGGTGTACTCACACACTGAGTGTGTGTGAATATATAGAGATATATATATATATATATATATATATATATATATATATATATATATATATATACACATATATATATATACATACACATATACACACACATACACTGTGTGGATATAGATATATTTATTATTATACAGGATTTATATACTACCAACAGTTTGCGCAGCGCTTAACCACTTAAGGACTGCCTCACGCCGATGTACGTCGGCAGAATGGCACGGGCAGACGTACATATACGTGATCTGCCTCCTGCGGGCGGGGGGTCCGATCGGACACCCCCCCCCCCCCCGGTGCCCAAGGTGGTCCGTTTCTGACCAGCGGCGATCAGAGATGAGGGGGAGACCATCTGTTCGTGGCCCTCCCCTCGCGATCGCCGCCAGCCAATCAAATCATTCCTTTGCTGCTGTATGCTAAACAGCAGCAAAGGAAATGATGTCATCTCTCCTCGGCTCGATATTTTCCGTTCCGGCGCCGAGGAGATAAGACTTCAATGTGAGCGCACAACACACACACATACAGTAGAACATGCCAGGCACACAAAACACCCCCCTTTACCCCCCGATCACCCCCTAATTCCCCCCCCCCCCCCGATCACACTGACACCAAGCAGTTTTTTTATTTTTTATTTTTCTGATTACTGCATGGTGTCAGTTTGTGACAGTTACTGTGTTAGGGCAGTTAGGGTTAGCCCCCTTTAGGTCTAGGATACCCCCCTAATAAAGTTTTAACCCCTTGATCACCCCGTCGCCAGTGTCACTAAGCGATCATTTTTCTGATCGCTGTATTAGTGTCACTGGTGATGCTAGTTAGGGAGGTAAATATTTATGTTCGCCATCAGCCTTTTATAGCGACAGGGACACCCATATACTACCTAATAAATGTTTTAACCCCTTAATTGCCCCCTAGTTAACCCTTTCACCACTGATCACCGTATATCCGTTACAGACTGCTTTTACAAGCAGTGGGAGGGAATGCCCCCCCCCCCACCGTCTTCCGTGTTTTTCTCTGGCTCTCCTGTCTCAACAGGGAACCTGAGAATGCAGCCGGTGATTCAGCCAGCTGACCATAGAGCTGATCAGAGACCAGAGTGGCTCCAAACATCTCTGTGGCCTAAGAAACCGGAAGCTACGAGCATTTCATGACTTAGATGTAAAACACGCCATTGGGAAATTGGGAAAGCATTTTATCACACCGATCTTGGTGTGGTCAGATGCTTTGAGGGCAGAGGAGAGATCTAGGGTTTAATAGACCCCATTTTTTTAAAAAAAAGAGTACTTGTCACTACCTATTGCTATCATAGGGGATATTTACATTCCCTGAGATAACAATAAAAATGATTTAAAAAAAAAAATGAAAGGAACAGTTTAAAAATAAGATAAAAAAGCAAAAAAATAATAAAGAAAAAAAAAAAAGCACCCCTGTCCCCCCCTGCTCTCGCGCAAAGGCGAGCGCAAGCGTCGGTCTGGCGTCAAATGTAAACAGCAATTGCACCAAGCATGTGAAGTGTCACCGCAAACGTCAGATCGAGGGCAGTAATTTTAGCAGTAGACCTCCTCTGTAAATCTAAAGTGGTAACCTGTAAAGGCTTTTAAAAATGTATTTAGTTTGTCGCCACTGCATGTTTGTGCGCAATTTTAAAGCATGTCATGTTTGGTATCCATGTACTCGGCCTAAGATCATCTTTTTTATTTCATCAAACATTTGGGCAATATAGTGTGTTTTAGTGCATTAAAATTTAAAAAAGTGTGTTTTTTCCCCAAAAAATGCGTTTGAAAAATCGCTGCGCAAATACTGTGTGAAAAAAAAATGAAACACCCACCATTTTAATCGGTAGGGCATTTGCTTTAAAAAAATATATAATGTTTGGGGGTTCAAAGTAATTTTCTTGCAAAAAAATTTTTTTTCATGTAAACAAAAAGTGTCAGAAAGGGCTTTGTCTTCAAGTGGTTAGAAGAGTGGGTGATGTGTGACATAAGCTTCTAAATGTTGTGCATAAAATGCCAGGACAGTTCAAATGACCCCATTTTGGAAAGTAGACACCCCAAGCTATTTGCTGAGAGTCATGTCGAGTCCATGGAATATTTTATATTGTGACACAAGTTGCGGGAAAGAGACAAATTTTTTTTTTTTTTTTGCACAAAGTTTTCACTAAATTATATATTGCTCACACATGCCATGGGAATATGTGAAAATACATTCTGTTGCTTCTCCTGAGTACGGGGATACCACATGTGTGAGACTTTTTGAGAGCCTAGCCGCGTACGGGACCCCGAAAACCAAGCACCGCCTTCAGGCTTTCTAAGGGCGTAAATTTTTGATTTCACTCTTCACTGCCTATCACAGTTTCGGAGGCCATGGAATGCCCAGGTGGCACAAACCCCCCCCAAATGACCCCATTTTGGAAAGTAGACACCCCAAGCTATTTGCTGAGAGGTATAGTGAGTATTTTGCAGACCTCACTTTTTGTCACAAAGTTTTGAAAATTGAAAAAAGAAAAAAAAGGTTTTTTCTTGTCTTTCTTCATTTTCAAAAACAAATGAGAGCTGCAAAATACTCACCATGCCTCTCAGCAAATAGCTTGGGGTGTCTACTTTCCAAAATGGGGTCATTTGGGGGGGGGGGGTTTGTGCCATCTGGGCATTTTATGGCCTTCAAAACTGTGATAGGTAGTGAGGCGTGAAATCAAAAATGTACGCCCTTAGAAATCCTGAAGGCGGTGATTGGTTTTTGGGGCCCCGTACGTGGCTAGGCTCCCAAAAAGTCCCACACGTGGTATCCCCGTACTCAAGAGAAGCAGCTGAATGTATTTTGGGGTGCAATTCCACATAGGCCCATGGCCTGTGTGAGCAATATATCATTTAGTGACAACTTTTTGTAAATATTTTTTTTTTTGTCATTCAATCACTTGGGACAAAAAAAATAAATATTCAATGGGTTCAACATGCCTCTCAGCAATTTCCTTGGAGTGTCTACTTTCCAAAATGGGGTCATTTGGAGGGGGGGGGTTTGTACTGCCCTGCCATTTTAGCACCTCAAGAAATGACATAGGCAGTCATAAACTAAAAGCTGTGTAAATTCCAGAAAATGTACCCTAGTTTGTAGACGCTATAACTTTTGCGCAAACCAATAAATATACACTTATTGACTTTTTTTTACCAAGACATGTGGCCGAATACATTTTGGCCTAAATGTATGACTAAAATTGAGTTTATTGGATTTTTTTTATAACAAACAGTAGAAAATATCATTTTTTTTCAAAATTTTCGGTCTTTTTCCGTTTATAGCGCAAAAAATAAAAATGGCAGAGGTGATCAAATACCATCAAAAGAAAGCTCTATTTGTGGGAAGAAAAGGACGCAAATTTCGTTTGGGTACAGCATTGCATGACCGCGCAATTAGCAGTTAAAGCGACACAGTGCCAAATTGGAAAAAGTCCTCTGGTCCTTAGGCAGCATAATGGTCCGGGGCTGAAGTGGTTAACAAAATGAAGGCAGACATTACAGTTACATAACAATTTGGTACAAGAGGAATTAGAGGACCCTGCTCGTTAGAGCTTACAATCTAAGAGGGAGGGTCAAATTGATACAAAAGTTAATAGCTGTGCGGAATGAGCTACCTGTGTCCAATGAGAGGTGATCTCAAATGTAAACATATGAGATCATCTCTCTTTGGCGGCTCTCCCTCCTCGCACAGCGACTGCGTGTGAGGAGGGAGAGCGACCTGTGCTGCAGCGTGAGTGAACACTAAATAAAACACAAAGACCACAGTAGCTATCAGTGCCACCTGTCCCCAGTGCCACCTGTCAGTGTCACGTGCCATCTGTTATCAGTGTCATGTGTCATCAGTGCTATGTATCTGTGCCATCTGTCATCAGTGTCACGTATCGGTGCCATCTGTCAGTGTCACATCAGTGTCATCAGTGCTACGTATCAGTGCCATCTGTCATCAGTGCCACGTATTAGTGCCATCTGTCATCAGTGCCACATCAGTGTCACGTGCCACTTATTAGTGTCATCAGTGTCACATGTCATTGTCCTGGTTCTCCAGGGCCTTCAAAAGTGTAATAGGTAGTCAACAAGTTAGATGTGTAATTTATGTAATTTATGCTCCTGCATGTTGGACCTCTCTATTTGGCTAGCCTGTGAAAAAGTCCAACACATGTGGTATCGCCATACTTGGAAGGAGTAGTAGAATGTATTTTGGGGCGTCATTTGTGGTATACACATGCCATGTGAGAGAAATAACCTAATACAATGACAATTTTGTGAAAATAAATCTTCATTTTGCAAAGAATTGTGGGAAAAATTGACAACGTCAAAAACCTCACCATGCATCTCACCTTGGAATGTCTACTTTCAAAAATTGGTCATTTGGGGGGTATTTGTACTTTCCTGGCTTGTTTGGGTCGCAAGAAATGAGATAGGCATTCAGTACATTAGTTGTGATCAATTTTTTATGATTTGCACCACAGCTTGTCGACTCTCTAACTTTCACACAGACCAAATAATATCCACTAATTTGGGTTATTTTTACCAAAGATATGTAGCAGTATAAATTGTGGCCAAAATTTATGAAGAAAAATTAATAATTTGCAAAATTTTATCACAGAAACTAAGAAAAATGCGTTTTGTTTTTTTTCAAAATTTTCCATATTTTTTCATTAAGAGCGCAAAAAATAAACCCAGAGGTGATCAAATACCAAAAAAGAAAGCTCTATTTGTATGAAAGAAAGGACAAAAAATGATTTGGGTACAGTATTACATGACTGAGTAATTGTCATTCAAAGTGTAAGAACACTGAAAGCTGAAAGTTGGTCTGGGTAGGAGGGGGGTTTAAGTGCCCAGTAGGCAAGTGGTTAATTTACAGAACATGCCCACAACTTTGAAGATTTTTTTTTTTTTATTGTGAAGCAAACAACAAATAGGGAAAAATAACACAAAAAGTCAATGTGCATAACTATTCACCCCCCTAAAGTCAATACTTTGTAGAGCCTCCTTTTGCGGCTATCACAGCTCCAAGTTGCTTTTGATAAGTCTCTATGAGCTTGCCACATCTTACCACTGGTATTTTTGCCCATTCCTCCTTGCAAAACTGCTGAAAAACATCCCCACAGCATGATGCTGCCACCACCATGTTTCACTGTGGGGAAGGTGTTCTTTGGGTGATGTGATGTGTTGGGTTTGCGCCAGATATAGCGTTATCTTTGATGGCCAAAAACTTACATTTTAGTCTCATCAGACCAGAGCACCTTCCTCCATACATTTTTGGAGTCTCCCACATGCCTTTTCACAAACTCGAAATGTGCCATTTTGTATTTTGCTTAAAGTAATGGCTTTCTTCTGGCCGCTCTGCCATAAAGCCCAACTCTATGGAGCATATGGCCTATTGTTGTCCTATGTACAGATACTCCAGTTTCTGCTGTGGAACTCTGCAGCTCATCCAGGGTTAACTTAGGTCTCTGTGCTGCCTCTCTGATTAATGCCCTCCTTGCCCGGTCCATGAGTTTTGGTGTGGAGCCGTCTCTTGGCAGGTTTGCTGTTGTGCCACGTTCTTTCCATTTGGTTATGGTAGATTTGATGGTGCTCCTAGGGATCATCAAAGATTTGGAAAAATGTTTAACCTAACCCTCAACAACATTGTCCCTTACTTGTTTGGAGAGTTCCTTGGTCTTCGTGGCAGTGTTTGGTTAGTGGTGCCTCTTACTTAGGTGTTGCAGCCTCTGGGGCTTTTCAGAAAGGTGTGTATATGTAATGACAGATCATGTGATACTTAGATTGCACACAGGTGGACATCATTTCACTAATTACAGTGGGGACCGAAAGTATTCAGACCCCCTTAAATATTTCACTCTTTGTTATATTGCAGCCATTTGCTAAAATCATTTAAGTTAATTTTTTCCTCATTAATGTACACACAGCACCCCATATTGACAGAAAAACACAGAATTGTTGACATTTTTGCAAATTTTTTAAAAAAGAAAAACTGAAATATCACATGGTCCTTAGTATTCAGACCCTTTGCTGTGACACTCATATATTTAACTCAGGTGCTGTCCATTTCTACTGATCATCGTTGAGATGGTTCTACACCTTCATTTGAGTCCAGCTGTGTTTGATTATACTGATTGTACTTGATTAGGAAAGCCACACACCTGTCTATATAAGACCTTACAGCTGATGAGACCAAGATAGAACTTTTTGGCCTTAATTCTAAGCGGTATGTGTGGAGAAAATCAGGCACTGCTCATCACCTGTCTGATACAGTCCCAACAGTGAAGCATGGTGGTGGCAGCATCATGCTGTAGGGGTGTTTTTCAGCTGCAGGGAGAGGACGACTGGTTGCAATCGAGGGAAAGATGAATGCGGCCAAGTACAGGGATATACTGGACGAAAAACTTCTCCAGAGTGCTCAGTACCTCAGACTGGGCTGAAGGTTTACCTTCCAACAAGACAATGGCCCTAAGCACACAGCTAAAATAACAAAGGGGTGACTGTTCTTGAATGACCCAGCCAGAGCCCTGACTTAAACCCAATTGAGCATCTCTGGAGAGACCTAAAAATGGCTGTCCACCAACGTTTACCATCCAACCTGACAGAACTGGAGAGGATCTGCAAAGAGGAATGGCAGAGGATCCCCAAATCCAGGTGTGAAAAACTTGTTGCATCTTTCCCAAAAAGGCTCATGGCTGTATTAGATAAAATGGGTGCTTCTACTAAATACTGAGCAAAGGGTCTGAATACTTAGGACCATGTGATATTTCAGTTTTTCTTTTTTAATAAATCTGCAAAAATATCAACAATTCTGTGTTTTTCTGTCAATATGGGGTGCTGTGTGTAATGGCTGCAATATAACAGAGTGAAAAATTCAAGGGGGTCTAAATACTTTCCGTCACCACTGTATGTGACTTCTGAAGGTAATTGGTTGCACCAGAGCTTTTTATGGGCTTCATAACAAAGTAGGTGAATACATACGCACATGCCAATTATCAGTTTTTTATTTCTGAAAAATAGTTTTATGTATATATTTTTCTAACTTTACTCCACCAACTTAGACTATTGTGTTCTGATCCATCACATATACTGTAATTCAGATAAAAAAAAATTGAAGTAAAGGCTGTAATGGAACAAAATAGGTAAAAAGCCAAGAGGGGTGAATACTTTTGCAAGGCACTGTATATCAATTAAAAAGAAAAGAGTAAAGTGCCCCCATCCCCGCGCGCAAAGGTGAACGCTTGCATCTGTCCCACATGCACACAAACAGCGATTGTCCCACACGTGAGGTATCGCCGCGAACGTCTGATCTTGGGCAGTAATTCTAGCACTAGACCACCTCTGTAGATCTAAAGTGGTAAACTATAAAGGCTTTTAAAGTGTCCCCTATGGACAGTAAGATTTACATTGTTTGTCGACGTACTCGGCATAAACATCATCTTTTATATATCACGAAAAAATGTTATTTATTGTGTTTTTTTGCATTAAAATTTAAAAAAGTGTATTTAAAAAAAAATGCATTTGATAAGCCACTGCACAAATACTATGTAACAAAAAATTGCAACACCCACCAATTTATTCTCTAGGGCCTCTGCTTTAAAACAGTATATAATGTTTGGGGGGATTAAGTTATTTTCTAGCAGAAAATACTGATTGTTACCTGTAAACAAAAAGTGGAAGTGGATACAGCAATAGTTCTTTCTGGGGTTTTACATGTGCTTTCATTTTCTGCACCAAGGTATGCCAAGATTGTAAACTTCGCAGCTCAGTGTATAATCCAAAGAAACTTGCTAATATGCAGATACTAAGTATTTATTGTAGAAGAGATATACAAATGGGCCCTCCTGCAAGCAAATTTTTAAGAGACGTTCAATTTTATTTTTCATTCAGCTTGACACACCGAATATATACTGTCTACTTTTGTGTTTTTAAGGATGATGGAGTGAATTTGGAACAACTGAAGCAAGAAATACTTTGCAAATCTGTAAAGAAAAACATGCAAGTATCACATATTTTGAGCCATGAGTATTTGGGATGTAAATGTTTACTTTTATGGATCTCCTTAATATTTGAATAAATACTGGGTCTATATTATACATGCTTTAAACTTGGTGACCAGTATATCCTTGTGGGTTACTACCCTTGGGAAAAAGAAGTAAGAAATAGTATCCCCGGTGGGAAATGTATTGTTATAAAATGATAAATAAAGATTTAAAAAAAAAAAGAAATAGTATCTTCTGCTACTTTTCTCACTGTAAACGTTTTAACGTACCACAAATACGTTAGGTACCTTATTCTTTATGCATGCCATAAATAGTTTATCTCATTGACTATTTTCCTAGGATTTTTTTATTTTTTTTTACTGGCTGGTCAAAACTGGTCTCCTGGCTTCTTAATTTAAATTAACATTCATGCCATAGTATTGCACACCCCGGGGTTGATATACTAAAGACAAATAGACACTTCCTATTGCGAGGGAAGTTGCACTTTTCAAGAGAATTTTTCATAGAGCTTAGTGAATGAGGTAAAATTCTACAGGTTTCCATAATCCAATTATGTGCAAGCAACAAGCATTCCTTGCATATGATGGTGTATTTCTTGCAAAGTAAAACTTTACTACATTCTCTAACTCATGGGGAAAATTCTTTCGCAAAGTGAACCTTCCCTTTTAAAGTGAACAGTCTATTTGCCTTTATTAAATCAACACCATGGTGTGCAACCTATAATACCATAAAATATGCACCTCAAATTTTAACACTGCCAATTAAACCCAGTATTGTGGCTCAGCAATTGCCTATCCAAATATATGAACTATATCACCCTAAATTAAAAATAGATAAATGGGCCCAGGAATTGTGCTTAGCCACTTGCCATCCTGCCATTGAATACAAACAGTCGGATGGCTGCTTCCTGAGGGTAGGAAGCTATTTTAAAACAGCTTGGTGCTCGTGTTTGCCCTGTAGCCCTTCCAGTTCTGTTTTAAGCATGCAGCAAGTAGCCTACTTTGGCAAAAGTAACATTTTCTGGAGCTATGTTACAATTTCTCAGAGAGATTATGGCAATCATATCTGTCCAGAATTAAAAATTGCCCTGCCTCTGCTCCTATTTCTGTTTCTCAACCAGAGTCAGACCTTGATATGCCAGTCCTAGATGACACTCACAGGGAAATGAAGAGAACATAGAAGCAGTATTGGAGGAAACTACAAAGATTTCTCTTCCACACTGTCACCATATTGAGGAGGGAGCTACCCCACAGTATGCTTGCTAATGTTGAAAAGCTTGTTGCCTAGTGAAGAACTTCCAACTTTAAAAGACACTTTGGGCCAAAAATTTGAGTCTCTCCTAAAAGCTCTCTTTACCCTGGCAGGCCCAGCCCTGCAACCGCTCTGGTTGTTGTTTCAGTATGTCAAACCACTGTAAACTGGACCAGTAATGTGAACAACCAACATGACCCTTTTTTTCCTGATTGTGCAGCTTCTTTCTTCTGCTCTTGTTATTCTTGTGTGGGTCCTCTGAACACGTCATGAGACAAATTTCCAGATTGGCTCTTAACTCTGTTCATATGCACAAGATTCTCTGACAAAATGTTTGGATATCTGAACCTGCCTGCTAAAGACATCTCACACAAAATTCCTTTTCGATGCTTCTTTGGCGAAGCACTTAGCAAAAAGTTTTGCTTCCTCGGATGAAAGTTAACCTAGCAGTTGCTTTTCAGGTGCTCTTTCCTCCTCTAAACACAGCACCTTCACACTTTTCCCAAGCTTCAGCTTTAAAACCTAAGGTTATCCCCTTATTCTCACATAAGACCTGGCCCAAAAAGGCCACCAAGTCCTCTCCACAATGAAGATGGGCCCTCAGTTTAGGAGAGGGGGATGTCTGCTACAGTGGATATCTCATTAGCCTTAAGATATTCCAACATTTCAAATCTAATTGGGGGTTTACCAAAGTCACAAAAGGTAATTCCAAAACTCCACCTCCTCACCATTTCCTTGTGTCAAATCACACAAGAACTGTTTAAAAAGGAAGTAAACTTGTTTTTTCTTTAAATGGCTGACAGGTAGGGTATTTTTGACTGAATAGACCTTATTTTGACAGAAGAGACCCTTTTGCCTGTCAGTTGTCATGTTCACTGAGCCACGTATGTGCAGCTCAGCAAACATTTACGGGCCCAATCTGCCCCCGATCCGTGCTGCAGTGATGTGACTCCTGTGCGTATGTGCGGGAGTGGCGTCATCGCGGCCTGGCCTATCAAGTGGCCAAAGGCACAGGACCCGAAAGGAAGACCGGGCGAAGATGGAAGCGCCGGGGGCCCACCGGATCGGTACCAGTGCTGTGCTGGCAGGACACCATATGACAGATAAGTCTGCCATAATGTACTAAAAAGCTGTGCATACTAGTACATTGTGGCATAACCCACCTGGGGGGCCTTGAAAATAAAAAAGTATAGCTGATTTTCTTTAACGTTTTCAAAATACTTATACCACCTCTAGTCCCGGGTAGTTTTTTGCCATTACAATCGCAGCACAGGCTCAAGTCATTCTACTAAAACCTGTCCACAGTATAAAAACCCAACAGAACGATCTGTCCTATCTTGGACTTTAAGTCCCTCAACAAACTTCCTCACCCAGGATATTTTCAAAACTCCTGCCATTCTTCCTAACTGTTCTCAAAACTCACAGGGCAGACTGGTCTGGATCACATGTGTCAAACACTAGGCCTGCAGGCCAAATCTGGCCCACCAGGCCATCTCATGTGGCCCTCACACCCAGGGCTTTTTTTCAGCCAGAACACGGCTCTTCCGTGTTTACAAGGACAGTTTTCTTCTCGGTGGCTCTCATAGATCCCTGCTCTGCACTCACGGTGGGGACATGGCAGCTGGTGATGCAAGGGCAGTGTGAGATGGGGTATCACATGGTGAAGGAAGGTGTGTGCAGAGGTCAGAGTTGAGGAGGGAAGTAAGTGAAATGTGGACAGCCTGTGAAAGAGAGCTGAATCCTGCACACTGTGCATAGCGCACCTCTAACCCTGTACTCGGTATGTAACTGAGCCCTGCACTCGATACATAGCGCATCCCTGAACTCTGCACTTTGTACATAGCGCATCCCTGAATCCCACACATTAACACACTCCTGGTATTTATTGCTTCTTTGTTGTGCGATTTGGCCACACCCACTCTTCGATGTGAGCGGAGTGTGGTTGAGTTTCTGCACCTATTCTCTGAGAAAAAAATGCCCTGGATAAATTGATGTAGTCTTACAGAGTTCAGCCCTTTGCGGGCAACCATAGTGCTATGCGGCCCGTGAAGAAATTGACTTTGACACTCATGATCTAGATGATGTTCTTCTAAAGATATCCAAAAGTAAATTCAGCTGCCTGATGCCCTTGGTTAGGTAGTCAACTACAAAGAACTGTTTTATAGCTCTTTATTTGCCTCAAATATCTTGGTCTAATTTTAGATACATCTCAAATACAGGTTTTTCTTACAAAAATTCTCACGGTGATGTTCTCTATGAGAAATATGGTTAAAATATGAATAAATATCCTTCGTCCAATCTCATGACTGGCTAACGTTTATCAGCATAGAGAAAGCAGGGTCATTTCCAGGCTTTACCTATGCCCCTTGATGAGGGCTGTGGAGGGAGATGTGTGCAGAGGTGGGGATGAGGAGAGAGTGGAGCAGAGGTCGGAGCCAAAAGGAGGGTGGAATTGAGATGTGGGCAGCCTGTGAAAGCACACTGCATAGCACACCCCTAGACTCTGCACTCTGTAGTGCACTTTTCAACCCTGCACTCTGTACACAGCACACCCCTGAACTCTGCACGTAGTGCACCCCTGAACTCTGCACGTAGTGCACCCCTGAACTCTGCACGTAGTGCACCCCTGAACTCTGCGCGTAGTGCACCCCTGAACTCTGCGCTCTGCACGCAGTGCATCCCTGAACTCTGCGCTCTGTACGTAGTGCATCCCTGAACCCTGCACACTGTGTTTAGGGCACCACTGGAATTGCGCTCTATACATAGCGCATCCCTGAACTCCGCACATAATGCACTCTCGGTATTTATTGCCCTTTCAAGATGAAGATCCTCCCACTTGTAGTGCAATTCGGCCACACCCTACGGTGGATGGAAGGGGGGGGTTAAGTTCCTGCACCTACTCACTGAAGATGTCAGCCATGGATAAATGTATATAGTATTACAGATACAAGTGGCCATTTGAGGGCAACCATAATGCTGATACAGCCCCGCAATGAAATGGAGTTTGGTACCCCTGGTCATAGTGCATCCCAGAACTCTTTCACATCTTAGTACGAAAAAAATCTGCAGACTTTTTACAGAAGACCCCTTGCTTTTATCAGTCTCAAGGCCCTCTATTTCACCTGTCTTCACAACCACTAGCTTGTAAACGAGGGCTGTTAAAACCCTGATCCAAAGGAACAGAGGGGTCTCTGAGTCTCATTACTTTCTTCTGAAGGGCAAGAAAAGCCACATCCAGAGACATTTATTATCGTACCTGGAAATCTTGTTTAGCCTGTATTTAAAACTGTATATTTAATGCCTTTTTTGCATAACCATAGCACCTTCTTAAGAACTTGTGACTTTCCTGCTAAGAGCCCTTAATCATAATTGGAGAGACACCTGTCTTCAAAAACTTGCAAGCTGCCTTTAGCTGAAGGTACGAGTCTGTGAAAAATAATATATGAATATTAATAATCAAGTATTTTCTGTCTACTTCCTCCATGCCCAAGTTTGCTTCCGTGAGAGACATCAGTTGCATAGCTGTGTCTCTGCTTGTTTATTATCCTTGGACATGAAATAGAGTTAGTTGAGACAAAAGCCTACAAGAAACCTGTTGTAATTGAGCAGGATTGGGTTCCATTTGGGCTGTCAGTTGTTATTCAGTTGCATACATTTTCTTTAGTGACCTAAAGATGAGATTAAAGCGTTTCCTCCTGGTATACCCACATATATAAGAACTTCTTCAAACCAGGAGAGAGTGTGAACTATTTTTTCATGAATGTAAAAACATCTGGATAAGTCCAGTTTGTATATTATTACTCTTAAAGTGGTTGTAAACCCTTACAGACCACTTTGACCTACAGGTAAGCCTAGATTAAGGCTTACCTGTAGGTCCAAGAAATATCTCCTAAACCTACACATATTTAAGACAGGCACCGCTGTCTACGGCGCCGGAGCGGGCATCCCTTTTTTTTTTTTTTTTTTTTTATTGTGTTATTTGCTGTAACTAGGGTTAAAATATTGTGCTCTAGCAACACACTGGGCTGCTGCTTGAACAGCGCAGTGGACCGATTATCCTGAGCAGCAATGTTGATTGAAGCATTGTTCAGGGGGTGTGTTGAACTGCTGAAGCCTTAGAACACTGTGCTATGCTAAGCTCTTTGAAGCTACAGATATAGAAATGCAACACTTCTCCTGAAGCACTCTAAAATGAATAAAAACACCCCTTTCAAATCCCAGATATCACCATTAAACCCTGTAACATACAAAAATAAACGATCATGCCGGAATTGGGTTCTGATAAAGAAATGGCCTTACCCAGATCATATGGAACTACTAGGGTATATGTGTGTAAATACAGTATATATCATTGAAATGTATTTAAAAAGATCAAAATAAAATGCATGCTACTAAGTAACATTTATTCAATATTGTATACCCCATGCTCCAATTACTGTGAGTGCAATCGAATATTTAGTAAGTTTAGTTTAGTAATGCAATCCCAGGGCACTGGTACACACAAGATGAAGCACAGTTGGTGCTTCAGATATTCAAACACAACACTATTATCTTAATTGTATAGTACAGGACACAGGCTTGATTTTTATGGACCCTGATACCGTCAGATGAGTGGACACTGGCAGAGCTTCTGAGGTGGTGTACCCCCGCTCTGTGAGTCCTCAGGTGATGGACTCTTCTACCTTGAGGAAAAATCACTCATTTGTAAATATACAGTATGTGGAAGTCTCACTGGCTTGCCAAGGCTCCTCTGTAAAGTGCGGTCCTAACTAATAAATGTGAGAGTCTCCAAGTTGGAACACACACACACACACACACTAAAATAGGTATTGAAAACATCACCATTTTTATACAAAAATATAAAGGTGCTATTTGACATGAAATTTTCCTCACATGTCGGTAACATCCCTGGCAATCCATATATGCAAAGAAACCAAAACAAATCATTTCAGAAATTAAGTTACATGTAATAAAATGGAAGTACACAGGAAAAAAGGTATTAAACATATAAAGAAAGGGAGGTGCAAAAGGACTTGGAAAGCTTAAGACACCAGCTGAAATCTATTAGTAATTACAAAAGCAATCCTGTTCCTTATAAGTGGAAATTCAAATCAGCTGGTTCAGTCTTAACTGATGCCCTCATTACCAAGGTGTCACACAAGAAACATCTCATGATGGGTAAAAGCAAACCGCTGTCTCAAGACCTTTGCAACCTTATTATACTGATGGCATTGGTTACAGAAGGATTTCAAAACTTCTGAATGTTAACTTAATTTCTGAATGTATTTGTTTTGGTTTCTTTGTATGTATGGATTTCATGGGTTGGTACCCACAGGTGGTGAATATTTCATGTCAATAGCACCTTTGGAAATATATGTACCTAGAAAAATGGTGTGGGTGGGTGTGTGTGTGTGTGTGTGTGTGTGTGTGTGTGTGTGTGTGTATATATATATATATATATATATATATATATATATATATATATATATATATATATATATATATATATATATATATATATATATAATAAATCTTCGGTTGGGTTACTTCTACTGTTTCTATGAGGATTCGTATGGAGATCAATGTCAGGGTGGCCTCCCAATCTTCCACCAATATTCAATAGGAAAAAACAAAGGGACACATTCTCCAATGCAAAAATTGTATATTGTAGCAATTGCTCTCAAGGCATAAAAAGGTTACAAATAGTACTGTACAGTTGCGAGCATCACATGCTCTTCCTTAGACTTCGTGCAATAATCCATTACTAACCACATACTTTTATATTCAACACTACAGGGTGTAGCCTCACAGGTGAAGGTGATCAAATAATCATATATATATATATATATATATATATATAATGTGTATGTGTGTGTGTGTGTATATATATATGTATATATATATATATATATGTATATATATATATATATATATATATATATATATAAATGTACATGTATAAATATAATATACATATAATATTGCAGTGGATAAATTAAGGGAAGGTATGCCCCTGCTGTGCTCCAACTTGGAGATTTTTAAGTTTAAGAGTTAAAACCACAAGTGCGACTTCCACTTACAGATGTGTTCAAATAAAAGCTGTTTTTAATGTGAATTGTTAGTGTCAGTTTGTGTTTTTAAGTGTGCAGGGGAATCATCTGTTTGTACGGTTATGCCCTTACTTCATGTGCACTTTACTTCAAATGCTAGTTAAAAAATTGGGGAGTTGCCATTCTTGTATAGCTTGTTTTATACATTTCAAGCCTGTGTACTGTGTGATTTAAGATAAAAGGAATTTTAACTTGCTTTTAAAATACATATCTTGGAGTACAGTGAAGGACACAGGCCACTTTCCCTTCTGTCCTGTGTTATTCTACTTTACTTGCTACAAAACTGAGGACTCAAGGAGTAACAATTTCCTCTTAAATATCTATACAATTATGTTTTGTTATTGTTTGTGACCCTGATATCAGACTAATATAACTGGTAAATTGTTTATTGATCTTGATTCTTATACAATTTAGTGTTTCCACTTTAATTTCCCTATAGCCAGTTATAAATTGTTAAATGCTCTCTAGTTGTTACCAAACATTTCTTTGGTTGTTAAAATAATTATAAACTATTTCATATGCTTAATTACAGGTGGTCTACTTTAGGTGGCAAAGATGACCCAATAGAAGCCTCAAAAAACTCTGTTTTTGTTAAAGTACTTCAAAAGTTATTGAATGAAGGTATAAAAAAAGCTATTTTTTTCACATTATCTAATTTGCATTGTGGATGCTTATGCATACAAGAACATGTATTCCTATTCCATGAAATGTTAACAAGTTTTGATAGATCATTGTTAACTACCATATTTTTCGCTCCATAAGACGCACCTGACCATAAGATGCAGGAGGAAAACAAGAAAAAAAATATTCTAAACCACATGATGTACTAAAATATTTACCAGTGCCCTTGAAAGGCAGCCTGACCTGTGTCAAAGAAATGCAGCCTGACCATTGCCATAAATGCAGCCTGACCATTGCCATAAATGCGGCCTGACCATTGCCATAAATGCGGCCTGACCATTGCCATAAATGCGGCCTGACCATTGCCATAAATGCGGCCTGACCATTGCCATAAATGCGGCCTGACCATTGCCATAAATGCGGCCTGACCATTGCCCAAAGCTTTTAGTCGCTATTGTCAATCACCTGTTTTTATGTACCCCAATGGCCTCTCTGTAGAATGAATATGGAATTTTTCTGCATGTGCACAAAAGATTTGGAAGGAATGAAGTCAACTAAGAACAGGATACTTTTTCATACAAATACATTGTACAGCAGGTACATACCATGAATATGAAATGTTGGTTTTACACATTCTGTAACATATACCATATTTTTCGGACCATAAGATGCACTTTTTTCACTCAAAAATATGGGAGAAAATGTCTCTGCGTCTTATGGTTCGAATATACAACAGGCACTGCCCCCGTCGCCACCGACATGCTAGTACCAGAAGACGGACACCCCAGGCCTCCCACGAGCGCCAGGCAATCTCCCGGCTGGGCCTGACACCTGCTGAGAAGACAGAGCAGCCCGAGCAGTGGCATAGGTCAGGCTGCATTAATGGGAATGTTCAGGCTGCAATAATGGCAGTAGTCAGGCTGCATTTATGGCAATGGTCAGGCCGCATTTATGGCAAAAGGTAGTTCAAAGGAAATTAAATACGTATAAAAATATGTGCAGCATATGGTTTTACATTTGCAGTGTAGTAAAGTCAATAGACTAAATTTCCCCAGAATGGTTATATGGGCACTTGTAAATGTGGCCTAAAGCCCAACTTGAGCTAAAACATATTTTTGGTTTCAGTGAGAGAGTTTTATAACTTCAGTAATTTTTTTTTCTTTTGCCATCTCTGTCCCCATTGAGGAGATTTCCACAAATTTTCTACTCAAGTGACTAAATATAAAATGAGATCTCTCTGGTGTGGACAACCTACTTCATAAAAATATTATATTACCCTCCCTACTGAAGTGATTTTGCACACATCCTGTCTAGTTGATCACATAGAATGTGAGAGAGAATGTCCACAATGGTTACACAAATGGCAACAAAAAAAACTGACAAAAATTCTAACCCTTCCCCATACAATCAAAATAAAGTACTTCATAGGGCTCCCTATATCAGCAGATTAGAAGAGCTTCTGTTCATCTCACCACACACAATACGTTTTGATTGTACAATTTCCTTTAGCTCTACCGACAACAATGTAGGGACAGGGCATGCCTTATTGGATGCAGATTGTATGGGTGCTTTAGATAGATCCTCATATTACATAGTTTTGGCAAGTCTAAAGTTGATCATTCAAAAATTGTATGGTCAGGTTGTAACATTTATGATGACCATTACAGGTAGCAGAGCACCTGCTCTTTTTAGGACTTTGCATAAGTGTTCATAGATACTCTCAGCCAAACTGTGATCTTTTCCTGGGGTCATTCTAACGTTCGCAATTACATCGTGAGCAGATAAGTGGAGACACAAGTACAGTTTATGCTATTTTGCCGACCTGAAGGAAGGATTCCATGGGTGATATCCAGTGTCAAGAGTCTCTTCAATGCTAGTAAACAAAACAAGCATCTGTCTCCAGTCACATGAACTCTCCCAGGCATGTTTTTCTTGTGCCAGAGATATTGGGGTATTGCTTAGTATAGTCAATGCAGCAAACAGAATAAACATCAAACTATATATACAATTTTATCCTAAAAGAAAAATAGATGTAGATGGAGCATGCCCACTCTTAGCTGAATTGCATGACAGGTAATAATAATGTAAACTGTTAGTGAAGGGGAATACTGGTAGGATTTTTTATTATCCTGTTCCCTGATAATAACAATGAGACACATTTTTCATAGATGCCTTTTTAACTTCTGAGCCCTTTTTATTATTTTATTTTTTGAGTACCATTAGAGTTAGTGTTAGAATGTAAACGTAACTAACCGCTCTTATTTGCTCCCATTTAGCTTGTTCAACGAGCATCTCTTATTTGTTGTCTTTTGGCCATTAAATATACTAATAAAAGCATGTTACTGTATGTACTTTGAGTGGGACTATACCTTTATATTTGCATAAACTCATTTGAAAACATGCATCATCTCTAATATAGTGCATTGAGAACAAAGCAAATACAAATTGTCAACACTGAAATAAATAAATCATGAAAATAAAACATGTGCAAATGTGAGAACTTTGTGCCAATAATATAGTGAAACATGACTGTGAAAATTATTTTAGTCCACATTCCAGCTGCTTGTCAGCTCACAAGATGAAATTAGGAGCTCAATGTATTTTTGTCAGGAACGACAAGTATTTCTCTGTAAAAGGATAAAACAAGGATAATGTGCATGAATGTGTGCTCCTAATGATTCTAATCATTTGTTTCTTCCCTGTGTATCTACAGGCAAAGACCTTAAGACTTACTTACCCGATGTAAATGCTCTTCTTCAGTCAAATGAACTTGGCAGTTTGAAGTCAAATCGATGTTTTGAGTTTGTTCTAAAAGCAAACTATGAACATTTTTTAAAAGAACATGCGTAATTGACTTGTAAATACCTACTATTTTGTTTCCAAATACTGATACGTGCTAATAAAAATACAACTTGGCTTGTTTGTTGTGTGGGTTTTATTTTCCATTCTAATAGTTGCAAATCACATTAATTAACAAGTTATAGACTTTGCATGTGCAATGTATGTCCAAAAAACTTCAAATACACAGGGCATAAAAACAGGGATTCTCAACCATGTCGGAAACAATGTTGAAAGCGCAACTAAGAAATGCAATGTAGCAACTCTGTAATATTGTATTTTCTTTCAACAATATGCAGATCAAAGGGGGCCTTCAATCTGCACATGATTTCAGTTAAAGCAAGTTTTAAAGTGAAAAAGCCACTTGACCTTCAGAAGATTTACCCCCCTCCATGACCAGGCCATACTGGTGTGTTACTTTAACTGACAATTACGCGGTCATGCGATGCTGTACCCAAATAAAACCTATGTCATGTTTTCCCCACAAATAGTTTTTTATGGTGTTATGGGTTTTTTATTTTTTGGCCTATAAACAAAAAAATTAACAATTTAAAAAAAAAAAAAAAAACGATTTTTTAATTTCTGCTATAAAACATATCAAATAAAAAAAAATTTTAATCAAATTTCTTTATAAATTTAGGCCAATGTTTTTGTTTAAAAAAAATCCCAATAAGCACATATTGATTGGTTTACGCAAACGTTATAGCTTCTATAAACTATGGTATATATATATTTTTTTTAATACTAGTAATGGTGGCGATCAGCGACTTATAGCGGGACTGCGATATTGTGGCAGACAATCGCACACTGACACTTTGCAAGAACCAGTGACACTAACACAGCGTTCAGTGCTAAAAATATGAACTGTCACTGTACTAATGACACTGGCTGGGAAGGGGTTTTCTGTGTTTTCTGCTTTGCAGAAACACAGAATCCATCCCCCTCCCCCATCGAAACGGAGATCTGCCTTGCTTACATAAGCAGATCCCGGTTCTGTGGTGTTTAACAACGATTGTCAGGTCTCGGAGGACATCGAGTGCCTGGCACCTGCAGATTGGCTTCTGCTGTGAATAATTGCAGCAGAAGCAGCCTGCCAGTGGAACGTGCGTGCCCCCTGCAGGTGGAGGTGCAGGACCATACTGCTCTTCTGGGTCACAGGAGTGCACATGCTTTTACACTTGCTTTTAGTGTAACATTAAAAAAATTCCCAAAATTGACATTTGCATTTGTAAATAACTTTGCAATGCTTTGTACCAGAATTGCAAGAACTTAAAGGGTAATTCCACTTACGTGGGGGGGATCGCAACTAAAGAAAACATAATATAGTGTATACAATTGCGATGCAAGTCATATTGTAATTGAATGTTTTATTAAAAAATACTTTTCCTTTTCAATTTGCAGCCGTTGTAATTTTCTGAAAATGCAATGCAATATGGCTACCTGGAGATGTGCTGTACACAGAATGTGTACAGAACTTCCCCCAGAAACCTAATGTCCTGCTTGTGTGATTGGCTCACTGATTTTCCCTGAAGTCTGCTTTAAGATGCAAGTCAGATTTCAGGCATCCCCTGCAACAAAACTGTAATTTTTGGTGAGATACTCCCAATAGAAACTTGTCTAAAGGGATGCAGGCCCAGCAGTTTTCCTCATTAGTGCCCTGCAGCTGATTGATAACTATGAAACCACTCCCTCTAGACTCACTCAGCACAGAGGAACAAACTGATTTCTTCAGAATAACAAAAGGTAGGAATCTGCAACAAAGTTTGTCTAAATCCTTGCAATGTACTTAGATCGCCCAGAGGGGAATCTTTTTTTTCTCAACAAAAGTCAAGTTACACTTTATTTGTATAGTACAGGAAACTGACAAGACCCGATTAATTGCAGATTGTATGGATACTTTAGATAGGTCCTCATATTACATTACAAAATTAAATTTTAAATAAGTGTAAAGTTGATCATACAAAAATTGTATGGTCAGTTAGTAACATGTATGATGTCCCTTGCAGGTAGCAGAGCATCTTCTCCTTTCAGGACTTTGCATAAGTGTTAATAGATTCTGTCAGCCTCACTGTGATGTTTTCCTGTGGCCATTCTAACTTTAGAAATTACATAGTGAGCAGATAAGTGGGGGACACAAGTGTATGTTATTTTGCCGACTTGAAGGAAGGATTACATGGGTGATATCTGCTGTCAAGAGTCTCTTCAATAGTAGTGGACAAAACAAACATCTGCATAGCAATAATTGAGTCTCAGGTCACATTAACTCATTTCTTGTGCCAGAGATATTGGGGTATTCCTTAGTATAGTCAATGCATCAAACCGAATAAACCTCAAATTATATATACAGTTTTATCCTAAAAGGGAAAATGTAGATGTAGTCTTCCCACTCTTAGCTGAATTGTATAATAAAGGGAATGCTTTCTAAAAATGTAAACTGTTAGTGAAAGGGAATACTGGTAGGATTTTTTATTATCCTCTTGTTCCCTGATAATAGCAATGAGACATATTTTTTATAGATGGACATGTGCCTTTCCAACTTCTGAGCCCTTTTTATTATTTTTTGAGGAGAAGTGTTTTCAGAGTATTGTCTCGTGCCTCTCATCCACTCACAAAGCCAACCTGATCCAAATGTATTAGACTGGGCAACAATGGCTGCATTCTATTAGCCAACACCTTAACAAACACCTTCAGATCTACTCCTATCAATGATATAGTTCGCACACAAAGTCTGGTCTGTGTCCGGCTTTGGGATGAGAGAGATATGCGCTTCTAGTATTTGTGGAGGGAACACTGATCCTTCAGAAAGGGATAAACACTTTTGTTAAGAAGGGGGGCTAATAGTTTGTAGAATTTTGGAGTAAAGCCGTTAGGGCCCGGACTTTTACCAGATGGGGTAGCAGCAATGGTGCAAGCAACTTCTTCTTCCGAGATCGATGTTTCAAGATCCTCTATCGTTTAGTCATCTAGCGTAGGTAATGCAGTTTGTGAAATATAAGCCTTAGCTTCCTCCATGGTGGAGGGAGAGTCAACAGGGCTTGCAGCAGGTATGTTATACAGGGATTGATAAAAATCTCTGAATATCTGGGCTAGCTTAGCCCGCAGCATAGGAAAAGATGTAGAAGAACGGGAGGTTGAGAAATCCAAAAGTGGATCCAGAGGAGTATTAAAATCTTAGAGTATAAGCTTGCTCTCCATGAAACCCGCCAAGATCTTCAAATATTGCAAGGCTAATGGAATTTGGTGAGTATTGGGTAGGTAGATGTTGGCTACCGTAAATTTAGTGCCCGATATGGAGAGTTTCACAAAACTACCTATCTTCCCTGGGGGTCCGACAGATGATCAAATAATTCGATAGGGAGTGCTTTATGGAAAGCAATAGATACTCCTTCAGAATTTTGTGTCAGGTTAGTACTATGGATCCATCTGTAAAAGTATCTGTTGGAGCAGGAAGTGGTGGAGTCAGAGTGGTAATGTGTCTCCTGTAAAAGAAGCACGGTAACCTGACGTTTGTGCATTTGATAAAGGATTTGCCCGCGTTTCGAGGCAATGGTTAAGGCCGTTTATATTGTATGAGCAAAATTCTAATCGGGGGGTGAGAAATCACAGCGTGAGCCATGCTGGAGTGCGAGAAAATAAAGGGGGGGGGGGAATGTAAAAAGTTAGGGAAGGAGGCAATAGGAGGGATATAGAACAGAGAGGAGGGAAGGGGAAGGGGGGAGGAGAGCGCACGGATAAAAGGAGAAAGTAAAATTTAGATGGAAAGACACCTGAAGAGAAGCGTCTAAAAGTACTAATGTGCTCGTGGAGGCGCAACAATGTGTTTTCACGCCTCAGGCACAAGCTGTGCCAGTCCTACTGTGGGAGAAAGGTTGAGATGGATTGACCCTAGTCCTGATCCCAACAGCATAGCAGGCATAGATATCGGGTAATTAGCACACCTAATATTTGACCCATACATGAGGCATAGAACAGTCACTAGGCTCCAAACATTACAAAAAAGGTGAGGGGGAAATCACTGTTGTCTTTGAGGAAGCATCAGGCTCTGAGTATCGCTAAATATATTGACCCAGGGTTTTAGTGATAGCCTACATACTCCTACTCAGCTATATTACATAGTACATACAGGGGGTCATTTACTATAGGGCTGCGGCGCTAATTGCCGCTAATTCACTGCAATTTAGCGCTGATTAGCACTAAAACGGTATTCAATATAGCGCTGGTGAGAAAATACTCCCAAAATCGAATTTACTATAGTTCCCTGAAACCAAATAGCGCCCAAACCCTTACTCTGCTAAAACCTGGAGTGGTGCACATGGAAATAATGTTTAGAGCATGATATAATTGCCTAAATGGTACTGAAATATGCGGTATATTATTTAACCACTTGACCACTGGGCACTTAAACCCCCTTAATAACCAGACCAATTTTCAGCTTTCGGTGCTCTCACACTTTGAATGACAATTACTCAGTCATGCAACTCTGTACCCAAATGAAATTGTTGTCCTTTTTTTCACACAAATAGAGCTTTCTTTTGGTGGTATTTAATCATCGCTGGGTTCTTTATTTTTTGCGCTATAAAAGAAAAAAGACCAAAAATTCTGTAAAAAAATAAATTTTTCTTCGTTTCTGTTATAAAATTTTGCAAATTAGTAATTTTTTCTTCATATATTTTGGCCAAAATTTATAACGCTACATATCTTTGGTAAAAATAACCCAAATTGGTGTATATTATTTGGTTTTTGTGAAAGTTATAGCGTCCACAAGCTATGGTGCCAATCTCTGAAAATTGATCACACCTGAAGTACTGATGGCCTATCTCATTTCTTGTGACCCTAACATGCCAGAAAAGTACAAATACCCCCCAAATGACCCCTTTTTGTAAAGAAGACATTCTAAGGTAATTAGAAAGATGCATGATGAGTTTTTTGAAGTTGTCATTTTTTCCCACAATTCTTTGCAAAATCAAGATTTTTTTTTCTTTCTTTTTTTTTCACAAAATTGACATATTAGCAGGTTATTTCTCACACACAGCATATGCATACCACAAATTACACCCCAAAACACATTCTGCTATTACTCCCGAGTATGGCGATACCACATGTGTGAGACTTTTACACAGCGTGGCCACATACAGAGGCCCAACATGCAGGGGAGCACCTTCAGCCGTTCTGGAGTGCCCAGGCCAATTCTGACATTTCTCTCCTACATGTAAAAATCATAATTTATTTGCTAGAAAATTACATAGAACCCCAAAACATTATATATATTTTTTTAGCAAAGACCCTAGAGAATACAATGGCGGTCATTGCAACTTTTTATCTCGCACGGTATTTGCGCAGCAATTTTTCGAACACGTTTTTTTTGTTTTTTTTAAAAAACAGTTTTGTGCTTTAAAAAAAAAACAAAACAGTAAAGTTAGAGCCCAATGTTTTTACATAATGTGAATAATGAAGTTATGCCGAGTAAATAGATACCTAACATGTCACCTTTCAAAATTGCACACGCTCGTGGAATGGCGCCAAACTTCGCTACTTAAAAATCCCCATAGGAGACGCTTTAAAAATTTTTACTGGTTACATGTTGTGAGTTACAGAGGAGATCTAGGGCCAAAATTATTGCTCTCGCTCTACCGATCACAGCGATACCTCACATGTATGGTTTGAACACCATTTTCATATGTGGGCGCAACTTACGTATGCGTTCGCTTCTGCATGCGGGGACACGGGGAAATTTTTTTTTTTTTTTTATTCATTTTACTTTATTTTAGTTTGAGGCTTTTTTCAAAAAAATACATTTTTTGATCAGTTTTATTTCTATTACAAGGAATGTAAACATCCCCTGTAATAGGAATATGGCATGACAGGTCCTCTTTACAGTGAGATATGGGTCAATAAGACCCCACATCTCACCTCTAGGCTGGGAAGCCTGAAATAAAAAAAAATGATCCTGGCTTCGATCGTAGCGGTGAGTCAGTAGTAGCACCTGAGGGCGGCGAGAGGGGGGGCGTCCCCTCTCGCCTCCCGTAAGAATGATCAAGCAGTGGAACGCTATGATCATTCCTATGGTGTAGGGAATCGCCGGCTGAAAAAGATGATATCTGAATGATGCCTATAGCTGCAGGCATCATTCAGATATCCCCGCACAAAGTCAAGGATGTCGTATGACGGCCGGCGGGCGGGAAGTGGTTAAAAACACATTTTTTTTAACACAGAGTTGTCCATTTTTACAATATTTCTAACACATAGCATGTACATACCAAAAATGACACCCCAAAATAGATTCTCCTACTCCTCCTGAGTACGGCGATACCACATGTGTGAGACTTCCACAGCCTGGCCACATACAGAGGCCGAGTACAGCCGAGTATGGCTGAGTAAAGCCGAGTATGGCTGAGTAAAGCCGAGTATGGCTGAGCATGGCAAAGTATGGCTGGGTATCACAGAATATTGCAGGGCATTGCAGAGTATTGCGGGGCATTGCAGAGTATTGCGGGGCATTGCAGAGTATTGCGGGGTATTGCAGAGTATTGTGGGGGTATTGCAGAGTATTGTGGGGGTATTGCAGACTATTGCGGGGCATTGCAGAGTATTGCGGGGCATTGCACAGGGTCACTGCAGAGTATTGCACAGGGTCACTGCAGAGTATTGCACAGGGTCATTGCAGAGTGTTGCACAGGGTCATTGCAGAGTGTTGCACAGGGTCATTGCAGAGTGTTGCACAGGGTCATTGCAGAGCATGGAGGGATGGATGTGACTGTACATGTCACTGAGCTGCGCTGTGGGCACTACACATCCAGCCCACAGCGCGGCTCCCATCCGATCTCTCCCTCTCTGTACCGATCGGTACAGAGAGGGGAGGGAGGAACCGGTTTGTTTACATGTGATTGCTCCGTCATTTGACGGAGCGATCACATGGTAAACGGCTGCGATCAGCGTGGTGGTCACGGATGTTCCCGTGTGCGCGTCCCAGGGGGCGCGCGGGAGCAGTTTTCTGGAATCACGTCATATGACGTGATCCCAGAGTTATCCAGCCGCCCTGCAGCCGTCATTTGGCTATGGGGCGGTTGGCAACTGGTTAAAGATAATCTGCTTTTAAGCTGTGTGAAAAAGTGATTTCTACACTGAAATGTTTTGGACAACTAGGGGCCAACACAACTGAGCATGCTCAGACCTGAAAATAGATCTCATTTTAACTCAAGTATCTTTTTTACCTGGCGCTATAGTAAATACCAAAATGAGAGCTAAAATTAGAGAGCATTTTTTTGTAAGTGAAAATCTGCTCTATTCTAGTCCAATGCAAGTTTTAGCCATTGATTCCAATGGAACAATTGTGACTTTCACAAAAATAAAAAACCTTTTAAAGCGGGATTCCGGCAAAAAAATTTATTTTAGATGTCAGCAGCTGCAAATACTGCAACTGCTGACTTTTAAAATAAGGTCACTCACCTGTCCCGGGGTCCAGCGATGTCGGCACCCGAGACCGAACCGCCCCTCGCTGCCGCCGCCATTCTCAGTGGGTGAATCTGGAAGTTAAGCATTGCGGCTTCACTTCCCGATTCCCTACTGCGCATGCGCGAGTCGCGCTACCTGTTCTCAATGGTCCCCGCTATCTCCTGGGACCTGTGTCTTTCCCAGGAGACAGCGGGAGGGGGCGTGACTCCCGCGGGAGTCTATTCCCGGAAGTGGGTGCAGATACCTCTATTATACTTCCGCTCATCGGATTCCTCCCCCCCCTCCGGTGTCACAATTGGCACCTTTCAGGGGGGAGGAATCCGATGAGTGGAAGTTCCACTTTTGGGTGGAACTCTGCTTTAATGTTGAGATGAAATGTATCTTTCTCTGAAATAAATTTTCCTTTGCAACATTGTTGCTTCTACTTAAAATATTTTGTTTTTAAGAATGCTAGAATGTGGAATGTTTTGATGTTTTGGTAAAATATATTTTTCTCTGTCACTTTCACTTGTTACTCTCCATCTCACAACAATCTTTACACAAACTGACACAGGTGTCTTTACAATCCACAAACAATACCATTTCTGATGCAAATTTAAAATGAATCACAATTTCTTGTGCTTTTTATTATTTCGAAATATTCATACTTTGAGGCCAAAAAATGTAATGTGTACCAACATCAGAAATCAAAATGTAATTCCCAAAAATGTGAGGGTAATATTCTACTCTCACTCACAAAAAAACAAATATCACAGAATAAATCAAGAAGAATAACTCTTAAGTAATGTAATTCCATCACCTGTATGTCCAAAGAAATGCAGTATTTATGTGTTTTTATGCGTAGTTATGTGTAGGATGTTCTTACACGTGGCAGCTCCGTGGCATAGAGGTTAGAACTTCTGCTTAGCATCTGGATTCAAATCCCAAACATGTTGCTTCATGTAGAGAAGTTGTCTCATCTCCCAGGTCCTATAACTATGTCTAAATGTAGTATTTATGTGTAGGGCGGTTCCACCACCATTGTAAATCTTTTCCAGATACACTATTTAGCCAAAAGTATTGGGATGCCTGCCTTTACACACACATGACCTTTAATGGCAGCCCAGTCTTAGTCCGTAGGGTTAAAATTTGATTTGGCCCACCCTTTTCATCTAGAACAGCTTCTAGGAAGGCTGTCCACAAGGTTTAGTGTGTCTATGGGAATGTTTGATCATTCTTCCAGAAGTGCATTTGTGAGGCCAGGCACTGATGTTGGATGAGAAGGCCTGGCTCGCAGTCTCTGCTCTAATTCAGCCAAAGGGTGTTCTGTCAGGTTGAGACCAGGACTCTGTGCAGGCCAGTCAAGTTTCTCCACCCCAAACTTGATCATCTATGTCTTTATGGACCTTGCTTTGTGCACTGGTGTGCAATCATGTTGGAACAGGAAGGGGCTTTCCCCAAACTGTTCCCACAAAGTTGGGAGCATGAAAATGTCTTAGTATGCTGACACCTTAATGCCCCGTACACACGGTTGGATTTTCTGATGGAAAATGTCTGATCGGAGCGTGTTGTCGGACATTCCATCCGTGTGTGGGCTCTATCTGACATTTTCCATCGGATTTTCCGACACACAAATTTTGAGAGCAGGCTATAAAATTTTCCGACAACAAAATCCGATTGCGTCAATTCCGACCGTGTGTGGCCATTTCCGACGCACAAAGTGCCACGCATGCTTAGAAGAAATCCCGAGACGGAACAGCTCGGTCTGGTAAAGTTAGCGTTCGGAATGGATACAGCACTTTCGTCACACTGCAATGTCAAAAATAGTTTAATGCAACGCACTCTCTTCTTCTTTATAATGTGAGAAGAATGAAGTAGTTTTGCTGCTCATATTCACACAGACTTCTCACAAACTTATTTCTTTATTATTTATTGGGATTCCCTCAATATATTTAGATTTGTCATATCTGACCAAATATATTTTGGGTTGTTTTAAAATATTTTTTCTTTTTTTCAAGGCTGTTTTTATATTTGGAGGTTTGTATTTTTTTCTAGGGTGTTTTTTTTATTTTTTGTTGTTTGTATTCTTAAAAAGTCTAATGTTTTTTTATTTTTTTTTTGTGTGTTTTACTCCATAATATTTTTGTGTGTGTTTTGTGTGTCAAGTTACCACAACACCATTGATATCGTGTATTATTGAATCTCAAGGAGATTGTTTGGTGTTGGTGTCTCTTGTTAATTTCACATTGTATATTTGACATGTACCTGCCTTCTCACAAACAAACTGTCCTTTTAAAAGGAAAACACATATAGGCAAATATAATTGTAAAAAAAAATCCTTTATTAAGGGCTCAGAACCAAACAAAGAGGGAGGCAACTCTGGAGAAACAGCTGAAATGGGTGAAGCCTTTGGCCCCCAGGGCACACATCAATTATTTTCTTGCAAAATTGGTGGCCTGAGTCCATATCTAAGGGAGTGCAGTCTGGTCCAGAAGTCCCAGAGATCCGGAAATCAGCAGATGACATCTGTGTCCCCAGGCTGTGGTCATACAAGAGCCTACATCTTTGGCCAGACCAGACTGAACCCAGGGCCATTACTCTCTGGTCTAACTTCCACACTGTGGCTGTGGTGGTGGAGTTGTGGCAGCAGGGGGAGGAGGAGGAGGGGCCAACTCACTCAGGTGGGTATTGGGTGTTAGTTCCCCACTCACCCCCTTACTTAGGACTTTATACAGAATGTCCTCACATAGCTTGCGTTGACCCTCCTGCATGCCCTTCAGTTTGTTGGCCGCCATGCAGGCAAAGGCCTCTTCAGGAGTGGGTAAGGCTCTGAGGGATGCAGAAGCCTCCTGAATGAGCCTGAGCGCAGAATCCTACATGTGAATCGCCTTCCTCACTCTTTTGTATGGAAGGCGGAGGGGAGGAACCTGCGATTCGGTCAGGCTGCGACTGGTCCCAGGCTTCTCCTGGCTGCCACTTAGCCCCGCCTCCTCCTTGCTGCCACTAACCCCGCCTCCTCCTGGCTGCCACATTCCACAGCCTCCTCCTGACTGCCACATTCCATAACCTCCTCCTGGCTGAGGTCTTCCTGTGTATGAAAAAGGGACATCGTTTTCGTTTTTTATTCATCAATCACACACAATTTTCACCTCCTGACTGTTGTAAATTTGAATGTTAACAAATATAACAGACTATCCTTCTGAGCACAGCATTTTTCAGTCTTGTCCAAAATATTTTTGCCCACTACTGTCTATTGATATGTAAAACACTTTTCTCTATCAGCAATTAGTGATCAATAATAACATCTAGTAAACATCATTTGTTTATTGACCAGAAATCTGTAGAAGAATGCTATACCTGGCTCCATCTGGGCTCCTCCACTTCTTCCTGGCTGGAAGTCCCAGGTTGGACATCGGAAGCCTCAGCTGGGGTGGAAGGAAGAGTAGAGAGGGATTCCTTGACTTCAGTCTGGTCTGACAGAAATCGCAGTCTCTCATAGTACCACAGCCTGGGGACATAAATGTCATCTGCTGCAGCTCCGGATCTCTGGGAATCAGTGACCTTCTTGCGCTCCCCAAGATAAGTGCTCCTCAGGCCACCAATTTTGTTTTTTAAATACGGGATGGTTGCTGTGGGGACCACTGGCTTCACCAACTCCAGCAGTTTCTCCAGCGCTGTCTGCCTCTTTTGTTTATTATTGTAATGTGGATGTCTCACCTGCCACAGACAGGGCAGCTCCCTGTATTTGTCTATGAACAGGGGGAGGAAGTTGTGGTCATTCAAGCCATCCATTTTATCTGCAAGACACAACACATGACAAACCCTAATGTCAGCCTAAAGTCTACTAAACTTGTGCAAATACAGGCCTCAATCTAGAAGCAGTATAGGCCCAATGTAAAATATTACCTTCGCAATCATGATCGGCGCCTCCGTTACTCCTTCCTCTGCTCACAAATTGTACTTACTACGCATGCGTGTTACTCTTTATAGACACTGCGCATGCGTGAAACTCCGCCCGCCCCTGACGTTCTTTCTAGTCTATTCCCCGACCCTTCTCGTTCAGCGCAGTGGGGGAAGAGCACATGGCGGAGTCGGAACAGTTGTCTGATAATTACACCAACGAAACATCCCGAACCAGAAGGCGACGATATAAGGCATCAAATATGTCCTACTATGATGGAAAGTATGGACCTTACCCAAACCCCAATGTCAGAAAGGCCAAGATAATGGCGAAAGTATTCAAGAGTCTGCACAGGAATTTCGGGGTGTGACGATCGAAAGATCAGCTCAGGAAGCGGTGGTCGGACCTCAAATTAAGCGAGCATGAGCAGTACAGAAAGATCCGGAGAGTGCTGCAAAAAAGTAAGTAGTTGTGCTGTGTTCCTATTCTTTATGTTTATTACATTCGTGCTGCTCCATGTGCTTTTCTTAACTGTTATCCAGTTTAAAATGGCAACTTTCATGTTGGGCACATTATTCATTCGTATCAAACATAGTTCGTTTGGCCATATGCAATTGCCATCATTTTTTGGGGTCTACTTGTGTGAAAAGAATTGGGTTGTGTAGATGTGTTTGTTACTAGAATGAAATGCAAACTAGATTCTGTGTAAGGAGAGGACACTCGGCAGCTGTTTACACATCTGGACGCTGGAGCACTAGTGTGGGACACAAGAACACCCTTTTTATTAGGGGGTCCACACAGGTGCTCCAGTGTATACTATAGGGGGGTCTCCATCTGTGAAGCTTGTACAAGACAGGTAAAGTATTGAAGCTTTGCAAAGGACAATAAAAATGCTACATCTTGGAACTCTGCCAAAACAGACAATTGTACCCCACTTCCAAGCAATGCTTCATATTTATAGTTCTGACATCAAATATCTGTGTGCTAAGTATACCTATTTTTTTGTACATAGGGGATAAAAGACTCGGAGGACACCCCTAATCCGAGGAGACCACAGACCCCCCACCTCTGGAAATAGGTGAAATCCCCCAAAGCCAAGCAGAGCAGGAGGAGGAAGACGTGGTGGAAATTGTCACCACAACAGGTGAGTGTCTGCGACCACAGGAGATGGATGCCGGCAGATTTATAATACATGGTGTTTTTTTTGTTTTCTCTTTTTAGGTGATTGTGATGTTGTGGATCCTGATCCTTTCACCTCTGAAAGTGCCCAGATCCTGATTGGGGAGATCATGGGGTGTAATGTTGCATTGGAAAACATCAAGAAAGACATCAATGATGTTCTTCAAAAAAATAAGAACATCATTGATGTTTTAGGGCGAGTTTAAAAGCCCTCCAAATCCCTTTGTTTTTTGGTGTGCTACAATTTTTGAACATTATTTACAAATATTAGAAAAGCCAAATTTTGAAAAGGCACACAGTGTGTCAACATGTGCTTTCTGCCATCACGGGAGATCAATGGACGCATTTTGGGGGTGCAACCCCTTCCTCAATAATAAAGTAGCTGTGAGGAAGGGGTTGAACCCCAAAAACACATCCCTTGATCCCAAATGATGGCAGGTAGCACATGTTGACATTCTTAAATTTGTGTGCATCTTCAAAATTTGACTTTTCCTGGGGTGACTTCACTTCACATATTGCTAAACGCAATATCAAACTCAGTTTGTAAATACTCATGTCTGATATTGCCTTCAAGTTCTACCAAATGTGAACTTTGTAAGTTCAAGATTTGTGTCTTTCTTGTTGGTTTTAAACATGCCTGTTTGATCTAAAATGGACATTTCTAATGTGACCCCAAAAATTGTTATACAACAAACATGTTGGTTTGTTTTAAAAACCTTTTCTAAATGCGCATGTGATTGTGCTGGTATTAAAAAGATTGTTAATCAAGATTGTGTGGATTATTGTCTCAACGCTACAAAACTTTTGTTGTGCTGTAATGGGTGTTATTGGGGGGGTTATTTCCTGAGGGGAAATTCACTTTGCACTACAAGTGCAGTTTCAAGTGCACTTGTAGTGCAAAGTGTCTTTGCCTTTAGGAAATAACACCCAACAGTGCTTTGTAAGGTTACACAATCACGCCAATTTCAGGACTCACCACATTTCTCTCAGGGTCAGCTAAAACAAACACAAGCAGGAAATGTCACCAAACCTTGGTTTTTGTTTTTTTTTATTTAAAAAATCTTTTAGACATTGTCTGGCATATTGCTGGCCCCCCTACCCGCAAAGAATTCAAGGTATCTTAGCCGGACATCACGGGCACTCGGGGGGCAAGCCAGGACGGCCACTTTCAAGCGCCATCAGGGTTGGTTCATTAGGAATTCCGGCCTCAGGCCCAACTGAGCCAGCATAGTTGGCAGAATGTTTCCGTAAAAAGTTGTGTAGAACACAGCACGCCAGGATAATGTGATTCAGTTTGTACTCCGCCATATGTATGGGTGTAAGAAATAGGCAGAACCGGCTGGCCATGATTCCAAATGTGTTCTCCACCACTCTTCTGGCTCTGGCCAGCCGGTAATTAAAAACCCTCTGGTCCGGGGTGAGGGTCCTCATCGGGAATGGCCGCATAAGATGGTCCCCCAGCGCAAACGCTTCATCTGCAACGAAGACGAATGGGAGTCCTTCCACATTGTCTTCTGGAGGTGGCAAGTCCAAGCTGCCATTCTGGAGACGCCTGTAAAAATCTGTCTGGGCGATGACTCCGACATCTGGCCATTCTTCCCCACGTCCACATACAGGAACTCGTAAGTAGCCGACACCACCGCCAACATCACAATACTATTGAACCCCTTGTAGTTGTAATAGTATGACCCTGAGTTGGGTGGTGGGACGATGTGGATGTGTTTCCCAACAATTGCCCCTCCGCAGTTAGGAAAGTCCCACCGCTGGGCAAAGTGGGAGGCCACAGTCTGCCATTCCTGTGGCGTGGAAGGAAACTGTGGAGTCGAAACAAAATCAAAAATTTGTCATTTTGCACATAAACAGGGAAAGCAGATTAGACACAAACATTCTTGCGCAACATCAAGCTAACATTTTTTGAGGGAATTTTTTAAGACCAAAGTATAAGGTACACCTATCAGATCCCCCCCCCCCTCTCATGGGCCATTTATAACATTATAGGGGGGGAACTCTTGGACAGGTAACCCTCTTGACTTCATTGAGAGATGAATGCCTAAATAATGGATATTACTTTGGCCAGCCCCTCCTTAGTTACGCTATTGGCAGCCCACTGGATAGTGAAGAAGTGTCATAATACAAAGATATAAATACACATTGTACACATTTGAGCACATTTGGACATTCTGCTATTACCTATCAAGATAATAATAGGATACAAAAACTTTAAACGGTACCATTTGAAAGTATACAGGCAGGCCCTTGCACTACATGCTTTGGTGAATTCATCCATACATCTGACCACAAAAGTGATGGGTATAGTGTGTATGGGTTTGGCAAAGTCAGCAGATAGATGATTAAGGATAGATAGAGAATTGGTATCGGCTGACTTAGCAGTTGGGGGGAGGGAGGGTTACAAATGATTTGGGGACACCCAAAAAAAGCCTCTGGCACTCTGGCCTGAATTTAAAGCACAAATCACATTTCTAAACATTTTAGGGGGTGTTTGGGGTAAAGCACTACTATGGAGCTGCTAAAATACATTAAGTGACTACATGAGGTGAATATAGGGACAGGAGAGCATGCTGGGGAGGTAGGTGAAGGCAAATATGTATGAAGGACAGAAAAAATAATTACATAAAAATCCAGCATGCATGAGGACAAAGGGGACATTCACAGCATATTGCAATCATGGTAATTAGGGAATGAGGAAAGAAATACTATACATTATCAAACATATACAATAAAATGTGATGTTAAAGGATAAAAATCTTACCTTAATATACTCCTTCTGCAGAACCTGTATGATGGCAGAACAGGTCTCTGGGATAATGATCCCCAGAGCCTGGGGGGAGATGCCTGTCGAGAACTTCAAGTCCTGCAGGCTTCTCCCCGTCGCCAAGCATCGCAGGGTGGCGACGAGCCTCTGCTCCGCAGTGATGGCTTGCCTCATGCAGGTGTCCTGCCTGCTGATATAGGGGGTCAGCAAAGCCAACAAACGGTGAAATACGGGGTCCGTCATCCGGAGAAAGTTCCTGAAATCATCAGGATTATTCTCACGGAGCAAAAGGCATATGACAGAACTGGTCACGCTGAAGCAACCAATTCTTGGTCCATGAACTCCTCCCCACCCTGTTCATGGACTGGACTTGTGTCAAGGTCAGGACCCCAACACTAAGCCCTCGCACAGCACGAACTCTACGAGGAGTACGTATACGCAACATGGCTAGAAAACGGTCGGCTGCTCAGAACGAAGTAACAGAACGCACTGAAGAACAGCAAGGCCTGTGAAGAGCGACCTAAAAAACAGTAACAAACGAACAAGAACACAATGACAAGTCAAGGGTACTTGCTGCACGCACTGAAGAGCAGATACAAACCCACAAGCACAAACTGAACTGCAGAAAACGATCTGAAAACCACGTGTCTGAAAAAGCGCAAATCGTCTCTCACCAAACTTTTACTAACACGAGATTAGCAAAAGGAGCCCAAATGGAGCCGCACTTGGTTCTGAACTGGTCTTTTATAGTCTCGTCATACGTGGTGTACGTGACCGCGTTCTTGGTGATCGGAAATTCCGACAACTTTGTGCGACCGTGTGTACGCAAAACAAGTTTGAGCCAACATCCGTCGGAAAAAATCCTAGGATTTTGTTGTCAGAATGTCCGATCAATGTCCGACGGTGTGTACAGGGCATAAGAGTTCCCTTGACTGGAACTAAGAGGCCAAGCCCAACCCCTGAAAAACAACCCCACATCATAATCCCCCCTCCACCAAATCATTTGGACCAGTGCACAAAGCAAGGTCCATAAAGACATGGATGAGTGATTTTGGGGTGGAGGAATTTGACTGGCCTGGACAGAGTCCTGACCTCAACACAACAGAACACCTTGGGGATGAATTAGAGAGGAGACTATAGGTCAGGCCTTCTCATCCAACATCAGTGCCTGACCTCACAAATACACTTGGAAGAAGGGTCAAACATTCCCATAGACACACTCCTAAACCTTGTGGACAGCCTTCCCAGAAGAGTTGAAGCTGTTGTAGCTGTAAAGGGTGGGCCAAATGAGTTTTGAACCCAATACTAATACTGGGATGCCATTACAGTTCAGGTGTGTTTAAAGGCAGGAGTCCCAATACTTAAGCCAATATATTGTATATTGCTTGTGACACTGAGCATGGCTATGGACTTAGGGCTGGTTCACGCCACAGAGATGCAGAGAACATGTGTGAGGCTGCCTGGTGGCTAAGTGGGTAGCCATTCTGTCTAGCAGCACCTGGGATGTTGGTTCAATTCCCCAACATGCTAATGCTTGTGTTGAAGTTTATATGTTCTCCCTGTGTGGGTTTCTCACTACAATCCAAAGACATGCTGGCACGCTATTTGTCTCCTGTCGAAATAGGTTCTAATGTAAGAAAGTTACTTTTGGATTTTGGATTGGAAGCTCATTCCAGCCAGGGACTGATGTAAATTTTTGTTAGCACTAATCATGCCCAGGGACTTGGACATTTAAAATTTTAGGGTTTACACTGCACAGGTACATATGCTTAGAAAACTGTTGCTTTGTTTATGTGGATGCAAATTTGATCTTTGGCCTGTAGTTGGAGATTTGATGCCCATAGCCAAGGGCTAACAGAGTTGCGAATAGTATTATGTGTTCCTGCTCATCAGGTGCAATCACTTTACACATACATGAAGAGAGAGATTGAAAGATACTGGTGGGCGTGTACTTCTATTGGACGTGTCAGTGTGCTAACAATACAACCTCTCTTATGTAAAGGCCTGCAGTAAGGGGGATTCGTTTGGCCTGGGAAGGTAAGGTTTTTGTGCTGTGATTTGTGGGGGAAAAGGAATGATATTGTGCCTATTGACAAATGCCCAACTAGGAATATTTGCTGAAATTCTTGTGCATTTTTTCAATCAAAAGTGGGTTTATGTGGCCATGCTGTCAATGTTGTGTGTGTATTTTTCCTATCTGATCATGCAAACATCGTTTGGAAGCATCTGCTGACCTTCTACCCTTTTTGATCTCGTTGTTTAATCGTGTACCAATGTATGTATGTGTGGATTGTGGGCTGGTGGTGGGTGTTTTGAATAAGTCTTTTTTTAATATTATGTTGGAATGCTTTGTAAGAATGACTGTTAAGTATGTTTCTATAATCTTGCAGATAAAAATGTGATGTGTTGCCCGTTATACACTGAAATTAAAGCTGTGTCTACTCTAAGGTTTTGTCAAATTTTAGATTGTAAACTCCTATGAGCAGGGCCCTTAAAATCCCATTGCTAAAAGTAGCACCATATATCCTGTCCAATTTTTTTGAAGCTAGTAAATGAATGTACATATTTTTTTTTTCTGTTGGTAAAATAAAAGTACATTATTGAGCTTTGTTGTGGTGTTTTTTTTTCTACTTTTCTTTCTCTTTAGTTTTTGTGGGTGGTGGTTTTGGGAAAGTGAAATATCTCTTATATCTTATTTCAATATGTATTTATGCACCAAAAAACTAATCTCTTCGCCCTGGTTCACATTGACGCTACTTTGAAATCGCACTATTTCACTTGAAGTGGCACGATTTCAAAGTAGCAAGGTCAGCGTGATTTCAGGTGCTACTTGATAGACATCTGTGTGGCTTCATACACAGATGTCTATTGAAGTCGCACCTGAAATCGGCAAAAGTAGTGCAGGAACTACTTTAGCAAATTGATGCAGCGCCACAAAATCTGTGTTGCATCGATTGGAACAGTGCCATTGCTGCCAATAGTCATGCGATTTGATCTCTCATCGCATGACAAATCGCTCCAATGTAAACCTAGGCTTCTGCACACCTGCAAGTAAATTATAAAGGTGGAATCTTTATATATAACAGCTATGGAGAATTGCAGGTAATGAATTCAGCTGGTGAATAGGCAGTGTTGTATGTGTCAGCTTTAGTTCACATTGTTGCGATCTAACACGTCACAAGCGGTGGCAATTGCACCATTTTAATTGGTATGACTCTGGGGTGCAATTTGTATTGATATCAGTGCAGAAACCTGCACAGATGTCTCTGAAATTCCCCCTGCAGTCGGGTCTGACATGCGGGATTGAAATTGTGTGATTTCAGCTGAACGATTTTCTCCCTCTGTGTGAACCAGGGTTCCCGTGCTGGTCAGGATCTCCATCTAGGTGGACATGGCGAGGTCCCTCTTTAGCAAAGAGGAGGTGCTGCTCTTTTTTTTTGGATAAGGGTATGATATGTCCTTGTGCTTAATCAATGTGGGGGTGGATGTAGTAGTTAGATTTGGTGTGGGTGGGGTTCATTGATTTGTTTGGCATCCACGCACATTGGCTTCTGGCCCATGTGCACACATCACTTCCTGCATTTGTTCTGCTGATGTGAATGCAAGTATAAATGAGAGCTCCTTTCTATTAAAATATATATGACTTGTTTCACAGTTGGGCAACTTTGGACCTCCGAGTTGCTTGACAAGTTGTACCCCATGATTCTCAATAATAACTAGGGATGGGCCGAACTCCCCCCTGTTCGGTACGCAGCAGAACATGCGAACAGACAAAAAATTCATTCGAACACGCGAACACCGTTAAAGTCTATGGGACACGAACATGAATAATCAAAAGTGCTAATTTTAAAGGTTAATATGCAAGTTATTGTCATGAAAAGTGTTTGGGGACCCGGGTCCTTCCCCAGGGGACATGTATCAATGCAAAAAAGTTTTTAAAATGTCTGTTTTTTCGGGAGCAGTGATTTTAATAATGCTTAAAGTGAAACAATAAAATTGTAATATTCCTTTAAATTTAGTACCTGGGGGCTGTCTATAGTATACCTGTAAAATGGCGCATGTTTCCAGTGTTTAGAACAGTCTGACAGCAAAATGGCATTTTTTAAAGGAAGAAAAAAGTAATTTAAAAGCGCTAGCGCTAGTGCTGGTGTTCTGCCGAGAAAGGTCCCCTGGCGGATAAGGACTCCCCTGTACTGCGCAGCACTTGCGCAGTATGAGCCGTCGAAAATAGCCAAAGCTGAACACCTGTGAGTCAGCTGTACATGGCGCCTGTAACAGGGCCCCTCGCGGGCTCACTTCGCTCGCCACGCTTCGGGCACGGCCCCGCTTCTCTTGGCATATTTTTGTCCACTTGGATGGTGGGGCTTGAACCTGGACTCAGGGCAGAATGCAGTTCGCAGGCGCCGTGTAGAGCTGACGATCAGCTGTTCAACTTTGAAGACTTTCGGTGGCTGCATGCGCAGTACAGGGGGTCCTTATCCACCGGGGGAACTTTCTCAGCCAAACACTGGCTATTAATGAATTGTCGGTCCCGACAATACACATGAAAGTTCATTGAAACGGCCTGGGATTCCCTCACAGTCCATTACCAGGCCCTTTGGGTCTGGTATGAATATTAGGGAAACCCTAAACCAAAATTTAAAAAAATGCATGTTCTTAAATAGCTGAGAGCGGGGCCACCCGTGAAGTGCACGGGTGACCCCGCCCCCCTCTGACGCCACGGGGAAATGCCGCGGGGTTACCAGTGACATGTACAGGTGACCCCACCCCCTCTGACGCCATAGAAACCCTCATAGCGTCAGAGGGGGGTGGGGTCACCTGTACTTTTTTTATATAATAAATTTTTAGAGATATAAAGGGTCACCTGTACATGTCACTGGGTAACCCCCGCGGTGTTTCCCTGTTGCGTCACAGGGGGCGTGGTCACCCGCGCACATCACAGGTGGCCCCGCCCTTAGCTTTTTAAGAACTGTCACGGCAGGTCTAACGTCATTCAGCGGGCTCCTCCCATGGAGGTGGATCGTGTCGTGGCGGTGTATTTCTCCGTATCCTGGGACGAGGAAGGATTACATCGCTGGATTTTTTTTTTCTTTTTTAATAAAGGACTTGTCAGATGCTGTGTCTGTGTTTTTTTACACTTTTTTGTGAAATGGTAGGAGTACAATGTACCCGTTACCATTTTACATGGGGGGGCCGGGATCTCGGGGTCCCCTTGTTAAAGGGGGCTTCCAGATTCCGATAAGCCCCCCACCCGCAGACCCCCACAACCACCAGTCAAGGGTTGTGGGGATGAGGCCCTTGTCCCCATCAACATGGGGACATCCTCCCCATGTTGAGGGCATGTGGCCTGGTACGGTTTAGGGGGGGTGCTCTCTTGTCCCCCCTCTTTTCCTGTGGCCTGCCAGGTTGGGTAAGGATAAGGGTCTGATAATGATTTTTAGGGGGACTCCCACGCCATTTTTTTTTAATTTTGGTGCAGGGTTCCCCTTAAAATCCATACCAGACCTGAAGGGTCTGGTATGGATTTTGAGGGGGACCCCCACGCCATTTTTTTGTTAAATTTTGGTTTGGAGTTCCCCTTAATATTCATACCAGACCCAAAGGGCCTGATAGTGCACTGTGGGGGATCCCAGGCCGTTTTTATCAATGGATAAAAGTAATAATAACTATAAGCGCATATACAGAAAAAGCATACAATAATCGAAGTATATCAGGTTAGCCAGGCCTATAGTCCATGGCTATAGTATTGGCAGTCCAGGGGTTAATTAGGATCTGACAGTTCAGAGTATGTAAAGTAGGTTGGTGGAGTGGTAGATCTAGGAGGCGGCTGCTGTCCTCAGAGAGCTGGCTCTGTAGTAGGCAAGAGTGGGTGAAGAAAGGAAGCGCCTCCTGAGTGCAGTATTAGTGGGTATGTTTAATGACACATATTAAAGTAACACTTACAAGAAAAACATGAATAAGAAGGCTCATCTGTAAATAGGTAGTCCTTGTGGATTCCTCGAGCTCCAGTCCAGAAGGTGTACCAGCGGTGTAGGGCTGCAGATGGAAGCTGTTCAGTAAGTGGTTCTTCCTGTGGCCATCAGGGAGAAGCTGGGGCCGGCATGGAGTGCACGAAGGATGTGCGTGAAGTCATGGGTCATCCAGCGGCTTCCGGGCACACTCGAGGGGGAGGGCTTACACCGAGGGAGGGTTCAGGCAGTGGGTGAGCACTGATTAGGCTACGCGCTCAGAGCTGCTGCTCCTTCAATAGGCCTGAGGGGGCAGTGTGTCAGTGGTGTGCTATTTATATGCCGGTGCTGTGGGACAACAAAGCTCAGCGCCGGCTAACAGCAAAGCACTGATAAGGAACGGTAAAATGGACTCAAAGGGGGAGGGGGTATGGAACAAGAGAAACACAGTTTCATAATGTCATGAAAAAAACGCACTGAGGTGATAAGATGAACACAAAAAGAATGACATCTGGGGAGGAGGCACATAAAGGCTGAATAGATAATTTTATATTTTTTATAATTTATATATATTTTATTATTAAGGGAATATGTGTAAGATATAAAAAGATATAAAAACAGCTTCCATCTGCAGCCCTACAGTACACCTTCCGGACTGGAGCTCGAGGAATCCACAAGGACTACCCGTTTACAGACGAGCCTTTTTATTTAAGTTTTTCTTGTAAGTGTTACTTTATTATGTGTCATTAAACATACCCACTAATACTGCACTCAGGTGGCGCTTCCTTTCTTCACCCCCTCTCATTTTTATCAATGAACTTTTATGTGTATTGTCGGGACCGACAATTCATTAATAGCCGGCGCTAGCACTTTTAAATGACAATTTTTTCCTTTGAAATGTCATTTTGCTGTTAGACTGTTCTAAACATGGGAAACATGCGCCACTTTACAGGCATACTATAGAGACCCCCAGGTACGAAATTTAAAGGAATATTACACTTTTATTGTTTCACTCTAAGCATTATTAAAATCACTGCTCTCGAAAAAAACTGACGTTTTTTAAAACTTTTTTTTTTTGGCATTGATACATGTCCCCTGGAGCAGGACCCGGGTCTCCAAACACTTTTTATGGCAAAGAACTTGCATATAAGCCTTCAATGAGAACTTTGGATTTTGCAGGTTCGAGCCCCATTGACTTCCACTATTCCAGCATATGTGATCTGACAGGCATTATTGCCGGCAATAGCGCTGCTTTCCATTTGCATCAGCGCTGAGTTTCTGAGAGTTGAGAGTTTTCTGGCTTTTTTTGAGAGCTATTTTTTGGCACTGCAGGATAATTTTTTGGCGCTATAGTAAATGACCCCCACAGTCTCAGTTATAAAAACAACAGATAATAGCATTCAACAGGATATTTGAATATTAAGTCCAACTATTTAAACCTAGGAAGATATACAATAGGTAATCATAGTGGCTCCAGCTGACAGATAGAGAAAAAAAAAGGAAGGGACATCAGAGGATCGTCCTGGGGGGACATTCAAGTTCGCTATGTGTGTGGTATGTACTATACAAGCCTCCGCAGCAACAGAAAATGATCAAATCCAGAGGCCATGTCTCCGCACAGAGCCAATCCCCCTGCCCCCGTGAGTATCAACAATCAAGTATCAGAGAAGGGGAGGGGGGGAAACAACCCAAAACTGAGTGGAACATCATATGCAAAACATTCAGTGTGTTCTGGTTTGACCTGAAGCCCACTACATAATGAAACAAAAAGTATCTAGTACCTGTGTTCTCTCCCGAACCCCAGCTAGACAGTTGTACTAGCAAAGGGGAGGAAAAGAACCCGCATTTCCGTCCCCCTTTGATCATACAGTACCTGACCAAACGTGCTGTTGGGCATGGATCGCAAGGGAAAAGTTACAGACAAGGGATCAGAGAGCAGATCAAACCTGAGTGGTGTGGAGAATGGGGATAAGGCATTGTTCTCCAAAGTAAATCTGGGTCAATCCTCTGGAGATGTAGGTTGTCGTATGCCAGGGCCACAGGATACCGATCTAGACCTAGGACGTATATGGCGTTGCAGGAAGGGGCCAAGTCCCATCTGTCTTGAACGTTCATCTGGAGGATCCAGCCAGTTCAAAACATCAGCCAGTTCTTGCTCAAGGAAAAGAAAGAAGTCAGGCAGCTGGTCTGGGTCTGACAATACGAACCTGATGTCGCCCTAATTCACCTATGGCTGAAAGGATGGCCCCAAGTATAGGAAGCCCCGGCTTGCCGTATGAGGTCAAGTAGAGGGCGCACCATACGGCGCATGTACAGCGTGTTGCGAGATAGATCTGGGTACAGATAGATAATGGCTCCGAAGACGTCCACTGGGTCCAGGCTCCAAGCCTTCCGCATTATTTCCTCTTTTAGGGTATATTAGTGAAAAGGACATCTCGAGGGAGGCCATCCTGGGTACCCCCCGGCCCTCCCACTCAGTGAGGACGGATATGACAGTGGGTTTCACATCTGCACCAGATGTTGCTTCAGGTATGCCTTGCAGTCTGATGTTGTTTCTGCGGCTGCGATTTTCACTGTCCTCTATGCGGAGCTGTTGATGGCGCAAGCGACGGAGGTGTGTCGCAGATGAGGATTCAAGTGCCACTATGCGGGCCTCATCCTCGTCCTGAGTGGTAGTCAGAGCTGACACAGCCACCTCTGAAGCTGTAACCTTTTAATTCAGGACTTTTAGTTCAACATTCAGGGACTCCTCCATTTTGATTGCCCAAGATTCAAAATCTGCCCTAAAGGCAGAGAGGAGAGCTGTTGCTTCAGATTTAGTGGGCTAGATTTAGGGGATGTATGCCTATCTGGGATTCCCCTGTGCATGTGTCATGTGGTATTACTGACCGCGTAGAGGAGGCTGAAGTCTCCCCTCTGGGATCCTAGAGTGCATCAGTGCTGTCCTCGCATGGGTGAGCTGTTGCTGGAGTGGGAGGAGGAGGCCTGGTCTTCCCCGTAGATGAGTAGATAGCGCTGTATGGTGCCTTCTTCCAGTTCCGCAGGTTCAGCGGGGTGAGAGCTCTCTGCTGCCATGGAGATGCGGTGTCTTTAATAAAGCCTGCTACCGTCGGGATGGCAGTGTGCGTCTTCAGCCATCCATGGTCGGCCACTCCCCCCTAAAAACTTATTTTAGTTTAACAGTTTTTACTTTTAAGTTGCTTTTATGTGTATGAGTTAAAATATTTTATTTATGCAGAACTGAGCTTTCTTAGCCAGTGCTTTCTTAGCCAGTGTAGGTCAGGCAAGGGAGGGGATGAGTGAACGCCCCCCCTCCTGAACCATAGTAGGCCACATGCCCTCAATATGGGGGGTGCTTTGGGGCAGGGGCAGAGCATCTCCACTCCAAAGCACCTTATCCCCATGTTGATCATGACAAGGGCCTCTTCCCCACAACCCTGGGCTGTGGTTGTGGGGGTCTGCAGACAGGGGGCTTATTGGAATCTAACAAAGGGGCCCCCAGATCCCAGCCGTCCCATGTGAATAAGTATGAGGTACATTGTATCCCTACTCATTCACCAAAAAAAGTGTCAAAAATAAATAAAAACACATTTTTTTAACAATTCCTTTATTTAAAAAAAAGTGTTGTTATTTATTATAGTTATGAATTCCTAATTTTTGCACTCTTGTAATAAAATTTTGTGGGTTGTAAGATTTTAATATAAATAAAAATCTCTAACTCCCTAAATTCTCGGTTGTCCCCCCATCTCCACTCTGCAGCACTACCAAAATGTGGATCCTCCTAAATCCCGCACCTCCGAAGTCATAGCCTTCTGTGGGATTGCTGTTCTTCAGCCACAGACACACTTGGGTAGCATACCAATGCAGCAACTGATACCCATCATCCAGCACCATTTCCGTCTGGACCAACCTATCCAGTTCCGTCAGCCATTCCAGTGCAAGCTGATCCTAAAATCGCTGCTCTGTGGTTGGAAGTAATTTTCCCGGAGAAACTGAATCTCCTCAAGGGCCTCATTCCACAGTTCTCTTCAAATCACATCCTTCCAGTCCAGCTCGTCTTCTGCTGAGACAGGGCCATCAAACTGGGCCAGAGCATGCTGCAGTCTCCACTGAAATTCAGCTGCCTTTTCTTGTCCTTTCAATAATCAATCAATAATCCCAGTTGTAGTTTGGATTGCTCTGAAGGGAGGAAACCAATCCCACCGCTTGCCACCAAATGTGACAGACCGCCTGGGTGCCTCTGCCAAGATACAGCATCCTCCACTCTGCAACAAGGAACCAGGTATTATAGATGAGAATTGCACCCAAGAACTAGACGATGCTAGCTTAGGTACAAACTGGAACTCTTTATTGTAAGTTCACACAGAATTTATACAACACAATGCGGTAAAATAGCTCTTGCATTAAATAAATTTTGAAAGTGCAATTCACTAAGAATTGTGCTGTAATAAATAACTACTGCGGTAAAGTTTTGATAATGTGGTAATTACCGCATATTTTAATGCAGTAATTTATCACATTGAACTGGTTGCTAAGGAGCAGGCTGGGAAGCCAGAGTCCCCCCAATGCATACCAGGCCCCTCGGCTTCGGTATGAATTTTAAGGGGAACCCCATGCCAAAATTAAAAAAAAGAAAACGGCGTGAAGTCCCCCGGAAATCCATACCAGACCCTTATCTGAGCATGCAGCCCAGCAGGTCAGAAAAGGGAGGGGATGAGCGAGTGCCTCCCCTGAAGCATACTAGGCCACATGCCCTCAATATGGGCATGTTGATCAGGACAAGGGCCTTTTCCCAACAACCCTGGGCTGTGGTTGTGAGGGGTTTTTTTTTTACAGAATGCGATAATTTATGCAAATGAGTGACAGGACCATGTGGTAAGCGTTAGTGATTTGACCCCAAAATCGGACAAGAGCTTGATTACATTATCCTAAACAATGTCAACAGTAATATCATCAATATATCTAGCAGTACATCTAATGAACAGCTACCATAAAAATAAACAGTAAGCTTAACAACAGCTAGCGTCTTACAGTGATCTAATCAAACAGTAAATTAATTAACTGTAGCACAACCCACATAGCAGCTGCTAGATTAGTATTTCCCACTGCCAGGCAAACAGCATTTCCTTCATTATTGTTGCCTGCGATTCAGAGACAGTATGCAGTGCTGTTGATGTGGAGTTTTCTCCCCCTAGTGTTGGCTTGGACTCCATGTTTTTCATTTTCTAAAGACAGAGCCTTGAGCAGAGCAAAGCATAGTGGGATGTGTAGTTCAGAATGCTGGGGTTTCTATTCTAGCAGGACTGGCCTGAACAACCACCAGATTGCTGAGAGAAGAACAGACTGCTGGGAGAGGATATAAGGTTGAGGCCTAGCTCTCTCGGGACCCCGGCCTGGATCTGCCAGCAGTTACTCTGTGCCAGTGTGAGTTGCAGCTGAGTCGCGGCCTGCAGAGAAAAGAGAGTTATCTAGCGGCATTCAGAGGGACATCTGCGGACAGCATCGCTTCCTATCTGCAGCGATCCGGAGTCTGTTCCTGATCCCTTCACACTACATGCACTTCAGATCTGGGTGGGCCACGGTGTGGTGTAATGGTGGTCGGATGCCATTCCCTGAGCCAGGACCCACAGGGAGATCCTCAAAGAACCATCACCATCTGTATCGCTACCAGCAACTTCAGTTATACTGTCAGTGAGCGGGCACCTGCCCATTTGATCATATAGACACTGCATACAGACACCACTGTCTTTGTCCACATTTCTGATACTTGTAGTGCAACTGAATGCAAGTTCATTTGATCGCCAAACGCCCAGCAAATCGCCGCTGCACTTTGCAGGTGATTGTAACCTTTTTTTGGCCACTAGCGGGGGTTAAAAGTGCCCCGCTAGCGGCCGAAAACCTCTGCAAAAACGCTAGTAAAGTGACGCTAAAAATAGTGGCGCTTTACCGCCGACGCATTGGTGTGAAAGCACCCTAAGTGCCAGTCCCTTACCTTTCTGCTGCGTGTTCACATAGGTTTCAGTGACTGAAATAAGGTTTGATTGTATTTAATCACACTGAAGGTAATTTACTATGAAGGCGGCACTGCACCAGTTCATACATTAATTGGTGCGCCGGAAAAGTCGTTAATCGAATGTGCAAACCATCGCACATTGAAGCGCAAATAGTGATAATAAATACCCGCATATGTAAACTGCAACTGTCGCTAGGGTAACTGCGGTTTTCTCACTGATAATAGTGCAAGCCCAATACAATTGGTTAATTTCATTCATATCATTTCTAATATCTTTGAAATGTGTTTTTTTTCTTTTTTTACCCAAATCTTTCAATACATTACAAAGAACAGAGAAGTTTCTAAACCCAATACATTTATATTTTCAGATCTTGATCTTTAAAGGTGACCATACACTGCAGACAGTTAATCTTAAATAAATTAGATTTAGTGCAAGAGCTTGTTTGATTTCCTATAATTTGAATTACCGTATTTATCAGTGTATAACACGCACTTTTCCCCCTTGAAAATAGGGGGCAAATCACGGGTGCGTGTTGTATGCCGCTCGTTCCCCACCTCAGAGGGGAACGGGCGCCGCCAGAATTCACCGAGCCGTCATCTCCTGCGTACTCTTTCCCTTGGCTCTCACGTCACACACACAGTCCCGCCATCGGCATTGGACCAGTGTTCGTTCTAGCACAGGAGCTGGTCCAATGGCGGAGGCAGGACTGTGTGTGTGACTACCGAGTGAGAGCCGAGTAAACAGGAGATAACGGCTTGGTGATTTCCTGCACGGTTCAGTCTGTATTTATGAGAGATGGTGAAGGCTGCAGATGGGCATTGAGGCTGAAAAATGGCATTAATCAGGCTGCATTGAGGCTGCAGATGGACATTGATCAGGCTGCAGATGGGAGATGGACATTGATCAGGCTGCATTGATGGAAGATGGGGAGGCTGCAGATGGGCAATAATCAGGCTGCATTCATGGGCAGTGACCCTTATTTTGCTTCAAAGTTGTTGTTTTTTTAAATATTTTTTTCCCTGAAACTTACCTCTTAAAATGAAGGTGCGTGTTATACAGTAATTGTTATACGGTAATTGTTCAAGTGCGTCTTCCTATTACCTATTTTGCCTAAATATCGAGTTGTACAGTGATTGGCCAATCAGATTGCATAGTGCATGACCATCTTAAGTGCCAAATTTGGAATGTAGATGTCCCATGACAGACTTGTATATTCCTAACGATATTTCTTGGGCAATTTTACAAGGCACATGAAAAAACATCTTTTTTCAAGACATGCTAGAGTGATCAGGAATCTTCAAACTACTGCTCTCCAGCTGTTGTGGCACAACACATCCCATGAGGCATTGTAAAACTCTGACATTCACAGACTTGACTAGGCATGATGGGAATTGTAGTTCCTGAACAACTGGAGGGCCAAAGTTTGAAGACCCCTGTGCTACACTATTATTATGCTTCCAGAATTGGGAGTTTGGCATCTACCCAACTTCTCTCTGCTGGTGGACACAAGAACTTACATCTATAGATATATCTATATATATATACACACACACACTTAAGCAGGAAGCAATATACATTGGCCCAGAAGTAGGTGTGTGTTTTGAGGCCAAATAATTTAGACATACACACATGACCCACACTAACACCACCCTATGTAAAAAATAAATAAATTATCTTAATTTGCACAAAAAGGATCATCTCTTCCTCAGAGAACAGTGAGCGGGGCATGGTAGTGGGAAGAAATTAGCAGCAGTACAAGCAACTTCCTGGAGGGGCATGATGTCATTCCTGTGTGCTGGCCACCGCTTCCGGGAACCAGATATGTGCCACAGGTACATACCTCTGCGCACACAGCAGTTGTGCATCTCACGTACACAGCAGTCACGCATCTAGATGCATTTGGCGCATCTAGCTGCAGGAACTCAATTTTTATGGAAATTAATAGTAAAGCAGATGCAGATTTTCAGGACTGGACTAACAAATGTTTATAGTGAAAGGCAACTGGTGTTTTCTAATAAACAAGGTCTAAATGGGCCATTGACATGCATCACCGTTGAACTTAGGAATGTGTCTTTGCAAAGTTAAACTAAATTAAATCCTTTCTTATTTTTGCTTGGGGATAGAGTGCAGAGGGATTAGAAATCTTGTCAGTTTTTGGGGATGTCTGCACCCCTGATAGGGTGAAGACACCTCTAAAATTTTGCCAGTTTCTCCTTCAAATTTATTCACTTTCTTTGACATAGCCAAACAGGAAGTGAGGGTAAAACCCTACCAATGTCTTTCCTTGGAGACACGCAGGTCAGTCTAAATAGTTTTCCCATTAGGTAAATTGCACATTAGCATTTTGCTCTGTACACCCCAAATTATTAGGTATCTTGGACTTTGTGGTTTATTTACTAAAGGCAAATCCACTTTGCACTACAAGTGCACTTGGAAGTGCAGTTACTGGAGATCCGAAGGTGATATGCAAGGAAAATAAAAAACAGCATCTTTGCTTCTACATGATTGGATGATAAAATCACCAGTGCTTTCCCTCATATTCAAAATGAATACACTTGTATTGCAGAGTGGATTTTGTAGTGATATAATTTAGTGGGTAGATAATTAATTAGTAATCATTATAATGATGATGTAAGTACTCTTCCGCAGCAACCCAATTCTTCCAGAGAGATGCACTTTATTGACTTCCAACACAGAACAAAGTCCACAGATGACAAAAATCCAACAGAGTATATAACTCAGAGTCCCATTTTTCCTAGATCTGCGCCTTCATAGTCACACACAGACAAGACTAGAGACCAGGGATATGCAATTAGCAGACCTCCAGCTGTTGCAGAACTACAAGTCCCATGAGGCATTGCAAGACTCTGACAGCCACAAGCATGACACCCAGCGGCAGAGGCAACAGCTGGAGGTCCGCTAATTGCATATCCCTGCTATAGACTGAACGCCATGTTATATTCACTAGACACTGAATGGCTGAGCAATTTGATTGGCCGTTTCCATTTAGGCCTTTGATATGTGTAATTAGATTAACAGATACCAACATGGCCTGTTTCACTCACCACTTCCTGGCCTGGTCAATCTTGTACTGTATGTGAACATATATATATATATATAATAATAATATAAAATCCCACATAAATCTACCAACATATTACAACATATTCCCCCACTTGGGTTAGTTCTAACTACTAGAACTGACCCATAAATCAAGCAACAAACATATCATTACGATTTGAGGTACTGGATGCTTTATATTTTATATGACCCATTGTAAAGTTGAAACTGGTTACATCTCTCTTCACCAGCCTCTAAAATATCCCCATGAAACGGTTATTAATAAATATAACTTTTAGACTATGACTGGAAAAGGATTTGGTAAACGTCAGTGGCCGTATAGCTGTTAGGCCTTATTATATCACATCAAAATCTTGAATATTGCGCAAAGACGAGCTGATGTCTCAGTCCAGTCTTCGGTCTGACTTCCTCACATCTCTCACCATCTCACTGAAAGTAAACTTGGTATGCTCTGGGAGCTCCAATCCACATAAGTCCAGGATTCTCTCATCTCCAGGCTCAAGCTTTTCATTTTTAACCACTTCACATCCGTGCTATGGCCGAATGATGGCCACAGCGCGGACCTGAATTCCCGGGAGGCCGCCATATGACGGCCTCCCCTGTGCACACGCCCTGCGTGCGCACTGAGACTCGGGTGCTCAACGATCCAAGTAAGGGGCCGGTCCCGGCCCCTTACCATGTGATCAGCTGTCAGCTAATGACAGCTGATCACATGATGTAAACTAAAGATCGGTAATCGTTTTTTTTTCTACTCACGCTGACAGCGTGAGTAGAAAAAACAGCCGATCACTGGCTCGGATGTGAGGGACATCGGTTCCGAGGTGGAAGATTCACATTTGCCTCATTAGTGCCACCTAACAGTGCCCACAAGTGCCACCTATCAATGCCCACAAGTGCCACCTATCAATACATACAAGTGCCACCTATCAATGCCCACCTGTAGTGCCAATCAGTGCTACCTAGCAGTGCTGCCCATCACTGCCACCCATCAGTGCCCATCGCTGCCACCTATCGGTGCCCATCCCTGTCGCCTCATCAGCGTACATAAATGAAGGAGAAAAATGACCTGTTTTAAATTTTTTATAACAAAATATAAAAAAATATATTTATTTTTTTTTAATTCAGTTTTTTACATTTTTTTTAACAAAAAGTAAAAACTGCAGAGGTGATCAAATACCACCAAAAGAAAGCTCTATTTGTGGTAAAAAAAAATGATAAAAATTTGGTCTGGATAGGAGGGGGGATTTAAGTGCCCAGTAAGCAAGTGGTTAAAGATGCTTTTACACAAACATTCTACTTTCATCTTTATAGCAAGAAGAACCATCAATGTACCAGCACTCACTTTCAAGGTCAAAAGGTTTGCATACGGCAGTAAAAACTCTGTGCTGCAAACTATTTCCTTGCACTTGACATTCGTGAGCTTAAAGCTGTAGTCCATCTTGCAAGCATTTTACAATTCACATCTGCTTCTTTCCATTTCCTATTTGAGCAATGATGACCTGTTGTGTACCTGTCAAGTACCAGAATTTGTTGATTGCCAGTCACAATATTTTTTTTTTTGTAATTTGCTGTAGGCTGACCCCACATTGCCTCTAATAGAGCAGCTACTTGGATCATTCAGTCCATAATTCCACCTGAATGGTATACCAACATATACATATATCCCCACACGATGGTTCAGATAGAATCAGCTTGACATCAGTGTTTATCAGATCTTCTATCCAGACAAAAATTCTTGCCAGTATCCTCAGCATGAAAGGCAGAAAGGTCTTTTTCATCCATATGTCATAGCCTTTAGCATATTATAAACGACTGATTCAAAGTTTCAAATCATGACTGGAGTGATGAATTTCCCTCACCCCTCTTATAAATTTAGGAAAACCATCCAACATACTATAATTTATGCTATGCCAAGCCATTGTGCAGCATCTCACCTTAGATGTCAACTATATTGATCAATATGCATTATGTAATATGTACAGATGGTATGAAAATGATTTTAGGTTTAAATGATTCTCTTTGATTTTAAGATAAAGTTCAAGAAATAAAACATAATGAAAATAAAAAATGAAAAGCAAAACATATCAGGAAAAAATGCAAGATTATTACCAACCAATAATTCCATAATAGTTGCTATCCTGTGTGACAATTCATAGGGAGATTCACTTTGCATTTGTTGGATCTTCCCATGAATAGTAACATTAGAACGTACACCATACACAACACCCTAATAATAATTCCAGTAATATGTCCCTTGTCCTCAGAGGCTGAATACAGATTTAATTCTCATCCAAAGACCACTTCCTATAGAATGTTGTATGACTCTTTCTAAATCAGATGGGTTTAGACTGTACATATCTCTGATATTCTGCAAGTCACAAAACCATTTTAAAAATCTGTTTAAATCATGGCAAGGAATCATTCCTATTTCTTAAATAATTGCATCTAATTCCTTTGGTTTCAAAGGCTTCATTACAAGCTGAACTTCACCTGTATTATTATTATTATAAACTGTGGTGGTCACAGTGGGTGCAGCTGGCAATGAATTATCAGATTTAATGTGAGGTTTTGTTTCATTTGATAAAAAGAGGGCTCTGACCGGAAGTAGTAAAGAGAAAGGTATGCCACATCCCATAATTGAGAAAAAGAACAAAGGATTCCCCTTGGGTGGGATTTTTAGGGCATTACCATGAATGATACAATATAAGTAAAAAAGTAGTTTTATTCCAAAGTTCAAAAAAGTGACAAAAATACAACATATAAAAAATATAACTCAAACACAAATAATATGTACAAACAATTGCATCAAGGGCAACATGTATGAAATAGAGAATACCACAACATGGCAATTGAACAGACCAATGGTATGGAATGTAGTAAGTCTCACTAAACCGACGCGTTTCGGAAAGTCCTTCATCAAGGTTTAACAAGTGAGAGTTATCATCTATAAAAATTACAAAAGTAAAAAACAAAAAAAGAGAATAATTAACAACACATACATATATAAGATGATATACCCCCCACACCCAGTGAAGGTCTGTGTGAGAATCATACTCACTTACAAAATGCAAATGTTATAGAGGCATCCAAGACATACAATCAGCTTCATTACGGTCTCCCAGGCCATGTGCACATAACGAAAATCCAATTGCTGGTAAGATGAGGCACTATAGGTGATTAATATAAAGGGTGCAATCCCAATGGGTGCTGAAAAACGCCACGTCCAAAGATTTGGCACGGCGCCTGTGCGCGGGCTGGGGTCCAAAGGAATCTTCGGACCTAAGACCAAGCAATCAATACCATAAGAGATGGCAGTTTAATAAAGGTGGACTGGGATCCGAGAGGTAACTGATCCCAGGGGTTGTACAAGTTATATGCACATATATGGGAACTAGCAACAGGAAGCATACCTGGAAACTAGATCCAAAGATGACACCTACAAGTTGTGACGTAGGGGAGGGGAGGAGGGCTCAAACTCCATGCTGACAGCCAAACGGCTGAAACTAGTAAGGGAACCTGGTATTACAAAAAAGAAAGTAAAACTAGTGAAAAATGTGAACAGGCTGTAGTATTGTAAACTACAAACAGAATCAAAAATAGGCTAGAGAGTAAAAACCTGTGTGCCCCAAATTATCAAAAGTAACTTACTTTAGCAGCCAAAAGCACAGCATGAGTACAGCATCCTCCTCCGATCACAGGATCAGAGTGAGTGAGCTTGAGTATTTATCTCAGCGGATTGCGCTAACAGCTGATTGCAACAACAGTCAGCTGTGCGCACCGTGTATCCCCTGGGCTCGCTCCTCCCACCCCCCACCAGCTGACTGATAATCAGCCTCAAGGAGTGTATGCTCCACCTGGTCCAATGATGGACCCCTTGGGAGTGGACCGCGCCACGCCCCCCGCAGGCGCTGGCCCCAACCCCACACCGCGCATGCGCGCCAGCCAAGCTGGAGTGCGCAGTAGCGGCTGACGTCACGGCGCTGCATCCTGGAGACACGCGCCGCCGTCAACTCCCACCGGCACAGAAAGCCTGAGCTGGATACAGCTGATGCTGATCCAGATCAGGAATAGAGGGACAAGTGCAGTTCCCCTAATGTGTCCCAGAAGGGACAGCCTTGCCGCACAGTAACAGCAATGGACTAGGCACACATAAGATCATGTCATCCAGGGGAAAACAAAAAAGGATTCTAAATAAGTGTCTATATGGTCAGATAAATGTGTCGATTGCATGCCAGTGCACCTTTGGCGTGAGAGACCACAGTGGAGCTGTTACACGGAGAAAATAAATGCAGTTGGCCACAAAACAGACATAAGAGGGATTAGATCTGATTGCGCCTCACTCCTGGGGACTGATTCCCAAAGAGGACCACCCGGATGTCTTGTTTGCCTAAGGGGATAGGAATATTGGGCATGCAGACTGGCCCCTAGCATCACATAATAAGCCCCATAATAATATTCATATTAAACCTAATGTGTAAAACATGGGCGGTAAAAAGCCTAGAAATCATTAAAAAAAAAAAAAAAAAAAACATATGAAGGGGCGAAGCGGGGCCAAAGTTAAATATCCTGTATCCAACATGGTCAGTCATGGAGCATACACCGAAAAGTACCGGGAGGAAAGTCTACCTTTCCATGCCAAAAAATCAATGCTACACTAACAGGGGTGAAAAAATTGGACTTTGTAGGCACCAGTCATAAAATCAAATACCAAAATTGTATTTATACAAAAATACACACAACATACATATTGTTAAAACATTGCAGCGTGTTGCAAAACAATGACAAATGCTCTCTCATATATACATCAAAGCACAAAGTGGGGTACCCCTTAAAGCAGAGGGAACAACAGAGGTTACCACCCCTTATTGGGCATAGGAGACATCAAACCAGTGTTTCTCTCTACATGTTTTGCAATTAAATGCTTCCTCGGGAGCCTGTTTGAGTCATCTGTAGAAAGAGAGGGGAGAGAGCAAACACCAAAATATATAGAAAAAATGACCATACATTCTGAAATTACATAGATAAAGCGTCTCAATCAGTGTTGACGAGAACCAGGGGGGTCCATCCAGTGAACCCAACAACCAGCCATAAAACGGTGACAACCAATCACATGCGGGGACGTGTCTGGTAGCGAAATAGTAGCTCATAGTACGATAGTAGAAAGAAGAGTCCCAACTGCCAAGGAAAGATTTTAAAGTAGTACCAAATAAACCCAAACGGGTGGTAAAGTTGAGGCCAAATTAACTGTGGCAAGCAATAGTGGGAAAAAAGGGGGAAAAAAGAGAGAAAAAAGGGGGGGAGGGGGGTGGGGGGAAAGTGGGAATGGGAAAAGACCAAGCAGGGGGAAAAAGCTGGAGTAGGACATGGGAAGGGGGAGACAAAAGTGGGAAGCGGGATGGAAGAAGGGGAGCAAACGAGAAAAAGGGAAAGAGAGAAGGAGGGGGGGAAGAAAAGGGAGAAAAGAAACCAAAAGAAAAGGAAAAGAGAAAGAAAGAAAGAAAAAGGGGGGGGGGGAGGAGGAAGGAATGGGAGGGGGGAGAAAGAGGGGAAAGGACGGAGGGGGGGGGGGGAGAAAAGAGGAAAGAAGAGGGGAAGGAAGGCCAATAGAAGGGAAGAGTTGGGAAAGAGGAGGGGGAGGGGGGAAAGGGGGGAAACAGGTAACATGGGGAAAAAGAAGAAAGAGAGATAAAAAAGCATTAGAAGGAATGTAGATACTGATGGGGCTGAATAGATATGTCTATTTAAGCATACCTCCAAGCGGATTAGAGATCGCAAATAGAAGAGAACATATGCGATCACGCTCGGCTTAAGCGAGCCAAGTTGCATTGAATAGTCAATGGTATGAATTCTAAGGAATACAAACAGTATAGATTACGCTATCATTTACCGTTTCCATAAATGTCCATCTCATAATGAATAGCTGCATAACTGCAGCATCAAAGAGAATCCAACAGCTGTTCAGACAGCCATGTGTATATGTAAATATGCAGCCTAGGTTTCACCTTATATAAAACAGTATTGGCTCAGCAGAGCCAGTGGACAGCTGTCACAAATTGTCTCCTTATACCAAACTAGCAAGCAGGATGGCACTAGAGTGGTATGGTTGTCCCACCAAGCAGCGGCGGTACAGCACAAACCATCTAAAGGAGCAAACGCAAAACACAGTATAGCCAATCAATAGATAAGTGGGAATGCTCTGAACAAAACCAAGGATGAAGGCAGAGAAGTCTTACCAGATAGCTTGTAGTATTGTGGTTCATAGCCAGACAGCAGAGCGTCCTAGGCAGCGGTGGTGCGATAGGGGGCTAAACTGTTTAGCCCATATATACACGCCCCAATCAGGTGTGCATAGGATGCAACACCTGACTCGGCCGAGCAGGGCTGCGCGCGCATCCCGCAGGCCCCGCGCATTCGCAGTAACCAACTGGCCGACTGCCATAGACGCGGACGTGCGGGAGGAGCGCAGTCCTAAGAGGTGACAGAATTGGGAGCTCCCCCTAGTGGAGCCTCCAAAGTAACAGCATGATACGCTGGAGGAGATAGATCAATCCGTCCCAAAGTTAATGGAACCCACACCCAGAGGGTAGTGACAGTCAGGGGGAGAGCCACAGTCTGAACCAGATGCCGCAGAATCCGGCCCATGAAAGGGGCGGAATGCGGCTACCCGGCTGAACATATGATCGAGTACACCCGAGGCCAGCGGGGTCCACAGAATAGCAATTCCCCAGGTTCTCATTATGGGCCCGAGACGCAGGGCCAAATAAACACAGATACAAAGTAACAATGACCATGAAGGGGGGTAATACTCCTTCATGGTATATAGGTATTAATATGTATAACGACAAAGGCATTTGTAGTATATACTAGATCTGCAAACAATCTATGACAGACAGTGTGATTAAAACTAAAAATTCAAGACACTACAGGCCAAGTGAAAATCAAATGGCAGCCAGACATTCGAGATGATCTCAATTATTATATGTTACGCAGTGCCTACCACGTATGAGCCACAAGGGTGGGGGGCAGGGGCAGGAGGAAAGTCCAACTATGGGGAAGAGCAAAATGGGCCGGTGGTGTATCTCCCTGGTGGAGTTTTATTGTAGTGATGCATAAATTTAAATTGTAAAGAATATATCCCCATGGCTGACAGAGCGTCGTTATTAAAGGAAGGGTTTATAAGATTGTACCTCATTGATCCCTGGCCAACATGTGGCATTTAAACGTTCAATCCACTTAGCCTCATGTTGGAGTATCCCACTTCAAACACTGGCTCCACCCCTTCAAGTGTCATGACACGGCCAGGCACCAACATGACACTTCTCCCACCGAGCTCACTAGCACCGGCACCACTTCCCACAAAACAGAGCACTTTGGATGCTCATGTGACTACTATGATACCACCCCCCACAAATTTTCCTTCACTTCCGACTCTGCCCCCTCCCACGTAGAACTTGATGTTATCAATCTCACTCCTCATGCCTTCTCCCAAGTAGACTTTGATCTCTTGAGATATGGATTGAGTTTCTGTCCCACACCACAGATGGATAAATATGACACGATTAAAGATCTTTACCTCTTTTGTAGAAAGCTAACTTATAAATACCTTTTTGATGACCAACGTATACGTTCCAAACAGGAGAAAGAACTATCCGATAGTATTAAACATTTTACCATGGAGGAGTTCAGGGCCTTCAGGGATCTTATTCTCCTGCTTGAGGAGAGTGAGATAGCTGAGTCCTGTGCTCCCACCACAGACACCATACACACATCCGCCACCTCCTTACCACCTAAATCCGGCAAAAAATTCAAATCCAAGTCCAAAAGATTTCCGGATCTTACAAGTAATCCCCACATCTGGGCCTTCCTAACAACTATTATTGGAGATTTGAGGCGACTCACATTAGACCCCATGCCAAGCAATTTATGACCCGATCAATTACACTCCCTTACTAAACTAAGAAGCCACCCTGATCTGGTCATAAAACAATCCGACAAAGGGGGCAACATTGTACTAATGACCAACCAACAATACATAAAAATGTGCAGGAACATTCTTAACAATAAGTCCTGGTACTGCAAAATTACAGAGAGTGTTGCCCATCGCTTTGCCAATGAATATAAATCACTTATAGGTGAGGCCTACCTTTTAGATCTGATTGACTAAGAAACACATACGTATTTAGACAACAAATTTCCTCGCATGGCCACATTCTACGTGCTACCAAAAGTTCACAAGAACTTAGAGGCCCCTCCAGGCCGGCCGATTATCTCTGCAATAGGCTCACTGACCGAAAATGCAAGCAGATTTGTTGATTTCTTTCTAACCCCCCACGTTTTACGCCTACCCTCCTGCATACGGGATACCTTAGACCTCCTTAAACACATTGAGGGGGTGGTTGTCCCTCCCGATGCCCTGCTCGTGACTTTGGATGTTGAGGCTCTGTATTCCAGCATCCCTCACGAGCAGGGTATTGGGACGGTCCGCTCCTTCCTCATGGAGGAAGACCATCATGAATGGCCCTTTAATGAATTCCTATTGAAACTGTTATTTTTTATCTTGACACATAATTGTTTTACATTCCACGGTTCCCACTACCTCCAGGTACAGGGCGTAGCCATGTGGACTTGTTGCGCCCCGGCCTACGCCAATCTGTACCTCTGTCAGCCATGGGGATATATTCTTTAAAACAATTTAAATTTATGCATCACTACAATAAAACTCCACCAGGGAGATACACCACCGGCCCATAGTTGGACTTTCCTCCTGCCCCTGCCCCCCACCCTTGTGGCTCATACGTGGTAGGCACTGCGTAACATATAATAATTGAGATCATCTCGAATGTCTGGCTGCCATTTGATTTTCACTTGGCCTGTAGTGTCTTGAATTTTTAGTTTTAATCACACTGACCGAAAATGCAAGCAGATTTGTTGATTTCTTTCTAACCCCCCACGTTTTACGCCTACCCTCCTACGTACGGGATACCTTAGACCTCCTTAAACACTGGTCTGTCATAGAATGTTTGCAGATTTAGTATATACTACAAATGCCTTTGTCGTTATACATATTAATACCTATATACCATGAAGGAGTATTACCCCCCTTCATGGTCATTGTTACTTTGTATCTGTGTTTATTTGGCCCTGCGTCTCGGGCCCATAATGAGAACCTGGGGAATTGCTATTCTGTGGACCCCGCTGGCCTCGGGTGTACTCGATCATATGTGCGGCCGGGTAGCCGCATTCTGCCCCTTTCATGGGCCGGATTCTGCGGCATCTGGTTCAGACTGTGGCTCTCCCCCTGGCTGTCACTACCCTCTGGGTGTGGGTTCCATTAACTTTGGGACGGATTGATCTATCTCCTCCAGCGTATCATGCTGTTACTTTGGAGGCTCCACTAGGGGGAGCTCCCAATTCTGTCACCTCTTAGGACTGCGCTCCTCCCGCACGTCCGCGTCTATGGCAGTCGGCCAGTTGGTTACTGCGCATGCACGGGGCCTGCGGGATGCGCGCGCAGCCCTGCTCGGCCGAGTTAGGTGTTGCATCCTATGCACACCTGATTGGGGCGTGTATATATGGGCTAAACAGTTTAGCCCCCTATCGCACCACCGCTGCCTAGGACGCTCTGCTGTCTGGCTATGAACCACAATACTACAAGCTATCTGGTAAGACTTCTCTGCCTTCATCCTTGGTTTTGTTCAGAGCATTCCCTCTTATCTATTGATTGGCTATACTGTGTTTTGCGTTTGCTCCTTTAGATGGTTTGTGCTGTCCTGTCGCTGCTTGGTGGGACAACTATACCACTCTAGTGCCATCCTGCTTGCTAGTTTGGTATAAGGAGACAATTTGTGACAGCTGTCCACTGGCTCTGCTGAGCCAATACTGTTTTATATAAGGTGAGACCTAGGCTGCATATTTACATATACACATGGCTGTCTGAACAGCTGTTGGATTCTCTTTGATGCTGCAGTTATGCAGCTATTCATTATGAGATGGACATTTATGGAAACGGTAAATGATAGCGTAATCTATACTGTTTGTATTCCTTAGAATTCATACCATTGACTATTCAATGCAACTTGGCTCGCTTAAGCCCAGCGTGATCGCATATGTTCTCTTCTATCTGCGATCTCTAATCCGCTTGGAGGTATGCTTATATAGACATATCTATTCAGCCCCATCAGTATCTACATTCCTTCTAATGCTTTTTTATCTCTCTTTCTTCTTTTTCCCCATGTTACCTGTTTCCCCCCTTTCCCATCTCCCGTCTTTTCCCATTCCCCCTTTCCCCCCACCCTCCTCCCCCCCTTTTTTCTCTCTTTTTTTCCCCTTTTTCCCACTATTGCTTCCCACAGTTAATTTGGCCTCAACTTTACCACCCGTTTGGGTTTATTTGGTACTACTTTAAAATCTTTCCTTGGCAGTTGGGACTCTTCTTTCTACTATCGTACTATGAGCTACTATTTCGCTGCCAGACACGTCCCCGCATGTGATTGGTTGTCACCGTTGTATGGCTGGTTGTTGGGTTCACTGGATGGCCCCCCTCCTGGTTCTCGTCAACACTGATTGAGACGCTTTATCTATGTAATTTCAGAATGTGGACAACGGAAGACACTCACATGAGTGTAGACAAATGGGCTGCACACCCCATGAAGTGTATAAAAAACTACGAAAGACCCCCTATCGGGGCTTTAAAGCAGCCAATAAGATTCAGTAGAAGTAGTCAAAAAGGATTAATTTTATTGATACAAAAAATATATAATATAATAAAAAATAAGTAAATTGATTCTGACTGTTCAAGTCAGGACATGAACTGTATGCATCATAAAAATTGCAATGGACAATACCCGTGGCTAGGAATAGTACAAATTGCAATGTGTTATGAGACAACCAAAGTTTCCTTAAGGGTATAATCCCCAAAGTATTGCAACAGACAGTGCCTAGGAATAAAAGCAATGTACAATACAATATATAGGACAACAAGAGTTGTAAATATGAATACTGACGCGTTTCGACCCTCGCTGGGTCTTCTTCAGAGGATGGGTTGTCCGCTGTGGAAATGCAAACATATATTGAACATGGCATAAGACTCAACAATAGCAAACCCCTCTGTATACAATATAGCATATCTGCGTAAATTCCATAGTTACCTATCACAAGGTTCCTGGCAATACAGGATATTTAAGGTAATGTAGTTCCTCCTATGTCCTCTGTCTCCCCCGTGTCAGGCCAACTCCCCAGAGGACGGGTGGTAGACCAGATGTGCCTTGCGAGGGATCACGCCTATATGCCCCCCACATGTGCAGGGGAGGGAAGGGACCGCAAATGGCCAAAAGCTGCACCTGGAGGAATTCACGTTGGCACTAAAGACAAAAGTAGACTCCTCAAATGTTTGAAAGTTTCCCTATCGCGGGGCATTATAGTGGGTCCATGGGTATGCAGGGAGACATATGCAGAAAGTGGAAGGAAGAAAGGAGACAAAAAGGGAAGGGAAGGAGGGGAAGGAAAAAAGTGGGGAGGGAGGACAGTGGGGGAAGGGGAAACAAAAAAAAAGGGGGAGGGAAAGGTTAAGTGGGGGAGGGGAAGAGGGGAAGGGAAAAAAGGGGGGATGGAGAGAAAGGGGAAAAAGAAAAAGAGGAAAAAAGAAAGTGTAAGGAAAGTATGAAAAAGTGAATGAATATCAATGCGAGAAAAAACAGTGAACCACACAGAGTGAAATAATGTGAAAGTGAGTGGGAGGAATAGACGAACAAACAGCAAAGGCCTTGCTGCCCATCAAGGACCATATAGTAGTAAGAATATTAGATGGAAAGCAATGGGGTGGCAGCACCACAGACCCCCTGTGAGGTGACCAAAGGTGGGGAAAGACCAACCAAGGTTGGATAGGGGGGGGAAGGGAGGGGGAAGGGGGGGAAGAAGGGGGAAAAAAGGGGGGGGGAAATGGGGGGGGGAGTGGGGAGAATAGGGATCAGGAGTGATAATGTGGGGACAGAAGTGCACAGTGGGGGGAAGGGGGGGAAAGGTGGTGGATAGAGGGAGAGGGGGGAGGAAAGGAAAAAAGGGGGAAAAAAGAGGGGAAGTGGGGAGGGTAGGGATGGGGAGTGAGGTGTGGACAGGGTGGAAACGGAGTGCACAGTGGTGTGGGGGAAGGGAATGTGAAATGTGTGGACTTGAAAGTGAAAACACAAGATAAACACAACCCTCAACCAAACAAACAACCAAATGCGTGAGAAAACTATGATAAAGTGCATGGGTGGTCGCGGAACTGTTTACCCAATTAGGCGAACCAAGATGGTTAGATATGATATTCCTGGTTCTAGAAAGTTGAAATACAGAAAGTCAGTCTTAACAGAATAAGGAGATATACAAGGGAAGATGCTTGGAAGCATATCAAGTGTACTTACCAATCACTCAGATCGGTGGGTGCATAGCCAGGTATCACACGGTTTGAAAAGATTCAGTAGTCTTCCCTTAAGGCTTAATGCATTTATAGGGAGTGTCATTTGACTAACTCCCATCAGGTGCAGGCATACTGACACATTCGTCCCTCCTCCTCCCCCCCCCACACGGGGGAAGAGCAGAACAGCTGTGCGCTCCAACGTGACCCCCCAGCGTTCAGGAGGAGTGTATACTCTCGGGCACCCCCGTCCCTTCCGCCGCAACTGCGCAGGCGCCGCTATGTCATGCGCACGCGCTCTAGGTTGCGTGCACATGAACACGGCGTCCAGAAGGGATCCGGGACGCCGCTGGCGGGCAAGAGGCGCCCAGGACCAGGTGCTGACACCTGGGGGGCGTATACAGGAGACGCAGGGCCCAAGCGTCTCCCCTCTTGTCCTGCCAGGAAGGCACAAATGGTGCGCTCCCGCCCCCTAGAGGGAAAAAAAACGGCATTAAAGGGGAGACATGGTGGACATAAAAACAGGCAACAATTTAATATACATTATAGCATTGGGATGTGACTCAGCCAATCCTCGTCACCGACTCACTGGGCAATATACATAGGGTCTGTGTAGCTAAAGTTAACCCTTAGCTGACCGTAGTTAGTACTTTGTAATCTACATGCCACTATCACCTAAAAGGTGGTTCTTTAGTTGTATTGGCCTCATCTTATTGCAATTTAGTGATCAGATAACACATTTGACAAAAAAGGAAAAGGAAATTGCATAATACAAAAAATAAACATATAAAGGTATATAGGGAACTGTGAACTGTTTTCAGGCTAAATTCCTCTGAGAATAGGATATTTGGGAGTATAGGACATATTGTGTTAACTTCCATTTCCCACACACAGAATTGTACATCATATGCTAGAGAATATTGAAAGTGATCGTGGTTAGCGATATTAATCGCATGTGGGAAAGTACCAGGCAGGAATAGATGTTAAATAGTGGAAAAGCTAATTGGGTATATATTATAGAGAGCGCTCCCCTGATCTGCATAGGGGGGGGGAGGGGAGGGGAGGGGGAGGGAGGGAAAGGGGGGGGAAAGGAGAAAGGACAGAGAAAGGAATGAAAAAAGGGAATAGATGGTAATATATTTCCACAGGGCGCTGTGGAACGTTCATTGTGTTTTTCCAGATGAAAACCCCTGCAAAAAAGGGGCGAACAAAATTGATTCGTTGAGGCCTGGTGGAGAGGTGGCCTGTAGCTGGAATATCCATCTCTGCTCTTTTTGCAGCAGAGACTTGTTCCAGTCGCCACCTCTCATGGGGATCTGTATTTTGTAAAGGGCCACGAAGGTCACTTTTGGGACCCTATAGTTGTGTATAGAAATTATGTTCCTCCCAATGGGAAGATACGGGTTCCCCACCTGCATGCTATAAACATGTTGGGAAAGACATTTACACCCACACAAATTGTGAACTGCCACACCCGTGGAATAGTATATCTGATGGAATGTGACTGTGGCGCTTACTATGTGGGAAAGACCAGGCAGGAATTTTGGAAACGCATTTCCCAACATGTTTATAGCATGCAGGTGGGGAACCCGTATCTTCCCATTGGGAGGCACATAATTTCTATACACAACTATAGGGTCCCAAAAGTTACCTTCATGGCCCTTTACAAAATACAGATCCCCATGAGAGGTGGCGACTGGAACAAGTCTCTGCTGCAAAAAGAGCAGAGATGGATATTCCAGCTACAGGCCACCTCTCCACCAGGCCTCAGCGAATCAATTTTGTTCGCCCCTTTTTTGCAGGGGTTTTCATCTGGAAAAACACAATGAACGTATGGGAAGGGACCGTTCCTTCCGAACATTCCACAGCGCCCTGTGGAAATATATTACCATCTATTCACTTTTTTCATTCCTTTCTCTGTCCCTTCTCCTTTCCCCCCCTTTCCCTCCCTCCCCCTCCCCTCCCCCCCTATGCAGATCAGGGGAGCGCTCTCTATAATATATACCCAATTAGCTTTTCCACTATTTAACATCTATTCCTGCCTGGTACTTTCCCACATGCGATTAATATCGCTAACCACGATCACTTTCAATATTCTCTAGCATATGATGTACAATTTTGTGTGTGGGAAATGGAAGTTAACACAATATGTCCTATACTCCCAAATATCCTATTCTCAGAGGAATTTAGCCTGAAAACAGTTCACAGTTCCCTATATACCTTTATATGTTTATTTTTTGCATTATGCAATTTCCTTTTCCTTTTTTGTCAAATGTGTTATCTGATCACTAAATTGCAATAAGATGAGGCCAATACAACTAAAGAACCACCTTTTAGGCGATAGTGGCATGTAGATTACAAAATACTAACTACGGTCAGCTAAGGGTTAACTTTAGCTACACAGACCCTATGTATATTGCCCAGTGAGTGGGTGACGAGGATTGGCTGAGTCACATCCCAATGCTATAATGTATATTAAATTGTTGCCTGTTTTTATGTCCGCCATGTCTCCCCTTTAATGCCGTTTTTTTCCCTCTAGGGGGCGGGAGAGCACCATTTGTGCCTTCCTGGCAGGACAAGAGGGGAGACGCTTGGGCCCTGTGTCTCCTGTATACGCCCACCAGGTGTCAGCACCTGGTCCTGGGCGCCTCTTGCCCGCCAGTGGCGTCCCGGATCCCTTCCGGACGCCGTGTTCACGCGCACGCGACCTAGAGCGCGTGCGCGTGACGTAGCGGTGCCTGCACAGTTGCGGCGGAAGGGACGGGGGTGCCCGAGAGTATACACTCCTCCTGAACGCTGGGGGGTCACGTTGGAGCGCACAGCTGTTCTGCTCTTCCCCCGTGTGGGGGCGGAGGAGGAGGGACGAATGTGTCAGTATGCCTGCACCTGATGGGAGTTAGTCAGATGACACTCCCTATAAATGCATTAAGCCTTAAGGGAAGGCTACTGAATCTTTTCAAACCGTGTGATACCTGGTTATGCACCCACCGATCTGAGTGATTGGTAAGTACACTTGATATGCTTCCTAGCATCTTTTCTTGTATATCTCCTTATTCTGTTAAGACTGACTTTCTGTATTTTAACTTTCTAGAACCAGGAATATCATATCAAACCATCTTGGATCGCCTAATTGGGTAAACAGTTCCGCGACCACCCATGCACTTTATCATAGTTTTCTCACGCATTTGGTTGTTGTTTGTTTGGTTGAGGGTTGTGTTTATCTTGTGTTTTCACTTTCAAGTCCACACATTTCACATTCCCTTCCCCCACACCTCTGTGCACTCCGTTCCCACCCTGTCCACACCTCACTCCCCATCCCTACCCTCCCCACTTCCCCTCTTTTTTCCCCCTTTTTTCCTTTCCTCCCCCCTCTCCCTCTATCCACCACCTTCCCCCCCCCCTCCCCTCCCCACCACTGTGCACTTCTGTCCCCACCTTATCACTCCCGATCCCTATTCTCCCCACTTCCCCCCCTCCCCCCCCCTTTTTCCCCCCCTTCTTATCCCCTCCCTTTCTCGTCCCTTTCCCCCCTCCCCCTCCCCCCTTTTTTCCTTTGTCCTTCCCCTCCCCTCCCCCCCTATCCAACCTTGGTTGGTCTTTCCCCACCTTTGGTCACCTCACAGGGGGTCTGTGGTGCTGCCACCCCATTGCTTAACATCTAATATTCTTACTACTATATGGTCCTTGATGGGCAGCAAGGCCTTTGCTGTTTGTTCGTCTATTCCTCCCACTCACTTTCACATTTTTTCACTCTGTGTGGTTCACTGTTTTTTCTTGCATTGATATTCATTCACTTTTTCATACTTTCCTCACACTTTCTTTTTTCTTCTTTTTCTTTTTCCCCTTTCTCTCCCTTCCCCCCTTTTTTTCCCTTCCCCCCTTTTTTTCCCTTCCCCTCTTCCCCTCCCCCACTTAACCTTCCCCCCCCTTTTTTTTTTTCCCCCTTCCCCCACTGTCCTCACTCCCCACTTTTTTCCTTCCCCTCCTTCCCTTCCCCTTTTGTCTCCTTTCTTCCTTCCACTTTCTCCATATGTCTCCCTGCATACCCATGGACCCACTATAATGCCCCGCGATAGGGAAACTTTCAAACATTTGAGGAGTCAACTGACTCCTCACTTTCTACTTTTGTCTTTAGTGCCAACCTGAATTCTTCCAGGTGCAGCTTTTGGCCATTTGCGGTCCCTTCCCTCCCCTGCACATGTGGGGGGCATATAGGCGTGATCCCTCGCAAGGCACATCTGGTCTACCACCCGTCCTCTGGGGAGTTGGCCCAACACAGGGGAGACAGAGGACATAGGAGGAACTACATTACCTTAAATATCCTGTATTGCCAGGAACCTTGTGATAGGTAACTATGGAATTTACGCAGATATGCTATATTGTATACAGAGGGGTTTGCTATTGTTGAGTCTTATGCCATGTTCGATATATGTTTGCATTTCCACAGTGGACAACCCATCCTCTGAAGAAGACCCAGCGAGGGTCGAAACACGTCAGGATTCATATTTACAACTCTTGTTGTCCTATATATTGTATTGTACATTGCTTTTATTCCTGGGCACTGTCTGTTGCAATACTTTTGGGATTATACCCCTAAGGAAACTTTGGTTGTCTCATAACACATTGCAATTTGTACTATTCCTAGCCACGGGTATTGTCCGTTGCAATTTTTATGATGCATACAGTTCATGTCCTAACTTGAACAGTCAGAATCAATTTACTTATTTTTTATTATATTATATATTTTTTGTATCAATAAAATTAATCCTTTTTGACTACTTCTACTGAATCTTATTGGCTGCTTTAAAGCCCCGATAGGTTGTCTTTCGTAGTAATTTCAGAATGTATGGTAATTTTTTCTATATATTTTGGTGTTTGCTCTCTCCCCTCTCTTTCTACAGATGACTCAAACAGGCTCCTGAGGAAGCATTTAATTGCGAAACTTGTAGAGAGAAACACTGGTTTGATGTCTCCTATGCCCAATAAGGGGTGGTAACCTCTGGTGTTCCCTCTGCTTTAAAGGGTACCCCTCTTTGTGCTTTGATGTATATATGAGAGAGCATTTGTCATTGTTTTGCAACACGCTGCAATGTTTTAACAATATGTATGTTGTTTGTATTTTTGTATAAATACAATTTTGGTATTTGATTTTATGACTGGTGCCTACAAAGTCCAATTTTTTTTTACACCTGTTAGTGTAGCATTGATTTTTTGGCATGGAAAGGTAGACTTTCCTCACGGTACTTTTCGGTGTATGCTCCATGGCTGACCATGTTGGATACAGGATATTTAACTTTGGCCCCCGCTCCGCCCCTTCATATGTTTTTTTTTTTTTTTATGATTTCTAGGCTTGTTACCGCCCATGTTTTACACATTAGGTTTAATATGAATATTATTATGGGGCTTATTATGTGATGCTAGGGGCCAGTCTGCATACCCAATATTCCTTATCCCCTTGGGCAAGCAAGACATCTGGGTGGTCCACTTTGGGAATCAATCCCCAGGAGTGAGGCGCAATAAGGTCTAATCCCTCTTATGTCTGTTTTGTGGCCTACTGCATTAATTTTCTTTCCGTGTAACAGCTCCACTGTGGTCTCTCAGGCCAAAGGTGCACTGGCATGCAATCGACACATTTATCTGACCATATATTGCTCAATATATTGGTGTACATCTATATTTGATGTTGGTACTAATTGACACTTATTTAGAATCCTTTTTTGTTTTCCCCTGGATGGCATGATCTTATGTGTGCCTAGTCCATTGCTGTTACTGTGCGCGGACCCGGCACGGCAAGGCTGTCCCTTCTGGGACACATTAGGGGAACTGCACTTGTCCCTCTATTCCTGATCTGGATCAGCATCAGCTGTATCCAGCTCAGGCTTTCCGTGCCAGTGGGAGTGGACGGCGGCGCGCGTCTCCAGGACGCAGCGCCGTGACGTCAGCCACTACTGCGCACTCCAGCTTGGCTGGCGCGCATGCGCGGTGTGGGGTTGGGGCCAGCGCCTGCGGGGCGTGGCGCGGTCCACGCCCAGGGGGTCCATCATTGGACCAGGTGGAGCATACACTCCTCGAGGCTGATTATCAGTCAGCTGGTGGGGGGTGGGAGGAGCGAGCCCAGGGGATACACGGTGCGCACAGCTGATTGTTGTTGCAATCAGCTGTTAGCGCAATCCGCTGAGATAAATACTCAAGCTCACTCACTCTTATCCTGTGATCGGAGGAGGATGCTGTACTCATGCTGTGCTTTTGGCTGCTAAAGTAAGTTACTTTTGATAATTTGGGGCACCCAGGTTTTTACTCTCTAGCCTATTTTTGATACTGTTTGTAGTTTACAATACTACAGCCTGTTCACATTTTTCACTAGTTTTACTTTCTTTTTTGTAATACCAGGTTCCCTTACTAGTTTCAGCCGTTTGGCTGTCAGCATGGAGTTTGAGCCCTCCTCCCCTCCCCTACGTCACAACTTGTAGGTGTCATCTTTGGATCTAGTTTCCAGGTATGCTTCCTGTTGCTAGTTCCCATATATGTGCATATAACTTGTACAACCCCTGGGATCCGTTACCTCTCGGATCCCAGTCCATATTGGTGTCCACCTTTATTAAACTGCCATCTCTCATGGTATTGTATGCTTGGTCTTAGGTCGGAAGATTCCTTTGGACCCCAGCCCGCGCACAGGCGCCGCGCCAAATCTTTGGACGTGGAGTTTTTCAGCACCCATTGGGATTGCACCCTTTATATTAACCACCTATAGTGCCTCATCTTACCAGCAATTGGATTTTTGTTATGTGCACATGGCCTGGGAGACCGTAGTGAAGCTGATTGTATGTCTTGGATGCCTCTATAACATTTGCATTTTGTAAGTGAGTATGATTCTCACACAGACCTTCACTGGGTGTGGGGGGTATATCATCTTATATATGTATGTGTTGTTAATTATTCTCTTTTTTTGTTTTTTACTTTTGTAATTTTTATAGATGATAACTCTCACTTGTTAAACCTTGATGAAGGACTTTCCGAAACGCGTCGGTTTAGTGAGACTTACTACATTCCATACCATTGGTCTGTTCAATTGCCATGTTGTGGTATTCTCTATTTCATACATGTTGCCCTTGATGCAATTGTTTGTACATATTATTTGTGTTTGAGTTATATTTTTTATATGTTGTATTTTTTGTCACTTTTTTGAACTTTGGAATAAAACTACTTTTTTACTTATATTGTATCATTCATGGTAATGCCCTAAAAATCCCACCCAAGGGGAATCCTTTGTTCTTTGTTTCATTTGATAGGAAGTTTGTGTTTGTATTTTGCTGCAGATTGCTGAATCCAAGATTTGATGCATATCTGCATTCCTGAGATCTCTTCTCTAATTCCATAATTCTTAATTTTAACTTCTCATTTTCCTCTGATAATTCATCACAACGTTTAGATTTCTCAAGCAAAGCTCCCCCAATGGTAACTGCATGCAATTGTAAATTTACTGTCTCAGTGTCTAATTGGTTTTGTAACCTCTCACAAACATTGTTGTTAATATCAACTGCATTCTCTAACTGTAACTGTAACTTTCCTCAACCCTACCCTTCAAAGAACTTTCCATTGTTAAACAGCAAGCTAATAAGCCCTGTAAAATACAACCTTTTATTTTACTTTCTGAAATTTTGCTATCAAAAACATTTTTCTCTAAAAACTCCTTCATCATAGTCCACGTCTGCTTAGATTGTTCTGGAATTTCATAAGGACTGCCATGACGCTTAATACATTTTAATACCCATCCTTTAACTTTATCAGAACTGACACTAGCTTTACACCGAGTAAGCATTTTGACTATATTACTAATAATTTTTTTAAAAAAAGGAAAAATTGTACTCACCGCAAGGCTCCACCTTAAAGTTACTCCTTCATCTTCCGGTTCAGGTCTTCTGGTACACAACACAGTCCTTTTTTGTGTTTTTTCCAGTCTCCAGAGAATAATTCTGGGGTTCCCAACGTGTTAAATATTGTAGATCAGACTCTCTTATGTCACAACCAGACATTGGAGTCACAGCACAGCCCTTGGTTCTTCATCAGGCTTCTGTCCACCTCACAGGATTGTTGTCACCACCGACTTCTGTTACTAAGTCCGAAAATGCTCTTCTGGTCACTTGAACATGACCAATGTAGTGATATATGTATAGTGGGTAGATGATTAATTAGTAGTTATTATAATCTTGATGTAAGTACTCTTCTGCAGCAACCCAATTCTTCCAGAGAGATGCACTTTATTGACTTCCAACACAGAACAAAGTCCAAAGTCCACAGATGACAAAAATCCAACAGAGTAAATATAATTTAGAGTCCCATTTTTCCTAGATTTGCTCCTTCATAGTCACACACAGACAAGACTGACTGCTAGCTTGAATAGTCCCCCCTGAAATACTAGTACACTAGGAGGGAGTTTCTGCTAGGTCAACCCAAAATACTCTTCGATCTTATTGTTACCCCCTCAAGTCTAATTACCATCAATAAATACTTCTTCTATGGTCCTTTAAACAATGTACCCTTTGAAATGTTCAATTAGGTTAACAGGCCATACCTCACACACCTAGGTAGTCTTGCATAAGATCAACATATCAAAGGGTCATCAGCTGTCCCTTTGATATGTTAAAATTGAGTTGGCTCAGACAAATCAACCATTGTCAACTGAATTCTGGCCTGGTCAATATTGTACTGTTTGTGTACATATATATAATAATATAATATCCCACATAAATCGGCGAACATATTACAACATTACAATGTAGTGATATAATGTAGTGGGTAGATAATTAATTAGTAATTATTATAATGATGATGTAAGTACTCTTCCGCAGCAACCCAATTCTTCCAGAGAGATGCACTTTATTGACTTCCAACACAGAACAAAGTCCACAGATTACAAAAACCGAACAGAGTATATAACTCAAATATAAAAAGGGGGATACCATCCAAGTAGGTCATATGGGTTGCCACCATCCCTGGTATAAGGAGAAAGAGAAATAATCCCTCAAAAGATTGGTGGGACTTTAAAGGCAACGAAGTAGTAAAAAACAGTTTATTGATACAAATATACAAAAATACAAATAGAAAAAGTCTAATACAATTCACTAAATAAACGATAGAATAATAAGGATATGAATATACTGATATAGAATTCGAATGTATATCCGTGTAATCTTCCGCCTGGGTCTACGCGTTTCGGGACTGCCTATAGAGTCCCTTCATCAGGGGCAACTTGTAGGAGGAATCACACTACATAATGAAATGTAAATTAAGATAATTAGAGATCATATGTATTAAGCATATTGCCTGCATCCTAGGCCATTCTGTATAATTTGACATCAGAGAAATAAAAAATGAAAAATACAAAATAGAAATAAAACACATACCCAAGTATATTCAGTAAAGAAAGCTCACTGTCAAAGTCCCGGAGGCGAGTACGTACAGAACGCCACGAAAATCCAAAGAGGAGTCGGGCGTATGTCTGGCCCGCCTTATCCACACTGGTCCCCCCGTGTGACCCCAGAGGAGCTTCTAATACTGGATCGAGTCCATCCCAGCCCGAGGGGTGGGGATTGGAACAAGGCCCTTTTACAGCGGGAAGCTCGCTGGATCATGGACCTTGCTGCCACCTCACCCCCCGGGCTAAACGATCATCTGAGCCTTCCTAGAGGGCTTTTCTTCCAGGGTATGTGAAAAAGATTTATAAGCTCTCCAACTTTAAATCCTTATTTTAACTTGTTTCCCCCCCTTCTGCTTGATGACTTATACTAACAGTGGTGTTTGATGCTCTATGTTTGGCCGATTGTTTATTGATGAACCATATATTTTTTTTTTAATATGTATTCTCTGTTATGTCAGGCCACCCATTATTATGTGTACATTTGTTCCCTCTTGTAGCCCTGAATATATAGCCACACTGTCATGTATTGAAGCTCTCTGTCGGTCTCGCTCTTGGCGAGTATTGTCGAATTACACTCTACTGGCCCCTCTTTGTCCCGCCCAGCGCACGGGGGCCTCCCTGGATTCACAGTCCTGTTGGCAGGCCTTTGGTTGGCGCCCGGTTTACGCGGTGGGGGTTGGGCAGCGTTTAGTTGCTCGGCCTCACCTGCGAGCCCGGTCGCCTTTTTGCGTCGGTGGGCGGTGGTTGCATGACCCCTCTCACAGCCTCGCTGTGGGGGGTGCCGTGCAGCGGCGGCTCAGGGTCCCCCCTCCCTATTGGCATCTGGAAGTAGCCATTTGCGGGTGTGTGGCGGTGATAACATACGGTGATTCTGGTGGGTTTAATGATTACTCCAGATATTCCCATGTATTTTTTATTTTCTCCCCGCCCCTGCTCCCATTTATCTACCCTCAAAGTTTTTCTGTTCTTCTGTTTTTACCCCTCCATTACATATATGGAGCCGTCTGTGTAGTCCTCTACCTTCCGTCTCCCCCTCTGCTATGGTTGTTATACTGAGGCTGTGTATGTGCCTCCTACCATACTGGCGAGTGAGGAGCTGTATATGCTTCTGCCTTGTTTTTAAGAAGTGACAGGAGGATGTCGTAATCTAGACGCTCCTCCGCCATTGCCATGGCTCCCATCTCCTCCTTCCCTCAGACGGAGGGGCGTCATGACGTTGCCATGGCTCCCATCTCCTCCTTCCCCCAGACGGAGCGGCGTCATGACGTGCGGAATTCACACGTCAATCAGCACCGCACCTGTCTATTCCTCTTCTCACCCCATATTAAGCCGCCGGATACCGAGTCAGTGACACTGTCCTGCTCGGCGGCGGCGTTCATGGATCGGATGAGCGGAGCTCCCTAATGCACTAAGATACAGCCCTATGATTAATACGGTATTGTCGCCCTTCGTTTCTTTTGCTCTTTGTAGCTGCAATCTGCTGTAGGCTCTTGGTGTTGCCTGTCTTTGATTGCTTTCTCTTGCAATATATACTATATATTGCTGTATATGGAGGGCATTTCTGTTTTTGTTTTTGTGATCAGGTCTTTTTGTCCTATATTATAGATCCTGTCCTCTTAGGAAGCCTTTATCCATTGTGACTTTTTGGAGCTGCTTGTGCATTTAAGGGTCTCCACTCCTCCTCTGGATTTTGGGGTTCCCTGTCTACTCTCCCCGATAATTCCCGTTATGAACCATTACTAGGGTAAGCTATGTGTATAAGTTTATTCTCACTCGCAGGCCCTGCTTGAACGTGGATCCGCATGGTGGATATGTGGTTTCTGCGTCCACGCTGTGGCAGTTATTATTACACGTTTTTTTCTTTGGCAGATGGACACTAGCCTATTGGGTGTTTTTTCTTTGTTTCAGACACCCTTTTGGTTCTCTTGTAATTCGGGTTCCTCTGGGATAGTGTTGCCCCTGTTGAGCTTGCTCCTCTGGGGTCACACGGGGGGGACCAGTGTGGATAAGGCGGGGCCAGACATACACCCGACTCCTCTTTGGATTTTCGTGGCGTTCTGTACGTACTCGCCTCCGGGACTTTGACAGTGAGCTTTCTTTACTGAATATACTTGGGTATGTGTTTTATTTCTATTTTGTATTTTTCATTTTTTATTTCTCTGATGTCAAATTATACAGAATGGTCTAGGATGCAGGCAATATGCTTAATACATATGATCTCTAATTAATTAAATTTACATTTCATTATGTAGTGTGATTCCTCCTACAAGTTGCCCCTGATGAAGGGACTCTATAGGCAGTCCCGAAATGCGTAGGCCCAGGCGGTAGATTACACGAATATACATTCGAATTCTACATCAGTATATTCATATCCTTATTATTCTATCGTTTATTGAGTATATAACTCAGAGTCCCATTTTTTTTTGGGGTGTACACAACAAAGTGCTAGAGTGCAACTTGCCTAATTGAAACACTAGTTAGATTGACCTGTGTGTCCCCAAGGAAACACATTGGTAGGGTTTTACCCTCACTCCCTGTTTGGCTATGTGACAGGAAGTAAAGCCAATTTTCAGAAAAGGGACACAAAGCCCAACCTAAAAATGACAAGCAGGGGTTCTAACACTCACTTGGTTTCCCTCAAATGCCCACAATTAGAATATGATTGTCTTGAGCTAGATTTAACTCAGTGCTCTAAATCAGTGGTTGTCAACCTTGTCCTCAAGTACCCCCAACAGGTCATGTTTGCAGATTTTCCTTCATCTTGCACAGGTGCTTTAAATCAAAGTCAATGGCTTGGTACTTTGGACAGCTATGTTAGCCAAGATAAATTCCCAAAACATGTCCTGTCGGGGGTACTTGAGGACTGAGGCTGAGAACCACTGCGCTAAAATGGAAAATTGAATACTTACCTCTCTTTAATTTTCCATTCCTGTTGCCTATCCATGGCAGCATACGCACAATCCATGCATATGCTACCATGAAGGGACCAGGAAAGTAGCGAGTTTAGACAAATCACACCTTTTTTGTTTGCCATGCCAATCAGCCTAGTTAAGCTGCAGCTGGAAAATCTGTTGCATGAAAATTGTTTAGGGGAGGAGTGTATAACGCATTACTTGGATTGAGCATTGTAGCAATAATTCACGGTGGAGCTGCTGATTTAAAGCGGCTGTTTCCATCACCTTTTTACCTGTAGTTTCACCAATACCAGACTTATGCCGCGTACACACGAGCGGACTTTACGGCAGACTTTGCTCGGCGGACTTTTCGACGGACTTTATGAAGGACTTTCCGAATGAACGGACTTGCCTCCACACAATCCACCAAAGTCTGTCGAATTCGTACGTGATGACATATGAACGGACTTAAACAAGGAAGTTCATAGCATAAGCCAATAGCTGCCCTAGTGTGGCTTTTTGTCTGGTGAACTAGCATACAGACGAGCGGACTTTTCGACCGGACTCGAGTTCGACGGATAGATTTAAAACATGTTTCAAATCTAAGTCCGTCCAACTTTTGAGAAAACAAAGTCTGCTGGGGCCCACACACGATCGAATTGTCCGACGAAATCCCGTCCGCCGGGCAAAGTCTGCCGTAAAGTCCACTTGTGTGTACGCGGCATTAGAGTCCACATTGAGCTTATTATCTGACAATGTAGGCACCAGTCACTTTAGTACTTTTCCAATGCTTTAATGGGAGATAACTGGAAGAAGTAGCAGGAAAGAGGTAGAAGAAGAGTTGCAGGGAAGTTCAAATACCTTTTCTTGGTGTAGCACTAACGAATTGAAATCTCAGGGATGAATGTATCTTAAGCTCAGGATTAAATCTTTGCCTGCCCGGATAGGCCTCTCTCACTGACCTAGCAGCCGGAGCGTAGCATGAACAGAAAGTCTCTGCCACAGACTTGAGTAGAACAAAACTGCATGATCCTCTGCCACAGGACGTAGTAGTTTTAGATGAACAGCAACACAGTACCAGAACCTTTAAGCCGACCCGGCAGTACTATGTGGTAGGTTAACTTAAGATGCGTCCTCCAATCGAATCACTAGGCCCCTCTCCAGACCAGCGCTCCGCATGATCCTTCCAAGACGGGTCCTCTCCTGGATTCTTCTCAATTGTCCGGCTTCTTCCCGCAGGACAGACAGCACAGGACCATCTCTGCAGTATCTATAGTAGGCCCCAGACAGACTTCTGGGCCCACCCACACGCTGCAGCAACGCAGTCCTCCGGCCCGGAGGACCACGAGGTAGGACTCTTAGCACATACCTGTCGGCCAGGAGGGCCAGCAGTTGGAAAGAAAGAGACCAAGAAATATTGCGTCTGTCCCTTAAATACCCCTTCCCAGAATGCACCGCAGGAGATAACCTCTGCCGAGTTACTTCTGAGAAAGAAGAGCACTCAATACACCTCAGTCTGTTGCTTTCCAGCTTCGGTCGGTAGTGACACCGACATCTACAGGCGACGGAGTGAAACTGCACGCAACACAACCAAGGCTGGAACAGAAGCTAATTTAGCCAAAGATTAAATCTCAACTATGTACAGAACAGATGACCCACTAAATTTACATATAAGCGGTAGATTGAAAATCTACCAGCGCTACAGCATGCATCTGCAAAACAAATTAAACTTAAATTAACAAAACACATAAAATATAAAAATTTGCTACAGATTTTATTGGTCAACAAAACAGGACTTGGAAAAGAGCAAGGAAAGCAAAAGCCACAGATATGTTAATTTGAGACACTAACAGAATATGGTTTTAAGGTCTGACCATTTTGCAGAGGAAATTAACAGGAGTTAAAAGGACTGCGCCCACAAACGGACAGTCTCTTAAGGATTTAAACATTTATTAGTCACAACATCTTGAGGAAGATTTTGCAAAATAATGCAGCACAGACAATCAGACAATTAAATCAAAGTGAAACTAACAACCTACAAAAAACAAACATTGACAACATCAAAAATATTTCAAATAAAATAAATAAATAAATCCCCCCCTCCCCCAATAAATAAACAAAAGTAAAAAATACTTGCTCTAAAACACATCTGTTTTGCAAAGACATAACAAACAAAATACAAAGAGAAAATACATGTAATACAAACTATATGTACTCTTGCCACACACACCATCAAGCAATCTGGCCTCTTTTTCATGGCAAGGTAAAGAATGCTATCTGCAAGCTTTATATAACATAGGTTTGTGTGCTAATGAGGCAATTGAAAACACATGCACAGTCCATAAAACACACAAAATGCAAGTTCACCCAATGTAGAGACAGAACTTCAAAGTGGGTACACCTGTTATCCACTTCAGCCCCGGAAGATTTGGCTGCTCAATGACCAAGCCATTTTTTGCGATACGGCACTGACAATTGCACGGTCGTGCAACAATGTACCCAAACAAAATTGACGTCCCTTTTTTCCCACAAATAGAGCTTTCTTTTTGTGGTATTTGATCACCTTTGTGGTTTTTATTTTTTGCGCTATAAACAAAAGAAGAGCGACAATTTTGAAAAAAACACAATGCGGGTTATTTACGAAAGTAAAATCCACTTTGCTGAAAGTGCACTTGGAAGTAAAGTCGCTATAGATCCGAAGGGGACATGCAAGGAATATAAAAAACAGCATTTTAGCTTGCACATGATTGGATGATAAAATCAGAAGAGCTTTCACTCATTTCAGATCTACCCCTTAGATTTAGAGCGACTGCATTCCCCAGGCTTTGTTTGCATCTGTTTGTAGCCCTCCAAAGCCGCTTACTGCGATAGCCAGCTTTAAATGAAGGTGGTGGCGAGTTTTTTGAGATCACCTTGGTGTGTTTATTGGTCCAGAAACGCACCAGCACCTTTGCAGCCATAGTGCTATTTGCTGGGTGTTTGGTGTGCTTCTGTACCTTTAGGAAGGGATGGGCTGCCCTTCAGTCCACCTGCCAGCATTTATCCATTAGAATGCATGTGCCTCCACTGTGGGGACACTCATATTTTAGTGTTAGGACCACAGATATCAGGGTGCCTTGACGAGGCTCTGTGGCTTACGCATGCATTTGCAAATGCGTGCGGACTAAACCCCTGTTTTTAACGCGTACTGTTAGACAGGTTAATTTGGTTGTCTGCGAGCTGGTGGAAAGTAGGTTTTGGTTTTTCCCTGGGCATTCCCCAGGCTTTGTTTGCACTTCCAAGTGCACTTTAAGTGCACTTTCAAGTGGACTTGCAGTGCAAAGTGGATTTGCCTTTGGTAAATAACCCCCAATATCTTTTACTGTTTGCTATAATAAATATCCCACATTTTTTTCAAAAAAACTAATTTTCTCCTCAGTTAAGGCCGATATGTATTCTTCTACATATTTTTGGTAAAAAAAAATCACAATAAGTGTATTGGTTTGCGCAAAAGTTATAGCGTCTACAAAATAGGGATAGATTTATGGCATTTTTATATTTTTTCTTTTTTACTAGTAATGGCGGCGATCTGCGATTTTTATGGGGACTGCGATATTGCGGCAGACAAATTGGACACTTTTGACACATTTTTGGGACCATTGACAATTATACAGCGATCAATGCTATGAAAATGCACTGATTACTGTATACGGGCGGTCCCCTACTTACAAACATCCGACTTACAAAGGACTCTTACTTACAAACGGAGGGAGACAACAGGAAGTGAGAGGAAATCTACTCCTAGGAAGGGAAATTCACTCCTGTAAGAGTTAATATGGGAAAAAGGTGCCTCCACTGATGCTTTATCACCAGTCCATGTTTCCCTAACAGCCCAAAATTTTCAAAATCCAATTGTCATTGGGACAGAAAGTGAGGGGAAATCTTCTGAACAGGGGCACAGACAGCAAAACAAATGTTACAGGTGTGATAACCCTTTCCTATGCTATTCGAAAAGCTTAAAAATAGATTTTTTGGCTGGAGCTACACTTAACAAATAGACCTGTTCCAACTTACAAACAGATTCAACTTAAGAACAAACCTACAGTCTCTATCTTGTTTCTATCTTGTTTACAGGACTGCCTGTAATTGTCACTGGCAGGGAAGGGGTTAACACTAGGGGGCAATCAAGGGGTTAACCCTGTTCCCTAGGTGTGTTCTAACTGTAGGGGGGGGGGGACTGTCTAGGAGAAGAGAGAGATCAGTGTCTCCTCTTCCCTGAGAGAATCGGGATCTGTGTGATTACACACACAGATCCCGGGTTCTTGCACTGTCACAAGCAATCGTGGATGCCCGGCTGTCATCGTGCCCGCCAGGCACTCGCATCGGCTCCGGGCACACGCTGCATGCGCACATGAGCTCCTAGTGGCCAAACACCGAAGCGACGTAAGGTAAAGTCATTTCGCCCAGCCGTGCCTTTCTGCCGCAGTAAAACTGCAATGCCTAGTCGGCAACCAGTTAAGGATGTCCTTAAATTACTAACCCAAAAAACACACTCTCTGAGCATGCCCAGAAAAATCCAAGTGCTGTTCACACACAAAAAACACAAAAAAAAACAAAGTCCCTGAGCATGCCCAGACCAACCCAAATGCAACTAGCACAAAATAAGCCACCCCCTGTCCAAAATTAAGCACATCATCTGGCATGCTACAAAATTACAGATGGGACAAACACCCCCCAGGCCAGGGGGGGGCAAACAAAGAGCCTAACATGGGCAAAAGTTATACAACAAATACCATTGCAGTCTATAGGAACTGACTTGGCTGGCTTATATTTTAGTTTTTGGCCTTAAAATGGGTATGGAGGCCCAGGTCCCACCCTGAGGGACATATATCAATGTCACCAATTTGGACAACCCCAAAAACGAAACAAGGAGAAGTGCCTTTAAAAATGCAAAATTGCTTAAAAGCTAGTAACTTGGGGGGGGGGGGGCTTACTCTGCCTGTAAAGTGGTGCATTTGTAGCATGTGTACAAAATGCTTCTTCCAAGATGTACGGCTTTAATTAAACCTAAAGATCTACATTGCAGCTGCAAAATCCTCAAAAATAAATTAAACAAAAAAAAGGCCTGCCCCCAATACACAAAAACAAAGAAGCAGCGCTCTATGGGTGAAGCATGAGGACTTGCAGACCATTGGCCAAGTAAAAAGTTAATTTATTTGTTGCACTTCTAAAAAATAATGTAGCCGTCTAGTTTCCACTAGTTATTAACATCCACCATATCACCCTGCTGCCCGACATCCATATATTACATCTGAGACAATGAACAGTCATTTGCTTTGTTTTGTTTTTGTTTATTGGGGGTATTACTTGGTTGGGGAAAGGGGTATATGGGATGCCCATAGATCACTTTGCCATCATATTTAAAGACTTTATAGATTAGAACTTAGTTTGAGCCTGAAGGAATGATGCGCATGTGTAACAGCTATAGTCTCTTCCCTGCATCACCATGCAGACTATTGCTCCTCCTCTGCGTAAATTCTGAAGACTATTACTTCCAGAAATTCCTCATCAGTTACTGTGAAAAGATAAGGACTTCACCCATGACCATGTGTTGGATAGCAACATGGTCTAATGTCATATTTCTGGAGTTTCTCTGTCAATGTTACTGCGTTTATGGGTAACAGTGTTTTAGCCAGAGTTTGAATTGGATCTGTCATAAATCCGTTACATATCTGTTTCCTATTTCCAAAGATCAGCCATACTGAAGCTGGCAGTTCCATGGTTTTAAAAGGGTTTCTTCCTGGTTGATACCAGGTCTGGAATGTAGCAAGTTGCACATCAAGGTAGCATATCAGACTCTGCATCTGAAATGCTTGGCTCCGGAACATCTGTTGCTAGCATGTCTGCAAACAAAGCTCCAAAGAGAGCCACTGCTGCCAAGATGACTGATGGGTTGAGCTACAGAAGATCAATTACCAAGATGTCTATGAAGATTTGACCCAGGTCAGACAGTGGCGATTCATGGACAAATGCTGCCCCCTAGTGGACAATACAGCATGCTTCCTGGAGAATAGACAGATATTAAAAAGGCTGCCTCTCATCTCTTTTCCATTGGACAGGAGGCAAGTGAGGGTGGTTACGAGTGGGAGTGAATGTTTGAGTAAAAAGGGCCCTTTTTCCCTTTGGATCCTGGCTTGGGCCTAAGCTTCATGGCTATGGCCCTCTCTTTAACATCTGAGCCTAGCCCAATGATACAAAGCCTCACGGAGAGTCTTGTGATAAATATCTGTGATATTCTTGTATTATGTTGTCTATTGGTATATATTTGTAATAGTATTTTGTGTTAGTGTATTCCTATTTTCTTGGGAAATAAATAAGACTTTATTATTAAGCCGTGTACTTGGTTTCATAGCTAACCTTGTATTATTGTAATATCAATAGTAACATGTGGTCAGAGTTTTAATAGACTAGCTAACTAGGGGAAAAGACAAGTTAATGCATACAGTATCTCACACAAGTGAGTACACCCCTCACATTTTTGTAAATATTTTATTATAACTTTTCATGTGACAACTCGAAATGACAATTTGCTACAATAAAAAGTAGTGGGTGTACAGCTTGTATAACAGTGTAAATTTGCTGTCCCCTCAAAATAACTCAACACACAGCAATTAATGTCTAAACTGCTGGCAACAAAAGTGAGTACACCCCTAAGTAAAAATGTCCAATTTGGGCCCAAAGTGTCAATATTTTGTGTGACCACCATTATTTTCCAGCACTGCCTTAACCCCCTTGGGCATGGAGTTCACCAGAGCTTCACAGGTTGCCACTGGAGTCCTCTTCCACTCCTCCATTAAGACATTACGGAGCTGGTGGATCTTAGAGATCTTGCACTCCTCTACCTACCGTTTATGGATGCCACACAGATATTCAATAGGGTTTAGATCTGGAGACATGCTTGGCCAGTCCATCACCTTTACCCTCAGCTTCTTTAGCAAGGCAGTGGTCGTCTTGGAGGTGTGTTTGGGGTCCTTCTCATGTTGGAATACTGCCCTGCGGCCCAGTCCCCGAAGAGAGGGGATCATGCTCTGCTTCAGTATGTCACAGTACATGTTGGCATTCATGGTTCCCTCAATGAACTGTAACTCCCCAGTGTCGGCAGCACTCATGCAGCCCCAGACCATGACACTCCCACCACTATACTTGACTGTAGGCAAGACACACTTGTCTTTGTACTCCTCACCTGGTTGCCGCCAAACACGCTTTACACCATCTGAACCAAATAAGTTTATCTGGGTTTTATCGGACCACAGGACATATCCTTAGTCTGCTTGTCTTCAGAAAACAGTTTGCAGGCCTTCTTGTGCATCATCTTTAGAAGAGGTTTTCTTATGGGACAACAGTCATGCAGACCAATTTGATGCAGTGCGGCGTATGGTCTGAGCACTGACAGGCTGACCCCCCACCCCTTCAACCTCTGCAGCAATGCTGGCAGCATTTATATGTCTATTTCCCAAAGACGTCCTCTGGATATGACGCTGAGCACGTGCACTCAACTTCTTTGGTCAACCATGGCGAGGCCTGTTCTAAGTGGAACCTGTCCTGTTAAACCACTGTATGGTTTTGGCCACCGTGCTGCAGCTCAGTTTCAGGGTCTTGGCAATCTTCATATAGCCTAAGCCATCTTTATGTAGAGCAACAATTTTTTTTTTCAGATACTCAGAGAGTTCTTTGTCATGAGGTGCCATGTTGAACTTCCAGTAACCAGTATGAGAGAGTGGGAACGATAACACCAAATTTAACACACCTGCTCCCCATTCACATCTGAGACCTTGTAACATTAACAAGTCACATGACACCGGGGAGGGAAAATGTCTAATTGGGCCCAATTTGGACATTTTCACTTAGGGGTGTACTCACTTTTGTTGCCAGAGGTTTAGACATTAATGGGTGTGTGCTGAGTTATGTTGAGGGGACAGCAAATTTACACTGTTATACAAGCTGTACACTCACTACTTTACATTGTAGCAAAGTGTAATTTCTGCAGTGTTGTCACATGAAAAGAAATAGAATGTTTACGAAAATGTGAGGGGTGTACTCACTTGTGTGAGATACTGTAGGTACAATAAAATTTGAATTTGTATTTACTTCAATTTGGCACTCCAGAAGGCGTGTGGAATTTATTTTTGCACAGAATCCAAACCCTAATGCATTTTTTGTCTTGAGTCCCTAATAAGCTAAGGAATCAACTACACCTAGAACTGAAAGCCTTCACTACGGTGGACAAGATTTGCGCTGGTTTGTGAATTCGGAAGCCCTGCTTGAATGGTCCTGAAAGTTCTATGAAATATTTAATCAGTGAGTGGATGCTCCAAATCTGGTGAGATTTTTGTCTGATATATGTGTATGTATGTCATGGCTATGCAGTAATCTTTCTCTGTGAGCTTACCTCCCCTCCATGTGTTCAACTTTAGAGGCCAGCCACCCTCACCTGACTGCTTATATAATCTTCCCCCAGCATAGCTCCACCTCAGCCTCTAATTAGGAACACTATATTAACCTGTGTATTGCAAGTCAACCTTGCTGATCAACCATTGTGTGTTTAGCTTTCGTGTCTTACTTGGTGTGTCTCCTACGTCTGATTCCAATTACCGATCTTGGCCTGTTCTTGACTATCCCTGTCTGCTTGTGACCCTGACCTTTGGCGTGTTCTATGTTTATCCTTATCTGATAGTTGCCCCGACCTTTAGCGTGTTCTGTGTTTATCCTTGTCTGCTAGTCGCCCCGACCTTGGCTTTAACCCTTTACTATCCTTGTTGTTCCAGCCTGCTGCTTCTACCGTGAGCGTGAGCTGTGAGACCCTGGGGGCTGCGACCTGGAGCCAGACTGCAGCACACTCCATCCTCACCACTAGAGGCTCTGGTGAACACCTGCTGGCTCTTAGACTCCACGCCCTGGGGAATCTATGCTCTAGCTCCCAGTGGGATCTGTGCTGATGCTCCAGTAGACCTGCTTCCTGAACTTCCCAGAGTTCAATCCGCAGCAGTCAGTCCTAGGGTCCACTACCTTAGCGGTGCACTCCTGACTCCTATGGAGTGCATCTGTCACCTGGACTCAGGTGACCTGACAGTTTGATCAGCCATGGACCCGGCTAATGTGTCGCTACCCACAGATGATCCGTTGCAGGGCCTAGTTCGCAGAGTTGAGACCCAGGAATCTAATCAGACCCAGGGGATGCGATTCCTTTAGGATTTCACTTCCCGTTTTGAACAGGTTCAGACCTCCTTAGGACCCCCGGTTAAACAACCTCAACCACAATCTGCTGCCGCACCTATTCCGGTCACAGCCACATCCACAAATTCTTTGCATTTACCTGCTCCGTCCAGTTACTCTGGGGACCCCAAGGCCTGCAGGGGGTTCCTTAACCAGTGCACAATTCATTTTGAGCTTCAGCCCCAAAACTTCCTGTCCGATCGGACAAAGGTAGCCTATATTGTATCCCTCCTGTCTGGTGAGGCGTTAGCCTGGGCTGCCCCTCTGTGGGAACTGAATGATCCAGTGGTATCTAGCCTGTCTGACTTCCTGAAACTTTTTTGGAATATCTTTGAGGAACCGGGTCGTGTCTCCTCAGCGGCCAGCACCTTTTTACGTCTCCGTCAAGAGTCCGCTTCTGTGGGACAGTACGCTCTTCATTTTCGTATTTTGACTGCTGAACTGAGCTGGAATAATGAGGCCTTAGTTGCAACCTTTTTACATGGCTTCTCTGATCGAAGGACGAATTAGCGGGAAGAGCTATTCCTGCTGATCTGGATGGTGTCATCACCTTGTGTAACCAGATCGATATTCACTTTCAAGAGAGGACTCTGGAAAAAAAGACGCCAGCACTCCCCGTTCTTTAGGCATTCTGAGCTCCCTGTCCCCTCTCTTCGTCCCCAGGAGCACCTCCTGCAAACTGAGGAGCCTATGCAGCTGGGCCGGACCAAGTTATCTCCAGGAGAATGCGTTAGGCGCAGAACTCTGGGCCTGTGCCTCTATTGTGGGGTCAAAGGTAATTTTCGTGACACTTGCTCTTCGTCCGAAAAAACTCTCAGAGCTAATACATCTGGAAAGTAGAGTATTGGACCCTGAAATATCACCTTCACCTTCTCGTCTTCTCCTTTCTGTGTTCTTTCATGTCAGCGATTCCTCTCATTCGGTCTCTTCATATCTGGATTCCGGAGCCACTGGCAATTTCATGGACTGGGGAACTACATCTTCCATGAGGCTTATCCTTTTGCCCCTCACAACGCCATTGGTGGTTTTGGCGATTGATGGCACTGTTCTCCCAGGGGGCTCTATCCGCTTCCAGACTCTCCCTGTTAAGATGTCGGTAGGGACACTTCACCAGGAGTGGATATCCTTCCTTGTCTTACCTAAGGCTTCATCTCCTATCATTTTAGGTCTTCCTTGGTTACGGCTCCATTCTCCACGTGTTGACTGGACTGCTGGAAAGATCCTGGCTTGGGGTTCCTCCTGTTCCTCTTCCTGCCTACTCAAGTTTGCCCCAAAAGAGAAACTTTCTGTTGCCACCATTCCAGTATCTTCTGCTCTTCCCGCTGTATATAGCAATTTCTGGGATTTGTCCTGCAATAGTCGGGCTGATTCACTCTCTAGGTCATGTGGCACTCTGGGTGAGGAGCCCACCTGTGAACCTGAGCTGATCATTTACTCCAGTCTGCATAACCATTTAGCCTTGCCTGTCCCTAAACTCCCTTGGACACACAGCCAGGTTAACTTGTCCGCAAGTTCCACAGTCGCTAAGCCCTGCGATGCGATTGAGGTAGTCTCTACACCTGGCAATGCTATTCAGTCGGCCTTTGCACCCAGTAATGCCAGCCCAACCCATGACCAGCGAGATTCATGCTTTTTCCTATTCAGGACCTTCTCTAACCTGGCATCACCCTACTACTATTACGTCCATTCAAACTTGTCTAAGAGGCTCAATCCATCCTTTGAATAGACTGCCTCATTTGGCCAGGTGGAGTTTTCAACCTTTATTTCTGGATTCTGCTTGTGTTTCAGCTATCCAGCTTGACTCTTGTGACATGTCACCTTCTAACCAACCTGGTCTCAGGGATCCACTGACCTCTGCCCAGTCTGATGGTCCTGCGCTGGATGTCCAGCTCATCTTTAAGGGTCTGGGGGACCTTACTCAGACTCCTGATGGTTTTCTCATGCCATTACCCATTCCTAAAAAGCCTTTAGTCCTCAATAAGTCCTCTTGTCCTCTCCCTACCTCGGTTTCGGTCTCTGAGGATAATCTAAAGTACGAGGTTAGTCAAGTTCTGGATTCCCGGGGGCTTAGAGGCATTCTTCAGTACCTCGTACATTGGAAAGGGTTTGGTCCTGAGGAGAGGTCTTGGATCACTGCATCTGAGATCTTTCCGCCTTGTCTGTTGAGGAGGTTTCATCTGGAGTTTCCCTTTAAGCCCGGACCCAGGCGGGAGAGGGGGAGGCCTCGTAAGAGGGGGGGTACTGTCATGGTTACGCAGTAATCTTGCTCTGTCAGCTTACCTCCCCTCCATGTGTTCAACTTTAGAGGCCAGCCACCCTCACCTGACTGCTTATATAATCTTCCCTCAGCATAGCTCCACCTCAGCCTCTAATTTGGAACACTATATAACCCTGTGCATTGCAAGTCAACCTTGCTGATCAACCATTGTGTGTTTAGCTTTCGTGTGCTACTTGCTGTGTCTCCTACATCTGATTCCAGTTACTGATCTTGGCCTGTTCTCGACTATTCCTGTCTGCTTGTGACCCTGACCTTTGGTGTGTTCTATGTTTATCCTTATCTGCTAGTCGCCCCAACCTTTGGCATGTTCTATGTTTATCCTTGTCTGCTAGTCGCCCCAACCTTGGCTCATCCCTTTACTATCCTTGTTCCAGCCTGCTGCTTCCTTCCTCTTTCTCCTGTAGTCTACCGTGAACATGAGCTGTGAGACCCTGGGGGCCACGACCTGGAGCCAGACTGCAGTCCATCCTGGAGCGCAGTCCATCCTCACCACTAGAGGCTCTGGTAAACACCTGCTGGATCTTAATCTCCGCGCCCTGGGGAATCTATGCTCTAGCTCCCCGTGGGATCTGTGTTGATGCTCCAGTAGACCTGCTTCCTGAACCTTCCAGAGTTCAATCCGCAGCAGTCAGTCCTAGGGTCCACTACCTTAGCGGTGCACTCCTGACTCCTACGGAGTGCATCTGTCACCTGGACTCAGATGACCTGACAATGTATGTGTAATGTTTATTGTATTGCTAATCCGAATTGTTAGAACTGTGTAGCCGGTCAAGAGTACTGGTGAATGAGGGGATTGATCACCCCTGGTTATCTGATGTAGCCTGCAGATTTACAGGATAAACCACACATCTTTGGGGAGAAAGTGGGAGAAATATAGATTTTTTTTTTTTTTAGTTAATTTTTTTATATTTTTTCTTTTTTATTCATTTTTGTTAATTTTTTTTAAATTTTATTTTACCTTTTCATTTTTTTTGTTAGTTTTTATTTTTCCCCACGTGAGTGTGAAATAGCTCTCTGTTCTAATAGAAGTTCAATGTGGCCTGCAATCTAGGGGGCTAAAAATCAGTGGTAGTAAGGCATTGATTAGGAGTGTGCCTTGTGTTGGGGGACTACAGGTGAAAGTTACCTTTAACCACTTCAGCTCCGGAAGGATTTACCCCCTTCCTGACCAGAGCACTTTTTACAATTTAACTGTTAATTGTGCAGTAATGCAATGCTGTACCCAAACGAAATTTGCGTCCTTTTCTTCCCACAAATAGAGCTTTCTTTTGATGGTATTTGATCACCTCTGCGGTTTTTATTTTTTGCGCTACAAACGGAAAAAGACCGAAAATCTTGAAAAAAAATGATATTTTCTACTTTTTGTTATTAAAAAAATCCAATGAACTCAATTTTAGTCATACATTTAGGCCAAAATGTATTCGGCCACATGTCTTTGGTAAAAAAAATGTCAATAAGCGTATATTTATTGGTTTGCGCAAAAGTTATAGCGTCTACAAACTAGGGTACATTTTCTGGAATTTACACAGATTTTAGTTTATGACTGCCTATGTCATTTCTTGAGGTGCTAAAATGGCAGGGCAGTACAACCCCCCCCTCCAAATGACCCCATTTTGGAAAGTAGACACCCCAAGGAAATTGCTGAGAGGCATGTTGAGCCCATTGAATATTTATTTTTTTGTCCCAAGTGATTAAATAATGGCAAAAAAAAAAAAATTTACAAAAAGTTGTCACTAAATGATATATTGCTCACACAGGCCATGGGCATATGTGGAATTGCACCCCAAAATACATTCAGCTGCTTGTCCTGAGTACGGGGATACCACATGTGTGGGACTTTTTGGGAGCCTAGCCACGTACGGGGCCCGAAAACCAATCACTGCCTTTAGGATTTGTAAGGGCGTAAATTTTTGATTTCACTCCTTACTACCTATCACAGTTTTGAAGGCCATAAAATGCCCAGATGGCACAAACCCCCCCCCCCCAAATGACCCCATTTTGGAAAGTAGACACCCCAAGCTATTTGCTGAGAGGCATGTTGAGTCCATGGAATATTTTATATTTTGCAACAAGTTGCAGGAAAATTACAAACTTTTTTTTTGTGCACAAAGTTGTCACTAAATGATATATTGCTCACACAGGCCATGGGCATATGTGGAATGCACCCCAAAATACATTCTACTGATTCTCCTGAGTACGGGGATACCACATGTGTGGGACTTTTTGGGAGCCTAGCCGCGTACGGGGCACCGAAAACCAAGCACTGCCTTCAGGATTTCTAAGGACGTAAAGTTTTGATTTCACTCCTCACTACCTATCACAGTTGTGAAGGCCATAAAATGCCCAGATGGCACAAACCCCCCCAAATTACCACATTTTGGAAAGTAGACACCCAAGCTATTTGCTGAGAGGCATGTTGAGTCCATGGAATATTTTATATTTTGACACAAGTTGCGGGAAAGTGACAATTTTTTTTTTGCACAAAGTTGTCACTAAATGATATATTGCTCAAACATGCCATGGGCATATGTGGAATTACACCCCAAAATACATTCTGCTGCTTCTCCTGAGTACGGGGATACCACATGTGTGGGACTTTTTGGGAGCCTAGCCGTGTACGGGGCCCCGAAACCAAGCACGGCCTTCAGGATTTCTAAGGGCGTAAATTTTTGATTTGACTCTTCACTACCTATCACAGTTTTGAAGGCCATAAAATGCCAAGATAGCACAACCCCCCCCCAAATGACCCCATTTTGGAAAGTAGACACCCCAAGCTATTTGCTGAGAGGCATGGTGAGTATTTTGCAGCTCTCATTTGTTTTTGAAAATGAAGAAAGACAAGAAAAAATATGTTTTTTTTTCTTTTTTTCAATTTTCAAAACTTTGTGACAAAAAGCGAGGTCTGCAAAATACTCACTATACCTCTCAGCAAATAGTTTGGGGTGTCTACTTTCCAAAATATGGTCATTTGGGGGGGGGGGTGTGCCACCTGGGCATTCCATGGCCTCCAAAACTGTAATAGGCAGTGAAGAGTGAAATCAAAAATTTACGCCCTTAGAAAGCCTGAAGGCGGTGCTTGGTTTTCGGGGTCCCGTACGTGGCTAGGCTCCCAAAAAGGCTCACACATGTGGTATCCCTGTACTCAGGAGAAGCAACAGAATGTATTTTGGGGTGTAATTTCACATATTCCCATGGCATGTTTGAGCAATATATCATTTAGTGACAACTTTGTTAAAAAAAAAAAATGTCTTTTTCCCGCAACTTGTGTCACAATGTAAAATATTCCATGGACTCGACAGGCCTCTCAGCAAATAGCTTGGGGTGTCTACTTTCAAAAATGGGGTCATTTGGGGGGGTTTTGAACTGTCCTGGCATTTTATGCACAACATTTAGAAGCTTATGTCACACATCACCCACTCTTCTAACCACTTGAAGACAAAGCCCTTTCTGACACTATTACTATTTACATGAAAAAATAATTTTTTTTTGCAAGAAAATTACTTTGAACCCCCAAACATTATATATTTTTTTAAAGCAAATGCCCTACAGATTAAAATGGTGGGTGTTTCATTTTTTTTTCACACAGTACCTGCGCAGCGATTTTTCAAATGCATTTTTTGGGGAAAAAACACACTTTTTAAAATTTTAATGCACTAAAACACACTATATTGCCCAAATGTTTGATGAAATAAAAAAGATGATAGGCCGAGTATATGGATACCAAACATGACATGCTTTAAAATTGTGCACAAACGTGCAGTATGAATGGCGTACCTGCTAAGCAAATGATGGTTAACAATAAAATAAAGTAACATTACAATATAACAGTAAAACTTACCATACCTGCAAAGCAAATACAAAAAAAAAACATAGTAAAAAATAAAACATTTAACGCAACCTGTGCCTAAAATATATATATGCCGAAGCATGGGGGCATCCTCCCGCAAAAGGCAGGAGCAAATCGCTCCTCCACCCACTGCTGCCCCCACGCTTCGGCATATATGCTGAAGTATGTAACTGTGGTGGTGAAATCACCTCCGACAGCGCTGGAGTCACGGCTTTATATATCGTGGGAGCAAACGCTGTTGCTGTCAAGATAAATAAATCCGCTCTGCAGCTGAATGGCGTACCTGAAAACAATAAAAAAGGATTACCAATAAAACACAGTAAAGTTTAAAAAAATTGCATATCTGAAAAGCAAACATGGTAAAACATAATAACAATAAAACATTGTAGAATCGAATACAGTAAAAAAGAGCAGAACAATAGAGAGAGAATAGAGAACAATAAAACGACAACTATTTTTGTTTTTTTTATTTTATATATTTTTTGTGTTTTTTATTTATTTTTTTACACTTTTTTTAGTAACTTTAACTTTTGTAACTGGTACCAGGTTTGGGTCTCTCAAAATGCGATGGCATCTTGGGAGACCCTGTGAAAGTGTGTTCTAGTCTGTGCAGTGCTGTACCCTACGCTAATACTCAACTAGTGTATGGTAGCGTTCAAAACATTCACCGATGCATAGACCAGGATTGTCAGGACAGGAGGGACAATAATACGTGGTGTCACGCCTATATCCGCGCTTGCTGCAGACACGACATCTTTTTTGGGGGGCTCGTTGGGTAGGGGTACTCGGGAGGACATAAGGAAAATGCCTCTCATGCAGCCAGCTTACTGCATTTGGTTGTGGAAGGTGAGGTGGAGCACCGTCTGGAAACAGAAGGGCTCTGACAATCTCTTCCTGGAATTTAAGGAAAGATCCAGTCCATCCTGAAGCTCTGTATAGCACATGAGCATTCAGTAAAGTCAATTGAAATAAATAAACAGACACTTTTTTGTACCAGCATCTGGCCTTACGGGCAACTAGGTACGGCGCCAACAACTGGTCGTTGAGGTTCACCCCTCCCTTATTTTGGTAATATTCGTGGACACAGAGGGGTTTCTCCACAACACCAGTCGCCGTAGTAATTTGGACCGTCGTGTCTGCATGAAGGGAGGTAAGAATGAAAACATTCTTATTAACCCTCCACTTCATAGCAAGCAAGTTATTACACTGCAAGCAGGCTCTCTCCCCCAGCCTAAGACGGGAATCTACAAGCCGCTGGGGAAAGCCCCGGCGATTAGATCGCACAGTGCCACATGCTCCAATCTGTTGATCAAAAAGGTGACTAAAAAGTGGCACGCTCGTGTAATAATTGTCCACGTACAAGTGGTACCCCTTTCCGAATAAGGGTGACACCAAGTCCCACACTATCTTGCCAGCGCTTCCTATGTAGTCAGGGCAGTTTGTCGGCTCTACGTGACTATCTTGCCCTCGTAAACCATAAAACTACATGTATAGCCTGTGGCCCTGTCACAGAGCTTATACATCTTGACCCCGTATCTGGCACGCTTGCTGGGAAGATATTGTTTGAATGACAAGCGGCCAGAAAATTTAATCAGGGACTCATCAACGCAGACAACTTGATGGGGAGTAAACAAGTCTGCAAAACGCTGGTTGAAGTGGTTTACGAGGGGCCGAATTTTGTAGAGCCAATCGTATTCAGGGTCTCCATGAGGACGACAGAGTTCATTGTTGTTGAAGTGCATGAACCACAAAATCTGCTCGTATCGTGCCCTGGTCATGGAGGCAGAGAACACGGGCATATGGTAAATTGGGTAAGTGGACCACTATGACCGCAACTCACTCTTTTTATTTATGCCCATGTTGAGGGAAAGGCCCAGAAAGATCTTAAATTCGGAGACCGTAATTGGTCTCCAATCTCTGGCAAGGGAGGACTGGGAATAGTGGCGATGTGTTGACCAGCGTATAAATTGCTTTGGTCCACAATAGATCTATAGAGATCTTTGGTGAAAAACAGTGAATAAAAATCCAGTGGCGTAAAATCAACTATTTCCACCTGAATTCCGGGTTGGCCAGTGAATGGGGGAAGTATGGGTGCTGCAGAAGTGGTGGGTTCCCAATTCAGATTGGCGAATGCAGCAAGAAGGGCACTATGGGCACGACGGGCCTGTGTTCGTCTTCTTGGTGGCAGCGGGACACTACTAGTGCTTGCCACCTCGCCAGCTTGAACTGCACTTCTGGGACTCGCCACGTCACCACGTGATACTGCAGTGCTGGATGTACGACCAGGGAGTACTAGGCTGTACTAGGTGCTTGCCAGTTCACCAAAAGGAATAGCAGCGCTAGTACTTCTCTGCTCCATACGAGGGACCTGCGGTTCTTGCACATCAAGCACAGAAGAAGAAGTTTGGGGTCTGGTACGCCTGACCTTGGCAGGGACCACAACTCCGTCGTGAGAGCTATCTGTCATGGAGCCGCTGTCCTCTACAGGATCGTATTCTGAGCCTGAATCTGACAGATGAGTGACTTCCTCTTCACTATCTGCCATGCTCAGAAACGTGTAGGCCTCTTCACTAGTGTACCTTCGATTTGCCATTTTGGGCTCTAAATTTAGGGGTACACTAGTGAGACTCACAGGCAAAAAAGCTCCTGACTGTTTGCAACTGATTCAAAACGCTACCAAAAAACTGTTAGCAATTGCAGGGATCAGGCCTGACTCTGCGAACGCTGCAGTTATTTGTGCTTAGTGTTTTGTAAGTGTCAGTGATCGATCAATACTGCACTTGGGTGGGCTGGGCAGGGCTGGGCCAAGGGGCAAAACGCAGGTGCTAGCAGGTATCTGGGCTGATCCCGCTAACACTGTGTTTATGGGGACCCTAAACTGCTGGGGACGCTAGTATAGATCTGATCACATCAGATATTGATCCGTTCAGATACTATAGCACTAAGGGAGGTGTATGCTGCGTGCATGGGTGTTAGCGGTACTGGTGCTAACCTGACGCTGACTGGGGCAACGCAGACCTTATCTGACCCTAAAAACGTAACTTATATCACCGCCAGGCAATTAGGGGGTTAAACCTTTATTAGGAAATTAGGAAACTATAATGTCATGAAGATCCTGCCAGTAATCAGCGATCCAGACGCATGAGGACACGGCCGCGGGTTCCACTGCGCATGCGCGCGCGTTCACGGGTGCTGTCACGCACGGACATGCGCGCGCGCACTCCCGCTAGTGCCAGGCGGGCTATTTAAACCAGCCTGTCACACCCTATCCCCACTGTCTGCTCTACAGCGTTCCGTGTGCCTTAACCTGATCTGACCTGTGTACTCTGCTATCTGACCTGGCTTCCTGTTAGACCATCCCGCTATCCGCCTGCACCAGACCCTCTTGGCTTGCCTGACCATCCCTCTGTGTTGTCCCTGGTACCTCTGCTGATCGACCAATACCGACCTCCGGCTTGTTTAACCATCCCTCAGTCTGATACCTGTATCCAGCCTACTACCTGCTGCCTTGTTCCTGGTTCCAGTCCAGCATTCCAGTCTACTACCTGCTGCCTTGTTCCTGGTTCCAGTCCAGCGTTCCAGTCTACTACCTGCTGCCTTGTTCCTGGTTCCAGTCCAGCGTTCCAGTCTACTACCTGCTGCCTTGTTCCTGGTTCCAGTCCAGTGTTCCAGGCTACTACCTGCTGCTTGTTCCTGGTTCCAGTCCAGCGTTCCAGGCTACTACCTGCTGCTTGTTCCTGGTTCCAGTCCAGCGTTCCAGGCTACTACCTGCTGCTTGTTCCTGGTTCCAGTCCAGCGTTCCAGGCTACTACCTGCTGCTTGTTCCTGGTTCCAGTCCAGCGTTCCAGTCTACTACCTGCTGCCTTGTTCCTGGTTCCAGTCCAGCGTTCCAGTCTACTACCTGCTGCCTTGTTCCTGGTTCCAGTCCAGGGTTCCAGTCTACTACCTGCTGCCATGTTCCTGGTTCCAGTCCAGCGTTCCAGGCTACTACCTGCTGCTTGTTCCTGGTTCCAGTCCAGCGTTCCAGGCTACTACCTGCTGCTTGTTCCTGGTTCCAGTCCAGCGTTCCAGGCTACTACCTACTGCTTGTTCCTGGTTCCAGTCCTGCCTACTTACCTGCTTACTTACCTGCTTCCTTGCCCGCTGTGGCTCCGGGACCTCTCTGCATTCCAGCCTCCTCCTCAGCTTCTGGATCCAGAGGGTGCCACCACTCCTGAACTTCTGGTGACTGTCGATCCTGCCAGGCACCCATACCACTCCTCACTCCTGGCCTTCTGTCTCCATTCCAGAGGAACAGGAGTGGGAGCTTTAAGGGAGGTCCTTCTCTGCACTTCGGGCTCAAAACCTACCAGGTACATGACATATAATTAAACTATAACAAACAAACTAACCATTGTCACCCATAACAGTTATACGGTGATCACTGGTGAAAAGGGTTAACTAGGGGGCAATCAGGGGGTTAAAACCTTTAGTAGGTAGTATATGGGGGTCCCTGTCACTAAAAAAAAAGCTGACGGCGAACCTATATACTTACCTCCCTAACTAGCGTCACCTGTGTCACTAATACAGCGATCAGAAAAACGATCGCTTAGTGACACTGGCGATAGGGGGTGATCAAGGGGTTAACCTTTATTAGGGGGGGTTAGGGGGGTACCCTGGACCTAAAGGGGGGTACCCTAGACCTAAAGGGGGCTAACCCTAACTGCCCTAACACTTATAACTGTCACAAACTGACACCAATGCAAAAAAAAATTTGCTATTGGTGTCACTGTGACAGGGGGGTGATCGGGGGGATGATGGGGGGTGAAAAGTGTGCCTAGTGTGTTCTACTGAAAGTGTAGTGTTTGGTGCACTTACTTGATGTCTTCTCTCCCCGAAAGAAAAGTCCGGCTCAAGGAGAGATGACATCACTTCCTCTGCCTCGGTTTACATTACAGAGGCAGAGGAAAGATTTCATTCGCCGGGATCACCTCTGATCACCCGGGAACAAATGCCGGCCGCCTCGGGCACCTGGGGACCCCCCACCCGCGGGAGGCAGATCACGAACAGGTACGTGATTCTGCCTGCCCGTGCCATTCTGCTGACGTATATAAGCGTGAGGCGGTCGGCAAGTGGTTAAACAGCTTTATCAGTGTCTCTGTGTGTGTCTGTGTAAGTAACTGTTGTATAGACTGGTTAAACAAGTAGACTAGCATATCAATGGAAGTTATTGAAGGTTTCATTAAGAAGCATGGCTGTGTTAGATTTGAGACTATGCCTGAGAATGCTTTAACACACCAATTCAGTGATCTTTTGAGACAATGTAACACTCATAATAATCTGATAAAACATAAAAAGTCTTCGAAAAAAGGCAGGAAAGCCAAGATGGCCAATGTTGTATGCATGTTGTTGAAGATGAAAGACTTTGCTGAAAAAAAAGTCCAATGATGTGCTGAAAGAAAGCAATTCTTGGAGCAGGTACAAAGTGTAACTGAGAATATAGTAGCAATGGTTGCAGTGGCCTGTTACCTCAGCTTATGTAGGAGGCCCGCCCCCTGCCAATTCCAGTTGGGGATTGGTCAGGGCTCCCACATGAGCTGCCTGCCACTCCAGTTCTAGGCCCTGCCCCTCTTCCAGAACATTCTCCCTGGAAACCCTTTTTGGTTTTCTTAATGTAAATCATGTGCTTATTGTAACTGGCATTTCACTGAAAACAGGCCACATAATCTTACATGTATAATTTTTTCTGATACAGCTTTGATCCACATTGGTGGTACCATCCTTCTCGGTGTGCATTGCCTTTGTGTTTGGATGGACCAGTGTGGATAAAGTGGGGCCAGCCACACTTCCCTTTTTCCTTTTGGATTCTGGGGTGTTGTTGTTTGATACGATCGTCGTCGCGGTCATGGCGGTGAGATTTCAACTATGTTGGGTTTGGGTATGTTTCCCCTCTATGGAACTATTATGCCGCATGCTGTTATGATATAGAGCAATTATGTATTGTATTTGATTACATTGTATTTATGTAACACTTTATTGATATAACTTTTTCTGATTTTGATTTTTGTTCCACTGACTGCCTCTGATGAAGGGATGCTTCAGATAAATCCCAAAACACATAGGGCCATGTGGAAGACTGCACATACACCGTGATCGCTTCATGCTCTTGTTTTTAGTGGTTCTATGATTATCAATATTTTTACGTTTATATGTTTATTGTGATTTTGTACTCCATTTTTTGTGTTTTTTTTGTAATTAATAAATTATGCTTTTTTAAATACTCCGTTGCCTTTAAAATCCCACTACCTGTTTGGGGGTTTTTTATTCTTGATATTTAGGGATGTTGGCAACCCATATGATCTATTTGGATGGTTTTCTCTTTTAAAATGTTTTGTAAAGGGTAGCAAATACCCACGAATCCCCCTCTCTGTCCATCAAACTTGATCATAGCAAAAATCCTTTTTGATGTTTATTACGCTGTTCAAATTCATTGTGATAATTGCTCTGATTTCTGCTATACACTATTGGTATAATTTTTCTATATACATATACTTTTTTCTGTTTTTTGGGGGCTGAATTGGTCATCATGTTTCAGGGTCAAAATTGGGTGGCCCTTATGACAGATTACTCTAAAAATCATGGTGAAGGAGAGGCGGTTCAATCTGAACTTTTATCTCTATGTGATCAGCTGGGCAGGCTAGTGGAGAAGAAAGACGCCCTGTTCTGGCACATAGAGAGTTTCGACAAATACATCAGAGGATATCAATCCATACGGATTACGTATCCAAATTTTTCCATTGATTGATAATGTTAGCCCTGAGTTAAAAAAAAAAGTGGGAGGACAATTTACAACTCTGCACACACAATATGATGAAAATGCTTGTGGAGGAATATAGGAGTCAGATTGCGATACTCGAGAAAGACATTGATTCAGTTTATACTAAACTACAAGCGTTTAAAAGTCTTCCCAGTTTAAAGGAACAGGAAGAAAAAATTAAGACTCATTTAGATCAACTAACCATTGAAACCTTGAGGAAAAAAGATAAAAAGTTCTGGCGTGATAAAATTTCCTTTCAGGAAGGAAAAGCCTACAAATGGCTCCAAAATAAACATACTCCCAATTCCAGGAAAAGAGGGCTAGCTAAATCCACAGCGGAAAGAGGTTCTGATTCTTCCATTAATTCATCTGTTTCTGTCTCTTCCTCTTCTTACAACCGCAATAGAAACAAACAGAAGAAATCTAAACGTCCTCTGTCGGGTGAAGAGTCTAACGTACATAATAAATTGATCACAGACCATCCTACTTCCTCCACTCTGTCTGGCTCTGGAATGTCGGGTAACTATAATACACGTGGTGATGTCTCTGTCTGTTCTATGGGAACTCCGGGTACTAACTTTTCATCTCAACACATGGGTGGTCAACTTTCTCAATGTAGCACAGGTACGACCATGACACCTGATGGGGAAACAGGAAAGAGTAAGTTTTTTCCACAGGGTACGTTAACTCTTCCCAAGACCTAGGGAGACGCCAAGCCCCCTTAATGGACACTAAAGATATGAACATTATCAATCTTTCCAATCACAAACTATCGGTCGGAGAGAGGGATCTATTATCCAAAGGGCTAAGTTTCTGCCCAGCTTCTAACCTTGATGCCTTTGAGGTCATCAAGGATTTGAATCTGTTCGCGCGGAAATTACTTTTTAAAAGTATGTACTCTAAAGATAAAGAAAAATCTGTGACCCCTGATAACCAACATAAGGACTTTGACATCTTAATGTCCCTGCTTGATGAACAAGATTCGGCAGATTTGATCGACACCATTGACATTGATTCCCTTCTCCAGAAGCAATTGACTTCCCTTCCCTTAATTCTAATCCTAATCTGATGTCATTTGTTTCATCGGTCACATCAGAGATAAGGAAATTGAAAATACAAATAAGGGTCGGGAACCTCTCCTCCTCTGAGACGCTCGCTCTGGAAAATCTGAAAAAATGCCACACTCTCACGATCAAGCCCTCTGATAAGGGGGGCAACATTGTCATCATGTCCAATAATCAGTATAGGGCAATGTGCAACAAAGTTTTGGCCAATAGAGATTGGTATAAACCGATCCCCAGAGCGAGCGTTTCAAAATTCGAAACCCAGTTTTATGCCTTGGTGGATGGAGCTTTTTCCCACGGGATTATAGACCAAGATACCTGGGAATTTTTGCGTATCAAATTTTCCAGGACTCCGACCTTCTATTGTTTACCTAAGGTCCACAAAAACTTGGTCTCCCCACCAGGTAGACCAATAGTGTCGGGGAATGGAGCTGTCATGGATCATCTTAGTCTATATGTTGATACCCATCTCAAACCATTTGTTGAGAACTTACCTTCTTACGTACGGGACACTATACATCTCTTGCAAAACTTAGATGGGCTACACATGTCACAGCAGTCCCTGCTGGTGGCGATTGATGTAGAGGCTCTATACAGCTCCATTCCCCACCACTTGGGATTGGCTGTTATCAGACGTACTATTGCACAGACTCATAGGGATGACAAGAAATTATGTGAGTTTATCGTTATGGCAATGAAGTTTATTCTCCACCATAACGTTTTTTCGTTCAATTGCTCCCATTTCCTCCAGGTGCAGGGCGTTGCGATGGGGGCTTCCTGTGCCCCATCGTATGCCAATCTGTACCTGGGGGAGTGGGAGCAGTCTTTCCTGTCTGATGAGTCGCTTAGATCTCATACTCAACATGTCACGGCTTGGTTCCGTTATATAGACGACATATTGGTCCTTTGGGAGGGCTCGGAGACAGAGCTGAAGGCATGCATTAGTGAGATGCAACTTAATACCTTTAATCTAAAATTTACTGTTACCCATAGCAAGACCAGTGTCACCTTTTTAGACACTATCATCACCAAACAAGAGGATGGTAGTCTTTCTAGCGGATTGTTCCGTAAACCGACAGCAGGGAATATATTGCATGCCTCCAGCTCCCATCCCCAACCTCTCCTTCATGCAATTCCGTACAGCCAGTATCTGAGGCTGAAACAGAACTGCTCTGATCAGGAGTCGTTCTTGCAGGAAGCGGCTGCCCTCAGAGATAGACTCCTTGTTAGAGGTTATTCTCACTCCATCTTAAAAAAGGCATTTAGTCGAGCTAATGGACGCACTAGACAGGAGTTACCCTTTTGGCCATCAAAGGAAAACGAATGACCCTCCAATAGTTAGAATGATCACTAGATTTAACAATCAGCACCAAAAAGTTAAATCTATTTTTAACAAATTTTGGCATATACTATATACCAATTCCAAATTGCGACCATACCTGTCTGAACGTCCAGCAATCACCTACCGACGCACCAGTTCATTGAAGGACCAATTGGTCCACAGTGAATTTGTGGGCAAGTTCCGTAGTGATCCATGTAAGAGACTGGGGACTTTCACCTGCGGGGGATGCCCAATATGCCGCTACATGAACACTGGGCGGGACATCGTCCTGCCCAATGTAAGACCCTACAGACCCCAACACTTTTTTAACTGTAAAACCGAGGGGGTGGTGTACCTCCTAACTTGTCAGTGTCAACATTTTTAAGTTGGCAAGACTAAGTTAAAATTCTACTTACGTGCCTCCCGACACATCACATCTATGAAGAAAGCCAATCCTGACCTCCCCTTGGGGAGACATGTGGCGAACATGCATCATGGTATCTTCCCAAGAATCGAATTTCTTATCTTAGACAGAATTCATCCTAGTCCCAGGGGCGGGGATTGGAACAAGGTCCTACTACAGCGGGAGACACGCTGGATTGCAGACCTTGCTGCCACCTCGCCCCCGGGACTTAATGAACAATTCAGCTATAGACCCTTTTTAGAGGGATTCTCATCTGGGGGCTGTGAGAAGGAATAAACTGCCTCCTTTTTATTGCTATATGGATACATTTTTTCCTTTTTTTCTTTTTTTCTATTCTTCTCTCTTTTCAAATTCCATTTTTATGTACCTCATGTTTGTATGATCACTGGGTTTGGTTACCATGTTATGGTTTCGCCCATTCACCCCTCTACTGAGGTACTTGTTGAAATCTCCCGGCCATACCCTGGTTTGGATGACCGTTGACTTTTAGATCTGCTTACCCTCTTTTGTCCCGCCCGGCGCAGGTAGGCCTCCCATCAATACGTTGGTGGGGGGCCTTCGTTTTGGGCGGCCGTTTAGGATGGTCTCTGATGGGCAGCAATGCGGCCCGGTGATGTCTGTCCACTTGGCCGTCTACCTGCGTCGGTGGACCGTGGCTGCAGGGCTTTCTTCACAGACCCTGGCCTGTGGGGGGCGCCCTGCAGCTTTGGTCCAGGGTCCTATTTCTCAGACATCTATGGCGTTGCCACTGGTTGAGGGATATGCACATCGATGTGTGATTTATTTGATCTTTGTGGTTTCACTCTATTTTTGTGCTCCTGTTTAGGTTTTCCATTCTACTAAGTAATCTGCCTGGTTGCTATGATGCCTTTTAATTTCCATTAAACAGCTAGTTTCACTGATCGGTTCCTGCCTGTGTATCCAGGGGCGGTGCCCATGGAATTTTGGTATCCACCCCTGTGTTGTAATGATGGACGCTCCCACGGCACGCGATTCCTGACTTGTCTCTCCTCCGCCCCCGGACAACGACGTACTGACGCGATGACGCCACTCTCGAGTGGCGCCGCGTTTGACGTCACCTCCTGGTGCCTTTTTATACCGGAAATAACCAGGAATTAATGTCAGTGTAGTTGATGGTGGCGAAACGAGCGGACGGACAATCGGCTTGCTTTGTGAGCTCCATATATCAGATAGCTCTTATTGTGCTGTAAGTATAGATTCTCAAACTTTCTCCACCTACCCCTCCTTTGCTGTTCAGTGTGATGACTGCAGCAATTTACTCAGTTATTTATATTGTAAATTGCCTTGCTTATGGGCTTTTCTTGTATTTTCCCTTATTTGCAGAACCCTTTATGTGATTGGATATCACTTAAGTAATATACTTAGGAGCATTTGACTACATTTTTTGCCCCAGCTTGGATGCCCTTCTCTGCTTATCCATTGTAACACATTCTCCCTCTTGCTTTCCACTCTGTTAAGGTAGGACACCTGTGACCCTTTTTAGTTTTCTTAATGTAAATCATGTGCTTATTGTAACTGGCATTTCAATGAAAACAGGCCACATAATCTTACATGTATAATTTTTTCTGATAGAGCTTTGATCCACATTGGTGGTACCATCCTTCTCGGTGTGCACTGCCTTTGTGTTTTTGGGTGGACCAGTGTGGATAAAGTGGGGCCAGCCACACTTTCCTTTTTCCTTTTGGATTCTGGGGTGTTGTTGTTTGATACGGTCATCGCCGCGGTCTTGGCGGGGGGATTTCAACTATGTTGGGTTTGGGTATGTTTCCCCTCTATGGAACTATTATGCCACATGCTGTTATGATATAGAGCAATTATGTATTGTATTTGATTACATTGTATTTATGTAACACTTTATTGATATAACTTTTTCTGATTTTGATTTTTGTTCCACTGACTGCCCCTGATGAAGGGACGTTTCAGATAAATCTCGAAACGCATAGGGCCATGTGGAAGACTGCACATACACCATGACCGCTTCATGCTCTTGTTTTTAGTGGTTCCATGATTATCAATATTCTTACGTTTATATGTTTATTGTGATTTTGTACTCAATTTTTTGTGTTTTTTTGTAATTAATAAATTATGCTTTTTTAAATACTCCGTTGCCTTTAAAATCCCACTACCTGTTTGGGGGTTTTTTATTCTCCCTGGAAGCATGGGAGGCACCTCAGCACTGAAGCACAGGTAGTCACACCCCCTGCTACACTAACCACTCCCTGCCCTCAGAGCAAAACAGACAGGCCTAGCTTAAAACATTGGCCTGCCTAAATTTACCTGTGCTGACAGTCTCCCTAGCAAAAAATCCTATGCTAGCACTTACCTATTGGTAGAGAGTGCTACATAATTAACAATTGTCAGTAATAAAAACTTGCAGGGGTTGCAGAGGCAATCCTAGAGGCATGTAGTCAATGCAGATACTAAAGTGAAATAAAATAATAATTGTACCACTGTGGCATCCAGGTGGAGAGGGGGGTTAACATCAACCGATCAGCTCCAGCTTGTGGCCAGTAATCAAACTCAGTCAGTGTCCAAGATGAGCTGCTATGACGGGGGACCTATGTGAATAGCTGTCTGCTCTATGGTTGATCGTGGGTACAGCCCCACCACACTGCAGACAGTATGGTATGAGGTTTGCTGCTGAGAGATGGAACCTGGGAGAACCGGACGAGCTGGCTTGGATCCGGGCGCACAAGATGACGTGAGCGTCGCACCGGAAGTGAAGGAGAACAGGATGTCGGTAAGTCACAGTGGACCGCAAGCTCTAGTTTGCAGTGACTACCATGGCTAAAGCCACATGGCGCACAGCATTCTCCCGTGCGCCGAGATCGCTATAGTAAATGGGGGATTCACGCTGTTACTGGCGCACCATTTCGTAAATATGGAAATGTGCATTTCGCCTCGCCATGCGCCTCTACTGGTGGCGCAAGGCTTTCGTAAATCACCCCCACTGTGTTCTTCGCATTCTGTTTTACTAACATAAATGTCTAAATTGCATAACTGCATTTAATGCTAGTGCTTTGTTGCCTTCAGATAAGGTATCCCCATAGGGTTACATACAGTTTTATGTTATGTATTTCTATGTCCTACTTTTGCCACTGTAAACAAATTTAAACTGCTATATCCATACTGTGAGAGTTACTTATTACTGGTGTCAACTGGTAAAAATGACTGAACCCAGGTTGTCAGAGGTGCTGGAGGACTTGCAGAGTTGGGGAAACCAGTGGGGTGCAAATTCTACCAGCGGCCCTCACGAGGGTAGCACTACAATTCCAACACAGAAAACAGTCCTTGGCTTGTTTTTTTGTTGTTTTATTAGGGGTTGATAACTTGGATGGGGTAAGGAATTGATGGGATGCCCATCTTGGAAATGTCCAGAACTATTAACAGAGGGGAAAACTTTCTCACTATGTACACTGAAAATCCTCTTCTTTCTTCCTCCTGCACAAACTTGGTTCACATTTGTAGCTCCTGCTGATCACTCCAGGGGAACTAACCGCCTTTAATGTTAATTCAGCAACTGCCAGTTGGAGGCTGGGACGGATGTCCCTTTGTTTTGTTTTGTTTATATATCCAACAAAATTTTTATTTAGTTTGCAGAGGTACATTACAAACATATTTCTCATTACAATATGGGTTGAAATGCATTACAAGCATAATCATCAGTGCAATATGGGATTAGGTGCATTTTGTCCTACCAGAAATACAACCATTTCTATAACCACATCATTACTGTCACGTTATTCCCTTTATTAATATACACATCCCAATCCTCACTCGACATTCATTCCCAATAGTCGGTCAGTTACCAGATCCACCAGGGCTAGTCCCGGCACATCTAACCACATTGCCCATATTTTCTCAAACTTGTGTGTGCTAACCCTATGCTGGTACACCAATTTTGCCATTCTTAATACCATTCCAATATTATCAATCCATTCCTTTGTGGTCGTGGGAGCCTCAGATCTCCAGTACAGCATAATTAATTTCCTTGCCTGAAATAAAACTCTATGTACGGCCTCTCTGCAATGTTCTTCCCACTCGTATTCTTCCAGTGCACCCAAGAGACAGGCTCTCGGGTCCTGTGGGAGAGAAACTTTAAATACCGAGTTGATCATATTCACCATCACCACATTTGCCCAATATGTGTGTAGCTTTGGGCAGCGCCACAGCATATGGATAAGATCCCCATGGTCTCTTTTATATCTAGTACATGTGGAGTCAAGCTGTATGTTCATCAAGTGGAGTCTGTGCTGGGTATAGTAAGTTTGTAGTAGGATGTACAGCTGGGTAAGCCTTTGGGATACATTCAGTGAGCACTTACCCACCGCCTGAAAGATCTCCTCCCACCCCGTCTAACTGTCCATCATCAGCCTCCCACTTCTCCCTTACTTTTAGAGGGTGCTGTCCCATCACGGATTGCAACAGTGTGGCATAACATTGAGAAATAAATCCTTTAGACGAGGCAGCATCCCCCAAAAGGCTAAACACAGGGGTCAGCTATGGGGCTTTTGTAGCTGGTCTAGAAATGGAGTGAACTATATCCCACAACTATATTGTGGGGGGATTCTCCGAGACTTCCAATCAATACGCACAGAATTTAATCTACCTAACGCTGCCTTCTTCCAGTACTTACAACTTAGACATGCTATAGCGACACAGGCCACAAAGTCCACATGGGAACTGACCAGACCCACAGTACTTACACAACTCATAATGTCATCATCCCGGAAGTGACAGATTTCCTCCATATACAGATCTCTCCTGTGTCATGTCTCTAAGGCAATGACTCTGAGATGCAGGGATGGATGGGGAGCTGACATGGGACATATTTCAGATGAGGAGTGGAACACCATACTAGACAACGTACTTAAAGTATCCCTGTCCTCCTCTCAAAAACTCACTCAATTGTTTATTATCCATCATACATACCGCACGCCTGAAAAGCTACACAAGTGGCACAGAAGAGATGACCCATTATGCTCCTGTTGCCTTATCGATACTGGTACACTTATCCATATGCTGTGGAAATGTCCGAAGTTACAAAGGTATTGGACATTAGTGATAAATACTATCAACAGCATATAGAACCTCAAATTTACAACTGACCCCAAGTTGTACCTACTGGGATGGCTTGATGAAGAGCAATATACACCTCATACCTATACTGCCATTTTGAGGGCATTATTCCTGGCTAGGAAACTTATTGCTAGGAAATGGTTGTCAAAAACAGCACCCACACATAAAGAATGGATAGAGTCAATAAATGATTCCCTTATTAGAGAACAACTTACATATAAACACCGAGGTAGTGTGAGTAAATTTGAGAACATACGGGACCCCTGGTTGGACACCCCTGGACTAGCTCCACTGTGTCTGGTTCATAATAGAATCCTGGGAGGCAGAGTCACGTCGTCAAGTGTACCACCTTAAAACTTAACAGTCAGAGGTATCTGTTAGATTTGAAGGAGGGAGAGGAAACACCACCCCATTCGCATAACTGTCTTAGATTAGAGTTGCTACGAGTATGGCGGGCACTGCTAAGGTTGCAATGTATATAGTTGTTTTACCCAATGGTTAAACACATATGTTACACGTTGCTCCCCGCATGTTAGGGGACAAATATACCCTGTTCTGCTAGCCGGCCCTGATAAGACCGGGAGTAGAAGAGGAGAAAAGACATGTGACCTATGGAGGACACACGTTATTAGTAATGAGACCAGGAAATCGTAACCAAAATAATCTTACCATATAAGAACAATCTTATTTTGTGAATGTGATGAACCTGTTATTTTATATATAGTATATTAGACCGCTTGGTCATGTGACAGTGATGTTTATACGTCCTCACAAAAGATACCATTTCATCTGTCTAATGGAATGTAAAAATTGTCCCTTTTTGTTTTTTGTGTTTGTTTTCAATAAAAATGATCTGATTTAAAAAAAAAACACAGGGGTCGGGGCCAAATGTCATTCCAAAGAACGGCTTTGTGCTGCCACGGTATGACCGAGCTGCAAATAGTGAAAATGCATCGACGGATGAAGACCATAGGCTTCCCTCAGACCATCGAAGGGGCGCCACAACCCATTGCGAAATATATGTTTTAGATGTGTAACCCCGTACTTTTTCCACCTAGCTCCAGACTGCAGCTTGGCCAGTTCAGTGTATGTATCATTCTGCCATATGGGACTGTACTCTGTATAGCCCTCTGCATTCTGGATATATTTAGATTTATTCCATACCTTCTGGATTAAGCTAAAGGTTGGGTACTTTTTATGGGGTTAAGCAAAGGCCAGTGCCTCCAGCATCATGGGAATTGGTCCCTTGCCCACAGTATGCAGTAGCAATTTCTGAGAAGAACTGTGGGATCTAATCTCAGTCCCCTCCATTAGCGTAAACATGCCAATGAGATGCTGCAGCTGAGCTGCTAGGTAGTACAGCCAGGGGTTTGGCAACGCCAAGCCCCGTTGTCCTTGGGCCTTTGTAAGTGTTCCATTTTAATCCTAGGGTGTTTATCTTTCCATATGAGGCTGCGGAAAATGGCATTTACAGTGCAAAATGTCTTCAGTGGGGTAACCATGGGGGTATTATGGAGAAAATACAGTAGCTGTGGCATCAGTATCATCTTGATTAAATTTACTCTGCCCGCAACTGAGATGGAGAGTGATTTCCAAGTTTTGACCTTGCCCCTAAAACTTAGCAGCAGGGGAGAGATATTTAAATGTATAAATTCCCTAGGTTTAGCTGTGATTTGGATCCCCAGGTATTTAAAGGACGTAGCAATGGGTATAGGACAGGAAGAATTGACTATCTGTGTGTTGTCCCCATCCAGCAGGAGCAAAACAGATTTTGACCAGTTAATAAGTAAACCGGAAAATCTTCCAAATCTGGATATGGTCGACATGACTTCCCTGAGGGAGATATCTGTGTCCCCCAGGAGAAGCAGCGTGTCGTCTGCATATAGCATGACTTTTTCCTGCATATTACCATAACAAAAACCTGTGATGCGTTGATTTGCCCTGATATCAATAACCAGTGGCTCAACTGCTAATGCAAAAAGGAGGGGGGACAGCGCGAAGCTCCGAGACAAGGACCCAAAGTTTCTAATGGCGGCTTGCGGTTGACTGTAGAGGAGCTTTACCCAGGAGATATAGTTCGGGCCGAGTCCAAACCTCAGCAGAATTGCTAAGGTAGTTCCAGTCTTTGCTGTCGAACGCTTTTGTGGCATCCAGTGACAGCGCTCTACTACCCGTGTTGTCTGCCCGTGACTGCATATTAAGGAACAGCCTCCTCAAGTTCACTGCAGTGGATTTATTGGGCATGAAGCCAGCCTGGTTATCATGCACAATAAATGTTGTCACCCCGTTCGTCCGGATTGCCAGTACTTTTGCTAATATCTTGATGTCACCCTGAAGTAACGAAATAGGGCGGTATGCCCCAGGGTCTACTCGGACCTTGCCCGGTTTGATGGGTCCTTGCCCGGTTTGAGTAGTAAAACTATGTTTGCTTTAGTCATGGAGGGGGCAGGACTTCTCTCTATCTAGCTTCATTGAAAACTTTCAGTAACCGTGGCAATAGCTCCTCAGAGTAGTGCTTGTACACCTCTATGGGTATCCCATCTTCCCCCGGGGCCTTGCAGTTGGGGAAAGCACCAACTGCCACCTGTAACTCCTCTACTGTGAACGGGGCCTCTAGCTGGGCTCGTTGATACTCAGACCATTCAGGGAAGACAGGTATAGATCCAAGTCTTTTTGGGTACATGCCGTGCCAGGACTGTATAGAGTCTCGTAAAAACTAGTTAACTCCTGCATGATCTGTTCAGGCTGACAAACCAAGTTGCCCTCTTGAGATCTAATGGCTCCTATAGCAGGCGAGCGTTGGTGGGAGTTTGTAATCCATGCCAAAAGGCGACCAATTTTTTTCACCCTCCTCAAAGAATGCTTGTTTTGTAAAAAACCTCTTCTTCTCGGCTGAGGAGGAAAGCAATTGCTGATAGGCAGAGTGTGCCGCCTGCCATGCCTGACTGGTCAAATCAGAAGGGCTGGTAATGTATGTTTGTTCCATTGTCTGATTCCTGGCTTCCACTTCCATCTTAAGAGCAGATGATTCATGCTTTACCTTATTCATTTCACCTATCAAAAGTCCCCGTAAGTATGCCTTAAAGGCATCCCATTGTAATACAGTTTAGGCCTCTCGATCCTGGGTGCTAAAAAACTTGCGCATGCTCACCACTATCCCCTCATGTGAGTGGAACAGCTTCAGCCAGAAGGTATTAAACTTCCAGGGGGCCCTAGGTAATGTGGAGGGAGGTGCCACCAGGACTTGGATCACTAATGGAGAATGATCCGATACACTACGGGGTCTATGTGTCACGTCAGCTACAAACGGGAGCATGCTCAAGTTCCCCACCCCCAGGTCAATTCTAGACAAACAGTCATGCGTCTTGGAAAAGCATGTGAACTGTCTGGCACCCGGATTGCTGTGCCGCCAGATATCCACCCAGCCTAACTCTTGCAACAACTGCGCCAGAGGAGTACTCCTGGAGAGGGCAGAGGGCTAGGGTGTCTATCCGCCTCCTGGTCCAGACAGCAATTAAAGTCCCAGACTATGAGCAGCGGTACCTTCGGCCTGCCATCCAAAAATGCGAGGAGGAGCCGGGGCACCGCTGCCGTGAACGGCGGTGGGGTGTAAATACATGCCAACAAACTGTCAATGTATATAAATCTGCAGTGAATAAAAACAAATCTGTCTATTACACTATCAAATTCCTGATAGTCCAGGGCTCCATGAATCAGTACGCTCACCCCCCTTGAGAAGGAGGTATGTGTAGAGTGGTAGGCCTTCCCCACCCAGGACTACCTTAAAAAGCACACTGTCTCTGCTGTCAAGTGAGTCTCCTGGAAACATAGTACCCCTGGCAGGAATTTCTTCAAGCACATAAAGATCATAGTGCGTTTTAAGGGAGACTGCAGGCCTCTGACACTCCATGACACTATAGGAACCTCAACCATAATTACCAGTAGCTAGAGTCAAGCGTCAGGATAATTGTGAGTTCAGATATACATACGTTCTTTCCGGTAGGGATAATTTCATCTCCATCTGGGTGGTCTCTTTGCAAGTGTCCGTGCTTAGGTAGGCTAGGAGCCCGTGTCCTCTGCAATGTATCTCTTCAGGCCTATAACTGCCGGTGAAAGAAAAGTAGTCTATAACTGCAGACCAACCTGGTCCATGAACTTCACTGGCTGCCAACAGAACAACTGCAACTTTATCCGCGACATTCCCTCGCCACACTCTTTTTGAAGTCAACATTTGCATAGTTAGTATTCAATCCAATTCGCTCTCTTTGTAATATGCAACAATATATTGTCCCCCAGCCAGAGAGCATTGTCCTGATATAAATTCAGGGGATCCCCCTGAACAAGATGAGCATGACGTAGTTGCCATCATTGTAATGTGCGTACCCGCATGTCCACTCATGGTTTGAATGTTAGTCCTCATCCTCCTGTGCTCTTCTTTGTAGTGCTTGCTCATTGCGTTCTAGCCACGCAGAAGCCTCCTTGGCTGACTCAAAGAATTGGGCTTGGCCCCTCACTGCTATCTGGAGCTTCGCCGGGTACAACATGGCATAGGGTAGTTGCAGGAACCTCAGCTGGCATTTGACGGCTGTGAATTTGGCTCTGCGCCTCTGGACCACTGCCGAAAAATCTGGATAAAACAACACCCTGGTTCCATTGTGTTGACAATTCGCCTGCTCCCGTGCTTGGTGCAGCACTGCTTCTCTGTCCCGGTAGTGGAGTAGTCTCGCCAGGATTGACCTGGGGGGCCTCCTGGCTGAGGTGGACGAGAAGCCACCCTGTGCACGCGCACCACCGCAAAAAAGGTCGAGAATACATTTTTGCTAAAAATTTCGATCAGACAGTTCTCCACATATGCAGTGGGATCTCTGCCCTCCACCTTCTCTGGTAGTCCCACTATTCGTACATTGTTTCGTCCTAAATGATTTTCCATATCTTCTGCACGATAGTTTGCATCCCACGCCATCTGCAGCGCGGCCCTGGTGTCTTGGGCCATGGGCTGCAGATGATCCTCCATTTCACTGACTCTGCTCTCCACAGCCGTGGTGCGTTTGTGAATCTTTTGCATGTCTCGTCTTAGTAATGATACATCCTCCCTGAGGCCCCCAAACTGCTCCTTTAAGGTGTTGACAGACGCTGTGCAGTTATTCACAGCTTTGAGGATATCTGCCAGTGTAGGCTGTACTGTGTCTTGTGTATCAGGTGCCTGGTTATCCACCATCATGGATTCTGCCTACTCTCCCTCCTCCTCTCCCCAGTAATCCGGGACAGAGGCTGCCTGTGTTTCAGGCTGCTTGAGCTGCTAGCCCCCCGAGTGGGATGGATGGTCCGTCCCCAGGGCTCCACTTAACTTTTGAGTGTAATAGATCATGTCCTTGGGGGGCTCTTTGCTAAGGGATTTGGGTGGCTTACTTGGCTTGAGGCCCTGTTTGTCCTGGCCTCTTCACTGAGAGCGCAGCGGTGCCATCTTGGAGCTCCGGGCCCCCGGTCTCTGCCTATCCTTTTTTGGGTCATCCCTCGGGTGCAAAGGGCCGGCAGGGGTTCCACAGGGTTCTCTGGGGTGCAAGCTTGCAGCATATGTCGGTGTGCGATCAGTCAGATGGCTGGGGGAGGATCGGTACTGGATTATTGCCAGGAGCTGTGGAAGATGCGTCCTCTCACATGCCTGTCTGGCTATGCCCCCGATCCGTCCCTTTGTGAGTTAAATAGAACAATGTGGAGTGAACAGCATCTCCTTCTGCCTTCCTGTAGATCCTGAGCCCAGTTCTACTGCTGCAGAAGATACTAGCCCACCTGGCTGCTTGCTTCCCCAGTCCTCCTGTGTGGCACACTTCCCTAGTCCTTCCTGACTGGCACACTACTATGGAGATTCCCCAGGGCAAGAATGAAGACTTGAGCACAATGCTGTCTTCAAAGAGCACTGCTACAGCTGACAGTCTCTCCCCTTGTGTTGTCCCTGTGCTATGCTGATATTACTTTCTTTGCGTGCTCTTTCCCACTGCCTCTTCTGGCATGAATCCTTCCAATTGCCTCCTATAGTGGGATCCTTCCAGGTCAGCTATCCCGAGCTCTAGCCCGAGGTAAAACCCCTCCTCTCAGGGCCTCATGGGCAACTGACAGCCTCTCCTCAGCACCCCATCTCCACCTTTGCCTGACTCCCATTGTAGTCCCGCTAAAAATCGCAGATCGCCGTCATTACTAGTAATGGGGTATTTATTATAGCAAATAGTATAAAATGTTTTTTTTTTTTTAACAATTGTCGGTCTTTTTTTGTTTATAGTGCAAAAAATAAAAACTGCAGAAGAGATCAAATGCCACCAAAAGAAAGCTCTATTTGTGGGAAAAAAAGGACGTAAATTTTGTTTGGTTACAGCATTGCACGACCGCGCAATTGTCAGTTAAAGCGATGCAGTGCAGTATCGCAAAAAATGGCCTAGTCATTAAGGGGGAAAAGCTTTGGGGCTGAAGAGGTTAAATTCCCTTTCACTGAAAGGTTTTTTCCCTATGCTAGGGTCACCAGTACGGAATTTGTACATTGCTATCATATCCTCTCTCAAGCGTCTCCTCTCCAGATAGAATAAGTTCAATGCTTGTAGTCTTTCCCCATAGCTGAGATCCTCTAGTCCCTTTATTAGCTTTGTTTCCCTTTTCTGGACTCTATCCAGTTCCAGCACATCCTTCTTGAGAACTGGTGTGCAGAACTGAATGACATAATCAAGATGCGGCCAGATCAGAGTCTTGTTGAGTGGGAGAATTACTGTTTTATCTCTGGAGTGAATCCCCTTTTTAAAGCATTCTGTTGGCATTCTGTTGGCCTTGCTTGCAGCAGCTTGGCATTGCATGCCATTGCCGAGTCTGTCGTCTACTAGGACCCCCAGGTCCTTTTCCTTCCTAGATTCCCCCATCCTAGGTTCCCCCCCTAATGAGTAACTTGCATTCATATTTTTTTGCACCCAAATGCATTACTTTACATTTTTCAACATTAAACCTCATTTGCTATGTATCTCCCATTATTGTATTGAGGTCTTCTTGTAAAGGTTTCCACATCCTGTGCAGAAGTTATTGCCCTGCTTAACTTTGTATCATCCACAAATACTGAGATTGAGCCATTTATACGATCCTCTATATCACAGGTGTCAAACACAAGGCCTACGGGCCGAATCCAGCCAGCCAGGCCTTGCTGAGTGGTCCGCACAGTGGCCTCCGGTCGACACCTGTTCGTTTATCTCACTGCCAAATCTCCCAATAGTAAACATCCTCCCCCTCAGTCCCATGAGTGGTGCCGGCTTGTGACACCGCTTGTGCTGCCTGTCGATCTCCAAGCAGACAAGAATAAACAATTCCCGGGGGCGTGGCCGGATGTGAGCGAGGCAGCTAGCTTTTCTTTAGAGCTCCGTCCATCCTGATCACAATCCGCTATATTGGAGCATTCTGATCCGTTCTAAAACAGAACCGGCACCTGGGGGAAGGTGGGAGGATCACAGAGATGCCTTCCGCGGCCTCTAAAATGCAGCAGAAGGGCCATACAGAGCAGCGCCAGACTCGCTCTGCTAAGGGGACGGACAGAGGCTCCGCCCCCGCCATCTTGTCTTCCCGGAAGCCTGAACAGCGCGCCCAGCACACAACAACCAAGATGGCACAGGCAGAGGACACAGAGGAGCTGCTGGCTGATACAGGGGGTTGAGGAGCAGGCTGTGGCAGTGGATGCGGAGGCGATCACAAGACTGATCCTGGAAGCCATCAGCGCTAGTAAGTCAGAATTAATGGGGAGAATTGACCACTTATCATCTGAATGCACATTGATCAGACATGATCTTGACAAAATTAGAGGTCGGCTGACCACAGTGGAGGACAGGGTTTCCGGGGTAGAAGACACATCCCACACTCAGAGCAACCAGCTTGCTGAACTCCGCGGCCTGGTAAACTCCGTGCAACGCAGAGCAGATGACGCTGAGGGCCGCCAAAGAAGAAACAATGTAAGGGTGGTTGGCCTGCCAGAGGGAGCAGAAGGGGACAGGCCAGCGCTATTTGCTGAAGAGTTCTTCTCAAAGCTCCTCTCGCTGGAAGATTTACCCCCCACTTATATAGTGGAAAGAGCGCATAGGGTCCCCACTGGAAAAAGACCACCAGGAGCCTTCCCAAGACCCTTTCTGGTGAGATTCCTAAACTATAGGGATAGGGACATGATCCTGACGCAATCCAGGAAGGCCAAAGAATTAAAATTTGAAAATGCCAAGATAATGCTGTTCCCAGACTTTTCTGCAGCTACGCAACAACAGCGTCGTTCCTTTAATGATGTACGCAAACGTTTACGGGAGAAGGAGGTGCAATACAGCATGCTATATCCCAGCAGGCTCAGGATACAGTACAAAGGCAATGTGAGATTCTTTGATAATCCCGCTGAAGCATGTGAATGGATGGACAAAGAACTCTCCTAAAATCAGTGATTAGAGAGAATGATACCTGGGTGGACAGATGCAGTTTAACCTCTTTAAAGGCACCACTGTTTGAAAGCAAGGTTGTTATTTGCTAAAAATCATTCCCGCTGTTGGAGATGGAAGTATGCCAATTGGTCATGTGTCGGATCCAGCGCCAGGAAGATACGTCATGAAGCTAAAAAATGGAGAACTTATGACCGCTCATGAAATTAATATCCCAACCAGAAGGAGTTAACATATGACTACAGGGCCTGGGAGTTCGGAAATATCCCGGTTTCAGCCTCCAGAATTTTAGAACAGTTTGGCAGAAGTTATGACAACCTTTCTGAAGGTCTCCGTTTCAATTGGTGTTGACACTTATGAAGCTGATTTTCATTCTTATTTTTTTTTCGGATCTATTTCTTTATTTTTTTTTCTTTTTGTTCCTGTTTTCCGTTTGGGTAGGAAGTATTTCACCAACAAAGGGGTGGGGTGGTCCTCCTGAAGGGTGTCTAATGGAGATCACTCCAATCATACCCGCCCCAAAACCCAATAGCAGGCGGAGGGCCTTTATAGGGACTCTCATCTAAGTCCCCTAATTCCTATAAAGTTTACAGGCTCCAAAGAATATGTTGCCCGGAGCGTTTTGAAGGAAGAAGAGTACAGTAGAAGAGCTGTCAGACTTTCGTCGTATGCGGCAGATGCCCACGTTATTTTTTGGTTTTTGGGATAAAGCTACATGCCAGACTTTTTTATGTTCGGTTGGGGTTGTTCACTGGTGTAATAGCAGGGGGGGGAGGGTATAGCAAACTTGTCATGGCTCAGATTGATAAAAGTGGAATAGATTACATAACTAGTTGGTCTTCAATGCAAAGGAGGGAGAAGTTTTCTTTAAAATGTGGTAACAAATTTTATTATCATTACAATGACAGGGACGGATAATTTGCACATAGTGTCTTAGAATGTTAGAGGCCTAAACAATAAGTTTAAGAGGGCTTCAGTGTTCCAATACCTAAAGCAATCAAAACCGCACATTGTGTTTTTACAGGAAACACACTTGGATGGTGGCAAGGTGATGTCTCTCCGCAAACCATGGATACAAAAAGCTTTCCACTCCACCTACTCCACTTTTGCTAGAGGAGTATCGGTACTGGTTAGCAAGACAATTCCGTGTAACGTACACCAAATTATAACAGACCCTAATGGCCGCTATGTGGCAATGGTAATGGATGTGTATTATAGTAGGATACTACTGGTAAATGTTTACATTCCTCCTCCTTTCCAGATCCAGATGCTATATGACATGTTGACCCGATTGGCCCAGTTTCTGCATCTCCCTCTGCTCCTGATGGGAGACTTCAATGCGGTACTAGATGCGGCATTAGACTCGTCCAATCCGGGCAGGGTGAGTTCGGTGGACCTGTGTGGATGGGCCTCTGCGGCGGGCCTAATAGAATTATGGAGATGGAAACATCGGACGGATAGATGTTATTCTCACCTGTCATCGACACATAGGTCGGCAGCGAGAATCGATCTAGCCTTTGGTAAAAATAAAATCTTACAATATGTGGGTAATATTGAATATCTGGCCGGAGGCCTTTCTGATCATAATCCTCTCTCTCTTGCTCTGTCCCTTCCAGCCGGGGCAAGGGGGGGAGGATGGCGCCTCTGGTTGCAAAATGAGCAGGTGGCAACCCAAATAGAGGAAGCCACTAAGTCATACTGGGCGGTTAATTCAGAGTCTGCTGAACCAACAACGGTGTGGGATGCTTTCAAAGCAGTAACTAGGGGGGAATGCATATCAGCTATAAAAACTGCAAGAGTAAATGATAATGTGGAAATGGAAACTTTAAAACAGGGTGAGAGGGATTGTGCTGAGGTTCATGCTAGGACTAATAATGGGTCCTCCTATGAAGCTCTGCTAGAGGCGAGACGGCGATTATCTCTACATGTGAAGGGTTTAACTAGCTCAGACTTGACAAGGGCAGCACATAGGGTGTTTGCAGAGGGGGACAAGAATGGCAAGCTCCTGGCTATGCTAGTGGCAGACCAATCACCCATTGCTCATATACCGGTCATTAAAAACAAGCAGGGTGTTTTGGTCAATGAACCGACCGCCATAATGCAGGTGTTTATTGACTTCTTCTCCTCCCTATACTCACCAATCCCTAACTATAACGCTGAAGAAATGCACGCGCTATTAGAGGGGCTACCTATCCCGAGATTATCAGATAGTGATTGTCAATTATTAGAGGCAAACATAACAATTAAAGAAATACAGGCAGCAATATTTGCTTTCCCGCCTAACAAGGCTCCGGGGCCGGATGGGTTCCCCATAGATTTTTACAAGGATAACGTAGAACAGTTGGCGTCCAGACTTAATTGGCTACTGGAGTATTGTCACAAAAATTCTTCCCTTCCTAACTCTATGCTAGAGGCATATATGATCCTGTTGCTGAAGCCAGGGAAATACCCTACGGACTGTGCGTCTTACAGGCCAATAACACTTTTAAACACAGACTTAAAGATTCTAACAAAAATTCTTGCAACAAGACTAGCGACGGTAATCCCGGCCATAGTAAATATCGACCAAACGGGATTTATGCCAGATAAATCGACGGACACAAACTTGGGGAGACTATTTACTCACTTGCAGCTACCGCCCTCAGACTCGGAAACAAGGATTGTAGTATCCAAAGACATAGAAAAAGCATTTGATTCGGTCGATTGGAACTTCATGTTTAGGGTGCTGGAGGTTATGGGATTTGGTCCGAATTTCAGGAAATGGATTTATATGCTTTACAAGAATCCAAAGGTAGCTATAAGACTTGGTTTCTACTTTCTTTGAGGTGGGTAGAGGTACTAGGCAAGGGTGTCCACTATCCCCATTTCTGTTTGCCCTGGTAATGGAACCCGTGGCTATTGCCCTGAGATCCTCGAGTAGTGTGGAGGCGGTTAGAGTAGGAACAATTCACGAAACGTTGGCCTTATATGCCGACGACATGCTTCTGTTTCTGAATGACCCTGTCAATTCCTTAAAAGCGGTCTTAGAAATTCTAAATAAATTCGCCCTTTTTTCAGGTTCAAGGTAAACTGGAGTAAGTCGTCCATATTGCCTATAGACGTCAAAGCAAAAGATGAGGCAGACCCCAATCTTCAACTGCAATTGGTAGATACACTCAAATATCTCGGAGTAAAAATAACAGCGAAAGTACAGGATTACTTCAATCTAAATTTGCTCCCACTGCTAACTCTAATTAAGCAAAAATTTCAGGCCTGGGCTAAATTACCCCTTTCCTTGATAGGCAGAATATGCCTTATAAAAATGAAAATTTTACCGGTAATCCTGTATTTTCTCAGACACGCCCCGGTTTGGATACCAAAGGCTTACTTCAAGCGTATAGATAGTTTGATAGTCTCATTTCTGTGGACACCAAAGCTTCCCCGGGTGGGTCTCAAGGTTCTCCAGGAACCAAGTGCACAGGGAGGACTAGCGTTACCAGACTGGCATAGGTACTATCTGGCAGGACAAATGGTGTTTGCCCGCAGATGGCTACTGTCTGATGATGGGGACGCGGCTACGGTTTTAGAGGCGGCTCATCTTGGGTCATACGAAAGCCTACGACTGGCCTTATTTAGGGGCACAAAAACAGACCTACCACTTACAGAGACAATGATAGCCACAATTAGAGCTTGGGGATTGGCGGTAAAATTAGCATCTCCTAGTTACCTAGGTATCTCCCCGTCCTCACCATTATGGATGAATCCTCTACTACCACAATTTTACAGTTTGCCGGACCCAATGATATGGGCAGTAAAAGGTATAAAAACACTCAAGGACATCACATCATTTGGTGAACTTCTGACATTTTCACAGCTCAAGACCAGACATGACCTGCCGAATTCTTACCTCTTCCGATTCCTCCAAATCAGGCACGCATTCCAAAAACAATTCAAGGAGCTGAGAGTGGAGTCCCTGCCTTCAGCTCTTGAATCTCTGTTGACAGCGGAGGAATTACCTAAAATTCTCTCAGTAACATATAAAGAATTTTTTAAAACTACTCCTAAGGCAGTTCTTAAATGTAGAACTAATTGGGAGACAGAGGTTCCGGAACTACAGGGGGAGGACTGGGATGACTTATGGACACAACCTTTTAACTACTTAGTTTCAGCAAGAGATAGATTGATACAATTTAAGTTTTTACATAGAAGTTATTATACCCCGGCCAGGCTTGCAAAAATGTATGGAGGAGACACAGCAAAGTGCTGGAGATGTTCTTTCTCTCCAGCAAATGCGGAGCAAATATTTTGGTCATGCCCACTCATTCAAGTATATTGGAAGGAAATCACGCAGTGCATCTCAGACCTGGTCTCAGTTCCCATTCCAGTGACAATTAAGGTTTGCTTATTGGGGCTGGTAGAGGACCTGGTTCCAACCAGGGCCTTGAGAACGCTAATTACCATTCTCTTATTTTATGGGAAAAAAGCGATCCTACTTAAATGAAAGAATAAGAATGCTCCAGAGGGTAGGTTTTGGAAACAGATAGTCAATGGTATGCTTCCGTTTTACAAGTCAACATTAAGAGCGAAGGGTTGCGAGAAAAAGTTCGACAAAATATGGAAGGTATGGTGTGAATCTAGCACTACGGTGGGATAAAGAGACATATTCCATGGTTTATATGCATGTGAGGAGTAAAACTCAAATGGTAAAATCTAAAGACACATTATGCTATACTCGCATGAGGGGATAAATGGTTGAAACTTTAGGAAATAGCTTGGAAGGTGGAAGTTACTGTGATACCACAAATGTGTAAGTGTGAAGCATAAGACTTGGCACGTATCTAGCTAAGTAATATCCTTGAGCTGTGACAAGTTTTTGGGTGGGGTGTGGGTGGGGGTGGGAGTGGAAGGGGTATGGGGTAGGCTTAGACTGTACCTGTTAGGATTTAGACATGTTAGGCCCTGCGAGGCCAAAGTTTCACTGGGAGGGTGTCACGTTGACGCACCCAGTTGTACACTACTCTATTGAAAAAACTCAATAAAAAGAAATTTAAAAAAAAAGAATAAACAACTCCCGCTCTCTCCTCCTCAGTCCTTTCAGCGGCGCCGCCTTTTTTTTGTGAGCTGAGCGCATGCGCGGTCGGCCCCGCGTAGCTGTTAGGAAACTCCACCACTGACAGCTATGCCAGCCAGCTATGTGTTTTGTTTTTTGTTTTCTCCAATCCAGTGGAGGGCGGGCTTTTTGAGGACTTGATGAAGAGATGCAGTGCTGTGCTGACGATTTTTTTTTTTTTTGCATCATTAATTTTTTTGGGTTTTACAAAGGGAAAGTACAAATTGAACTAAAAATACAGTGCTGGTCCCAAATATCCATCTGTCACAATTCTTGAATAAAGGTAAGGAATCTATTACATTTACTATCAGTGAGGGCACCACAATCACCATCACTTAGTTACACTTAGGAAGGACTTGCGTTTTTGTCCGTTAAAATTGCCCAAGACTTAGAGAAGGTAGCATATTTTAATGCGTTTATAGCTAGCAGGCATTCAAAAGCAAAATTGTGATTCACTTTGTACTGACGATTTTGAAGTGATGGTGAAATAAGACATATAGGGCCAGAACCCAGGAGGAGGGGTGGAAATGAGATGTTGCACACTGTGCATAGCATACTGCTGAACCCAGCACTCTGTACATAGCGCACTCATAAACCCGACACTCTGTATGTAGCGCGCTCCCGAACCTGGCACTCTGTACGTAACGCGCTCCTGAACCCGGCACTCTGTACGTAGCGTGCTCCTGAACCCAGCACTCTGTACGTAGAGCGCTCCTGAACTCGGCACTCTGTACGTAGTGCGCTCCTGAACTCAGCACTCTGTACGTAGCGTGCTCCTGAACCCGGCACTCTGCAAGTAGCGCGCTCCTGAACCCAGCATTCTATGTAGCGCTCCCCTAGAGTGGATACATAGTCCTGCAGATACAACCATACTGCTAATGCGGCCCCCGATGAATTTGAGTTTGACACCCCTGCTCTATATCATTAATGAATAAATTAAACAGAATTGGTCTCAGGACAGATCCTTGGGGGACCCTGCCTACCACACCGGACCATTCCGAGTACTCGATATTTGCCAACTGTATCAAATGCCTTTGCAAAATCCAGACATGCCACATCTACAGGCCTTCCTTTATCTAGATGGCAGCTCACTTCTTCATAGAAGGTTATTGGATTGGTCTGGCAAGAACGATTCTTCATGAATCCATGCTGATTACCACTAATGATATTGTTTTCATTACTGAGATCTTGGATATAATCCCTTATCATCCCCTCCAATAGGGGTTGTAAAGGTAATTTTTTTATTTTTTAAAAATAACAAACATGTTATACTTACCTTCACTGTGCAGCTCGTTCTGCACAGAGTGGCCCCGAACCTGCTTTTCTGGGGTCCCTCGGCGGCTGTTTCAGCTCCTCCCCGCAAGAACTAACCACCTCAATGCGAGCTCCCTCGCATGGTGGTTAGTTGTTGCGGGCGCGCTCCCGTGATACAGCCGGCGGCTATAGCCACTCGCTGTATCACTCGGCCCCGCCCCCCAGCGCGCCGCATCATTGGATGTGATTGACAGCAGCGCGAGCCAATGGCTGCACTGCTTCCAATCCATCCACTGTAGCCAATCAGCGGCCAGGCTGAGCAGCGGAATGGATGTCGGGAACGAGCAGCTGACTTTCGAGGGGTCAGGTAAGTAAAACGGGGGGGCTGGGGGCAGCGGTATTGTCAGTAGTTTTTTCACCTTAATGCATAGAATGCATTAAGGTGAAAAAATGTTTACCTTTACAACCCCTTTAAATATGGTACAACATTGGCTTTTCTCCAATCAGCTGGTACCATTCCAGTCAGTAAACTGTCCATAAAAATTAGGAGCAAAGGTCTAGCTATCACCTGACTGAGTTCCTTAAGGACCCTCGGGTGTAAGCCATCTGTTCCTGGTGATTATTATGATTATGTTAAGTTTTTCAAGTCTATTTCTGATACTATCTTCTGTTAGCCACGATGGTGCATATGTTCTCTGAATTCTTTTTTCATCAATTTTGCCACCATCTGAGAAGGGAAGATGGGTTATACAGAGAGAGAGAAAAAAAACAATATATTTTACTTTCTGCTATAATACATATCCAAAAAATATATATATAAAAAAAATGTATTCATCAGTTTAGGCCAATATGTATTCTGCTACATATTTTTGGTAAAAAAATCATAAGCATATATTGATTGGTTTGCGCAAAAGTTTACAAAATAGGGGAAAAATTTAGGGACTTTTTGTTTGCTTTTTTTTGTTTTTATTTATATTTACTCATGTAACACCTTGTCAAATTTGTTTATTGAATTTTAACAATGAGCATTTATGGTGGCAGTAAAGAAAAGTTCACATACATGGTAATAATATTGAGTTGTAGTTCCAACATAAACTAAAAGAAGTTTAACCACTTCGGCCCCGGAAGGATTTGCCCCTTTAATGACCAGGCCATTTTTGGTGTGTCGCTTTAACTGACAATTGCACGGTCATACAATGCTGTACCCAAATAAAACTGACGTCCTTTTTTTCCCACAAATAGAGCTTTCCTTTGGTGGTATTTGATCACCTCTGCAGTTTTTATTTTTTGCGCTATAAACAAAGGAAGAGCGATATTTTTTACTTTTTGCTATAATAAATATGCCCCCAAAAATTTAAAATACTAATTTCTTCCTCAGTTTAGGCCGATATGTACTCTTCTACATATTTTTGATAATGGCAATAAGCGTGTATTGATTGGTTTGCACAAAAGTTATAGCGTCAACAAAATAGGGGATAGATTTATGGCATTTTTATTATAACTTTTTTTTACTAGTAATGGTGGCGATCTGCAGTTTTTATTGTGACTGCGATATTGCAGTGGACAGATTGGACACTTTTGACACTTTTTTGGGACCATTGACATTTATACAGCGATCAGAGCTAAAAATAGCCACTGATTACTGTATAAATGTTATTGGCAGGGAAGGGGTTAACACTAGGGGCGATCAAGGGCTTAACTTTGTGTCCTTAGAGAGTGATTCTAACTGTGGGGGGATGGGATTGACTGGGTGAGGAGACGATCGTTGTTCATACTTAGTATGAACAACAGATCATTCTCCTTTACCCTGACAGCACGCAGATCTGTCTGTTTACATTGACAGATCTCTGTTCTGTCTCTCTCAGGAGCGATCGTGAGTGCCCGGTGGTCCCCTAGTGCTCTTAAAGTGGCCGGCGTATACCTATGGCAATTTGCCCAGGCGAGCCACCCTGTCGCAGTATAACTGCGGCAGCTGGTCGCCTAGTGGTTAACTAAAACAATTTTAGCATAGATCTCACTACTCAAAAGATTACATCATACATTGTATAAGAAAGGATAAAACCAACTTAGACCAGGTTAATATAAGATGACCTCAGATAAAAAAAGGTCTTAATTATTTTCAAGCCTATCATTTTTAAATTAAAATTAAAAAAAAGAAATAATTTATTATAGAATCTCAAATCGTATACTACATATTTGAACTATGTACCATTGGTGTAATAATAACCAAGGAAATAAAAGTTGTGCTACCAGAACTATATAAAGGGTAAATTGAAAGAGGAGAGAGAGAGAATTGGGAAAAAGTTGAAGAGAGAAAGACGATAAAAGAAAAAGTAATCTTGGTATGTCAGATGTTTATACTGAAATATTAAAACAGTATTATTTTTAGGGAATTATGCAAAATCTGTGTTTAAGAAATTTTTAATTTTTTCCACAATACAACCAATTAATTCAAGTTTGTTTATCCATGCTAGTTTGAAGAGGAGTACAACAATGTGCTAAAAATATATATATTTATTAATGAAAGATTCCGTGTAAAATAATATCAGATATAATTGGTGATATACAAAAATAAAATATATACTTTCAAATATCAAATATATGGGTAATACAGATGATACCCTGTTTCCCTGAAAATAAGACCTAGCGTGATTGTCGGTGATGGCTGCAATATAAGCCCTACCCCCCAAATAAGCCCTAGTTAAAGTCCTTGTAGGTCTTATTTTCAGGGTAGGGCTTATTTTTGGGGAAACAGGGTAGGGCCTATTTGGGGGGTATGGCTTATATTGCAGCCATCACTGACAATCACACTAGGTCTTATTTTCGGGGAAACAGGGTAATACATTTTACCACAGGCTCTTGTTACAACATGTCATATTTCAACACTTAGTAAACTTATACTTAGTAAATAGCTTTCCGTGGCTCTATAGACTTGTGTAAACAAACTAGGTGTTGACTTTAACACATGTGATTTTCCTCAAAACAAATAGATCTTCAAGCTTAAACCTCTTTTACAGTATATGAACAATTTTGTTAACCATATACAAACTTGGTAATTTAACCAAGACTCATTTTTAAATAAAAATTAATTTAGAGTTAATCTATGGTTCAACACTTACTATAACTAATCCAATCATAATACTTTGAAGTCAGTTTTGTTGAGATAGAACAAGATATTTATCTCCCTTGGTTTAAAAGCTAAACAAATTTGTACTGCAGTTAGAATTCAATTCACTCCAAAACGGAACTACCAGTATTGATTGGGTTAGTTAAGCATATGCTCAAACAACTTCAATTACCCAAAAGGTAAAATAAAAACATTAATACTTTTCCAATGGCTTATGACTCATTTGTTTTGAAAAGTATCAACTGGATGTCCAAAGGACTTTCTTTGACCCTCATTACTACATCTCTGCTATTTGTTTTTTTCCTCTTGTATCTCCGTCTCAATATTCTTTCAGTCTCCTCAAGATTCTCTAATATATTATAAGATAATATTGTTATTATTATTATTATAAGATTTACTAATATATTGGGAATTATTATTAATATGATTGCGTATGCAGTAATTAATATAGATCATGTCAAAAACACAGTTTGTTAATATGTGTCTTCTACTTTCATTCCTTAGTCAAAGAGATGGTGTCTGTTCACTTTTATTTGAAACTTAGGAGTCCCTTATCTTAACATAACATTGGGCCTCCTTGGCTAATGCCTTAACTGATTAACTGACAAGGATTCATAATTTACAACTTAGTAAAATATATGGTGAGGCCTTAAAATCTTCCTGTGAAAATATCTTCTCTAAAGACAGTGAACTTAGTTTCAGCTTTAGAGAGAGAGATTTTTTTTTTAACAAAATGGCTTCTGAATTGTCCATTAAAACATGGGTAAAATAATATGGTTTTGACCTTTAAAAATAATTCTTTTAGCCTCAATAGTTCTGACAGGTAGGAGAAAAGTTGGGGAAGAAAAAAATGAGAGGTAGTAGGGGTCCCCAGGGTAGTACATAGTAATAAACACATACCATGAATGCAGAGAATGGAAGTATAAATCAAGATTACCAAGGTCTTAGTAGGGAAGCATTAAAATTGGAAGGCCAAAAGTGAGTCACCCAGGGATGCCATTAATTCTCAAAGTTGGATATTTTATCTTGAGTTATAGCCTCTGTTTTGGCATTTTTCATTGTTTGATTGATTTCTATGTTTAGTTTCAGCAATTATTAAGGACGGGGATTTCCAAGCTTTGGCAATTGTTTGTTTCGCGGCTGTAGTGATCTGTAATAGGAGTTTGAATTGGCGGTTGAAGAGAGTGGCCGGTTTTAAGTTTAAAAGTGCTATTGTAGGATCAGGATTGATAGGGATTTCAAACAGTGTTGAAATCATAAGAAATACATCTTTCCAAGAATTTTTTGCTACCGGGCAATCCCACCAAGTATGGAGATGTGATCCTAGATCACCACAGCCACGTAAACAAGATGGAGAATAATTTGGAGCATATTTCACAATTCTGACAGGGACCAAATACCACCACATAAGTACTTCGTAATTTGTCTCTAAGGCAGCTATATTTTGTGAGGATGACTTCGTTGTGATCCAAATCTTATCCCAATCAGCTGCTTCCAACGAAAACTAAAACCCATTTCCCACTTAGCCACATATGATGGTAGATCTGAGTTGGGTTTAGTAATATGATGAGTTTAAAGAGTTGAAATAAGTCCCTTGGTGTGTGGGTCACTTTTACAAATATATATTTTCAAAGCACGTTAATTTATCTAAATTAATTCTTCCTTGTATATAGTGCATAACATTTTTTTAACCTGAAGATATCGAAAGAGCTCTGAATTAGGAAGATTGTGACTTTCACATAAGTCAGGGAAAGTTTTGAATGAAGTAGAGGATGCTAGCTAGATTAGATTTAGGGTAAGACTATGCAGGATAGAAAAGTGGATTTTTAAGAAATGATAAAAGAGGTATATGGGGAGATTTTAGTCCATTTACTAATTTAAATCTATCCCAAATGCTAGTGTATGTTTAATTCAATCTTATTTTATTGAGAAAGGAAAAGTGTAAAGTATACAGTTATGTAATACAGAAACACATAAAAGTAGAAATAGATATCATTGCGATATTGGTAACATATCATCTTATGTCTTAAGCAACTTGTGAGCTTTTATTGATTTGGTTTGATATTTTGCCTGCGTAGCTATACCGTCTAAGCTGATTAAAGTGCAGGTGAGCACCACTATCCACTCACCGAGTGGCGTCCACCTATTGCAAACAAGCTAGGGCTATTGTTGCTGTGCTAAATGTATATTCTCTGATGGGGAAGCTCAGTGTGTGTCACATTATTTGTCTGATGAGATTAGAGAGAATGATTTAGGTGATCGTATAGCGTTGTATCATATAAGGGGAGAAAGAGAAAAAGAGGGGTAGGAATAGAGGGGACAAGGGAGAAAGGAATACAGATATTAAGAGAAAGACATTCCACTCTGGTCACACAGTTGCATTGGTGGAGTCCTCTGTAGCCCATGGAATAAATTCAGCGGAATAGCGGAAGATAGACCACGAGGTCCAGGTCTTGGAAAATTGTTCCTCCTTACCCGTTTCCTGCGACAACATCCGTTCCAGTCTGTTAATTTGGTCCACTTCAATTGCCCAATCCCCCAGGAAAGGCATGCTTGTCGACTTCCAATGTCTGGAGAGTACCGTTCTAGCTGCCGCTAAAAAGTGACGCAGAACATCTTTTTTGACCGATTTAAGCGGGCCAGGGAGCATAGATAGCAGGGCTACCTCAGGAGAGGATGCAACCGACGTCGCCATGAGTCTGCAGTACAGATCGAGGATCTTTTGCCAGAACCTCCGCACAGGGGGGCACTCCCACCAAATGTGGAGCAAGGTTCCCTTTGATGACAAACAACGCCAGCAGGTATCCGGGAGTGTCGGGTTTATCCATCGTAATGTCGAGGGGCATCTATACCAACAGGTCAGTAATTTGAATCCCTTTTCTTGCGATTTGGAGGCTAAGGATATTTTATGAGTCAAAATGAAGCATTTTTGCCAATCTACAGGTGAGATGGGGTGACCCAATTCTTCACTCCAGGCCTGTGTGTATGGGGGGAGGTCAGGATTATAGACTATATGTATGAGAGAGTATAGTTGAGAGACCACATGTGTAGGAGGGTCAATCTGGAGCAGCATGTTCTCCAAGTCTGTTGTGTCAGTAAGTACATCAGGTAAGGATGGGAAGGTTCGAATAAAAGATAGCACCTGTTGCCTCTGCAGCCAGTGCGTTGAAGTATGGGAAGGTGGGCCGGAGGGAACGCCTTGAGTCAGAGAAGGATCTGAACGCAGGACTTGGGCAAGTCGTCTGTGGTCCTTCTTGCACCAAGGGCCAAAACTCTCTACTTGTAGGGCTGGTGGAAAAGCCGGAGTTCCAAACAGTGGAGTCATGGGTCCTTTCAGAGGAGATAGGGTCGTGGAGGAATTCATTCGGGTCCAAATTTGTATAGTTTGTCGGGTGAGGTCGCTCAGGGGTAATCCCCCTTTTAGGAATTCAGCAGGCATCCACGGTAGTGCGCGGAGATCTACTGAATTGAGATGGCTCTCTATTTGTACCCATAATTTGGTGGGGGAATGATGGAACCAGTTAACTATACGTGTTAGTACTGCTGCTCTATAATATATAGAGGCATCCGGAGCTCCAGCTCCACCACGAATCTTGGGAAGCGATAGCGTCTCATAGCGTATCCGAGGACGACCCCCCCCCAGATAAAGGAGGAGAACAGTTGGCGGAGTTTTCTAAAGAACCAGGAGGGTATTGAAATGGGAATTGTCTGGAACAAATAAAGGAACCGAGGGAGGACGTCCATTTTTAGAGCATTCACTCTGCCTAGCCACGATAGGCGTTTTTTCGTGTAGTTTGATAGATCAGTCTTGGTTCTAAGCAGAAGGGGAGCATAGTTCATAGAGAACAATTGGGACCTTTCTGTGGGTATTTGGATTCCGAGGTAACGGATGGAAGTGGAGCCTGTTTTAAAGGGAAACTTAATGGAGACTTGGCGGAGGGCCTCCTGTGATAAAGAAATGTTCAGTATTTCTGACTTAGTATGATTCACTTTGAAATTGCTCATCTTCCCAAACCTCGTGAATTCCTGCATAATATGTGTTAAAGATAGATGGGGTTGGGTTACAAACATTAGTAGGTCATCCGCAAAGAGAGCCAGTTTGGAATGAATAGGGCCTATCGATACACCAGAGATGTTAGGGTTATTGCGCAAGGCAATTACCAGGTGTTCCATAACAAGGACATAGAGAAGGGGAGATAAAGGACAGCCTTGTCGTGTCCCGTTATGGATGGGAAATGAGGGTGATAATGAGCCGTTCACCCGTATTCTAGCAGAAGGAGAGGAGTAAAGGGACATAATTCGGGATAGCATTTTGGGGCCTAGACCTATCTGTTTCAAAGACATCTGGAGGAATTGCCAGTCAACCCGGTCAAATGCCTTTTCCGCATCGACCGTCAAAAGACATAGAGGGACATCATGGGTGCGTGCATAGTCGGTAAGAAGCAGAGTTTTCAGGGTGTTATCTTTTGCCTCACGACCACTTACAAAGCCCACCTGGTCCAGGTGTATGAGACGGGGGAGAAGCGGCTTCAATCTAGTGGCTAAAATTTTGGCGTATATTTTCAAGTCCACTCCAATTAACGATATGGGCCTATAATTAGCGCACAAAGTAGGGTCCTTCTCTGGTTTTGGGATAATAGTAATGTGGGCTTCAAGCGTTTGTGGAGGAAACGCCAAGCCTTCTGATATGGAGTTGAATACTCTAGCCAAGAAGGGGGTCAATAGGGGAGCAAATGTCTTGTAAAATTTAGGGGTGAAGCCGTCGGGCCCCGGGCTTTTACCGGACGGGGTGGCCGCTATCGCCCCCAAGATCTCATCTGTTGTAATTACCTGTTCTAGCTCTTCTACAGTATCGCCGTCCAATGAAGGGAGCTCCGTCTCCTCAACATAAGACTGTCTATCGGTGTCAGGTGTAAGGGTGGGGCTAGAAGAGACGCCGGGCGAAAGATTGTATAGTGTTTGGTAGAAATCTCGGAATGTTTGTGATATCTTGGAGGGTTCACTGAGCATTTCTCCAGAGGGGGCCCGAATCTGGGGTATAAATGTGGAAGACGTGTTTGGGTGAAGGGTGCGAGCTAACGGTCTACCGCATTTATCTTGGAATCGGTACTGATGTAATGCAAGTCTGTCCGCATAGGTGCGAGCCAAAGCCTCATATAAGTCCTTGAGTTGGGATCGAGCCGTTGAGACCTCTGTAAGAGTCCCCACCATTGGAGCTCATTTATGTTGGGTCTCAAGGTCTCGAAGCTTTTGCATTGCTGAGGCTATTGCGGCTGAGCGAACCTTTTTCAAGCGGGTCCCCATCTGAATAAAGATTCCTCGCAGTGCGGCTTTAAGTGCCTCCCATTGTATGGGTAGCGAGGTAGTGTCTGATGCATGATCTTTTAAAAAATTAGAAATGGTTTCTGAGACCTTTTGGGAACAGTCAGTGTTTGTGAGGATGGAGTCATTCAGCCTCCATGTCCACTCCCTGACAGGTGTGGAGGGAATCATTAGTGTCAGATATATAGGCGAGTGGTCGGACCAGACCATTGAGTCTATCTCACATTCAGGTGACCAATCTAAACAGCTGTGGTCAAGAAGAAAATAGTCTATACGACTATAAAAGTGATGGACCTGTGAGAAGTGGGTATAGTTGCGGTTTTTGGGGAACAGAACCCGCCAAATGTCGATTAGACGTAAATCGTATATAGCCCGTTTAAATGCCCTTAACTTAGTAAAGGAGATGGATGAGCGAGATGTTGATGAGTCTAATGCCCCGTACACACGGTCGGACTTTGTTCGGACATTCCGACAACAAAATCCTAGGATTTTTTCTGACGGATGTTGGCTCAAACTTGTCTTGCATACACACGGTCACACAAAGTTGTCGGAAAATCCGATCATTCTGAACGCGGTGACGTAAAACACGTACGTCGGGACTATAAACGGGGCAGTGGCCAATAGCTTTCATCTCTTTATTTATTCTGAGCATGCGTGGCACTTTGTCCGTCGGATTTGTGTACACACGATCGGAATTTCCGACAGCGGATTTTGTTGGAAAATTTTATAGCCTGCTCTCAAACTTTGTGTGTCGGAAAATCCGATGGAAAATGTGTGATGGAGCATACACACGGTCGGAATTTCCGACAACAAGGTCCTATCACACATTTTCCATCGGAAAATCCGACCGTGTGTATGGGGCATAAGAGTGGATCCAGGGGGGGCGTTAAAATCCCCGCCTATGATTATTTTAGCCTCTGCAAATTCCGACAAGATCCTCATGTACCGCAGAGCAGACGATATTTGATTAGTATTTGGTAGGTAGAGATTGGCAATAGTGAATTTCGTGCCCCATAAGGAGAACTTTACGAACACATACCCTCCCTGGGGGTCCGAGACTTGGTCTATCAGGTCAATCGGAAGCGTTTTGTGGAAGGCAACAGAAACGCCTTTGGTTTTCTGAGACGGGTTTGTACTGTGAAACCATCTGTTAAAGTACCTGTTGGAGCAGGAAGGGGTGGAGTCTGTGTGGAAATGAGTTTCCTGTAACAGTAACACATTGACCTGTTGTTTATGCATTTGGTAGAAGATTTGCCCTCTCTTGGATGCTATATTGAGGCCATTTACATTGTAGGAGCAAAATTTCAGGCGAGGATGGGATAGTACTGTGTGGGCCATAGTGGAATGAGAAGAAGAGAGTCAGCTTAGAGACAACAGAGGGAGGAAGAGGAATGGGGGGGGATTATAAGGTGGTAAAAATATACCAGGACAGAACTAGGTAGGGGGGACACCTAAATAAGGAGCCTAACAAGTCTAAGGGGTCCACGAAAACGGGACACCACGTGAAAAATCACGTATAAAGGCACTATCCGTGCCCGGCCTATTGAGGGTGGGAGGTCGAAGTGGAGAGTCTGAGCCGTGAGCCCAGTAGCATGACAGGCATATGTAGCTTACTTAAAGCACATCAGTGTAACAAACATTTAAACAGCAGAACACACATCAGATCGTCTGTGAAGGAGGGTGGCGGTCCGCGCGGGCAAATGACTCCCCACAAGCCCACCCTCCCTCCCTCACAGAGGAGACATCAAATCGCAAAATAACTTCCTGGGAAGGGGGAAGTAAACATTTTCAACATATGCTATCCATAGACCCCAACAGGAGCCCTGGAAACAAATCTGTGTAATAATACTGAAATCAATAACAATGTGTAATAACATTTTAAGGTGAGACTAAGCAGTGTATGAGAAACCGTATACGGAGAGCTAGAGGTGTCCATATGGATAATGGCAAGAGACCGTGGACCCATCCTGTCCATCTATCGGCCCCTCTCCCTGTATCCAGGTGGAACATTTCCCCTAAATACCTAAATATAAGGCCATTGTGGTAAAATATGTTAGAAACTCAATAATAGCCTAACCAAATCAAACATCAGAAATTTGCAGTCCTTTAGCCTCTCCCGAACCCCAGCTCCGTAACTGCCCGTAGCTGACAGGCTATTCTCCAGTCGTCGCACATCTTTGAAAAGCATGTCCACACACAGTGCTTGATCTACTGAGTCCACGGACCTACAACAGGGCACAATCCAACGATACCTGCTCCGCACATCCCTACAATACACTAGCGAAGGGCAGGGAGAAGGCCTGCCTATGTATTGCTCCCTCTATCCTGAGACATTGGGTTTCGGAGCAGGTCATCTTGTCTCCTAGCGTAACATATCTTGCTGAAATCCGGTGGAACAAAGGAGGAAAAATGTAAAAAGGGAAAAACAAAAAACAAACAACAACAAAAACTCCAAAAATTCTGTAGAGAGGTGGTGGGGATTCCAAACCTCGACCTGATCAGGAGACAAGAGAGGAGCAGCGCACTTAGAGGGTGCTAGTCATGTGGGGAACGTTGAAATGGCTTCAAGTAACGTCTTAAAGGTACCTTAAGCTTCTGGGGAGGTAGGCCGACGTATTCTGGGGCCTATAGAATGTGATCTGGACCTCGGCTGCCTGCGTCGTTGTGGGAGAGGGTCCCGTATTTGCACTCTAATGCGGTCATCCGGCGGGTCCAGCCAGTTCGGTACCTCAATTGGGTCTTGTACCAGAAAGCTGAAAAAGGCTGGGAGTTGATCCGGGTCGGAGAGGATAAATTTGTGCTCAGCTCTGGTCACCTTAATACTGAAGGGGTGTCCCCACGTATAAGTTGCTCCGGCTTGGCGTATCAGATCTAGTAGTGGGCGGACCATTCGGCGCATGTGGAGAGTGTTGCGAGAGAGGTCTGGGTATAAGTTAATAGCAGAACCATCAAAGTCCATGGGACCCAAACGCCATGCCTTGCGCATAAGTTCTTCTTTAAGGGTGTAATAATGAACCCTGCAGAGGACATCGCGTGGGCGGTCACTTTGTTCTCTCCTCGGCCCCCCCACTCTGTGCACCCGGTCTAATTCAATGGGAGATGAAACCACTCTGCCCAGGACTATGTTGAGGATGGCAATGACGGAAGGTTCTAAGTCTGTACCCGCTGTGGCCTCCAGTATGCCCTGCAACCGTATATTATTCCTGCGGCTCCTATTTTCTCTGTCTTCTATGCGCAATTGATGTTGTCGTATACGGTGCAAGTGCTCCCTGGAGGCCTGTTCAAGGGACGTGATGCGAGCTGCATGATCAGATTGAATGTCAGTTAGGGCAGACACTGCGGTCTTATTAGTCGAGACCTGCTGTTGGAGGGCCTGGAGGTCTTTGTGGAGTGAGGTCTCCATTTTGATCGCCCAGGACTCAAACTCCACTCTGTAGGCTGCCAAAAGGGTCGAGGCCTCGGATCTATTCGCTCCTCTTGAAGCTTGAGGGGTCACATCTCTAGGACCCGTGTCCGAAAGAGGGGCAGAAGGGGTCTCAGACCTGGACGCCACAGTTGATAGGTCCGATTGCAGGACGGAAGGACCATCCGAATCCTCGCTGCTGTCTGTCGCCGCTTGAGTGGGAGGAGGAGGCTTGCTTTTTCCCGGGTTTCGAGCGGACGCCATCTTATCTTTGGGAGTACGGGAATCAGACTGGGATGTGCGGAGCAGGTATCGTTGGATTGTGCCCTGTTGTAGGTCCGTGGACTCAGTAGATCGAGCACTGTGTGTGGACATGCTTTTCAAAGATGTGCGACGACTGGAGAATAGCCTGTCAGCTACGGGCAGTTACGGAGCTCAGCAGCTCATTGCTTAGCCATATATGGTCTGTCCTGCTTCTCTGCAAAGTTGTATGGATGGGGACCACTGGTGGGCGCCGACCCCGCTGGGCCTCTCTTGTGGCTGTGTAGAGAGCGATCCAGGCTCAGAGGGGTAAGAATACCAGGAGCCTATGTAGATACCGCAGCTTCGGTGGAGCAAGATGGCCGCCACTTGTGTTCAGGGCCGTGGTGACAGTTCATGTGCTTATGGGGGTATATGCTTTCTAGTGCCCCGTCTAGGGCCACAGTCTGTCAGATCAGGGTGTCCCCAGGGGGTGGGTGAGGCTAAGATTAGGCCCAGAGGAGACAGCGGGCTGCCAGGGTGTAGCAAGATGGCCGCCACATTCAGTCTCTGGAGCCAGGGCAGCACCATAGGTACATGCTGGGGTGATTGTTCACTAAATATCCCGTCGGGGGTCTCAATTAGCCAGGCCAAGGTATTCCTGTGTTTGGCGGGGGCTCAGATTGGGCCCAAGAGAGTTAGATAGGCCACCGGGTGTAGCAAAATGGCCACCGTCACTTACCAGGTCCCTCTGGCAGGCCTCCTAGAGCGGTACGGAGGGAATCACAGGCCCCCAGTAGCAGGCTGGATGTCCCCAATGATTGTAGAGGAGGTAGGGCATGTGTAGCGGCCGGGGACAGGGCCGGCCTGGCCGCTGGGTGCAGCAAGATGGCCGCCGTTCCCCGTGAGTAGGCCGGAGCCGCGGCCTTTCCTAACAGTCGGCCCGGAGCTCCGCGATCGTCGTGAACGCCGCGATCTTGGTGTCAAACAGCTCCCTCCTTGTCTGTTTCGTTGTCTGTGGCACAAGCAGGGTCTGCGCGGGTCCGTGGGTGATTATATCCCCAGGTGTGCTCTATGCCTGGAGGAGCTCACCCCAGGCACGTCTGCTCAGATCTCCGTTCGGCCCTAGTGTATGTTTAGTTATAGGATTATTGAGTTTTTTTTATGATGGAAGGAGTTAGACCATACAAGGTTGGTTATTGAACGTGGGTCGCAATCTATTGATTTTAGTGCAACCCTAAGCGGATTTTCACATTTTGTGTGATATTTAGGAATATGGGCTAACTGAGCTGCATGGCAATAAGTGGCAAAATTAGGAAACCCTAGTCCCTCTTTGAGCTTTGGAAGGTAAAGAGTGTGTTTGGGCAGACAGGGTTTCAAGGAGCCCCAAACGAAAGTTAATGCCTTATGTTGTAGTATTCTAAGAAAGTATGCTGGAAGAGGGATAGGTAAAACTCAAAAAAGATAAAGAATTTTGGGCAGTATAGCCATTTTTATTACATTAATTTCACCTATCCAAGATAATGGTAGAGAGGACCATTGTGTCAAAAGATTAGATATTTGGCGCAAAATTGGAGGATAATTTCAGTGAAAATGTCAGAAAGATTGAGTGTGAGAGTTGTGCTTAGGCAAAGAAGGCGTAAAGTGGACCATGAGAAAGGGAGGGATGTTTGAGCTTGTTGTAAAATATAAGGAGGTAACAATATATTTAAGGCTAGAGATTTTTGAGAGTCAGTAATTAGACCAGATATATGGGCAGTGATCAAGTTTACTTATAAGTTTAGGAGCAGAAAAATGAGAAGATGACATAAAGATTAATATATCATCAGCAAAAAGGTAAAGTTTATGTTGATGACTAGCTGAACCTAGACCTTTAATAGAGGGGTCAGTATGGATTGATTGAGCAAAGGGTTCAATAAGTAGGGAAAATAAGAGTGGGAAAAGTGGACGTGTACCCCTACAGATGTCAAATAGGTTTGATTTATATCCAGCATATTTAACATAACCTTTGTGATTTTTGTATAATGAGGAGACCCAGCTAAGAAAATGAGGACCTAATCCCCAACGCTGCAGAATGAAATGTAGGTAGGCCACGAAACAGTATCAAAAGCTTTTTTTGACATCTAAAGATAAGAGACAGATGGGTATTTGTCGTGATTTAGCTGCCTGAATTAGTAAAGTAGTCCTGCGTACATTATCTGCCGCTTGGCGCTATGGGATAAGGTGACTTGGTCTTTATTTATTAAAACACCTATTATACTATTTAAGCGGGTCGCTAAGACCTTCGCTAGTAACTTAATGTCAAGGTTGAGTAATGATATTCGTTTAAGATAAAATTTATGTTTAGTCTTGCATAACATTTTATCTACAGATTCTGATAAAAAAAGGTCAAGGTTTAAACGTGCTTTATCAAGCTGTAATTTAGTCACGGGGTAGGAATAGATTGAAAAATTGTGTGGCAAGTATTAAATTCTGCTTCTAATTTTTGTTTTGGTTGTCATTTTTCTCTTTTAAGAAACGAGGCTTGATGTATACAAACCCCGCAAAGAAATGGCTTATGAGCTTCCCATAAGGTCAGTGGGGATATATCAGGGGTCTCATTATTGACCAGGTAATCTTTTATGGCTATTTCTAGATCAGAGGAGTGTGATAAAGTCCATGTAAAAGGGATAATAGATGAATAAAGGAGTTTAGGGGTCATGCCTATTGAGATTAAAATGTGATCAATACAGGAAAATGATTTATGGGGATGAGAATAAAAAGTAAATTGGCATCTAGCAGGATTGATTTCACGCCAAGAATCTAATAGTGTTGTTGAAGAAGTTGTTGGAACTTACGAGATTGAGAACTAGATGCAATTAGAGTTGGGTATTTATCTAAAAATGGATAAAGGACTTGATTTGAATCTCCAGAGATTAAAAGTGTGCCCATTTTATGAGTATCAAATACCTGTAATAAGTGGGAGAGGAATGAGGATGGAGTTTTGTTAGGAGCATAGTAGGATACCACTGTGATTAGGAATCAAATAGATATCCTGTGAGTATAAGATAACAACCTTCTGGGTGTAGTATGATGAAACGCTATTAGCACCCCGCCGTTGGCAGAGGCTGTGAAAACTTTGGGATAAGCTGAACCAAAATATTTAGGGGTTGCCTTATCTGCAAAATGGGATTCTTGGAGGCATACAACATGCACATTTAAGAAAGCTAAGGAGCGAAAAAAAAACTTTAGTTAGCTTTTGTGGGATATTTAGACGTTTAACGTAAGGGGGCCATCGGTAAATCTTAAAGGAAATATTGTAGTATACTGGATTCATAGGTTGTGAGTCTACAATTACCCGGGGGGGGGGGGGGGGGGCAAGAACCAAAAGGGAAGTAAAGATAGAATAAACAGGAAGAAAGAGAGAGTAAGAGTCAAACAATAGTAAGTAAATTGTGCGAAGAATAAGAAAAGTAAAATGGTGGTGTACTGAGTGCATTAAAAAAAACGCTAACTCAGAGGCCTAGTTTCTATCCGAGGAGGTCCTCCAATAATAATAGGTCAGAATGGAGGTTTATCCTAGGACAGAAAGATAGGGAGAGCAGTGACAATTTCTTGAGACCCCAATGGCCAAGATCTATATACAGAAAAAGAGAAATATTTGGACAACCAAGTTCGGCCATTAAAAAAAAAAAAAAAAAAAAGCAAAAGTATAACAAATTAAAGGTTAATTAGCTATTAACAATTATTCTGTGAGGTGAGTATAAATACCTACAGGTAACCCTAGGGAAAAACTACTTTAAAATAATAAACTGTATGGTTTTCATAGCAATATTACTTATTATAGGATTGCCAGTAATGAACAAGGAAAATCGTGTTATTAATAAACAGGATCATTAAATATATAAAAATAAAAGTACTTCAATTTAAAAAATAACTAGATTTTTCTCTAATGCCGCGTACACATGAGCGGACTTGCCAACGGGCTAAACTCCATCGGCATTTCCGACGGAAAGATTTAGAACATGTTCTATATCTGAGTCCGTCGGAAATGCTAACAGAAAAAGTCTGATGGGGCATACACATGGTCGGAATGTCCGACCAAAAGCTCCCATCTGACTTTTTCTGTCGGGAAGTCTGGCTGTCTCTACGCGGCATTAGATACATTTAAGTACATTAAGTAAATAAGGATTATAATCAAGACAATATGTATCTCACTGGTGGGGGGGGGAGGGGGTAAATAGATAAAACATAAAATATGTTTATGAGGTTGTGGGTGGTAAAGGTGGAAGTTCAAAACTTAATAGAACAGTATTAGTTTAAATAACTTTAGTCAGATTATACTGAAGGTGGTAAATTACTTAGTGACCAAATAAAGGCTAAGCCTATATATAGATACACATATATATATATATATATATATATATATATATATATATATATATATATATATATATATATATATATATACAGGGGCCCGGTGAGTCGATGGGGCATCCAACATTTCCCGGTCCTCACTTGTTACTGGAGTTATCCTCATCCCCTCAAAGAAGCCCTGCATTTACCCCCCACGTTTGTTTTGGAAGAACTGTATAGCTTCTCAAAGTATGTCCTGAATTCACCTAATATATCGGGGGTAGTTTTTTTTATTACTCCTTCCCTCCCCTCAATTGCTGGTATAGCACTCGAGGGGCCATTTGCCTTAATTATCAGGGACAGAGCTTTCCCAACTCGCTCACCTTCTCCTAAAAAGCTCCGTCTCTGAAAGGATCTAATCTTTTCAATCTTCTCCCGGAGTGCCCTACTATACTCTTCCTGTCTCCCCACAGAGCACTCGTAGCTAGCTTGAGATGGTATTTCTACGAACTGCGCCTCCGCCAATCTTGCACTTTCTTTGGCTCCTAGTTCTGCTTGTGACTGTTTTTTGATATATGCAATTTTCTGAATTAGGGCACCCCGGAGGTAAGCCTTCAGGGAGTCCCAAACTACCCCCAAAGGGGCCGATCCTAAATATATATCAATGAACTCTGACAATTCCTCCATCATTTTCTCCTCCTCTCCTATAAGTTCGAGCCAGAAGGGGTTAATCTTCCAACCATCTCTATTGCATTGCTCCCCTACCTTTACAGTAGTACTAACTGGCGTGTGGTCCGAGACACCTCTTGGCTCGTAGACTATTTCTTCCACTACATTTAATGCTTCCTCGTTACCCAAAACAAGGTCGATTCTGGATAAGGTGGCATGAGTCCTGGAGTGGCATGAGTATTGCCTCTCTCCCGGATGCCTCCTCCTCCAGATATCCACAAGCCCTATTTCATCACAATACTGCAAGAGGGGGCTCCTGGGGGCCTCTCCAGTTTTACATTTTGGTGGGAACCTGTCTATGCTCTTATTCATCGTCATGTTAAAATCCCCCATTACTATTACCGGGGTCCCGGGAGAATCCACTATGTACCTGGCTAGATCTTCCAATATTACCATGCTAAATGGGGGAGGGATATAGACATTGGCCAGTATATATCTTTTGTTTTCTATTAAATAAGAGAGAAAAATGTACCTTCCATATTCATCCACCTTACTCTGACTGCAGGAGAAGGCCAGATCTGTGCTTATCAAAACACTCACCCCTCTTAAATAGGATGAGTGAATAGAATGAAACTGTGTCCGAAATTGCTTATTACCTAAAGTTTTAATTGTATCTTTTACCAGATGGGTCTCCTGCAGGCAGAGTATTTTGACATTCCCCTTTTTGGCTATTGAAAAAATTACTTGTTTTTTAAGGCTATCTTTTATCCCCCTTACGTTCCATGAGCATATATTAACCAGTTTTTTCATATCCGGGGTTTTGTTACACCTTCTTTCAGTACTCATGAGCCATTGGGTCTGGTGCCTTTGCAATACTTCGATCTCCTGTTGATCCAAACCACCCCCTTTTGTGAATACTATATCTCACCCTGCCTTTTTTCGATCCCTTTAAACTAACAAACTGAACCAATTCACATCCACCCATGTCCACACTCCCTACCGTTCTTCCCTGATTGTGTACCTCTATCTCCCACACCACCCCCCACCCCCCACTCCCCTCCCCCCTCCCACCAACCCCCTCTCTCCCCCCTCCCTTCCCCCCACCTACGCAATACCCCTATGCCCAATTTTGGGCCTAACCCTCAAGCTTCTATTGTGACCTTCATAGCCTTCTGAGGCTTAAGAAAAAAAAAAAAAAACACGCACCAAACCTAGTAGGAGGGGACTTTTCCCCTACATAAAAAATTGTGCTTGTTACTGTGCGTATACTTTGTGCAGATACCTCTATACGTGTATTTATATTTAATCCCCCCCTCCCCCCACTCCATTCCCCTACTGCATCATCAAAGAGCAAAAAAAAAAAGAGGAATAGAAAAAAAAAAAAAAGAAAACACCAAAAAGGAAACCAAGCAAGCAAGAGTTCCAAGATGCCTAATTTCCTTCTCCCCACTTAATACTTTCTTCATTCTTTTCTAGCCAAGTTGACACTTCATTAGGGGTAGAAAAAAACCTGACCTCCCCCAGAGCTGAGACACGCAACCGTGCCAGGTACAATAACGCATAGTTAATTCTCAATTGTTGAAGCTTTCGCTTACACTCTCCGAATTTAGCTCTTTGTCTCTGTAGCTCGGGGGAAAAATCTGGATAAATTGAAATCCTGGCTCCATTGTGCTGGATGTTCCTTAACTCTCTTGCCTTCTGTAAAATGGTGACCTTGTCTCGGAAACATAAAAGTTTAAGAATAAGGGGCCTGGGGTGGCCTCCTATAGCTGGGGCCCTGGGTATCCCGCGTATCGGCGCCTCCCTCTCACTGGGACAGGCGCCGCTGATGCCACTCTCGGGAGAGCTCCGTGCGGGTCGCCCTGCTCTGTAAGGTGGCGTGTCACGGCCGCGGCGACTTCTCCAAACACTCTGGGCGTTCCCCCTCTTCGGCGTCTCCTCCAGGTCACGCTATACGCTCATATCAGATGCAGGAGCAGGAGCGAGGGATGAGGGCCAGGCTCGGCTACAGCGCTCTCCCTCACCTCAGCATCCGGTCACGCCCCCCCTTACCGTTAGTCTCAACTCTCGCAGACAAGCTTTTAGTTTTCACTTTAAGAATTTATACTACGCTTGTTTCTTACTTTCCTTTAGGCGTCTTTGTTTCTATCCCTGAGAAAACAAAACTGTTAGATATGTGATGATAAGAACCCAAAAGTTGGCTCAAAATTGGACTATCTTATCTAACTAGTTTGATCCAGAACTGTTATGGCATCTGTGTCCAGTTTCGGTTTCATTCACATGATGTATACAGGCATACCCCACTTTTAAGTACACAATGGGGTTTATTTACTAAAGCTGGAAAGTGCAAAATCAGGATCACTTCTGTATAGAAACTAATGAGCTTCCAGGTTTTATTACCAAAGCTAATTGAAAAAGCTGGGGTTAGAAGCTCATTGGTTTCTATGCAGAAGTGAGCCCGATTTTGCACTTTCCAGGTTTAGTAAATAAACCCCATTGTGTACTTAAAAGTGGGGTATGCCTGTACACCCATTTAACAGTTTGCTTGCTATTAAGAAGATATGAACACTGATTGGACCACACCTAGATTACAGCCTAAAAGACACCTAGACCTTATGCATATTCATAAGTATAAATTGTTTAACTTGATGTTTGTAAGACAGAGATCCTTCCTTTTTCATTCGGCTCAGCAGAGCTGGATATCTGTGTGTTGTGTCTCTCCACAGCAGTGTATGAATAAAAAATTGCACCCTTCTCTTGATTTGGATCTGCTATCTCATCTGAATGGTCTTGCTTAAAGACTCCCAAACCTGATTTAACATAAGTGACACTTTTTGGTGACCAGTGACACCAATACAGTGATCAGTGCTATAAAAATGCACTGATCACTGTATAAATCATACCTCCCAACTTTTGAACTTCAGAATGAGGGACAAATGAGGGTGTAAGTTAGCTGTGGCACGTGTTATGGCTAACTGTGGGTTTTGCCAAAATCTCAATGTATGGAGGGTCTTTAAACAAAACCCAGCTCTCTCACCTCTCACAAATGCCCCTCCCCCAGCTTTATCACCAATGCCCCCACCCTAGCTTTCTCAGCAATTCTCCCTGGTTCTTACAAATCCCCCCCCCCGTTACTAATAACCCCCCAGCTCTCTCACCGATTCCCCACTTCTCTCTTACTAAAGTGTGCCCCCCACTATATTCCTGTCGCCTCTAGCCCAGCACCCCAACCGGCACAGTATGTAACCAAACCAAGGTGACACAGATTTACATTAAGAACTGAACATGTTAAAGTTTTAAGTCACTGCTTAAAGAACAGACTGGCCTGGGAAGGGTTAAGATAACAGATAACAGAAGAGGGTCATAAATAATTGAAGCTGCAGGAGAACCTAGAGACTATTCAAGCCCAACTCTCACTCCTTTAAATAAAAGTTTTCTGAAGTAGTGGAGAAAGTGCTGGAGATCTGGGAAGAGACTGAGAAGAGGTCTATTTGAAGCTCAGCCAAGGAAGAGAGACAGAAAGAAAAAGAAATAGAGCCCAAGTCCACTTACTGACAACACACCCAGAAGTAGCAAAGCCTTCTCTAATACCAAGCCTAATTAAAGAAAAGACAATGAGTTTAGCTTAGCTAAGGGTGGGGAAGGGGATCTCCAGAATACTTGGCTGATCTGTGAAGCAGAACCCTCCTAGGAACATGAAGGGGGTCTGGGGTCACTGTGACAAACGAGAAAGCAGCAGGACTTGCTGAGCTTTGGATGGGTCACAGTGGGGGGATACAACTTGGCTTTCCAGAGTCTGCAGAGGCTGAATGAGGGGAAGAGGGGGAAAAAAGAGAAGCTTAGCCATCTGTGTTGTCACTCCTTGCCTGCAGCAATGTGAAACTGCTCAAAGTTTTGAAGAAGCCTGCAAAGGTAGAGGGACTCCAGGAAAGCTGCAACCCTCCCCGACTCACCCATGGCAAAAGAGCAGAAGAGCTAGGGATCGATGTGTACAGATAAGCATACACTCACCCAAACCCAATACACAGGGGAGGATGACACGGCCATGACAGCACAGGAAAGAGAGAAGCCACTTACCTGCTATCACCCAGGTTCGTGCAGGACCATCATCTGTTGGTAGAAGGGATACGCCCACCAGAAGATGCCATGTACAGGAAGGGGTGTACTGTATCAGGGAACAGCGAGGACTGCTCCTGTCCTGACAAGTCCTACTAGCACTCCTCAGCGAATGAGGAGTACAGTCCTCTCACACGCAGTCATTCTATACAGACAGGAGGACATAAGGTGCACGTGTTCCCGAACCTAAAGTGTCTTACCGCTGCACTCACTCTTCCACTGTCTTACCCGCATGGGACTTTCTGCGCCCCTCTGAAAGTTGCCCCAGCTGCCTCCCCCACTGCACTTAACTTCCACAAGCCACTGAGAGGCGGCGTGGAGGCTGTTGGCACACAGGATCTGGGCCGCTGATAGGTGGGATTGGGAGCCGAAGATGGGACGGAGCTGAGAGTCCCGCAAATGATGTCATCGGTTGCTAGGATGCCGGCGGTCCTAACAACCAGTGACTGCATTCAGGAGAGGGGGGGGGTAGCAAAAATTCAGCCAGATTTTATCCCAGGAATACTCAATGGGTGCTGTGTGTGAGAGCACACATTGCACCCATTGAGGATACCACTACTGACTGGAGCCCAGGGATGGAACAAGTTCAGATCCACGGGACCCCAGGACTAACATCAAATTGCGGGATGGTCCCGCGGAATCCAGGACGGTTGGGAGGTATGGTATAAATGGCACTGGCAGGGAAGAGGTTAACACTAGGGGTGATCAATGGGTTAACTGTGTTCCCTAGGGACGTTGTTTCTGACTGTCAAGGGGACAGACTGACTCGTAGTAGAGAGAGATTGCTATTCCTGATCACTAGGAACAGACAATCTCTCTCTCCTCCCATATCAGAATGGGGATACGTCTTGTTTACATCCCCGTTATGCTTCTCTTTAATGAGATTGCAGGTGACCTGCGGACATCGAGTTCACCACGCCGCGTGTGCGAAGCACCACATGCACAGACCAACATACAAGTACATCAGTTTGCGCCGCCGAGCCACCTTGCCACAGTATATATGCGGAAGGTGGTCGGCAAGTGGTTAAACTTCTCCACAACTTGTGTGAATACTTTTTCAAAGCACTGTATAATGTGTAGGGATCTATGTAGGGTAGCCCTTATGTGATACATACATTTATAGTTGCCTATAATACATACATTTATAGTTACAAATCTCTTCTTTTGTGTTTTTGTCTAGATGTGTTCCTGCCACCCAGAGGATCCATAGAGAGCAGAATCACCCTTTGACTTGTCTAATTATCACCAATAGCCAGCTGTAGGGCTATACTAAACTGTTGATCGGCACACCTGCTAGTTTTTTCTTGTGTCTGTGTTTTTTTAGCTCTGGCTGTATGTTTAGGGTTGTTGTTCTGCTGGAAGGTGAACCTTTGCACTAGTCTCAAGTCTTTTGCAGACTCTAACAGGTTTTCTTATAAGATTGCCCTGTATTTGCCTCTGTAGGGGAAACCTCAAGACTCATGGGTTTCAGTAACATTTTAATCGCTGAAGCCAGATTGATAAATAGATGTATTTATTTATACAATCCTGAAGTTTAGCTACAGGCAGGAAGAGCAGCATAATCGCAGTACATTTTGGTTTTAAAAGAATTGCTCTGACTAGCTAGAGCAGGGGTCTTCAAACTATGGCCCTCCAGTTGTTTAGGAACTACAATTCCCATCATGCTTAGTCATGTCTGTGAATGTCAGAGTTTTACAATGCCTCATGGGATGTGTAGTTCCACAACAGCTGGAGGGCCGTAGTTTGAGGATCCCTGAGCTGGAGCCTTGTAATACAATTGATATGTTTTACCAAAGGTTAGGGACTAGCTAGCTAAAGGGTAGGGATGAGCCGAACACCTCCCTGTTCGGTTTGCAGCAGAACATGCGAACAGGCAAAAAATTTGTGCGAACACGGGGACACCATTAAAGTCTATGAGACTTTCGAGGTGTCAGGTAAGTAAAACGGGGGGGCTGGGGGCGGCGGTATTGTCAGAAGTTTTTTCACCTTAATGCATAGAATGCATTAAGGTGAAAATTTTTTTACCTTTACAACCCCTTTAAATATTCCTTTATATATCGTGCCTGGGGGTGTCCTTAGTATGCCTGTAAAGTAGTGCATCTTTCCCATGTTTATAACAGTACCACAGTAAAATTACATTTCTCCGTTGAACAAGGGTTTTTATTGAACAAAAGTGCATACATATAATGTAAGGTATACATACAATTACATTTTCACTTTGCAGGGTAGCAATATAGTATATATTAATGCAAATATGTTATTCTATCCTTTTCTAGTTGTTCTTATCATCTGGTTTAGATTAAAGACATACAACTATTTCCTGATGTTAATGTGGTTATAACAAAAATTTACATCAGTTATGAACAAGTTTCAGAGTCTTCTACCCAGCGATCCCATATTTTATTGAACTTCCCCTGGCATCCCCTGTTAATATATATGAACCTTTTGTAGGGAAGGATTGCATTTATGTCTGTTCTCCACTCCTTGATCTCTGGAGGTGACGAACGCATCCACTTCCTAGCTATAATTTTCCTACCAGAGAAGAGAGTTTCTTGGAGGAATATTTTGGTATATTTGTCTAGGGGGTCAGGAAATATCCCAAGCAGACACTGTTTCGGGTCTAGCGCTACAGGAGAGCCCATGTTATCATCCAGAAAGTGTACAATTTGTTTCCAGAGACCCTGTATTTGTGGACAGGACCAAATAAGGTGAAAGAATGTGCCAATTGCGAAACCACACAGCGGGCATGTAGCAGGTCTGTTCTTCTTGAATCTAGCCACCCTAAGCGGGGTTAGATATGCTCGGTGTAATATGTATATTTGAGAGAGCCTGTCCGAGAGTTTGGGAGATACTTCTTTACAGGTTTCCAACACCTCCTCCCATTCCTCATCTTCCATTGGTCCCACATCCCCCTCCCAATGTGGTTTAAGACTATATGCAATTTTGGTGCATACTGGTGTGTTGAGCATGTTGTAAAAGCATGATAATTTTTTGGGGTCTGTGTCTTTAACCACTAGACATCCGTGCTATGGCCGTATGACAGCCACAGCGCAAGCCTACATTCCCGGGATCATATGACGGCCTCCCCTGTGCACGCTCCCTGCGCGCGCCCTGGAGGGTGCGCGCCCTGGAGGGTGCGCGCCGGGCGCACTGTGATTACCGAGTCACTGAGACTCGGCTGATCACCGATCTGTGTAAGGGGCCGGTCCCGGCCACTTACCATGTGATCAGCTGTCAGCCAATGACAGCTGATCACATGATGTAAACAAAAGATCGGTAATCTTTTTTTTTTTTACTCACGCTGACAGCGCGAGTAGAAAAAAAAGCCGATCACCGGATTGGACATGAGGGACATCGGTCCCCAAGTGGAAGAGGCACATCTGCCTCATCAGTGCCCACTAAAAGTGCCACCTAATAGTGCCCACAGTGCCACCTAACATTGCCCACAGTGCCACCTAACAGTGCCCACAGTGCCACCTAACAGTGCCCACAAGTGCCACCTATCAATGCCCACAAGTACCACCTATCAATGCCCACCTGTAGTGCCAATCAGTGCCACCTGCCAGTGGTGCCCATCACTGCCACCCATCAGTGCCCATCACTGCCGCCTATCAGTGCCCATCATTGCCGCCTCATCAGTGTACATCAATGAAGGAGAAAAATTACCCGTTTTAAATTTTTTATAGCAAAATATTAAAAAAAAAAACACTTAAAAAAAAAAATTCAGTTTTTTACATTTTTTTAACAAAAAGTAAAAACCGCAGAGGTGATCAAATACCACCAAAAGAAAGCTCTATTTGTGGTGAAAAAATGATAAAAATTTCATTTGGGTACAGTGTTGTATGACTGCGCAATTGTCATTCAAAGTGCATCAGCGCTGAAAGCTGAAAATTGGACTGGATAGGAGGGGGGTTTAAGTGCCCGGTAAGCAAGTGGTTAATGATTGCTATGATGGGGTTAGGTGCAGATTGCGGGAGAGTTTGTGAAAACTGTGCCTGAGTTGCATGTCTCAGTTGGAGGAATCTGAAGAACATACGGTTGTGCAATGCATATTCTTCTTTGAGGGCGCTAAAGCCTTTGAGGTTCCCATTTGATAATACATGGTGCAGATCGAATATGCCCTGTTTAATCCAAAGCCCTGGATCTTGAATTTGTTGAAATTCTTGTAGGCCCTTATTATGCCAAAGGGGAGTATGATCATTATGTGGAGGTATGCCTAGTTTGTTAACTGCGAGTTCAGATGTGCGTCTGTAGTGATACAGTAAAGACTTCTTGTCACCGCTACCCTCTGAGGTCTTTGTGCCCATGGTGATAGCATAGATCGGGTCTGTGGTTTGTTGTGCCCATTGTGGGCATAATAGGAGTAGGAATCTCTCACTGTCTGCCTTGTCTATATGGAAAAGTTGGGATAATTGGGATGCAATGTAGTAATGGTTGAAGTCCGGAAGTGCCGTGCCCCCCATGTCTGTCGGGTTTTTAAGAGCCTGCCAGGTTAGCTTGTGCCTATTGTTCCCCCAAACAAAGGGCTTAAGAAGGGCTTCGATTGACTTGAAATATTTTAAGGGTACATAGGTCGGGGAGTGCCAGAGGATATAAAGTACTTTGGGTAGTATTACCATCCTAATAAGATTAATACGGCCCCAAACCCCTAAAGGCAGGTTGTCAGGAAATGTTCCATCCGCTGGTAATACCTGTTATTTGGCATGCAGTACTGAGGTCCACCAGCAGGTGTCTCCTGGCAGTTTGGAACTGTCAGGAGAGCTTTTCCCTGTTGATAGTATATCATCTTTGGGCCGCAGTACTGGCGTCCACCAGCGGATGGATCCTGGCAGTATGGAGCAGACAGTGCCTCCTGCAATCAGGTGTCACTTGAGGCCAATCACAAGCCTATAAATACCCGGCAAACATTCACATGTTTGCCTTGACTTCGTCATTGCCTCCTGACCTGCTAGCTATCTGATCCTGTGCCCTGAACCTGAGCCCTGATCCTGTCCCCTGGTCCTGTCTCCCTGTCTGGGACCCTATCCTGTCCCACCTGTTACCCTGCATCCCTGCCTGCAGCCTGACCCATCCATCCTCTCCCTGTCCTGTGTTCCATACCCCATTTGCTGATCTCCCTGTGTATGACCTTGGCCTGGCTTACGTTTATGTCTCTGGAACATCCCCTGCTGATCTGCTGTGTATGACCCTGGCCTGGCTATTGTTTATGAACCTGGTATTTCCCATTTATTGCACTTATCTGTCTGTTGTTATTTGTGGGTCTCTGTCTGTGGTTGGTTATTACACTGTGTCATATTGGAGTTGGTTATATTATATTACTCACTTTCTTTAATAAATTAATATATTTTCATTTATATACGTTTTGGTGTCCTCTGTCGCAGATCACACGGTTCTGGTCACACCTGCTCATGACACAGGTGGGCCTAGCCTTGGATTTTAGCTTTAATGAGGGAGAATATTGGTTTGATGTTTAGTGTTATGTAGTCTGCTGGAGTTCTGGAGACATACACCCCTAGGTTTTTGATCTTGTCAACTCTTTGTACTGGCATATTGGCTTGGATTTCTGTAGGTGGGAAGTTGTCAATTGGCAAGATTTGGGATTTCCCCCAATTTATCTTGAGACCGGAAAATTTCCCCATTTTAGTCCTACAATCTCTGGGTTTGCCCTAATAGACACGACAAGTGGTTCCGCAGCCAAAGCATAGAGTAGTGGGGAGAGTGGGCAGCCCTGTCTCATGCCTCGACTGAGGGAAAACTGCTGAGATGGCCAACCATTCGCCACCACCTTAGCTGCAGGGTTTTGGTATAGTAACTGAACCCATTAAATAAAGTTCGGACCAAAGCCATATCTCTCAAGGCACCTCCAAAGATATCTCCACTCCACCGAATCGAATGCTTTGGCCATGTCGAGGGTCACCACTACCCGTGTACCAACATTTTCGTGTGTAGCTTGTAGATTAATAAATAGTTTTCGAAGATTGAATGAAGTATTGTGGCCTGGCATGAATGAGGGAGAGTATGACTTGATTTAGGCGAATAGAAAGTGTCTTGACTAGAATTTTAATATCGACTTGTAATAATGAGATGGGGCGATAATAACTTGTAATAACTCTGGGTAGCCTGGATCTTTGCCCGGTTTGGGTATCAGAACTATTATGGCTTCCCTCATAGATGGTGGCAGAGGGGGTGATTATCTAGCTATATTGGGAAACTCTATAGGTAAACCGTCTGAACCGGGAGATTTGGATCTGGCAAAACCTGCTATTGCAGCATCTATTTCCTCTAAAGTGAGAAGGGGCTTCAAGAAGGCGAATCTGTTCATCTGTAAGTTGAGGGAATGTGACCTTGTCTAAGAAGAGATCCATAACAGTGGACTCCTCTTGCACCGTGGATGTATACAGGTCCATAAAGAATTCCTGAACTTGGATGACACATTCGGGGGGTCTGAGATTTTTTCCTGTCTGGGCCCTGAAGTGTAATAACCACCGGGGGTTTATCTTCGTTATGAACCAGGTATGCAAGGAGTTTGCCAGCCCTTTCTCCCTGCTCAAAGTGCTTCTGTTTGGTGAAAAACAATTTCTGTCTAGCTTTCTCGTATTGTAACTGATTCACCACCCTAGTTCGTAGTTTAAGGATAGAAGCATTGGTCAGAGAGGGGTCAGCAGTGTATGTTTGCTCTATGGATGAGAGATCTGCCACTGCCTTATCATATGTTTCTGCAGAGTTTGCTTTTATCTTGTTAATATGGGTTAGGGAAGCCCGGGCATGTACCTTTAAAGGATTCCCATACCACCGAGGGAGAAGCAGAGTCAACATTCTCTGCAAAAAATCTTTCCCACTCAGTAATGAGGTCATCATCTTCAGGTAAGAGCGATAACCAAAGTGGGTTCAGGCGCCATGTCTGTGATGGTTTGTCAAGAGGGAAACTCAACGTGATCCAGTATGGGGTATGGTCTGAAAGCAGTCTGGGACCAAATGTTGTTTCTAAGAGACATGAAGTGAGTCTTTGAGGTATAAGAATAAAGTCAATACGTGACATGGTGTTGTGTGATGTCAAAAAACAGGAGTAAGTACGTGTGTGCGGAAATCTGTGTCTCCAGGTGTCTATTGGATGAAGAGGGGAGAGAGTTTTGGAAAGTCTGGTGTCTCTGGCATTGCTTGAGCTAGGCAATGAGGGTATTAGTCTCTCCAAGTCCTCATTAAGCATGGTATTGAAGTCTCCCATCCATATTGCTTGGGATGTAGGATGACGAGCCATGAATGAGATGCCTTTCAGAATTATGGTGGTGGAGAATAGAGGAGGGACATAAAAAGCCATAATAAGAAAAGGTTCCCCGTGTAATTTAGAGGATATAAATACATATCTGTTTGTAATTCACAGAGTTCGAAATGCACTGATTTTGGGATGAGTATTGACACTCCTCTGGAATGAGGTGTATATACCGAGTGGAATGTCCAGCCTACCCATGGGCGTCGGAGTGTCATTTAGAGTCTACCTTTCACATGTGTATCAACCAGTGCAACTACATCTGCTCTCTGTTTCTTAAGGAATGTGAGGGTTGCCGTTCCTTTAATTTTGTCACGTAGGCCCCTCACATTCCAAATAAGAAATTTTAGTGACGCCATTGACATCGTTGCCTATGATTATGTAACCTGTACACATTAAAACACCTGTTTCCCTGAAAGCGGGTTACCAGAATTAATCTATTCACAGGAGATGTAATTGATGAAAAACAAATGATATCATGAAAGTACCATTTCGATAGTAAACACACTTGCACTATATGTATAAAGATTATATTACGCCCTTTTAAGTTCAACAGTTTAGTTCCCCCCCTCCCCCCTCCCCGCCCTGCCCTGCACCTCACCCAACTGATGCGAGCATAAACCCTTAACAGAACTTTTGTTGCAGTTCCAGAAAAAAAGGCAATGTTAAAAGGGAAAACAAAAAATAGGAAAAGTACAAGGAGCCTCTGTAAGACAGTGATATACCAGGCTAGCCACTAGGGAGAAAAATCAGCTTTCCTAACAATGAGATCCCTGATCTTTGTCTGACCAGTGGTGAGCCCGGTTGTGCAGTAATTCCAGTTTCTTGAGCCACCTTTTCCAGAAGTGCATGGGGGCAAGTCACGCTGCATTTTACATGTTGTTAGTAGGACTATAGCAGTCCAAGGCTTCTGTTACTGTTGTAGCTTGAAAAGTTTGAACATACCCCATTTGGGGCACTAAAGGAGAAGATTCACAGCATTATGCATAAGTGTTATCCCACTGTTCCAGGATAAGTTGCGTCCCAATAGTGGAAAGTATATGTGATTACATAGTCAGCCTCTGTAGCCTGTTCAGTCTGATCCACAATGGTAACAACAGGTTACAACAACTTTATGTATGTAGGCATGGTGATAGATCTCATACTCACAGATACTTTAGTCCGCCTTGTCAGGAGCGTTGCGGCGTTCTATCCAGGCGATCAATTCTGCAGGATCTTCAAAAAAAGATGCACTGCCATCGTGTTCTACTCAGTCGCGCTGGGAACAACATGGCCTATTTGATATGTAGGTTTCTAAGTCTGCGCTTGGCTTCCATAAAGTTCTGTCTGCGCCGTTGGACCTCCGCAGAGAAGTCAGGGAATATTGCAATTTTGACATTTCCAAAAGGGATATTATCTCTCTCCCTCGCCAGTCTCAGGGCCATGTCTCGATCTTTATAATTCAACAGTTTGGCAATAAATGTGCGTGGCGGGGCTCCCTGTGGCGGTGGTCTGGCCGGCATGCGTTGTGCTCTTTCGACTGCCAGTATGAGGGAGAAGGCCTCTCTGCCATACGTAGTGATGAGCAGCTGTTCTAAAAAAGAACTTTACCTTCTGCCCCCTCTGGGAGACCGTTGAGGCAGAGGTTACATCTCCTGATCCTATTCTCCATATCGTCTTGCTTGGAGAATAATTGTTGAATTTGTTGTTTTATATGATCCGCCCCTGTTTGCAGTGGAGGGATGGCGTCCTCCACATTGCTGATGCGGGTCTCTGTGTCCTTGACTCGATCCCAGAGTTTGTGTAGGTCCTGCCTGATTAGGGATATGTCCACTTTAACTTCTTCGATTTGCGAAGTGAGCGACGTGGGGCAAAAGGTTATTGCTTCTAGGAGCTTGTCTGTATCTCCCGCCGTCCGCACCTCGCTATGCTTAGCGGCGCCGCCATTTTCCTCCTGGTCTTCTTTCTCCTGCCGGCGGTATTGGTCCAACTTCGCCGCAGTAGATTTCTGTGTTTTTGGTGGGGACATGTTGTCCGGAGTCTGGGGTATCTGGAGATGTAACTTTGGTGCCAAAATACTGCCCGTGGGTTGTAGGATGCCGAGGATTGCAGGACGGAGCTACTCGGAAACCGTCCTACTCCATGTAGCGTCAGGCCACGCCCCCCTAGCAAAATTACATTTCTAAAGGAAAAAATTTAATTTTAAAACTGCTTGTGGCTGTAATGTATTGTCTGATCCCGGCGATATAGAGAAAAATCATTGAAGAAAACGGCGTGGGTTCCCCCCCCCAGTCCTTTGGGTCTGGTATGGATATTAAGGGGAACCTGCGCCAAAAATACAAAAAAAAATGGCGTGGATGTCCCCCATAAAATACATACCAGGCCCTTCAGGAAATTAAGAGGAACTCTGTACCAATTTTTTTTTTTAAAAAGGCGTGGGGGTTCTAAACAGCAGTATATATACTATACAGCCTGCCCTATATACTCTGCAGAAAAACTGGGCCTTAGGTGTTGGTGGTACCAGAACACTGTACCCCCTCACAGTTACTCTTGTTGGGCACAGAAACGGGCCCTGCTGTGAAATATATCAAAAATGCAGTTACATGGCCCTGTTAAGCAGGGGCATAAAAATTGGGCCTTTGGTTTTGGTGGCACCAGTACACTCTAACCCCTCACAGTTACTCTTGTTGGGCGCAGGAACGGGCCCTGCTTAACTATTATTTCAAAAATAGTAATTACATGCCCCTGTTAAAAATGGGGCAGAAAAATTGGGCCTTTGGTTTTGGTGGCGCCAGAACACTGTAAGCCCTCACAGTTACTCTTGTTGGGCGCAGAAACCGGCCCTGCTGTGAAATATTATATCAAAAACTGTAATTACATGCCCCTGTTAAACAGAGACAGAAAAATTGGTCCATGGGTGGTGGTGCCACAACACTGTAACCCCTCACAGTTACTCTTATTGGGTGCAGGAACAGGCCCTGCTGTGAAATATTATATACAAAATTGTAATTACATGCCCCTGTTAAAAAGGGGCAGAAAAATTGGGCCTTGGGTGGTAGCGGTGGTGCCCTAAACAAAACATATTGTTTGGAGCTAGCATCATCAAGTTTGAGGAGGAATAGGATAGTCAGCATAGGCAGTCTTCAAGGGATGTATGTAGTAAGGTAGTTTGGGGTCGTAAACATGTAGTCAAGACCCACCCATATCAGATCGAAAAGATATGTCCTGGAGTGCCAACCCTAATTATATAGTAAAAAGGGGGAAAAGTGTAAAGTGGGCATTAAACGGTCAACTCCAGACATATGTACTACAACACAGATATATATAAAAATTAGAAATGTTATTATAAACCACAACAGGTCTACAAAAGAAAATATATATCATACATATACATAAAAAGGGGAGAGCTAATCCCCAAAAATATGAGACAGTGATACACATACAGTATATATTGCAAAAGAGCAACATGGCCCTTTAATAAAAAAAAGTTCTTAAGTGTACTGTGTTTGGGCGCCGGACACAGTGCACTATGGGAAGCGCCACGTCTATGCAATCACGAGATTGCAGACGAGGCGCTCCATTGGTGGGGTTTGGAGATGCTTTGTGACGCAATCCATCGCGCCTAACAGCATCCGCCCGGCACCCTCGGCTGGGTGTTTGTTCCCAGTGTGAGAACAATGTCCCTTCCGGCAGGCTACAAAAAGATGGCCACTGTGAGGACTAATCCTCTTGTGTTCAGTGGAGAGGGGAGGCCCCTCCCCTCTCCACTGAACACATGGAGAAAGCCAGGAGGTGGCTTGAAGGAGGGCTGTGCTGCCAGGGACACATGTGAGGAGGACTCTGCTGCTCTGCTGATGAGGACACAGATGTGAGGAGGACTCTGCTCTGCTGATGGGGACACAGATGTAAGGAGGACTCTGCTCTGCTGATGGGGACACTGATGTAAGGAGGGGCTCCACTGATGCGGACACAAATGTAAGGAGGGGCTCCGCTGATGGGGACACAGATGTAAGGATGGGCTCCGCTGATGGTTACACAGATGTAAGGAGGGGCTCCACTGACGGGGACACAGATGTGAGGGGCTCCGCTGATGGGGACACAGATGTAAGGAGGAGCTCCGCTGATGGGGAAACAGATGTAAGGAGAAATTCCGCTGACAGGGAAACAGATGTAAGGAGGGGCTCCGCTGATGGGGACACAGATGTAAGGAGAGGCTCCACTGATGAGGACACAGATGTAAGGAGGGACTCCATTGCTGGGTGCACCTGATGTAAGGTGGCACTTCGCTGGGGGCACCTGATGTAAGGAGGGACTTCCACTGGGGGCACCTGATGTAAGGAGGGACTCTGCTGGGGGCACCTGATATAAGGAGGGACTCTGCTGGGGCACTTGATGTAAGGAGGGACTCTGTTGGGGGCACCTGATGTAAGGAGGGACTCTGCTGGGGCACCTGATGTAAGAAGGGACTCTGCTGGGGCACCTGATGTAAGGAGGGACTCTGCTGGGGGCACCTGATGTAAGGACAAACTCTGCTGGGGGCACCTGATGTAAGAAGGGACTCTGCTGGGGTCACCTGATGTAAGGAGGGACTCTGCTGGGGTCACCTGATGTAAGGAGGGACTCTGCTAGGGGCAACTGATGTAAGGAGGGACTCTGCTGGGGGCACCGGATGTAAGGACGGACTCTGCTGGGGGCACCTGATGTAAGGAGGGACTCTGCTGGGCCTGGGAGCACCTGATGTAAGGAGGGACTCTGCTGGGGGCACCTGATGTAAGGACGGACACCTCTGGGGGCACCTGATGTAAAGATGGACTCCACTGGGGACACCTGATGGCATCTGGTGGCAGGCGACGTGGCAGGTGATACGCTCAGGGCTCCCACTGATTTTGCATTATGGTGAGTTGAATGAGTTAATTTTATATTACAGTGTAATAATAGAAATAATGCGCTTCAATCATCCCAACATCAAAACAACCATGGTCCCGGGATGATTGAAGTGCTAACACCAGGTGCCACACCCTTTAAGCCATGCTCTTAAAATTTTTAGCTGAAACCACACCCATTTTCACCAAGTGGGAGGGGTCAAAAAAGCGCCCCACCATCCTAAAATGTCACCAGCCGCCACTGTCTAAAACACAAAATATACAAAGTGCATACATTTATACATTACAATCCATACAAAAAAGAAAAAAAGGGGGCAGAAGGGGGGAAGGGGGGAACAGGGGAAGGAAAGATAAAAAACAAAACAGCAAAAATATATCTACCCAGTGGCATCAGCGTCCGGACTAGGGGGAGAAAAAAACGCACAATACATTCCATGCTCAGAGTCCTCCAGGTAATAAGGCTATTGGGGTCATCCCTGAAAGTATAGATCGAGAAAGCCAAAATATATTCACAATACTAGTACATATATGTAGATTGCAGGTATCTGGTAGTAGTACCTGAGGATTTATCGATGTACTTCCGTCATGTGTCCTTATGGCGGAGGTACATCGATGATATCCTCATATTCTGGAGAGGGCCCTTGATTCTACTTGCTAGCTTTATCCAATAACTGAATGACAATTTATTTAATCAGCGTTTTACATTAAACGTAGATAGATTGACTACTCCCTTTCTGGATCTTACCATCAGAAAATCGGCCTGATGGGTCCATTATTACTAGTCTCTTTAGAAAGCCCACAGATGTAAATTCTTTAGTTCATGCTACAAGCGCCTATCCCAGACACTTAATCAGGGCCACACCCGTCAGACAGTACCAGTCCGACGTAACTGTTCCAATGATGAGGACTTTAAAATACAGGAGGATGCCTTGAGGAATCGTTTTTTATTGAGGGGCTATAGCCAAAAGGCTCTTAAACGAGCATATAAGAAGGCTCTTGAAAGCCCACAGGATCTACTACTATTTCAGGACGAGAAGGGATCTGAGTGTATCAATACCGATGACGACGTAATGGGGATTTTGTCCAAACACTTGTACTTATTAACCGAGGACCCTGTGGTGAGACACTTTGTGGACTCAAATCCCCATATTACATTTAAAAGAAATCGGTCACTCAGGGATACTTTTACAGCTAGCTACTTTGACAGACAGGTGGGCCAGGATCCACGTGGTACTCGCCCAAAGGGTACATATAAATGTGGGCACTGTGACTTTTGCCGCTACATCAAGCCGGGCAATGAGCGCTTTAACATAGGACCCACCTCGATTGAACCTAGGCACTTTGTTAACTGTGAGACTAGGGGGGTGGTCTATTAACTCACGGGTGGGTGCAACGCCTTTTATGTTGGGAAGACCAGACATATGCTCTGTGAAAGAGTAGAGGAACATGCAGCAGATATTAGGGACGAAATCCCTATTAGTCCGGTTGCCAGACATTTTGCTGGTTTTCCATCCTGCAACATAGATACTTTGAGATTCCGAGCTCTGGATAGAGTAAACCGGGGTCCTTGGGGTGGTAACTTTGACAATCTTGTCCTTCGTTCGGAATCTCCTCTTTTTTCCTCTTTTCCTTTTCTCCCCTCTCCCCCTTTTTTTTTTTTTTTTTATCTTGCCTGTTTGACCCTTTGAGGTCTCGGGACTAGGGCTCCATGGGTTATTTTTGAATTTGGGCACATGGATCTATTCTTCCCGGTTCACTAGGGAATTTTGGTTTGCCCTGCAGTTTTGTTGTTGCTGCGGTGCCTTTTTCTTTTTTTCTTTTGTTTGTTCTTTTGGCATTGTTTACAATATTAGCCCCTAGACCCACATGTGGCGGCACAACGTCACTTCCGGTTTGAGGTCACTTCCGGTTTGAGGTCACTTCCGGCTTGAGGGCACTTCCGGTTTGATGTCACGTCCGGTTTGTGGTATGGCGTCGGCGTGCACGTGGGCGGATTCACTATGCACAAACAGTGGAGCTTTGGGCTGCTCTGTTTGTGCTAGGTCCGCCTTACTTATTTTTTGGCGACCTTTTTCGTTATCCTGTGATACTATTGGTCCTAAGGAGAGAGGACCCGCCCAGGATTCTGTGGATTCTTCCCTCTGTGTACTGTTTATATAGAGATGGAGGTCCGCATTGGAGCTTCATGCTGGGGTTCAGGATCCTCGGGAGACCCAGACCTTTAACATGCCTGACTGAATCCTTGCTGGAGGGAACAGCTCCTATGTGGTTGGCATGTCACTCAGGTGATAGCCTATAGACCACCTGTTTTTGCTGTTATCATGACTTTCTGTTATATAGGATTAGATCTGGCTTTTGAACCTTAACTGCGTTTTTCCAATACCTTTTGGCTTTTTTTGCCTTTTTTTATGTGTACCCTATTCATGTTATAGGATTCACCTCTGTTTGGGGACTGTTGGAACATTATGTGGCATTATATTTCATCATTTCTGGCAACGCAGTATCAGACTATTACTGTCTGTCAAGGTTGGCATATTTAACTACTACCGGATACCTGCAATCTACATATACTGTATGTATTAGTATTGTCATTATAATTTGGCTTTCTGGATCTATCCTTTCAGGGATAACCCCAATAGTCTTATTACCTGAAGGTATTGTCCACAAAGTGCGGACTCTGAGCATGGCATGTATTGTGCATTTTGGTCTCCCCTCTGGACACCTCAGATGGCCACTAGGTAGATATATATTTTTGCTTTTTTATTTTGTTTTTTATCCTTCCTTCCCCTGTCCCCCCCTTCCCCCCCTTTTTTGTATGGATTGTAATGTATATATGTATGCACTTTGTATATTTTGTGTTTTAGATGTTGACTAAACTATACAGTAACCAAGCCTTGATGAAGCGGCTATTGATTACAACCACGAAACATGTAGCAAAAGTCCAGATGCTTGAAATAGACAGGTTGGTGACCACCGCTCCAGGTAACTGGGTTTAAATTTCCCGTCCTCCGCTGGGTGAATGGTTGTGAGAGCTCCAGGTGCTGGCGATTGCTATTGCAATGGTATAGGTGCAATGAAAAATCTGGACTGCCGCACTCCGGATTGGAATAATAAAGGTAAAATCTTCTTTATTGAAAAAATGACATGGTATAAAATGCGTACATTGCTCTCTTGAAGTGATACAGCATAACCGCGGTTATGCTGTATCACTTCAACAGAGCAATGTACGCATTTTATACCATGTCATTTTTTCAATAAAGAAGATTTTACCTTTATTATTCCAATCCGGAGTGCGGCAGTCCAGATTTTTCATTGCACCACAACCATGAAACATGTCGGCCATCATTTGCTCTTATGCAATATATACTGTATGTGTATCACTGTCTTGTATTTTTGGGGATTAGCTCTCCCCTTTTTATGTATATGTATGGTATATATTTCCTTTTGTACACCTGTTGTGGTTTATAATTTCTCATTCTTATATATATCTGTGTTGTAATACATATGTCTGGAGTTGACCGTTTAATGCCCAATTTACACATTTCCTCTTTTTTACAGTCTTCAAGGGACACTAGATCCATAGCATATTCAATCAGTTACATCAGCATCAGGTGCTTGATAGCTGCTGATCCAAGACTGATTCATTTTTATGAATGTGAGCCTATCAACTGAGTCTGTGGACAGGAGCACTCTTTGATCCGTTACAAACCCAGCAGCACTGAATGTGCGTTCAGAAAGCACGCTGGTTGCAGGACAGGCTAGTAGCTCAATTGCATATTGTGCAAGTTTTGGCCAGTGGTCCATCCTCGAAACCCAGTAACCCAGTGGATGCTCTGTTGGAAAGGTCTCCAAGTCTGCTCTTTCCCCTAGATATTCCTGCACCATATAATGCAGATGCTGGCGATGGTTGCTTGAACCGATCAGACCTTGGCGCTAAGGACTGAAAAATTGTTTAAAGGCATCGGTCAGCCGCCACCTTCTCCACCGTTCTTCCTCTGACTGAACGAAGCCTCAGCAACATGTTGTCCAGCACCAGGAAATGGTAACCTCCCAGGCTCTGAAAATGCGTTACACAAACCTTTCTTCAGGGTCTCCTGAAGATGTTTCATCCCCTGCTCCCTCTGCGAAGGCAGGATGAGTTCCGCAACTTTCCCCTTGTAACGTGGATCAAGAAGGGTTGCCAGCCAATAATGATCCCTCTCCTTGATACCACAAATCTTAGGGTCCTTTTGCAGGCTTTGCAGAGTCAGGGAGGCCATGCAGCATAAGTTTGCAGAGGCAATCGATTCTGAGTCCTCTGGGTCACTAAGGATTAAATTATCCGTAACTCCCTCCTCCCAGCCACGTGCAACTCCTTGGGTTTCTGGGGACTGAAAACCATCCCTTGAAGACTGCTGCTGAGTGTTTTCCTCTACATCCATGCTGACACAATCCTCCTCCTCTTCTTCCTGTGTGTTTGGCGGGCCCTCAGGAATGCAATCTGGAAAAAGGAGGCCTTGAGAGGAAATTAAGTCCTCCTCTTCCTCCCGCTGTTCTGCCTCAAGTGCCCTGTCCATAATTCCATGAAGCGTGTGCTCCAGCAGGAAGACTAGAGGGACAGTGTCACTGATGCATGCATTGTCGCTGTTCAGCATCCTTGTGGCCTCCTCAAAAGGTGACAGGACAGTCAATGCATCCTTGATCAGTAACCACTGGCGTGGCGAAAAGAAGCCAAGCTCCCCTGATCCTGTCCTGGTGCCATACTCGCACAAGTACTCATTGATGGCCCTCTGCTGTGTGTGCAGCCGCTGCAGCATTGCAAACGTTGAGTTCCACCTGGTGGGCATGCTCTGTGATGTCGTCATGGAGGAGTGGAACAGCACTCCAGTGGCAACCTGTGAAGCTCTGGTGAACTCCATGCCCAAGAGGGTTAAGGCAGCACTGGAAAATAACAGTGGCAACACAAAATATTGACACTTTGGGCCCAATTTGGACATTTTCATTTAGGGGTGTACTCCCTTATGTTGCCAGCGGTTTAGACATTAATGGCTGTGTGTTGAGTTATATTGAGGGGACAGCAAATTTACACTGTTGTACAAGCTGTACACTCACTACTTTACATTGTAGCAAAGTGTAATTTCTTCAGTGTTGTCACAAGAAAAGATAGAATAAAATGGTTCCCTCAATGAACTGTAGCTCCCCAGTGCCGGCAGCACTAATGCAGCCCCAGACCATGACACTCCCACCACCATGCTTGACTGTAGGTAAGACACACTTGTCTTTGCACTCCTCACCTGGTTGCCGCCACACATGCTTGACACCATCTGAGAGACCAAATAAGTTTATCTTGGTCTCAGACAACAGGACATGGTTTCAGTAATCCATGTCCTTAGTCTGCTTGTCTTCAGCAAACTGCAGGCTTTCTTGTGCATCATCTTTAGAGAAGAGGCTTCCTTCTGAGAGGACAGCTATGCAGACCAATTTGATGCAGTGTGCGGCGTATGGTCTGAGCACTGACAGGCTGACCCCCTTCAACCTCTGCAGCAATGTTGGCAGCACTCATACGTTTATTTCTCAAAGACAACCTCTGGATATGACGCTGAGCACTCAACTTCTTTGGTTAACAATGGGGAGGCCTGTTCTGAGTGGAACCTGTCCTGTTAAGCCGCTGTATGGTCTTGGACACCGTGCTGCAGCTCAGTTTCAGGGTCCTGGCAATCTTCCTATAGCCTAGGCCATCTTTATGTAGAGCAACAATTCTTTTTTTTCAAATCCTCAGAGAGTTCTTCTCCATGAGGTGACATGTTGAACTTCCAGTGACCGGTATGAGAGAGTGAGAGCGATAACACCAAATTTAACACACTTGCTCCCCATTCATACCTGAGACCTTGTAACACTAACGAGTCACATAACACTGGGGAGGAAAAATGGCTAATTGGGCCCAATTTTGTTGCCAGTGGTTTAGACATTAATGGCTACGTGTTGAGTTATTTTGAGGGGACAGCAAATTCACACTGTTATTCAAGCTGTACACTCACTACTTTACATTGTAGCAAAGTGTCATTTCTTCAGTGTTGTCACATGAAAAGATATTGTAAAATATTTACAAAAATGTGAGGGGTGTACTCACTTTTGTGATATACTGTATATATATATATATATATATATATATATATATATACTAGAGTATCATATACTGTACACCGCTGAATGCACTGTATATGTATGCTACACTGAATGCAGAGTATATATATATATATATATATATATATACATATATATATTAATACACCGCATGAGGTGTATTAGAAACAGTACACCACCGAATACCGAATGCACTGTAGATATAGGCTACACTGGATGCAGAGTATATATATATATATATATATATATATATATATATATATATATATATATATATATATATATATTTTTTAATTTCATTTTATTCCCTAGGGTGTCTGCTAAAACAATATATATATATACTAGACTGTATATATATATCAAATACACTGCCACTAACTGAATAACCTGCTTGCTTAATCTAACTCAAGTTATCTCTCTGTCCACGCCAACAACACTACACACAGCCGCTATGTAAGCAGCCTTATATATAGTGTGGGGCGTGGACTTAGTCCCCCTGAGCCATGATTGGTCAAAGGCACCCTGCCTTTGGCCAATTATGGCTCTCTCAGCAGAGCACGCTGTGGTTGGCTAAAGCATAGAGGTCAGGTGCATGCTTTGGCCAATCATCATACAGCAATGCACTGCCATTTCGCATCGCATTATGGGGCGTTCTGCGGCACTCAAATTTTCCGCGAATGCCCAATAATGTTTGCTGTTCTGCGAATGGGCGAACACCCAATGTTCGAGTCGAACTTATGTTCAAGTCGAACTTATGTTCGACCCGAACATAGAGCTTATCATTACTAAAGGATTTTTGAAGTAAAATCTTGACTGAAATGCAAAATACTTGGTTCACATAGACATTTCACTTCCAGTAGTTCTCTGGGAAAAGGCAGAGATAGCAATCTTTGCAAATGAAGGTGTAAATAGCATTTGAACACAACAGCTGTTACACAATTTGCATCAAATATATCTGCTTGATCATAAATATATGTTTGATAAATAAAATGGCTATTCCATTTACCCTATCAATCCCATCTCTTGGACAAATTAAAAATTGGCCACACAACTATCGTTTCCAAAAAATTTTTGGAAACATAACAGCGCTATAACAAACAATTCATACACTGGTTGTGAATAGTTTGGTTCTTGACTATTTAGTGCAGAGATTCCTAGGCGAAAGTCAAAGCAGTGTATGGCCTAACTATATGATGTGGATATTGGAGGTAGTGATATTGGGGAAAATGGAGCAAACTAGGTCTCATAACACATACAAAACCTAACATAAATGGCATTTTGATGAAAGGCAGATAAAATTACAATTCTTCTCAATCCCTTCTAAATTCCATGACATCCCCCTCTAACTGCCAAATCTTAGTTTAAATATTAATACATTTTTATCCTGATTTACGTACCCAATTTACTTCTGCAGAAAAATCGAATTTTGCTTTGTCAAAGCTAAAATATACAAAAACATCTAAAAATGACACATTGGTCTCACAGTGTATGAATGCCAAGTCTTTAGTTGATTCCTCCGATGTAACTTTGACAGCTAGTCCTCCATAAGACTCCACTGCAACACCTAAGAATGCATACAATGTTCATACATAATATTCTCCTCTTTAGGACTATCGCAGTCCACTAGGGATGAGCCGAACACCCCCTGGTTCGGTTCGCAGCAGGACATGCGACCATGCAAAAAGTATGTTCAAACACGCGAACACCGTTGAATGAATGAATGAATGAATGAATGATTTATAAAGCGCTACAAATGCGAACTGAATCGCCTCAAGGCGCTGGATGCATTCTCTGATGTTAGCTTCTCAGAAAAGAAAGGTCTTTAATTTTTTTCTGAAGGCCTGGTGGTTTTCTTCCATGCGGATGTTGGTAGGAAGAGCGTTCCATAGTCGAGGTCCTTGGACTGCGAATCTTCGTTCTCCCTTTGCTTTGTAGCGGTATTTGGGAATGGTAAGGAGGTTTTGGTTAGCTGATCGAAGACTGCGATTCGGTGTATAGTGTTTTATTTTCTCGCGGAGATATGGTGGGGCGTTTCCTTGTACGCATTTGTGGGTGAGGCAGAGGGTCTTGAATGTGATCCGTTTCTTCACGGTTAGCCAGTGTAGGCTCTTTAGGGAGGGGGAGATGGATTCCCAGGGTTTTTTTCCTGTTAACAGTCTTGCCGCCGTGTTTTGGATGAGTTGTAAGCGCGCAAGCTGATATTGGGGTAGTCCTACGTAGAGCGAATTTGCGTAGTCGAGTCGGGAATTGATGATTGTTCCCACAACTGCCGCTTTGTCCTCTTCTGGGATGAAGGGGATGAGTCTACGTAGTTGGCGGAGGAGATGGTGGGAGCCGCTCACCACTGATCCTATTTGTGCATCCATTGTCATTCCTGAGTCAAAAATGACTCCGAGACTCTTGGCTTTGGTGCTGGGAGAGATGGTCTGTCCGAGGATGGAGGGAGGTGTCCATGTAGTCTTTATTTTGGAATTTTTGTTAGCTTGTAGGAGAAGAAGTTCTGTTTTTGATCCGTTGAGTTTGAGGGAGCTAGTGGTCATCCAGTCGTCTATTAAGGAGAGGCATTTCTGTAATTGCTGATGAAGGTCTTTTTGTCCGTTGATACGAAGGTAGAGTTGGGTGTCGTCAGCGTATGAATGGAAACAAAGATCAGTTTTCCTGATGATATTGAGAAGTGGGCGGATGTATATGTTGAATAGTACTGGTGACAAGGGTGATCCTTGAGGGACTCCGCAGGAGACTGCCCGGGTTTCCGAGGTGAATGTACCTAGTTTCACTGTCTGGGAGCGATTCTCTAGGAAGGATGTAAACCATTTTTGAGCAGAACCTGTTGCTCCTGCTACTTCAGCGAGGCGGACGAGTAAAGTGTTGTGGTTTACTGTGTCGAATGCTGCGCTGAGGTCTAACAGTACCAGGAGACTCTGTTCTCCGTCGTCTGCTGCTTCAAGGGCATCATCCCATATTTTGAGAAGTGCTGTTTCTGTGCCATGGCCTGGGCGGAAGCCTGATTGCAGAGGGTCCAGGAGTTGGTGTGTGTCCAGGTGGCGTTGTAGCTGTTGTACCACCGCTTTCTCCATAATCTTGGAGATGGCGTTGAGGCTAGTTATTGGTCTGCGGCAGTTAGGGTCCTTAGGGTCGAGATTGGCTTTCTTTAGCAGAGGTTTGACGATGCCTTGCTTGAGGGAGGTTGGTACAGTCCCTTCTTTAAATGATTGATTTATGAGCTGTGTTAGGATGGGAGCCAAGATGTCGGAACATTCTTTAAGCAGTTTAGTGGGGATGATGTCGTTCGGTGATGTGCTGTCTCGAAGGCTTCTGATGATGTTTTTGGTTGTGTCTATGGTGATTGGGGACAAAATGAAATTCGGTGGTTGAGTGATGTTTGTGTCGATATCTTCTTTTTGCTTTGGTTCAGTGAGGGTGATCGTTGTTTTCTGATGGATTGATTTCCGAATGTTGTCGATTTTGTCGATGAAGAAATCTGATAACTCATTGCAGAATTCTTGAGTATCATTTCCTGGGGGCTCTAAGCAGGTCGGGTTCATAGACTGAGCCACTATTTTGAACAGTTCCCGCGGACGGTTTAAGGCGGAAGAGATGGTGTCTGAGAAATGTTCTTTTTTGGCTTTAAAGATTGCCTTGTGGTATTTCCCCGTGAGTGCTTTGTAGTTAGCATGGTTTTCCTTGGTAGGATTTCTTCTCCATGCTCTTTCAGCTCTTCTACGTTCTTGCTTGAGTAGGGTGAGAGTACCGTTGAACCAGCTGGAGTTTTTTTTGCGGATGAGTGTTCTACGTTTTGGCGCCACGAAGTCTGCTGTTTGTAGTAATACATTGTTTAGGGAGTTGAGCGTTTGTTCTGTTGAGAGGTTTGAATTTAGCAAGAGAATTTTGCTTGATAATGTAGTTTTGAAGAGATCAGAGTGAAGTTTCTTCTGTGATCTATTCCAGTGTGTTGCTGTTACGTGTTTCTGTTTTTGCAGGATGGTGTTTGTGGTGATTTTAAATTTGATAGCATGGTGGTCCGTCCATGGTAGTGGTGTGTTGTCAAATATGTTGATGTCCATATTCTGTTTGAAGATGAGATCTAGGGTGTGTCCTGAACCATGCGTGGGAGAGTTTATCAGTTGTTGAAGGCCAAGTTCTTCCATTTGGTTGATGCAGGCAGTTGCGGTGGGGTCTTGGGCCGAGTTTGCCCACAGGTTAAAATCCCCAAGTACCAGCAGGTTTTTGGTTTTCAAGGTGTGCATCGAGAAGAATTCAGTGAGCGGTGTGAGCAGATTGGTCTTTGGTCCTGGTGGTCTGTAGCATAGTAGTATGTGAACGGTGTCTTGAGGTGTTGTTCGGAGGTGCAGTGAGAGTGTTTCCATGAAAGGCACTGAGTTCTGTGCGTTTGGTTTGGTGAACCCAAGATGAGATTTGAAGATCACTGCTAGGCCTCCTCCTTTTTTTCCGATTCTATGCTCGGTTAGGATACTGTAGTTCTCAGGCACCAGTTCAGTTAGGATGGTGTTGCAGTCAGGTGTTAGCCAGCTTTCTGTAATGAAGAGGCAATCTAAGTTGTTTTCGATGACGAAATCGTGGATTTCCAGCCTGTGCTTGACTGCAGATCTGGTGTTGATCAGGGCGCATGCTAGTTGTTGCGGTTGGATCGGTGTCTCCTTGCATTTCCTGGTCGATTGTGGGTTGGTTCTTAGTAAATGTTCTTTTTTTAGTCTTTTTTGAGTGGCGCTCGGTAAAGTTGCGGCCGTGTTTCTTAGCCTGTGGATGGTGTCTGCTGTGTATTTAAAGTTGCACATGATGAGGAGGATGGTGTTGCTAGTAGGAAAGGCGTTCTTATGATGGTACTGATGTGATGATCCACTTGCAGGGAGATGGCGGGGTCTGATGGCTACCCGCTGCTTCTGGAGTGGTGTGGCGATGGGCTGGAGTGGGTGCGGAGGTACTTGGGAGGTACGGCTGCCTACCCCCTTGTCGTTGATCCAGAGGAAGGCGAAAAACCCCTAGCTGCGAGGGCCAATAATGCAGCAGAGGAAAAAAATTCCTTCCTGACCCCCCGAGGGGCGATCGGACAGGCCCCTGGATCAACTGGTGCAGTACCCCTGGTGGCTTACCTGTAGGGTAGTCCGGCGGAACGACGGGGGGGGGGGGGGATCAAACACTACTTACTGGTAGGTGGTGCAGTGGCTGCGTCAAGGATGCTTGAGTTGGAGTAGCCTCTGGAGAGATACCGGAGCCTTGTGATGATGTTCAGTGTAGGCGGGAGGGGTGCGGGCTCTGTTGGACAAAAAGGAAGGGGGGGATAAGTGGCTGGCTGCAAGAACTAAGCCGCAGCCGTGGTCTATCCCACAGAATCTAGCAGCTAGCCTATGGTGATTAGACTGCGGCTGCGATGGTGCCCCAGGGGGGGTGCCGGAAGGAGGGATCAAGGATAGTGTGTCCAACGGGGGGGGTTACCCTGCTGGGGGCCTCAGATGTTGCAACGGGGGTCTAGTTGGTGCACTGACGGCCTGGGTGTGCCAATATGGCCGCCGGTAGGCCTGAGCTGCGGCTGGGCGGCGGTGGGTGTACCAAAATGGCCGCCGGCCAGGCCCGAGCCGCGGACTTTCCTGCGGTGGTCCCGGCCGTCCAGCGGAGGTTTGCGTGATCCGGAGGTGAGGTAAGCAGGAGGTGGGGAAGCGCCCGCCGGGCGGGCAGACCGGCCGAAGAAGGGCAGTGAATTGCTGCCTGTTAGCAGCCGAGCTGGGCCGGAGCCGCGGAGTATCCTGTGCGGCCGGCCGGCTGGCTGACTGAGAGCGGCGTCAGGGAGGGAGGAGCAGAGGGGGGCCCGATGGTAGTGCGGGGAGGGGGGGAGTTAAGCCGGACCACGGAGCTGCCTGGCGGGGGCGATGGACCGAACAGAGCAGGAAGGGGGGGTCCCGGATACAGCTACAAGGGGAGCCGCTCGGACCCGCAAAGAGCCCCGAGCGGCCGGCCTGCTGCTAAGTGGTGAGGATGGGAAGAAGACAGATGGAGAGGGGGAGCGGTGAGCTACCGCAAGGGGGGGTCGGAATGACTCAGGACCCAAGGATGGGATGGCCGGGTGGCCGGGCTGCTTACGAGCCGCTGCAGTAGGCTACAGCAGAGGTCTGCTCTCTACAGTGTCAGCACTCAGACTGAACATGAACGTGAAAAAACAAAAGTGCTAATTTTAAAGGCTTACAGTCAGGTCCATAAATATTGGGACATCGACACAATTCTAATCTTTTTGGCTCTATACACCACCACAATGGATTTGAAATGAAACGAACAAGATGTGCTTTAACTGCAGACTTTCAGCTTTAATTTGAGGTTATTTACATCCAAATTAGGTGAAGGGTGTAGGAAATACAACAGTTTGTATATGTGCCTCGCACTTTTTAAGGGACCAAAAGTAATGGGACAATTGGCTGCTCAGCTGTTCCATGGCCAGGGGTGTGTTATTCCCTCATTATCCCATTTACAACGAGAAGATAAAAGGCCCAGAGTTCATTTCAAGTGTGCTATTTGCATTTGGAATCTGTTGCTGTCAAACTCTCAATATGAGATCCAAAGAGGTGTCACTATCAGTGAAGCAAGCCATCATTAGGCTGAAAAAACAAAACAAACCCATCAGAGAGATAGCAAAAACATTAGGTGTGGCCAAATCAACTGTTTGGAACATCCTTAAAAAGAAAGAAAGTGGGAGGCGTGGCTGGGATGTGAGCCGGAGAAGACGTGTGCCTCTGGAGCTCCATGCACATCCGTCTAAACAACCTTTTTTCCTACTCTGACACCGCCGGTACGGCAGTACTCTATCTCCTGAGGGGCTCTGGACATCCCAGCGATGGCAAACATGTCTGCAAAAGGCCGGGGTAAGTCCCTAAAAGACCCGAAAGCACAGCGCTCGGGGAAGGGGCGGGCTGCGGACTCCCCAGGCTCCATATTGCCCACTACCTCTGGAGCTCAGCGTGAATGGGAGCAGCGGCAGAGCCCTCTCAAAATGCCTGGAGCCATGCAATCTCCTGCTGGGGAACAAGATCTGCCCCTGTCTGACACCCTGGTGGCTGCAGCTCCAGATACCATAACTAAACCTATCCTGGAGGCCATTGAAGGCTTCAAAACCATGCTGATGGTGCGGGTGGAACACATGGCATCAGAATGCACGCTGATCCGCCATGATCTTGATAAAATCAGAGGGCGGCTGACAGAGGCAGAGGATAGGATTGGAGAGGTGGAAGATCAGCAAGGGTCGCAAGCAGCACAGATAGCGGACCTGCATGCAGTGATGAGGTCTCTGTTTCATAAAGTAGACGACGCCGAAAATAGGCAAAGACGCAATAACATCCGCGTGTGGTGGGCCTGCCAGAAGGGGCTGAGGGCTCGCGCCCAGCTGCATTTGCTGAATCGTTATTTAAAAACCTGCTGGGAGTGCCTGACATGCCTCCTACATACGTAGTGGAAAGGGCTCACAGAGTCCCCACAGGCCGCCGTCCTGAGGGTGCCCATCCTCTGCCTTTTTTGGTGAGGTTCCTGAACTTTCGGGGCAGAGATATGATTCTGGCAGAGGCCCGGAAACACCCAGAGTTGCCTTACGAGAATACCAAAGTGATGCTCTTTCCGGACTTCTCGGCTGAGGTTCAGAAACATTGCAGATCCTTCAACGAAGTTAGACGCAGGCTGAGAGAGAAGGATATAAAGTACAGCATGTTAAACCCAGCCGGCTGCGGGTACCTCACAAGGGCACGGTTCGCTTCTTTGACACCCCCAATGGAGGCCAACGACTGGATTGATGGATTGTGAGTCGATTTGATGCCGTGACACCTACCACCTGTTGTCCATCTTTCTTAATTGCAAGTATGGGATTGCATCCCCCCCCCCCATATTTTGCTCGTTTACCCTTCTTTCTATTTTTGCAAGGGGGGTGGGAAGGGAATATACCCTAGCCGGAGTGAGGTGATAAATCAGCTCACATTTGGGAACGATTGACGATCACCAATATGCCTTACATACTCTGATCCCCTTGACAAAATTCAGTGTATCTAGATCTTCCTTGCCGGTCGGAAGGACTCTCTTTTATTCAAACGGGGAAATTATACAGTTTCCGTTCTGAAGGCACGGAGCATAAGAGGCATGAACATTGCTGTTTTCTAGATTGATGGACTCAGGAATTTTTCAAATTTTTTTTTTCTGTTTGGTTTCGACCCTTTTTTTATGGTCACGCTTTAGTTTTTGTTGTTTTTTTTCCACCGTAGCAGGGGGTTATGAGGGAATTGGGTTGTTTTCTCAGTGAATGTGCAATGATCCATGTTGGGTATTTGGTGATAGTCCTGCTTCATTACATGTACAGCGTATTGATATATCATGGTCACGCCTACTGAAAGTTTTGATCTACTGTAACTCCTGTAATGTGCTAACATATAATTATGGCAGGGTCAATCGTTAACGTGGTGTCTTGGAATGTCAGGGGCCTCAATGATAAGTTCCGCAGGGCCTTAATGTTCCAATATCTGAAACCAATTAAACCACAGTTAGTATTCTGTCATTACGCAGATCCTGGATTCAGCGTGCACTCCATGCAACATACTCTACGTACGCCAGAGGGGTTGCCTTTTAATTAGTAAGTCGGTGCCTTGTACAATTCACAAAGTCATATCTGACCCTGGAGGCCGGTATTTAATAGTCGTTGCTGATCTATATACGCATAAAATGGTACTGGTAAACGTCTATGTTCCTCCCCCCCTTCCAGATTCAGGTCTTGTATGATCTGTTGGGCAAGCTGGCCCCCTTTATGCATCTCCCCCTGCTGATTGCGGGGGATTTCAATGCCATCTTGTGTGCCGCACTGGATTCATTGAATGCGTCCAGGGCGTCATCAGTGGATTTAGCTGCATGGGCAGACGCCACAACTTGTTGTGGCGCTGGAAGAATCCAACCACAAGGAGTTTTTCCTATTTGTCTAAAATGCATAAGTCTTCCTCAAGGATAGACTTGGCATTCGCCAATCCACTCATGCTACAGCTGGTACAGGGTGCAAATTATCTGGCCAGAGGCCTCTCGGATCATACACCACTGTCTCTGCATGTGGGTCTGCCTTCAAGGCTCAGGGGGGGAGCATGGCGGTTGAATCCGGGTTGGATAGAGGTAGAGTCCGTGGATTCGCAGGTGACACCATATGTATCTAGTTACTGGGAGGACAACTTAGATTCAGCTCCTTTGCCTATTGTATGGGGTGTCTTTAAGGCATGCATGCAGGGGCAGTACATTTCGGCCATTAAACAGGCAAGGAAAAGCTTTAATAGCAAAACACAAGAATTGCAGGAGGCAGAGAGGGCACGCGAGGCAGCGCATGCCAATGATCACTCAGATGTCACATACTTGGAACTCTTGGAGGCGCGCCGTGTGTTGGCGTTGCACTTCATAGAGTTAACACATACTTCCTGGACAAAGAGGGCTGAATCCATCTTTGAACAGGGTGATAAAAATGGGAAACTATTGGCCATTTTAGTTGCGGAGCAGAGACTCCAGACGAACATACCGTGTATTAGGAACAACCAGGGTATTCTTCTTACAGATCCCATCGATATTCTGGAAACATTTGTGGAATATTATAGAACTCTTTATGCTCCTATACCTACTTACAATGTACAAGAATTAGAGACGTTATTATCTTCTTTAGATATCCCTACGCTCTCGGAGTCTGATAGGACTGATCTGGAGGCTGAGATAACTGAAAAAGAGATTGAAACAATCTTCAGATCATTCCCTCCGCATAAATCCCCAGGGCCTGACGGGTTATGTATAGAATGGTATAGGGCACATCTAGAGGCCTTAGTCCCACGACTCAAAACCCTTTTCCTCTTCTGTCTTAAAAATAAGATTCTACCGGATACACTGTTGGAGGCTCAGGTTATTCTATTACCAAAACCGGGTAAAGACCCGTTTGAATGCTCCTCATATAGACCCATAGCATTGTTGAATCAAGATCTAAAGATCTTGACAAAGATTATGGCCACTAGACTGTCAAAAGTTATTACTAACCTAGTGTTCATAGACCAAACAGGCTTTATTCCACAGAAATCCACAGACACAAACCTGCGCAGGCTCTTCACACACCTTCAAATTGAACATGTTAATAAGGGAACAAGGGTGGTGTTATCCCTTGATATGGCTAAAGCGTTTGATTCTGTGGATTGGAATTACATGTCGGCAGTGCTATGTCACATGGAGTTTGGAGACACATTTAGGACATGGATATCTTTGCTCTATAGTAAACCAAAGGCAGCTATCAAATTGGGAGTGTCTGTTTCGCAACAATTTACGGTGGGCAGGGAAACACGACAGGGTTTCCCCCTGTCGCCTTCCCTGTTTGCTATTGCGATAGAGCCACTAGCTATAGTACTCCACACATTTGGAACTCTAGTCTCAGCTAGAGACAGACTTATTCAATTCAAACTGTTGCATAGGATTTATTATGATCCAGCGAAGCTAGCTGGCATATATGGCACTGCCGCAGGTGAGTGCTGGTGCTGTGCGTACAGCCCAGCTGACTTTGACCAAATTTTTTGGCATTGTCAGGAGATCAGGGAGTTCTGGACGGGGGTTACCCGCGCTGTCCAGTCCTTACTGAAAATACCTATTCCACTCACAGTGTCGGTATGCTTGCTGGGCTTGCTGGAAGGAACTGCACCAAGAAGAGCTCAGAGGACATTGATTTCTATTTCTCTGTTTTATGCCCGTAAAGCCATTATATGCTATTGGAAGACGTCGGAGTCACCAATGGTACCCTTTTGGAAAGATATGATAAACAAGGCACTCCAACTATACAAAGCTACATAAATAAAGCTTAAATAAGCAGGGGTTGCCCCACAAAATTTGAGAAGGTGTGGCAGTGTTGGATTGATGCTAATGAGACTTTAGCATAAAGGCTATATATGATATTGACATTATAGTACTGTTAGAAAGTCTAGGCGTGACTAGATAGAAGATCCTTCTTTCTTTTTTGTAAGATTGGTGTGATGTCGTATTAGTAAGAATCTATGGTTACTGTCCCCAAATATCATGACATAGAACATGTATAATGTAAAGGATTGTTGCACGAGTTGGGGGGAGGGGGAGGGAGATCTGGGGGGGGGTGGAGGGAGGTTGGGGGGGATTGGGTATACAAGTTATGTTATGTCTTGTATGTATGTATTAAAAATGTGAATAAACATAATTTTTCCAAAAAAAAAGAAAGAAGAAAGAAAGCACCGGTGAGTTCAGCAACACCAAAAGACCCGGAAGACCACGGAAAACAACTGTGGTGGAAGACCGAAGAATTCTTTCTCTGGTGATGAAAACACCCTTCACAACAGTTGGCTAGATCAAGAACACTCTCCAGGAGGTAGGTGTATGTGTGTCAAAGTCAACAATCAAGAGAAGACTTCACCAGTGAATACAGAGGGTTCACCACAAGATGTAAACCATTGGTGAGCCTCAAAAACAGGAAGGCCAGATAGAATTTGCCAAACAACATCTAAAAAAGCCTTCACAGTTCTGGAACAACATCCTATGGACAGATGAGACCAAGATCAACTTGTACCAGAGTGATGGGAAGAGAAAAGTATGTAGAAGGAAATGAACTGCTCATGATCCAAAGCATACCACCTCATCAGTGAAGCATGGTGGTGGTAGTGTCATGGCGTGGGCATGTATGGCTGCCAATGGAACTGGTTCTCTTGTATTTATTGATGATGTGACTGCTGACAAAAGCAGCAGGATGAATTCTGAAGTGTTTCGGGCAATATTATCTGCTCATATTCAGCAAAATGCTTCAGAACTCATTGGACAGCACTTCACCCTGCAGATGGACAATGCCCCGAAGCATACTGCAAAAGCAACCAAAGAGTTTTTTAAGGGAAAGAAGTGGAATGTTATGCAATCAATCACCAATCAATCACCTGACCTGAATCCGATTGAGCTTCCCGTACGGGAAAGCGGGGAAGCGGCTCCAGGAGACGCGAGGAACGGGTGAGAGTTATCCGAACATCCGACTGCCTGGGTCCGCCGTGACCACCATACGTCCGGTTATTATTTGGAGAGTGTTTTTTGGTGATGACCATGTGTGCTGTGCTATTCTGCTTGATTCAAGTTTATGAAATGTGAGTTTAATGGTGGAGGAGAGTGTTACTTTTATTAAAGTTTGTTGCGTTACTGCACTATTGCTTCGCTTTTCTTTGTTTCATTTGGAGAGTACGCTAGCATATGCTCTGGATATCCAACAGGAATTGAGTGGATATTATCACTGTACCCCCTACTGTGTGGGAATAGCCTGTGAGCCAAGCACGAGAGTGTAAGGCAAAAATAGCTGGTGAGTCTGCTCGCTGAAGGGGAGTGGAGATCACAGTGCACAGCGGTGTGGTGGAAGATTTTTGCTCATTGAAGATCTGTATTATTTGTGAAGCATCACACATATCACTACGTCACTACTTTATTGGACTTTTATGTTACCAATTTATACACTGTATAATTTTTTCACATTAGAATAATTTTGCTCATTATTTATATGACACTTAAGAGGTTGTCACTTTTCAGCTTGTTTGTGGTTAATTCACATATGTATGCACATTTTTATAATTAGCGCTGCTATCTGATTTCACTTGGAGGGAGGGCAGGCACTAGTGAATCATTTATCATTATTTTTGCATTGTTTTAATTTAAGCAGCAGCTGCCAGTGAGGGGTAGGTCTGTGAGCGCAGCGTTTGGCACATAGGAGAGGGCGGTATTCCTGTGAACCATACCAAGTGACATAGTACAAAGATGCAACATCAAAGGGTAAAGAAGGCGTACAAGAAGTGGATAGGAACTCCATGTGGCAAAAAGTTGAAGTGTATTTCATAGGGCAGGAGTATCTAGGAGCGAAATATTAAATATGTATATGGTTATAACAACAGTATACCCTGAGTAATAGTAGTAATTAAATATGAGTGAACCTAGAAAAGCTCCAGAAAAGATAATGATAATAGAGTTCGAATGGTGCCTAAAGGTATGGGAATATCTATAAAGGAATGCATGGGTCTATAAAAGGGTGTGAAGAAACCTAAAATAGATAAGTGACAAGTAGAAAAAATATATATTATTGAGCAAAAAAGTAAACTCCAAGAGTAAAGGTGAAAAAGTTCTAGAAACAAAAAAGGAGGGGAGCCTTACCCTAATGCTGCATGGATGCACCACCAGGAGGTGGACGTGACTGGTGTGCAATGACCCCAGAGGGAGACTGGTCAATAGATCAGCTCACTGCAATGGGGAATGTACATAAATGCAGCCAACGCTATGCCAGTGGACCAATGGGGAGAACGAAACCGATCCCTCTCCTTGATACCACGAATGTTAGGGTTCTTTTGCAGACTTTGCAGAATCAGGGAGGCCATGCAGCGTAAGTTTGCAGAAGCATTCGATTCTGAGTCCTCTGGGTCACATGATCCGTAACAACCTCCTCCCAGCCACTTACAACTCCTTGAGTTTCTGGGGACTAAAAGCCATCCCTTGAAGACTGCTGTTGAGTGTTATCCTCTATGTCCATGCTGACACAATCCTCCTCCTCCTCTTCTTCCTGTGTGTTTGGGGGGCCCGCAGGAATGCTATCTGGATAAAAGGGGCCTTGTGAGGTAAGGAAGTCCTCCTCTTCCTCCCGCTTTTCTGCCTCAAGTGCCCTGTCCATTATTCCACGAAGCATATGCTCCAACAGGAAGACAAGAGGGACAGTATCACTGATGCATACCTTGTCGCTGCTCACCATCCTCGTGGCCTCCTCAAATGGTGACAGGAAAGTGCATGCATCCTTGATCTGTAGCCACTGGCATGGCGAAAAAAAGCCAAGCTCCCCTGACCCTGTCCTGGTGCAATACTCACACAGGTACTCATTGATGGCCCTCTGCTGCATGTGCAGCCACTGCAGCATTGCCAACGTTGAGTTCCACCTGATGGGCATGTCACAAATGAGGCAGTTGGTGGGCAGGTTAAATTCCCTTTGAATGTCAGCCAGCCAAGAACTGGCATTGTATGACCATCGGAAATTACCACAGACTTTTTTGGCCTGCCTCAGGAGATCCTGTAAGCCTGGGTACCTGCTCAAGAACTGCTGCACCACCAAATTCAGGACGTGTGCCAAACATGGGACATGGGTCAAGTGTCCCTGTCGGAGGGCGGAGAGAAGGTTGGTGCCATTGTCGCATAAAACCATTTCTGGCTGAAGCTGGCGTGTCGTCAACCACCTCTGAGCCTGCCCCTGCAGAGCTGACAGAATCTCTGCCCCAGTTTGGCTCCTGTCCCCTAATCAGACCAACTAAAGCAATGCATGGCATCTTTTTGCCTGAGTGCTTGTGTAGCCCTTGAATACTTACGGAGCACCGCTGGTTAAGAAGACAAATCTGCAGAAGAGGCCATAGAGGAAGACAAAGAGGAGGGGGTGGAGGAGAGAGCTGTGGCAGAATCACCGCTAGCATTTTGGAGGCGCGGTGGCAGAAAAAGCTCCAACAATACTGAACCCTGTCCTGCATCCTTCCTGCCAGCAGAGTTACCCAGTGTGCCATGAAGGAAAGGTAACGTTCCTGCCCATGCCTGCTAGACCATGAGTCAGCAGGTAATATGCACCGTACTGCTGACCGCCCTGTCCAACGAGGACAAAACATTACCTTCCACATGCCGGTAGAGAACCGGAATGGCCTTCCGTGAAAAGAAATGGCGTTTTGGAACCTGCCACTGAGGTACAGCACTTTTCACAAATTCACGAAAGGGGGCAGAGTCTACCAGCTAAAAAGGCAGCAGTTGCAGTGCTAGCAATTTGTCCACGCTATCATTCAGACTCTGAGCATGTGGATGGCTGGGACCGAATTTCTTTTTACGGTTTAGCAACTGGGGTAGGGAAATTTGCCTGCTAACATCAGATGGAGGTGTACTGATCGCAAATTGGCTGCAAGTAGTTGGGACACCTTCATATACCTTCATTCCTCTCAGTGCAGGTTTTTGAGAGAACTGGAGGTATAAGTGGAGTTGGAGATCATAGATGGGGAACCAGGAGAAGTCCGCCTTTTTCTTTGATGAGGGTCTTTCAAGTGCTGTTGCCAATGGACTGCATGGGAGGTCGTCATTTGTCTGGTCAAGCATGTTGGTGCCCAAGCGGCTGCTGTTCTGACCACGCTTGATCTGCTTCAGACATAGGTTGCAAACAGCAACGGTGCGATCTGCTCCACATGTGTCAAAAAAGGCCCACACCAAGGAACTTTTCAAAATCAGCGGGGAGTCAGCAGTGCCCTGCACCTGAGGAGCTCTGCGGTGTGATGCAGTAGGGGGGCTGCCCTTAAGCTGCCCCCTAGAGGACATCCTGCCTCCTTGGAGTTGTGCCTCCTCCTCTCTTCTATCAGGCACCCAAGTAGAGTCAGTGACCTCATCGTCCCCTCCCTCCTCGTCACTAGAGCAAACTTGGCAGTATGCTGTGGTTGAGGGAATATGACTGCCAGTTTATTGTCCTTCTTGGCCACCCCCTCTCTCTAGGCTCACGTTACTCCCTTCCTCAACCTGGGAACCAACATCGGAGCCTTCTAATCGCTGTGCATCCTCCAGCAGCATGTACCCGACACTATGGTCGAATAGTTCGGGGGACTGTATCATGTACTGTTTACACCACCACAGTGTTTGCACTGTATTGTGTACTGTGTACACCACCAGAAAAGTAGTAGCAACTGCACTATGGCTGCACTGTATTGTGTACTGTGTACACCACCAGAAGTGTAGTAGCAACTGCACTACGGCTGCACTGTATTGTGTAATGTGGACCCCACCATAAAAGTAGTAGAAACTGCACTACGGCTGCACTATATTGTGTAATGTGTACACCACCTGAAAAGTAGTAGCAACTGCGCTATGGCTGCACTGTATTGTGTAATGTGTACACCACCAGAAGTGTAGTAGCAACTGCACTACGGCTGCAATGTATTGTGTAATGTGTACCCCACCATAAAAGTAGTAGCAACTGCACTACAGCTGCACTGTATTGTGTAATGTGTACACCACCAGAAGTGTAGTAGCAACTGCACTACAGCTGCACTGTATTGTGTACTGTGTATACCTCTGAACAGTGTGCACCTAAAGCTACCTGAAGACAATTGCTGCTGTTCTGATCCTATTAATAGCACAGGCAGGCAGCTGCTGTATTTACAGTTAGTGTACTGTGTCCTATGCACAGTGTGCACCTAAATCTACCTGTAGAAAATCTGTGGTGTTCTTCTGATCCTATTAGTACCACAGGCAGGCAGCTGCAGTATTTACAGTTAGTGTAGTGCATCCTCTGCACAGTGTGCACCATAAGCTTCCTGAAGACAATTGCTGTTGTTCTGATTATATTGGTACCACAGGCAAGCAGCTACAGTATTCACAGTAAGTGTAGTGCGTCCTCTGAACAGTGGACACCTAAAGCTACCTGAAGACAATTGCTGGTGTTCTGATCCTATTAGTACCACAGGCAAGCAGCTGCAGTATTTACAGTTAGTGTAGTGCGTCCTCTGCACAGTGTGCACCTAAAGCTACCTGAAGACAATTGCTGTTGTTCTGATCCTATTAATACCACAGGCAGGGAGCTGCAGTATTTATGGTTAGCTTACTGTATCCTCTGCACAGTGTGCACCTAAAGCTACCTGATGAAAATTGGTGGTGTTCTTCTGATTCTATTAGTACCACAGGCAGGCAGCTGCAGTATTTACAGTTAGTGTAGTGCGTCCCCTGCACTGTGTGCACCTAAAGCTACCTGAAGACAATTGCTGTTGTTCTGATCCTAATAATACCACAGGCGGGCAGCTGCAGTATTTACAATTAGTGTACTGTGTTCTCTGCACAGCGTGCACCTAAAGCTACCTGAAGAAAATTGCTGGTGTTCTGATCCTATTAGTACCACAGGCAAGCAGCTGCAGTATTTAGTGTTAGTGTAGTGCGTCCACTGCACAGTGTGCACCTAAAGCTACCTGAAGACAATTGCTGTTGTTCTGATCCTATTAATTCCACAGGCAGGCAGCTGCTGTATTTACAGTTAGTGTACTGTGTCCTATGCACAGTGTGCACCTAAAACTACCTCAAGAAAATTGGTGGTGTTCTTCTGATCCTATTAGTACCACAGGCAGGCAGCTGCAGTATATACAGATAATTTAGTGCGTCCTCTTCACATTGTGCACCTAAAGCTACCTGAAGACAATTGCTGTTGTTCTGATCCTATTAGTAACACAGGCAGGCAGCTGCAGTATTTACAGTTAGTGTAGTGCATCCTGTGCACAGTGTGCACCATAAGCTTCCTGAAGACAATTGCTGTTATTCTGATTATATTGGTACCACAGGCAAGCAGCTACAGTATTCACAGTAAGTGTAGTGCGTCCTCTGAACAGTGGACACCTAAAGCTACCTGAAGACAATTGCTGGTGTTCTGATCCTATTAGTACCACAGGCAAGCAGCTGCAGTATTTACAGTTAGTGTAGTGTGTCCTCTGCACAGTGTGCACCTAAAGCTACCTGAAGACAATTGCTGTTGTTCTGATCCTATTAATACCACAGGCAGGGAGCTGCAGTATTTACAGTTAGTGTACTGTGTCCTCTGCACAGTGTGCACCTAGAGCTACCTGATGAAAATTGGTGGTGTTCTTCTGATACTATTAGTACCACAGGCAAGCAGCTGCAGTATTTACAGTTAGTGTAGTGCGTCCTCTGAACAGTGTGCACCTAAAGCTACCTGAAGACAATTGCTGTTGTTGTGATCCACATAGTACCATAGGCGAGCAGCTGTAGTATTTACAGTTAATGTAGTGCTTCCTCTGCACAGTGTGCACCTAAAGCTACCTGAAGACAATTGCTGTTCTTCTGATCCTATTAATACCACAGGCAGGCAGCTGCAGTATTTACAGTTAGTGTACTGTGTCCTCTGCACAGTGTGCACCTAAATATACCTGAAGAAAATCGGTGGTGTTCTTCTGATCCTATTAGTACCAAAGGCAGGCAGTTGCAGTATTTACAGTTAGTGTAGTGTGTCCTCTGCACAGTGTGCACCAAAAACTTCCTGAAGACAATTGCTGTTGTTCTGATCCTATTAGTACTACAGGCAAGCAGCTGCAGTATTTACAGTTAGTGTAGTGCATCCTCTGCACAGTGTGTACCTAAAGCTACCTGAAGACAATTGCTGTTGTTCTGATCCTATTAATGCCACAGGCAGGCAGCTGCAGTATTTACAGTTAGTGCACTGTGTACTCTGCACAGTGTGCACCTAAAGCTACCTGAAGAAAATTGGTGGTATTCTTCTGATCCTATTAGTACCACAGGCAGTCAGTTGCAGTATTTACTGTTAGTGTACTGTGTCCTCTGCACAGTGTGCACCTAAAGCTACATGAAGACATTTGCTGTTGTTCTGATCCTATTAGTACCACAGGCAAGCAGCTGCAGTATTTACAGTTAGAATAGTTCATCCTCTGCACAGTGTGCACCTAAAGCTACCTGAAGACAATTGCTGTTGTTCTGATCCTATTAATGCCACAGGCAGGCAGCTGCAGTATTTACAGTTAGTGTACTGTGTCCTCTGCACAGTGTGCACCTAAAGCTACCTGAAGAAAATTGGTGGTATTCTTCTGTTCCTATTAGTACCACAGGCATGCAGTTGCAGTATTTACTGTTAGTGTACTGTGTCCTCTGCACAGTGTGCACCTAAACCTACCTGAAGAGAATTGCTGTTGTTCTGATCCTATTAATACCACAGGCAGGAAGCTGCAGTATTTACAGTTAGTGTACTGTCCTCTGCACAGTGTGCACCGAAAGCTACCAGAAGAAAATTGGTGGTATTCTACTGATCCTATAAGTACCACAGGCATGCAGCTGCAGTATTTACAGTTAGTGTAGCGCGTCCTCTGCACAGTGTGCACCTAAAGCTACCTGAAGACAATTGCTGCTTTTCTGATCCTTTTAATACCACAGGCAGGAAGCTGCAGTGTTTACAGTTAGTGTACTGTGTCCTCTGCACAGTGTGCACCTAAAGCTACCTGAAGATAATTGTTGTTCTGATCCTATTAATACCAGAGGCAGGCAGCTGCAGTATTTACAATTAGTGTACTGTGTTCTCTGCACAGTGTGCACCTAAAGCTACCTGAAGAAAATTTCTGGTGTTCTGATCCTACTAATACCACAGGCAGGCAGCTACAGTATTTACAGTTAGTGTACTGTGTCCTATGCACAGTGTGCACCTAAAACTACCTCAAGAAAATTGGTGGTGTTCTTCTGATCCTATTAGTACCACAGGCAGGCAGCTGCAGTATATACAGATAATTTAGTGCGTCCTCTTCACATTGTGCACCTAAAGCTACCTGAAGACAATTGCTGTTGTTCTGATCCTATTAGTAACACAGGCAGGCAGCTGCAGTATTTACAGTTAGTGTAGTGCATCCTGTGCACAGTGTGCACCTTAAGCTTCCTGAAGACAATTGCTGTTATTCTGATTATATTGGTACCACAGGCAAGCAGCTACAGTATTCACAGTAAGTGTAGTGCGTCCTCTGAACAGTGGACACCTAAAGCTACCTGAAGACAATTGCTGGTGTTCTGATCCTATTAGTACCACAGGCAGGGAGCTGCAGTATTTACAGTTAGTGTACTGTGTCCTCTGCACAGTGTGCACCTAAAGCTACCTGATGAAAATTGGTGGTGTTCTTCTGATACTATTAGTACCACAGGCACGCAGCTGCAGTATTTACAGTTAGTGTAGTGCGTCCTCTGAACAGTGTGCACCTAAAGCTACCTGAAGACAATTGCTGTTGTTGTGATCCACATAGTACCATAGGCGAGCAGCTGTAGTATTTACAGTTAATGTAGTGCTTCCTCTGCACAGTGTGCACCTAAAGCTACCTGAAGACAATTGCTGTTGTTCTGATCCTATTAATACCACAGGCAGGCAGCTGCAGTATTTACAGTTAGTGTACTGTGTCCTCTGCACAGTGTGCACCTAAATATACCTGAAGAAAATCGGTGGTGTTCTTCTGATCCTATTAGTACCACAGGCTGGCAGTTGCAGTATTTACAGTTAGTGTAGTGCGTCCTCTGCACAGTGTGCACCAAAAACTTCCTGAAGACAATTGCTGTTGTTCTGATCCTGTTAGTACTACAGGCAAGCAGCTACAGTATTTACAGTTAGTGTAGTGCGTCCTCTGCACAGTGGACACCTAAAGCTGCCTGAAGACATTTGCTGTTGTTCTGATCCTATTAGTACCACAGGCAAGCAGCTGCAGTATTTACAGTTAGTGTAGTGCATCCTCTGCACAGTGTGTACCTAAAGCTACCTGAAGACAATTGCTGTTGTTCTGATCATATTAATGCCACAGGCAGGCAGCTGCAGTATTTACAGTTATTGCACTGTGTACTCTGCACAGTGTGCACCTAAAGCTACCTGAAGAAAATTGGTGGTATTCTTCTGATCCTATTAGTACCACAGGCAGTCAGTTGCAGTATTTACTGTTAGTGTACTGTGTCCTCTGCACAGTGTGCACCTAAAGCTACATGAAGACATTTGCTGTTGTTCTGATCCTATTAGTACCGCAGGCAAGCAGCTGCAGTATTTACAGTTAGAATAGTTCATCCTCTGCACAGTGTGCACCTAAAGCTACCTGAAGACAATTGCTGTTGTTCTGATCCTATTAATGCCACAGGCAGGCAGCTGCAGTATTTACAGTTAGTGTACTGTGTCCTCTGCACAGTGTGCACCTAAAGCTACCTGAAGAAAATTGGTGGTATTCTTCTGTTCCTATTAGTACCACATGCATGCAGTTGCAGTATTTACTGTTAGTGTACTGTGTCCTCTGCACAGTGTGCACCTAAACCTACCTGAAGAGAATTGCTGTTGTTCTGATCCTATTAATACCACAGGCAGGAAGCTGCAGTATTTACAGTTAGTGTACTCTCCTCCTCACAGTGTGCACCGAAAGCTACCAGAAGAAAATTGGAGGTATTCTACTGATCCTATAAGTACCACAGGCATGCAGCTGCAGTATTTACAGTTAGTGTAGCGCGTCCTCTGCACAGTGTGCACCTAAAGCTACCTGAAGACAATTGCTGCTTTTCTGATCCTTTTAATACCACAGGCAGGGAGCTGCAGTGTTTACAGTTAGTGTACTGTGTCCTCTGCACAGTGTGCACCTAAAGCTACCTGAAGATAATTGTTGTTCTGATCCTATTAATACCAGAGGCAGGCAGCTGCAGTATTTACAATTAGTGTACTGTGTTCTCTGCACAGTGTGCACCTAAAGCTACCTGAAGAAAATTTCTGGTGTTCTGATCCTATTAGTACCACAGGCAAGCAGCTGCAGTATTTACAGTTAGTGTAGTGCGTCCACTGCACAGTGTACACCTAAAGCTACCTGAAGACAATTGCTGTTGTTCTGATCCTACTAATACCACAGGCAGGCAGCTACAGTATTTACAGTTAGTGTACTGTGTCCTATGCACAGCGTTGCACCTAAAACTACCTGAAGAAAATTGGTGGTGTTCTTCTGATCCTATTAGTACCACAGGCAGGCAGCGGCAGTATATACAGTTAATGTAGTGCGTCCTCTGCACAGTGTGCACCTAAAGCTACATGAAAACAATTGCTGTTGTTCTGATTCTATTAGTACCACAGGCAAGCAGCTGCAGTATTTACAGTTAGTGTAGTGCATCCTCTGCACAGTGTGCACCCAAAGCTACCTGAAGACAATTGCTGTTGTTCTCATCCTATTAATGCCACAGGCAGGCAGCTGTAGTATTTACAGTTAGTGTACTGTGTTCTCTGCACAGTGTGCACCTAAAGCTGCCTGAAGAAAATTGCTAGTGTTCTTGTGATCCTATTAGTACCACAGGCAGGCAGATACAGTATTTACAGTTAGTGTACTGTGTCCTCTGCACAGTGTGCACCTAAAGCTACCTGAAGAAAATTGGTGGTGTTCTTCTGACCATTTTAGTACCATAGGCAGGCAGCTGCAGTATTTACTGTTAGTGTAGTGCGTCCTCTGCACAGTATGCACCTAAAGCTACCTGAAGACAATTGCTTTTGTTCTGATCCTATTAATACCACCGGCAGGCAGCTGCTGTATTTACAGTTAGTGTACTGTCCTCTGCACAGTGTGCACCTAAAGCTACCTGAAGAAAATTGGTGGTGTTCTTCTGATCCTATAAGTACCACAGGCATGCAGCTGCAGTATTTACAGTTAGTGTAGCGCGTCCTCTGCACAGTGTGCACCTAAAGCTCCCTGAGGACAATTGCTGCTGTTCTCATCCTATTAATACCATAGGAAGGCAGCTGCAGTATTTACAGTTAGTGTAGTGCGTCCTCGGCACAGTTTGCACCTAAGGCTGCCTGAAGACAATTGCTGTTGTTCTGATCCTATTAGTACCACAGGCAGGCAGCTGCAGTATATACAGTTAATGTAGTGCTTCCTCGGCACAGTGTGCACCTAAAGCTACCTGAAGACAATTGCTGTTGTTCTGATCCTATTAATACCACAGGCAGGCAGCTGCAGTATTTACAGTTAGTGTACTCTGTCCTCTGCACAGTGTGCACCTAAATCTACCTGAAGAAAATTGGTGGTGTTCTTCTGATCCTTTTAGTACCACAGGCAGGCAGTTGCAGTATTTACAGTTAGTGTAGTGCGTCCTCTGCACAGTGTGCAGCAAAAACTTCCTGAAGACAATTGCTGTTGTTCTGATCCTATTAGTACCACAGGCAAGCAGCTACAGTATTTACAGTTAGTGTAGTGCGTCCTCTGCACAGTGGACACCTAAAGCTACTTGAAGACATGTGCTGTTGTTCTGATTCTATTAATACCACAGGCAGGCATCTGCAGTATTTACTGTTAGTGTGCTGTGTCCTCTGCATAGTGTGCACCTAAAGCTACATGAAGACATTTGCTGTTGTTCTGATCCTATTAGTACCACAGGCAAGCAGCTGCAGTATTTACAGTTAGTGTAGTGCATCCTCTGCACAGTGTGCACCTAAAGCTACCTGAAGACAATTGCTGTTGTTCTGATCCTATTAATGCCACAGGCAGGCAGCTGCAGTATTTACAGTTAGTGCACTGTGTACTCTGCACAGTGTGCACCTAAAGCTACCTGAAGAAAATTGCTGGTGTTCTTATGATCCTATTAGTACCACAGGCAGGCAGCTGCAGTATTTACAGTTAGTGTACTGTGTCCTCTGCACAGTGTGCACCTAAAGCTACCTGAAGAAAATTGGTGGTATTCTTCTGATCCTATTAGTACCACAGGCAGTCAGTTGCAGTATTTACAGTTAGTGTACTGTGTCCTCTGCACAGTGTGCACCTAAACCTACCTGAAGAGAATTGCTGTTGTTCTGATCCAATTAATACCACAGGCAGGCAGCTGCAGTATTTACAGTTAGTGTACTGTCCTCTGCACAGTGTGCACCTAAAGCTACCTGAAGACAATTGCTGCTTTTCTGATCCTATTAATACCACAGGCAGGGAGCTGCAGTATTTACAGTTAGTGTACTGTGTCCTCTGCACAGTGTGCACCTAAAGCTACCTGAAGACAATTGTTGTTCTGATCCTATTAATACCAGAGGCAGGCAGCTGCAGTATTTACAATTAGTGTACTGTGTTCTCTGCACAGTGTGCACCTAAAGCTACCTGAAGAAAATTTCTGGTGTTCTGATCCTATTAGTACCACAGGCAAGCTGCTGCAGTATTTACAGTTAGTGTAGTGCGTCCACTGCACAGTGTGCACCTAAAGCTACCTGAAGACAATTGCTGTTGTTCTGATCCTATTAATACCACAGGCAGGCAGCTACAGTATTTACAGTTAGTGTACTGTGTCCTCTGCACAGCGTTGCACCTAAAACTACCTGAAGAAAATTGGTGGTGTTCTTCTGATCCTATTAGTACCACAGGCAGGCAGCTGCAGTATTTACTGTTAGTGTAGTGCGTCCTCTGCACAGTATGCACCTAAAGCTACCTGAAGACAATTGCTGTTGTTCTGATCCTATTAATACCACTGGCAGGCAGCTGCTGTATTTACAGTTAGTGTACTGTCCTCTGCACAGTGTGCACCTAAAGCTATTTGAACAAAATTGGTGGTGTTCTTCTGATCCTATAAGTACCACAGGCATCCAGCTGCAGTATTTACAGTTAGTGTAGCGCGTCCTCTGCACAGTGTGCACCTAAAGCTCCCTGAGGACAATTGCTGCTGTTCTCATCCTATTAATACCATAGGAAGGCAGCTGCAGTATTTACAGTTAGTGTAGTGCGTCCTCGGCACAGTTTGCACCTAAGGCTACCTGAAGACAATTGCTGTTGTTCTGATCATATTAGTACCACAGGCAAGCAGCTGCAGTATTTACCGTTAGTGTAGTGCGTCCACTCCAGAGTAAGCACCTAAAGCTACCTGAAGACAATTGCTGTTGTTCTGATTCTATTAATACCACAGGCAGGCAGCTGCAGTATTTACAGTTAGTGTTCTGTGTCCTATGCACAGCATGCACCTAAAACTTCCTGAAGAAAATTGGTGGTGTTCTTCTGATCCTATTAGTACCACAGGCAGGCAGCTGCAGTATATACAGTTAATGTTCTGCTTCCTCGGCACAGTGTGCACCTAAAGCTACCTGAAGACAATTGCTGCTGTTCTGATCCTATTAATACCACAGGCAGGGAGCTGCAGTATTTACAGTTAGTGTACTGTGTCCTCTGCACAGTGTGCACCTAAAGCTACCTGAAGACAATTGTTGTTCTGATCCTATTAATACCAGAGGCAGGCAGCTGCAGTATTTACAATTAGTGTACTGTGTTCTCTGCACAGTGTGCACCTAAAGCTACCTGAAGAAAATTGCTGGTATTCTTCTGACCCTTTTAGTACCATAGGCAGGCAGCTGCAGTATTTACTGTTAGTGTAGTACGTCCTCTGCACAGTATGCAGCTAAAGCTACCTGAAGAAAATTGCTGCTGTTCTGATCCTGTTCTTCTGATCCTATAAGTACCACAGGCATGCAGCTGCAGTATTTACAGTTAGTGTAGCGCGTCATCTGCACAGTGTGCACCTAAAGCTGCTTGAAGACAATTGCTGCTGTTCTGATCCTATTAATACCACAGGCAGGGAGCTGCAGTATTTACAGTTAGTGTACTGTGTCCTCTGCACAGTGTGCACCTAAAGCTACCTGAAGACAATTGTTGTTCTGATCCTATTAACACCAGAGGCAGGCAGCTGCAGTATTTACAATTAGTGTACTGTGTTCTCTGCACAGTGTGCACCTAAAGCTACCTGAAGAAAATTGCTGGTGTTCTGATCCTATTAGTACCACAGGCAAGCAGCTGCAGTATTTACTGTTAGTGTAGTGCTTCCACTGCACAGTGTGCACCTAAAGCTACCTGAAGTCAATTGCTGTTGTTCTGATCCTAATAATACCACAAGCAGGCAGCTGCAGTATTTACAGTTAGTGTACTGTGTCCTATGCACAGTGTGCACCTAAAACTACCTGAAGACAATTGCTGCTGTTCTGATCCTATTACTTTAGGAAGGCAGCTGCAGTATTTACAGTTAGTGTAGTGCGTCCTCGGCACAGTGTGCACCTAAAGCTACCTGAAGACAATTGCTGTTGTTCTGATCGTATTAGTACCACAGGCAAGCAGCTGCAGTATTTACAGTTAGTGTAGTGCGTCCTCTTCACAGTGTGCATCTAAAGCTACCTGAAGACAATTGCTGTTGTTCTGATCCTATTAATACAAAAGGCAGGCAGCTGCAGTATTTACAGTTAGTGTACTGTGTCCTGTGCACAGTGTGCACCTAAAACTTCCTGAAGAAAATTGGTGGTGTTCTTCTGATCCTATTAGTACCACAGGCAGGCAGCTGCAGTATATACAGTTAATGTAGTGCTTCCTCTGCACAGTGTGCACCTAAAGCTACCTGAAGGCAATTGCTGTTGTTCTGATCCTATTAATACCACAGGCAGGCAGCTGCAGTATTTACAGTTAGTGTACTGTGTCCTCTGCACAGTGTGCACCTAAATCTACCTGAAGAAAATCGGTGGTGTTCTTCTGATCCTATTAGTACCACAGACAGGCAGCTGCAGTATTTACAGTTAGTGTAGTGCGTCCTCTGCACAGTGTGCACCAAAAGCTTCCTGAAGACAATTGCTGTTGTTCTGATCCTATTAGTACCTCAGGCAAGCAGCTACAGTATTTACAGTTAGTGTAGTGCGTCCTCTGCACAGTTTGCACCTAAAGCTACCTGAAGACAATTGCTGTTGTTCTGATCGTATTAATACCACAGGCAGGCAGCTGCAGTATTTACAGTTAGTGTAGTGCGTCCTCTGCACAGTGTGCACCTAAAGCTACCTGAAGACAATTGCTGTTGTTCTGATCGTATTAGTACCACAGGCAAGCAGCTGCAGTATTTACTGTTAGTGTAGTGCTTCCACTGCACAGTGTGCACCTAAAGCTACCTGAAGTCAATTGCTGTTGTTCTGATCCTATTAATACCACAAGCAGGCAGCTGCAGTATTTACAGTTAGTGTACTGTGTCCTATGCACAGTGTGCACCTAAAACTACCTGAAGACAATTGCTGCTGTTCTGATCCTATTACTTTAGGAAGGCAGCTGCAGTATTTACAGTTAGTGTAGTGCGTCCTCGGCACAGTGTGCACCTAAAGCTACCTGAAGACAATTGCTGTTGTTCTGATCGTATTAGTACCACAGGCAAGCAGCTGCAGTATTTACAGTTAGTGTAGTGCGTCCTCTTCACAGTGTGCACCTAAAGCTACCTGAAGACAATTGCTGTTGTTCTGATCCTATTAATACAAAAGGCAGGCATCTGCAGTATTTACAGTTAGTGTACTGTGTCCTGTGCACAGTGTGCACCTAAAACTTCCTGAAGAAAATTGGTGGTGTTCTTCTGATCCTATTAGTACCACAGGCAGGCAGCTGCAGTATATACAGTTAATGTAGTGCTTCCTCTGCACAGTGTGCACCTAAAGCTACCTGAAGGCAATTGCTGTTATTCTGATCCTATTAATACCACAGGCAGGCAGCTGCAGTATTTACAGTTAGTGTACTGTGTCCTCTGCACAGTGTGCACCTAAATCTACCTGAAGAAAATCGGTGGTGTTCTTCTGATCCTATTAGTACCACAGACAGGCAGCTGCAGTATTTACAGTTAGTGTAGTGCGTCCTCTGCACAGTGTGCACCAAAAGCTTCCTGAAGACAATTGCTGTTGTTCTGATCCTATTAGTACCTCAGGCAAGCAGCTACAGTATTTACAGTTAGTGTAGTGCGTCCTCTGCACAGTTGGCACCTAAAGCTACCTGAAGACAATTGCTGTTGTTCTGATCCTATTAATACCACAGGCAGGCAGCTGCAGTATTTACAGTTAGTGTAGTGCGTCCTCTGCACAGTGTGCACCTAAAGCTACCTGAAGACAATTGCTGTTGTTCTGATCGTATTAGTACCACAGGCAAGCAGCTGCAGTATTTACTGTTAGTGTAGTGCTTCCACTGCACAGTGTGCACCTAAAGCTACCTGAAGTCAATTGCTGTTGTTCTGATCCTATTAATACCACAAGCAGGCAGCTGCAGTATTTACAGTTAGTGTACTGTGTTCTATGCACAGTGTGCACCTAAAACTACCTGAAGACAATTGCTGCTGTTCTGATCCTATTACTTTAGGAAGGCAGCTGCAGTATTTACAGTTAGTGTAGTGCGTCCTCGGCACAGTGTGCACCTAAAGCTACCTGAAGACAATTGCTGTTGTTCTGATCGTATTAGTACCACAGGCAAGCAGCTGCAGTATTTACAGTTAGTGTAGTGCGTCCTCTTCACAGTGTGCACCTAAAGCTACCTGAAGACAATTGCTGTTGTTCTGATCCTATTAATACAAAAGGCAGGCAGCTGCAGTATTTACAGTTAGTGTACTGTGTCCTGTGCACAGTGTGCACCTAAAACTTCCTGAAGAAAATTGGTGGTGTTCTTCTGATCCTATTAGTACCACAGGCAGGCAGCTGCAGTATATACAGTTAATGTAGTGCTTCCTCTGCACAGTGTGCACCTAAAGCTACCTGAAGGCAATTGCTGTTGTTCTGATCCTATTAATACCACAGGCAGGCAGCTGCAGTATTTACAGTTAGTGTACTGTGTCCTCTGCACAGTGTGCACCTAAATCTACCTGAAGAAAATCGGTGGTGTTCTTCTGATCCTATTAGTACCACAGACAGGCAGCTGCAGTATTTACAGTTAGTGTAGTGCGTCCTCTGCACAGTGTGCACCAAAAGCTTCCTGAAGACAATTGCTGTTGTTCTGATCCTATTAGTACCTCAGGCAAGCAGCTACAGTATTTACAGTTAGTGTAGTGCGTCCTCTGCACAGTTTGCACCTAAAGCTACCTGAAGACAATTGCTGTTGTTCTGATCCTATTAATACCACAGGCAGGCATCTGCAGTATTTACAGTTAGTGTACTGTGTCCTCTACACAGTGTGCACCTAAAGCTACCTGAAGAAAATTGGTGGTGTTCTGCTGATCCTATTAGTACCACAGGCAGGCAGCTGAAGTATTTACAGTTAGTGTAGTGTGTCCTCTGCACAGTGTGCACCTAAAGCTACCTGAAGACAATTGCTGTTGTTCTGATCCTATTAATACCACAGGTAGGTAGCTGCAGTATTTCCAGTTAGTGTACTGTGTCCTCTGCACAGTGGGCACCTAAAGCTACCTGAAGACAAATGCTGTTTGTTCTGATCCTATTAGTACCATAGGCAAGTACCTGCAGTATTTACAGTTAGTGTACTGTGTCCTCTACACAGTGTGCACCTAAAGCTACCTGAAGAAAATTAGTGGTGTTCTTCTGATCCTATTTGTACCACAGGCAGGCAGCTACAGTATTTACAGTTAGTGTAGTGCGTCACCTGCACAGTGTGCACCTAAAGCTACCTGAAGACAATTGCTGTTGTTCTGATCCTATTAATACCACAGGCAGGCAGCTGCAGTATTTACAGTTAGTGTACTGTGTCCTCTGCAAAGTGTGCACCTAAAGCTACCTGAAGACAATTGCTGGTGTTCTCATACTAATTATACTACAGGCAGGCAATTGATTCTGCTAGCTGCAGAATCAGTATGCAGTATCGGCTGCATCCAGTATGTCTGGAAGTCTGGAAGGCCAACTAGGAGAGGCAGACAGTCACAAATCAATAAAAGAGGGCAAGCAGGCTCTGTGTCTAGAAGCAACAGTGCTGGTCCTGGAGACGGTGCATCCTCATCAGCACGTGGCCGTGGGACACGCTTGGCCTTTTTTTCGGCAGCTGGCCGTGTTGAGCCGCAGTATGCGGAAGACTTGGTAGAGTGGATGATCAAGCCGTCCTCATCCTCCTTATCCTCTCTCACCCAGGCTCAGGGTACTTTGTCTGGCAAACCAGCTGCCAATGCGGCCTCTTCCCTCGGCTCAATGGCATTAGTCACTCCTTCCCTAGCCCCACCATGTCCTCCTGAGGAGCCCCCCGAACTGTTTGACTACAGTGTTGGGTTCATGCTCCAGGAGGATGCCCAGTGTTTTGAAGGCTCCAATGATGGTACCCAGCTAGAGGAAGGCAGTAACGTGAGCCCAGAGAGAGGGGGTGCCCAAGAAGGACAGCAATCTGGCAGTCATGTTCCCCCAGCTGCAGCATTCTGCCAGGTTTGCTCCAGTGATGAGGAGGGAGGGGATGATGAGGTCACTGACTCCATGTGGGTGCCTGATAGGAGAGAGGAGGAGGAGGAGGCACATCTCCAACGAGGCAGGATGCCCTCCAGGGGCCAGCTTAAGGGCAGCACACCGATTGCATCAAACCGCAGAGCTCTGCATGTGCAGGGCGCTGCTATCTCTGCGTGTTATTCCAAAAGTTATTTGGTGTGGGCCTTTTTTTAGACGAGTGCATGAGATCCCACCGCTGCTATTTTTAACATATGTCTCAAGCATATCTTGCATGGCCAAGACATCACCCGCTTGGGCACCAAATGCTTGACCAGACATATGTCGACCTGCCATGCAGTTCATTGGCAAGCGTACCTAAAAGACCCAGACCAAAGAACAAAGCGGACCTCTCCTTGCTCCTCTTTAGCTGGGATCTCCAACCCCACTATACTTTCAGTCCTCTCTGAAACCTGCACTAAGAGGAATGAAGGTGTAGAATTAGGTGTGTCACAGCCAAGTACTTGCGGGCAATCTGCTACCGGTACACTGATGTCAGATTGTACCAGGCAAATTTCCCTGCCCCAGCTGCTGCACCGCCAAAAGAAGTTCGCTCCCAGCCATCAACATACCCAGCGGTTGAATGCTAGCTTGGCTAAATTGTTAGCACTTCAACTGCTGCCTTTTCAGTTGGTAGACTCTGCCCCCTTCCGTGAGTTTGTGGAATGTGCAGTTCCTCAGTGGCAGGTTCCCAAATGCCACTTTTTATCACGGAAGGCAATTCCAGGTCTCTCTACGGGCATGTGGAAGGCAATGTCTTGGCCTCGCTGGACAGGGCGGTCAGCGGTAAGGTGCATATTACCGCTGACTCATGGTCCAGCAGGCATGGACAGGGACATTACCTATCTTTCACCGCGCACTGGGTGACTCTTCTGGCAGCTGGGAAAGAAGCAGGACAGGGTGCAGTAGTGTTGGAGGTTGTTCCGCCTCCATGCCTCCAAAATTCTACTAGTGGTGATTTTGCCACACCTCTCTCCTCCACCCCCTCCTCTTCTTCTTCCTCCATGGCCTTTTCCTGTGCTGATTTGTCCTCGGAACCATCGGTGCCCTGTAGGTGTTCAAGGAGCTACGCAAGCACACAGGCAAAAAGATGCCATGCAGTGCTTGAGCTGGTGTGCTTGGGGGACAGGAGCCACACTGGGGCAGAGATTCTGTCAGCTCTGCAGGGGCAGGTTCAGAGGTGGTTGATGCCACGCCAGCTTAAGCCAGGTATGGTGGTTTGCGACAATGGCACCAACCTCCTCTCTTCACTCCAACAGGGACAACTGACCCATGTGCCCTGTTTGGCTCACATCCTTAACTTGGTGGTGCAGCAGTTCTTGGGCAGGTACCCGGGCTTACAGGATGTCCTGAGGCAGGCCAGGAAAGTCTGTGTGCATTTCCGCAGGTCATATAATGCCAGTGCTCGGCTGGCTGACCTCCAAAAGGAATTTAACCTGCCCAAGAACCGCCTAATCTGTGACATGCCCACCAGGTGGAACTCAACATTGGCCATGCTGCAGAGGCTGCACAAGCAGAGGGCCATCAATGAGTACCTATGCAACTATGGCACCAGCACAGGGTCAGGGGACCTTGTTTTTTTCCCCACGCCAGTGGGCTATGATCAGGGATGCATGCACTGTCCTGTCACCATTTGAGGAGGCCACGAGGATGGTGAGCAGTGACAGTGCATGCATCAGTGACACTGTCCACCTGTTGGAGCACACGCTGCGTGGAATAATGGACAGGACACTTGAGGCAGAACAGAGGGAGGAAGAGGAGGACTTCCTTACCTCTCAAGGCCCCTTTTATGCAGACAGTGTTCCTGCGTGCCCGCCGATCACACAGGAAGAAGAGGAGGAGGATTGTGTCAGCATGGAGGTGGAGCCTGGCACTCAGCATCAGTAGCAGTCTTCAATGGATCATTTACAGTCCGAAGAAACCCATGGACTTGTACGTGGCTGGGAGGAGGTGGCTGCGGATCATGTCGTTCTTAGTGACACAGAGGACCAAATGCCTCAGCAAACCTACGCTGCATGGCCTGCAGAAGGCTCCTCGTATTCGTGGTATCAAGGGGAGGGATGACTACTGGCTGGCAACCCTCCTTGATCCACGTTACAAGGGTAAGGTTACGGACCTTATCTTGCCGTCGCAGAGGGAGCAGAGGATGAATCATCTTCGGGAGGCCTTGCAGAAAGGTTTGTGCAACACATTTCCAGAGCCTGGGAGGTTACAATTTCCTGGTCCTCCTGGACAACGTGTTGCTTAGGCTTCAGTCAGTCACCGAAATATCGATGGAGAAGGTGGCCGTCTGACCGATGCGTTCAGACAATTTCTTAGTCCGCAGCCCCAAGGTCTGATCAGTTCCAGCAACCATCGCCAGTGTCTGATTCAGATGGTGCAGGATTACCTAGGGGCAAGATCTGACTTGGACACCTTTCCAACCAAAAATCCTCTGGGTTACTGGGTCTTGAGGATGGATCACTGGCCAGAGCTTGCACAGTATGCAATTGAGCTACTGGCCTGTCCTGCATCCAGCATTCTTTCAGAACGCACATTCAGTGCTGCTGGAGGCTTTGTAACCGATCACAGGGTGCGCCTGTCCACCGAATCGGTCGATCGGCTGACCTTCATAAAAATGAATCAGTTTTGGATCACCAGCTACCAAGCACATGATGCTGATATAACTGATTGATTTTTTTTTTAATGTGAGATCCCTTCAAGACTGCCTATGCTGATGCTGAGTGACTATCCTGTTATGCTGAGTCACAATCCTCTTCCTCCTCAATTTTCATGCTGATAGCTTGTAAGAATATTTTTGGTTCTGGGCACCTCCACCAGTGGCCAAGGCCTAATTTTTCCGCCCCTGTTTAACAGGGGTGTATAATTACAATTTTTGATGCAATACTTTGCAGCAGGGCTCATTCCTGGGCTCATTCCAGTGCTCCAACTATAGCATCTGTGAGGGGTTGCAGTGTTGTGGCAGCAGTGGCTAAGGCCCAATTTTTTAGCCCCTGTTTAACAGGGGCGTGTAATTACAATTTTTGATGCAATACTTTGCAGCAGGGCTCATTCCTGCGCTCCAACTAGAGTATCTGTGAGGGGTTGAAGTGTTGTGGCACCAGTGCCTAAGGCCCAATTTTTCTGCCCCTGTTCAACAGGGACATGTAATTACAATTCTTGATCTAATATTTCACAGCAGGGCCAGTTCCTGCGCCCACCAAGAGTAACTGTGAGGGTTTACAGTGTTGCTGCAACACCAACACCTAAGGCCCCAATTTCTGCAGAGTATATAGGGCAGGCCCCTACTTTCAAACATCCAACTTACAAACGACTCTTATTTGCAAATGGAAGGAGACAACAGGAAGTGAGATGAAATCTCCCCTAGGAAGGGAAATTCTCTCCTGTAAGAGTTAATATGGGAAAAAAGTGTCTCCTCTTCACTAATGCTTTATCACCAATCCTTTTTTCACTAAAACTCCCAAATTTTCAAAAAACATTCGTCATTGGGACAGAAAGTGAGGTGAAATCTTCTGAAGAGGTGCACATACAGCAAAACAAATGTTACGGTTGTGATAACCCTTCCCTATGTTTTCCAAAAAGCTTAAAAATAGATTTTTTGGCGGGAGCTACACTTTAAAAATGTACCAGTTCAAAATTACAAACAGATTCTACTTAACAACAAACCTACAGTCCCTGTCTTGTTTGCACTGCCTGTATACTGCTGTTCAGAGTATATAGGGCCTGGGGGGCCCCACGCCTTTCCTTTTTTTAATTTGGGTGCGGGGTTCCCCTTAATACCCATACAAGACCCAAAGGGCCTGGTAATGGACTGGGGGGGTACCCATGCCGCTTGTCTCACTGATTTTCATCCATATTGCCGGGACCTGACATTACATTAAAGCCGCAAGCAGTTTTAAATGACTTTTATTCCTTTAAAAATGCCATTTTGTGCAGGGACTGTTCTAAGCACGGGAAACACGCGTCACTTCACAGGCATACTACAGACACCCCCAGGTGCTATATTTAAAGGAATATTTCACTCTTTTTTTTTTACTTTAAGCTTTATTAAAATCACTGCTCCTGAAAAAACATCCGTTTTTAAAACTTTTTTTGCATTGATACATGTCCCCTGGGGCAGGAACAGGGTCCCAAAACCTTTTTAGGACAATAACTTGCATATTAGCCTTTAAAATTAGCACTTTTGATTTCGAACATTCGAGTCCCATAGACTTTAATTGGGTTCTAAAGTTCGCGCAAACTTTCGGTCCGTTCGCAGGTTCTGGTGCGAAACGAACCGGGGGGTGTTCGGCTCATCCCTAACCACCAGAAGTGTAGTAGCAACAGCACTATGGCTGCACTGTATTGTGTAATGTGTACACCACCAGAAAAGTAGTAGCAACTGCACTACGGCTGCACTGTATTGTGTACAGTGTACACCACCAGAAGTGTAGTAGCAACAGCACTACGGCTGCACTGTATTGTGTAATGTGTACCCCACCATAAAAGTAGTAGCAACTGCACTACGGCTGCACTGTATTGTGTACTGTGTACACCACCAGAAGTTTAGTAGCAACTGCAGTATGGCTGCAATGTATTGTGTAATGTGTACACCACCAGAAAAGTGGTCGCAACTGCACTACGGCTGCACTGTATTGTGTAATGTGTACACACCAGAAAAGTAGTAGCAAGTGCACTGTGGTTGCACTGTATTGTGTACTGTGTACATCACCAGAAAAGTAGTAGCAACTGCAGTGGCAGCACTGTATTGTGTACTGTGTACACCACCAGAAGTGTAGTAGCAACTGCACTACAGCTGCACTGTATTGTGTACTGTGTACACCACCAGAAGTGTAGTAGCAACTGCACTATGGCTGCACTGTATTGTGTACTGTGTACAGCACCAGAAGTGTAGTAGCAACTGCAGTACGACTGCACTGTATTGCGTAATGTGTACACCATCAGAAAAGTAGTAGCAACTGCACTAGAGTTGCACTGTATTGTGTACTGTGTACACCACCAGAAAAGTAGTAGCAGCTGCACTATGGCTGCACTGTATTGTGTACTGTGTACACCACCAGAAAAGTAGTAGCAACTGCACTACGGCTGCACTGTATTGTGCAATGTGTACACCACCAGAAAAGTAGTAGCAACCGCACTACGGCTGCACTGTATTGTGTACTGTGTACACCACCAGAAAAGTAGTAGCAACTGCAGTGGCAGCACTGTATTGTGTACTGTGTACACCACCAGAAGTGTAGTAGCAACTGCACTACAGCTGCACTGTATTGTGTACTGTGTACACCACCAGAAGTGTAGTAGCAACTGCACTATGGCTGCACTGTATTGTGTACTGTGTACAGCACCAGAAGTGTAGTAGCAACTGCAGTACGGCTGCACTGTATTGCGTAATGTGTACACCATCAGAAAAGTAGTAGCAACTGCACTAGAGTTGCACTGTATTGTGTACTGTGTACACCACCAGAAAAGTAGTAGCAGCTGCACTATGGCTGCACTGTATTGTGTACTGTGTACACCACCAGAAAAGTAGTAGCAACTGCACTACGGCTGCACTGTATTGTGCAATGTGTACACCACCAGAAAAGTAGTAGCAACCGCACTACGGCTGCACTGTATTGTGTACTGTGTACACCACCAGAAAAGTAGTAGCAACTGCATTATGGCTGAACTGTATTGTGTAATGTGTACACACTGTATTCTGTTGTAAGAGTCCATGGCTTACAACGAATGCACCAATGGTGCATTGCCACAAGAGGAAATCCATGCCAACTGAGCATGTGCCAAGGACGCCTCAGAGCGCCAACCCAAACCTGCGCAGAAGACTTGATGGAAAAGGGCAGGAAAATGCCCAGGACACACACAGGAAGGGACCTCAACCTGATGGAAAAAGGTGGGAAAATACCCAGGAGGTGCACAGGAAGTGACAACCTGATAGAAAAAGGCAGGAAAATGCCCAGGAGGCGCACAGGAAGTTACCTCAAACTTCCCTATATAAGCCCAGCCCAGACACTGCCAAATTGCTGGATTATCTTCAGTCCTCCCTTGTTCCTGTGCTAGTGTGTGATCTGTCTGAACCTGTTGTGACCTGGAAACCTGTTGGACTACTCTTGATTGCCGCTTGCCTTTGACCTCGGATTTGTACCTTAACCATTCTACTTCTTTGCCCCTTTTGTACTCATCTGCCAGATTGGAATAGACCCTGGCTTTGATCTCGACCATTCTTCATCTGATTAACCCTTTTTATGCTTCGTTGCCCAACTGGACCTGACCTCGGCTCGGATCCCGGACTAAGGCTTGCACGGTGCTCCGCACCCTTGGCACCCCTGCCACTCGGTATCCCCACCAAGTCTCTGTCTCCATCTCCAGAGGCTTTAAGGACCCGAGGTGCTCACATCAGGTACATGGCCCTCGTGACCACTGTAGTGTGTACACCACGGTTGCTCTGTATTGTGTACTGTGTACACCACCAGAAAAGTAGTAAAAACAGTACACCATGGAATGCACTGTAGATATAGGCTACACTGGATGCTGCAGAGTAATATATATATATATATATATATATATATATATATATACTAGACTGTCTGTATATATATATATATATATCAAATACACCGCCTGAAGTATATTAGAAATAGTACACCACGGAATGCACTGTAGATATAGGCTACACTGGGTGCTGCAGAGTATATATATAAGTATATATACTAGACTGACTGTATATATATCAAATACACTGCCACTAACTGAATAACCTGCCTGCTTAATCTAAATCACACTATCTCTCCATCCACGCCAACAACACTACACAGGGCCGTCGTGTAGGCAGCCTTATATAGCGTGGGGCGTGGACTTAGTCTGCCTTTGACCAATTATGGCTCTCTTAGCAGAGGGTGCTGGGATTGACCCAAGCATGCAGGTCAGGTGCATGCTTTGGCCAATCATCATACAGCAATGCACTGCGATCCCGCAATGTATTATGGGATTATTATGCACTCCAACTTCTCTTGAACCCCCAATAATGTTTGCTGTTCTGTGAACGGGCGAACAGCCGATGTTCGAGTCGAACTTATGTTCGACCCGAACATCAAGCTCATTCCTATAGTCCACATGACAATAAACTTCGGGTAGGTGTGCAGATCTTTTTGCAATCATAGCAAACCGAGCTTTGACTTTTTCAGACAGCTGACAAGACAAGTATCAAAGTTCTTCAGATATTTATAGGCTTTTGAAAGTACTATTCTCCATCAATGCTGTTTGTGGCTGATGTCATAAAGCGCAGGAATGAGGGAGGATATTTTTGAAGATGGTGTCACTCAGATTGTTAGTCCAACATTAGATCATTAACAAAATAGCCCATAAAGCCATTTTTTTTTTTCTGATGAAGTAAATCTATGTTATAGAGGTAATAAAACCTAGAAGAAAAGAAAAACATCTTAATACAAGATTAAACCATTCTCATATAGTATAAATGTATTATTCAACTGTCATCCAAACACAATACAATAGGCTGTCTCAAAGGGGGCCTATCATGTATGGCTTGGATCAGCGATCTTATGCCGCGTCGGATTTTCCGATGGGAAATCTTGGATGTGAACTTGTTGGTGGTAAGTCCGACCGTGTGTATGCTCCATCGGAAATTTGTTGTCGAACTTTCCGCCAACAAATGTTGGCTAGCAGGTTCTCAAATTTTACGCCAACAAATGTTTGTTGTTGTCGGACTTTCTGATCGTGTGTACAGAAGTCCATCGGACAAAAGTCCAAAGTACAAACACGCATGCTCGGAAGCAGAAGCGCTCGGTCTTGTAAACTAGTGTTTGTAATGGAGAATTAAAATTTGTGACGTAGCAAATTATGAAATCTCCAAATGCAGCGCACAATTCTCATCTTCTTGGGGTTATATGGGATTAATGGGATTAATAATGAAGCTGCTTTGCTGGTGATACTGATGGATTTATTGCAAACACATTTTCATAGGCTTTTTTTTCTAGTGATATCAAGAATAATATTATTATGTTTTTTTAAATTTTATTTGTGCAAGTTACCACAACACCATTATCATCTAGTTTTTAAGAACAAAGATACAACTATGTTGGTGTCCCTTGTCAATTTTACATTGTATTTTTTAAAATATAACTGCCTAATCCCAAACTGTCATTTGAAGTAAAACACATAGCCAAGTATTATTCTACACAATTTTTACACAATTTTTTTATTGTGCATTAAAAAAAAGAAAAACAAATAAAATTAGACATGCTATCTGACAATAGAATTTAACCAAAAAGTGCATTCTATGCATCCAAAAATATCGAAAATATACCAAATCAAATCATTATTCAAGCAAAAAAATAATGTCAAAGCAATAACTCCAAGGCCAATAATAAATAACACGTTATCTCCTCCGATTCCACAACATGTCTGGTTGACAAACAGCCGTTCAGGAACGAACTGAAAAGCACGACTCAACACTCATCAAACTTTTACTAACACGAAATTAGCAGAAGGAGCTAATAAGAGCTGAAAAACCACGTAGTATGTCTAGTACGTCACTACGTTCGTAATTGTTGGCCAACATTTGTGTGACCGTGTGTATGCAAGACAAGTTTGAGCCAACACCCTTCGAACCAAATTCCATGGTTTTGTTGTCGGAAAGTCCGATCATGTGTATGAGGCATTACAGTTAACCAGGGACATGTAAGTGAGACAAGAGATTTTGAGGGCACAGAATACAGGATTTACAAGAATGGCAAGAGTATAGTGCAGCACTGGGGTTCTGGTCTTACAGGCAGGCAGGAAACAAAATTCTAGTAAGAACCACTTGCAGCACTGGGGTTTAGGGTTGGAAAGCTATTACGGTTTCCGAATTTAAGACCTTCCTGGGCCTAACCCTTCTCATGGGCATAACTAAAAAGAGTGAGTTGCGGTCATATTGGTCTACTGACCCAATTTATCATATGCCCGTGTTCTCTGCCTCCATGGCCAGGGCTAGATACAAGCAGATATGGCGGTTCATGCATTTTAATGACAATAAACTCTGTCGTCCCCAGGGTGACCCTGAGTATGATCGGCTCTACAAAATTCGGCCCCTCGTAAACCACTTCAACCAACAGTTTGCAGCCTTGTTTACTCCCGATCAAGTTGTCTGCGTTGATGAGTCCCTGATTACGTTTTCTGGCCACTTGTCTTTCAAACAGTATCCTCCCAGCAAGCGTGCCAGATATGAGGTCAAGATGTATAAGCTCTGGACAGGGTCACAGGCTATACATATAGTTTTATGGTTTATGAGGGAAAAGATAGTCACGTGGAGCCGGAGAACTTCCCAGACTACATAGGGAGCGCTGGTAAGATTGTGTGGGACTTGGTGTCGCCCTTATTCGGAAAAGGGTACCACTTGTATGTGGACAATTATTACACAAGCGTGCCACTTTTTAGTCACTTGTTTGATCATGGAATTGGCACATGTGGCACTGTGCGATCTAATCGCTGGGGCTTACTCCAACGGCTTATAGATTCCCGTCTTAGGCTGGGGAGAGAGCTTGCTTGAGAAATAATAATTTGCTTGCATGGAGGAATTAATCGGAATGTTTTCGTTCTGTCCTCCCTTCACACAGACACTACGGTCCAAATTTAAACGGCAACTGGTGTTGTGGAGAAACCCCTCTGTGTCCACGAGTACAACCTTAATATGGGAGGGGTGGACCTCAACAACCAGTTGATGGCGCCGTACTTAATTGTCTGTAAGGCCAGATGCTGGTACAAAAAAGTGTCTGTCTACTTATTCCAATTGGCTCTGCTGAACGCTTATGTGCTATACAAGGCATCAGGACGAACTGGATTCCAGGAAGAGATCGTCACAGCCCTGTTGTTTCCAGACGGTGCTGTGCCCCACCTTCCCAAATGCAGTAAGCCGGCTGCATAAGAGGCATTTTCTATATGTCCTACCTGGTACCCCTACCCAACGATAACCCCAAAGAAAATGTTGTGTCTGTAGGAAACACGGATATAGGCGTGACACCCACTATTATTGTCCCTCCTGTCCTGACCAACCTGGTCTTTGCATCGGTGAATGTTTTGAACGCTACCACACACTAGTTGGAGTATTATCGTAGGGTACAGCACTGCACAGACTAGGACACACTTTCACAGGGTCTCCAAAGATACCATCACATTTTGAGAGACCCGAACATGGAACCGAACTGTTACAGTTAGTTACAAATAAAAGTGTAAAAAAAAAAAATATAAAATAAAAAAGCCAAAAATAGTTGTCGTTTTATTATTCTCTCTCTATTGTTCTGCTCTTTTTTACTGTATTCTATGCTTAACTGCAATGTTTTATTGTTACTATGTTTTATCATGTTTGCTTTTCAGGTATGTAATTCTTTTATACTTTACTGTTTACTATGTTTTATTGTTACCATTTTTTTGTTTTTTGTTTTCAGGTAGGCCATTCAGCTGCAGCACTGATTTATTCATCTTGACAGCAACAGTGTTTTCTCTCATGATACGTAAATCAGTGATTCCAGCACTGTAGCAGGTGATTTCACCACCACAGTTACAAAAAAAATGGTGCATGTATGCCCATCATTATAAGTGGGTGGATGCAGGGCAGTAAGAGCAATACAATATATGCCTAACAAGGACCAGCAACATAGTGGTTTGTTGCTGAATTTTGAGTGGTTATACCAGAATGATGTCTGCAGGTTTAGGTATCAACTTGGTATTGTTCTTTTCAGCCAGCGGATGGATTTCATGTAAAAGCAATCCTAGCGGGTAACTAGCCGCTAGACTGCTTTTACAAGCAATGGGAGGGAATGTCCCTCCCATCCCCACGCCCTCCCGTCGTCTTCCAAGGTTTTCTCTGGCTCTCCTGTCCCACCGGGGAACCTGATAATGCAGCTATTTTCTGCCAGCTGACCATAGAGCTATATTCCGCCAGCTATTTTCCACCAGCTGACCATAGAGCTGATCAAAGATCAGAATGGCTCCAATTATCTCTGTGGCCTAAGAAACCGGAAGTTACAAGCATTTCATGGCTTTGGTTTCGCTGGATTTAAACAGCTCCTTTGGCAAATTGGAAAAGCATCTTATCACACCGATCTTGGTGTGGTCAGATGCTTTGAGGGCAGAGGAGAGATCTAGAGTCTAAAAGACCCCAATTTTTTTTTAAAAGCGTACCTGTCACTACTTATTGCTATCATAGGGGATATTTACATTCCCTGTGATAACAATAAAAATGAGTTAAAAAAATATGAAAGGAACAGTTTAAAAATAAAATAAAAATGCAAAATAAATAATAATTAAAAAAAAGCATCCCTATCCCCCAGTGCTCGCACGCAAAGAGGAACGCAAGCGTCGGCCTCGTGTCATATGTAAACAGCAATTGCACCCTGCATGTGAGGTGTCACAGGGAACGTCAGATAGAGGGCAGTAACTTTAGCAGTAGATTTCCTCTGTAAATTTAAAGTGGTAACCTGTAAAGGCTTTTAAAGGCTTTTAAAAATGTATGTAGTTTGTCACCGCTGCACGGTTGCAATTTTAAAGCATGTTGTGTTTGGTATCTATGTACTCAGCATAAGATCTTCTTTTATATTATACCAAACATTTGGGCAATATAGTGTGTTTTAGGGCCTTTGCTTTAAAAAAATATATAATGTTTGGGTGTTCAGAGTAATTTTCTAGCAAAAAAAAAAATGTTTTCATGTAAACAAAGTGTCAGAAAGGGCTTTGTTTTCAAGTGGTTAGAAGTGGTCATGTGAGGCATAAGCTTTTAATGTTGTGCATAAAATACCAGGACAGGTCAAAACTCCCCTAAATGACCCCTTTTTGGAAAGTAGACACCCCAAGCTATTTGCTGATAGGCATATAATTATATTTCTTATATTATATTTTGCCCCAAGTTTTCGGGAATATGATAATATTTTTTTTTCCACAAAGTTGTCACTAAATTATATATTGCTCACACATGCCATGGTTATATATGGAATTGCGGCCCAAAATACATTCTGCTCCTTCTCCTGAGTACAGGGATACCCCATCTGTAGGACTTTTTGCGAGCCTAGCCGCCTGCAGGACCCCGAAATCCAAGCATCGCCTTCAGGCTTTCTAATGGTGTAAAATGGTGATTTCACGCCACACTATCTATCACAGTTTCGGAGGCCCTGAAATCTCAAGATAGCACAAACCCCCCAAATGACCCCATTTTGTAAAGCAGACACCCCAATGTATTTGCTAAGAGGCATGGCGAGTATTTTGCTGCTTTCATTTGTTTTGGAAAGTGAAGAAAGAAAAGGAAAAAAATTTTTCTTTTTTCAAATTTCAAAATTTTGTGAAAAAAGCGAGATATGCAAAATACTCAACATGCCTCAAATAGCTTGGGGTGTCTACTTTCCAAAATGGGGTAATTTGGGGGGGTTTGGTCCTGTACATGGATAGACTACCAAAAAGTCTCACACATGTACTCAGAAGAAGCAACAGAATGTATTTTGGGGTGTAATTTCACATATTCCCATGGCATGTTTGAGCATTATATCATTTAGTGACAACTTTGTGCAAAAAAAAAGTGTCTTTTTCCCGCAACTTGCGTCACAATATAAATTATTCCATGGACTCAACATGCCTCTCAGCAAATAGCTTGGGGTGTCTACTTTCCAAAATGGGGTCATTTGGGGAGGGTTTTGAACTGTCCTGGCATTTTATGCACAAAATTTAGAAGCTATGTCACACATCACTCACTCTTTTAACCACTTGAAGACAAAGCCCTTTCTGACACTTTTTGTTTACATGAAAAAAATTTTTTGTTTGCAAGAAAATTACTTTGAAACCCCAAACATTATATATTTTTTAAAGCAAAGGCCCTACAGATTAAAATGGTGCGTGTTTCATTTTTTTTTTTCACACAGTATTTGGCAGCGATTTTTCAAACGCTTTTTTTGGGAAAAAACACACTTAAAATTTTAATGCACTAAAACACACTATATTGCTTGCCACCTCAGCTCCTGGGAAGGGCAATTTCCTTTTGCCCAGTCCTTACCCTATACCACAGCTTGGTCACATCGTAAGTACCCAGAAATTGACACATTGTCTTTTCTGGCTGCACTTTTTTCTATCTTTTGATGGTTTTATACCTTGTTATTTCAGAAATCCTATAGCATCCGCCCCTGAAGAAGTGTATTCACAGAAATGTGTCGGGCACCATGGATGCAGCCACTTTGCTTCAATAGGATCCCACTCTGATCAACTTCTTGATGCATCTCATTTTTTTTACTTCCATATAGGGAGTATTATTCCTGCGCTACCAAGCAGTGGTGTTATAGGTGGTTTTAGATAGGGAAAAGCAGCTTGCACCGAATGGGCTCCAGCCTTAAACCCTGGTGTGACTAACAACTGACAAATGGGGATGGTGCTGCGCTAATCCTACAATAAATTATACTATCTAGGTGTACTGGGTATCAACTCTTGTCTTTTGCTGAGGAATAGGATGGTGATCTAAACCACCATGGGGAATATAGCACTATGTGGACGTGCAGGCAGTATGTGCATAATAGAAAAAAATAATAATAAATAAAGGGTGGAGCCCACCAGAAAAACTATACATATGTATCTCTCAGCTTAAATAAAAATAAAACCATGGTGAAATCTACAATAAAATAAAAAATAAAAAAAAAATAAAAATAAAATATTTTTTACAATAAGATAGTGATTGCCACTGAGACATTAAATGCCAGTACAAACTGCTGTGAATTAATATCCGGAAATTATTATAGTTCAGTGAACCATGATTCATATAAATAAATAGATGGCTAAAAACTAAATAACATAAAAGCAAAAATTGCCAAATGATACAATGTTACATTGAATGTCCAAAGTGATCTTCATAGTTGTGCATCATGCAATATAGTGTCCAGCAGGGGGTGCTCAAACTTAAAATAATACAATCCAATAAAGGTGACTCAGTGCAACAAAAAACAGCTTCAATGCTTCCTTAGTGATACCAGACAATTAAGTTGTGTGGATAGCTGAGTTTAAAAATCATTTGTTCAGAAGAGTGGTGAATGTGAAGTGTGCAGCAGGATTTCCTCCATGCAACAATCCTCTAGTGGTAGATAATGGCCCGGAAATTATTATAGTTCAATGAACCATGATTCATATGAATAAATAGATGGCTAAAAACTCAATAACATAAAAGCAAAAATTGCCAAATGATACAATGTTACATTGAATGTCCAAAGTGATCTTCATAGTTGTGCATCATGCAATATAGTGTCCAGCGCCAACAGGGGGTGCTCAAACTTAAAATAATACAATCCAATAAAGGTGACTTAGTGCAACAAAAAACAGCTTCAATGCTTCCTTAGTGATAACAGACAATTAAGTCGTGTAGATAGCAGCTGAGTTTAAAAATCATTTGTTCAGAAGAGTGGTGAATGTGAAGTGTGCAGCAGGATCTCCTCCATGCAACAATCCTCTAGTGGTAGATAATGGCTATCTATACTGAGGTTACAGCATAGAGCAGACAGCGCTTGTGGTGTCTCCTGTGCAGGGGGGTCCTAGGTATTGGACTGTCATTTATCAGACCTCAGATCCATGGGGAGCATCATCTTATTGTAAAAAATATTTTATTTTTATTTTTTTTAATTTTTAATTTTATTGTAGATTTCACCATGGTTTTATTTTTATTTAGGCTATACATATGTATAGTTTTTCTGGTAGGCTCCACCCTTTATTTATTATTTTTTTTTTCTATTATGCACATACTGCCTGCACGTCCACATAGTGCTATATTCCCCATGGTGGTTTAGATCACCATCCTATACCTCAGTAAAGACAAGAGTTGATACCCAGTACACCTAGATAGTATAATTTATTGTAGAATTAGCGCAGCACCATCCCCATTTGTCATTTTTTTTACGTACCCTTTTTGTGCTTTTCAGTTTTTTATTTTCAGAAAAGGTGAGTCAACCATAATCACGGGTGACGTCATCCCCTTGGCAACAAGGGCGCGCCCAGAGGAACGTCACTTCCGTCGGGACCAAACGGGACGAGTGTGAACCTGCTTTAACGTTGAGATGGTCAATAATTGCCTTATAGAGTGTGAGGGAGCACTGGAGATTGACAGCCCTCGAGTGATACCGCCAACCACAGACGGAGCAGCCCTTGGTCCCTTTTATCTTCTTTGGTGATACAGATGCAACAGCCCTGAAGTATCCATAAGGTTTTTGGAAGACCCAATTCCCTGGGCTTGGTGAGACCAACATATTGGTCTTTTTAGCTGGTAAGGAGACAACTTATTCACCTTGGGTGTTCCGCCTCATTGGATAAAGGACTCTTCTATTCATCACAGTGTTGATCGTAGTATTCACTGGCCATTCTTTCTTTTCCTTTTGCAAGTTTATTGAGACTTATTTTTTATTTATCACGCATGTCATTATATTTCACTTATCATCAACAGACTCACAACTTATGCCACTCTAAATATTGCAATTGTGGAGTGTACTGATCCACTTCTGAGGATCATCATTGTCATTTTGTTTATGTGCATATCAATTATGTTTATCTGGTGTATTTTTATATCACTAGGTGATTCAATTTTCACAATAGCATTTTTCAAATTTGTCTGCTTTAGTTTTTTGGTTTAGTTTTTTTTCACCTAATTAATATATATTTTTTGCTCAAAGAATTTAGCACTGCACTATTTTATATTTTATGATTTTGGGTTTTGTATCGTAGACTCTTGGTGTGGGCTGCTTATACTTTGCTGATTTCTTAAATAATTTTGTTTCAGTTGTTAAGTTTTATTGTTGTTGTTAAGTTTAATTTTAGCGCAGCGTTTCGCCATCTGGCCTTTTTTTTCCTTAAACCATAAAACTGTGGCCTTGTCACATAGCTTATACATCTTGACCCCGTATCTGGCACGCTTGCTGGGAGGGTACTGTTTGAATGACAAGCGGCCAGAAAACTTAATCAGGGACTCATCAACTCAGACAACTTGATGGGGAGTAAACAAGTCTGCAAAACGTTGGTTGAAGTGGTTTACGAGGGGCCGAATTTTGTAGAGTCGATTGTATCAAGGGTCTCCACGAGGACGACAGAGTTCATTGTCATTGAAGTGCATGAACCGCAAGATCTGCTCGTATCGTGCCCTGTTCATAGAGGCAGAGAACAAGGGCATATGGTGAATTGGGTCAGTGGACCAATATGACCGCAACTCACTCTTTTTAGTTATGCCCATGTTGAGGGAAAGGCCCAGAAAGAGCCTAAATTCGTAAACCGTAATTAGTCTCCAATCTCTGGCAAGGGTCCTCCAGCGTTCAGCATGCTGGTGTCAACCTGCTTGACATGTTTCATCACAAACGGATATCTTCAGAGGCGTGGTTTTACTGACCCCCGCACGCCATATATATATATAAATATATATATATATATATATATATATAATATGCTATAGCATATTACACCGGATGGCGGTATATTACACTCAGCTGCTGTCCTTTGGGAGATAATTCCCTCCCCAATCAAATGTAATTGGTCTTCCTATATATATGGTGTGCGGGGGTCAGTAAATCCACGCCTCTGAAGATATCCGTTTGTGATGAAACATGTCAGGCAGGTTGACACCAGCACGCTGAAATCGATTGTTTCTTGTAATGCATGCATTCTTGAATTTAAACTGTAAGTTACTACAATAAATTTGTTTTTAAATGGTATTGCGGGCTTCACTATTGGTCACTTATTTCCTTCATTAAGCACTGCTGATCGATATACTGAAAGCCTTGCATCTGATGTGAGCTCCTGGAGAAGTTTATTGAGGGAGAATATTATCTGGACATCGCTGATTTGACCTATGGGGGAGAATTATAAAGCCGGATATGCATGATGAGCCTGGGGTCATTACAACATGCATATCATTTCCAGCCATCTGGTAAGCAGATCACTTTACCACATGGTGCTGAGTGCTTTTGTACACATGCACTATAGCTGGTGAAAGAATATATATATAAAGTGTGGCGCTAGTGATAATGCCTCGTAAGAGGTAGTGTTAACCTATATCAGGTGTGTAAAAAAAAAAAGGGAAGAGGAGAAGGAGAGGGGTTAGGGTGAGGGAGATATCACTTTACCCACCCACACTTCCCCATAAGTGGGTTCAACAATAATAAGAAATAAGTGCAAAGATATATCTATATCTGTATGCTAAGTAAGTGAGAGCGTTTAGAAGATAGGTATAGGAAACTAATAGCTCCGCGCTTAGGTAGTAAAGGAACTGCAGCCCCCCCAACACAGAATCACACCAATGTGGAATTCTAGAAAATTAAAGTCAAATGAGGGGTGATTGGCGCTGTTCCACTGAAGGTGTCTCAAGTGTAAAAAAATTTTTTTGGTGTATCAAGTAGAACAATAAACAAAACTAAACAATATATAGAATTAAGAAACAATGTGTGGGAACTCATGAAGTATGTGTGACACCTGCGCCCATACAAAGTGCAGTGTGTGTTAACTCCCACTTAAACAAGAGGTAATCAAAACCTAGGTAAGTGTAAAAGAATAAGGTGAAATCCAAAAAATCTATCCAAAAAATCCTTGAAAAAACAAAAAATACTGGACATAAAAAACACCAATATTGCATAAATTAAATACTCATAGAAACCTATAATATGAATGCACATAAAAAATTATAATATGAATGCACATAAAAAATTAAAAATCATGAAGTCTTCAGTCCACAAAAAGTCCCAAAACCAAATTGATAATAAAAAATTATATATTAAATATATTATAGTGAAAAAGTTCCTCATAAAGTGCAGATAGTAAGTCTCTTCAAATCTTCTAGCAGTGCTCTTAGTGACATGAAATCTTCCAGTCTTCTAAAAGCCCCCCAATGTGCCCTCACTCACCAAAGGAAAACACCCCTGCAGGGGTATCAAGCCTGTCAGCTGTATCCTGCAGCAACGGTCCTCAGTGAAGGCTCCTACTCGAATCTCCGTTCACGGTGTCCGGGCTGTCTCCAGTTAATCCCTCCTCTGCTGCCACTTCCAGCAATGTCTCCTCTCTACTTCATAACATATGGAACTTTTGCCTGTGGAACAGGCAAAAGTTCCATATGTTATGAAGTAGAGAGGAGACATTGCTGGAAGTGGCAGCAGAGGAGGGATTAACTGGAGACAGCCCGGACACCGTGAACGGAGATTCGAGTAGGAGCCTTCACTGAGGACCGTTGCTGCAGGATACAGCTGACAGGCTTGATACCCCTGCAGGGGTGTTTTCCTTTGGTGAGTGAGGGCACATTGGGGGGCTTTTAGAAGACTGGAAGATTTCATGTCACTAAGAGCACTGCTAGAAGATTTGAAGAGACTTACTATCTGCACTTTATGAGGAACTTTTTCACTATAATATATTTAATATATAATTTTTTATTATCAATTTGGTTTTGGGACTTTTTGTGGACTGAAGACTTCATGATTTTTAATTTTTTATGTGCATTCATATTATAATTTTTTATGTGCATTCATATTATAGGTTTCTATGAGTATTTCATTTATGCAATATTGGTGTTTTTTATGTCCAGTATTTTTTGTTTTTTCAAGGATTTTTTGGATAGATTTTTTGGATTTCACCTTATTCTTTTACACTTACCTAGGTTTTGATTACCTCTTGTTTAAGTGGGAGTTAACACACACTGCACTTTGTATGGGCGCAGGTGTCACACATACTTCATGAGTTCCCACACATTGTTTCTTAATTCTATATATTGTTTAGTTTTGTTTATTGTTCTACTTGATACACCAAAAAAATTTTTTACACTTTAGAAGATAGGTGTTCCGTATCCACGCAGATAGGGAGCGCCTATCAGGATGGTGCCTGGAGGTTCAACTCCAGGTACTAATCAAACAGAAACAAAAGGAAAATCAAAAGACACAATGTTGTTAGGGCTAATACAATGATGTATACCGGGTATTATGCCTCCCAAAGGAGAGGGGGGGTAAAAATAAAAATGTGTAATCAAAAGTCCATCAGAGTGATAAGTACATAAATGCAAGCATATTTGAAGTCCACCATCTTAGATATGGGGTGACTAGATGTCACTCTAAGTATAAAGAGTTCAAAAAGCTGTAGTAAACAGGGACTGTTGAACGTATCCCTGTTCAGAGGTAGGTTCTTCCCTTAGAGTGGTGACTTTGGCCCAAAAGGGAACAGATATATAATGCCCTTACCAGATCAGGTGGACTCACAGGCCCTTGGCGGTGAGTCAAACGAGCTTTGTACCGTCAAACGGTGTGGTGCTGTAAAGCTGTATGTCGTTCCTGGATAGGGGGTTCCCTGATGGCACCGGAAGGCACGCCTCTGGCTCGATGGGTTTTCCCAGATGTCATCTAGTGGTGCGTCCTTGACAGGGCACAACTGGAAGCCGGGGTCCACCAAAAATCTCCAGGTGACGAAAACCTATTTCTCAGCAGCCAGCACCATTTTTGTAGGTGAAACCAGAAAAAAAGAAAAAAACTTCCACATAGTGTGAATCTTTCTTAAACGTGGCGACGTTTATTAAAATAAACTTTTTGCAGTAAAATACAAAAAAAGAACTTTTTTTTTAGGGCGGTAAAAACTAGGCTCAAAACATAGTAAAGAGTCCCAAGATTAAAAATTTGCGCAGTAGGTGATGGTGAGGGTAAAATCCACGGAAACCCGACGCGTTTCGTCCTCAAAGACTTCTGCTGGGGTATGGAATTGACCCCCATCTACTGCGCTTATATGTGTAGGGGCAAACAATGCAGGAAATCCGATTGGCAGCAAAACAACTACTTCTGGTACGACAATCAGTACTATCTACAGATCAAGGGCGTGGCTATGGGGGCGAAATTTGCCCCCAGCCTGGCCAATATTTTAATGGCCAAATGGGAGGAGGATGTCGTCAGAGCCTTGAACCCTCCCCAACTGGCCTTTTGGGCTCGGTATATTGACGACATCCTCCTCATATGGAGAGGCACCTTGGACTCATTAAACAACTTCATGCTTCATCTCAATGAGAACAACATTGGAATTCATTTATCATATGAAGCTAGTACTTCCTCAATACATTTCTTGGACCTTGAAATTACAGCTGTCGACGGCCATTTGGAAACAAAAACGTTCTTTAAAGTCACTGATCGCAACGGGTACATCCCAACCGACAGCTGCCACCATCCAGCTTGGCTGAAATCAGTCCCCCGCAGTCAGCTAATGAGAATAAGACGCAACTGTTCCCGTCTGACAGACTATTACGCACGGGCTGAGACCATCAAACTCAGATTCCAAGAGAAAGGGTATGACGAAGCACAGATTGAACAGGAGATCCAAAAAGTAGCCCGCATTGATCGACTATCCTTATTGGATGAGCGCCCCCGAAGACCCCTTGAAAACAAACATAGATGGGCGTTCCTTACCAACTATTCCATCCAACACAAACAAATAAAGGATATTATCACAAGACACTGGAAAATACTAAGAAATGACCACATATTGGGCCCCTTACTCCCTGAACGTGCAGGAGTTATCTATAAAGGTACGCCATCAATAAGGGGGCAGATCGCCCCAGGAGTGATAGAACCCCCGAAAGCCCCCTCTTTCTTTCATGACTTAAAAGGCTTCTACCCCTGCCGAAAATGCTCCGTATGCAAACATAATACTTGTAAAGCACGAAAGATCGAAACATTCTCTTCATCTACGACTGGGAAGGAATATAGAATGAAAAGTTTTGCCACCTGTACCACAAAATTCATAGTTTATCTCATAACCTGTCCTTGTGGAAAACAATACATTGGTCGCACAAAACGCAACTTTGCTATAAGAGTGAACGAGCACATCACAGCCATAAAAAAGGGACGCACAAACCACAGTGTACCAAAACATTACCTACATCACCATGATCAAAATCCATCCGGAACAAAGTTCCAAATTATAGATAGATTCACACCACATTGGAGGGGGGAACCAAAGGTGAGAGGTGTCTCCAAACTTGAGACTTTTTGGATACATCTCATCAAATGCTATGTACCCCATGGGCTCAATGTAGACTGGGATGTCAATGCTTTTATCAATCAGTCATAAGCATTGTCAAGCCCTCTCAAAGGTTGTTCTGATAGAAAACATTTCCTCTTCCTTTGAGATGTCCTTGCCTGTGTTTTCTGTCTAACCCTTTCTCCCATCCCTCTTCTCATCCCTCTTTCCCCCTCGCTCTGCCTGCGGGCCTCTGAGGCCTCTGAGGCCTATTATAGCAGTCTCTGGTTTCAGTGAGTTGGGCGGGTGAGGTCCCCCTCCCTACCCGCTGGATATTTTTTAGACAGTTTTATATATATTTTTATAATGTTTATGATTTATTTTTTTGGGGAACCCTGAAAAGTTTGTCATATCACTCTCCTTCTGAGTGAGTGGGATGAATAAAATTCCTCTTCCCTCACTTTGAGTACCTCAGGATGACCTATCATCTACACGTAATTAGCCACTAAGACCTTCCTCTAAACTACTGGACACATTGGTAGGACCCTCTGAGATGCCCTCCCAATTCTCTGCTTCTCACTGTTCTCTTCTTCATACTACAACATAGCCTTTTCGTTTTTCCTGATATACAAGTAGGCGGGATAGACCTTTGTTGAGACATAGTTTTTTAAAAAAATCTCTCCGGTTGCCCTATCCCGTTTTTTCTATATAATAACCTTTTTAAATATTCGGCACACTAATGCCTGATTTTTAACACTATACGCACCTTGATTCTATCCATACAGACAGGCACACCCTGATCCATTTTGCATACTTTGAATCCTATAGAGATATCACCACTTTATATTGGTCCTAAAATTATACGGGCTTGGACAGATATACAGAAAAAATTCACGTTTTTTTTGGTGTTATTGTGCTACACATAGATGTTTGTATGTTATAATAAATTTTCGATATGTTTCTTATGTACTCAGCCCGATATGACACATACATATACACTCAGGAAGATCCATCCCTAATAAGTATAGAAATGGGAGATGTTTACGATTTGCCTAGCACATATCCGGTGATATGACTTCCGGTTTTTTGATTAAGCTGTTTTCGTTTCAAAAACTCCTCCCCTACTTATGGCCGTCACGTTGTTTGCGCTCCACACCTCGTTCTTACAGCCTCAGCTCCTTACTATTTCTGACACCCAGACTTTAAACGGTCTGACGTCACTCCGCACCGAACGGACCACGTGATCAAGGCGTGGCCAACGTGTCACATGGGCTGACGCTGTACCAGAGATTGGAGGATGCAAGTGAGGTCTGGCTTTGACCACCTAATAGGGATACAATTGGCCACTCTAACTACACATGCTCTGTAGGCTTGTGCTAGCGCCGCCCAACCCGGAAGTCATGCCCGGTTTTGCTGCCAATCGGATTTCCTGCATTGTTTGCCCCTACACATATAAGCGCAGTAGATGGGGGGCAATTCCATACCCCAGCAGAAGTCTTTGAGGATGAAACGCGTCGGGTTTCCGTGGATTTTACCCTCACCATCACCTACTACGCAAATTTTTAATCTTGGGACTCTTTACTATGTTTTGAGCCTAGTTTTTACCGCCCTAAAAAAAGTTCTTTTTTTGTATTTTACTGCAAAAAGTTTATTTTAATAAACGTCGCCACGTTTAAGAAAGATTCACACTATGTGGAAGTTTTTTTCTTTTTTTCTGGTTTCACCTACAAAAATGGTGCTGGCTGCTGAGAAATAGGTTTTCGTCACCTGGAGATTTTTGGTGGACCCCGGCTTCCAGTTGTGCCCTGTCAAGGACGCACCACTAGATGACATCTGGGAAAACCCATCGAGCCAGAGGCGTGCCTTCCGGTGCCATCAGGGAACCCCTATCCAGGAACGACATACAGCTTTACAGCACCACACCGTTTGACGGTACAAAGCTCGTTTGACTCACCGCCAAGGGCCTGTGAGTCCACCTGATCTGGTAAGGGCATTATATATCTGTTCCCTTTTGGGCCAAAGTCACCACTCTAAGGGAAGAATCTACCTCTGAACAGGGATACGTTCAACAGTCCCTGTTTACTACAGCTTTTTGAACTCTTTATACTTAGAGTGACATTTAGTCACCCCATATCTAAGATGGTGGACTTCAAATATGCTTGCATTTATGTACTTATCACTCTGATGGACTTTTGATTACACATTTTTATTTTTACCCCCCCCTCTCCTTTGGGAGGCATAATACCCGGTATACATCATTGTATTAGCCCTAACAACATTGTGTCTTTTGATTTTCCTTTTGTTTCTGTTTGATTAGTACCTGGAGTTGAACCTCCAGGCACCATCCTGATAGGCGCTCCCTATCTGCGTGGATACGGAACACCTATCTTCTAAACGCTCTCGCTTACTTAGCATACAGATATAGATATATCTTTGCACTTATTTCTTATTATTGTTGAACCCACTTATGGGGAAGTGTGGGTGGGTAAAGCGATATCTCCCTCACCCTAACCCCTCTCCTTCTCCTCTCCCCTTTTTTTTTTTACACACCTGATATAGGTTAACACTACCTCTTACGAGGCATTATCACTAGCGCCACACTTTATATATATATTCTTTCACGTATACACAGGTCAAGTTGTTGTGTTGGCTGCTTTAATTTCTGAGAGTTGGCGCAAAAAATTCTTTTTATATACAAGTTTCAACTATAGCTGGTGACTGGAATATTCCTCTCTTCTACTTTGGACTTACTATTAGTTGTCATTTTTAGCGCCGCCTTTTTTAGACTTTGAATTCTCAATTAGGATTGGCGAACGCAGCAGGAAGGGCGCTATGGGCATGACGGGCCTGTGTTCGTCTTCTTGGTGGCAGTGGGACACTACTTGTGCTTGCCACCTCACCAGCTTGAACTGCACTTATGGGACTCGCCACGTCACCACGTGATACTGCAGTGCTGAATTGACTACGACCAGGGTGTACTAGGCCGCTGGTGCTTGCCAGTTCACCAGAAGGAATAGCGGCACTAGTACTGCTCTGCTCCATACAAGGGACCTGCGGTTCTTGCACATCAACGACAGAAGAAGTTCGGGGTCTGGTACGCTTGACCTTGGCAGGGTGTCATCAACTCCGTCGTCAGAGCTATCTGTCATGTCCTCTACAGGATCGTATTCTGAGCCTGAATCTGACAGATGAGTGACTTCCTCTTCACTATCTGTCATGCTCAGAAACGTGTAGGCCTCTTCACTAGTGTACCTTCGATTTGCCATTTTGGGCTCTAAATTTAGTGGTACACTAGTGAGACTCACAGGTAAAAAAGCTCCTGACTGTTAGCGACTGTAGCAAAACGCTACCAAAAAAACTGTTAGTGATCGCAGGGATCAGGCCTTACTCTGTGAACGCTGCAGTTATGTGTGTTTAGTGTTTTGTAAGTGACAGTGATCGATCAATACTGCACTTGGGTGGGCTGGGCAGAGGGGCAAAACGCAGGTGCTAGCAGGTATCTGGGCTGATCCCGCTAACACTGCATTTTTGGGAACCCTAAACTGCTAGGGACACTAGTTTAGATCTGATCAGATCAGATATTGATCCGTTCAGATACTATACCACTGGAGGTGTATGCCGCGTGCGTGGGTGTTATTGGCACTAACCTGACGCTGCCTGGGGTGACGCAGACCCTATCTGACCCTAAAACCTAACTTGTATTACCCGCTGGGGGATCAGGGGGTTAAACCTTTATTAGGTGATAAACGGCGGGTGCCCTGACACTATAAAAAATAAACTAACTAACCAGCGTCACCCTTAACAGTTATACGGTGATCACTGGTGAAAGGGTTAACTAGTGGGCAATCAGGGGGTTAAAACCTTTACTAGGTAGTATACGGGGTCCCTGACGCTATAAAACGCTGACGGCAAACCTAAATACTTACCTCCCTAACTAGCGTCACCTGTGACACTAATACAGCGATCAGAAAAACGATCGCTTAGTGACACTGGCGACGGGGGGTGATCACGGGGTTAAACCTTTATTAGGGGGGTTAAGACGGGTACCCTAGACCTAAAGGGGCCTACCACTAATTGCCCTACCACTTATAACGGTCACAAATGACACCAATGCAGTAATCAGGGGGTGCAGGGGGGTGAAAAGTGTGCCTAGAGTGTTCTACTGTTAGTGTAGTGTTGTGCAGACTTACTTGGATGTTTTCTCTCCTCGGCGCCGGAACGAAAAGACCGACACGAAGAGAGATGACATCACTTCCTCTGCCGCTGTTTACATTACAGCAGCAGAGGAAGATTGTCATTCGTTGGGAGCGATCGCGAGGGGGTGGCCATGAATGAGTGGCCTCCCCCTCAGCACGGATCGCTCCCCTAATGATGACGACCGCCTCAGGCACCACGGGAGGCAAATCACATATCAGATACGTGATTTTGCCTGCTTGTGCCATTCTGCCGCAGTATATCTGCGTTAGGTGGTCGGCAAGTGGTTAATAAATAAAATGGCTATTTCATTTACCCTATCAGCTATATAAAAAAGTTTGAGTCCTCTCAATAAAAAGTCCATGTTCTGGCCACTGTAAAATTGTAGGACAGTCTCTAGAATTTGTGACCATTATATTTAGGATTTTTGTATAGACTTCATCTTTCATTTCATGAGGGCTACAGGATATAATACCCCCCTTTAACCACTTCAGCCCCAGAAGGTTTTACCCCCTTCATTACCAGAGAACTTTTTGCAATTTGGCACTGTGCTGCTTTAACTGGTAATTGCCTGGTATGCAATGCTGTACCCAAACTAAATTTGCGTCCTTTTTTTTTACCACAAATAGAGCTTTCTTTTGGTGATCACCTCTGCAGTTTTTATTTTTTGTGCTATAAACAAAAGAAATGAGACAATTTTGAAAAAAAAAATCAATTTCTTTTATTTTTTGCAATATAATGAATAACATTTTTTTTACACAAAGTTGTCACTGAAATGATATATTGCTCATATATGTCATGGGTATATGTGAAATTACAACCCAAAATACATTCTGCTGGTTCTCCTGAGTATGGGGATACCACATGTGTAAGACTTTTTGGCAGTCTAGCCGCGTACAGGAACCTGAAAACCAATCACCGCCTTCAGGCTTTCTAAGGACGTAAATTGTTGATTTCACCCCTCACTACCTATCACAGTTTTGGAGGCCATGAAATGTCAAGATAGCACAACCCCCCCCCCCAAAAAATGACCCCTTTTTGGAAAGTAGACACCCCAAGCTATTTGCTGAAAGGCATGTTGAGTATTTTGCAGATCTTGTTTTTTGTCACAACGTTTTGAAAATTGAAAAAAAAAAGAAAAATGTTTTCTTTTCTTTCTTCATTTTCCAAAACAAATGAGAGCTGCAAAATACTCACCATGCCTCTTAGCAAATACCTTGGGGTGTCTACTTTCCGAAAAGGGGTTATTTGGGGGGTTTTGTGTTATCTTGGCATTTCATTACCTCCAAAACTTTGATAGGTAGTGAGAAATTAAATCAACAATTTACGCCCTTTTTCTTTTTCAGTGTCCTGTACGTGGCTAAACTGCCAAAAAGTCTCACACATGTGGTATTCCCAAACTCAGGAGAAGCAGCAGAATGTATTCTAGGATGCAATTCCACATATACCCATGGCATGTGTGAGCAATACATCACTTAAGTGACAACTTTGTGGCAAAATATAAAATATTCCATGGACTTAAATGCCTCTCAGCAAATAGTTTGGGGTGTCTACTTTCCAAAGCAGAATGTATTTTGGGGTGTAATTCCACATATACCCCTGGCATGTGTGAGAAATATATCATTTAGTGATAACTTTGTGTAAAAAAAAAGAATTAATTTTCCCAAAACTTGTGGCAAAATATAAATATTCTATGGACTCAACATGCCTCTCAGCAAATACCCTGGAGAGTCTTCTTTTCAAAATTTGGTCATTGGGGGGGGGGGGTTGAATTGTCCTGCTATTTTATGCCACATATCGCCAACTCTTCTAACCACTTGTTAGAAAATTACTTTGAACTCTCAAACATTATATATTTTTTAAAGCTGAGGCTCTACAGATTAAAATGGGGGTGTTGCATACCAGTACGTCGCTGGTCCTTGTTGGGCATATATTGTAGTGTTCTTTTTTTTTTCATGCAGCCTGTGGGTTAAAGGAAAAAAGAGAACCTAACAGATTCCTCCATTCACGTCGATTGATCGGTGGTATGCCCACCATTAGAATACCGCCCTGCATCCACCCACTTCTAATGATAGGCATACATGCACCATTCTTTTTTTTCGTCAATCCATGGGCTGAACGGAAAAAAATAACCTAATAACAGATTCCTCCATTCACATCGATTGATGTGGATAAAGAAATCTCTGCCAAGAAAAGTAAATAAAAATATATGCCGAAGCATAAGGGCGATCCGCCCCTATGTCCACCCCTGACCCTATGCTTCGGCATATATGCTCTTTTTTTTTTTTAACTGTGGTGGTGAAATCACCTCCTATAGCGCTGGAGTCATGGATTTACCTATCGTGAGAGCAAACCCTGTTGCTGTCAAAATAAATAAATCCGTGCTGCAGCTGAATTTCGGGCCTGCAAAGCAAACAATGGTTAACAATAAATCACAGTATCAAAACATGAACTCAATAAAACAACTTTTTTTTTATTGCAATTTGTGCCAAAAAAGAGTAAATAATATATGCTGAAACATAGGGGCAATTCTCCCCCATGTCCACCCCTGCCCCTATGCTTTGCCATATGTGCTCTTTTTTTTTTTTAACTGGTGGTGAAATCACCTCCTACAGTGCTGGAGTCACATATTTATGTATCGTGAGAGCAAACCTTGTTATTGTCAAAATAAATAAATCTTGTGCTGCAGCTGAATGGCATACCTGCAAAGCAAACAATGGTTAACAATAAAGCACAGTAACAGTACAGCAAAACAGTAAAATGATACGCAAACACGATAAAACACAGTAACAATAAAACATTACAGTATAGCATAAAATACAGTAAAAGTCAAATAAATAATAAAACAACAAACTATTTTTGTTTTTTTTTAATATATATATATATATATATATATATATATATATATATATATATATATATATTGTAGGGGATCAGAGGACAGCTGGCTCAGAAACACTCCAGTAAAACAAAAGTGGCTTTATTCAGCAAAATGGCAAAAATAAACATAAGATAAGACAGACTTGTCTTGTTACACGGTTGTGCACACAGGTACAGCTCACATTTCAGAAGCACACAGGCTTACAGGTAATAGTTCATGGCTCCAATCAGAGCTACAGTCTTTATGTGGTTAAGCTCACCCAGCAGGTACACCATCCAGCAATGGACATTTTCACACAGCGTGCTGCTGTGTCACTCTCTCCTACTCAAACAGCTCCTCTGACACTCTCAGCCTAGCTGACGATAATCAGGTCTGAAGGGGAAGTACCTACCCTCTTTGATTAACCCCTTCTTAACCCTGCCCCAGGCTGACCCTCTACATATCCCCCCCTCTGTTCCAGGCCAGGGGTCTGGACAGCACGAATCCAGTGGCAAAAGACCCGGGAAAGGGCATCCGCATTCTAATGTACCTTTCCTGGTCTATGTACCACTACAAACCTGAAGTCCTGTAGAGCAAGGAACTACCGGGTGATTCTGGAGTTTTTATCTTTATTTTGGGTCATCCACTTAAGGGGCGCATGATCTGAAACTAACTTGAAGGGTGGGCCCAACAAGTAGTAGCGGAGTGTCTCCAAAGTCCATTTTATTGAGAGACACTCTCTTTCCACAATGGAATAATTCCTTTCAGCTGGCGTGAGCTTCCGGCTCAAGTACACAACGGGGTGATCATCCCCCCAATCATCTGGGACAGTACTGCACCCAGACCCAACTTTGAGGCATCTGTTTGTACCAGTAACTTTTTTTGGAAGTCGGAAGCTACCAATACTGGTTCCTGGCACAAAGCTTGCTTCAACTGGCAGAATGCTGCTTCTGCTTCTGCACTCCACTGAACAACAGTTGCATTCTTTCCCTTGGTGAGATCAGTCAGAGGCGCTGCTAGACTGGCAAAGTTGGGGACAAACCTCCTATAATAGCCCACAATGCCAAGGAAAGAATGCATTTGTTTCTTTGTGAGTGGACGGGGGCCATTTCTGAATTGCCTCCACCTTGTTTAGTTGGGGTTTAATCACGCCCCTGCCTACAACATACCCCAGGTAGTGGGCCTCCTCCAACCCAACCTTGCTCTTTTCCGGGTTCACTGTGAACCCCACCCTTCGGAGTGCATCCAAGACCAACTGGACCTTCCGTAAGTGACTCTCTCAGTTCTGACTAAAGATGACAATATCATCAAGATAGGCTCTAGAGTATTCCTTATGAGGTCTCATGACGAAGTCTATGGCCCTCTGGAAAGCGACTGGGGCCCCATGTAACCCAAACATCATTCGGGCATACTGCCATAACTCTTCTGGTGTGGCAAATGCAGTTTTTTCTTTAGTCTCTGGGGAAAGTGGGATCTGCCAGTATCCCTTGGCCAAGTCAAGAGTGGTGATGTAGCGGGCTGGTCCTAATCTCTCGATTAACTCATCCACCCGGGGCATGGGATACACGTCTGGCTTGGAGACTTTATTTAATTTGTGAAAGTCATTGCAGAACCGCAAGGTTCTATTCGGCTTGGGTACAAGGAGTATAGGGCTGGACCAGCTACCTGAAGACTCCTCAATGATCCCAAGGTCCAACATACTCTTAAGCTTGGCCAAGACAATATTCCGGCGAGCTTCGGGTATGCGGTAGGGTTTGAGGTTTACTCGAACACCAAAGTCTGTGATGACAATTATGTTCAATTACCAAGGTTAGGCCCGGCAGGTTTGAAAAAATGTCTCGATTCCTCTACAAAAACTCCCAGGACTCCTGTTTTTGAGAAGGGGAGAGAGCCTCTGCAATTCCTACGTTCTTAATCTGAGCATCAGGGTCTTCCGGGACCTTCAGACTTGCTGTCAAAACCTGTCTATCTTTCCATGGTTTGATCAAGTTGACGTGGTAAATCTGGTAGGGTTTACGTTTAGTGGGCTGATGGACTTTATAGTTGACCCTGCCCACCCTCTCAATTATCTCAAAGGGTCCACTTGGAAAGAAACTTACTCTCCACGGTAGGCACTAAGACCAGCACCTGATCCCGAAACGCTGTAAAACCCGTTCCTGAGTTTTAGCCGCTCCAAGGTGATCCCCAAGTACATGACTATGAGCCAAATGCAACACCCTAGACCTAAAAGGTTTGGGTACCACCAGTTGTTCCAACACTTCTTTTTTGACTTTAGTTACTCGGTACAACAAGTCATGATTCACAGCAAAATGGGGGAACTGCATGTCTGCCCCAGGGTGCTGTTATTCACCGTTTAAGACCATGGCCTGTTCCCTGGCAGGGATCAAAGTGGGGTCCCTTATCTGAGAACTAAGGAAATCTTCCCGGGAGCCCCTGAGATCTGACATAACTGGCTCAGTGGAGGTACTTTCCGCTTCCAATCCCGCAAACACCTCCAGGGAACCAGACTCACTTCCTGTAGGTTCAGCAACCTGGTGCTGATCCTTAGTAACAACCTCCTGCAACACAGTATTATTTACCACCTCTGTGGGTTCTTGCTTTTTGGGGGAAACCCCCAAACTTTTGAGCTTTTGATCATACAAGTCCCAAAACATGGGGCAGTCTTACCCGATTAGTAAGTCATGAGGTAATCCCGGGACCACCTCAAGTTTTAGTGTAGCCTTCCTGCTGGTGTACACAGGGTCACACAGGCCACCGGATACTTTGTTTTTTTTTACGTTATAACAAACTGTTTATCTGCAAGATCGTACATATATAGAGGTAAGTACACCGCTAAAATGTATATATCAATTAGCAGCTAACACACCTATAGACTCAGGTTAGGGTTCAAAATAAAAATAGTAAAAGTGTAGCGCTATTTATATTAAACAGAAGGTCTTACGTGCGTAAAAACAGTGAATAAAACCTAATCACCCCTTGTAGAACAAAGGTATGAAGTGCATAATAAAGTGACACTGTGTAATTCAAAACAGCAATTGAAAAACAATATAAATAATGGCGACCAATTGTAAAAATTAATACAATATATCTGAAAAAACGTGAAGGTTCGGCAGGTCAACCACTCAAATTCATATAAAAAGTCCAAAATATAAATGAATAATAATTTGTGAAAAGGAAACCACCACCGAAAGTCTATAGGGGTTGTGCATTGAAAATGATGGAAATATGACTCCCAAGTTCACACGTAGATGAAATTTGTCACATCCGGCAGATTGGTAAACACTGAGGGAACCACAGGTGAACAGAGGGTCTAGATGGGTGGCAGTACCATCACCGTAACATCAAGAAGCTTACCGGAACTTAATGACTTGAAAAGACCTACGTCTTACAAGTCAAAAAGGCTTGTTGACCAACCGGTCTGGACAGGGTAACTCGTCAAATATCCTCAACTTGCAATGGGAAGAGGGGTATCAACACAGCTTTCCACATCCACAAACGATCATATTTCGGAGATCAAAAACAGCTCAAACGGTCAAATAGCGGTAATCATGAGGGGTCCACCCGACATGTTTCAGCTACACAGCCGTCATCTGGGGCAAGATCGTACATAACATGTATAAAGTATTGGTACACATATTTTACATCATACAGAAGGTATTGCATATAAAAAGGTCATGTTACATGTAAAGGAATTGCATATATTTAGTAATTTGGGTTCTGGTGTGATCCGTACATTTCCATAATCATACTTATAAAGTATTGGGATAAGCACTGTTTATGTGCACGCTGTAGACTCTTGTAACCATCTATCCCATATTCTGTTATATTTATTTGGACAACCTCTATTAATATAAAGGAATTTTTTGTATGGAAGGGTCATGTTTATGTCCCTTTTCCAGTCCACCAAATGAGGGGGTTCAGGTCTCATCCATTGTCTGGCAATGATTTTCCTAGCCGAGAATAAAGTTTCTTGTAGGAATATGAGAGTGAATTTATCTAGCACATCTGGAAAAATCCCCAGGAGGCATTGCTTTGGGTCAAGGGTTAATGGAGACCCCATGTCATCATGTAAGAGGGTAACTATTTGTTTCCAATAGTCTTGTATCTTATGACAGGACCATATGAGGTGAAAGAATGTGCCTGTTTCAGTGCCACACATTGGGCATGTGGTGGGTTGACTTCTTCTATATCTGGCAACCCTGATAGGGGTGAGGTATGCACGATGGAGTATATAAATTTGGGACAGTCTGTCTGAAAGCTTGGGCGACACCAACTTAGATGTTTCCAAAGCCTCCTCCCACTCCTCGTCCTCCATCTTCCCAATCTCTCTCTCCCATCTTGGTTTTAAAGCGTAAGTTAATTTTGCGGAGATAGGAGCGGATAGCATGTTGTAAAAACAAGAGATACGTTTTTTTGGGGTCTGTATCCTTGATTATAGCTATGATAGGATTAGGAGTGGGTTGTGGAAGACCTTGTGGAAACTGTGTCTGGATCGCATGTCGGACCTGAAGGAAACAAAAAAACATCTGATTCGGAATCAGGAATTCCATTTTAAGTGCATCAAACCTTTTGAGGGTTCCGTTGAACAAATGGTGTAAATAATATATGCCCCTGGCTGCCCATAAATCTGAGTTCTGGATTCCATTAAGTTCCTGCAGCTTGTTATTATGCCAAAGTGGTGTATAGTCATTATGTGATGGTGTTCCTAGTTTAGAAGATGCCAATTCCCATATACGTCTATAGTGATATAGCAAGGATTGTCTATAATCTTTTGACTGTGTGTTCCCTATACCCACTGCTATCCCGTTTATCGGGTCTTCAGTGTGTTGAGCACAACGGGGGCATAGTAGGGTGAGAAAGCGTTCCTTGCCAGTCTTGTCAATGTGGAATAGTTGGGTATAATTGTGACGCAATATAGCAGTGGTTAAAATCCGGTAATGCTGTTCCGCCCATATCCGTTGGATTTTTAAGTGTTTGCCACAGGAGTTTGTGTCTGGATTTCCCCCATATAAATGGTTTAAGTAGTGCTTCTAACGATTTAAAGTACTTAAGGGGTAGGTAGACTGGAGTATGCCATAGGACGTACAACACCTTGGGCAGCATTACCATCTTTATTAAGTTGACACGGCCCCATATTCCTAGAGGCAGGCGGGACCAGACTTGGATTTTAGATTTGATTAGAGAGAATAATGGTTCATTATTTAAGGAGATATAGTCTACTGGATTTATGGATATATTTATGCCAAGGTATTTTATTATATCGACCCGTTGGAGGAGTAAATTAGATTCTGATTCTGTGGGTGGGAAACTATCAATTGGTAGTATCTGTGACTTTCCCCAATTAATCCTCAGGTCCGAGAATGTCCCAAATTGTTCAATTACAAGAAGAGCTGTGTGTAAAGAGGGGCCTACCGGATACTTTTTAACATTACCATGCACACAGATGACCCCAACCCGTTCCCTTGGTACCAGCTTTCTTGGCAACCCGTCCGATTGGAGCAGGGTAACGACACTCCCAGAGTCAAGGACTGCTACCACCTCCTGTCCATTGACCCGCACCACACACTCATATGGATTTAGGCTGGTTGCAGCACATAATGCATGGGCATACATAGAGTGATGGCGGCCCATGTCGCACTCTATTGGTTCTTCCTGACTTGGGCACTGGGCCGTCAGATGACCCAGTTGATGGTAGGACCAACAGCAAACCTCCCGGGGTTCCCCCTGTCAGTTCCCTGGAAGCTTAGGTCCTGGGGTGCTCTTGGTAGTTGTATTATACCTCTGAGCAGCCACTATGCGATCACCGGGAGCCACACTGGTGCTGGAACGCACTTCTTTGAAATGGGCCAGCTCTCTTGTGACGGAGGGACTCTCCTGGAACTTTTGTGCACAACTGTAGTGCTCAACAGCTGTAGCCATCTCATCCAGGGACTGAGGCTCGGACTGAGCCACCCATCTGTGGAGCTCCCTGGGTAGTCCATGCAGGAAACGGTCAAGTGCGACTCTTTCCACAATCTGAGTAAGTGTCTTTTCCTCAGGTTTCAGCCAATCTTGAAACAAGTGCATCAGGTGGTAGAGCTGCGCATAGGCAGGCTTAGCCTTGTCAAAGCGCCAGCCATGGACTCGGTTTGCCCTTAAAGCGACAGTCACTCCCAGCCTTGCTAGGATTTCTGCTTTCAGGAGCTTATAATCCCGTGCTGATTCAGGGGCCAAGTCACAGTATGCTTGTTGGGGGTCTGTGGTCAGGAAAAGAGCCAGTACATCTGCCCAGTCTTTATCAGGCAGACCTTCCCTTGCTGCAACCCGCTCAAACACCGCTAGGCATGCTTCCACGTTGTCTAAGGCCATCATCTTTTGCAGGGTTCACTTCACTGCCTTCCGGGGGTCACTCTTTACAGCGGGGTCACCTTTCATCAATTCAGTCTGCTGGGTCACCGCCTTTTGTAACCCCGCTATCTGTTCACTCAGTAAGCGGTTTGTTTCCTGTTGTACAGCGACTGTCTGCATTAGCCAGTACCAGCTGCTTAACCACGTCCTCCATGGCTTGTTCAGAAGATTTCACCGTCTGTGCAGCTTTAACCCAGGACATGGGATTGGACCGGACCCCTCAAACTGCCCGCATGCTCCTCCAATTGTAGGGGATCAGAGGGGTGGACAGCTGGCTCAGAGACAGTCCAGTAAAACAAAAGTGGCTTTATTCAGCAAAATGGCAAAAATAAACATAAGATAAGACAGACTTGTCTTGTCACACGGTTGTGCACACAGGTACAGCTCACATTTCAGAAGCACACAGGCTTACAGGTAATAGTTCATGGCTCCAATCAGAGCTACAGTCTTTGTGGTTAAGCTCACCCAGCAGGTACACCATCCAGCAATGGACATTTTCACACAGCGTGCTGCTGTGTCTCTCTCTCCTATTCAAACAGCTCCTCTGACACTCTCAGCCCAGCTGACAATAATCAGGTCTGAAGGGGAAGTACCTGTCCTCTTCAATTAACCCCTTCTTAACCCTGCCCCAGGCTGACCCTCTACAATCAATATATATATATATATATACATATATATATATATATATATTTTTTTTTTCTATATGTATAGCCTGTTGCCCTGTCACAGAGCTTATACATCTTGACCCCATATCTGGCACGCTTGTTGGGGAGAAACTGTTTGAACACAAGGCGGCCAGAAAATTTAATCGGGGACTCATCAACGCAGACATCTTGATTGCGAATAAACAAGGCTGCAAATTGTTGGTTGAAGTGGTTTACGAGGGGCCAAATTTTGTGGAGTCAATCATATTCAGGGTCACCCCAAGGAGGAAAGAGTTCATTGTCTTTGAAGTGCATGAACCGCAAGATTTGTGCGTATCAAGTCCTGGCCATGGCAGCACAGAAAACAAGGGCATATGGTGAATTAGGTCAGTGGACCAATATGACGCAGCTTAGTTTTTAAGGTAATGCTCTTGAGGAGGGATAGGCCCAGAAAGGTTTTAAATTCGGAACCGTTATGGGTTTCCAGCCAAATTCTCTGACAAGGGTCAAATTTGGTTTTGCTGTGATAAATTGTATATACGTTGCATTGGTCCAAAATGGTTCTTCCGTGGAAAACAGCGCATATAAGTCAAGGGAAGTAAAATACACTTTTTCCACCTGAATTCTGGGTTGGCCAGTGAATGGGGGAAGTAAAGGCACTGCAGAAGTGGTGGGCTGCCAATCAGGATCTGCAAACACATCAGGAAGGGCACTATGGGTTCTAAGGGCCTGTGTTCGAATTCTTTGTGGCTGCGGGACACTACTTGTGCTAGCCACAAAACCAGCTTGAACTGCACTTATGGGACCTTGCCACGTCACCAAGTGTTACTGCAGTGCTGGTTTGTCTATGACCAGGATGTACTAGGCCGCTGGTGCTCACCAGTTCACCAGAAGGTTGAGCGGCACTAGTACTGTCTCTCTGCTGCATACGAGAACCATGCGATTGTTGCACCTCAGCAACAGAAGAATGGGGTCGGGTACCTTAGCAGGGACCTCTACTCTATCATCAGAGCTATCTGTCAGGGTGCTGCTGCTCTCTACAGGTTCGTATAGTGAGCCTGAATCGGATTGTGATTCTGACAGTGAGGCTTCCCCTGTGCTCTCATCTGCTCAGTATCCTGTAGGCCTCTTCATTAGTGTACCTTTCGTTTTAACATTTTGGCCACTAAATTTACAGGTACAGCTAGCGTGACTCGCAGGTCAAAAAGCACCTGGTTATCAGAGACTGCTTGAATCGCTACTTAAAAAATTAACTGTTAGTGCTAGCAGGGATCAGGCGTGACTCTGCTAATGCTGCAATTTTGTGTGCTGTGTTTTGGAAGTGACCATGATCTACTGATCCTGCACTTTGGGTGGGCTCGGCAGAGGGGCTAAACGCAGGTGCTGGCAGGTGTCTGGGCTGATCCTGCTAATTACAAATTTTTTGGAACACTATACTATTGGGCAGGGCTGGACTGGGACAAAAATTTGGTCCTGGACTTCATCCAGACCGGCCCACTTTAATTTTGCAAACACACACAAAAACAGTATATAAAACTATACGCAATTGCGCAAAAAAATAAGTAAAAACATTCCACTGTATGTATAAACAGCTTTTTTTTATTAGTTAGAGAAAAAGATGCATTCCAATATTACAGACGCCTTTAGAATGAAATGTGTAAGTTACACTCTGTTCAATGGCAGGTGTCATAAATAAGGAAAACAGTTTTAAATAACAACTTATGTTTGAATATAATATTAACAAGAAACAGTTCAAACAATAACTTGTGGGAATCAAACATAAAAAGACAGAGAAAAATCCACTCCAACATACAATGCGAATTACCAAGGCATTATAAATGGCTAAGCATACAAAAAGGTCCAAAACCACTGTTAGGGCCTACAGAAGAAGCTTAGAAAACAATTCACTTTTCTCTGCAACTTTGTCAATGATCACTTCAGAGTCAAGAGAGCAGAGGATGACCTTTTCTGTTGACATCAACATAAAAGCTTCCAGATGCTCTTGTGACAGCTTGGTTCTGAGTCTGCTTTTGATGAACTTGAGTGTTGAAAATGTACGTTCACAAGCAACCTGAGTGATGGACAGGGTGAGTAGGAACTGGTATGCAAGACCTAGGAGGTGGTAGGCATTTGACATTAGATTGAACCTCCTGAGAATCTGGTAGCAACACAGCGGGCATTCTTTACATGCGGAACACTTCTTACATTGGATTTCAACCTGCTCATCTTCACTCTCATTCTCCAATGTTTTTACCTTGTATTCGTCTAGTGGAGACATTTTTAATCTTTCCCACTGAAGAGCAAAACTGCTTAATTCACACTGTAGATTCTCAGGACTTCCTTCACTGTCAAACTTCGACAGACATTTGCTAAGTTTTTGGAACATCAGTGGTGAAAGAGACAAGGACTTTAACTGAATGAAGTTTCTTGGGTCCAGAAATGCAAGGTCAGCATAGAGTGTGCCATGACTCAGGAACCTTCTGTGCAATATCTCTGTAGCTGTGTCCATTATTTGATTGCGTACTGGGGCTTCATAAGCCTTTTCTGGACTTGTGATCGTTTCAGCATGAGCAATCTCTCCAGGCATGGTTTTCTTCTTCCTATTTCTTTGTGATGGCAATGTAGACTGAACTATCTCTTTTTCCTGCTCCTGCAATTTTTCATATGCCCACAGAACAAATTTCTCTGCAGCTGCACTAACTGAGGCAAAATCTCTTGACATATTTTTAAGACTTTCATGTGTTGCCATAACCATTCTATGAGCAGACAGTATATCCATCCCCTGTGTTTGAAGGTATTTGGACAGTGGTGAAGTCTTCTCAAATATTCTGAGGAAGGTTTGTGCCGTAAGTATCATCTCATACTTCAGCATAGCTTTTTTTTTTTTAAATTCTGTTTATTATTTTTCTTTTTTATATCATACAACAATGGACTCGTCCAGAGGACCGTGTCCATAAGGTCAACATGACCTTATTGTCTGTCTAACAAAGGCCAACTATCTAACAATCTTCCCCACCCCTTGAACCACAGCTCGACATATTATCATAAATCTATACAGCAATTTTCATGGTATGTACGCCCTATTCCCCTTGTGACGGAAGTTGCAGCATTCAGTGTCTCTATTATCAAAATGTAGTATTTGACATTAATTGATTAGGACCTTCTGGCATTTATTTTCCAACATAGGGTATCACTTTGTTTACATTAAATTATATTGAATTAAATTAAATTAAATTAAATTATTCCCCCATTAGCCCACTGTGCTATTGGATTTAAACCACGCTTGCCACACCCTATCAAATTTTTTCATGCAGCCTCTGGCCTCGTATGTGGCTTTGTAATACGGAAGCATGGAATTTACCAGGCCTTTCCATGCAGCAAAACTCGAGGCCTTAGATTTTTTCCACTCTAAGAGAATGGCTTTCTTACCATAGAAAAACAGGACATTTAGCATTGTTCGCATTGGCTCGTGAGGGTACAACTTCATCTACCAATCCTAGCAAACACACCTTAACATTCATTGGGATCGTGATTATACAATAAAGTGCTATGTGCTGAAAATATACATTGGATATTAGCTGTATTTCAAATGCAACTACTGGTCACCATAGTGTGTATGATATGTGAGAAAACAACCAGTATTACCTAATTACAAAAAAAAAAACAACCTAAGAGTAAGCTGACAGAGACCAATAAATGGTTAAAATTAGAATACAAGTGAACTCTAATCACAATACAAAAGTGCAAATATGGAAAATAGTCCCAAAATAAATATCTAGCACCAGCTGGGCAAGGAAGACTCAGACAGACAGCTTAATGATGGCCCAACAGCTCCTCAATCACAAATGTCAGTCCGTATCTATGATCCAACAACAGGTACTTCTAAAATGGATAAATGGATGTATTGGCTGATATTTCAAACAATGGAGCCATGGATCTTGTAATCGGTCACCCAAAATAGAAAGAGGAAAAAAATATATGGTGAAGTACTGCGGGATGTAAGAGCCAATCGCGCTACAAACCGCTACTCACGCTTTCCCTGGTGGCAGTCAGGCATGTCAGGCATATCAGATGCTTCCGCAATCGCCGCTTGGTAGCGTGCGTTCCACGGAGCCAGGAAGATGAAAAAAGCGTCACTTGGTTGTGTGAAGGCCGGATGTGACGTCGACGCGTTTCGCCCCTCCCCCAGGGCGTCATCAAAGGACTCCGTGTCCTTTGATGACACCCTGGGGGAGGGGCGAAACGCGTCGACGTCACATCCGGCCTTCACACAACCAAGTGACGCTTTTTTCATCTTCCTGGCTCCGTGGAACGCACGCTACCAAGCGGCGATTGCGGAAGCATCTGATATGCCTACATGCCTGACTGCCACCAGGGAAAGCTTGAGTAGCGGTTTGTAGCGCGATTGGCTCTTACATCCCGCAGTACTTCACCATATATTTTTTTCCTCTTTCTATTTTGGGTGACCGATTACAAGATCCATGGCTCCATTGTTTGAAATATCAGCCAATACATCCATTTATCCATTTTAAAAGTACCTGTTGTTGGATCATAGATACGGACTGACATTTGTGATTGAGGAGCCGTTGGGCCATCATTAAGCTGTCTGTCTGAGTCTTCCTTGCCCAGCTGGTGCTAGATATTTATTTTGGGACTATTTTCCATATTTGCACTTTTGTATTGTGATTAGAGTTCACTTGTATTCTAATTTTAACCATTTATTGGTCTCTGTCAGCTTACTCTTAGGTTGTTTTTTTTTTGTAATTAGGTAATACTGGTTGTTTTCTCACATATCATACACACTATGGTGACCAGTAGTTGCATTTGAAATACAGCTAATATCCAATGTATATTTTCAGCACATAGCACTTTATTGTATAATCACGTCTATCAGCGCTGTAACCGTTTATTATTATACTTCAAGTTCACACACTTTTTTACAGCAGCGATAGCTTCTAGTCTAATTCTTTTGTTGCGAGCGCTGTTCCTTTCATTTATTATTCATTGGGATCGGTACTGATATCACTTCAGAAATACATGTTGTGACATCAGTCCAAAATTTTTGAATGTGTGGGCAGCTCCAAAAAATGTGGTCAGCGTCAGCTGGCGAATAACAGCATCTCCAGCATTCCGCCAATACCATGGGAAAAATCTTATTCAGTCTAGCAGGCGTAAAGTAGCTCCTATGAAGGAATTTAAACTGAATCAGCCTATCTCTCGCCGATACCAGATGTTTAAATGGCTGCGTCCATAAATCATCCCAGTCCTCTTCCTGTACCTCTGGGACTTCCCCCTCCCATTTTTCTCTGCATTTAGCAATCGCCAACGGTGTTACTTTAAAGAATTCCTTGTAAGTATTTGAGAGAGGCTTGACCAGATCAACGTCTGATAACATAGTTTCAAGAGACGAGGGCAAGGATTCTACCCTCGCCTCGCGAAACTGCACCTGATATGCATGACGAATTTGCAAAAACCTAAATAGGTAAGAGTTTGGGAGATCATGGCTTGACTGTAATTGTGAAAAATTAAAAGTTCACCATACATTGTAATATCTCCTAGCGTCTTAATACCTTTAATTGCCCAGATCATGGGATCCTGTAAATTATAAAATTGTGTTAACTTTGGGTTCATCCATAAGGTAGTTGACGGTGACACTCCCCCGTAACTTGGACATGCTATTTTAACTGCTGTTTCCCAGGCCTTAATAGTGGCTTTCATTGTCAATGTTAGAGGTAACTCAGACCTGGAGCCCCTAAACAGAGCAAACTTGAGACTTTCATAGGACCCCAAGTGTGCCGCTTCCAGTACTGTAGCTGTGTCTCCATCCTCAGTCGTCAGCCACCTATGTGCAAAGACCAGCTGTCCCGCTATGTAGTATTTTTGCCAATCTGGCAATGCCAGGCCTCCCTGATCTCCTGGTTCCTGCAACACCTTATACCCAATTCTTGGAGGCTTAGGGGCCGAAAGGAAGGATGAGATGATACTGTCCAGCTTTCGAAAATACGATTTTGGAACCCAGACAGGTGCATGTCTCAGAAAATATAATACCACCGGGAGAAATTTCATTTTCAATAAGCTGATGTGACCTATTAATGATAGCGGAAGTTTTGTCCATGTTAGTACTTTCTGCTTTAACAATGTTATTAGGGGTGACAGGTTAAGAGATATGTATTCTTGAATGTTCGCTATGATCTGTATGTCAAGGTACTTAATGGAGGTAACCCACTCTAATTGCAAGTCAGGGTCTGCATCTGCTCTAGCCCTCGGGTCTATTGGTAGGATTGATGACTTATTCCAATTCACTTTTAGACCTGAAAAGATTGCGAAGCGATTAATAATTCCTAGTGCAGCTCTTAAGGAGTCCCTGGGGTCTTGTCGTCTGCGTAAAGTGCCAAAGTTTCCCTTATGGTGCCTACCCGAATGGATTTTATTGCGCTGGCTGATCTCAATGCAACTGCCAGAGGTTCCAGTGCAATGGCAAACAGAAAGGGGGATAGTGGGCAACCCTGCTGAGTTCCCCTACCCACTTCAAAGAAATCTGAGATGATTATAAAGCATGGCCACCCACCTCCTAAAGTATGGCCCAAATCCCATAATCTCCAGGACCTTGAACATGAAGGCCCAATCCACTGAATCGAAGGCCTTTTCAAAGTCAATAGATACTACTATTCTAGTTCCAGGGGTCATTGAGTGAAATTGCAAATGAGTAAATAATCTCCTCAAGTTAGTGTCTGTCGACTTCCCCGGCATGAAGCCGGTTTGGTCTATGTTGATGATCGAGGGGATTACTGTAGCCAACCTCATGGCCAATACTTTAGTCAGAATTTTAAGATCTGTATTTAGTAAGGCTATAGGCCGATATGAGGCACATTCCTGTGGGTCTTTCCCTGGCTTTAGTAAAAGGACCATATAAGCCTCCAACATGGAATCAGGCAGGGCGTCATGTTCATGACAGTATGCCAGTAGTGTGTTAATTCTCGGGGCCAGGACTTCCACGTTTGCCTTATAGAAGTCTGCTGGAAACCCGTCTGGGCCAGGAGCTTTGTTTGGGGGAAATGTAAAAATTGCCTGTTCAATTTCCTTCTTGGTAATTTTGGCTTCTAAAGTATTCCTGTCCGCATCGGTAAGTTTTGGTATTGGCAAGCCCTCAAGTAATGAATCTAGTTCAGTCGGGTCATATGCGGGGATTGGAGAATAGAGAGAGGAATAGAACCGGACAAACTCTTGCATAATCTGTTCCAGTTCACTAAGTATAGATCCTCCCTGGGTTTGTTTTGATGAGCGGAATATTTGTAGTCTGTCGAGAGTCAGCGACCAACATGGCCAACAGTTTCCCATTTTTGTCTCCCTCTGCGAAGACCGTCTGAGCCCCTTTAACCATTTCTACCAGGGCCTGTCCCGTAAAATGTAGTGAAATGGATCGTCTTGCTTCCAGCAAGGCATCATAAGATGTTCTTGTAGAAGATCTCGCATGGGCCTTTGCAGCTTCTCTTTCTTTGTTCTCCAGAATTTCTATCTCTTCCCTGTTCTGCTTACGGGTTGTTTTAATGGCTGAGATAAATTCCCCCCTCGTCACTGCCTTGAAGGCATCCCATACAACATGAGGTTCCGCCGAGTCAACATTGGAGGACCAGTATGCGTCCATAGCCTCAGTTACCTGAGCGGAAACTTGCTCATTCTGTATCCAGCCGGGTGCAAGCCTCCATCCCCCTCCCCGTGTTCCCGAACCTAGGATCAGAGTAACAGCCAGGGGGTTGTGATCAGTCAGGCCACCAGCTAAATACTCTGTGTTTTTCACATATGGTAGCAAGAGATTGTTCCCGAAAGCAAGATCAATCCTTGCTGCAGATCTATGTGCCGTTGACACGTGTGAAAAGCATCTATCCGTTGGATGCTTCCAACGCCATAGTTCCGTGAGATCAGCCACAGATTGCCATCCATTCAGGTCGCTGGAGCTTCCCCTAGATGGGTTAGAGCTATCCAATGCTGCATCAAGAACCGCATTGAAATCTCCCAAAACCATCACAGGAAGGTGAGCATAAGGTGCCAATTTAAGCAAGAGATCATATAGTATTTTAGCCTGAAATGGAGGAGGTATATAAACATTTATTATCACTAAAGTTCTATGACATATATCTAAGACTATTGCTACATAGCGACCATTTGGATCTGTGAATGCCTGATGTACCGTGCAAGAGAGATTTTTGCATATCAAGATGGAAACCCCCCTAGCAAACGTGGAATAGGTTAAGTGTATTGCCCTTTGAATCCACGGTTTGCGGAAAGAGAGGATTCTACTGCCATCCAGATGCGTTTCCTGTAGCAGTATTATATGTGGGCGAGTCTGTTTAATGTATTGGAATATGGAGGCCCTCTTAAGTTTGTGATTCAGGCCCCTAACATTCCAAGACACAATCTTAACATCCGCCATCTTTGTATCTACCACCGTCTGTCATCAACCGGATGTTAATCCATATAGGGGGGTCACCCCAACATACCTTATCCATCACTACTGTACTAGAAACGAGTCAAACATATATCCCTATGTCGAGCTGTGGTTACAAAACTTCCCTCCCATGCTTTTATACCAGAAACAAAACACCCCAGTCCAGTATATAGCTTATTCCCTAAACAAAACATCAGCACAAAAAAACTTGCGGTGACTTCCCTCCGCAGCAATCAAAAGTTTTGCAGCATTTTAACTGGTCCTTTAGAACCTCCACACACTCCTTCTGTATTCGTTAGAGTCCATTAGGGAGTTTCATAAGGACTACTTGAATTCCTAACCCACATTACACGTGAATTACTCAGGATACGGTGGTAAGGGACAACAACTTATGATAAAAGAAAAAAGAAAAATTTTCCTCTCAAAAAATGGAAGTCCCTGAGTAGAGATACAAAATCACCCCTTTTAACCTCACAAGGGATGCAGCACATGCGCGTCAAACCATTTAACTTTGATCAGCAATACCATATAGCAACTCCACATGCACTGTACACCCCGTAGCGGAAATTATAATAATAAAGTGGGGGTATCAATGATAGTTACTTTTTGTTAGGGATTTCTTGAAGGAGAATATGAGCCGTCGTGCCATGCTATGTTGGTGTGAATCTCAACAGATCCACGCTTCCACGTCATTTCTCATAAGCATGGACTCCATGAAATATAGCCGAAACAAAAAAATCAAGAGGAATTAAAAATAAAAAAAAATTTAAAAAAATATGTAAAAAGGCACAATGTAGAGAAAAAACAAAAGCCAATTCCACAAGGCCTCACCCTGTAGCATCCACTTCAGGAGGACGATATCATTGTATATTCAGCGTGTTACAATTCCTTGTCCATCCATTCACTGGCCTCCTCTGGGTTCTCAAAGAATTTCACCGACCCCTTATGCTGGATCCTGAGTTTGCTAGGATATATCATACTGTATTTGACTTCTTTTTCTCTCAGGCGTCTTCTGACCTCATTGAAGGATCTGCGTTTTTGCTGTGTCGCAGCTGAGAAGTCTGGAAACAGCATTATGTGCGCATTTTTATGCTTCAGCTCCTGTGTCTGCCTGGCCTGCGTCAGGATCATGTCACGGTCACGGAAGTTCAAGAAGCGGACCAGGAACGGTCTAGGGAAAGCCCCTGGGGGTCTGTTGCCCGTCGGGACCCTGTGCGCTCTCTCAACCACATATGTAGGGGGCATGTCTGGCATGGCTAGCAATTGTTTAAAGAAATGTTCAGCAAACTGTGCAGGCCTGTCCCCCTCCGCTCCCTCAGGGAGACCCACCACTCTTATATTATTCCTCCTCTGTCGGTCTTCTGCGTCTATGGCTTTATGCTGAAGGGATCTGACCTGATCTCTGAGCTCAGCAATTTGCGCTCCATAATCATGAGAAGTGTCTTCTATGTCAGAGACACGTGTCTCCACGGTGGTTAGTCGGCCTCGGATCTTATCCAGGTCATGCCTGATTAGGTTGCACTCTGATGAGAGATGATCAATGCGCCCCACGAGCTCTGCTTTGCTAGCATTGATTGCCTCTAGAATCAGCCTTGTGATAGCTTCAGCATCCACTGCAGGGTTCAGCTCACCTGCTCCCTCCGTCCCTCCTGCATTCTCTGTGTGAGCCATCTTACCAGGATGTGTCTTGGCGCGCTGCTCTTTCGGAGAGGAAGACAAGATGGCGGGGGCGGGGCCAGGCGATGTGTCCTTAATGGAGCGTGTCTGCCGCTGGTCTAGCGGTGCCTTGCCGGTCTTTTTCGATGTTGAAGAAGGCATCCCCAAGTCCAGCGTTCTCTCCCCCACCAGATCTGAAGTTTGTGGGTCAAAATATGCGCTCTGTAGCTGCGGATGATAAGCAGGAGAGCGGAGCTGTGGAGAGATGCGTCCTGCCTCAATCACATCCGGCCGGAAGTCCTACTTCAGCAGAGCTTAAACAAATCCTTGTGCTTGAATGCGAGCAGTCGTTTTTAAGGTAATATCTTCTTGTATTGCTGTCAATGCAAGAATTACATCCACATAGAGACAATTGTCTGGATTTGCAAATGATCCAAACACTTTCCTGAAAGCGTTATCCTTGGCCCACCACCGTGTCTCTCCAATTAGTGAGAGTCGTCTCTGGTGCTTGTCTTGGCTCTCACTTTCCCACACATTCATCTTTTTATATGACTCACGAAAGAACACTGCGATGTCAAAAAGTGATCCACATTGAATTACTGTTTGGGTTGTGTTAGCCAAAACTAGGTTAAGAACATGGGCATAGCACCAAACATGCACTTGATTTGGTGAAAATGTGGACATGTGAGTAGAAAAGCCTTTGTAGCAGCCTTGCATGTTAGAGGCACCATTTGTAGCATGTCCAATGCACTTGCTCAAGTCCAAATTGATCTTCTCCGCAAGCTCAGAAACAATATTTATTTTAATTTTATTTATTTCAGGTACTTATATAGCGCCGTCAATTTACGCAGCTCTTTACATATACATTATACATTCACATATGTCCCTACACCCTCAAGGAGATTACAATCTAAGGTCCCTAACTCACATTCATACATACTAGGGCCAATTTAGACAGGATCCAATTAACCTACCAGCATGTCTTTGGAGTGTGGGAGGAAACCGGAGTACCCGGAGGAAACCCACGCAGACACAGGGAGAACATGCAAACTCCAGGCAGGTAGTGTTGTGGTCGGGATTCGAACCAGCGACCCTTCTTACTGCTAGGCAAGAGTGCTACCCACTACACCACTGTGCCGCCCCGCAAAATATTGTCCAGAAGATTCTTTACACTTGACAATGCTAATAAGCCTTTCATGAATGGTGTCTGTAACATATCGCAAAACAATAGAACACTGGTCTTGTGAGGTGATGTCTTGTGTGGTGTCAATCTGCACAGAGAACATTACGGCATTCTTTATGTCTCTCACAATGGTCTCCTGAATAAGGTGCTGAATGGTGTCAATGACAGAATTGATGGTTCTTGCAGACATTAACGTAACCAGGGAACCTCTGCCTTTTGCCCCAGTCTGATGTAGCTTCTTAGATTTTTCAATGCATTCTTTTAAATGCTCTTTCAGACAGACATCATACTTGCTTAACAGGAGTATAATCTCTAAGAAGTTACCATGATCAATATTGCTGCCATCAAGCATGTATGCAGCCTCATTCTCTGACCTATAGCTAAGTCCTCTTTTGCCAATCAATTTTACAACATCAACTACACGCTCCAGTATTTGTCGCCACTTTCTGACTTCCATTAAGTAAATGTTTAACATCAGATTTAGAGGCATTTAAGAAGTATGCTACTGCACAGGTTTTGTGTGCCATGCTCTTTCCATGTTCCTCTATGCGCTGATGCACATGTTTCCAGTCTGTCATACCACTTATGAATGGAGATTTGTCAGCTAAGTTGGCAAATGCTATGCAGACAGAGCAATGTAATGCATGGCGTTCTTGGCAGTAAGTAAGCCACCGTCTATTAGTGCCATCCTTGCAACAGAACACTCTCTGTACCAATGGATTTCTTGATGTTTGTTGCGGATGATAATTAAAAAATATCTTCAATTTTTCCTGGTGGGGACGAATGTAATAATCAATGTTTTCCTCTGTGAATTCACTTTCCTCCGTGTATGCTGCCATTTCTACACTCTCTCCTTGGTTTACATCTCCTCTGTCATCTACTCTCTCATGCGTATCTTCTCCTCTCTCTAATCCTCTGTCTTTTTTCACACCTTCTCTCTCTTGTCTACACTCATGTTCCTGCTCATCTCCTTTATCCTCTTCACATTCATCGCCTACCTCATGCTCTCTCTCCTCTCCACTCTCCTCTATTGTGGACCCAGCCTGAGAATGGACATATAGTAAATCACAACTGTAGGCATAATATGTTCCAAAAAGTCCACAAATCTTTATGTTTAAAAAGGAATAAAAAATTAATGTCTGACTTACCACAGCAGTCAGGCCTGCGCTGCTCTCAGCTTTTGCTGACGTTCCAGCAAATAATACGTCTAGGGGGGCGTGTCCAGGATGGCAGAGGGAGCAGACGTGTTTGTCTGAGCTCCGGATCTATTTATCCTCTTTTACTGGGTGTAGACCCCATAAAACTTGCTTGCATAGATCCCTCCTGACTGGGGGACAGCTCCGGATCGCTTGGGCAGACTACCGGTTCTAAATGTTGATCATTCATTCAGTTATCACTATCTCTACGGATGGAGATCTGGCCCCCTGATTGCCTTAGCCATGTGTGGCCTTAAAGACGTGCCTCTCTTATGCATTGGCCCATTTAGGGCCCCCCCCTGACCTGCATTGCCCAATGCCACTCTGTATTTGATCCTTTGGCAATCACTGACTCATTTGAATTTACTCTGCAACATTACTTTTCAAGTCTGTACCCCCGGCAGCTGTTGGGTGCCTACACCTGCATTTTTACCAATCCAGTCTCCAGCAAGAGACTACATGTGAGATCTAATGGCTGAACTGCAGATGCCGTTTTGCACACGTTCCCCCTTTACAGGCACGTTCACCTTGGTTCGAAATTGGGATCCTGAGCCTCCCCCAAGTTGGGGCTGGGGTTGGCGGGGTGGGGGGTGGGGGAGTTGGTTGGGTTTATTTGGTTATGTTTGGTTCTCATGTTGTTCTTCCACAGGCGATGCAAATATAATTGTCACTCGATGTTTGAGGTGCCACGTCCTGACCTACATGGTGGTCCGAATGTTGCATCTAATTTTGGGTAGTGGTCCACAGCTTGGAAATGTACCTATAGATGATTATGGCTGACTGCACTATTGTCTCATGGAACACTAGGGGCTTAAATTCCTCTGTGAAAAGGTCATTGGTATTTAAATTTCTCAAAACCTATCATCCCCAAATATGTATATTACAAGAAACTCACTTGACAGGCAGTAAGCTCCTGAGCCTCAGACGGCCATGGGTGGGGCATCAGTATCACTTCACTCACACCAACTTCTCTAGGGGAGTCAGCGTTCTAGTTCATAAATCTCTACCGTTTAAACTGTTGGCGCTGTAACTAGATCCGGAAGGTCGTTTTGTTATACTACATGCTATAGTAGATAGATTAGAACTAGTGGTGGTGGGTTTGTACCCCCCCGGCCCCCGTGGGATTACTTAATCAGCTTATCTCTAAAATTGCCATTTATGCTACGGATAATGTGGTGGTGCTGGGGGATTTTAACATGGTCCCGGACCCTGGGGAGGACAGGCTCTCACCCGGAGCAGGCTCCTCTTCAGAACTAATCTCCTGGGCCGAGGCCTCCAACCTGACCGATGTGTGGAGATGGAGGAACCCTTCCCGAAGGGCCTACACGTGTCACTCGGCTTCACATAAGACCTTTTCACGCATAGATCTTGTCTATGTGGGGGGGTCTGTTTTGCCTAGGGTTAGGGACATCACCATTCTCCCCCGTGGCGTATCCGATCACGCTCCACTTGCCTTGAAGCTGTGTGTGTCCTATTCGCCGGGTGAGAATCTCTGGAGATTGTCCAGGTTTTGGCTGGATGATTCCAGAATATCGGAACCATTTAGATCTGAGGTGATTCGATATTGGCGAGATTTGGACCAATCGGTATCTCTGACCACGTCCTGCGACGCATTTAAGGCCTTCACTAGAAGTAACTTGCAGTCTCATATCCGTAAGGTCCGTAAGGACCTGAGGGAGGAGGCCCACAAGGCCGAGGAGAGGGTGGCGGTGCTCGAGGAAGAGTACTCGGAGTCTCGGACTTCGAGGGCGTATTCTGACTTTCAAGCAGCACTGCGGGATGTTCTCCTGCTACGAACGTCAGCCACTAAGACTAAATTCCTACATCAGTCCCAAAGAATTTTTGAACACGGGGAAAATACTGGTAGTATGCTGGCATGGCTGGCGAGGGAAAGCTCCTCCCCGGTGACTATTTCCACCATTTATGACTTGGACGGGACGACCCCAACAGATCCTTCATCCATTAATGATAGATTTGCGTCATTTTATCGGGAGCTCTATGGTTCTCGAATGAATTGTACAGATGCAGAACTGGCGACATATCTTGACAGGGTGGAGCTCCCTTGCCTGACATCCACATTTAGAGAAGCTTTGGACGGTCCTATCCTGTTAGAGGAAATACAGAAGGCAGTGGCCTCTTTACAAAACGGCAAAACGCCAGGCCCGGATGGGATACCTGCCGAATTCTTTAAAACGTATGCAGAAGAAATACTTGAATAAATTTCGCGCAATATTAAACCTAAATAAAAAATGTGTAGGTGAATATGCAAAGTGCGTATTATAATACAGGTGTGGGACACTGGTAACTCTGTTCTGCAATATGATAATCGCTGCTATTTTCCAATATAGTGATGGTATTCAAATAGTTGCAATTAAATTCTAGAATAATATAAATGCCACCCTGTAATCAGCATAAAAGAATATGTGCATAAAAAATGGCAATTCCTGGTGAATAAAAAACCAATGGAATCTTCTAAAATCAATAATCAAATGCTAAAATAATATATATGCCACCCTGTAATCAGCATGAAAGAATACATGCATAAAAAATGGCAATTCCTGGTGAATTAAAAAAATGAAATCTTCTAAAATCAGTAATCAAAATGTGCAATCAATCATAAGTATTGTCTTAAAAAATACTCATAAAAATAGTGATCATTAAAATAGGTGATAAAAGTCAGTTTTGGTGCTAAAGTAAATTGTAGGTGTTCAGATAAGAGAAGTGCTTTAAGGAGGTAGGTGGGTGCTGGTATATGAAAAGTCTGTGAGTAATTCTTCTATTTAATCTTGAAAATTAAGATGTGACAAATGTGTATCCTTCTGCTGCTGGTGTCCCCTAGTGTGGTCTCACAGAACCCTCACCTTCAGTTAGTAGTAATCAGGCATTCAGTAGTATGTCTTTAAGGAGTGGGAGTGGTCTCTGGCAGCCTTTTTTCTTTCTTTATTATTTTTTCTCCAACATTTCCTCTATGTAGCTCCGCTCTGGTAAACTCAGTTTGGGGGAGATAAATAAAGAGGGAGAGGGGAGAAAAGAGGCTTAAAAACCAAAGGGGGAATGTTTATTTAGGTAATGCTCTTACATTTCTTATAGTAAAAACAGGCAGGGTAAATGTAAAAAACGGTCTGGCGTTCTCAGCGCCCTCTCACTTGTGCTTCAGATAGTGTGTATCACTCCAGCCAATCCCTACGCGTTATGACACCATCACGTGTCTTCATCTGGGGAACCAGATTGGCTGTTCTGTGTAGGCTTATATGTTATGAAACCGGAAGTTTTTTTTACTTGTGGTTAATGTTAATTTCGTGCGGCTGTCATTTTTCTTTGGTTTTAGGGAAGTTTAATCTCCTCCATTTTGTTGAAGGTAGTGTTCTATACTTTGGACATTCATGTGCGCAGCCATTTTTTTGGTGGCAATTCACTTGCATATTCAAGTGTATTGCTGCTGCATAGTGTTACAGACGTAGTTGTATTATAAAGATTTTGGAAAGGGTAACCGCTAATATCCATAGGGTATATGCTACTAGTGTTTTATATACCAACAAATATGGGGCATATATATTTGATGATAAATTAATATTAAATTATAAATTAATGTAATAGCGCTTCCAAATCTATTATTTAATATTGAATAGGTTTAAAAATCCTTTTTAAACCTTTTGCATACATGAAGCAAGTATGAGAGTGCTCTGGTGACTAAACCAGTTAATCTTATTAAAATTAACTTTAATTAAGCAATTATGGATTAATTATGGAACAGTTTAAACAATTATGGAATAATAAATACCTTACATGTTCAAAAAATAAAATAAATATGTATACATAAAACAATGTGCTTGATTTTAATAAATTCTGTAATCCCAATATGGTTGAGACTGATTGTATAGTATGTGGGTGTGCTATTATTTTCCAGAAGGTATAGTCCAACCTATGTAATTTAAAATTACATTAAAAGTATCAAAAATCGATTCTATATCTGATTTTTAAGGGGGATAAATGGACTATTGGTTCTAATGTGTAATGTATATGCCATACAGAAGGAGTGGTGTATGTGTTGCAGTGCAGCTGCAACTTGCAATACGTGGGCCGTACCAAAAGAGCACTCAAAACACGCATTAAGGAACACGTACAAAATATAAAATCGGGCTTCCCCAAACATAATGTGTCAAAACATTTCGCACTAGTACACAACAAAGACCCTGCACACCTCCAATTTTGGGGTATAGAAAAACATAAACTATCCTGGAGAGGTAGTCACCTGGTTCGAGATATTAGTCGGAAAGAATCCAAATGGATTCACACCTTGCGTACCCTTGTACCAGGGGGCCTGAACGTAGAGTTCAATTTAAATTGTTTTTTAAATAATTTTTAATACATATATCTATTTTATTACACATTAGAACCAATAGTCCATTTATCCCCCTTAAAAATCAGATATAGAATCGATTTTTGATACTTTTAATGTAATTTTAAATTATATAGGTTGGACTATACCTTCTGGAAAATAATAGCACACCCACATACTATACAATCAGTCTCAACCATATTGGGATTACAGAATTTATTAAAATCAAGCACATTGTTTTATGTATACATATTTATTTTATTTTTTGAACATGTAAGGTATTTATTATTCCATAATTGTTTAAACTGTTCCATAATTAATCCATAATTGTTTAATTAAAGTTAATTTTAATAAGATTAACTGGTTTAGTCACCAGAGCACTCTCATACTTGCTTCATGTATGCAAAAGGTTTAAAAAGGATTTTTAAACCTATTCAATATTAAATAATAGATTCGGAAGCGCTATTACATTAATTTATAATTTAATATTAATTTATCATCAAATATATATGCCCCATATTTGTTGGTATATAAAACACTAGTAGCATATACCCTATGGATATTAGCGGTTACCCTTTCCAAAATCTTTATAATACAACTACGTCTGTAACACTATGCAGCAGCAATACACTTGAATATGCAAGTGAATTGCCACCAAAAAAATGGCTGCGCACATGAATGTCCAAAGTATAGAACACTACCTTCAACAAAATGGAGGAGATTAAACTTCCCTAAAACCAAAGAAAAATGGCCGCCGCGCGAAATTAACATTAACCACAAGTAAAAAAAACTTCCGGTTTCATAACATATAAGCCTACACAGAACAGCCAATCTGGTTCCCCAGATGAAGACACGTGATGGTGTCGTAACGCGTAGGGATTGGCTGGAGCGATACACACTATCTGAAGCACAAGTGAGAGGGCGCTGAGAACGCCAGACCGTTTTTTACATTTACCCTGCCTGTTTTTACTATAAGAAATGTAAGAGCATTACCTAAATAAACATTCCCCCTTTGGTTTTTAAAACTTTAATGCACTAGTGGAGCCTCTTTTCTCCCCCCTCCCTCTTTATTTATCTCCCCCAAACTGAGTTTACCAGAGCAGAGCTACATAGAGGGAATGTTGGAGAAAAAATAACAAAGAAAGAAAAGGCTGCCAGAGACCACTCCCACTCCTTAAAGACATACTACTGAATGCCTGATTACTACTAACTGAAGGTGAGGGTTCTGTGAGACCACACTAGGAGACACCAGCAGCAGAAGGATACATATTTGTCACATCTTAATTTTCAAGATTAAATAGAAGAATTACTCACAGACTTTTCATATACCAGCACCCACCTACCTCCTTAAAGCACTTCTCTTATCTGAACACCTGCACTTTACTTTAGCACCAAAACGGACTTTTATCACCTATTTTAATGATCACTATTTTTATGTGTATTTTTTAAGACAATACTTATGATTGATAGCACATTTTGATTACTGATTTTAGAAGATTTCATTTGTTTTTTAATTCACCAGGAATTGCCATTATTTATGCACGTATTCTTTCATGCTGATTACAGGGTGGCATATATATTATTCTAGCATTTGATTATTGATTTTAGAAGATTCCATTGGTTTTTTATTCACCAGGAATTGCCATTTTTTATGCACATATTCTTTCATGCTGATTACAGGGTGGCATTTATATTATTCTAGCATTTAATTGCAACTATTGGAATACCATCACTATATTGGAAAATAGCAGCGATTATCATATTGCAGAACAGAGATCTTTGATCCTAGCAATAATAGCAACAGTTACCAGTGTCCCACACCTGTATTATAATACGCACTTTGCATATTCACCTACACATTTTTTATTTAGGTTTAATATTGCGCGAAATTTATGTAAATATTTATGTTATTAAGTGTTGGTGTGAACACCCTTATTTTGCTGCAATATTATCACTTGTTTAACCTATCACCACCTACACACATAATTATTTGGCGACTTCACTCTTTATTATCCACCAGTGCGAAGGACACTTTTTAATTTTATTACAGAAGAAATACTGCCATCGTTCAAAAGAATGCTGCAAAATGCCATGGAAGGGAATTCATTGCCCCGACAATGGCTGAAGCAGTTATAGCAGTCATTCTTTTTTTTTTTTTTTAACAGAAAAATTTTATTAAACAAATCAGCATTACAGTACAAGAACTTAGTACAGTCATTATGGTGAGAATAATTACAGTGGGATTTACCCATAAACAATAACTACTGTTTATCAGTTGTTCCAGATGTGCACTCAACAGAATTTTCACTTAACCATAGTTCTCATGGCTTGTGTCATCTTAAAAAATTCTTGGATAATATGAAGTAAATAACCCAGTATTCAATCAATGCTGACAGGGGCGTCGAGGGGGGGGGGGGGCGGGGAGAGAAGAAGGTGGGGGGGGAAGGGGAGGGAAGAGGAAGGAAGACAGGGGGGGAAGAGGGAAAAGGGAGAAAAAGGAAGGGGGTGAAGAGAAACGGGTATAAGAAGAATAGACTTGAGATGCAGGATGTCCTCTCCTATGTTTCGTGTCTTACTTATGGGGTAGGGGGTTCGGGGTCCCCAGAAGCGTCCATCCAGGACGACCAAATTTTGTCAAACTTCCCTGGACATTGCCTGCTTTCGTACGTCAGTCTATAGAGGGGAAGTACCTTGTTCACCGACCTTATCCACAAGGCCAGAGTAGGAGGCTCCTCCAGTTTCCATCGCAGTAGAATTTCCCGCCTAGCGTAGTACAATGCGAAGGTTAGACATAGTTTATCATACCCATCACCCTCAACATCTTCCAGATGACTGAGCAGTAGTATTTGGGGGTCAACCGGCAAGTCTGAACCTATGACATTGCCCAGTGTAGAGGCCACTGCTGACCAAAAGGGTCTTAGTTTGGAGCAAGACCAGACCATATGCCAGAAAGTACCCACCTCCTGTCTGCATCTCTGACAGTTGGATATCTTTGGTGGTATATGCGCGCCAGTCTCTGTGGGGTAAAATATGCTCTGTGTAGGAACTTAAACTGTATGAACCTATCCCTTGTAGCGATCATAGAAGGAATGTAGGAGATTAAACACTCCTTCCACTCCTCTTCGTCTAAAGAGGGAATATCAATCTTCCACTTTTCCCAGGTTTTGGTCAGTTTTGCATCATATTCCACCGTAAGGTATAAATATATTGTTGAGAGAGGCTTCCCCATCACGCTGGAGGTCAGGAGCCTTTCAATGGAGTCTGGTTCCAGAGTGAGGGGGGCAGGGAACTGAGCCTCAAAGGCGTGCTTCAGCTGCCAATATCTAAATTGGAAGGAAGATGGGATAGCAAAGGATTGCCTCAGGGCTTGGAAAGTCATAAGCCTGCCATCTTTAACTATATGTTTTAATGTGAGGATTCCCTTTTTTGCCCAGAGAGAGGGGTCCGGTATAGTGTAAAAGTGGGAGAGTAGAGGGTTACCCCATAGGGGCATGTGGGGTGAAATGTGGTTGGGTTTCCTATAGATTTTCCTAGCCTCCTGCCATACCCTCACAGTGGTCCGCATCGAAGTCGTCATAGACAAACTGGCCCTAAGACCGCGAAACGGGAGATTGCTAAGGGCAGCAAAGGAACCCATGATAGCTGCCTCCAGAGTGACCGCCGGATTTTACGTGGGCTGGGAGAACCACCACCTAATCGTGACCAAAACAGCTGCCTAGTAATAGATTTGAAAATTCGGTAGCCCCAGACCCCCCCCCCGAAAGCGGGAGGTATAAGATCTGCCTGGCCACCCTGGGTGGCCTCCCAGCCTAAAAAAAGTGTATCAGCAGACTCTCCAGCCTACGAAAGAAAATCTTAGGGATGGGTATGGGTGTGTTGCGGAAAAAATATAGATATTTCGGGAGGAAAATCATTTTTAATAAATTTACTCTGCCTACCGGGGTCAGTGGAAGGGAACGCCATGCAGTACATCTAGCCGTAAGTTGTGCCATGAGTGGACGCAAATTGTTATCTATGTAATCTTGGACTTTACTGCTAATTTTTATCCCCAGATATTTGAAGTCATCTACCCATTTAAGCTGGGGGTGAGGTGTTCTAGGGGTCGAGGGATGGAGTGGGAAAAGAACCGACTTATCCCAATTAATATGAATCCCCGAGTATCCGCCAAATCGGTTAATCAGTTCGAGTGCAGTCTGAAAGGAGGACGACGCATCCGCTAAATAAAGCAGCGCGTCGTCCGCGTACAGCGACAACTTCTCCTCAATGGGACCCACCTGGAGTTCCCTTACCCCAGGGTCAGCCCTCAATAATATAGCCAGGGGCTCCATCGCCAGAGCAAATAGACCCGGGGAGAGGGGACACCCCTGTCGCGTACCTCGAAACAATTGGAACTTTCCCGAGAGGCTTCCGTTAGTACGTATTCTTGCTAAGGGGCAATGATATAACATGTGGAGCCATTTCGTGAAACCCGGGCCAAACCCAAATCGCGAGAGCACCTCCCATAAGTAGCCCCACTCGACGGAGTCGAAAGCCTTCTCCGCGTCGAGTGAGGCCACCATTCCATTAGTCGCCTCGTCCGCCCTATCTATGTGGGTATGGAGACGTCTAATATTAATGTCCGTTCCTCTCCCGGGCATGAAGCCCGTTTGATCCCTGTGGATGAGAGCAGTAATTACCAGGTTAAGCCTATTGGCCAGTACTTTAGCCAGTACTTTTGCATCCACATTCAGAAGGGATATAGGGCGATACGAGGAGCACAACGTGGGGTCTTTCCCTGGCTTGGGGATCACCACTATGATCGCTTCGCTCATAGTGTCCGGGAGTTTTCCGAGGTGCGTCGATGCAGAGAAGAGGGCCTGAAGTTTATCGACTAGCTCCGCAGCATATTGTTTATAAAACTCCACAGGGACGCCATCGGGTCCCGGAGTTTTCCCTGTCTGCATTGATTTAAGGGCCTGTAGTATCTCTAAGGACGTGATTGGGGCATCAAGCTTGTCACGATATGTTACAGTGAGGGTTGGGATATCAATGTCATCTAGGTATGCTACCAGATCCTCCCCTCTGTGGTCCAGTCTGGACCCATAGAGGGATTCGTAGTATGTATCCTTAGATGCAGACAAGCAAAGAAAGTGTTTCCACCGCTCAGGCTGACACTGACCCAGGTGTAAGTAGAAGTTTCAGAGCAGAAGAGCTCCAGGTGCTGGCTGAATGCTAGGCAAAGCAGGCTTGAATGGTGGAGTTAGCAATGAGTAAGCACTCAGTCCTGAGTGCGAAACGCGTCAGCTTACCTGTACTTTCTGCATGACAGTCTTGTTATTTTGATGATCCCATTTTTTCAATAAAGTGAAGTTTTTTTGACTACATCCGGTGTGCGGCATCCAAATCTTCTCCTCCATTCAGGGATTCGTAGTACTCCGCAAAACAGCGGTTGATTCCTTCCGGGGTATGAGTAAACTGTCCCGAGGGGTCCCTAATATGTGAGATGCTCATTCCGCCTGCCTGTTCCCTGGAAAGCCAGGCCAACAGGCGACCCGACCGCTCTCTCTGCTCAAAAATCCTTTGGGATTGAGCCAGCATTTTCTTCTGGGTAAGAGAGGTACGGAGACGAACCACCTCTTTCGTCATAAGTTGTAGTGCGCAGGGTCTCGGGTACAAACAAAAAGAGCCTCCGCACTACTCGCCTCCCTTTCAGCCTTAATCAAGTCTGCCCTGCGCTCCCGTCGGACTCTGGCAATGATGGTCTGGTAATGTCCCCTCGTCGTGGCTTTAAAGGCATCCCACACAACTACGGGGTCAGCCGAGCCCTCGTTTACAGCCCAAAAATCAAGCATTTCCATTCTAAATTGGGAGTCTACTGCAGTGTCTGAAATCCAAAATCTGGAGAGCCATTATATCCTTTCTACTGAGCCAAGGGAAAGGTCCAATGACAACAACAAGGGTGCGTGGTCAGAAATTCCCCTAGGCAATATTTGTATATCTGTGACCCGTGGAAGGACTTGAGTCCCTGCGAAGACCAAGTCTATGCGGGAGAACGTTCTATGAGAGGCTGAGTGGCATGTGTATGCCCTGGTCTGGGGGTGACGCCACCTCCAGGCATCAGTCAGACCAAAGGTATCTGCCCACTCAGCCAACCCAGGGCAGTGATGTCCCGCAGGAGTTAGTCTATCCAAGTCCGGGTTAGGGATCAGATTAAAATCACCCAATATAACATTATTGTCCGATGCAAAGTCAGCTATCTTGCTAGTGATCTGATTGAGCACCAGCAAGGAGGCCGGAGGAGGCAGATATAAGCCCACAATGGTCCACGTTAGAGTGTATATTTTAGCGTGAATAATTACATACCGACCATCAGGGTCCAGGGCCAAATCCAAGAGCCGAAATGGAAGTGACTTCAATACCAGGATAGTAACACCTCTAGAAAATGAGGAGTGCGTGGAGTGGTAGTGGTGTCCCACCCATGGTTTTTTAAGGGCCAGAACCCTGCGTCCTGTTAGGTGTGTCTCCTGGAGTACACATATGTGTGGGTTATAGGTTTTAATGAATTGGAACACCAGGGAACGCTTGACCGGGGAGTTCAGTCCGCTGGTGTTCCAGGAGATGATGTTAAGGGAGGACATGACCACTGGGAATATGGAGAGTGTTAGGATCAATAGAATTCTTGGCTCTCGGACTGGACCCCGTCCCCCGAAGCGGACACATCTGTAAACAGTGCAATGCTGATGAGTCAATTTTTTTTGTACAAATATCAAACAAAAACAAAACCAAATTAACAACAGGTAACGGATACCAAAATTTAAAGTAGATGAAATTAGCCCCATTAGGGGAACTTACCCCACCCCCCACCCCACCCAACCTCCCAGAACTGAGGCAGGTTTTGATCCCTAGCTTATACAGCTCGCCGGCTGCAACAGGGGGTCCGTGGAAGAGGCAACTCACCCCCCCGAGACTTCACACGGGGGGGAAAGTAGTAGTTCAAGCGTCTTATGTATGTGAAATCTCCGCTTGTGATACAGCAGGCTGTGGGGGCTTAAAAAATCAAACAAGGGGAAGTAGCCATAATGCGACCCCACAGTAAATTTGATCCATCTTTTGGGTGGAGATACCGAACCGGAAGTCCAGCATTCCTCAAGGAAACAAGCATATGTAGAAGAAGGTTTATACTTCAACGATCTCCTGACCAAGTTCTTTGGCAGGGGCACTATCTTAGAATTTCCCTGGTAGGGATCATCCCCCCACCAGTCCATACACACCATGGAATGAACTGGGCATAACTTATGCAACATAATAAGTCATCCATGTGGAAGTTCGTGTGATAACGGAGACCTGAGCCCAGGTTATGGTGAGTAAACAACAAAAGGGGGCCATACAGCATATACCAGGTAGATCATCAGCGAATCCGTGGTAGCGAGTCCAGCCAGGCAGAAGCCTCTCTCGGGTTGGTAAAGAAGCGGGTTGTCTCGCCGTCCTGGACTCTCAGATGGGCAGGGAAAAGCACACTGTAGCGAATGCTGCCTGATCGTAGAGCCGATTTGACTTAGTCAAAAGATTTCCTGAGCTTCTGGGTCTCCAAAGAATAGTCGGGGAAGATCATCAACTTCGTGTTCTGGAATCTGAGTTTCCCTATGTTTCTAGATGCACGGAGGACTTCGTCTCTATCTCTGAAATTAAGGAGACGGAGGATAAAGGTGCGAGGGGGGGATCCAGGAGGCCCCAGCTTAGGCGGGATGCGGTGAGCCCTCTCCACCGTGAAGTAAGGTGACCAGCGGGCCTCGGGTAAGAGATCACGAAGCAGACCCTCTATAAAGGAGGTAGGGTCGCCTCCCTCCGCCCCCTCCAGTAATCCGACAATGCGAAGATTATTACACCGGTTTCTGTTCTCCGCATCCTCGGCTCTGTATTCAAGGGCCTTCACTTTGGTTTGAAGCGTACGGAGTGATGCTCCATGTTCCGCAATGGTATCTTCAGTGGTACCCAGTCTCTGCTCCGCCTCAGTGACTCGCGATTGGATTTTATCAATATCTTGGCGAATTAGACCCATATCCAGCTGGACTGCTTCAATCTTTGTTGTTAGCGTGGATTGGCAAGTAGCAATGGCCGTCATAACATCCGCCAGCCAGGGGGGCCAAGAGTCACGTCATCAGACTCCATAGTAATTGTCTGTGGAGCCCTTTGGGTGCTACGTGTATGAAGGGCCTCTGGGGGGGGACAGCTGAGCGTCGGAGGAGAGTCCGATTGTGGTGGGAAGGTTAACTTTTTACCCCCTTTGTTATATTTTGCGCTGGAGTTCCTGCGCCTCATTCAGATAACAAGTGGCCCAGATCTGGGCGATTATCAACAGCTGGGTGTGGGAACCTGTCCGCAAAGTGAGGGGTATTCAGGCAGTAAATAGGGCAAAGTGAATGTCCCCTTTAATAGTTCTCCCCCTCACCTGCAAATGTATGATGCAGGAGCAGACTAGTTCAGGCCTACACTGAGCCACAAGGATTTTCAGCCCATCCACCTTTCTACACAGCCTGGGTGGGAAGGATGTGGGCGCTCTATGATCTCCTCCTGCTATCAAGCAGTCCTCCTCAGCTGTCCCAGGGTCTCCTCTACCAAAATAGGTCACACTGACAGGCCGGAGCTCCAGGAGAGGCCGCGGCCGCGGCCTAGTAAAACGTGGGGAAAGGGAGAGGCAGCAGGGCCTGATCACAGGTTTTCTACCTTTGAGAAGCAGCTCACCCCCTTCCATCCAGAGTCTGTGGCATCCGATGAAGCCCGGGAGTGAGTCCGACCATGATAGAGGCCTCCGGTCCACCGCGCGGGCTGGCAGGAAAGGTCGCGGCTTCGGCCTAGTCACCCGCGGTAGGCCGGGAGCTGATCTCGGGCCAGGAAACGAAAAATTCCCTCAATCTCCAGTAGATAGGGATTCCCTGGGTCCCCCCCAGCCAGCAGGGATGCGATTGCTGCAGTATTAAAGCCGATGGATCTGGATTTAACAGACGGAGTGGCGGAGCTCACAAAAGAACCAACCGCTCACAGCGCCATCTTGGCCACGCCCCATAGTAGTCATTCTTAAACAGGGCAAGCCTCCCGAACACTGCTCTTCATATCGTCCTATATCTCTCCTTAATGTGGATGCCAAGCTCTTGGCCAAAGTGTTGGCGGGTCGCTTGAACACTGTGATTACGGCACTGGTGCATGTGGACCAGTCTGGATTTATGCCGGGCAGAGGGACAGACATAAACATACGGCGTCTTCTTACGTATCTGTCTAGGGTGAGCGGGGACGGCCCGGAGGTAGTCGCCTCTCTAGATGCCGAAAAGGCTTTTGATTCAGTTGAGTGGCGCTACCTCTGGGCGGTTCTCCGCAAGTTCAGATTTGGCCCTCGTTTTATTAGTTGGGTCCAGATGCTATATTATAATCCCACGGCCCGTATACGCACAAATAATTTACTGTTCCTGCCATTTCCCCTGTCCAGGGGTACCAGACAGGGCTGTCCACTATCCCCTGGATTATTCGTGCTAGCCATGGAGCCAATGGCAGCTCGTATTAGATTCGCTTTCTCAGTAAAGGGAATCCAAGTCGGTGTAATAACAGATAAAATATCCTTATACGCCGACGATACCCTCCTTTTACTTAAAGATATTACTTCCCTCCCACCTGCGCTACAAATAATAGACTAATTTGGATCGTTCTCGGGCATTAAAATTAACTGGGGGAAATCCCTCCTTTTTTCGCTGAATCCAGCAAGTCCCCACCTGCCAACAGGCACCCCCCTAAACTGGACATCAGAGTTCAAATACCTGGGAGTAAGGATTGGGACACCATTGTCCTCATATTATGAGCTGAACCTTCAACCACTTTTTAAAAATTTTTCACAAAAATGTATAGCTTGGAGGACCCTTCCCCTATCACCCGTGGGTAGGGTTAATTTGATTAAAATGGTTTATCTCCCCAAATTCCTTTACCTCTTTCGTAATGCCCCTTTAATCCCTCCGGCCTCATTCTTTGCAAGAATGAAAAGTATAATTTCGTCCTTTGCTTGGAATGGTGGATCCCCGCGACTGGCCATTACTACCCTCCAGCTGCCCGTCACCCAGGGCGGCCTGTCCCTACCAGATTTTCAGATCTATTTCTGGGCGGCCGTTCTGGAGACGGTCAGATGGTGGTTCTCCCAGCTACAGGACAACCCAGCGGTAACCTTGGAGGCAGCTATAATGGGTTCATACTCCTCTCTCAGCAATGTGGTGTTTAGGGGAGTGAGGTCTCACCCCGGCATCACGGACTTGATGCGTACAACTATTATTGTATGGCATAAGGCCAGGGCCCGCTTTGCTTCCCCTGAGACGTTTTCTCTCCACATTCCTCTTTGGGGTAATCCCAACCTACCACACCTGAATACTGTTCCAGACCCCCAGGTTTGGGCAGGGAAGGCTATAGTAAAACTGAAACATATTGTTGTAGGGGGTAAACTGAGATCCTTTGCGGATCTCAAAAATGCCTACTCACTGCTGGGATGGATGCTGTTCAGGTACTATCAACTTCAACACGCGTATAGGAAACAGTTCCCAGCACAACTCATATTGAAATCAGACTCTGTGGATGGACTACTCACTGCCAGGGTCATAGATAAACCCCTCTCCTCCCTATATTTTCATCTGTCCATAGCTCCATTGAAAAAACTTGAAAAAACTCATGATAGATGGAAAATGGATATCCCGGATCTATCAGAGCAGGAATGGGAGTCCTGTGTATCATCTTTTGTCACTAATATGATCTCGTCCAGAGACCATTTTATGCAGGTCAAGTTCCTCCACAGAGCGTATTATACTCCAAAGCGGTTAACACTCATGAATCCTAACATTCCAGTGGCCTGTCCTAGGTGTGGTCAGAATTCCGCTTACTTTCTTTCATATGATATGATCCTGTCCTCGCCTTAGGGATTACTGGCTAGAGATAGCTGACACGGGGCGTGGCCTGACGCAGCATGTGAGCAGACAACTTTCTCAGCAGCTCTCTGATCCCTCTGCACAATCCTGTGTAATCCTGCTCACCTGCCACACAAACTCGGCTGAAATTTCTCCTGTACGCTTGGGGAAGACTTTGTAAAATTCGTGGGGGATTCTGGTGGATGGGAAAATTAAGGAAACAGCCCCCGGCAAGGATGAGTATTACCACACATTCTGGCCAGGATGGCCGTCGCTCCACCATCCCACACTCGTCCCTGGCATCCACGCCGGATCTTTTTGATGAGGAGCCAGATCCTTTGCTATCACCTTCTCCAGGGACCTCAGCTCCCCTGGCGCTATCGGTCATCCCTCCCCACAGTGATGATGGCCTTGAGGATGGTCCAGAACCGGAACCCACCCTGCTGGATGTCCTCAAACTGATCAAGGTAAATCACTCTGATATCATGGGGAAAGTGGAGGAACTTAAACTGGACATAACAATTATGCGCCAGGACATGCATAAAATGAGGGACCTGGTTTCTGAGACTGAACGCCGTATTAGCGATTTGGAGGATGCTGTCGTCCCGGTCCAAGCTACTCAAAAAACGCATGGCACTAAAATCCTCTCTTTGGAGGACAAGGTCGACTATTTGGAGAACCGTCTGTGCAGAAACAACCTGCGTCTAGTGGGCCTCCCCGAGCGGGTTGAGGGCGCTGACCCAGTCTCCTTCCTGGAAAGTTGGTTTACCCAAGAATTTGGTAAAGACTGCCTTTCCCCATGTTTTGTCCTGAAGCGTGCACATAGAGTGCCTGGCAGGCCACTTCCTGCAGGCAACCCTCCACGCACTATGGTAATCCGTCTCCTCAATTATCGTGATAGGGACGCTATCCTGCGAGCTGCCCGCATAAAAGGGAGCCTAAAGATCAACAACGCATCTGTGTCATTGTGTCCTGATTATTCCCCAGCAGTCCGTGCCTCAAGAGCCAAGTACCAACATATTAAGCTGAAATTGAGGGAGAAGACCATCCAATATTCTATGCTGTTTCCTGCCACGCTGCGAGTCGTGCACCAGTGCCAGGTGCATTTTTTCCAAACCCCTGCAAATGCTCTTTCCTGGTTTGAGTCCTTGCATCAACCGGGTCGAATGTCTGGCAGGGCCCTGGACACCTGAACTGGTTACTCTCCTGGAAATTTGTTACGGTAAGTTTCTCCTTCCCTTTTCTTTTTCCCCGGCCTGTGTGCCTTTATCTGTGGCAGGTGATTCAAGATACCTGTTTTCACATGAGGACAAGATCTCAATCTGGGATCTATGCTGCTAATTGTATGCATATTTGGTTGACATCTGATTTTCTTTAAGTTTTGTTTGCTGATGTGCCTGTATTGGCCATGTTTCTAGTATGTACTAGCAGTTTGGGATCTAAGCCTGCTCCTGTTTTTTCTTTTTTGGGGTAAGGCAGGGGTTAACTATGTGCTACTGCCAGTTTTCACTGTGTTGTTACTGATCACAGGAATGTTGTGTGAATGGATGATTGTGGTGTGAAAGTGTGTGTGCGATTTTTGTCCTGCCTTGTCCTCCCTCTGGGATTGCAGCCGTGACGATACCCTTGATCTGCTGATTTTCACTAACTTCATATGTCTTTAGCCAAATGTATCTCCTGGAATGTCCGGGGTTTAAATTCCAAATTTAAAAGGGCTTTCCTGTTTGAATTTCTCAAGGCTTCATAAGCCTCATTAACTGTGCCTGCAGGAGACACACCTTATGGGGTCTAAAGTGCTTGCTTTAAAAAAACACTGGGTCATGCATGGATATCATTCCACATTTTCTAATTACACCAGGGGTGTGTCCGTCCTCATAAGGAAGGGCCTCCCCTTTTCATGTGATAGAGTGATTTTAGACCCTAATAGGCGGTATATTTTCCTCCAATGTAAGATACATGCCACCCCATTACTTCTGGTGGTTGTGTATGCTCCCCCTCCTGTCACGGCTGCACTCTTTACAGATCTGTGCACAAGGCTCTCGGATCTGCCTACATTAGCCACCCTTATTGTGGGGGATTTTAACTCTGTTATGGACCCTAATTTGGATAGACTGAAACCCATTCAGTATGAATCTAAGCTGTTTTGTCAGTGGTGTGCTTCCTTTGGATACATTGACCTATGGCGACAACAAAACCCATTGGCTAGGGAATACTCTTGTCAGTCCCGGTCTTATCTTACTCTTTCCAGGCTGGACTATGCCCTTGGGACTTCTGACCTGACCTCATATACCCGGACAATATACTATATATCTCAGACAATTTCTGACCACTCCGCCCTGTGTGTTGAATTAATACTCGGTCACAGACCCTCTTTTCGGTTGTAGAGGCTCAGTCCCCTCTGGGTCTCCACCCCTGAATTTGAAGAGCTGGTCCGGCAGGACATGTCCCTATATTGGGGGGACAACGCTGGATCAGCTTCTTTTGGCCCCACATGGGACGCCTTTAAGGCGTCTGTATGGGGCTCATATATCTCAAACATTGCTAAACATAGAAGGTCCTCCCGTGCTGCTCTTCTGGCCTTGGAGTCCTCTCTGGAGGGTGCTAGGGCCCAGTACTCTGCGCTCCCCACCCCGGATTCTCATGGAATCTTGGTGGGGGCGCACAAGGCCCTGGATCTCCATAGGGTGGACGCAACTCGGACTCAGCAGTTATATCTGGCTGCCAGACTACATGAATATAGTGGGAAGAATAGTAAAATGTTAGCCTTTCTTTCTCGCACAGAATACATTGACAGGACCATATCACAGATTCAATTGCCTGACGGCTCAATCACCTCAGACCCATTGACCATAAATCGGACGTTCAAGTCCTTCTATGAGACCCTATATGAAGCCCCCCACCCCCTGGATAAATTGGAGACATTGGGGTTTTTTGACTCCCTTCAATTTCCTGTATTGGACGACTCCCACAGCTCCATCTTAGACACGCCCTGGACAATCGAAGAGATCACTGAGGCTATTTGCTCTTTACCCCCCAATAAAACCCCTGGGTTGGACGGTTTGCCCACAGAGTGGTACAAAACCTATGCTGTGGAATTGGCACAGAAACTTTTATCTCTCTTTAATCGGGCAATGGAGGAGGGAGAACTTCACCCCTCCATGAATGAAGCCCTCATTGTTGTGCTACCCAAGCCTGACAAAAACAAACTGCTGTGTGGGTCATACCGTCCAATCTTGCTACTAAACAGCGATGTTAAAGTACTAGCGAAGGTCCTAGCCTTGAGATTACAAAAGGTCATTCTTCACCTTATTCACAGGGACCAGACAGGGTTCATGCCTGGTAAGAGTACATATGACAACATTCGTCGCCTTTATATACATATTCACAGGGCTGCCACGGACAGAAGAAGCGGACTGGTACTATCACTTGACGTGATGAAAGCATTTGATATGGTTAGCTGGTCCTTCCTTTGGGAAACTATGCATCGTATTGGTTTCAGCGTCCAATTTATTAAATGGGTCAGGTTGCTTTATACTAACCCCAGGGCAAGAATATGTACCAACAAAGATATATCGGATATGTTTAGTTTGCAGAGGGGAACCAGGCAGGGCTGTCCGCTTTCTCCACTTTTGTTCGCACTAGCCATTGAGCCACTTGCTCTAGCAGTGCCTCAAACGGAGACAGTGGGGGGCATCTGCTATGGCAAACTGTCTGAGAGGATCTCTCTATATGCGGATGACGCCTTGATTTACTTAGACGGCTCAGAACAGGCCTTAGTCTCTTTGATGGAGGTTGTGGACGAGTTTGGGAGGGCTTCCGGACTGAGAGTTGGTTGGGAAAAGTCTGTGGCATTCCCCATAGGCCCTGATAGGGATTATGCTTACCTAGCCCAGTCCAAGCTGACTATACATCATACATTTAAATATCTAGGAATACATATTTATAATAATCTATCTAGTTTCCAGACCCTTATTATCACCCCAATCATAACGCAAATGGAGACCAGGTTACGCTCCTGGGCCTCATTGCCACTAAATTTGATTGGACGCGTGAATATTTTCAAAATTATATTTTTACCTAAATTTCTCTATGTTTTTCGGGCTTCCCCAATATTTTTATTTAAGAAACTTTTCATCAAAATTAACTCACTCGTATCCTCCTTCCTGTGGCAGGGCTTGAACCCGAGAATCGCTAGGGCCTCACTCCAGGCTGCTAAACTGGATGGAGGTTTGGCCTGCCCTAATTTAAGGCACTATTTTGTAGCATCACAGCTGGCCTATGTCTAGGACTGGTTTCTGGAGGCCTCCTCTTCCTGCTCCACCGCTCTATTGAACGCTCTTAACGGCCCCAGGGCCTCACTAGTGGACACATTACACAGGTCCACGCCTCGACGTTGTTCTGGGGGCTCGCCGATTGAGGTGGGCTGGCTGGCCTGGCATGAGGGTAATAAAGTAACCATTAACCAGATAGGGGTGTCCCCCAATGCTCCTCTATGGCATAATCCTAACTTTCCAAAGCTCCTGGGCCATCCAGATTCTCAGTGGTGGATAAGACTTGGTATTACCCACGTCTCTCAGATCTACTCAAACTACTCTTTTTTCTCATTTGCAGATCTGAAGGCTAAGTTTGGTGTAACAAACAGGTTTTATTTTAGGTAACTTTCACTGCGCCATGCCATCAGGGCACAATTTTCTGGTTTGTCCCTGGAGCTCACTGAATCACCTCTAGAGGTGTTATTGTCATATCCCGATATTGGGAAAATTGTTACTACTATATATTCTCGCCTTCAGGTGGCGGGGGTTAAACCCTTTCAGATTGCTCAGCGGAAATGGGAAAAGGAAATTCCCGGGTTGTCAGAGGAGGGGTGGGAGGAGGCCTCAGAGGTGTGCTTTCTGGACCTTATTGGATCAAATGACCAATATGTACAATATAAATTTATACATCAGATGCATTACACTCCTGCTAGGCTGGCCCGTATGGGATATGACTCTGCAGCCTCCTGTGTTAGGTGTGGCTTTTCAGAAGCTGGATACATGCATATGTTTTGGTCCTAATTAATGAGTATCAGGAAAAATATCATAAGCTCTGCACATAGTGCAGATAACTCTGATATGTGAAAACTTCACTAAGAGCAAAAAAACGTATTATAGGCAGTATAGCGTCACAGACCATCAATGTTTACAAGTAGATAAATGAAATGTGTTCCCCCATCAGGGCATAAGTGTCATCCAAAGTGAGAAATAAAATACCAAAGTGAATAAATAAATAGAAAATATAATTCAAAAATATTGGGACAAAATGGCGTCAGAGGGAACGTAATCCCTATATAAAGGTCTATGCTCTACGTGATATCAAGGTGATGTGTGTGTGTCCCTTTAATGTGAATGTGCAGAAATAATTAAATAAAGTAATATTAATTAAATATTAATTAAATATTCAAAAGTATTGGGACACTAATAAGAGATAGAAAGGTAAACCAGATGAAATTGCTATTATAAATCTGTGTGGTGATTGTGTATCCCCTTACGTGTACAACAAACCATTATAAATAATAAATAATAATAGTGAAATATAGTGGTTATAATGCCCAAATAACCAAAAGTATTGGGACAGTATGGCGTTATGGAATGTGAGTGATAAAAGCTTAAACGTGAGTGATCCTCCTATGCAGTAAAACAGATAATCCTCCTATGTAATAATAGCCAGGTAATGCTCATCTACTGCCATATGTAAGTTATATTTATATACTATTATTTCTAATTAGTTCAAATTGCTCATGTTTAAAACCGATATTAAGGTTAAAAATCCATATATAAAATCCATGCAGATCAAATGTTATTAGGCAGGTGGGAACAAACAGGGTTCAGCTAAAATGCTATTTGTTTCATCCAGGAAGGTGCAACGTAGTGACTTCTGTGCAGTTTTTCATAAGGTGACTTGAAGTGACTTGCAGTGCTCGCCCCCTATGCTACCCCACTCACCAGAGATAATCACCCCTACAGGGGTACCAAGCGACAAAGTGGGTGCCTGAGGGTGGATGTTTGTTCAATTCCAAAGTGCTTCCATTCCTCTGCTGCTTTCAATCCTTATGGCTGTCCTTGGTATGTTGTGTACTCTGACATATCATACTGCTCCAGCAGTGTGGGACTTATTTTCCTTTTTTGAAAACACACTACAAATAAAGGTGCCCTGCACCCCGGAGGTTGGACTATTGGGTGTGCTGAACGATTTCATACACAGGACTCATACTCGAACTGTTGTCCGTATAATACTGTTTTATGCCAGAAAATTAATTTTGATGCAATGGAAGAATGCAACTGCCCCAGATATTCAAGTTTTGTATCGTATGATGAATAAAGTTATACCAATTTTTAAACTGGTTTATAAGGGTAGGGCCTGACCAAAAAAATTTGCTAAGATCTGGCAGCCCTGGCTTGATATAGCAGACTCCTTTTGGAAGGACACTCCACTCTCACAGCAATAACTAAATCCGGCCTCCCCTTGATGGGTTTTCCTTTTTTTTTTTTTGACGTCTAGGGGAGGCTGTAACCTTTGGATGGTGGGTCGTTTGTGTACCTGGAGGGACGGTGTGGTGGAGGCGGGGTGGGACAAGGTTTGCCTTTTTGTGTGAACGAGTATAGATGGGTGCATGTATGGTGTGGATGTTGTGTTCATGGAAATATCCCTGCTGTATATAGCATTGTGATTTTAGGTTGTGGTGCCCTACGAGGTCCACACTCATTACCCTTATGTGACCAGTGGTATACTTCATTCCTCCGTTGAGGAATTTGGTAAATATGATGTATAACTATGACAGTTGGCCTCCGTTGGGCTATTGCACTTTCTTTTATATTTTGTAAAAGGGATTTGTTTATGGATGCATTTGTACTATCTGAACCTGTAAACTACTTTCTATCAAAACAAATAAAAAAACTATTTTGTAAAAAAAAAAAAAGAGATAGCTGACACCCTTAGTCGGGTTACCTCTCTAGAACTGGTTACAGACCCCAAAGTGATGCTGCTCAATGTCTTTGACTCTAGGGTAAGGGGTAAACACACTAGATTATTTTTGAACTATGCCACATTTTACGCTCATAGAGAGATATTCCTTCACTGGAAGAATAATGCCCCACCCACAGTATCCTCATGGCGCCTTAAATTGAACTCAGTGCTACCATTGTATAAACTTACCTATGCTAACCGAAACTGTCCTGCCAAATTTGACAAGATATGGTCGTGTTGGATAGATGCGTGGGGCACACTGGGGGAGGATGACCACCGAGATGATGCTGTTGGACCCGCCCGGTAATAGTTTACCATTGTTCTAATCTTCTGAATGCCTAATCATTGTTCGAGCTCTGTGAACCTAGCAAGATGGATGTGGTCCTTTTCTGGCCCTCTCTCCCCCCCCTTTCCTCCCCCCCCTTTCCCCCCCCCCCTTTCCCTCCCAGTCCCACCCTTCTTCCCCCCCCCCATCTCCAAGACCTTCTCAATTAATATTCCTGGAACCTATTATCTTTGATCTCATCTCCTAATGTGATGTAACTTGACACCTCTGTACTTCTTTATCCTGTTTCAAAATGTCGCTCATTCGTCTTGTGACAACTCATGTGGCAATATTTCTATGCACAACTGTGTATATGCATCGCTGGTATTGTAAAAATTGAATAAACAATTTTTTCTTGTTAAAAAAAAAAAATAATACGTCTAGTTTTACACATTTAGTGGCATCTGCCTCAAGTGCTTGCTTTTTTTTTCTCTTAACTTCTCAGCTCCTCCTTTACGTTTAGTCTTGTGTTTTAACATGTTTGTTGTTGCACGTCACACCTAATGGGTTTAGTTAAAGTGTAATACATTATTTAAATATTTCTATGGAATTTCAAAACTGCTTATATACTTCTGGAGTAAACTTCTATTAATCTTATGTTATTATCTATGGTATTAAGGTTTGAACATGCAATACAGACACATAAATACCTGCCACGAATTGGCATAAGAATTGCAAAATCTAGGACAGGTCAACTGATCTGGAATAGATTGTTGCATTGCAGATTTTTGCATCTGCATTTTCCAAATACACCAATATGCCATTTGTAAAGTTTTCTTGGAAAAGTTTAATAGTGATTTTAACCTTGTGTATTTTATTATTTTGCAGATTGGGAATGGAAATAGTGATGGATATCAGTGCAGATTGGGAAGAGATAGATAGGAATTAGGATGGATATAGATGGGATTAGGGGCTCCTCTGCTAAACAGTGAGTTTAATGATTATTTTGCTGCCAAGAATGTCAATGGCTATCTCAGTGTAAGGAGCTATAGAGCCGAAGACACTAGTGCGACAAATAAGTCTTGGCATTGGGATCGCAGAGCTGGTAAAGGACTAGGGAAACAACTATTGGATGTGAACAATGTTCCATGGGAGATGGACCATAACAAGTCTGCCTGGATGTCATAGGTCTCAGCACAGAAGATCTGTTGTTACAGAGTCATTCTACATTTGTGGCTGATAGGACAGGGTCAGGGTCAGCGACTGTCTAATTCCACTCAGTACATACTGCACATCTCTCTGTTACACTCCGGATCTGCTTAAAGGAGAAGTCCAGCCTGAGCTCGTTTGGCTGGGCTTCTCCTGTGGATCACAGGAGTGCAATTCGTTTTACACTCCTGTGACCCATTTTCAGCAGAGAGTGGGCTGAAGTCTGCTCTCTACTGATGTCAATCAGTCCAGGCACCATGTCATCATGACAATAAAGTCTGGTCCTGCCAGGTGCTTGGATTGATAGCAGCCTCAGCCTCTCAGAGAGCCACTGAGAGTCTGAGACAGCCACTCCCTGCTCCTCCACAGCTCAGCACTCCAGTGAGCATGGGGGAGGGGGGGCAGATCAGAGAGCTGCTGATTGACAGGCAGCAGCTCTCTGCTCGGGGAGCTAAGAGAACCGAGCCATCAGCGGTGTTTGATGGCTCGGTTCTCAGTGCAGAGGTGCCGGGGGACAGATGCAGCATCCATCTAGGTAAGTATAAAACAGCAAAAATAAAAAAAATAAAACATACTTCTCTTTTAATTAAATAAAAACTTGGTTGATGGTTGTTGTCAGTTTATATTACACAGAAGCTAGCCTTTTACTCCATGATGCAGGAAGCTCCAAAGAGTGGCAGCAACAGCAATGGTAGCAGTGCCAGCTCCTTCTCCAGCCGTACCCCAGCCAATATTAAAGAAGAGGACTGCAGCCCAGAGAAGGAGAGGCCTCCAGAAGTGTCATTTTCACCTATTTCCAGGGAGATATCAGCCACTGCTCACTGATGAACTCATGTACTGCCACTGGTCACTGATGAATAAATGTATTGCCACTGGTCACTGATGAATTATTGGCTGACCAGCCACATAAGGTACAAGGATACGATGAATTGCAGGTAATGAACTCTCTTATTTCAAAGGTTTTATTATCATAATTGGTGATGCTCTTCATACCCCTGTTGCTGGTCCTCACTGTTCTGCAGCAAACACACTTCCTACATGGGAAAAAAACATTTAGATCTATTTTTATTGAGGGACGGCCAGGTGGATCAAGAATCTTTCTCACCACCCTGTTTCCAAAACTAGGGGCTCTTCTGTAAATAAATTTAGGGTATTCTGGCAAGACTTCACCCAAATGTCGATCTCTGCAGAGGATATAACAATATTTCTTAAAGATCCTCTCAATCTCTTTGTACTGACAATGGTAGCTCGATATAAATCCCCACTAGTGTTGTTCATTAGGGGTAATACACTCTTTTTTTCTTCAAGCATTCTTCCCTTGGGATATTGGCCACTTGTTCTATAACCTCATTCAAGGAATTTTCCTGGTACCCCTTCTGCAGGAATCTCTCCTTCAATATATTGGCCTGTGAATAATATTTTTCTTGTTCAGTGCAATTCCGACAGACCCTCAGCATTTGTCCCTTAGGGATATTCTTAATCCAAACAGGGTGATGACCACTCCTGATGGACAAGAAGCTGTTTCGATCCGTTGGTTTGAAGTACACACACGTGCCCAAAGAATCACCTCTCCTTTCTATTGTCACATCCAAGAAGTTGACGCATCTATCACTGACCTGAGACTCCAATTTGATGTTATTTCTATTGGTATTCAGATACCCTAAAAAATCAACCACAGATTCCCTAGACCCCTCCCAAATAAATAGGAGGTCGTCTATGAACCTGCGGTAGAGTCTGAGTTGGGGCACCCGTTTACTAAAGACGTATCTATCTTCCCATTCGGCCATAAACAGGTTGGCGAGGCTGGGAGCATATTTAGCTCCCATAGTCATGCCAACCTGCTGAGAGAAGAAATGGCCATTCCACCAAAAATAATTGTGCGACATGCAGAAATTTAAGGCTTGACCTAGAAATCGTTTCTGCACATCGGGAATGTCCTCCCTTCTACTCAGTGCCCAATTCAGCGACAAAGATGCATCCTCGTGCTGGATAATCGTATATAGTGAGGAGACATCGGCCGTAACCAAAAGGGTTTTAGCCGTGGGGTTGAGATGGACCTCACCTAAACGTTGAAGGAGGTCAGTCGTGTCCCTGAGATATGCCCTAGTGGCCTTCACACTTGGTTGGAGAAATTTATCTAAATATTCTCCAAGCCTCGCCGTGACCGATCCTATCCCCTTCATGATAGGGCGTGCTGGGGGTAATTTAGCATCCCATCCTTGTGGATTTTAGGTAACGTATAAATTACTTGAATCCTGCAGGCGCTAGGAACCAAATATCTCTTTTCTCTGAGATTTAAGGCATTAATATTATACCCCCACTCAACCAAAAAACTTAGTTCTTCCTTATACTTATCCATGGGATCAGTGGTGAGCCTCTTATAAGTAGAGCTGTCCCCCAGCATATCTGTAAGCTGTTTATGGTAGAATGTTTTGTCCATAATAACAACCCCCCCTCCCTTGTCTGCTGGGCGTATAATGATGTTGTTTCTTTTTTCCAGTGATCTGATTCCTTCATTGATATATTCTGGATTAACCATCTCTTTCACATTTAATTGGTCTATATCCTTCAACACCAGATTTATTATTTGTCAAAATCCGCCCACTCCTATATTCCTAACGCTGCACTAATGGAAACAAAGCCTCAAATTGAGCAGCCACTTCTGTGTGTGTAAATACGTGTCCAAGAAATTATTTTGGTTCACCATAAAATAACCCCAACCAACAGTGAAACCAAATAGCAGCGCTAAATCAATTACTGGAGTTTTGGGGATTAAAGATAGATTTATTCCTTAAGCCACTGTCAACTTTCCCTGAAGAGACAGTGACATTATTATTAGGAGCTGCTGGGTGACTCAAAAAATATTTTTTAATACTGAGAGTCCGTACAAATTTGTGTGTGTCAATAAACACTTCAAATTTGTTCAACATTTTTTTGGGTGCACATTTAAGACCCAAGTTCAGTATGTTAAGTTCTTTTGGATTTAATGTTACCTCACTTAAATTATAAATACCAGTATTTATGTGTCCCGCATTCTTTTTCTTGGATTGTTGACGTCGTCCTGCTCGACATCCCCTTCTTCTCTTGGTAGTGATCCCACTCCCTTGTTTACATGTTGTTGTGGGCCATTCCTCCCTCCCCTGTTGTTTACCGGGTGGCTCTTTCCTCTCGGTGTCCCTCCTCCCTCGCTGTCCTAAAAAAGGTGAAGATCCCTGTTAGCGATAATGAGATCCATTATAATCCTCATCCAAGGGGAGATACCTATTATAAACGGGAGTGGGGCTCCTTCCGTCACCGTAATTAAACGGTGGATACTGCTGATACATGTCATGATCCTGTTGTGGGTAGTGCCCAGATACATAATTGTTTCTAGATTGTTGGGGTCCACGCCATTCTCCCTGATTGTTATTCTGGTGGTGACCACCCCTCAAATATTGAGGCGGTCTGGGTGATTAGTGGTATTCATTATATTGATTACCTCTTTGCTGTGGAGGGGCATTGTTTAATGTCTGTCCAGTCGCACCCTGTTCAATGCTATGTGTACCACCCTTCATCCCCACCTTTTTACCTTGATCAGTTTTAGGACCATTATTCATATTGCTGTTTCCTTTAATTTGCATAGGGGTCTTCTTAGTGCCTATAGTGGGATTTTGCCATGCAAAAATTTTATTATTTTTAAAATCAGTCGCATCCCTGTTATACTTTCTGACCTTTTTCTTTTGTGTGTCTCGATCAACCTTTTCAAGTTTTTTCTTCATATTATTGTTAAATTATTTGATCTGATTTGATTTGTTTATCGGTTCAGACTTGCTACGAATAGCATTAATTTGTTCATTAAGTCTCCCTAATTTAATCTGTTTTCTAGTTAAAACCAGAGCCTGTAGCTCCCTCCCTACTCTATTAAAAAATTCCACCCATTCATCCATAAAACATTGGTCATCAAGACCATCCTGAGGGGGAACATCCCACCTCAGACTTCTAAAAATCAACTTTTCCTTTTGATAATGTTCAAAAGTGAATACATCCCACCAGATTTTCAAGTAAATTTTCTAGATTTTTTTAACATGCCAGACACATCCTCCTCATAATCCATTATTTCAGGATTAGCTGAGAAGATGCTTTCCGGATAAATTTTTCTATTGGTGAGAAAATTGAAAACTTCCATGGCTGCAAGCGTTAAAAATTAGTATAGAGTATGTCAAAATTATGGTGTATAGGAAATCCACCCACTCCTATATTCCAAACGCAGCACTAATGGAAACAAAGCCTCAAATTGAGCAGCCACTTCTGTGTGTGTAAATACGTGTCCAAGAAATTATTTTGGTTCACCATAAAATAACCCCAACCAACAGTGAAACCAAATAGCAGCGCTAAATCAATTAACCTAAATAAACAAGTGAATCACTTCCATAAACAGTGAAAATATTACAGAGGTATGAAAAATAATAATCCACAATACAGTGCATCAAATAATGTGAACCGTATCCTAAGTAAATATGTGAATAATCAATTAAGTGAATAAAAGATCTGTGAAAACAAAAAAGTGTAATATAAAGACTATAAATATCAATCAAATAAATGTGAAAAGTCCAAAAAATTTGTGATAAATAAATAATGATTTCTTTGGTGTTGATCCGTGATGTGATATAGTGTAGATCTTCAATAAATCAATCTTCCACCACACCTCTGTGACTGTGATTCCACTCCCCTTAGGCGAACAAACTCACCAGCTCCTCTTGCCTCACACTCTCGTGTTTGGCTATAAGGCTTTAATACACACAGAAGGGGGCAAAATAATGACCTCCAGTGGTCCACCGTTACACATCCAGAGTTTTTCAATAAAGTGCTCTCTCCACATGTAAAAAAAGGAGTGATCCAATAGTGTAGTACCGTAATGAAATGTATTAAAATAACACTCTCCTCCACCATTAAACTCACATCTTAAAAGATCACATCAAGCAAAGAAGCACAGCAAAGCAGATTATCACAGCAACAACTCCAAACGTAAGGACCAGCGTATGGTGGTCACGGCGGACCCAGGTAGTACACTCTCTGATGACAGTCTCACCCGTCCCCTGGAGTTCCCTGAAGCCGCTTCCCCACTTCCTAGTATGGCGCTCTCCGTCACAGCCTGCTACGTCATACGTTCTCGATTGCCGTACAGCCATGCCCCGACATGTTTTGTCACAGGGACTCAATCATGTGACAGTACCTCCATCATGATCTCACCCCCTTCTCTTACTGGACACTGATACTCATCCAACTAACCAGGAGATGAGGTTTCCCCCAGATTAAAGTGCTTAACAACCCAAAGTCCCAGAACATCTCACTTTTTCTCACTCATACCATTAAATAGGGATTATATGTCCGTCTTTTATTTATTATGGTGTAAACCTCTAGTATGTGAAAAGCTATCGTTTTGACATAAATTTGTACTTTGGTATTCGCGCTATTATTATCTTTATCTGTGTCTAACGCTCTGCTGCAGTGTAATATATGGAGCGGGGACACAGTGAGTGCGCAAGCAAAGTGATAATAGCTTCGCCCGTTATGAGAGCAGAGGGTATAAAGGAGAGATTGCCTAGCCGTACAGCCAATCCCATGATTAAGTCCCTGTGACGAAACATGTCAGGGCGTGGCTGTACGGCAATCGAGAACGTATGACGTAGCACGCTGTGACGGAGAGCGCCATACTAGGAAGTGGGGAAGCAGCTTCAGGGAACTCCAGGGGACGGGTGAGACTGGCCACTATAGGCACTAAGGAGACCCCTATGCAAATTAAAGGAAACAGCAATACGAATAATGGTCCTAAAACTGATCAAGGTAAAAAGGTGGGGATGAAGGGTGGTACACATAGAATTGAACAGGGTGCGACTGGACAGACATTAAACAATGCCCCTCCACAGCAAAGAGGTAATCAATATAATGAATACCACTATTCACCCAGACTGCCTCAATATTTGAGGGGTGGTCACCACCAGAATAACAATCAGGGAGAATGGCGTGGGCCCCAACAATCTAGAAACAATTATGTATCTGGGCACTACCCACAACAGGATCATGACATGTATCAGCAGTATCCACCATTTAATTACGGTGACGGAAGGAGCCCCACTCCCGTTTATAATAGGTATCTCCCCTTGGATGAGGATTATAATGGATCTCATTATCGCCAACAGGGATCTGCACCTTTTTTAGGACAGCGAGGGAGGAGGGGGAGGGGAGGAGGGACACCGAGAGGAAAGAGCCACCTGGTAAACAACAGGGGAGGGAGGAATGGCCCACAACAACATGTGAACAAGGGAGTGGGATCACTACCAAGAGAAGAAGGGGATGTCGAGCAGGATGACGTCAACAATCCAAGAAAAAGAATGAGGGACACATAAATACAGGTATTTATAATTTAAGTGAGGTAACATTAAATCCGAAAGAACTTAACATACTGAACTTGGGTCTTAAATGTGCACCCAAAAAAATGTTGAACAAATTTGAAGTGTTTATTGACACACACAAATTTGTACGGACTCTCAATATTAAAAAATATTTTTTGAGTCACCCAGCAGCTCCTAATAATAATGTCACTGTCTCTTCAGGGAAAGTTGACAGTGGCTTAAGGAATAAATCTATCTTTAATCCCCAAAACTCCAGTAATCATTATATTGAAGTTTTTAAAAATGTGGTGTTGAAGGATATAGACCAATTAAATGTGAAAGAGAAGGTCAATCCAGAATATATCAATGAAGGAATCAGATCACTGGAAAAAAGAAACAACATCATTATACGCCCAGCAGACAAGGGAGGGGGGTTGTTATTATGGACAAAACATTCTACCATAAACAGCTTACAGATATGCTGGGGGACAGCTCTACTTATAAGAGGCTCACCACTGATCCCACGGATAAGTATAAGGAAGAACTAAGTTTATTGGTTGAGTGGGGGTATACAATTAATGCAATAAAAATAAAAAGTGCAGCGCTAAAAGTCCCAATCAATAATTAGAAATGTCCATAAATAAAAAGAACAACAAATATCAGCGGTGATGCAGGGTGCTTCATGCAGATCCAAAGTGCTCTTAAAAACGTGCTCCCCCTCTTGCCAGTCAAACCGCTCACCTTGTTAAAGGGACCCCTGAACTAACAGGAAGGTCTCATAAGCTTTCACCACTTCTTAGTGGTCTGGGTGGTATCTTGACTGGAAAGCTGGAACTCTCTTCCTTAATACGGCTCAACACTTTTCTTCCAAATATGCATGGAATATACAAAGAAAATACATAGTGCTCTCTGTATATCTTAAAAAGCAATTCCTTTTATTAAAAAGACAGGTACTCACAAATATAGCACTATGGCCAGTGCTAGGCATTAAGGTGCATGTAAATTACAGATGACAAATGATATGGCGGCTGCAGCGACGTCTAAACCGGGATAAAAACAAATCCGCACGCGTATCGTCCAGCAGGACTTCCTCAGCAGTCTTAAGGTCCCCTTGGTCTAGTCGGTAATTTATATAAAACCCCTTCATTCAATCATCTGTTACTAGTTAATTATCGAGTGGTGGCCATCCAATCAGAGCGCACCACTCGGGAATAGGAAGTGCAGGAAGGTCTATGCTATTGCTAGTTGCCATAGCGATCGGCGTCATGATAACACGTCGCCGGGTCGTATGACTTCCTGGTTAGACAAACACCCCCCTCCTGAGTGTACATGGATAGAACGACACTGGTTTCCAATGGTCCTAGGGTCAAACAGGATAGAACAGGGAATATAAAAATTGTTTTGGACTATAATGTCCAATACAAAAAATTTGAAAAGATTGTGCGCAAGTACTGGCCTATCTTGAAGCAGGATAAAACACTCGGCCCTGTTCTCCCTGAACGTCCTCAGTTTGTTTATAAAAGGGCACCATCCCTAAGAGATAAGCTAGCCCCAGGGGTTATCGATCCTCCGCGTGTGTCTGAAAACAGGATATCCAACATCCTGACAGGTTTCTATGCTTGTGGACGTTGCCCAGCTTGTAAACAAGCTAGGGGGAACATTATAAGATGCAAAGAGTTTATTGCTACAGCAACCAAGAAGACCCACAAGATCAAAGACTTCATTACATGTTCCACGGCAGGGGTGGTATACATTATGGAATGCGAATGCGGCTTACAATATGTGGGGAGAACGTCCCGACCCTTGCATGTCCGCATTGGCGAACATATTACCAATATTAAAAAAGGATTAGACTCACAAAATGTCTCTAAACATTTCAAAATATGTCACAAACGTAGTCCTGCTAAACTAAAATTTTGGGGAGTCGAAAAGGTTACACCCCACTGGAGAGGAGGTAACTTCATCAGACAATTGAGCCGCCGTGAGTCCTTCTGGGTGTATGAAACACGTGTGGGAGTACCCACGGGCTTAATGTCGAGTTTGATTTGAACTGCTTTATTTCTGATCGATAATTAGTTATTAATAATTTTTTATATATATTCCAGATATTTTTCATTTGTTATTTTGGTAATTATAGGTTTGCTAACTGTCTATTTGATTAACGGATGATGATTATAGTGTAAAAGGTGGCTGCAGTGAAGTGTCTTTTAAGTACTTACTCTTACATAGTTTTATTTTTATTTTTATTTTTATGATATCATTGGAGTAGCTTTTAAAATATTTTTCCGAATATTATTCGGTGTAGGACTAATTAAGTTTAGTAATATTATATTTTTAGATTATGTTCGCTGACAGAGATCAGTTTAGTACTGAAGAGATTACTCGACTAGCGTTTTATTGCTATACAGAGAGTATAGGTGCATTGTTTCCCTTCTATGTTTACTTTCTTTTCTTTTGGTGTGCGACTAGTAGCATCATACCTCCCTTGCTGACACTTCTTTAGCTGAAGGGCGGCTGGCAGCATCATGTGATCCAGCCTCACCCTATCACAGCTTGTCTCGTCCAAGGGAAGGATGTACCCACTGACGCAGCCGGTCACATGACCGGACGCCGCGTCATCGTTATGACGCGATCGCGTCTCATTTGCACAGTAAATCACGCCCCACTCCTGAGTGTCGGCCTATAGGAGTGGTCAGATGTCTTGACAATGTACACTCAGGAGGGGGGTGTTTGTCTAACCAGGAAGTCATACGACCCGGCGTTGTGTTATCATGACGCCGATCGCTATGGCAACTAGCAATAGCATAGACCTTCCTGCACTTCCTATTCCCGAGTGGTGCACTCTGATTGGACGGCCACCACTCGATAATTAACTAGTAACTGATGATTGAATGAAGGGGTTTTATATAAATTACCGACTAGACCAAGAGGACCTTAAGACCGCTGAGGAAGTCCTGCTGGACGATACGCGTGCGGATTGGTTTTTATCCCGGTTTAGACGTCGCTGCAGCTGCCTTATCATTTGTCATCTGTAATTTACATGCACCTTAATGCCTAGCACTGGCCATAGTGCTATATTTGTGCGTACCTGTCTTTTTAATAAAAGGAATTGCTTTTTAAGATATACAGAGAGCACTATGTATTTTCTTTGTATATTCCATGCATATTTGGAAGAAAAGTGTTGAGCCGTATTAAGGAAGAGAGTTCCAGCTTTCCAGTCAAGATACCACCCAGACCACTAAGAAGTGGTGAAAGCTTATTAGACCTTCCTGTTAGTTCAGGGGTCCCTTTAACAAGGTGAGCGGTTTGACTGGCAAGAGGGGGAGCACGTTTTTTAAGAGCAGTTTGGATCTGCATGAAGCACCCTGCATCACCGCTGATATTTGTTGTTCTTTTTATTTATGGACATTTCTAATTATTGATTGGGACTTTTAGCGCTGCACTTTTTATTTTTATTGCATTACATGAAAGGATTTATATATTTGCCTTTAGTGTTCAGCAGCTTTATTCAGTTTGAAGGTTTTTGCGCTGGCTGTTTGCTTTTTGATTATTTATGGTATACAATTAATGCCCTAAATCTCAGAGAAAAGAGATATTTGGTTCCTAGCGCCTGCAGGATTCCAGTAATTTATACGTTACCTAAAATCCACAAGGATGCTAAATTACCCCCAGCACGCCCTATCGTGAAGGGGATAGGATCGGTCACGGCGAGGCTTGGAGAATATTTAGATACATTTCTCCAACCAAGTGTGAAGGCCACTAGGGCATATCTCAGGGACACGACTGACCTCCTTCAACATTTAGGTGAGGTCCATCTCAACCCCACGGCTAAAACCTATTTGGTTACGGCCGATGTTTCCTTACTATATACGATTATCCAGCACGAGGATGCATCTTTGTCGCTGAATTGGGCACTGAGTAGAAGGGAGGACATTCCCGATGTGCAGAAACGATTTCTAGGTCAGGCCTTAAATTTCTGCATGTCGCACAATTATTTTTGGTGGAATGGCCATTTCTTCTCTCAGCAGGTTGGCGTGGCTATGGGAACTAAATATGCTCCCAGCCTTGCCAACCTGTTTATGGCCGAATGGGAGGATAGACACGTCTTTAGTAAACGGCTGCCCCAACTCAGACTCTACCGCAGGTTCATAGACAACCTCCTATTTATTTTGGAGGGGTCTAGGGAATCTGTGGTTGAATATTTAGGGTATCTGAATACCAATAGAAATAACATCAAATTGGAGTCTCAGGTCAGTGATAGATGCGTCAACTTCTTGGACGTGACAATAGAAAGGAGAGGTGACTCTTTGGGCACGTGTGTGTACTTCAAACCAACGGATCGAAACAGCTTTTTGTCCATCAGGAGTGGTCATCACCCTGTTTGGATTAAGAATATCCCTAAGGGACAAATGCTGAGGGTCCGTCGGAATTGCACTGAACAAGAAAAATATTATTCACAGGCCAATATATTGAAGGAGAGATTCCTGCAGAAGTACTCCCAGAGGCACGTTATTGATCACACCCCCTTATAATTTTAGGTAAGTCTCCATTTAGAATTAGAATAATTAATTTTTAAACATGAATTTTAAAAATAGAAGTAAATTTATAAGTAATTTTAAAGATAATAGTTTTTGAAAAGAAAAATTCTTTTCTTCTATATGTAAATTAATTTTAATTATTATTTTGATTTTATTTTGGCATCCTCAGTTTAATATTATTTATTAAGCTGATGAAGCAGAATTATTTTGCGTTTTTTTAGTTTCCCTTTAAGGTCATATATATGTCCAACCATTTGTTTAAAGAGAGTGATATCTCTGTTTTAAATAACCTCATACCATTAAATAGGGATTATATGTCCGTCTTTTATTTATTATGGGGTAAACCTCTAGTATGTGACAAGCTGACGTTTTCACATAAATTTGTACTTTGGTATTCGCGCTATTATTATCTTTATCTGTGTCTAACGCTCTGCTGCAGTGTAATACTTGCATATGGTGCGAGCGGGACACAGTGAGTGCGCAAGCGCAGTGATAATAGTTCTGCCCGTTATGAGAGCGGAGGGTATAAAGGAGAGATTGCCTAGCCGTACAGCCAATCCCATGTTTAATTCCCTGTGACGAAACATGTCGGGCGTGGCTGTACGGCAATCGAGAACGTATGACGTAGCACGCTGTGACGGAGAGCGCCATATTAGGAAGTGGGGAAGCAGCTTCAGGGAACTCCAGGGGACGGGTGAGACTGTCATCATAGAGTGTACTACCTGGGTCCACCGTGAACACCATACGCTGGTCCTTACGTTTGGAGTTGTTGCTGTGATAATCTGCTTTGCTGTGCTTCTTTGCTTGATGTGATCTTTTAAGATGTGAGTTTAATGGTGGAGGAGAGTGTTATTTTAATACATTTCATTATGGTACTACACTATTGGATCACTGCTTTTTCTACATGTGGAGAGAGCACTTTATTGGAAAACTCTGGATGTGTAACGGTGGACCACTGGAGGTCATTATTTTGCCCCCTTCTGTGTGGGTTAACGCCTTAAAGCCAAACACGAGAGTGTGAGGCAAGGGGAGCTGGTGAGTTTGTCGCCTAAGGGGAGTGGAATCACAGTCACAGAGGTGTGGTGGAAGATTGATTTATTGAAGATCTACACTATATCACGTCTCACGGATCAACACCAAAGAAATCATTATTTATTTATCACTAATTTTTTGGACTTTTCACATTTATTTGATTTAAAAGTCTTTATATTACACTTTTTTTGTTTTCACAGATCTTTTATTCACTTAATTGATTATTCACATATTTACTTAGGATACGGTTCACATTATTTGATGCACTGTTTTGTGGATTATTATTTTTCATATCTCTGTAATATTTTCACTGTTTATGGAAGTGATTCACTTGTTTATTTAGGTTAATTGATTTAGCGCTGCTATTTGGTTTCACTGTTGTTTGGGGTTAGTTTATGGTGAACCAAAATAATTTCTTGGACACGCATTAAATTAATAATTGACCAGTGGCATTAAATTAATAATTGACCAGTGGCATTAAATTATTCATCAGTTACCGTGGTCAGTGGCATTAAATTAATAATTGACCAGTGGCATTAAATTAATATTAATGCCACTGTGGCATTAATATTAATTTAATGCCACTGGTCAATTATTAACTTAATGCCACTGACCACGGTGACTGATGAATAATTTAATGCCACTGGTCAATTATTAATTTAATGCCACTGGTCAATTATTAATTTAATCCCACTGGTCAATTATTAATTTAATGCCACTGGTCATGGTAACTAATGAATAATTTAACCATGACCAGTGGCAGTACATTTACAGTACATTTACCCCTACCCCCTCCCCCCGCCATGCTGCATATTCAGTTACTATTACATATTACTCAGTTACTTTATTATTAATCATGCCATGCAGCCTGCATCCTGTATAGCATCTGATTAGCTTATTTAGTGCTTACCCCTACGCCCTCCCCCCGCCATGCTGCATATTTAGTTACTATTACATATTACTCAGTTACTTTATTATTAATCATGCCATGCAGCCTGCATCCCGTATAGCATCTGATTAGCTTATTTAGTGCTTACTTGAATCACACTATCGATTTGGTCCCTGTCTGACTGTACTTGCTGCAACTTGGTTCTGGTTCTGAATCCTCCTCCTCAGCGGCGCTGGCTCGGCCTCGGCTCCTCTTGGTTGCAGTCTTGCAGGCTTGCTTGCAACTCTACTGGCTTCGCCTCCTCCTATGTCCCCGGGCCGCCTCCGCCCTCCAGCCGTGAGTAACGTCACGGCGCCGGGACAAAGAGGCCGAGGCTGTAATGTTAGGGGGAGGGACTAGTGAGTGGCAGCGTCATGATGATGGTGCTTGTGTGACGCTGCCCGCCGGGTGCAGGAGCGGAGCCGCCTGGCGTTAATCTAACAATGACAATGGAGACTTGGAGAGAGAAGTGTAGTGGCCCACTGCCAATCGGCCCACCAGGAAACTCCCTGTAGTCCCGATGATCAGCACAGGCCTGCTATTGGGGACGCTAATATAGTTCTGATTAGATCAAAGATATTGATCTGTTCAAACACTATACTAGTAATGGAGGTATACAGTGTGTGTGTTAGTGTTACTTGCAATCAAAGGGTTCAAATCTGATGCTACCACTAACTGATGCTAAAACCTAACTGATGTCACCCGTGAAACTAATGCAGTGGTCAGAAAATAGACCTGTACACTATACTAAGGACACTGTGACAGGGAGTAAAAGGGTTAACTGGGGGGTGATCAAGGGGTTAAACCTTTTATTAGGGAATATATGGGGGGGTACCCTAAACCTGTACCAAAGAAAAGGACCCTGCCCCCACCTATAACTGGCCTTCACAGCAAGGAGCACATGGATGGAGACAAAACCAGGGAAAATTCCAAGCTCAACTTACCAACCAGTCTGCTAACCAACCAAATTAACCCGTCCAACAGTCTAAAAAACGTTTTTAACGTAGACTGTTGGACAGGTTAATTTGGTTGGTTGGCAGACTGGTTGGTAATTTGAGCTTGGAATGTTCTCTGGTTTTGTCTTTTTGGGTACTCTAAACCTACCCGGGATTATCACTAACTGCCCTAACTGCCCTAACTGCCCTAAAGCTGTTTAGTGTCACAAGTGACACCAATACAGTATTTAGTAAAAAATCTGAAAACTGCACTTGGTGACACTGTGACAGAGTGAAAGGGTTAGCTGGGGTGGGGGGTGGGGCGATCACGGTCCGATCAGAGGGTTAAAATTGTGCCTATGTGTCCTGGTGTCAGTGTAGTGGTTGGTGTACTCACTGTAGATGTATTCTCCCCACACGCTGGAACCGAAAAGGGCTCCACGAGGGAGATGACATCACTTCTTCTGCCTGTGTTTACATTACACAGGCAAAGGAGGCTCTTTCATTCGCCAGAACATATCAGCAGGTCCAGGCCAGAAATCCTTGACCTGGGCCTAAAGATCGATCAGTCCTAAAGCAAATCTGATCGCCGTCAGGGGGGGAGGGACGTACAGGTACGTCGGTTCGTGCAGCCGGGCTTCCCTGCCACAGTATATGTGTTGTGGGCAATCCGGAACTAGTTAAAGATTGTGAAATTCCTTTCCAAAGTCATTTGCATTAGTGGTCCATGCTTTGTCTCCACTAGTATTATATTTGTACTCCTGTGACGATCGCTTCCTTCTGGGTAAGTCCAAACAGCATATTCCACAAAGTAATCAGATTTTGGCATCATGAACTCACATTGAACTACTATCCACCCCCCAACTATGCCCATTACAGTATCACAATGTATCTGGATGCCAGAAGTTCTGTAATATGATCTAATACACTACTTTTATTTCAATCAGATTTCCCTACTGGTAAGCATTTAACCACTCTGATGTTTATGATACAAATTAGTAGAGTGATTGATGCTGTTATCAACACATGTGTTAATAGATAAGACTTGTTTTTGTCCAGGGGGGTGTCTTCTTTTTGGTGTAATCTTCTGGCATTCGCATTACTCCTGGAACTTGAAAGACAATCTCAGGGAGTGTCAGGAGCCAGGGAGCGTCTCCGCTCGCCGGGCTCCGGTGCGCATGCGCACGGGATTGGCGCTTCGCCGCACACCCGTCCGCGGCCTGATGGTGCGGTGCTCGTGGGTGCACGGCGGACCTCGTGTGCGCGCCGTCGCCCGTGCGGGTGCCCGGTAGAGCGTCACACTGACGCGCTCACCGGGCAGGGAGACTATATCTGACGGCTCCAGCGCCCAGTCGGGTTGCTGGTTTGTCGTCAGCTCTCCCTGTTCCCTGTGCCTGTGTAAACCCTGATATCTGCCTGACTTGTGTACCGAACCTTTGGCTTGTCTGAAATACTACTCTCCCGGATTGCCCTTTACCTACCTGCCTGATCTGTGTACCAAACCCCTGGCCTGTTTAACCACTACTCTGCTGGACTATCCTAATAATACCTGCCTGATCTGTGTACCAAACCCCTGGCCTGTTTAACCACTACTCTGCTGGACTATCCTAATAATACCTGCCTGATCTGTGTACCAAACCCCTGGCCTGTTTAACCACTACTCTGCTGGACTATCCTAATAATACCTGCCTGATCTGTGTACCGGACCCTGGCCTGTTTAACCACTACTCTGCTGGACTACCTGATACCCTGATTACCACCTGCTTGATCCCTAACCTCTGCTTGCATTTCAGCCCTGCTTCTGCGGATCCCAGGACACCCGCTTCCAGTCTAGGAACCTGCTATCTACCGGAAGCCCGTGCCTCCGCGTGCCCTCAGCCTCCTGTACCCATTTCGGGGGTCTGGGTGCACGTGGTCGTAAGGGCGAGCCGCTCTTGGCATCTCGGCCTCGGTGAGTATTAGTCCCTGACAGTACAAACCAGCCAGATGTCCGAGGCCGACAGAGCGTGCTCTCCTCTGGAGATCCTGTGCCAACAAGTATCTACCCTCGCTGACTCAGTACAGAAATTACAAGAAGGTTATACACAAATTGATAACCGTCTTCAGCAGATCACTGGGTCGCTACCTTCCGCAGCCGCAGCTCCTGCACCCAGCAGTGGGGGTTCGCTCCCTCAAGCTCCTGCCAACCCCACTGTTGTCATGGCACTTCCTGAACCCAGGGTCCCTACACCTGAACGGTTCTCGGGGGACCGCAAGAAGTTTAGGGCCTTTAAAAACGCATGTTCCCTCTACTTCGCTCTACAACCATCGTCAAGGTGGGGTTTGCGATTTCCTTACTATCCGAAGAACCCCAGGCTTGGGCCCACGGCTTGATGGAACAGAGCAGTCCTGTCCTGAACACTATCGAGGCCTTCTTTGAGAGCATGACCCAGCTCTACGATGACCCGCAGCGTATGGCTACAGCTGAGGCTATCCTGCACCATCTGTCCCAAGGAAGAAGACCTATTGAGGACTATACTGTGGAATTCCGTAAGTGGGCGGCCGATACAAACTGGAACGAGCCAGCTCTACGTTATCAATACCGTCAAGGCTTGTCCGAGTTACTCAAGGACGAATTAGCTAGGATGGAAGCCCCTGCTTCACTAGAGGAACTCATTCAAGCGGCTACGAAGCTAGATAGGCGACTTCGGGAGCGACGCTCAGAACGGTTCCAGGTGCCACGCCCCACCTGGGCATCGCCAAGACCCCACTCCGCACAAACCTCGACCTCATCTTCAGCTGCTGCTCCACCGGTCCCTGAGGTCGAACCAATGCAGCTCGGCTTGGTCCGAGGTCTGTTAACCTCCGCAGAGAAGCAGCGCAGGCGACAGTCTAACCTATGTCTCTACTGCGGAGGAACCGGACATTTCCTACGCAGCTGTCCGATCAGGCCCAGTAAGTTTCCTCAGCCAAATGTATTGAACTATCCAAACAATAACATTCCCAAGGCTTACGTGATGTTGTTTATTTCCCTACAGCTTCTGGAAAGGGAGACTCGCTTGCAGGCCATCATTGATTCCGGAGCATGCAGTTGTTTCATAGACTCTGCCTTGGCGCATAGTTTGAATATTCCTCTACAAACTAAAGAGCAGGATCTACGAATACATTTGGCCGACGGATCCCTTCCTCGCTCAGGTCCCATCACCCAGGAGACCCAACCTATTCCAGTAATCACAGATTTCGGCCACCGGGAGTTCTTACGGCTTGACTTAATTCATTCACCAATCTTACCCGTCATACTTGGCCTACCCTGGTTACAGGCTCACGATCCACAGATTAGATGGAGTACCAAGACAGTATCCTTCTCCTCTCAGTATTGCTCTCAGCACTGCCTGCTCCCGGATCCCAAAGTTTGTGCCACAATGGTGGCACCATTAGGCAATCTCCAACATGTTCCCTCCGAGTACCTTGAGTTTCGAGAGGTCTTCAGTAAACAGATGGCTGACCGCCTACCACCTCACCGGGCCTACGACTGTCCAATTGACCTTCTTCCTGGATCCGAGATTCCATTCGGCCGGATATTTCCTCTCTCAGAAACCGAGCTGGAGGCTCTGAAACAATATATAGACCAAAACCTCGAGAAAGGCTTCATCCGCCCTTCATCTTCACCCGCCAGAGCGGGTATCTTTTTCGTTGGGAAGAAAGACGGTACCTTAAGACCCTGCGTAGATTATCGACAGCTTAATAACATCACAATTAAGAACCGGTATCCGTTACCACTCATTCCCGAGTTATTCCAGAGGTTCCGATCAGCTAAGGTGTTCTCTAAACTTGATCTCCGAGGGGCCTACAATCTCGTCAGGATCAGGGCTGGAGATGAATGGAAGACGGCTTTTAGATCCAGATTCGGGCACTTCGAGTATTTAGTGATGCCATTCGGACTCTGCAACGCTCCAGCCACCTTTCAACACCTGGTGAATGACATATTCCGACAATATTTAGATGACTTCCTTGTTGTATATCTGGACGATATTCTTATCTTCTCCCCTACGCTAGAGATGCACAAGAGGCACGTTAAAAAGGTTCTTGCCATTCTTCAACAGCACAAGCTATACCTGAAAGCTGAAAAGTGCGAGTTTGGAAAATCAACCATACAGTTCCTGGGATTCATACTTTCAACCAATGGGGTCGCAATGGACCCACAGAAGATTCAGGCAATTTAAGAATGGCCGGCCCCATCTAACAAGAAAGGAGTACAGAGGTACAGAGTACAGATTCACCAATTTCTATCGGAAATTTATTGTTGGATTCTCGGCCATCGTGGCACCTATTACCCAATTAACCCGGCAACACAGTTCTTTTCAGTGGTCCGCAGCCGCTCAAGAGGCTTTCCTTAAGTTAAAGAAATTGTTCAGTTCCGCTCCAATTCTCTGCCATCCTGACCCGACTCAACCCTTCGTACTGGAGGTGGACGCATCGGAAATCGCAACTGGAGCAATTCTCTCCCAGAGACAGGGACCGAAGGCCATTCTACACCCGGTAGCTTTCGCCTCTAGGAAACTCAGTCCACCGGAATTCAACTACGATGTGGGTGACAGGGAGCTGCTGGCTATAAAGTTCGCTTTAGAGGAATGGAGGTATTTGCTGGAGGGGGCAGTACACCCGGTCATGATCTTTACGGATCACAAGAATCTCGAGTACCTCCCAACAGCAAGACGATTAAAACCCCGCCAAGCCCGTTGGGCCCTCTTCTTTTCACGCTTCAATTTTCATATAGCCTACAGACCTGGGGCAAAGAACGGGAAGGCCGATGCTCTTTCGCGGATGTTCTCCGCAGACTCTCAAATATCAACACCCAGCACGATCCTCTCTCCTCAAAATTTCCTCGGATTAACTCAGGCAGACTTAATGTCATCTATCAAATCCTCATCAGGCGCATGTACAGAACCAGTAGTGCATTCCTTGAAAAGATATGAAGATCTCTTCTGGATTAAAGGAAAAACATTTGTACCACAAGTGACTCGGCCCTTAGCTCTTCAGATGTGTCATGATCACAAGATGGCAGGACACTTTGGGAATAAGAAAACGGCTGAACTTCTTTCTCGTTCTTTTTGGTGGCCAGGATGGAGAAGGGACTGTAAAGAATATGTGGCGTCCTGTTCTCTGTGCCAGCGGAACAAGGGCCCAAACACCAAATCCTGGGGTCTGCTCAGACCTTTGCCCATCCCCGAACGGCCATGGGCTGATGTGTCCATGGATTTTATTGTTGACCTACCCATCTCAGAAAATTTTTCCACCATCCTTGTCGTTGTCGAGCGCCTTTCCAAGATGGCCCATTTTCTGCCTATGAGGGGTACTCCCTCTGCCGTAGACACAGCCAGCGTCTTTCTAAAAGAGGTTGCTAGGCTCCATGGGATACCAAGAAGCATCGTGTCGGACAGAGGCGTCTAATTCACGTCCAAATTCTGGAGGGAACTCTGCAAGGCCCTGGGTATCAACATTTGTCTCTCTTCGGCCTATCATCCCCAAAGCAATGGCCAGACGGAGAGGACCAACCAGACGTTGGAGCAATACCTCCGCTGCTTCTGCTCGGGTTCTCAGGATGATTGGGCGAGCCTCCTCTCCTACGCTGAATTTGCGTACAACAATTCAATTCATGCCTCTACCAACCAGACTCCCTTCTGGGCCAATTGCGGGTTCCATCCCACGTCCTTTGCTAACAATATTCCTGAAATGGCAGTTCCTGCAGTCCAGGATAGGATAACTTCGTTGCAATCTAACTTTCAGAAAATTCAAGACATATTACGCAAAACACAGGAGGACTACAAGAAACAGTACGATCGGGGCAGAAAGGCAAACCCAAAGTTTGACTTAGGAGACGAGGTCTGGCTGTCCACCGTTAATCTTAGATTACCACTGCCATCTCGAAAGCTTGGACCTAAGTTCATTGGGCCTTTTCAAGTCAGGAGGATCATCAACCCTGTGGCTGTTGAGCTGGCACTTCCCAAGACATATCAGATTCATCCTGTTTTCCATGTGTCACTATTGAAGCCTGTGGTGCCTAGTCCTTTTCCGGGAAGAAGAGAGCCTCCTCCCCTGCCAGTCAGAATCGATGACGAGAATGAATTCGAAGTGGAATCAATTCTAAGTTGTAGGAAGAAGGGCAGGCAGCTATAGTATCTGATTCAATGGAAGGGGTATCCACCTGAAGATAATTCTTGGGAGCCCGCTAGGAATCTGCACGCCCCACAGTTAATTCAAACTTTTCATCAAGATCATCCAGAATTGATGGCCAGCCTTGGCGTCCAGTGTCCGCCCTTAGGAGGGGGGCACTGTCAGGAGCCAGGGAGCGTCTCCGCTCGCCGGGCTCCGGTGCGCATGCGCACGGGATGGCGCTTCGCCGCACACCCGTCCGCGGCCTGATGGTGCGGCGCGCGCGGGTGCACGGCGGACCTCGTGTGCGCACCGTTGCCCGTGCGGGTGCCCGGTAGCGCGTCACACTGACGCGCTCGCCGGGCAGGGAGACTATATCTGACGGCTCCAGCGCCCAGTCAGGTTGCTGGTTTGTCGTCAGCTCTCCCTGTTCCCTGTGCCTGTGTAAACCCTGATATCTGCCTGACTTGTGTACCGAACCTTTGGCTTGTCTGAAATACTACTCTCCCGGATTGCCCTTTACCTACCTGCCTGATCTGTGTACCAAACCCCTGGCCTGTTTAACCACTACTCTGCTGGACTATCCTAATAATACCTGCCTGATCTGTGTACCAAACCCCTGGCCTGTTTAACCACTACTCTGCTGGACTATCCTAATAATACCTGCCTGATCTGTGTACCAAACCCCTGGCCTGTTTAACCACTACTCTGCTGGACTATCCTAATAATACCTGCCTGATCTGTGTACCGGACCCTGGCCTGTTTAACCACTACTCTGCTGGACTACCTGATACCCTGATTACCACCTGCTTGATCCCTAACCTCTGCATGCATTTCAGCCCTGCTTCTGCGGATCCCAGGACACCCGCTTCCAGTCTAGGAACCTGCTATCTACCGGAAGCCCGTGCCTCCGCGTGCCCTCAGCCTCCTGTACCCATTTTGGGGGTCTGGGTGCGCGTGGTCGTAAGGGCGAGCCGCTCTCGGCATCTCGGCCTCGGTGAGTATTAGTCCCTGACAGGGAGAAAGTTAGACAATGCTCTCATTCATCAAATCCATTTTTCCTTTAAATGCTTTGATCTGACATGCATAACTCCATCTTGACCTATCCTCTCCCAAGTCTAATAAGTTCCCATGTTATCATTGTTCTGCCAAGCAGAGCCTCGTAGGGGCCAAAGCCTATGGGCCTGTAAACTGTGGAACTAATGGTTGCCAGAACAAAAGGTAATTTCTCATCCCAAATGGTACCTTGCTCATTTACAACCTTTCTAAGAGCATTTTTAATTGTCCTGTTCATTCGTTCAGCCTGTCCTGCAGACTCAGGGTGATAGAAGATATGAAATTTTTTGATGACACCAAGGAGCTTACATGTCTCTTGTATTACATTACCTACAAAACCTGGCCCATTGTCACTGTCTAGAACTCTTGGTATCCCCCACCGACCTAATATTTCTTTGACCAAGATCATTGCAGTAGTAGTGGCAGTACAGTTTTTTGGTAGAGAAAGATTCAACCCAGTGACTAAAAGAATCAACAACAACCAGCAAATATTTGTTCTGGTGTGCAGTGTAAGGTAATTCACCCATGTAATAAATTTGTATTAACTCCCATGGGAGCTTGTCTCCTCCATGCTCCTCTCCTCTTGCTATTTGCGGGTTCATGCCTGGCACACATCAAACATGATGAGATATGATCCTGCATGTGTTGTTTATTTTGAGGCCACCATGCTACATGATCTAATCTCTCTAAAGCTAAAGGAAGTTTGGGGTGTCCACCAACAGGAGACCCATGAATCCATCTAAGAATGTCTTTCCTCACACCTTTTGGGGTAACCCATAAAGATAAGCTGTTTTTGTAAACTATTAATGACCATCCTTTACTTGCATTTCTTAACCCTCAAATTGTATGGGCCCAGTCCCACACACTTCTTTTAGTTGAGCTAATTCCTCCTGATCCTGATCTTTATTTTACCCAACTCGCATGTCCTTTCTACAATTCCTTTTGCTTGAGCACGTGTGAGGGCAGACACTGGAAATGACAAAGTATACTCTATATGAGACCATTCGGGGGATATTATTGCAGGTCCCTTAGCTAATCTATCTACATTATTGTTCCAGTATTGCTCGGTTGTCTGTTTTCTGTAGGCCTGTACCTTTCTGATATTCATTTTTGAAAAAAATTGCATTTCCTCCTCTATCATTTTCCATAAGGATGTATATCTTATCTCACTGCCATCTGTTCCTTTAAAGCCCATCACATTCCACCATGAAAGATAGACAACTGCACCCTTACATACCTGGTCTGAGTCAGAAGCAATGTTAATGATTCCACTGTCATCTCCTAACTCTGAGAACTTGCAGAAGTGCTGCTATTTCCACATACTATGCAGAACGAGCTCTACATAAAGATTAAAATTGTCTCTGTACCTTGCCATTTTTTGCCATACTTTTAGAATATTTGTTTAAGGCATGGTAATCTATTGTCAGCCTGAACCACTTTGATGACTGGCCAGGCTGGCGAATTTCATATTGATGTACCTTGCGCCTCCAATTTCTTTATAGCTTCTGTTATAGGTCCTTCCAATAAAATCATTGTATTCATCCTACCACAATCTTGTTTATGTTTAGCCATTATGTCTTCAGATTCACACATCCGCCTATCCCAACAGCTGTCCCATTCTCCACGTAACACACCGACAGGCTTTACTGCTGCTGTTACCAATTCCATGGGAGGATGCTACACATGACCCCGTCCGTCATCTCCAGACATCATCTACAACTTCATGTTTGCAAGATCAACCACCGGACCCTGCTGCACACAGACATCAGCACCAATTATGTCCTGATTCTGACAAACGTCACACTTCCACTTCTCTCCCCCTATTTGCATATCAACACCATGCACAAAAGGAGCTTCGATTGAATGTCCAGTGACACCTGTTCTAATTTTCTAATTTCCAGGGACAACAGATTTACTAAAACTAATAGCTGCCCCACTATCTAACAGCGCATTAACACTAAGTTCCCCCTAATGTTACATCAACAGTGGGCCGCCCCAGGAGTCTAATGTTAAATCAGTTAAGCATTGGCAGGATGGCGTGGGGGGCTTGGGACCCCTAACAATCACTGGTAGAGGGTGGCACAGCATTTTCCTTTTCTACTGCTATTTTGACCCCCCCTGCTTTTATTTTTTCCATTTCTTTCTGTATCTTATTCAGCTCCTCCTGCAAACGATCTCTCTCACTTCTTATTTCACTAAAAGGCTGTTTGCTAGGCTTTTCCCTGGTTTCTGGCCTTCTATAACTACCTGAACTGTTATAATTTCTTCCTTCCCAAGGTCCTTTAAAATCAACTCTATTTTGCTGACCCTAGGCTCTAAAAATTCTAGCTGCATCAACCGCAAAACTGTCCTCTCTGCACTTTCTCCTCCACAAATTGTCTGCTCTTAACTAAATATCATTATAATCACTAGGATCAGGTGTAACAGATAAAATACCTTCCCTGACATACAGTATCTCACAAAAGTGAGTACACCCCTCACATTTTTGTAAATATTTTATTATACCTTTCATGTGGCAACACTGAAGAAATGATAAATTGCTACAATGTAAAATGGTGAGTGCACAGCTTGTATAACAGTGTAAATTTGCTGTCTCCTCAAAATAACTCAACAACCATCCATTAATGTCTAAACTGCTGGCAACAAAAGTGAGAACACCCCTAAGTGAAAATGTGCAAATTAGGCCCAATTAGCTATTTTCCCTCCCCGGTGTCATGTGACTGGTTACACTAGTTACAAGGTCTCAGGTGTGAATGGGTAGCAGGCATGTTGAGTTTGGTGTTATCGCTTGCACATACTGGTCACTGGAAGTTCAACATGGTACCTCATGGCAAATAACTCTTTGAGGATCTGAAAAAAATAATTGTTGCTCTACATAAAGATGGCCTAGGCTATAAGAAGATTGCCAAGACCCTGAAACTGAGCTGCAGCATTATGACCAAGACCATACAGCGGTTTAACAGGACAGATTCCACTCAGAACAGGACTCGCCATGGTCGACCAAAGAAGTTGGGTGCACGTGCTCAGCATCATATCCAGAGGTTGTCTTTGGCAAAATGACGTATGAGTCCTGCCAGCATTGCTGCAGAGGTTGAAGGGGTGGGTGGTCAGTCTGTCAGTGCTCAGACCATACGCCGCACACTGCATCAAATTGGTCTACATGGCTGTCATCCCAGAAAGAAGCCTCTTTCTAAAGATTATGTACAAGAAAGCCCACAAACAGTTTGCTGAAGACAAGCAGACTAAGGACATGGATTACTGGAACTATGTCCTGTGGTCTGATGTGACCAAGATAAACTTATTTGGTTCAGATGGTGTAAAGCGTGTGTCGCGGCAACCAAGTGAGGAGTACAAAGACAAGTATGTCTTGCCTACAGTCAAGCATGGTGGTGGGAGTGTCATGGTCTGGGGCTGCACAGGGCCGGATTTGCCACATGGCACCCGAGGCCAGGCCTCGGGGCAGCAGTGGTGCAGGGGCGGCGCCGCTCCTGCGGTGACTTCGCGGCCCCCCTTTCAGGCTGCCCGTTAAAGTCGATTAAGGGCACTGGTGCCCTTAGAAAAGATGGCCGCGAGCCGCTCACTACTGCGCATGCGTGATTGCGCTGCCCGGCGCCATTTTTGAAAAGATCGAGAAGTAATGTCAGCGGTGCAGCGGCGGGGGAGAGAGATGACATCTCCCATTGCCCGCACCGCTGTTCCACCCTCCTCCATCTGGTGGCAGCCAGGCAGCGTGGCAAGTGACATCAACATCTGGTGGCAGCCAGGCAGCGTGGCAAGTGACATCTCCATCTGGTGGCAGCGTGGCAAGTGACATCTCCATCTGGTGGCAGCGTGGCAAGTGACATCTCCATCTGGTGGCAGCGTGGCAAGTGACATCTCCATCTGGTGGCAGCGTGGCAAGTGACATCTCCATCTGGTGGCACCCAGGCAGTGTGGCAAGTGACATCTCCATCTGGTGGCAGGCAGGCAGTGTGGCTAGTGACATCTCCATCTGGTGGCAGGCAGCGTGGCAAGTGACATCTCCATCTGGTGGCAGGCAGCATATCTAGTGATATCTCCATCTGGTGGCAACGTGGCAAGTGACATCTCCATCTGGTGGCAGCATGGCAAGTGACATCCCCATCTGGTGGCAGGCAGCGTGGCAAGTGACATCTCCATCTGGTGGCAGCGTGGCAAGTAACATCTCCATCTGGTGGCAGACATAGTGGCAAGTGACATCTCCATCTGGTGGCAGGCAGCGTGGCAAGTGACATCTTCATCTGGTGGCAGGCATAGTGGCAAGTGACATGCTCAGGGCTCCCAATGATTCTGCATTATGGTTAGCTGAACTATTTCCTTTTACATTACAATGTAATGATAGGAGTAATGTGTTTCAATCATCCTGACACCATAACAACCATGGTGCTGGGGATGATTGAAGCACTAACACCAGCCATTGCCCTGAAAAATTGCCCGCAAAAAATCCTTACCCCTCGCGCGCTTACCCTGAAGTATTTTTAGTCTGTACAATTAAAGCCAGTTATTTTCAGTGTTCTCGTGTGTGGAGATATGTTTTTAATTGATCTATTGTAGCAGTCATTGATAAAGGACAAGAATGGTGGTGTGTGTGTGGGGGGGGGCCGCATTGAAGGACCTGGCCTTGGGGCGGCAAAGGGAGTAAATCCGGGCCTGGGGCTGCATGAGTGCTGCCAGCACTGGGGGGGCTACAGTTCATTGAGGGAACCATGAATGCCAACATGTACTATGACATACTGAAGCAGAGCATGATCCCCTCCCTTTGGAGACTGGGCCGCAGGACAGGATTGCAACATGATAATGACCCCAAACACACCTCCAAGATGATCACTGCCTTGCTAAAGAAGCTAAGGGTAAAAGTTACGGACTGGCAAAGCATGTCTCCAGGCTTAAACCTTATTGAGCACCTGTGGGGTATCCTCAAACGGAAGGTGGAGAAGGGAAAGGCCTCTAACATCCACCAGTTCGGTAATGTCGTCATGGAGGAGTGAAAGAGGACTCCAGTGGCAACCTGTGAAGCTCTGGTGAACTCCATCTTCAAAACGGTTAATGCAGTGCTGAAAAATAATGGTGGGCACACAAAATATTGACACTTTGGGCCCAATTTGGACATTTTCACGTAGAGGTGTACTCACTTTTGTTGCCAGCGGTTTAGACATTAATGGTTACGTGTTGAGTTATTTTGAGGAGACAGTAAATTTACACTGTTATACAAGCTGTAGACTCACTACTTTACATTGTAGCAAAGTTTCACTTCTTCAGTGTTGTCAGATGAAAAGATGTAATAAAATATTTACAAAAATGTGAGGGGTGTACTCATTTTTGTGAGATACTGTATAATGCTTCTAATAATATTGCCCTGTGAACCAAACCACCATGTTCAAAACCTGGATTTCCAGCCATTACATTTTCCATCACACTGCTAATTCTATCTGCAAGTTCTCATATGAGCATTCATTCTTCATCTGTCTAATTTTTCCTGACAGGGACACATTTGCTGTCACACCATACAATGCCTTTAACAATTCCTCTAAAGCATCCTTAGTTTTATGACGTTCACCACAATTTTGCAAAATCCATGCCCACAATCCATTGCCTGCACTTTTCTGCAAAATTCCAAATTCAAGTTGTATGTGTCTCTGACTCTGCAAATCACAAAACCATTTCATTAATCTATTTACATCATAGTGGGGTACTTGTCCTATCTCTCTTGCAATGGCTTCCATCTCCTGTGGCTTTAAATGTTTTGTGATCAATTGAACTCCACTTGAATTGTCAGTGTTCAATACAGTGGTTGTAGCTCCTAAGCTGCTGGTATGCTTGGGGGCTGCATTAAACCCATTGCAGGGATATATTGGCTTATAATCTTTGGTACCAAGCTTAATTTTAGAGGTATCATTTTGATACGTGTAATTAGATTTTTCTGCCAATTTATCAAAAGCAATGTTAGCAGCATGTTTACATTCCTCCAATTGTTTCTGAACAACTTGTATTTTTACTGACAATTTCTCATTTACCTGACTTAAATCATCAAATAATTTAGCCTTCTAAATTGGTGCTTCCCCAGTAGGGATGAGCTGAACACCCCCCTGTTCGGTTCGCACCAGAAAATGCGAACAGGAAAAAAGTTCGTTCGAACACGCGAACACCGTTAAAGTCTATGGGACACGAACATGAATAATCAAAAGTGCTAATTTTAAAGGCTTATATGCAAGTTATTGTCATAAAAAGTGTTTGGGGACCTGGGTCCTGCCCCAGGGGACATGGATCAATGCAAAAAAAAGTTTTAAAAACGGCCGTTTTTTCAGGAGCAGTGATTTTAATAATGCTTAAAGTCAAACAATAAAAGTGTAATATCCCTTTAAATTTTGTAGCTGGGGGATGTCTATAGTATGCCTGTAAAGGGGCGCATGTTTCCCGTGTTTAGAACAGTCTGACAGCAAAATGACATTTCGTAGGAAAAAACCCATTTAAAACTACTCGCGGCTATTGCATTGCCGTCCGACAATACACATAAAAGTTCATTGATAAAAACGGCATGGAAATTCCCCACAGGGAATCCCCGAACCAAAATTTAAAAAAAAATGACGTGGGGGTCCCCCTAAATTCCATACCATATGTTAAAAATGACAAGAGACAGTTTTTGACAATTCCTTTATTTAAATGCTTCTTCTTTCTTCTATCTTCCTTCATCTTCTGCTTCTTCTGGTTTTTCCTCCGGCGTTCTCATCCAGCATCTCCTCCGCGGCGTCTTCTATCTTCTTCTCCTTGGGCCGCTCCGCACCCATGGCATGGGGGGAGGCTCCCGCTCTTCTCTTCTTCTTTTCTTCTCTTCTTCTCTTCTTCATTTTCTTCTCCGGGCCGCTCCGCACCCATCCATGCTGGCATGGAGGGAGGCTCCCACTGTGTGACGGTGTCTCCTCGTCTGACGGTTCTAAAATAACGGGGGGCGGGGCCACCCGGTGACCCCGCCCCCCTCTGATGCACGGTGACTTGACGGGACTTCCCTGAGACGTCACGGGGAATGCCACAGGGAAGTCTCGTCATGTCCCGTGCGTCAGAGGGGGCGCCCCCCACCCACAGACCCCCACAACCACCGGCCAGGGTTGTGGGGATGAGACCCTTGTCCTCATCAACATGGGGACAAGGTGTTTTGGGGGGCTACCTCAAAGCACCCTCCCAATGTTAAGGGCATGTGGCCTGGTACGGTTCAGGAGGGGGGGCGCACTCTCGTCCCCCCCTCTTTTCCTGCGGCCTGCCAGGTTGCGTGCTCGGATAAGGGTCTGGTATGGATTTTTGGGGGGACCACGTCGTTTTTTTTTTGGCGCAGGGTTCCCCTTAAAATCCATACCAGACCTGAAGGGTCTGGTATGGAATTTAGGGGGACCCCCACGTCATTTTTTAAAAAAATTTTGGCCAGGGTTCCCCTTAATATTCATACCAGACCTGAAGGGCCTGGTATGGAATTTAGGGGGATCCCCACGTCATTTTTAAAAAAAAATTTGGTTCGGGGTTCCCCTGTGGGGAATTCCCATGCCGTTTTTATCAATGAACTTCTATGTGTATTGTCGGACAGCAATGCAATAGCCGCGAGTAGTTTTAAATGGGTTTTTTCCTTCTAAATGTCATTTTGCTGTCAGACTGTTCTAAACACAGGAAACATGCGCCCCTTTACAGGCATACTATAGACACCCCCCAGCTACGAAATTCAAAGGGATTTTACACTTTTATTGTTTGACTTTAAGCATTATTAAAATCACTGCACCTGAAAAAACGGCCATTTTTAAAACTTTTTTTTGCATTGATCCATGTCCCCTGGGGCAGGACCCAGGTCCCCAAACACTTTTTATGACAATAACTTGCATATAAGCCTTTAAAATTAGCACTTTTGATTTCTCCCATAGACTTTTAAAGGGTGTTCCGCGGCATTCAAATTTGCCGCGAACACCCCAAATTGTTCGCTGTTCGGCAAACTTGCGAACAGCCAATGTTCGAGTCGAACATGAGTTCGACTCGAACTCGAAGCTCATCCCTATTCCCCAGTAGTGATAGCATGTAACCTGAGATCTGATATCCTCTAATTCAACTCTTTCTCCATAACCTCATCTCTGAGCTTGTTCTAGAATTTTCTGCTCTTTCCCCATAATCTGTACAAAAAGACAGTAGTCCCTGAATAATGATGCCCTTACGTTTCTTATCTTTTGTTTTCTTATCAAAGAAATATCAAAGAAACTATCAGATAAAAAAGCATTTAATTAAATCCCATGACTGTCTATATTCTTAGGGAATCTCATAAGGTCCCCCATGACTTTTTATATATATTTAACAGCCACATATTCACATTCTCTCCCTAGTGCTATTGTCACAACCAGACACAGACAAAGCCATTAAGCAAAAAAAAAAGAAGCTATTTAGAGAATAAGGAACAAGGTACACTTACCAACTCCTATGCTTATAATCTTCTGCGGGTCCTGTTCCCAGAATTCAAAACTCCCTGGGTCCTCATGGTCTTCTGTCACCTCACAGGATTGTTGTCACCACCGACTTCTGTTACTAAGTCTGAAAATGCTCTTCTGGTCACTTGAACGGCACCAATTTAGTGATGTAGTAGTTGTATGATGATTATTGATTAATTATTGCTATCATGCAAGTCATTTCAGTAGCAACCCAGTTCTTCCAGAGAGATGACATTTAGTAAGACTCCAGAAAATCCAACAGAGGTACAGACAAGATATTCATACAACATTCAGACACCTTCCGAGAACCCAGTTTCTGCTGTCACATTTAAGGCGGAGGTTCACACAAAAATGGAACCTCCGTTTTTTGGAACTCTCCTTCCGGTGTCACATTTAGCACCTTTTAGGGGGGGGTGCAGATACCTGTTTAAGACAGGTATTTGTACCTACTTCTAGTCATAGACTCGCACAGGAGTCTACGCCTCTTCCTGTCCCCCCCCCCACTGTCTGCTGGTAAACACACGGATCCCAGAGACAGCAGGGACCATCCGGATTGCGCAGCACGACTCGGGCATGTGCAGTAGAGGTCCAGGCTGTGAAGCCGGAAGGCTTCACTTCCTGATTCCCTTACCGAAGATGGCGGCGGCAGCATTCGAGGACCAAGGGACGGATCGGCCTCGGGCGCCCTGGACAGGTAAGTGTCCTTATTTTAAAAGTCAGCAGCTGCAGTATTTGTAGTTGCTGACTTTTAAAAAAAAATTTTTCACAGGACTTCCGCTTTAAGTCAAAAAGAACCTTCCTTTTTATACACCTTTTTTCCATGGGTGACAAGGACAAGCAATTTGATTGGCCAATTTTATTAGGCCTTTGATCTGCTTTTGTCCTACTGAGTGACATATAATGACCCTTAGCTGTGGACAACTGCAGTCATAAAATGTCCTAATTTGCATTCTCTTACTACTAATTAGATGACCCTCCAGGGCCGAGGTGGTCTTTTATTAACATTAACATAGCACACAGCCATTATCTGTCCCTTTGATATGTAGAGTAAACCTGGTTTGGTAAGTCTTTTCTTTAATCAACAAGTTCCCTTTGAAATGCCTAATTAGATAAACAGTCTTTTCCCAAATACCCATGTGGCCTTGCACAACATTAACCTCCTTTTGATGTGTAAAATGGATTTGTCAACTGCCTGTCCTAGAATGTCTGTATGTGTATAACATGTATATGACATAAGTTAGAGCTGCACGATTCTGGCCAAAATAAGAATCACTTTTTTTTTGCTTAGAATAAAGATCACAATTCTCGCAGCGTAACATGATCTTTCACATTCTAGAAAAAATTGGGTTAACTTTACTCATTAGTTTCTTTTAAATTCATTAAAGTATAGTTTTTCCAAAAAAATTGAGTTTAAAAGACTGCTGCGTAAATACTGTGTGACATAAAATATTGCAACAACCGCTATTTTATTCTCTAGGCTCTCTGCTAAAAAAAAAAATATATATATATATTATATTTGGGGGTTCTAAGTAATTTTCTAGCAAAAAATACTGATTTTAAAGTGGAGGTCCACCCATCGCTGCAAAAGTTAAAAGCGAGCAGCTACATATACTGCAGCTGCTGACTTTTAATAATAGGACACTTACCTTTCCTGGAGTCCAGCGATGTCGGCACCGCAGCTCATGTTTCCATCAGCTGTCGGGTGCTGCCGCGGCAGTAGCCAGTAAGGGAACCCAGTAGTGAAGCATTAAGGCTTCACGCCAGGTCCCTACTGCCCATGCGTGAGGCACCCTTTGCGCTCTCCTACTGGCCCGGTGGCGGGGGAAGGAGGAGGGAGCCGAGCGGTGACGTCAACAGCCGCGGCCAAGACTCCCAGGAAGTGAGGACCCCCCTCTCCCACGAAAGGTGCCAAATGTGGCACTGGAGGGAGAAGGAGACAAATGAGTGAAAGTTCCACTTTTGGATGGAACTCTGCTTTAATTTGTAAGCAACAAGTGCCAGAAAAAGGATTTGTCTTTAAGTGGTTAAACTGACTCAAAGTTCACCCTTTTGATCTAAAAAACTAAATTGTTACAATGTTTCACTTTATCTCTGTCTAAGCTAAACTTGGCAGGCTGCCTGTTTTTTTTGACAGCTGTTAGCTGTGAGCAGAGAACTCTCTGCGCTAAATCGGGAAAATGCTTTGGTATGCTGTGTCCTAATGTTAGGATCGCGAGGGGGGTAGAATCACGATGTTGATTCTTTAACGATTATTTGTGCAGCTCTAACATATGTATACATACAATATAACATATACAATACATACATACAGTGGGGACGGAAAGTATTCAGACCCCTTTAAATTTTTCACTCTTTGTTATATTGCAGCCATTTGTTAAAATTATTTAAGTTCATTCTTCTTCCTCATTCATGTACACACAGCACCCCATATTGACAGAAAAACACAGAATTGTTGAAATTTTTGCAGATTTGGCATAAATGATTAGTAAAAAAGTCCAGGAATCAAACACTGAATAATAAAATACTAAAAACAGCGCTAAAATAAAAGCCACTAAAATTGTCACAGTAAGTGGCCAGAACAAAAATAAGAGTCTCTATGAAGAAGGTAATGATGAAGACAGTTCAAGGTTTTTATAGGTGTAAAATCACTGATGTACAAGCGTGCACCTTTCACCAGAAAGAAAGCATGTTCCACCACGTGATGCACACTCCCACAGGGAGCTAATAAGCAAGCCCTCTGTAGAAGTCCTTGATGACGAAACCAGTCAGGGCGTGGCCTACACGACGATCCGGAAGTGACGCTTGTGCTCCACCAGGAAGATAGTGTGGTGTCTGCAGGGAAACACACATCCCATCCTGGACAGCTAGACATGGTGACAGCGCCCTCTGGGCTTGCTTATTTGCTTTTTTCAATATGTTACAATTGAATCCGGCTGATGATGAGGACTGACTATTGAAGTGGATGCTGAATACCCATTCAATGCTCTTTTAATAGTGGCTTCTGGTGAGTTTGACCCCCTGGGGGAGTGTGCATCACGCTTGGACATCAGTGATTTTACACCTATAAAAACCTTGAACTGTCTTCATCATTACCTTCTACACAGAGACTCTTATTTTTGTTCTGGCCACTTACTGTGAAAATTTTTGTGGCTTTTTTTTTAGCGCTGTTTTTAGTATTTTATGATTCAGTGTTTGATTGCTGGACTTTTTTACTACTAATTTATGCCATTTGTTCCTTTTTAAACAGCTGCTTGATACTTTTAAATATCTATTTATTTATTGCTGCACATAGAATTGTGGGATTTAATATTCTTAAGTGTTTATTTATTTATTTATATCATACTGCATATAGAACCGTAGGATTGATCTGGCGCTGAGAGAGTGTGTTATAGGCCTCATTTTACACACCTTCTCTGCATTTTTGCAGATTTATTAAAAAAAGAAAAACTGAAATATCACATGGTCCTAGGTGTTCAGACCCTGTGCTGTGACACTCATATATTTAACTCAGGTGCTGTCCATTTCTTTTGATCATCCTTGAGATGGTTCTACACCTTCATTTGAGTTCAGCTGTGTTTTATTATACTGATTGGACTTGATTAGGAAAGCCATACACCTGTCTATTTAAGACAGTACAGCTCACAGTGCATGTCAGAGCAAATGACAATCATGAGAGCCCTTTCACACTGGGCTGCCCATAGCGTCGGTGGTAAAACGCCGCTATTTTTAGCTGCATTTTACCGTCGGATTAGCGGCGCATTTCGGCTGCTAGCGGGGTGCTTTTACCCCCCGCTAGCAGCCGAGAAAGGGTTAAAACCGCCCACAATGCGCTTTGCGTTTTGCCGGCGGTATCCCAGCGCTGCCCCATTGATTTTAATGGGGAGCAGCGGTGGAGGAGCGGTAAACACACCGCTCCTTCACCGCTCCAAAGAAGCTGCTGGCAGGACTTTTTTTCCCGTCCTGCCAGCGCAGCGCTCCGGTGTGAAAGCCCTGGTTGACCAGAACCCTTCCTAGAGCTGGACGTCCAGCCAAACTGAGCTATCGGGGGAGAAGAGCCTTGGTGAGATAGGTAAAGAAGAACCCAAAGATCACTGTGGCTGAGCTCCAGAGATGCAGTCCGGAGATGGGAGAAAGTTGTAGAAAGTCAACCATCACTGTAGCGCTCCACCAGTCGGGGCATTATGGCGGAGTGGCCCGATGGAAGCCTCTCCTCAGTGCAAGACACATGAAAGCCCGCATGGAGTTTGCTAAAAAAACACCTGAAGGACTCCAAGATGGTGAGAAATAGGATTCTCTGGTCTGATGAGACCAAATAAGACATTTTTGGCCTTAATTCTAAGCGGTATGTGTGGAGAAAACCAGGCACTGCTCATCACCTGTCCAATACAGTCCCAACAGTGAAGCATGGTGGTGGCAGCATCATGCTGTTGGGGTGTTTTTCAGCTGCAGGGACAGGACGACTGGTTGCAATCGAGGGAAAGATGAATGAGGCCAAGTACAGGGATATCCTGGACGAAAACCTTCTCCAGAGTGCTCAGGACCTCAGACTGGGACGAAGGTTTACCTTCCAACAAGACAATGACCCTAAGCACACAGGTAAAATAACGAAGGAGTGGCTTCACAACAACTTTGTGACTGTTCTTGAATGGCCCAGCCAGAGCCCTGATTTAAACCCATTTGAGCATCTCTAGAGAGACCTAAAAATGGCTGTCCACCAAAGTTTACCTACCAACCTGACAGAACTGGAGAGGATCTGCAAGGAGGAATGGCAGAGGATCCCCAAATCCAGGTGTGAAAAACTTGTTGCATCTTTCCCAAAAAGACTCATGGCTGTATTAGATCAAAAGGGTGCTTCTACTAAATACTGAGCAAAGGGTCTGAATACTTAGGACCATGTGATATTTCAGTTTTTCTTTTTTAGTAAATCTGCAAAAATGTCAACAATTCTGTGTTTTTCTGTCAATATGGGGTGCTGTGTGTACATTAATGAGGGAAAAAAATGATCTTAAATGATTTTAGCAAATGGCTGCAATACAACAAAGAGTGAAAAATTTAAGAGGGTCTGAATACTTTCCGTCCCCACTGTACACAAAGACAAAGAAAGAGAGGTATATTCTGCACTGCTGCGAAGCTTGCTTCTTAAACAGGGGAGATAGAATTGTGGAGAAGGGGGTGTTTAAGAGAGAACTGTGAAAAGGAGGGAGTGAATTTGTGTAAGCTGCTACCCATCTACAGCTTGAGGTGAGATGTTGGAGGTTACAGATGTGAGGTGGAGGGTTCAGAGGTGAGGTGTGGATGTGGGGGATGCAGAGGTGAGGTGTGGATGGGGGAGGATACAGATGTTTGGAGTGGACGGGGAAAGTCGAGGTGATGTGTGGACGGGGGGGATGCCGAGGTTAGGTGTGGATGGGGGGGTGGAGAGGTGAGCTGTGGACAAGGGGGGTGCAGAGGTAAGCTGTGGATGGGGGGGTGCAGTGGTGAAGTGTGGATGGGGGGGTGCCAAGGTGAGGTGTGGATGGGAGTGCAGAGGTGAGCTGTGTACAAAAGGGGTGCAGAAGTAAACTGTGGACAAGGAGGGTGCAGAGGTGAGCTTTGGACAAGGGGGAGTGCAGAGGTGAGCTGTGGACAAGGGGGGTACAGAGAAGTGCTGTAGACAAGTGGGGTACAGAGTTGAGCTCTGGACGAGGGGGGTACAGAGGTGAGCTGTGGATGGGGGGATGCAGGGGAGAGCTGTAAATAATGGGGGTGCAGAGGTGAGCTGTGGACAGGGGATACAGAGGTGAGCTGTGGACTAGGGGGTGCAGAGATGAGCTGTGGATGGGGGTACAGTAGTGAGCTGTGAACGGGGGGTGCAGAGGTGAGGTGTGGATGGGGGTACAGTGGTGAACTGTGGACAACGGGGTACAGAGGTGAGCTGTGGACAGGGGGTACAGAGGTGAGCCAACCCCCTGCCCCCAGCCCTGGCTTTTCTTGTGGAGAGATGTAGAGCATCACCAAATATTCCACGCATTGCACAAGAAGCAAGAGGCAAAGAGTACCACGCTCAGTATTGCATAACAAACAGGGCTCGGACGTGCATACTGTGCAGTGATGAGGTGTACAGTATGTATCACACAGAGCACAGAAAAAATCAGCACAAGGAACAGTACTTACATATTCCCTCTCCCAAAGAAACCACCTATTGCTCATCTCTGCACACCCCTTTGCTTGGTTCTAGGAGTTTTCTCTCTATTGGTGGGTCCCCTCACCTCCCCAATCTATGGTGTGCAAGCAGTGAAGAGATGATGTAACCTCTAGCAACCAGAAAGTAAGTAGTAATGAAGCACAGCAACCTCTAGCAACCAATCAGTGAGCAGTAATAATGTGCAGTAACTTCTAGCAACCAATCAGTGAGTGGTAAAGATGTGCAGTAACCTCTAGGAACTAATCAGTGAGCCTGGACCAGTCCTTTATGTTTACATTATTAAAAAATTTTTTAGATACATCTATGTGTGTGTTTTTCTGTTAGAGAGCTCAGTTGCATGAGGGGGTCCCAGAAAATCTTTGCCCAGGGTCTAATCAATATATAAGACGGCCCTGAACCTAACCCTGCTTTACCACTTCAGCCCCGGAAGGATTTACCCATTTAATGACCAGGCCATTTTTTGCAATATGGCACTGCATCGCTTTAACTGACGATTGTGTGGTTGTGCGACATTGTATCCAAACAAAATTGATGTCCTTTTTTTTCCCACAAATAGTGCTGTCAGGTCACCTGTATCCAGGTGACAGATGCACCCCGTTGGGGTCAGGAGTGCACCGCTATAATAGTGGACCCTAAGGCTGACTGCTGCAGATGGAACTCGGGGTGGTTCAGGAAGGCAGGTCCCCTGGAGCAACACAACACGGATCCCACAGTGAGTTAGAGCATAGATTCCCCAGGGCGCGGAGTCTAAGAGCCAGTTGGTGTTCACCAGTGCCTCTAGTGGTGAGGATGGACTGGGCTGCAACTGGCTCCAGGTCGCCCCAGGGTCTCCCAGCTCACGTTCACGGTAGGCTACAGGAGGATGGAGAGAAAACAGCAGCCCAGGACAGCAAGGAATAGTAAGGAGGTAGCCAAATGTCGGGGCGACTAGCAGACAAGGATAACAGAGAACATGCCAAAAGTCAGGGTCACAGGCAAACAGGGATAGTCGAGAACGCGCTAAAGGTCAGGGTCACAAGCAGACAGGAATAGTCGGGAACACGCCAAGATCGGTAACAGAGACAAACTTAGAGCACACGGCAAACAGGAAGCCAAACACACAATATTTCACGGCAAGGCAGGCTTGGCGAATACGGTGTTAAATAGTGGTTCCTGTTGAGGCTAGGGTGGAGCCACACAGAGGGAAGATTACTTAAGCATGCAGGTGTGAGAGTACAAGCCTCAAGGCTGATACACAGATCAGGTAAGAGACAGACAGGTCATGAATGTATTACTGCAAGGTCATGACAGTACCCCCCCTCTTACGAGGCCTCCCCCTCCCCTGCTTTGGACCAGGCTTGGAGGGGAACTTCAAATGGAACTTCCTCAGAAGACGAGGTGCGAAGACTTCAGATGCAGAAATCCAAGATCTCTCCTCAGGACCGAAACCTTTCCAATCCATGAGATATTGAAGGACACCTTTATAGAAGCGAGAATCCAAAATTTGACTAACCTCGTACTCCTGATCATCTTCAGAGACTGGAGCCAAGGTAGGGAGAGGTTGAGAGAACTTATTGAAAACTAAAGGTTTCAGAAGGGATACATGAAAGGAGTTTGAGATCCTGAGGCTTTTAGGGATCTGGAGTTTAAAACAAACAGGATTCAGCTTAGAAACTATATTGTAAGGACCAATGAATCTCGGGGCAAACTTGAGAGAAGGAACCCGGAGTCTGATGTTCCTGGTAGAAAGCCAGACTTTGTCTCCTGGCTGTAGAGAAGGCGGCTTACGCCTGCGACGGTCAGCAAAACTTTTGAACTTGTTGGCAGGTCATAGGAAGAGGGAGCTGAGGATGTCTTCCATAAACAGTGACAAAGGGTGTCTTCTGAGAACTGACATTGACATGATTGTTGTGATAGAACTCTGCCCATGGGAGTAATGAGACCCAATCATCGTGATGAGCCGAGACCAAGGTACGGAGAAAGACCTCCAACTCCTGATTAAACCTTTCAGTCTGGCCATTTAATTGGGGATGGTAAGAAGAGGTAAAATCCAAGGTAATGTTGAGGGATTTGCAAAAGGCTCTCCAAAAGCGAGAAGTAAACTGAACACCCCTGTCTGAAATTACATGGGAAGGGACACCATGAAGACAGAAAATCTCTCGTACGAAAATGGGAATCAAGGCAGGGGCAGAAGGGAGACCAGGAAGAGGAACAAAATGGGCCATCTTGGAGAACCGATCAATTACCACCCAAATGACCGTATTCTTCTCAGAAGGTGGAAGATCGTGATGAAGTCCATGGCTATGTGAGACCAGGGCTCCTTGGGAATGGGCAAGGGCATGAGAAGACCAGCAGGAGCCTGCGTGGAGGACTTAGACTGGGCACAGACATGACAAGCCTTAACATAGTCTTTGACATCCGAACAAGGATGATGAGGAGGAAGGATCGAAGAAACCCAGCATGACCTGCCACCTTGGAGTCATGTCCCCAACGAAGGATCTTAGCTCTTAGCTCAGTGGGGACGAAGATCCTGCCAGGAGGAATTTTTGACTTCAGGGTGGTTGAATGGGCAAGGATGCATGAAGTAGGGATAATCGGCTCAGGTTCAATGGTAGGCTCCTCATCCTGAATGTCAAAAGATCTAGAGTATGCATCAGCCCAACTCTTGCAGGAACCAGGTTTGAATGTAATGGTGAAGTTAAAATGGGAAAAGAAGAGACTCCACTCCCAAACTGTTATGGAATGTGGGGAACCCTCCAAGAGATGACGTCACTCCTCCAACGCCAATTTAATCGCAAGAAGTTCCCAATCACCAATAGCGTAATTCTTCTCCACCTGAGAAAATTTTCTGGAGAAAAACGCACATGGTAGCCGTTTTTTCCCAAAGGATTGAAGAAGCACAGCTTCCACCCCAGTTGGGAAAGCGTCCACTTCATTAAAAAATGGATCCCTCGGGTCAGGTCGCCTCAACAAAGGTCCAGAAATGAAGGCCTGTTTCAAATCATGAAAGGCAGAGACAGCTTCGGGGGACCACTCCTTGGCATTAGCACCCTTCTTGGTCAAGGCGATAATTGGCGCAGCAATAGAGGAGTAATTCCTAATGAACTGCCTGTAATAATTAGTGAACCCAAGAAAGCGCTGCGTGGCCTTGAGGCTGACAGGAAGAGGCCAGTTGGTAATGGCCGAGACCTTCCCAGGATCCATACGAAGACCGAAGTTAGAGACGAAGCATCCCAGAAACATTCAAAAGAACAATTTTCCAGCTTGGCGTACGGATTATTTTCTCGAAGGCGCTGAAGTACAATCCGGACATTGTCTCTGTGAACTGACAGACTATCCGAAAAGATGAGAATGTCATCCAGGTAGATGACAACAAATTGGTAAAGCAGATCCCTGAAGATTTCGTTAATAAAGTTTTGGAACACCGCTGGGGCGTTGCACAAACCACAGGGCATGACCAAATACTCGTAATGCCCATCTCTAGTGTTAAACGCAGTTTTCCATTCATCCCCTTCCCGTATTTGGATCAAATTGTATGCACCCCTGAGATCCAACTTGGTAAAAATGGAGGCACCTTTCAACCTGTCAAATAGTTCCGATATTAGGGGTAGCGGGTATCGATTTTTGATCGTTACTGCGTTTAGGCCTCGGTAGTCAATGCAGGGTCTTAGGGTACCATCCTTTTTGGCAACAAAAAAGAACCCTGCTCCTGCAGGCGATGAGGATTTCCGGATGAATCCTTTTTCTAGATTTTCTGCAACATACTCAGACACGGCCTGGGTCTCTGGGATGGACAGAGGGTAGGTACGACCCCTGGGTAGAGCTGCTCTGGGAACAAGGTCAATGGCACAGTCAAAGGACCTGTGAAGAGGAAGCACCTCAGCTGACTTTACAGAACACATCCCGGAAATCGCTATATGCAGCGGGAAGGGCAGAGGATACTGAGGTGGTAGTCACGGGAAGTCTCCCCTTAGGGGCAACCTTGAGTAGGCAAGAAGAGAAACAGGAGGGACCTAAAGCCAGGATCTGCCCAGAAGTCCAGTCAATGTGTGGAGAGTGGAGCTGCAACCAAGGAAGCCCCAATACGATAGGGGTTGAGACCTTAGGAAGGATAAGAAAGGATATCCACTCCTGGTGGAGTATCCCTACCGACATCTCAACAGGAGGGGTCTGGAAGCGGATAGGCCCTCCTGGAAGAACAGTGCCATCAATTGCCGAGACCACCAATGGAGTGGTGAGGGGTAAAAGGGTAAGGTTCATGGAAGATGCAGTTCTCCAGTCCATAAAGTTGCCAGCGGCTCCCGAGTCCAGATAAGCCAAAGCCGAGTGGGAGGAAACGCCAACATGAAGAAACACCGAAAGAAGGAGATGAGAAGATGACTTTTCTGGGTCCAATACTCCACCTTCCAGATGTATTACCCGAGCTTTTCCTGGACGAAATGAGCATGTGTCAAGAAAATGACCTTTGCCCCCACAGCAGAGACACAGGCCCAGAATTCTGCGCCTAGCACGTTCCTCGGGGGATGGCCTGGTCCATCCCAGCATGGGTTCCTTAGTTGGCAGGAGATGCTCCACAGGACGAAAAGAGGGGAGCTCGGGCTGACTAAGGACTGCTGGCATCGCTTTTCTAAGGTCCTTTCCTGAAAACGAATATCTATCTGGTTACACAGGGAGATAACTTCGTCCAGATCAGTCGGGATGGTTCTTCCTGCTAATTCATCCTTCACTCTATCAGAAAGGCCATGCAGAAAGGTTGCGACTAAGGCGTCATTGTTCCAGCTCAGCCGTCAGTATGCGGAAACGAAGAGCATACTGTCCCATAGAAGCAGACTCTTGGCGGAGATGTAAGAGGGCGCTGGCCGCTGAAGAGACACGACCTGGTTCCTCAAAGATATTCCGGAAGAGTTTCAGAAAATTAGAGAGGCTGGAAACCACTGGGTCTTTCCTCTCCCACATAGGGGCAGCCCAAGCTAAAAGCCTCGCCGGACAGGAGAGAAATAATATAGGCTACCTTTGCCCGATCAGACTTGAAGTTTTGGGGTTGGAGTTCGAAATTAATAGTACACTGGCTAAGGAACCCTCTGCAGGCCTTGGAATCCCCAAAGTAACGGGACGGAGCTGGTAAGTGCAAAGGGTTATCAGCTGCGACTGTAAGCCGAGCTGATACGGCAGCCGATTGCGGTTGTGGAACCTGGGAACCTAAAGAGGCTTGAAAGCGGGAAGCCAGATCCTGAAGGAATCGCATCACCTGGGTCTGATTAGATTCCTGGGTCCCGAGTCTGTGGACTATGCCCTGCAGCTGATCATCAGCAGGTAGCGGCACATCAGACGGGTTCATGGCCGTGCAAACTGTCAGGTCACCTGTATCCAGGTGACAGATGCACAAACGTTGGGGTCAGGAGTGCACCGCTATGATAGTGGACCCTAAGGCTGACTGCTGCAGATGGAACTCGGGGTGGTTCAGGAAGGCAGGTCCCCTGGAGCACCAACACGAATCCCACAGTGAGTTAGAGCATAGATTCCCCAGGGCGCGGAGTCTAAGAGCCAGTTGGTGTTCACTAGAGCCTCTAGTGGTGAGGATGGACTGGGCTGCAACTGGCTCCAGGTTGCGACCCCCAGGGTCTCCCAGCTCACGCTCACGGTAGGCTACAGGAGGATGGAGAGGAAACAGCAGCCCAGGACAGCAAGGAATAGTAAGGAGGTAGCCAAATGTCGGGGCGACTAGCAGACAAGGATAACAGAGAACACGCCAAAAGTCAGGGTCACAGGCAAACAGGGATAGTCGAAAGATCGGTAACAGAGACAGAGACAAACTTAGAGCACACGGCAAACAGGAAGCCAAACACACAATATTGCACGGCAAGGCAGGCTTGGAGAATACGGTGTTAAATAGTGGTTCCTGTTGAGGCTAGGGTGGAGCCACACAGGGGGAAGATTACTTAAGCATGCAGGTGTGAGAGTACAAGCCTCAAGGCTGATACACAGATCAGGTAAGAGACAGACAGGTCATGAATGTATTACTGCAAGGTCATGACAAGTGCTTTCTTTTGGTGGTATTTGATCACCTCTGCGGTTTTTATTTATTGCGCTATAAACAAAAAAGACTGACAATTTTGGAAAAAAAAAAAACAATATTTTTTTATTTTCTGCTATAATACATATACAAAAAATATATATATATAAAAAAACGGATTTATCAGTTTAGGCCAATATGTATTCTGCTACATGTTTTTGGTAAAAAAAAAAAATCGCAATAGGTGAATATTGATTGGTTTGCGCAAAATTTATAGCATCTACAAAATAGGGGAAAGATTTAGGTAGTATTTTTTTAATTGTTTTTACTGGCGGGGATCAGCGATTCTTAGCGGGACTGCGACATTATGGTGGACAAATCTGACCCTAAGTGACACTTTTTGGTGACCAGTGACACCAATAGAGTGATCAGCTATAAAAATGCATTGATCACTGTATAAATGGCACTGGCAGGGAAGGGGTTAACACTAGGGGTGATCAAAGGGTTAGGTGTTCCTTAGGGAGGTGCTTTCTAATTGTCAGGGTACGGACTGACTGGGAGTAGAGAGAGATCGCTGTTCCTGATCACTAGGAACAGACGATCTCTCTCTCCTTCCCTGTCAGAACGGTGAGCCGCCTTGTTTACATCTTTACCACGATCGCATGTGGCCAGCGGACATTGAGTCCGCCGGATCCACGGGCGAGCTCCCGTGGCGCGTGCGCGCCCGCAGTACCATATGCATAGATCAACGTATAGGTACATCGGTTTGCGCAGCCGAGCTCCCTTGCCGCAGTATATATGTGTAAGGCGGTCGGCAAGTGGTTAAATTTCTCGACAACTTTATCCCTGACCTGTCTGGTTTGTTCCTTGTCCCTGAGATGATGTTGTTTGAAGCCCTCTGAGGGCTTCAAAAAGCTGTATTTATACTGAGATTAAATTACACACATGTGCACTTTAATTTACTAATTAGGTGACTTCTGAAGGCAATTGGTTCCACTAGGTTTTAGTTAGAGGTATGAGAGTAAAGGGGGCTGAATACAAATGCACGCCACACTTTTCAAATATTTATTTGTAAAAAAATTTGAAAACCATTTATCATTTTCTTTCCACTTCACAGTTCTGTGCCACTTTGTGTTGGTCTATCACAGAAAATCCCAATAAAATACATTTACGTTTTTGGTTGTAACGTGACAAAATGTAGAAAGTTTCATATATTTATAGTTGCCTGTGTGTAATGTATATTAACCTTTTGGGGGAGGGGAGGCTATAGCTTGCTTATATACCTGATATGGGTGCCTGTCAACCATATGGCACTTATTTTTGCCAAGAAATGTAGCAGTTTCAGGTTTTGTAGTTTTTTTCCATTGTGTTACGTACCTGAGAGGTGAGCCTGACGTGTAGAGGAAGGCCTCTCGTACAACTCCGGCTCGCGGACCACTGGTAGTGATACAGCAGCCACAGGAGCACGGTGGGGTATGAGTGCCTGTAAACAGTTCAATAGTCCGTGTAGTAGCGGTGATCAGCAGGCAGATAGTAGATGAGCTGACACGATGCTTGACTGGTGGCAGGCTGGGATGAACCACAGAGCAGTACCAGATGCAGGCTTGCAGGGCTGGGAGCTGTAGCAGGCTGGATGAGCGAGATGCAGGGTCAGACAGGCCGGGTCGGTAATAATCAGGCAGATCAGGCATAGACGGTAGGCAGAAGAGATTTCAGGTCACAAGCCAAGTAGTACCGGAAGATCAACAGACAGAATCAGCAGGCAGGATCAGAGTCTATGGGAAGCCGGGATCAGAACAGGCAGCAGGCAATCACAGGTAACAACAAGCTGGATCAGAATCAGAGGTCACACAGGAAACAGGATACAACACAGGAGCTGCAGACCAAACAGCAATGAACCTCTGCAGGAGCCCTGTTTAAATAGCCCGCCTGACTTCAGTATTAGTGACAGGTGTGTGTCTTAAAGTGCTAGTACGCATGCGTGCATGCCGGGTGCTTACATGGAAAGCCTGTCTTCCCTGACATTGCCCCCTCCCTACGGGCAACCTCCGGGTGCCCAACCGGTTCCTCTTTTGCGGGTTCCTGCGGAAGAAGGCACGGATCAAGTCTGTGGCGTGTACATTTCGTGCGGGTTCCCAGGAATTTTCCTCTGGACCATAACCCTTCCACTTGATTAAATATTGTGTCTGCCACCTTCTTTTCCTGCAGTCTAAAACAGCCTCAACCTCAAATTCCTCATCCCCATCAATAATAATAGGTGCGGGAGGACCTGGTCTATGATCCGGAAATGGATCTGGCACAACAGGCTTTAGCAAGGATACATGAAACACTGGGTGGATTTTAAAAGACTCAGGTAAGGTTAATTCAAAAGAAACATCATTCATTTTTCTCCTTACCGGAAATGGTGTTGAAAGCCATACTTGATCTCCTGGTTGCAATATCAGTTCCCCCCTTCTTTTCTTGTCAAATGATTTCTTGCTGTCCTCCTGCGCTTTCGCGATGGTTTCCTGTAACAACATATTATTGCGAGAGAAAAAGTCCACAGTATCCTGGACGGCTGGAACGGAAGATTCTGTGACAAGATTAGGTAAGAAGGTGGGATGGAATCCATAATTAGCAAAGAACGGAGATTGCTTGGTGGCAGAATGGGTGGCATTATTATAGGCAAATTCCGCCAGTGGTAATAATGATACCCAATCATCCTGGACAAAAGAAGTAAAACAACGGATGTATTGTTCTAGGGTTTGATTAGTCCTCTCCGTCTGCCCATTAGTTTGTGGGTGGTAAGCAGAAGAGAATGAGAGTGCAATCTGTAGGGTCTCACGCAAGGCCTTCCAAAATCTGGATGTGAACTGGACTCCGCGATCAGACACAATATTTGCGGGGACTCCATGGAGTCTGACAATTTCTTTTATAAACACCCGGGCGGTTTCTGCAGCCGATGGTGTACTCTTTAGAGGAATGAAATGAGCCATCTTTGTTAAGCGATCCACTACCACAAAGATAGCGGTACATTCTTCAGAAGGTGGAAGTTCAACTATAAAATCCATAGCAATCATCTTCCACTGTCTGTCAGGTATAGGCAAAGGTCCGAGTAATCCCCAAGCTTTGTTACGGGAACTTTTACTCCGGGTGCAGGTGGTGCATGCATTTACATAGGCTCTGCAGTCTTTCTCCAAACCTGGCCACCAAAATGAGCGTCGTACAAGTTCGACAGTCTTATGAACCCCAAAATGGCCTGCCAAAGGGTGGTCATGACAAACCCCCAAAATCATTGCTCGAACCTTTTTAGGTACAAAAATCTGCTTACCCCTCCATAATAGCCCATTCTTTGCTTGTAGTGTGACCCCTGGAGGACTGGGTGTTTCTGCAGAAGTTTGCTGTAACTGAGACATAAGGTCAGTGTGTAATAGTAGGAAATTTCCAGCTGGTAAAATGGTGTCTGGTATTAGGATGTCTCTTGGATCTTCGAACATGCGCGACAACGCATCAGGCTTAGTGTTCTTTGATCCGGGCCTGTACGTAATATGGAATGAGAATCTTGAGAAAAAGAGTGCCTAGCGAGCTTGGTGTGGTTTGAGGCGTTTAGGGGATCGCAGATATTCAAGATTCTTATGATCCGTGTAGATCAGAATTGGATGGGCCGCTCCCTCCAACAAGTACCTCCATTCCTCCAAAGCGGCTTTGATCGCCAAAAGTTCCCGATCCCCTACATCGTAGTTTCTTTCAGCTGACGTGAGTTTGCGTGAAAAGAATGCCACTGGATGGGTCACTTCTTTGAGGCCTTGACGTTGTGATAGAATGGCCCCAACTGCACTTTCTGAAGCATCCACCTCCACAATATAGGGCACGATAGAGTCTGGGTGACTTAAGACAGGAGCAATGGTAAACCGTCTCTTCAAGATTTCAAAAGCAGCTTGAGCCTCAGAAGTCCAACAGAAACGGATACCTTGTTTGGTCAGCTGTGTAATAGGGTGAATGATAGCAGAAAAGTTCTTAATAAACTTGCGGTAAAAATTGGCAAAGCCCACGAATCGTTGTATTCCCTTCTTGTCTGTGGGGGCTGGCCAATCTAGTATCGCTGAGACTTTCTGTGGGTCCATCTTGATCCCTTCGGTCGAAATGATCAGACCTAAAAACTGGATGCTCTGTTGCTCAAAGTCGCATTTCTCGGCTTTGGCATAAAGTCCATATTTGCGGAGCCGGCACAATATGCTTTTAACATGCCCTCGGTGCACTTCTAATGATACAGAGAATATCAAGATGTCATCAAGGTAGACAACCACAAAAATATCCAGAAAGTCTTTGAAAATGTCGTTAATAAAGTACTGGAAGGTGGCAGGGGCATTACAAAGGCCAAAGGGCATAACTAGATATTCAAAGTGCCCAAATTGGGTACGGAAGGCAGTTTTCCATTCATCCCCTTCTCGTATGCGAACCAGGTTATAGGCCCCTCTTAAATCCAGCTTAGTAAAAATACTTGCTGATTTGAGTCTTTGGAACAGTTCAGGGGCTAGAGGAAGGGGGTAGCGATTTTTCACTGTTATTTTATTTAGGTCACGATAGTCCACACATGGTCTCAGGGAATGATCCTTCTTTTCTACGAAAAATATACCGGCACCAGCCGGTGAAGTAGAGGGACGGATGAATCCTTTCTGCAGATTCTCATCAATATAGTCCTTCAGAACTCCTGATTCCCGCTCAGATAAAGGGAAGATGCGCCCGAATGGAATCTCTGTCCCAGGAAGGAGCTCGATGGGGCAGTCATAAGGTCTGTGTGGAGGAAGGGTGTCTGCTCCTCGTTTACTGAAAACGTCCAGGTATTCGTGGTAAGAATTCGGAACTACTTGACATAATTCAGGGTCTGCGTCCATACACAGCAGGGTAGCAGGTGATGGTGGTGAAGTTTCCAAACAGTGTCTCTGGCAATATGCTGACTGGAACTTGACACTTCCGGATTTCCAGTCTATCTGTGGATTGTGGGCCTGTAGCCAGGTTAGGCCCAGGATGACGGGAAATAAGGGCGAAGAAATTGCGTCTAAACGCAGCAGCTCTCGGTGGTTGGTGGAGGAGATGGTCAGCATCGGTGGGGTCTCCTTTGTTACCAGTCCAGATTTAATACGAGACCCATCGGCCAGGAATACAGTGAGTCCCTGTCCTCTGGTTTGTAGAGGAATGTGTTGCTGAGCTGCGAAGGACTGGTCGATGAAACAGCTACACGCTCCAGAATCAATAATAGCTGTCACTGATACTGTTCTTCCCGGTAGTTGGAAGGAAACAGGCAGAGCGATATGAGCTGAGCTGGCAGACAAGGCAGGCAGGGGTGACTGCTTGAGTGAAGAAAGGGAAAGACACTTACGCAGCTTGGCAGGACAGGTATGTACGAAGTGACCGGCTTCTCCACAGTACAGGCAGAGGTTATTTACTCGTCGGCATTGGCGTTCTTCTGGAGTCAAAGAAGAGCGAATCAGGCCCAATTCCATGGGTTTAGGCACCTCTGGAGTGGGGAAAGTGTAATTTCCAGGAGCCGGGTTAGGAGAAGCAGGGATCTTAGGTAACATCCAGGCTGGACGGAAGTGCTGTGTGGTTCTTTCAGACCTGCGTTCTTGTAGGCGGCGGTCAATCTAAATGGACAGAGTGATTAGGGCTTCCAGAGAGCTTGGCACCCCGACCCGAGCGAGCTCATCTTTCAGGCTTTCCGAGAGACCCAGACGAAATTGATGACGCAGGGCTGCGTCATTCCAGCTAGTGTCTGCACTCCAGCGTCTAAAGTCAGTGACATAGTCCTCTGCCGCTCTATGGCCTTGCTGGAGTGTATGAAGAGCGCCTTCAGCAGTGGTGGTACGTTGTGGGTCATCATAAATCAGCGCCATGGCGTCAAAGAACATTTGCATGGTGTTTAGTTGTGCGTTGTCCTCTTCTAACAGCCGGTGGGCCCAAGTCTGTGGTTCCCGTTGGAGGAGGCAAATAATGAATCTCACCTTGGTGGTTTCCAGGGAAAAAGTCTGTGGCTGGAGAGCAAAGTAGAGCTGACAGGCATTGCGAAAGGCTCTAAATTTACTCCGATCACCGGAAAACCTCTCAGGAGTAGGTACATGAGGCTCAGGGGGTAACATCATTACTGTATGGCTGGCTAAAGCCCCAGCTTGGGTGATGGAGGAGGCAGGATCAGATGCAGGAGCTATGGTTGCTGGATTGGACAGGGACTGTACCCGCTCTTCAAGACGCACGTATCCTTCCTGCAGCGACTTAACCGTCTGTGTAAGAGCAGCAAGGTGCTGACATATTTCATTTACTGGAGAGGGTCCTCTTGCAGGCTCAGACATGGCTGTTTGGTACTGTTACGTACCTGAGAGGTGAGCCTGACGTGTAGAGGAAGGCCTCTCGTACAACTCCGGCTCGCGGACCACTGGTAGTGATACAGCAGCCACAGGAGCACGGTGGGGTATGAGTGCCTGTAAACAGTTCAATAGTCCGTGTAGTAGCGGTGATCAGCAGGCAGATAGTAGATGAGCTGACACGATGCTTGACTGGTGGCAGGCTGGGATGAACTACTGAGCAGTACCAGATGCAGGCTTGCAGGGCTGGGAGCTGTAGCAGGCTGGATGAGCGAGATGCAGGGTCAGACAGGCCGGGTCGGTAATAATCAGGCAGATCAGGCATAGACGGTAGGCAGAAGAGAGGTCAGGTCACAAGCCAAGTAGTACCGGAAGATCAGCAGACAGAATCAGCAGGCAGGATCAGAGTCTATGGGAAGCCGGGATCAGAACAGGCAGCAGGCAATCACAGGTAACAACAAGCTGGATCAGAATCAGAGGTCACACAGGAAACAGGATACAACACAGGAGCTGCAGACCAAACAGCAATGAACCTCTGTAGGAGCCCTGTTTAAATTGCCCGCCTGACTTCAGTATTAGTAACAGGTGTGTGTCTTAAAGTGCTAGTACGCATGCGTGCACGCCGGGTGCTTACATGGAAAGCCTGTCTTTCCTGACACATTGTTTTGGCTCATTTCTTGAAACAGAAATGACATTCTCAAAACAACATGGACAAATCTCCAAACCACTTGGCAATTGTTCACAACTGAATTGCATTTCTCATTCATTTCATCAAAATTGCAAATGTCTCAGTACATGTCTCAATGTCTCAGTACATCTTTCAAATGATTAAGTACAAGTAGCCTACATTTAGCACAATTTCCAAGTGAATAGATCTTGTTGATCTAAACTGATTGTCAATTCTCAGTCTAATGGTTGTTCTCTCCAAAACGTGTCAGCGTCATTTCATTGTTTAAGTCATCACATGCACAAAAGTCTGTTGAATTGTCAAAATTATTCAGGAACATAATACCATGAATACCATATATGAATCTCTTGGAACATTTGATAAAATGATTACAGAAATTGACAGTCAGGTGCAACTAGAACTTGACTAACAAAGGAGGAGTTGGAGTTGGTCTCAGATGACCAATCAAACAGTATGTTTAGTTACCTGACAGGTGCTGTCCATGATTGTAAATGCTGCCAAACATGTATATATAGAGCTTGTCCATGCAGGACCAGTACAATTTCTGAACATGGAGGCACCTGGCCAAGTAAATGAACAAGGGAAACTGTCTGCTCGAGGAAGAGGAAGAAGAAGAGGAGGAGGAGTAAGGGTGAGTGGTGGTGGAATAGGGGGAAGAGGCAGAGGAGCACAAAGACACTATGCTGTCCCTGATGAAATTCAGGCCACAATTATAGATCATGTCATCAACCATGGCCTCACAATGGCGGAGGAAGGTCGCTGAGTGCAGCCTAATGTGCCTCGCTCTACAGTCTTCTCTATCATCCAAACCTTTCGCAGGGAAGACAGGTATGTAGTCAGTCAATGGTGGAATTATATAATGTATAGGACAGGACACTGTGCATAGAGCAACAAATATGTTTATTTACTCATTTACTTATTCATTTAGTGTGTGTGTGTGTTGGGCCTACAGTATTACAGTATCTTACCTCAGTGGGATGTTACGTATGATATTAATAATGACAAGAAAAATATTGTAGAAAATAAACTATGGAATAGTATGGAATAGTTTATTTTCTACAATATTGATGATACAGTTTACAGTAGTATTCCAGTCACTGTGCAGTGATGCATTGGAATTGTGGTAAAGTTACTGTAAGTAAAACAACAATACGATTACATTGGTAACTTATTCTGTACGGAATACATAAGGTATAAATTACGAATGGAGTGTTGTCCTTTGAATTCTATGTTCAGGATTGGACGACAACCTGGCACGGGTGGCGAGGAAAACTTCTCAATGAACAACAAGAACAAGAGATCTGTAACATGGTGTTTGCAAATAATGCCTTCACATTTAGACAGATCCGCACTGCAATCCTACAAGACAAAGCCATATTCCAAAATGTCACTCTATAAGCATCTCCACAATAGCCCACATATTGAAGAAGCATCAGATGACAATGAAGCAAATTTACAGGGTACCATTTGAGAGGAAATCTGAGTGAAAGAGCTACCAGTATGTACATGTAAGTCAGTCACTGGTTGTCCATCAAGATAACTTTTTTACAATTACCATAAGCAGTGGTTCCCGAAAAGTATTGGTTTCAGTACCCACTTTACCTGATTTCTGAATCTAGGTAATCCAGGTATGAAAGTATTTGATTTACGTATCATTTATAAACATTTTGTCTAAAAACTGCAGCTTACTGTATGATGCAATTATCATTATAATCCTTATTTTCTTATTTTGAATAATATAACATACAATACAGTAAGAAAAAGGGTCAAAGAGCTGCAATTACAGTAGTGCCTCCCATGTAAATCTATCTAATACTATGGGTTTTACTGTAACATTTCAGTAAGTCTACTCATTGATAATTTTTCCCCTCCCCTTTCTGTCAAATACCCCCTGTAGTACCTCTGCATAGGGTACATGTACCCCAGGTTTGGAACCACTGGAATACTGGCCAGTAATATATTGAACTTGTGTAGAACATAGAACATTCCTATGTAACTGTCTGTAACTGTAGTGTATGACTCTTCCGTATGACTGATTTGATGTTTTCTTTTTTTACTCTATTGTAGAGAATAATGGCATTGCAAGGAAACGAAACCTCTCACATACCCGTGTATGTGGATGAGGCTGGCTTCAACCTGGCCAAGGGCCGAAGACGTGGCCGTAATTTTATTGGCCACCGGGCCACGGTGGATGTCCCAGGCCAGCGAGGGGGCAATATAACTATGTGTGCTGCCATTTCTGAGAATGGTGTGGCCACTCCCATCCCCAGTCTTGGCCCATAGAATACACAGAAGCTCCTCATCTTCTTGGACCGCCTTCATTTGGATTTGATCCCTGAAAATAAGAGAGGTCTCATAGGGCCTCACCTACCACAATATATAATTGTATGGGACTATGTGAATTTCCACAGTGGCCTGCTTATCAGGGCCTGGTTCACTGCTCATCCAAGGATGGGTATGGTGTTCCTACCACGTTACTCTCCTTTCCTCAACTGTATTGAGGAGTTTTTCTCCGCTTGGAGGTGGAGAGTGTATGAGCATCGGGCTCAAGATCAGAGGTCCCTGCTCTATGCAATGGACGCTGCCTGTAAGGATATTACAGGAGATCAATGTAGGGGATGGTTGCGACATGCACACCGTTTCTTCCCTCGTTGCATCGCAAGGGAGGATATACGCTGCGATGTTGATGAGAATCTGTGGCCAGACAGACAGCAGCGTGTGGATGGGCAGGAGGGTGAGGACGGTGGCCAGTGAAGAGATGTTACAGTAGTTGTGAAACTCCAGCTTTATTTACAGCATTGTAGGCTAAATGTAATTTTCCTTGTTTTTTGTTTGCGTGTTTATATTTCCGTATATTATGCTGTATACATTTTCTTTTTACTCTGATGTATGGAAGTTACTTTGTGTGTGAATGATAATGGTTATAATACTGTAAAGTAATTTTTCCTTGGCAGTATGAGTGCAATGTGTGATGTCAAACCTTGGAGGCTACTCTTACCCTAAAATCTTTTCTTTTTTTTCAGTTTTATACACAATTGTATTCAGTTAGCTAGACAAAAACTGTACAGTAACCATTGTCAATGAAGGACTGGGCTAAGACTGAAAGGTGGACATGAGGGATATTTTAATGGTCCTCTACCTTAGAGACAAAACATCTAAACATTTTGACTTGCAGTGCTTACACAATACCAAAGGGACGAAGCATTTTGGGGGCACTGACTATTTGAATGAGAAAGAAATTTATTTTTGAAACATGAGTGAACTGTTTTGGGAAAGATATGAGCCTTTGAAGGTGAACCATGGTGTTGTGCTGAACCATCCAGGCAGGGGCGGACTGACAACTCATGGGGCCCCCGGGCAATAGGAGATTATGGGGCCCCCGGGCAATAGGAGAAGATTATGGGGCCCCCGGGCAATAGAAGATTATGGGGCCCCCAGGCAATAGGAGATTATGGGGCCCCCAGGCAATAGATTATGGGGCCACACAGTATACACACACACACACATACAGTATACACACACAGACACACAATATACACACACAGTATGCACACACAGAATACACATACACACACTGAAAAGGTACTGGAGAGGTAGGGCAGCTATAATCGCGGGATTTAAAAAAAACACATATTTTTACATACTGTCCCTGGTTTTATTGAGGCTGGCAACCCTGATGGGGCCCCTTAGTGGCATGGGGCCCTTGGGCAGTGCCCGAGTGCCCAAATGGTCAGTCCGCCCTGCATCCAGGTTATTTTGGCAAAAGCACCAAGAGAGTTGAGAAGGTCTGGTCTGTTTCAAGAAATGAGCCAAAGCAATTGAGAAGAATCTTTGCCATTTTGGGCGCACTGACTCTTTAAATGGGAAAGGAATATGGTTTTGAAGCATGAGTGAACAGTTTTGGGAGAGATGTGAGCTTTTGCACGTGAGTTAGTGTTGTGCTGAACTGTAATGCCCCGTACACACGGTCGGATTTTCCGATGGACAATGTCCAATCGGAGCGTGTTGTCGGAAATTCCGACCGTGTGTGGGCGCCATCGGACATTTTCCGACACACAAAGTTGGACAGCACAGTGGTGGCACAGTGGTGCAGTGGTTAGCACTCTCGCCTAGCAGTAAAAAAGGGTCGCTGGTTCGAATCCCAACCACGACACTACCTGCCTGGAGTTTGCATGTTCTCCCTGTGCCTGCGTGGGTTTCCTCCGGGTACTCTGGTTTCCTCCCACACTCCAAAGACATGCTGGTAGGTTAATTGGCTTCTGTCCAAAATTGGCCCTAGTATATGAATGGGGACCTTGGATTGAGGGTAGGGACTGATGTGAGTGTGCAATGTACAGGGTTAGGGACAAGGGTCAGGGTTGTAGACACACACTCACTCAGGTTGAACTGGATGGACTGGTGTCTTTATTCAACCTTACTAACTATGTAACTATGTAACTATGTAACAGCAGGAGATAAAATTTTCCGACAACAAAATCCGATCGCGTCAATTCCGACCGTGTGTGGCCTGTTCCGATGCACAAAGTGCCACGCATGCTCAGAAGAAATTCCGACATGGGACAGCTTGTTCTGGTAAACTTAGCGTTCGCAATGGATACAGCACTTTCGTCACGCTGCAATGTTCAAAATGGTTTAATACAGCGCACTCTCTTCTTCTTTATAATGTGACAAGAATTAAGTAGTTTTGATGCTCATATTCACACACACTTATCACAAACTTTTCTTTGTGTTTTTTTAGTGGGATTCCCTCAATATATTGTTATTAGTTGTCACATCTGACAGTTTTATATTTTTTATGGTTTTTTTGGGGGATTTTAAGCCTTTTTTTTTCTTTAATGTTTGGATTTTTTCCAAGGCTGATCTTTGTTCAATGTTATTTTTATTTTTACTCCAGAATATTTTTGTGTGTGTTTTGTGTGTCAAGTTACCCCAACACCATTGATATCTTTTATTATTTAATCTCCAGGAGATTTTTTGTTGTTGGTGTCCCTTGTTCATTTCACATTGTATATTTGAAATGTACCTGAATCCTCACAAACAAACTGTCATTTTTGAAGTAAAACACATAGGAGAGTATAATTCAAAACAAAAATCCCTTATTAAGGGATCAGAACCAAACAAAGAGGAAGGCAACACTGGATCAACATGAGAAATTAGCGAAGCCTGGGACCACCACGGCAGACATCAATTCTTAAACATCAAAATTGGTGGCCTGAGGAGTCCATATCTAAGGGAGAGCAGTCTGGTCCGGGATTCACAGGCTGTGGTACCACAAGAGGCTGCATCTTTTGGCTGACCAGACTGGATCCAGGGCAATCACTGTCTAGTCTTCCTTTCATGCTTCCTTCCGGGCTGTGGCTGTGCAGTTGGAGATGTGGCAGGAGGAGGAGTAGGACCTGGAGGAGGAGGAGGAGGACTGGGAGGACCTGGAGGAGAACTGGGAGGACCTGGAGGAGAGGGAGGAGGAGGAGGAGGACCATCCCAAAGCTGTGTGTGTGGTGTAACTTGGCCCCTCACACCTTTCTCCAGAGCCTCTGATATGAGGGCCTGACACATGGCTTTTTGGCCCTCCTCCATCCTCTGCATTTTATATGCAATGAATGCAGGAATGTTCTCCTGCATGGTGTGGGGTGCTCCCAGGACCTCTGTAGCCCTCCAAAAGAATCTGATAGCCGCCTCCTCTAGGGCACTCGTCCTACTGCCACTTTCTGTTTTCAGGTGTGGTGGAGGGACCTTGATATCAGCCAGCCGGCTCGGCCCGGCCACCTCCTGGCTGAGACTTCCTGTGTATGAAAAAGGGACATAGTTGTAATGTTTTGCATCATCATAAATTAGTACTCCCAACTAACATATAGTTAACATCATTGATTGGACAAGCAGAAATATTTAGAGGAATGCTATACCTGGCTCAATCTGGGCTCCTCCACATGCAGCCTGGAAGGCCCAGGTTGGGCGTCAGAAGCCTCAGCCAGGGGGGAAGGAAGCGTGGAAGGAAGACTTGAGAGGGATGGCCTGGGTTCAGTCTGGCCTGCCAGAAAGTGCAGCCTGTCGTAGTACAACATCCTGGGGACATAGATGTCCTCTGCTGCTCCGGATCTCTGCGAATCCAGGACTTTCTTGCGCTCCCTCAGATATGTGCTCCTCAGGCAACCAATTAATATCTTTAAATAAATGATGTCTGCCGTGGGGATCACCTGCTTCACAATTTCACACAATTGCTCCAGTGCTGCCTTTCTCTTTGCTTGGTTCTTGAAATGGGGGTGGGTAATCTCCCACAGACAGGGCAGCTCACTTAGCATATCAATGAATAGTGACATGAAGTCAGTATCTCTCATTAAGATATCCATGTTCACTGCAAGACACAACACAAGACAAAGCCTAATGTCAGACAAAACTCTCCTAATCTTATTACAATATAGGCCTCAATCTAGAAGCAGTATAGGCCCAAGTTTGTCTCTTACCTTCGTTCTTATGACCGGCGCGTCCAATGCTCCTTCCTCCGCTCACAGATCGTACGTAATACGCGCGCGTGTTACGCTTTATACACACTGCGCATGCGTGTAACTCCGCCCGCCCCGACGTTCTTTCTAGTGTATTCCCCGCCCCTTTTCGTTCAGCGCAGTGGGGGAAGAGCATGATGGCAGAGTTACAACAGGTGCGTGATAATAATTCTAACAACGAGGAGGAGGAGGAGGAAAGCCCGGATCCAGGCACGTCCCGATCCAGAAGGAGACGTTTTAAGGCCACAAATATGTCGTTTGGGGAGATGTTGGAGATGGTCGACATCATGAAGAAGTCCGACTATGACGGAAAATATGGGCCTTACCCCCTCCCCAACATCAGAAAGGCCAAAATCATTGGTAAAGTGGTCCGGAGTCTGGAGAGGAATTTCGGGGTACGAAGATCTAAAGATCAGCTCAGGAAGCTGTGGTCGGACCTGAAGTTGAGAGAGCCAGAGCAGTAACAAAAGATCCGGAGAGTGCTTCAAAAAAGTAAGTAGTTGTGCTGTGTTCCTATTCTTTCTGTCTTTATTACGTTCGTGCTGCTCCATATGCTTTTAGTAATTGTAACGTTTAAAAAGGTCAACTTTAATGTTCATGGGCCCAATATTCGTTCGTATCAAACATTTTTCTTTCGGCCTCTAGAACACCATTGTTTAGGCCATATGCATTTTCACACATTTTTGGGGGCCTACTTGGATGCCAAATATTTGTTTGTGTAGATGGGTTTGTTACTAGAATGAAATGCCAACTAGATTGTGTGTAAGGAGAGGACACTGAGCAGCTTTTTTCACATCTGGACACTGGAGCACTAGTGTGGGACACAAGAACACCATTTTTTTTAGGGGGGGCACACAGGTGCTTCAGTGTATACTATAGGGGGGGCTACATCTGTGAAGCTTGTACTAAACAGGTAAAGTATTGCAGCTTGACAAAGGCCAATAAAAAATATACATCTTGGAACTCGGCTAAAATAGACAATTGTACCCCACTTCCAAGCAATGTTTCCTATTTCTAGTTCTGCCATCAAATATCTGTGTGCTAATTATACCATTTTTGTTTTACATAGGGGAGAAAAGACTCGGAGGACACCCCTCATCCCAGGAGACCAGAGACCCCCCCCCCCCTGGAAGAAGGGGAAATACCAACACAAGAAGCTGAGCAGGAGGAAGAAGAAGATGTGGTGGAGATTGGCACCACAACAGGTGAGTGTCTGCAACCACAGGCTCAGGTAAAAGAGATGGATGTTGGCAGATTTTTGAGACCTGTTTTTTTTGTTTTTTATCTCTTTTTAGGTGATCGTGATCCAGAACGCTTTACATCTGAAAGTGCCCAGATACTGATCGGGGAGATCATGGGGTGTAATCTCCAATTGCAAAACATCCAGCAACAAATCAGTGATGTTATTAAAAAAAAAAATAACATCATTGATGTTTTGGGGCGAATTTAAACCCCACAAAATCACCTGTTTTATCTTACTAAAATTTTTACAATGTTTAGAAAAGCCAAATTTGGAGGATGCACACAGTGTGCCAACATGTGCTATCTGCCATCACGGGAGATCAATGGACACGTTTTGGGGGTGCAACCCCTTCCTCAATTATAAAGTAGCATTGAGGAAGGGCTTGCTCCCCCAAAACACGTCCCTTGATCCCCCCTGATGGCAGATAGCACATGTTGACATTCGTAAATTGGTGTGCATCTTCCAAATTTGGCTTTTCCAGGGGTGATTTCCGCCCATCTGAACGCTATATAAAACACAGTTCCTAAATACTGATGTCTGATATAGCCTTCAGGTTTTACCTAATGTGAACATTGTAAGTTCAAGTTTTTTGGCTTTCTTGTTGGTTTTACACAGGCCTGTTTTATCTGAAATGGATATTTCGATTTTTGATAATGCCCCCCCAAAAATTGTTATACAACAAACATGTTGGTTTGTTTTAAAAACCTTTGGTAAATGCACATGTGATTGTGCAGGTATAAAAAAGTGCCTTACTCAAGAATGTGTGGATTATTGTCTCAACACTACAACACTTTTGGGGTGATGTAATAGCTGTTTTATGCAGAAATGGGGGTTATTTCCTAAGGGCAAATACACTTTGCACTACAAGTGCAGGTTCAGTGCAGTTGCAAGTGCACTTGTAGTGAAATGTGTTTTGGCATTTAGGAAGTACCAGCCAACACTATTCTTTATAAGGTTACCCAATCACGACATTTTCTGCACTCAACACATTTCTGTCAGGGTCAGCTAAAACAAACACAAGCAGTAAATGTCCACCAAGAATTTCTTTTGGTTGTTTTTTATTTGAAAAAGGTGTCACAGATTGTCTGGCATATTGATAGTGGAAAATTAAAAAAACCGCGCTGATAAACCAAAGTGCTCTATAATACGAAAAGCTGCAAACCCCACAACAAACATCAATTGTGGATAAGTAAAGAAAAAATAAGGGGTTGCGCTAATAACCAAATTCATCAATATAGTATCTACAGTGAAGATAATTGAGTCTTAACTGTGAATAAATCAAAAATATTGTGCAAACATAACATGTGAAATACATTCATCAAATAAGGCCATCAAAAATGATATCTTAGTGAGTCCCAAAAACGTCAAAAAAAACCCAACAAAAGTCCAAGTGATGTTTGCAATTAATCCGTGACAGCAGGGAAGGGTCCACCACCAGAAAATAGAAGGGGTAGCTCCTTACCAGATGGCCGTGACCCCCCACTACAGAGGATCACAGCAAGCAGAAATCTTTACAGGCCAGAGTTAGGAACTGCCCACGATATCCACTAGAGGTCCTCTCACCATCAGTCACCGCAATGAGCCCATGGCAGCGATCCTTCCACTTTGATCTGAATGGACGATTACAGGTTCTGTTTACTTCCAGACACCCCTAGGTGACTAAACCTCCTCTCAGATCTCCTGTAGGGGGGCCCCAGAGCCCACACACTGGACAGATTCAATCTCACATTAACCTCCAGTGTTCTCTCTGTGCATAGTCCTAACAGGAGCTGCTCATGCTGAAAAGGACCTAGGGGGAGGGGCGGGGCTTAGATAAAATGTGATGAATGGGGAAGTGTAGTGTGTCGATGTGTCCTTATCACATCGACACACTACACTTCCCCATTCATCACATTTTATCTAAGCCCCGCCCCTCCCCCTAGGTCCTTTTCAGCATGAGCAGCTCCTGTTAGTACTATGCACAGAGAGAACACTGGAGGTTAATGTGAGATTGAATCTGTCCAGTGTGTGGGCTCTGGGGCCCCCCTACAGGAGATCTGAGAGGAGGTTTAGTCACCTAGGGGTGTCTGGAAGTAAACAGAACCTGTCATCGTCCATTCAGATCAAAGTGGAAGGATCGCTGCCATGGGCTCATTGCGGTGACTGATGGTGAGAGGACCTCTAGTGGATATCGTGGGCAGTTCCTAACTCTGGCCTGTAAAGATTTCTGCTTGCTGTGATCCTCTGTAGTGGGGGGTCACGGCCATCTGGTAAGGAGCTACCCCTTCTATTTTCTGGTGGTGGACCCTTCCCTGCTGTCACGGATTAATTGCAAACATCACTTGGACTTTTGCTGGCATATTGATAGCCCCCTACCCGCAAAGAACTCCAGGTATCGTAACCGGACATCACGGGCATTCAGGGAGGGCAAGCCAGGACGGCCACTTTCAAGCGCCGTCATTGTTGATGTATTTGGGATTCCGGCCTCAGGCCCAACTGAGCCAGCATAGTTGGCTGAATGTTTTCTTAAAAAATTATGGAGAACACAGCACGCCAGTATTATATGGTTCAGTTTATACTCCGTCATATGGATGGGTGTCAGAAATAATCGGAACCGGCTGGCCAGGATTCCAAATGTGTTCTCCACCACTCTTCGGGCTCTGGCCAGCCGGTAATTAAAAACCCTCTGTTCCGGGGTGAGGGTCCTCATCGGGAATGGCCGCATCAGGTGGTCCCCCAGCGCAAACGCTTTATCAGCAACGAACACAAATGGGAGACCTTCAACATTGTCCTCTGGAGGTGGCAAGTCCAAGCTGCCATTCTGGAGATGCCTGTAGAACTCCGTCTGGGCGATCACTTCACCATCGGACATCCGGCCATTCTTCCCCACGTCCACATACAAGAAGTCGTAATTAGCTGACACCACCGCCAACATCACTATACTATTAAACCCCTTGTAATTATAATAGTACGACCCCGAGTTGGGTGGTGGGATGATGTGGACGTGTTTCCCATCAATTGCCCCTCCGCAGTTAGGAAAGTCCCACCGCTGGGCAAAGTGGGAGGCCACAGTCTGCCATTCCTGTGGCATTGAAGGAAACTGTTGAGGAAAAAAAAATAAACATTACTATTTTTTCACAGAAACCTGGCAAGCAGATTAGACACAAACATTATGGGTCAACCTCCAGATAGCATTTATTAAGGGGAATTTAACAACAACAAAGTATAAGGTACACCTATCATATTCCCCATCCCCCCCCCCTCTCATGGGCCATTTCTAACATTATAGGGGGGGAGCTCTTGGACAGGTAACCCTCTTCACTTCATTTAGAGATGAATGCCTAAATAATGGGTATTACTTGGAACAGCCCCTCCTTAGTTACACTATTGGCAGCCCACTGGACAGGTAAGAAGTGTCATAATACAAAGATATAAATACACATTGTACACATTTGAGCACTTTTGGACATTCTGCTATTACCTATCAAGATCATAATAGGATACAAGAACTTTAAACAGTACCATTGGAAAGTATACAGGCAGGCCCTTGCACTACATGCTTTGGGCAATTCATCCATAAATCTGAGCACTAAAGAGATGGGTATAGTGTGTATGGGTTTGGCAAAGTCAGCAGATACATGATTGAGGATAGATAGAGAATTGGGATCAGCTGACTTAGCAGTTGGGGGAGGGAGGGTTACAAAAAATTTGGGGACACCACAAAAAAAATCCTCTGGCCCTCTGCCTGAATTTAAATCAAAAATAACATTTCCAAACATTTTAGGGGGTGTTTGGGGTAAAGCACTACTATGGAGCTGATAAAATACATTGTTAAGTGACTACGTGAAGTGAATATAGGGCCAGGAGACACCATGCTGGGGGGGTTATTGAAGGGGAAATATGTATAAAGGATCTAAAATAATAATTATATAAAAATCCAGCATGCATGAGGACAAAGGGGAAATTCACAGCATATTACAATCATGGTAATTAGGGAATGAGGAAAGAAATACAATATATTAGCAAACATTCAATACCATAAAATGTGATATAAAAGGATAAAAATCTTACCTTCATATACTCCTTCTGCAGGACCTGGATGATGGCAGAACAGGTCTCTGGGATAATGATCCCCAGAGCCTGGGGGGAGATGCCTGTCGAGAACTTGAGGTCCTGCAGGCTTCTCCCTGTGGCCAAATACCGCAAGGTAGCGACCAACCTCTGCTCCGGAGTGATGGCTTGCCTCATGCAGGTATCCTGCCTGCTGATATAGGGGGTCAGCGAAGCCAACAAACGGTGAAACACGGGGTCCGTCATCCTGAGAAAGTTCCTGAAATCATCAGGATTATTCTCACGGATCTCACGGAGCAAAGGCATGTGACAGAACTGGTCACGCTGAAGCAACCAATTCTTGGTCCATGAACTCCTCCTCACCCTGTTCATGGACTGGACTTGTGTCAAGGTCAGGACCCCAACATCAAGCCCCTGCACAGCACGAACTCTACGAGGAGTACGCATACGCAACATGGCTAGAAAACGGTCGGCTGCTCAGAACGAAGTAACAGAACGCACTGAAGAACAGCAAGGCCTGTGAAGAGCGACCTGAAAAACAGCAACAAGCGGACAAGATCGCACAGAAAACTCCAATACGAACTGACTGCACGCACTGAAGAGCAGATACAAACCCACAAGCACAAACTGAACGTCAGAAAACGATCTGAAAGCCACAAGTCTGAAAAAGCGTGAATCGTCTCTCACCAAACTTTTACTAACACGAGATTAGCAAAAGGAGCCCAAAGGGTGCCGCGCTTGGTTCTGAACCGGCCTTTTCTAGTCTCGTCATACGTGGTGTACGTGACCGCGTGGTTGTCGATCGGAAATTCCGACAACTTTGTGCGACCGTGTGTAGGCAAAACAAGTTTGAGCCAACATCCGTCGGAAAAAATCCGAGGAATGTCCGAACAAAGTCCGACCGTGTGTACGGGGCATAAGACTGTTTTGCCAAATGAACTTAGAGTTTTGAGAATGTCATTTCTGTTTCAAGAAATGAGCCAAAACAATGGAGAAAAACTGTAATATTTTCTACTGTTTTTAATAATGTTAAAGTTTTATTTTTTTGGGGGTGGGTGCAAGTAGCTGGTCTTGCCTAGGGTGCAAAATAGTCTAGCACCGGCCCTGGGAGGGTAGTAAGGTATGGTGGTGGGTAGTATGTGCAGGTGCGGAGTGTATGGCAGTGGGTAGTATGTGCAGGAGAGGAGTGCAGATTGTATGGTGGTAGGTAGCATGTGCAGGTGAGGAGTGTGGAGTGTTTGGCGGTAAGTAGCATGTGCAGGATGGTGTCAGTAGTTCATTATTTATTTTTATTCTTTTATTTTTTACAGTTTTATTTTTTAACAATTGAATTTTTAAGTATTTTTTTATTTTGTTAAATGCTTTTTGGGGCAGTGGATGGTGTCAGTAGGGCAGTGGACTGTGTAAGTAATTTTTTGTTTTTTTTATTACATTTTGTGTTTTAAAATTTATTTTTATTATTTTTTAATAGTTAATTAATATTAATAATGTAATAATTTAATTATTTTTTTTTCACACTGCTTTTTTTTGGGGGGGGGGGGCAGTGTCAGTCATTTTTTACCATTTTATTTTTTAATATTTATTGCAATTCTTCTTTTTATTACTATTATTAGCCCTGTTGGGGAGCTTTGGAGAGATACCAGGAGTCTAAACAGACCCCTGACATCTCCCCCTTTGAGACAGAGAAAGGGACTGAGGACACAGATTCCCTAGTCCCTTTCTCTGCAGCCTCAGCTGCACTGAAGGTGAATGAACAGCAGAGGCTCCTGTTCATTCATAAACTGAAGCATCGTAAACACAGTTTATCACTGACTCTTCCTTGTCCATTCCGAAAAGGAAGGGGTAGGTAAATGACATATTTACAGCCCCTTCCTCTGCTCTCCATCCTGACAGTTCCCCACAGCAGCCGGCAGGAGAGGAGAGGAGGGAAGCCGGAAGCGCTATGGAGGACAAAGGGGGGGCTGGAGGAGGACATAGGAGGACACAGGGCCGGAGGAGGACACGGGGAGCGGAGGAGGAGACAGAGGTACAGTTGGGGGTGATCAGTGTGGTGGTGGGGGCAGTTACAGCCACCGATCTCCCTGTATAGCTTTCTATGAAGCAGTTGACAGCGGTGGGAGGGAGAGGAGAAGAATCTCCTCCCACTCTCAGTGGTGGGTGGTGAATGTTTTAGGATGGTGGGGCGCCAGACCCCGTCCTTTCTTTCTGACCCCTCCCACTTCACATAAGTCCCACCCCTTATAGAATCCACCAACTCCATCCCCTGTATTCCACTTGCTTCCACCCATAGTGTCAGGAGTATACAGCTCAGCATCACAGGACAGAGTATATAGCTCAGTCTCACAGATCAGGGTATATAGCTCAGCATTACAGATCAGGGTATATAGCCCAGCATTACAGATCAGGATATATAAAGCTCAGTCTCACAGATCAGGGTATATAGGTCAGCATTACAGATAAGGGAATATGGCTCAGCATTACAGATCAGGGCATACAGCTCAGAATTTCGGATCAGGGTATACAGCTCAGCCTCACAGATCAGGGTATACAGCTCAGCATTACAGATCAGGATATATAGCTCAGCCTCACAGATCAGGGTATATAGCTCAGCCTCACAGATCAGGGTATATAGTTCAGCCTCACAGATCAGGGTATATACCTCATTACCTCAGCCTCACAGATCAGGGTATATAGCTCAGCCTCACAGATCAGGGCATACAGCTCAGCATTACACATCAGGGTACAGTATCTCACAAAAGTGAGTACACCCCTCACATTTTTGTAAAAATATTATATCTTTTCATGTGACAACACTGAAGAATTGACACTTTGTTACAATGTAAAGTAGTGAGTGTACAGCTTGTATAACAGTGTAAATTTGCTGTCCCCTCAAAATAACTCAACACACAGCCATTAATGTCTAAACCGCTGGCAACAAAAGTGAGTACACCCCTAAGTGAAAATGTCCAAATTGGGCCCAATTAGTCATTTTCCCTCCCCGCTGTCATGTGACAAGTTAGTGTTACACGGCCTCTGGTGTGAATGGGGAGCAGGTGTGTTAAATTTGGTGTTATTGCTCTCACCCTCTCATACTGGTCACTGGAAGTTCAACATGGCACCTCATGGAAAAGAACTCTGAGGATCTAAAAAAAAGAATTGTTGCTCTACATAATGATGGCCTAGGCTATAGGAAGATTGCCAAGACCCTGAAACTGAGCTGCAGCACGGTGGCCAAGATCATACAGCGGTTTAACAGGACAGGTTCCACTCAGAACAGACCACACCATGGTCAACCAAAGAAGTTGAGTGCACGTGCTCAACATCATATCCAGAGGTTGTCTTTGGAAAATAGATGTATGAGTGCTGCCAACATTGCTGCAGAGGTTGAAGGGGTGGGGGGGTCAGCCTGTCAGTGCTCAGACCATACGCCGCACACTGCATCAAATTGGTCTGCGTGGCTGTCATCCCAGAAGGAAGTCTCTTCTAAAGATGATGCACAAGAAAGCCTGCAAACAGTTTGCTGAAGACAAGCAGATTAAGGACATGGATTACTGGAACCATGTCCTGTGGTCTGACTGTGGTCTGATGAGACCAAGATAAACTTATTTGGTTCAGATGGTGTAAAGCATGTGTGGCGGCAACCAGGTGAGGAGTACAAAGACAAGTGTGTCTTGCCTGCAGTCAAGCATGGTGGTGGGAGTGTCATGGTCTGGGGTTGCATGAGTGCTGCTGGCACTGGGGAGCTACAGTTCATTGAGGGAACAATGAATGCCAACATGTACTGTGACATACTGAAGCAGAGCATGATCCCCTCCCTTTGAAGACTGGGCCGCAGGGCAGTATTCCAACATGATAACGACCCCAAACACACCTCCAAGACGACCACTGCCTTGCTAAAGAAGCTGAGGGTAAAGGTGATTAACTGGCCAAGCATGTCTCCAGACCTAAATCCTATTGAGCATCTGTGGGGTATCCTCAAATGGAAGGTGGAGGAGAGCAAGGTCTCTAACATCCACCAGCTCTGTGATGTCGTCATGGAGGAGTGGAAGAGGACTCCAGTGGCATCCTGTGAAGCTCTGGTGAACTCCATGCCCAAGAGGGTTAAGGCAGTGCTGGAAAATAATGGTGCCACACAAAATAATTACACTTTGAGCCCAATTTGGACATTTTTACTTGGGGGGTACTCACTTTTGTTGCCAGCGGTTTTGACATTAATGGCTGTGTGTTGAGGTATTTTGAGGGGACAGAAAATGTACACTGTTATACAAGCTGTACACTCACTACTTTACATTACATTGTAGCAAAGTGTCATTTCTTCAGTGTTGTCACATGAAAAGATAGAATAAAATATTTACAAAAATGTGAGGGGTGCACTCACTTTTGTGAGATACTGTATATAGCTCAGCATTACAGATCAGGTCATATAGCTCAGCCTCATAGATCAGGGTATATAGTTCATCCTCACAAATCAGGGTATATAGCTCAGCCTCACAGATCAGGGTATATAGTGCAGCCTCACAGATCAGGGTAATATAGCTCAGCCTCACAGATCAGGGTATATAGCTCAGCATTACAGATAAGGGTATAGAGTTCAGCATTACAGATCAGGGTATATAGCTCAGCCTCACAGATCAGGGTATATAGCTCAGCCTCACAGATCAGGGTATATAGCTCAGCCTCACAGATCAGGGTATATAGCTCAGCATTACAGATCAGAGTATGCAGGTATACATCATCTGTCCTGTATACAGCTAGCTATATACACCCACCTTCCTTCCTGTATATAGAAACCTTCCTCCATCATCACTGACTGCAGATAAACATCATCTGTCCTGTATACAGATATATACATATATATATATATATACAGTAACAGGACAGATGATGTATATCTGCAGTCAATGATGATGGAGGAAGGTCTCTATATACAGGAAGGAAGAAGGTGGGTGTATATAGCTGTATACACTACACAGGACTGATGTACAAATTGTGTATATTATCTGTGTAGTGTATACAGCTACAGTCAGGTCCATAAATATTGGGACATCAACACAATTATAATCTTTTTGGCTCTATACACCACCACAATGGATTTGAAATGAAACAAATAAGATGTGCTTTAACTGCAGACTTTCAGCTTTTATTTGAGGGTATTTACATCCAAATCAGGTGAACGGTGTAGGAATTACAACAGTTTGTATATGTGCCTCCCACTTTTTAAGGGACCAAAAGTAATGGGACAATTGGCTGCTCAGCTCTTCCATGGCCAGGTGTGTGCTATTCCCTCATTATACCATTTACAAGGAGCAGATAAAAGGTCCAGAATTCATTTCAAGTGTGCTATTTGCATTTAGAATCTGTTGCTGTCAACTCTCAATATGAGATCCAAAGAGCTATCACTATCAGTGAAGCAAGCCATCATTAGGCTGAAAAAACAAGACAAACCCATCAGAGAGATAGCAAAAATATTAGGTGTGGCCAAATCAACTGTTTGGAACATCCTTAAAAAGAAAGAACGCACCAGTGAGCTCAGCAACAGCAAAAGACCCGGAAGACCACGGAAAACAACTGTGGTGGATGACGAGGAATTCGTTCCCTGGTGAAGAAAACACCCTTCACAACAGATGGCCAGGTCAAGAACACTCTCCAGGAGGTAGGTGTATGTGTGTCAAAGTCAACAATCAAGAGAAGACTTCACCAGAGTGAATACAGAGGTTTCCCCACAAGATGTAAACCATTGGTGAGCCTCAAAAACAGGAAGGCCAGATTAGAGTTTGCCAAACAACATCTAAAAAAGCCTTCACAGTTCTGGAACAACATCCTATGGACAGATGAGACCAAGATCAACTTGTACCAGAGTGATGGGAAGAGAAGAGTATGAAGAAGGAAAGGAACTGCTCATGATCCAAAGCATACCACCTCATCAGTGAAGCATGGTGGTGGTAGTGTTATGGCGTGGGCATGTATGGCTGCCAATGGAACTGGTTCTCTTGTATTTATTGATGATGTAACTGCTGACAAAAGCAGCAGGATGAATTCTGAAGTGGTTCGGGCAATGTTATCTGCTCATATTCAGCAAAATGCTTCAGAACTCATTGGAAGGCGCTTCACAGTGCAGATAGACAATGACCGGAAAGCAACCAAAGAGTGTTTTAAGGGAAAGAAGTGGAATGTTATGTAATGGCCAAGTCAATCACCTGACCTGACTCCGATTGAGTATGCATTTCACTTGCTGAAGACAAAACTGAAGGGGAAATGCCCCAAGAACAAGCAGGAACTGAAGACATTTGCTGTAGAGGCCTGGCAGAGCATCACCAGGGATAAAAACCCAGCGCCTGGTGATGTCTATACGTTCCAGACTTCAGTCTGTAGTTGACTGCAAAGGATTTCCAACCAAGTATTAAAAAGTAAAAGTTTGATGGATGATTGTTTATCTGTCCCATTACTTTTGGTCCCTTAAAAAGTGGGAGGCACATATACAAACTGTTGTAATTCCTACACCGTTCACCTGATTTGGATGTAAATACCCTCAAATTAAAGCTGAAAGTCTGCAGTTTAAGCACATGTTGTTTGTTTCATTTCAAATCCATTGTGGTGGTGTATAGAGCCAAAAAGATTAGAATTGTGTCGATGTCCCAATATTTATGGACCTTACTGTATATATACACACATCCAGGAAGACTGACAAGTGACACCTCCTGATTGACCCCCAGTACATGGCAGAAATCCCCAAAATGTATTTGCAGCCATGATGTGGCAGTGGCACACTCACTGACACCCTGATGCTCCAGTCCAGCCGCACGATCACTCAGTCATCCACCCTGGCCTGGGCCCAGTCTGCACTGAGTGGAGAATGGCTGAGAGCAGAGAAGCGCAGGGAAGTGTGTGCGGAGCGGAGGGACTGCCGCGGCTGTCAGTGTCAGAGTAGAGCAGGCCTGTACTGGCCATCGGGACTACAGGGAGTTTCCCGGTGGGCCGATGGCTCACTGGGCTGGTTTCAGTGACAGCCTGTCAAAATAATGGCTTTCCTGGTTTGCCCTCAACTTCACACAGTGATGTAAAAAAGATGAGAAAAATACAGAGGAGAATAAGTGAAATAGTAAGAGAGGTTAGTGAGGACTCCTTATGTTATGCTACTTATGTTTTTTTGCACAATTTCGTATAGTTTATATACTGTTTTTGTGCTTGTTTGCACAAATAAAGTGGGCCGGTCTGGATGAAGTCCAGGGCCAAATTTTTATCCCAGTCCAGCCCTGGAGTAGAGAGAGAGAGAGACAGAGTGAAGACTAAGCCTGAGGCCCACGGCACCGGCACTTACCATTAGCCAGAATCACAGAAGCGCCACTCAGGCCTTCCTTAATCCACCACACACAGTCCACAGCACAGTGAGTGGTGGAACCTGGAAGTGACACTGTGGTGCCGCAAAAAGCACCGCCTACCATCCTCCAAAAACAGCACAGGAGCCAAAGGGACAAATCATTGTAGATTGGGAGTGTTTGCGGGCACATTGCTTGCACCCCGAACACTCCCTAAACACAGATGAATCAGCTTCCCAGTTGCAATCAGCTGCATGATTGCAAGGTGTAAAAGCGTCCCAAAGATAGCTGTGTGTCTGGCGCCTGGACAGACTTAAAGGACCACTTTTTTTTTCAATGACTGGCTGGGGGGGGGGGGGGGGTGTTCTGTCGAGAAGTGTCCCCCATCGAATAGTGCTCGCACATGCGCAGGACGGAGCCGGACCTCAGCTCATTTGTTGTTCAGCTGGAGTGACGTCACCAGGGTGCAAGCACACATCGTAGGAGGCATCTCTCGATGGGAGATACCATTTCATGGGCTCAATAGAAACCTATAAAAACAGCGAAGGGAGACCTTAATTCTCACATTGTGCCTCGCTGTTGGGGGGTGGCTTTACAGTGTGCTGATGCTCCGGTTTTGTCTGTGTTGCAGGGTGGGTTTGCTGTGTTGAATGGCCGGTTTTGCCTGTGTGAAAGGGCGAGTTGCAACACAGACAAAACCAGCTCTTCAACACAGCCAGTAGCCGCCCTCAAGCAGCAGCGATGCACAATCTGAGAACTATGGTCTCCCCCGCTGTTTGTATAGGTTTAAATTGTGCCTGCGAAATGGTATCTCCCATCGAGAGATACCTCCTACGAAGTGTACATGCGCCCTGGTTACGTCAGCCCAGCTGATCGGCAAATCAGCTGTTGTGCTGTTTCGTATGGCGCATGCGCAGTACATCTCGGGCACTATTCGATGGGGGGCACTTCTCGACAGAACAGTGGCGCCCGTGCGCCCCCTATTGACAGGCTGCCACTGCCACTCTTCTTTTTCTCCTCTCCCTCCTGCGGCTGTCAGCTGCTTCATTGAAAGCTAAACAGGGAGATCGGTGCCTGTAATTGCCCCCACCTCTTGATCATCCCCGACTCTCAACCAGGGATGGATCGTCCATGGGTGCAGGGTGGGGCAGAGCACAGTGACCCCCGGGGACCATGAACACCCTGCACCCATGTATGATAGCCACTGGTTATTTGTTTGAAAAAGTTTAGTATGTTCCCTGTAAAAACCTAGGGCTGGCAAGCAACACATATTGTGGAGTTGTTGAACAGTGGTGTATTTCTGTGGATGAATTTGCACAAAACAACGCACAAAGTGAAGAATATATTCCTGTTTCATTTGTGTGATTGATTTTCTACTATTAACCTAGTCTAAAAAATCGGCAGTTATTTAAAAGAAATTTGTTTTTTTTCATACTATCGAGCATGTAATTGTCTAAACATTAGGATTTAACATTTGTAATACACAGGCGAACGTTTAATACCTACTCCTATTCTGTGCTGGGTCCCACACTGTAATACTTGTGTGTGATTAGTCAATGACACTTTTGCCGTTTTAAATCTTTGTCACTTACCATCTCCTGCACCGTGCTAGTGCAGGGGGATTATCGGGACATACTTTGCATGCCACAAATTCGCCCTCTTTCCTTGCTCTTTCAGCTGTAGGACTGGCAGGAAGAACTGGCATTCTAGAGTCCCGAAGTGAATCCTTTTACGGTTCCAGCCTCTTTTCACCTGGTGCCCGGCCAGACTGACCTTGTATGGGCACCCTGCGGACAGTAAAGGCGCCCAAGGGGGGCAAGGTCGGTGCCCAAGAACCTAATATGGCTAGACAGAAAGTAAGAGATCATGAGGAGGAAGGGTGGGCAGCGAAGGGCCATGGGTTATATATATACACACATACCCTTTATACTGGACCGTAACCTGAGCGAGCTGGAGAGTTAGCTAAAGAGCCCCCAGCACTGCCTGAGACAGACCGGAGACCAAGGTAAGAACACGGCTCGCTCAGAGCCTTTCAGAGAGATAGAGCAAGAGGGAAACTTGTAGGAATAAAAAGAAAAAATACATCCGCACCTGGAGGGACAGCGCTGCATAATTTATTTTACCTTAAACGCACAATGGTAGCAAGCTATGGTGGAAGATGAATGAGAATAAAAAGTTAAATGAACCTCACTATCAGAAAATATTGCTTAAACATATATTACTACAATTCTCAAAATTATAGATCAGTTTATAGATGCAGCAACTGACAGCAGCAGGTCCCACTGCCAGAATACAATCTGGAGAATTCAAAACGACCACAACAGTTTTTTTGGCAGTAGTTCCTTTAAAGGAGTTGTAAAGTCTCGAGGTTTTTCACCTTAATGCATTCTATGCATTAAGGTGAAAAACTTTCTGTGATGCAGTAGACCCCCAGAGCCCCCTTTTACTTACCTGAACCTGTTTGTTACAGTGTAGAGGACGAGCCCAGCAGCTTCAGCCACTGTCTCGGATCCTCATTGGATAGATTGGCTCCCACTGCTGTCAATCAAATCCAGTGACATGAGGGCGAGGCCAAGTCCTGCTGTCTGTGTCAATGGACACGGCAGCAGGACTCTGGAGCGCACCCGCATGGGTGCCCCCATGGACCTTGAGGTCACTCGTCAAAGAGGAGAAGCCAGGAGTGTCACTGGGGGGCCCCAAAAAAGGAGAATCGGGGTCACTCTGTGCAAAACCCTTGCACAGAGCAGGTAAGTAGGACATGTTTGTTAGTTAAAAAAAAAACAAAAAAACCTTTACAATCCAAAAACTTTACAATCACTTTAAGAACTACCTAAGCCCAATTCAGGCAAGCATTTGCACCAGTGTTGGTAAAATTACCGACATGTGCAGCAAAATATAGGTTGTTCTTACTACCGTCACTCTATCGCTGTGGCAAATTCTTACGGAATTACCATCAGTTCTCCATTTAGGAAACTGGCAGTAAGACCAACTCTGATTTGGACAGTACAGAGGTGCATCAATACTCAGAGCAGGCCCTGCCTGTGTTGGATAATTGTCATGTATGTGACAGCTTCCAGCACAATGCTGTATCCTCTGCCTCATTTAGATGTCTGCCAGGCGATTCCCCAGTTGAATGCTAAATATAAGCAAAAAGACTGGGGATAAAGCTGATGTCATTACCCAGATAAAGGCAATGCCCATATTTGGCAAATACTTGTCACTGGATGGGCAGATCCTGATGGGAAACAGAGACTGGTGCCAATCTGGTCCACTTCACTTTTAAATGACAGTGCATCCCTATGGGCAGATTAAAAAGTTGCTATTGGACTAAGTAGCGGCTATGGATCCATCTGCTGTCAATCAAAAGTGGAGTGGACCTGATGGACAACTAGTCTCTCAGTCTAGTCTAAATCTTATTGGTCAAGCGCCTGCCAGTTTGATGAGTGCAGTAGCTGGGAAGGTAGGGCGGGAGTGAGTGCACTGGGGAAGAAATGTGAAACTTTTATTCCAGTGCAGACATGGACAAGCAGGTAGATGAATTAGGTGTAAGCATTAACAGTTTTGGCACTTCATCCCAAAGGAATTCTGAAGGATGTCTATGACACTATTTATGAATTCCACCAAATGTCCCAGCAATGAATGTACCTCATTGGTGTGAATGGAGGAATCTGTTAGATTTTGTTTTGTTCAGCCCGTCTATGGCACGTTTAGGATATCTGCCCACAGTGGGTAAAGAAAAAGAATCACCCCATTTAAAATAATCACATGTTGCTTTGCAGCTTGAAATTAAGGCAGATACAGTTTTTGTTTTTTCCAGCTGTAATTACTAGTGCAACTTATAACATTCAAGTGAAAGATATAACAACAACATGTCAGAAAAAAATAAACAACATTCAAAAACAGAGTCACTGAATTGGAAAAAGGACCACCCCCTTGTGTAAGTATTTTGTTGAACCACCTTTTGCTTTAATCTTTAGTTTGGGACATGTCTCTACTAACTTGCCCACCTGCACTTTGCAATATTTGCCAACTCTTCTTTACAGAACTGCTCAAGTTCAGTTAAATATTAAAGCGACCATTTGTGGATTGCAGTCTTCAAGTCATTCCACAGATTTTCAATGGGGTTTAAGTCTGGGCTCTGATTAGGCCATGCAAGGACATTCACCTTTTTCTCCTTCAACTACTGCATGGTCATTTTTGCTGTGTGCTTTGGGTCATTGTCATGTTGAAAGGTAGACCTTCTTCCCATTGACAACTTTCTGGCAGAGGGCAGCAAAATTTCCCCAAGAATTTGACGGTACTTTGCCCCCATCCATGTTTCCTTCTATCCTGACAAGTGCTTCAATCCCTGCTGCAGAGAAATACCCCCATAACAGGATATTACCAAACTCCATGCTTTACTGTAGGAATGTTCTTATTTGGATGGTGAGCTGTATTGAATTTCCGTCAGACTTATTGTTTGGTGTTGAGGCCAAATAAAAACATTTTAGTCTCATCTTACCATAACACTTTTTTTCATGTGGCCTCAGAATCTTCAAGGTGCGTTTTGGCAAAGCTCAGTCGTGACTGCATGTGGCCTTTCTGTAGGAGTGGCTTTTTTTGTTGCAATTGCTTCAGAGTTGCTTTAGGCCCCTTAGTAGCTACTCTGACCAGCTTCCTCCTGGCTCTTTTATCCAGTTTGGAGCAACATCCTGATCCAGGGAGGGTCTGTGTTGTACCAAACACCTTTCACTTCGTAACCATCTCAATACAGTGCACTTTCACCCTGCCCAAGCCATTTTTCAGTTTTCAGCGCTGTCACACTTTGAATGACAATTGCGTGGTCATGCAACACTGTACCTAAATTAAATGTTTATTATTTTTTCCCCACAAATAGAACTTTCTTTTTATGGTATTTGATCACCTCTGCGGTTTTTATTTTTTGTGCTATAAACAAAAGAAGACAAAAAAAAAAACACAATATTTTTTACTTTTTGCTATAATAAATATCCAATTTTTTAAAAAAAAAATTTTTCCTCAGTTTAGGCCGATACGTATTCTTCTACATGTTTTTGGTAAAAAAAAATCGCAATAAGCGTATATTGATTGGTTTACGCAAAAGTTATAGCGTCTACAAAATAGGGGATAGATTTATAGCATTTTTATTATTTTTTTTTTACTAGTAATGGTGGCGATCTGCGATTTTTATTGTGACTGCGATATTGTGGCGGACATATCGGACACTTTTGACACATTTTTGGGACCATTCACATTTATACAGCGATCCGTGCTATAAAAATGCACTGATTATGTATAAATGTGACTGGCAGGGAAGGGGTTAACACTAGGGGGTGATCGAGGGGTTATTTATGTTCCTAGGGATTGTTTCTAACTGAAGGGGGAGGGGACTCACAAGGGGAGGAGACTGATCGGTGTTGCTCTATACTGAGAACACACATCGGTCTCCTCTCCTCTGACAGGACGTGGATCTGTGTGTTTACACACACAGATCCACAGTCCTGCCATGTTACCGGGCAATGGCGGGTGCCCGGCGGACATCGCGGCCAGCGGGCACGCGCATCGGGTGCCCAGTGACACGGCGGGTGCGATTGCTGGCGGCGGTGCGTGCGCGCCCCCAAGAAGGTGAGGGCGTCATATGACGCCCTCCCAGAATGAGAGCCGCGCCACCTGGCATATGACAGCCGGCGGGCGGCAAGCGGTTAATAATAGACTTATCTGTGTTTCTAGGCATTGATAAAGCCTTTGAAATGTTTTGTACCCCCATCTCTTGACTTGTGCCTGTCTACAACTTTATCCCAGAGATCTTTTGACAGTGCCTTGCCACCCATAGTTGATTGTTTGCTTCAGTTGCACTACCAGGGACTGAAATGTTCTAGGAAAGCTCTTTTCATGCTGAGTTAATGACCACAGCTGATCACAGTTGAAAGTCAATGGGCTTTGTGTGCCACTGATTAGCTACACATGATTTTCTTCTGACATGTTGGTGTCACTTGGATGTTTTAAGTTGCACTGAGTAAAAACAGCTGAATAAAACAAAAACTATGTTTTTCTTTATTTCAGGCTGCAAAACAAAAAAATGTGATTTTAAAGGGCAGTGATACTTTTTTATACCCATTTATACTTTTAGAACTCATTGTAGCATCCTGTGATCACAGAGGCATGTGTGAGTACACGAAATTCAGCTGGTTCAGCTGCAGCGCTGATCAGTGTGTTTTGACAATAGCACAGTGGGGGTAGACACTCACTTGTGTGGATGGGGACATTTGTTCACTTACAGTATTTTCATTTAATTTCATCAGTAATTGGAGCCATCAATTACTATTACCGAGACAAATCTAAATAGCACTACCAGGAGGACAATAACAAGGGCTTCCAATAGTCAAATCTGCTAAAACTTTTCAGATAGATGAGGTTGGAAAAGTGTATACTGGGCACTTTCCACTGTAGTCCTTCTGGTGAGTGATGTTACCAGAAAGGGACGTTATATGCTTAGCCCAGGGTTATTCTATTTAGCTCTACCCTGGGGGGCCAATAACATACAGGTGCCACGCCACCACTTACTGGATGCATTTTAGTTAGGCATCGTTGGGTGCATTGATCTGCTGCCCGATGGTACCTGCATAGTTCTGGTGCTGAAGTCACTCTTCAGAGCTAGGACTCAGAGCCATGAGCTAGTAGTGAGGGAAAAAAAGGTTTTTCAAGTAAGTTCCCCTCTGATACCAGTGAATATCACCAGTATAAGGTAAATGGTGCCCGGGTGTCAGATGAATTTCTGGTGCTTTTCCTTCCATTGTAAAGTGCAAAGCATAGTCAAGCACACAAAACATTTTCTAGCAAACAACCACCTGTCCTCTTTTCCTCAAAATAATTTTAAGTAATAATTATGACATTTAAAAAATACTAATAATGGGCAGAAAAATTAAGACAGTGGCATTTTTTATATGCAATGATCCCGTTAAAAAAATTAATAAAATGGACGGATTTCATAGCAGCGCACTATGTGAGCTGTGTCAAAAAGTGAGGAAAACAACTAAGAAATTTGATAGGCCTGAAGGGGATTAAATTATAGTAATATGGTCTATTAAAAAGCAATAACTTGATAACTAGGTTCAAAAATAACAATCTTTAATAAATGGACTGCAAAAGGACAATCATATACTGTACAATACCTGGCCAGCAAACAGTCTATTGTTACAATGCACTAGCAACAAAAGAAAAATTGTGACAATACATGAGAAACAAAAGGGAAACCACTGTAATTCACAGGGAACAAATGGGCAATCATTACAAATATTTGGGTAGCAGACAGGCAATTGTGACACTATGAAGGCAACATTAACGAAAAATCTGCCTGTTCCTCTTAGTAAATCTGCAACCTTCCCCCTAAGCAAAAATTTCCCACACTCTCAGCAAAAATCCCTTCCCATCCCCCCACAAGAATCCCCCTACTCTCCCAGCAAATCATACTGTGCAGATAGGGAATCCTCAAAACCACACAGGTCACACACCCAAAGACTGCCCCCCGACTATGAATCTTTATAGGGCACCAAGACACTGAATATCAATTTAAAGGGGGACAATACCCAATAACTTGTCATTCTTATTTTTAATTACCTGCATATTGCACTTGTTCTCAGATTTCCGATTTTTGCCCATATAATGATTGCCTGTGTGTTTTGCTTATGTACAGTATTTGTCATGATTGCCTCTTTGTTGACCCTCTAATTGTAACAAGTGCTCATTTGTTGCCAGTGTATTACAATGATTGACTGCGTATTGTATCAATTGACTGCTGTCTGCATATTGTAACAATTGGCAGTTAGTTGCCCTCGTATCATTGCCCATTTGTAGCCCATGTAGTCAGGTTTGCCATTTTGTGGTCACCACTTCACACCATATCAATACTGAAATAATTGCAAAATGATGAGTCCCAAAGTATTCCTTTTACCGCACTCAGGAAATGCACTTACCAGAAGTGCATGCCCATAGAATAAAATTCAAAATATTAACAAAATCGAAAGCCATTTACAACTCTGCCCTCAGCTACATCACCAATTTTGTCTCAATATATCACCCAAACCGTCCTCTCCGCTCCTTCCAAGACCTCCTGCACTCTAGTTCTCTTGTCTCCTCCTCCTATGCTCATTGGACTTCGCCAGGGTCGCTTCCATTCCCCGAAATTCTCTACCCCAATCTGTCCAGCTATCTCCTACTCTGTTCACTTTAACTGCTTCAGCCCTGGAAGATTTTACCCCCTTCCTGACCAGAGCACTTTTTGTAATTTGGCACTGTGTCGCTTTAACTGACAATTGCGTGGTCGTGCGATGTCGCACCCAAACAAAATTGACATCCTTTTTTCCCCACAAATAGAGCTTTCTTTTAGTATCCCCCAAAAATATATATAAAGTTTTTTTTTCCTCAGATTAGGCCTATATGTATTCTTCTACATATTATTGGTAAAAAAATTGCAATAACCGTATATTGAGTGGTTTGCCCAAAAGTTATAGCGTCTACAAAATAGGGGATAGTTTTATGGCATTTTTATTAATCATTTTTTTCTTAGTAATGGTGGCGATCTGCGATTTTTATGGGGACTGCGACATTATGGCGAACACATCGGACATTTTTGACACTATTTTGGGACCATTGTCATTTATACAGTGATCAGTGCCATAAAAATGCATTGATTACTGTGTAAATGACACTGGCAGTGAAGGGGTTAACCACTAGGGGGCGATGAAGGGGTTAAGTGTGTCCTAGGGAGTGATTCTAACTGGGGGGGGGGGATGGGCTTCAACTTACATGACAGCGATCACTGCTCTCAATGACAGAGAGCAGTGATCTCTGTCATGACACAAGGCAGAACAGGGAAATGCCTTGTTTGCATAGGGACTTCCCCGTCCTGAGGCTTCGTGACACGATCGGCGGGATCGTGTCACCTGCTAGCCCCTGCTCTTAAAGAGGACACACAGGTATGCCCAGGGAAGCCTTTCCTGCCTTCCGCTAACAACTGAATGTTTTATTTCTCCTATCAGTTCTTCCCCCAGTTATTACATACCCCTTCCTATGAGAGCGTGGGCTCTCAATAGCTGGGCCCTCCTAACCCTCTTGAATTAAATTGTACTGTAAAGTGCTGTGCAAACTGTTAGTGCTATATAAATCCTGAATATTAATAATAATAATCATTTTATAGATTTGGCAAACACAGCTTGTATAGGCTCAAGACAGATAAGAATCACACTTGCTCCATGTTTAGGGTAGTAAACCTTCACCTTCCAATCCGTAAACCCAGGATGAGTATACAAATGTCAAAAAAACTCACATAGTGTAATAACAGTTTTGCTTGTAGTAGCTTTTTAGCAGTGTTTTAGGAGCATTAGCGTTATATTAGCATTTTTGCAGTAAAAGGGGAAAAAAGCTAAAAAGCTGCTATTAGTAACATTTAGCAGCGTTTATTCTGGAAAAAACGCTCCAAGAAACTCTAAAGTAGTGTGCATGGATGCATAGGATAACACTATTTAGCTTCTAGATGCAGAAAAAAATGCTAATAACAGCTTCTAGGAGCTTAAAAAACGCTAGTGTTCCTGGAGCCTTAACACTTCTGGTAAGTGTATTTCCTGAGGGTGGTGAAGGGAACACTTTGGGACATGTCAGTTTGGAAGATTCAGGCCCGGTTCACACTGATGCGAGTTCATGACGAATGCGATGTGTCAAAAACACTTTAAATTCGCATGTGATCCCTAAAGTCATTGTTTTCAATGACGGTCGTTCACATACATGCTTTGCGATTCCTCTACGAATGCGATGCGATTAAAAAAAGGGTCTTGTGCGAGTTTACTGCGTTGCGAATTTAATCTTGATGGTTCACATGTGCGAATTCCACCACACTACTCTCCACAAAAACCAGAAAGTACACAGGAAATTAACACCTTTTTTTTTTTTACATTATGATTCCATTGGCTAGAATATCAACCGCAGCTATGTTCAAAGCCTGAAATTCGCGGTAAAATCGCGGTAAAAATCGCAGTAAATTCGCACCTTTCAAAGGACAAAAAAACGGAACAAAATCACAGTGCATCAGTGTGAACCGGGCCTTATATGGTGTTGGAAACACCATTGGACTATACATATAATTTTTTAAGGCGTGTGTACATGTATTTTTGATTGTGATTTTTCCACATTTTGGAGGACTGACATGTTAGTTTTTGTTCACTTCTTTTTGGGAGTATTTTGATTCTTTATACTTTCAGCTATTTTAATTACCAGCGCTGTATAAATTGACTTATACCATATTATTGTTAAATCCTTGTAGGCCTGTCACAATAAAAACCCTGCAGTTATTACTCTTGCGTTTTGGGTTCTTGAAGCGGAGCTCCGCCTGGGTAATAAAAAAGTAAAAGTCAGCAGCTACAAATACTGCAGCTGCTGACTTTTGATATATGGACACTTACCTGTCCAGGGAGCCCACGATGTTGGCACCCGAATCCGACTTGTCCCTCGAATCCGGGTGCAGGCGCCAGCATCCTTACTAAGGGAAATAGGAAGTGAAGCTTTACAGCTTCACAGCCTGTTTCCTACTGCGCATGCGCGAGTCATGCTGCGCTTTTTGATGGTCTTTGCTGTCTTCTGGGACCTGTGTGTCTCCCAGAAGGCAGCGGGGGGAAGGAGGAGGGGCCAGACTTTTCGTAGTTCACTGCACAAGATTACGGTGATCTTTCCCCGGAAGTGGGAACAGATTCCTGGATTTGACAGGTATCCGTTCCCCCTTGAAAAGTGCCAAATGTGGCACCGGAGGGTGGAGTAATCTGATCCGCAGAAGTTCCATTTCTGGGTAGAACTCCACTTTAAACCTTTGAATTTTTTTTTCTTTCCTTTTTTTGCACTAGCATAATTACATTTACAGAGTTCAGATAAAGAAAATTTTCACAGTATCTGCATTTTTCTGTCCTTTTTATTTTTTGCTTAATTAAATTATTATTACAGAAAATATTTTTTCTGTATAAAGGAGGAGGTTAAAATAAATAATCTAACTTGGGTGTCAGATATGCTAGGGACATCAGTGCATATAACAATAACAGTACCAGTTATTAGTACAAGAGACGATGGGGAGATATCTAATTACTTATTGTTCTTAATTGTTCTCTTTTTTTTTTATTCTTTTTGTTAAAATTTTATGCATAACAGAACACTAGCCCACATCTCGGCCACTCATGGCCAGGGTACAATGTAAAATCAAACTAACATAGTCCAACTGACTAAACTAATAACACATTTACTGAAAGGCATGACATATTTGAAAGAATCTAAATAAATAAGAATTAGGTAAGTCATGCCTTGTTTTAATTTGTGCAAAGGTCAGCAGGTTCCCTTAACTGGTTATATCCTTTAGTGTTTTTATTCCCTTGATCGCCCAGACCATAGGATCCAGTTTGTTACAGAAATGGAAAAGTATAGGGTTTATTCATAACGGCGTAGAGGGGGAGATGCCCTGGTAACTTGGGCATGCAAGTTTACTCGCAGATTCCCAGGCTTTAACAGTGGCCTTCATTGTTAAAGTGAGCGGGAGATCTGATTTAATTCCCCTATACAGAGCCAGTCTCAGGCTTTCATATGACCCCAGATGAGCTGCCTCTAGAACATTGGTCGAGTCCCCGTCACCTGCAATCAGCCATCTACGGGCAGAAACCATCTGGCCAGCCATATAGTATTTCTGCCAGTCAGGCCAACACCCCCTGATCTCCAGGTTCTTGTAACACTTTGATGCCTATTCTATGGGGTTTAGGCGCCCATAGGAAGGAACTGATTTATGCCATCTATCTTTTTAAAGTTGAATTTTGGTACCCACAGTGGCGCATGTCTCAGAAAATATAAAATGACAGAGAGAAGTTTCATTTTTAGTAAGCTGATCCTACCTATCAAGAATAAAGGTAGTTTCGTCCAAGCCTTGGACTTTCTGCTTGAAGAGCATCAATGAAGGAAGTAAATTAGGGGCAAATAATCCAGAACATTTGCTGTGATTTTCACCCCCAAGTATTTGAAAGAGGATACCCATTGTAGCAGAAGGTCTGGGTTTGCCCCAATGTTAGCTCCCGCAAGTCTATTTTACCTATAGATGCGGGAGCTCACATTGGGGCAAACCCAGACCTTCTGCTACAATGGGTATCCTCTTTTAAATACTTGGGGGTGAAAATCACAGCAAATGTGAATCCTGAGAATAAACAAAAATTGATCAAGAATAGCTAGTGCGGCCTGTAGGGAGGTGCCCGGGTCCTTAAGAAACAGAAGCAAGTCATCAGCACAAAGCGCAAGGGACTCATCGACTGTGCCCACCCTAATGGTCCCGACCTCCCCTGACAACCAAAGGGTAACTGGGTTCCATGGCGATAGCAAAGAGGAAAGGGGATAGTGGATACCCCTGCCTCATATAAACAGAAAAGTCAGTGCTACTACCCATACACCACATAGATAGCAGAGCTCCCAGGTGCTCGATCCACAGTCACTGGCTGAGTAGAGTAATGTAAAAAAAATGATCTGCACTCCGGTTGTTGCTCTTAAAATTTCTTAATTTTATTGAGTAGCCACAGTGAACAAACGCAGATTAAGTCAGTTGACGCCTTTCAGCCTATAAGGCCTTAGTCATAACCAGGCCTTATAGGCTGAAACCCATCAACTGGCTTAATCTGTGTTTGTTCACTGTGGCTACTCAATAAAATGAAGAAATTTTAAGAGCAACAACTGGAGTGCGGGTCATTTTTTCTACATTACTCCTGCCTTGTGCCTCTACCAACCTCAAAAAATTCAGACACTGACAGCCCCCAATCGTATTGCTACCCTAAGATTTTTATAAAGCATGGATATCCGCTTCCTGTAAATTGGCCTGAAGCCAATGCGTTCATAGCTCTTGTGCATATAACACCAATCAACCGAATCTAACGCTTTTTCTATGTCTATTGATAACACTATCATAGTTTGGTACTCCATAGGTGGAAGTTGCAAATGAGTGAAAAGTCCCCTAAGATTTGTGTCCATGGATTTACCCGGCATGAACCCCATTTGATCTATATTAATGATAGCTTGGTCGCCAATACTTTAAAATTTTCAGGTCCATATTTAACAGAACAATAGGTCGGTATGATGCCCACTCCAATGGGTCCTTCCCTGCCTTTAATAACAGGATCATATAGGCATCCAGCATGGAGCCCAGTAAAGTGTCATTGGCAAGGCAATAATCCAGTAGTAACCCAAGTCTGGGGGCAAACTGTGCAACATATGACTTATAAAAATCAGCCGGAAAGCCGTCCGGGTCAGGGGCTTTATGTGGGAAGAAAGCAAAGATTGCAGCTTCAATTTCTTTAGTGGTAATCTTGGCATCTAAAGTATTGCTATCCTCCTCTGACAACCTTGGGAGTGATAGGCCTTCCGATAAGGAATCCAGAGCTGACACCCCATACGGTGCTATTGGGGAGTAAAGAGCTGAGAAGTAAAAAAATTCCTTCAGTATAGTCTGTGGTTTAGAAACCAAGTCACCCCACTATATTTCTTATAACTGGGATATTTGTGATTGAGTGATAGTCTAACATAGCTAGTAATTTCCCATTTTTATCCCCTTCAGCAAATACTATGCAAGCCCTCTGTCGTGCTTCCAAATGTAGTAAAATGTAGAGACAGGAGATATCTTGCCTTCAATAGAGACTCAAAGAAGGTCCTCGTGGGGGCACCTGCTTGGGCCTCAGCACAATCCCTCTCCCTAGCCTGTAGAGTTTGAAGTTCCTCATTATCGTTGACTCTGGACGTCTTAATGGCAGAGATGAATTCCCCCCTAGCCACAGCCTTGAAAGCATCCCACACTATTGGCGGATCTGCTGATTCAGCATTAGAAGTCCAATACGATTTAATCAATTCCTCTAGTTGGGCAGATGTCTGCTCATTTTGTAGCCAGCTGGATGACAACCACCCTTTTACCCCCTTTGAAAAGGTCAGGTAGGAGAAAGAGGGTTATGGTCAGATAAACCCCCCACCAGATATTCTATATCAGTTAGAAACGGCAAGAAAAGCCCATTGCTTAATGCTAGATCTATCCTGACTGAGGATCTATGGGCTGTAGAAATACATGGGAGAAGCACATAGCAGCTGGATGTTTCCAATGCCATAGCTCTGAGAGCCCCGCAACATACGCCCAAATGACCAAATCAGAGTTACCCATTCTGTTTCGGATTGGAAGAGTCCAATGCCGCGTCTAACACAGCATTAAAATCCCCCATCCAGACAATAGGAAGGCTAGCAAACTGGGCCACCTTACCCAATATATCATAAAGTAGCTGAACCTGAAAGGGAGGAGGCAGATAAAGATTTATCAACAGTAATTTAAGATAAAAAACATCTAGAACCACCGCCACATATCGGCCCCCTGGGTCTGAGATTACCTGGTGGATTATGCGTGGGATAGCCTTGCTGATTAGAATGGAGACACCCCTACCAAACATAGAATAAGTAGAGTGCAGGGCTCTCTGTATCCATGACCTAGGCAAAGCCCGGATTTTATTGCCATCCAGGTGAGTCTCCTGCAGGAAAACAATATGCGGCCTGGTCTGTTCTAAATATTGGAAAATAGAAGCCCTTTTATATTTGTTGTGCAAGCCCCTTATATTTCAGGACAGGAATTTAACCTTATCAGCCATGATTTCTAGAGTCCATTAATGCATCCCATTAAGGATAATAACAATACTTCTATGTCTATGTAGTGACCATGAGCAACCACGTAACCAGTCCAGTGTGGAATAGTAACAAAAGACACGTTACATTGGAGAACTGTGACAAACCAAATTGCCCCCCTGCCAGCAACCCAACTGACAAAACTAAAAAAAAAAACCTCCGGTATATAACTTAGTGCCAAAAACCAATGAAAAAACTACGGTAAGGTCCATCCAAAGCAAACAAAAGTTCGGCAGATCCAATGATGATTCTGTATTTCCTCTGGATGTTCCATGTGATAGGATCATGAAGCAAAAAGGAACAAAGTAAGGTGCAATAACCAGAGCTTGGAACAAAACACAACAATATTGGGACTAGGGAACCCTCTATTGGCTTATGAAATTAAATTCCCAGGATGTAGAACAGCATAATCAGTTACATGTGGATGCCTCAGTGATCACTTATACCAACAGAAGTCTCACTAGTCTAGAGTAAGGAAGAAAGGTTAAGGCAAACAGTTCTGATAATGCAGCCCATTCTCCAGACATTTCGTGTCATCAACTGGTAATCCACATTTCCACTGCTCCGTTATGATAGTCATGGAGCCTGCATACTTATGGCCAGGGCTTTTTTTCTCAAACAATAGGTGCTGGAATTCAACCACAACCCCCCAAAACCCCTTCCCCCACACACACCCTTCAAATCACATCAAATAGTGGGTGTGGTCATATTTCACAAACAGTAGAAGGGTCTTAAAGGGGCATTAAATATCAGGATTACATTACATACAGAGTGCAGAGTTCATGGGGGTTACACAAAGAGTGCAGAGCTGTCACTTGTAAACACAGAAACCGGACTTCTGTGTTTACAAGTGATTGTGGTGAGCAGGCACCAAAGGGTCTGAGCCAGAGGTGGTGGAACTGAGTTCCACCATGTTCCCCCTGGAAAAAAGCCCTGCTTTTGGCATAACACAATGGATTTCCATATCTCTCCCAAAAGGAAGGAGCAATGCAGAACAAAAAAGTGCTGTAGAAAAAAAGAGTAAAAAAAAAAAAAAAAAAGAATGGAGAAAGAACATTATCAGGAGACTGGTTCCATCTAGTGGTACAATGAGGAACGTTCCCATCATAAAGCCAGTGCAGATTTTAACTTGTAGTGTGAAGGAAATATAGCAGGTGTAACAGGGCACCTTGGGTGCAACAGTGTGCTTTCGCATATTTGATAGGCAGTCTGGCTCAATCCAACAGAAAGAGGTGTAGTGTAGTAGCAGCAACTTATAGTTCTTTATCCAGCCAATCACTCGCTTCCACTGAATTATCAAAGAATTTCACAGCCTCTTTGTATTGAATTCGGAGCTTGGTAGGGTAAAGCATGCTATATTGTATCTCCTTTTCTCTGAGCCTTCTACGAACTTCATTAAATGATCTGTGTTTTCTCTGGGTTTTAGTCGAAAAATCAGGGAACAACATCACTCAGGTATTCTCATAGCGCAAATCCTGATGCTTCCTGGATTGGGCTAGAATTATGTCTCGATCCTTGTAATTCAATAATCTAACCAGGAAGGGCCTTGGGAAAGCACCAGGATGACGGGTGCCTGTGGGGACCCTGTGCGTATTTCCACCACATAGGTGGGGGGTAGATCTTGCAGGCAGAGTAACTGCTTAAAGAACTGTTGAGTAAAAGTAACAAGTGTGGCCCCCTCAGATCCCTCAGGCAACCTCACCACCGGTATATTATTCCTTCTTTGTCTGTCCTCAGCATCATCCGCCCTGTGTTGGAGGGATCTTACCAGAACATGTAGTTCCGACAGGTGTGTGTCATGGGAGTGCGAGGTATCTTCCACCTCAGAGACTCTGTCCTCCACCGTTTTCAGCCTCCCCCGGATCTTATCCAGGTCGTGTCTAATTAGAGGGCATTCTGAGGAGAGATGGTCTATCCGTCCCATGAGTTCAGCCTTGCTTGCATTAATGGCCTCCAGGATGGGTCTGGTGATTGCATCATGCTCTGTGGAGAACCCTGGACCATCAGGGCTATCACCGCCATTGCAATGCTCTGCTGCATCCTCCACCTGCTCCATCCTTGCAGCATGCTGTTTGGCGCACTGGGCTTCTGTCTGAGAAGACAAGATGGCGGAGGAGGAGCCAATCTCCGTGTCTCTCATAGAGCGGGTCAGGCGATGCTCCTTTTGTGCCTTCCGGGCCCTCTTAGTGGCCAAAGAGGGAATCCCCGGGACAAGTATACTGAGCCCTGCCTGGATTCATGCTCTGAACACGGGCAAAACAGCTCCTAAGGATCGGATGATTGCAGGATAGACGGAGCGCCAGTGAAACACTTGCTATCTCGTCTACATCCGGCCACGCCCCCCTCATTCTCAATTGTTCTCAATGAAACATCTGCATTAGGTTAAGGGAGGTCATAGATTATGCAACTTTCTTTTCTTCCACCATGGATGGAAGGAAAGAAAATTGCTCAATTCCACCATTAACACAGTTAATATTGAGGGGAGAATCCCTCCTCCAGCACTATTGTGTTCTGCTGCATCTCCTGCATCTACATTTAAAACAATATATGGCCAGCTTAAGAGCAGACTATTGTTTTACAGTATTAGCTATTTTTAGATATCTTAATTCTTGATAAAACACCAAACCTAGCAACCCAGCCATACATGGATTGAAATTCCCTTCATGAGAAATTGATCCATCAATAAACTTCTCATGAATGGTCCTGCTGGAACATTTTGGCTCGAAAATGGGCTGCAGCACTGACCAGTGTATTGTAATAGTGCAGGAGTCCCACTGTCAAAATACAATGAAACAGGGAGGATTCCCACATCCACCTCGAATGTGTGGTTGGGGGAATCTATAGTTTTTTTTGTTCAGCCGCTTGTATGGCCAGATTACCAATAAACTTTTCTTATTTGTTCCCTTTTGGTTTGTTAAATATACAGTTGAAACCTTTTAGTTAATTCTGTTTGATACGTGTAAAAAAACACCTGTATATCCTGACAGAAATCTTGGTAAAGTGTGACTTCCGGTGCTTTCTGCTTGTGCAGAACCTGTTACATTTTTCTCAGTTCTTTTGGAGGGCTACAAAACGTCTGCCCTATGCACTGAAAGCGGAGTTCCAGTTGTTTATTAAAAGTCAGCAGCTACAAAAAGTGTAGCTGCTGAATTTTAATTAAACACACACTCACCAGTCCCACGATCCAGCGATGCGGCCACCTGAACCCTCGATTCTCTCCCTCGCCTCTCCCTGGCTCTGACATTACAAGTGTGGGCACCCAGCTGTCACAGCTTGCGGCTTCACATCCAAATGCGAGTCGCGCTGCTCCATTTCAGTGGCAGTGCAATATTCTGGGACCTGTGACGTGTCCCAGAAGATTGCAGAGAGGGAGGGGGAGAGGAGAACTTTCACTCAAGTCACCTAGGCAGTCCAAGCGGAAGTGGGAGCAGGGTACCTGTCAAAACTAGGTACCTGCTCCCCACCCCCACCCCAAAAAAAAAATGACATGTCAAATGTGGCTTTTTTGGGTGGAACTGCGCTTTAAGAAGAGGAGAGGAGGAAGTGTTTTGTAGTTCTGTCCTAGGGTGACACTAAGGGGGTGATTTACTAAAACTGAAGAGTGCAATCAGCTTCCAGGTTTTGTTTTGTCAAAGCTTAATTGAACAAGTGGAAGTTGTAAGCTGATTGGCTACCATGCACAGCTGCACCAGATTTTAGTAAATCAACCCCTAAGACTACTCTCACACTGAGGCGCTTTACAGCCCATTAAAATCAGTGGGCAGCGCCACCAAAGTGCCTGCAAAGCGATTCGGCAGCGGCGCTTTGCAGGCGCTATTTACTCCTTCATCGGCCGCTAGTGGGGGTTTAAAGCACCCCACTAGCGGCCAAAAAGTGCTGCTAAAATGACAGTTAAGCGCCGCTAAAAATAGCAGCGCTTTACCGCCGATGCCCCCCCCCCGCCCCAGTGTGAAAGTGACCTAAGTGTGTTTACAAATTTGAAGATCATTATGATTATTGAGACTAGGCAAGAATAACTGAATTTAAATATGGCAATTAAGTAATTAATGGACTTTAAATTTTGGCCATTTGACCGTGACTTGACCATGACTTGCAATTATCAGGCAAGGATTGGTTTGCTACATAGGCATGTCAGACTGAAAGTTTTATTATACACTAAGAGCCGGTTCACACGGGGGCGACTTGTCAGGTGACCTAGGTGCCTGACAAGTCGCCTCCCGTTCTGTACAATGGAACCGTTCTAATCGGAGCGACGCAAGTCACTCCGACTTAGAAGAAAGGTTCCTGTACTACTTTGGGGGCAACTTGCATAGACTTCTATACAGAAGTCGTCTTGCAAGTCGCCGTGGCAGTCGTGTGCAGGTCGCCTCGGTGAGGCGACCTGCAAGTTGTGCCGCTTCTAGTGTGAACCGGCTCTTAGAGGTGTTTAAGCCCAACTCCTGGAAACTTTAAAATGATCCACCGCAGTGGGGCTGTACCCTCCACTGCTCATTTTGTCTAGGGGAGAAGAGAAGCACTTTTACATACCTAATCCTCCTCTTCCCCAGCAGATGGTGCTACCCTGTGCTCCAGCAGTGGACTGTCCTTTGACATCATCACATCCAGTGCGGGGCTGAGGACCTTACATTGGGCTTGATGACGTCCTGACCTTAGACTTTTGGAGCATGGGGGAGAAGACACTGCAGGGACAATTCTTGCAGCACAGGGTATCAGGTAAGTAAGCATTCTTTTATGTGTCCCCTAGACCTCCACACGTAATTAACTTTTGCGCAGCCCTACTACAAGGGATCATTTTTCCCGGAGTTTAATGCGCAGGAAAATATCCTCAGTATAGGCTGTATTTTGGATAAAATGATAAACTGAAAATATCCAAATCTGCCAATTGCTATTGCTCCTAGACAGTCCAAGTTCCAAGACGGGGACAGATATAGTGTCTGTAGTGTATAATGTCTGCACCTATAGAGGTACCATTAGATTAACAGCCTTATTTGTTATACATTATTGCATGTACAGTATCTCACAAAAGTGAGTACACCCCTCACATTTTTGTAATATTGTATTATATGTTTTCATGTGACAATACTGAAGAAATTAAACTTTACTACAATGTAAAGTAGTGAGTGTACAACTTGTATAACAGTGTAAATTTGCTGTCCACTCAAAATAACTCAACATACAGCCATTAATGTCTAAACCGCTTGCAACAAAAGTGAGTACACCCCTAAGTGAAAATGTCCAAATTGCCCCCAACCCCATTTAGCCATTTTCCCTCCCCGGTGTCATGTGACTCATTAGTGTTACAAGGTCTCAGGTGTGAATGGGAAGCAGGTGTGTTCAATTTGGTGTTAATCGCTCTCACTCTCTCATACTGGTCGCTGGAAGTTCAACATGGCACCTCATGGCAAAGAACTCTCTGTGAATGTGAAAAAAAGAATTGTTGCTCTACATACAGATGGCCTAGGCTATAAGAAGATTCCCAAGACCCTGAAACTGAACTGCAGCATGGTAGCCAAGACCATACAGTGGTTTAACAGGACAGGTTCCACTCAGAACAGGCCTCGCCATGGTCGACCAAAGAAGTTGAGTGCACGTGCTCAGCATCATATCCAGAGGTTGTCTTTGGGAAATAGATGTATGAGTGTTGCCAACATTGCTGCAGAGGTTGAAGGGGTGGGGGCTCAGCCTGTCAGTGCTGAGACCATACACCGCACACTGCATCAAATTGGTCTGCGTGGCTGTCATCCCAGAAGGAAGTCTCTTCTAAAGATGATGCACAAGAAACAGTTGGCTGAAGACAAGAGGACTAAGGACATGGATTACTGGAACTGTGGTCTGATGAGACCAAGATAAACTTATTTGGTTCAGATAGTGTCAAGCGTGTGTTGCGGCAACAGGTGAGGAGTACAAAGACAAGTGTGTCTTGCCTACAGTCAAGCATGGTGGTGGGAGTGTCATGGTTTGGGGCTGCATGAGTGCTGCCGGCACTGGGGAGCTACAGTTAATTGAGGAAACCATGAATGCCAACATGTACTGTTACATACTGAAGCAGAGCATGTTTCCTTCCCTTCTGAGACTGGGCCGCAGGGCAGTATTCCAACATGATAACAACCCCAAATACACCTCCAAGACGACCACTGCCTTGCTAAAGAGGCTGAGGGAAAAGGTGATGCACTGGTCAAGCATGTCTCCAGACCTAAACCCTATTGAGCATCTGTGAGGCATCCTCAAACGGAGGGTGGAGGAGCACAAGGTCTCTAACATCCACCAGCTCTGTAATGTCATCATGGAGGAGTGGAAGAGGACTCCAGTGGCAACCTGTGAAGCTCTGGTGAACTCCATGCCCCAGAAGGGCAGTGCTGGAAAATAATGGTGGCCACACAAAATATTGACACTTTGAGCCCATTTTGGACATTTTCACTTGGGGTGTACTCACTTTATTTGCCAGCGATTTAGACATTAATGGCTGTGTGTTGAGTTATTTTGAGTGGACAGCAAATTTACACTGTTATACAAGCTGTACACTCACTACTTTACTATTTACATTGTAGAAAAGTGTCATTTGTTTAGTGTTGTCACATGAAAAGATATAATAAAATATTTACAAAAATGTGAGGGGTGTACTTACTTTTGTGAGCTACTGTAACTATAATGTTGGTAATGTTTGTCCTTTACTCTTAAAGAAAGCTACCATCATGTGTGACGATGAAGAGACTACTGCACTTGTTTGTGACAATGGCTCCGGGCTTGTAAAAGCTGGATTTGCTGGAGATGATGCCCCAAGAGCAGTATTTCCATCAATTGTTGGGCGTCCCCGTCACCAGGTATGTAGAGAAGTGAATAGTGTTATGAAATTTTTAGAACACTCAAAAGAAAACTTCACTTTTGCTTAAAAAATTTAAAAACATATAATTGCTAAACAAAATTTTTTATATTTTATCGTTATTAAAAATGAACTGTCTGTAGGCCCTGTCATTTTCTAAAACAAAGAATTGCTTGCTTGCAATATGGTAAACCTAAGGTATGTGTACAAAAATCTTATGTTATGCTTTTTTGATCAGCTCATTGCCTTTCTCAGAAGATCACACTTAGATATAAACTACATTTAGGTCATCTTAATCGAAGTTTCATTTTTGGTAGGATACTGGCTAAAGCGCATTCCCTACTAAAAGAGATATGATCCCTGGAGATTTTTGTTACAATGAAGGTAGCTCCTCCCATTCAGAAATCAGTTTGAGAAAGAGCATGAATCTGCAGATACATTTGCTAAAGTCTTTGCAATGTTTTTTTGCTAAACAAAACTGGGAATGTATATGCCTTTCTTTCTTCTTTTAACCTTTGTAATACTTTCATAATTTTCATATGATTTACAAAAAGTAGATTATATAATATATTTCTATGTGCCTAAATATATGGGCCTATTTAACTAGCAGTGGACCTTAACCCAGCTGTATTTACAAATGAACATACAGTACACTTCTACCCAGAGAGCAAAATGTCTGGGTCTAACTAGTTAAATCTGGCTAGCTAATCAAAAGCAAAGTATTTGCTTGGGTCCCATTCTCAAACAAATGGCCCCAATCTGAGATACATGGGGTTTTTAGGACTTTTCAATCTTGAGAATGCTCAGGATTGAGAGGGTAGTTGTTTCCAGAAGCAGAATTGGTTGACCAATTAAAGAAGGCCAATTATAGTTATAGAATGTCCTAGAAAAAACACAGGTATATAACCAAGACCCTTGTAGGATGAGGAATGTGTGCCCAGAATCAAGAGCTTCAGAAACTACATACAGGCAACCTGTATCCTCTAAGTGCAAGAGCCATATCAAGCATAAAAATAATAGAGCTGATTATCACCCGTTCAAGTCACTAGGGTCAGTGGCTACATATTAAATTTATTGGAGGTGTTCAGACAAATTGGGGTTGATTTACTAAAGGCAACTAGGCTGTTCACTTTGCTAGCTTAGCGAATGAGGTAAAATGTTGGTGACCACTTGTTTTTTTTACCTGTCACAGTAACAAATCATAGTAGTCCCTCTGACAATGTCTTCAGCTGCTTTTTTTTATGATTGAACCGTATTATTTCAACCAGACTAGCTATGTAATTATTCAGTAAGAAAAGATTAAATAAAAATCTGATGTTTGGGAGTAAAATATCCACACAGTGCATAGAAGCTAATCCAGCCATAATTTATGCTATGGATAAAATCGGTTCAGCTGTGCTGATCTTATTTTTCCTGGTCCTTTTTCAGGGTGTCATGGTTGGTATGGGTCAAAAAGACTCCTATGTAGGTGATGAGGCCCAGAGCAAGAGGGGCATCCTGACTCTTAAATATCCAATTGAACATGGTATCATCACCAACTGGGATGATATGGAGAAGATATGGCATCACACCTTCTACAATGAGTTGCGTGTTGCCCCAGAAGAACATCCCACCTTACTTACTGAGGCTCCACTGAACCCCAAGGCCAATCGGGAAAAGATGACCCAAATCATGTTTGAGACCTTCAATGTTCCAGCTATGTATGTTGCAATCCAGGCAGTGCTTTCTCTCTATGCTTCTGGTCGTACCACTGGTAAGTAAAAAAGATAAACTGCTTTCGCCAAGAGTAATGCTTTTGCTAATGCTAAAACTGATATATGTTTCAGTACATAGCATTGTAAACATTGATAACACATATGTATACACTGTATATATGTAATACATAAATACAGCACAGTAAGCATAAACTTATAGCCAGTAATATAGCAACTTTTGGCATTCCTGCCCTTTTTTAGTTACCGACCTGCACCATGCAGTAGAATTTGAGATATGAGCATTTAGCTCCTAAATAGGTTTGTAAATACATCACTTGAGATACTAAGGGAGGTGTTGCCACTTACTAACCCTTACCCATAGCATGCTATCTAACAAATGGGGATTCTTATTTAGCAAATTATGAAATGCTTGTTCAAGCTGGCCACCTACGTCAAAGGGATCCCTTTGAACACAGCAAAAGTTTCAGGCATCCCTACCTTTTGTCAAGGCCTGAATGAGTTCTAAAAAAGCTCTCTGTGTTGCATCCCCATCTGCTTCTTTGTTTGACAGCTGCATGTACATAGTATACACACACATTTAGTCAAAAATAATTTGCATAATTATAAAGTTGTGTAAACATTTTGTTATTGAATGCAAAATTTTATTAATTTTTACTCTAGGTATTGTGCTAGACTCCGGTGATGGTGTAACCCACAATGTTCCCATTTATGAGGGTTATGCTTTGCCACATGCAATTATGCGCCTTGACTTGGCTGGTCGTGACTTAACTGACTATCTGATGAAGATCCTTACAGAGCGTGGTTATTCTTTTGTTACAACTGGTAATGCTTTTTACTGAACTATAATGGTATAATAAAAAACTGTTTTAGTTCTCAGTTAGCAGTCAAGTAAAGTGTGTTTTTTGGGGAGCACGTGTTTTGAAATAATAATGTAGTATTTTGGATATGTATACATTTTTAAATGCTTGCTCTGTTGGGTTTTTTTTGTATAATATAAAATTATTAAATGTAAATATTTAGAAGATTAGAGAAAGGGTAAAATAGAAATAGCACATGCAGCAATGCCTAATTGCTGAGATGAGATATCATCCACACATAAGACTGTCTTAGGCTTCATCTACACTAGCAGCTCCTAAACGGTTTTGCCGCAATTTTGCTGCATTTTGCGTTTTCCCTCAGCGACGGTAATTGACGGCCAAGTGTACATGAAGCCTTATGTAGTGGCTGATTTACGAAACAGTTTGCTTTGTACAGGGGAAATGATAACAAAAATATGAGTTTTCATTGCTAAAAATCAATGCATGAGGTGAAATGAGCCTTACCTTAATACTTGAGAGTATTTTCAGCTTGTTTTCCTATGCCTGACTAAGCTCCACATACAGAATCCGATTCTTTCCAATTGTCCCTGTTCACACTTGTTCCCTCAGGTACCCTACACTCAAAAAAGTATATAAGCTATTTTTTTAGCGTTTTCAGGCCCCATAGACTTTAATAAGAGCGCTTGTATATCCACTTGCTGACCGCATAATGCCGTTATACAGTGGCAAATTGTCTCTCCTGTGCTGGATCACGTACTGCACCGCTTGTGCTGTGATAAGTCACAGCACAAGCCCATCAGCGGGTGCCAACCAATGGATGTCCGCCGGAACCAGCTGATAGCTCTGTTCTGTCAGCGGGGATGTGCTTAATTTTTATTTCCCTGCTAAGCAGGGAATAAAATCCAACACATCCCTTAATAAAAGCACCACATAGTAAACCAGGGGCGGCCCGTCCATTAAGGGCACACGGGCACCGCCCCCCCATCCATGCCTCCGGAGGGTGTTTTTGTGAAGCACCTTATTAGAGCCAGAGGCTCTAATAGGCTTTAAAATAGGGTGGGCTTGGAGCACAGAGAATGCGAACAGAGCCCACCCAGGTGTGGTACAACAGCGAATGAATATTCGCTATTGTAACACTGATTGTCCTCCCAGCCAATCAAGAAGCGGGTTTTGTGCAAACCAATCTCATATTTATTGGGATCTTTTATACAAAAAATATGTAGAATAGGCTTTAAAATAGGGTGGGCTTGGAGCACAGAGAATGCGAACAGAGCCCACCCAGGTGTGTTACAACAGCGAATGAATATTCGCTATTGTAACACTGATTGTCCTCCCAGCCAATCAAGAAGCGGGTTTTGTGCAAACCAATCTCATATTTATTGGGATCTTTTATACAAAAAATATGTAGCAGAATACATATAGGCCTTCATTTTTAAAGAAATTTGATTTTTTTACATTTTTCTATGGGATATGCTTTATACTGTAGCAGAAAGTAAAAAATATTGTTTGTTTGTTTTTCAGAATTGTCTCTCTTTTTTGTTTATAGCGCAAAAAGTAAAAAACCCAGTGGTGATCAAATACCACCAAATGAAAGCTCTATTTGTGCGAAAAAAAGGACATAAATTTAATTTTTACAGTGTTGCATGACCATGCAATTGTAAGTTAAAGGAACAGTGCCGCATAGCAAAAAAATGTCCTGTCATGAAAGGGAATAAATCTTCCAGAGGTTAAGTGGAAATGTGCGGTTTGCACGTTTTTGCACCTGAATGAACTCCTTTCCTTTATTGCCTGGAGCTTGATACACATGCAAAAAAGATTCAAAATCACCAGGGACACACACTGCTTACACTCAGGTGTGAATGCAGGCTTATTTAATTGGCTACTTTTGTAAATTAACCCCATATATTTGCATTGGAAGAAGTAGCAACAAAGTACAACAATGTTTAGCAGTACAAAACAGGATGCAGAGTCTGTGTATGTAATAAGCAAGTATATTTAGCCCAAGGAACATAAATATATTCTATACACCTAAGAAAAAGTTTTCAAGCATTGTCACACAGATGTAATTGGTGATTGTAAACCTCAGACATGAAATATGAACAAAGCATATACTTCTATACTGTGTGTGTGTCGCTATCCAATCACAATGAGTGTGATTTCTGTCTGCTGAGTTGGTGCTCTGACAGCTTTTCCTGACTCCAAGAGATAATTAGTGACAGGGAAGGAGGGCTCCAGCACACAGCCTGTGAATGATAGCCATAACTGTTCATTTTCCATGTAATATGAGGGGGGTGTCTCTTCCCTTCCCTCCAGTCAGGGCTCAGAGCCCTCCTCACTGAGGTCTACAGTGTGGGTTGTAGAGTGATCTTTCTTACTGTGCAGTGTGACAGACGTGTACAAAAAAAACAAATAATAAAAGTTCAGATCATTTTGCAGGTAAAACAGTAAACATTTTTTTAGCTTTGCATCTTCTTATGGGTATCACATTACTTAAAATACCCTAACTACATATCAATAGTTTAAGAGGCCAACATCTTGACCCTGTTACATCACTGTTAGGTGTCATCAGTTTATAAGGCAAGTGCACACTCTTGTATTATTATTAGTCTATGGCAGGGGTGCTCAACCTTTTGAAGAGCAAAGGCCAAGTTATTTGGTAACCAGTTGTGGGCCACATTGAAATGTAATGGTTCAGGATTTCTCATTTCTAATTTTTTTATTTTAAATAGCATAAATAACATTTTCCTTCTGTAGCCGCTAAATGCTGGTGGGAGGGAGAGGGGGAGAAGCCGGCTTTCAGCTGTTACAGGAGGAAAATGTATATGCCATCCCCCTCCTGTCCACAGAATGTGACCATGGAGTTTAACTGCCCACCAAACTGCAAATGTAAACAAGCCCTTACTGACCTGAGCCCCCTATAAAGCTGCTTTCACACTGATCCACAGGTGCAATGCAGCGCAGGAAAGCCGCAGGTGCACTGCACTGCACCCATGGATCAGTGTGAAAGCAGCCTAATAGTTATTAACCCTTTTATATGTGTTAATATGCCATTGCAAAAGCACAGTGTAATACACTGCCCTTCCTCTCCTCTTCCAGCTTCTGCTGGCATCGCTCTCCATCTCCAGGCTGCTAGAAAGGTCCCCATTGAAGTACACTTGCTATTACTCTGCCTGGGACAGGGGCTGGCGCTACAGAGGAGGTATCAGCTTATGTGGCTCCTGTTCTCTCCGTGGCCGACTGCTTCCTCCACTGCTGAGGCCGGCTTAATGCACTTTGAAGCTTGGGGATGGTGGGTTGGCAAGCCATGGGTTGCTGACACTGGGCATGCACATCTCTGGTTTGAGGTCGAGGGCCACATCAGAGGGCTCCGAGGGCCACAGGTTAAGCACCCCTGGTCTTAGATTTAGGATTTAGTTAGAGTTGGGGGGGTTAATGTTGTTAGGGTTATAATTGGGGTTAGTGTGCAAGAACTATAATTGGGGTTAGTGTGCAAGAACTATAATTGGGGTTAGTGTTCAAGTACTATAATATTTGTGTTAGAAATCAGGATAGGGGGTCATTTTAAGTGTTAGGTGTTTATTGTAAATTTTAAATAAGGTTAGGGATATGAGAAGCTAAGTTAAGTTAAGTGTTGGGATCAGATGAAAGATTAGGATGGGTTATAAGCCTGGGTCATTATTTTGCAGAGTTTATTATTCACGTTTGTTAGGCATTAAAAGACCCACACTGAGAATACCCCCAATAACATCATTCTATCCTAATTAGTTACCAAATACCACTGCAGACCCAACATTGGCATACTGAGTGTCCAGTAGAAATAGAACTGATTTCTTCTTCTTCCTATTGTTAGAACCATCAATATACTCCTTTAAAGTGTATGTAAACCCTCAGCTTTTAGGAGAACCAATTCTGTTTTTTTTTTTTCATATACAGTCAATATAAATGCATTAGGAAACACATGTCAAGTACAGGTCAAAGACATTACAAAAATATTACTGATGCATTACAAATGCATCAAAATTGATCTCAAACATTTGTGTACACTAGCCAAGATAGTCAAAGTATGGCAGAAAAGAGTTCCTTCAGAAGTCACCTTTAAAGCATGTCCGAGACCTCCTTGAATCACTTCACACTGTCATTCTAAAAACACTTACATTCATGCCAGGACAGATATATTTGAAGGTGTGTAACTTACAATCTCATGATGTTTAGATGTAAAATTAATTGAAATCTTTCATTTCTTCACCACTTTACAGCTGAGCGTGAAATTGTCCGTGACATTAAGGAAAAACTGTGCTATGTGGCTCTAGACTTTGAGAATGAGATGGCCACTGCTGCCTCCTCTTCCTCCTTGGAGAAGAGCTATGAGCTGCCTGATGGGCAAGTCATCACAATTGGTAATGAGCGTTTCCGTTGCCCAGAGACTCTCTTTCAGCCATCCTTTATTGGTAAATAGTAATGTGTGTTTTCTGGTACCAATTTTAAAACCAAAATGGTACAGTTCAGTCAAACTAATGCCATATTCCCTAAATTTATTAGGTATGGAGTCTGCTGGTATTCATGAGACAACCTACAACAGCATCATGAAGTGTGATATTGATATTAGGAAGGACTTGTATGCTAACAATGTCATGTCTGGTGGAACCACCATGTACCCAGGTATTGCTGACCGTATGCAGAAAGAAATCACTGCACTGGCTCCAAGCACAATGAAGATCAAGGTAAATGATCTTAAAAAGTATTTGCCCTAAAAACAAAAAATATTTCTATTTTTCCTTCACTATGGTCAATGGACTATAACACTTTTACTACATTACTACATTTTAAATATGTAGTATTTACAACATTACTACATGTTAATGTAGTAAATAATACTATTAATGTACTACTAATGTAGTCAATTAAATTTACATTAAAATAAAGATGGAAAAGCTTACTGATTTCAAATCAGCCTGATTATTTTTATGTAGAACACTGTGGTATAGTGCAGCTTAAGCCTTTGACTACTAAGTATGTGCACCTCATGTCATGGCGATCAAATGGTTAAACAAGCTCATGGCTGAAATTTGAAAATGTTCAGCTTGAAGAGGTCTTTTATGTAGAAATGATATGGGTGGTCACTTTATAGACCAGCAGTTTGTTGCCTTTCTAACATGCTCCCTTTATCAACCACAGTTCAGGCTCACATGCTGGTCAGGCTCACATGCTGACATATTTCCCTCTATGCAGTGAACACAAAAGTCCTCAACTTTGAGCACTTCTGGGTTAACATTTGTCAGTTTCTGCCCAGCTGTGGGAGAAGGAGAGGCAGATTGGAGCATGGGCGTAGCATCAGGCTTTGCAATGGCAACCCTGCCCATTCTCCAGGGGGCCCATGCGGCCTCCCTGTCACTTGAGTTTTCATCTACTCAGCAAGGGGGCCAACTACCAGCAAGTGTGCCAGACATCAACAAAGACAGTCATGGATTGTGTATGGCTACACAGGAGTGTCCCACCCACCACACTTGGCTAGAGTGTTGAGAACGGCTGGATCTAGGGGGTGATGCACCCCCCCCCCATGCATGCGGTGCCTGGGTTGGTAAGCTCCTCCCCCATCCTCAGACTGCACTCAGCCTCGCACAGGACATGCACCAAAGCTGCTCCTACCCGCACTGCACAGCTGAGATTGGATTGTATGAACTCACAAACATATGCACACCTAGGATGCATGTCTGTACATACAGTGGGGACGGAAAGTATTTAGACCCCCTTAAATTTTTCACTCTTTGTTATATTGCAGCCATTTGCTAAAATCATTTAAGTTAATTTTTTTCCTCATTAATGTACAACCAGCACCCCATATTGACAGAAAAACACAGAATTGTTGACACTTTTGCAGATTTATTAAAAAAGAAAAACTGAAATATCACATGGTCCTAAGTATTCAGACCCTTTGCTGTGACACTCGTATATTTAACTCAGGTGCTGTTCATTTCTTCTGATCATCCTTGAGATGGTTCTACACCTTCATTTGAGTCCAGCTGTGTTTGATTATACTGATTTGACTTGATTAGGAAAGCCACACACCTGTCTATATAAGACCTTACAGCTCACAGTGCATGTCAGAGCAAATGAGAATCGTGAGGTCAAAGGAACTGCCTGAAGAGCTCATAGACAGAATTATGGCAAGGCACAGATCTTGCCAAGGCTACAAAAAAAAGGTTCTTAAAAGCACAGTGGCCTCCATAATCCTTAAATAGAAGACATTTGGGACGACCAGAACCCTTTCTAGAGCTGGCCGTCCGGTCAAACTGAGCTATTGGGGGGAGAAGAGCCTTGGTGAGAGAGAACCCAAAGATAACTGAGCTCCAGAGATGAAGTTGGGAGATGGGAGAAAGTTGTAGAAAGTTGTAGAAAGTCAACCATCACTGCAGCCCTCCACCAGTCAGGGCTTCATGGCAGAGTGGCCCGATGGAAGCCTCTCCTCAGTCCAAGACACATGAAAGCCCACATGGAGTTTGGTAAAAAACACCTGAAGCACTCCAAGATGGTGAGAAATGAGATTCTTTGTTCTGATGAGACCAAGATAGAACTTTTTGGCCTTAATTCTAAGTGGTATGTGTGGAGAAAACCAGGCACTGCTCTTAACCTGTCCAATACAGTCCCAACAGTGAAGCATGGTGGCGGCAGCATCATGCTGTGGGGGTGTATTTTAGCTGCAGGGACAAGATGACTGGTTGCAATCGAGGGAAAGATGAATGGGGCCAAGTACAGGGATATCCTGGATGAAAACCTTCTTCAGAGTGCTCAGGAGTGCTCAGGACCTCAGACTGGGCTGAAGGTTTACCTTCCAAAAAGACAATGACCCTAAGCACACAGCTAAAATAACAAAGGAGTGGCTTCACAAAAACTCTGCAACTGTTCTTGAATGGCCCAGCCAGAGCCCTGACTTAAATCCAATTGAGCATCTCTGAAGAGACCTAAAAATGGCTGTCCACCAACGTTTACCATCCAGCCTGACAGAACTGGAGAGGATCTGCAAGGAGGAATGGCAGAGGATCCCCAAATCCAGGTGTGAAAAACTTGTTGCATCTTTCCCAAAAAGACTCATGGCTGTATTAGATCAAAAGGGTGCTTCTACTAAATACTGAGCAAAGGGTCTGAATACTTAGGACCATGTGATATTTAAGTTTTTGTTTTTTAATAAATCTGCAAAAATGTCAACAATTCTCTGTGTTTCTGTGAATATGGGGTGCTGTGTGTACATTAATGAGGGAATGAATGAATTCATGAAATGAATTTAAATGATTTTCGCAAATGACTGTGCATGCCGAAGTCAAAAGTAAGTATAATTCTGAGCCAAATGTATGGTTAGATTCAAACTAATGAGCTTTAGGGATTTAAGAAAAAGCTGAACAGCCGCACTCCATTATAACATCTTTATTGAAGACCGTAAAATCCAACGGTTACAAAGACAACAGAGGTACAGGGACACAAAAATAGGAATTATATTGTATTTTTGTGTACTTTTGTGAATTTCACATAATAAATTAATGTTGCAACAACCATTTTTTTATCCAAGTTCATTGCTTTCAGAAAATATATATGTATGGGGGTGTTATCTTCAGATGCATTCAGCAAACAAAAAAAAAATGAATAGTTTGTTCAATAGCAAAATGGATAAACATCTTTGTTTTGTCTCACAGATCATTGCTCCACCTGAGCGCAAGTACTCTGTTTGGATTGGGGGCTCCATCTTGGCTTCTCTGTCCACCTTTCAGCAAATGTGGATCACAAAACAGGAATATGATGAAGCCGGTCCATCCATTGTCCATCGCAAATGCTTCTAAATGCATTTTCTGTCTCAGATCAAAAGGATTTATAAAATGTACAATATGTCTAAACAGCCATGTAACTATACAGATAGCAATACCTGTCATTTTTGTCATATTATGACTCTAAAATGTAACGTGTACATAAATTATAATTTATTTTAAGATGTTTTACAATTTGGAAATCACTGAACTAAAGCAAAAGAATGTCACAATGCAATAAATGAGTCATGTATGTCACTTGTGTACTTATTAGCTACAGGGCCTCATTCACGCAGGGTGTATGCAGGGGCGTACCTAGAGCATTTGGCACCCTGGGCGGATCCTATATCTGACACCCCCACGTTAAAATGTAAGAACAACCCACTGTGCCCCCTGCATATCTCTGCATACTTCAATATCTCTTTGTCACTACCATAGCTCCCAACTGTCCCTGATTTCGAGGGACTGTCCCTGATTTGGAGCAATGTCCCTCTGTCCCTCATTCCTCCTCATTTGTCCCTCATTTTGGTCTGATCTATATAGTATATAAAATGCACTTTTTATCTATCAAAAAGTGTTTAGCAGCGCTAAACCTTTCATCTGATTTCTAAATTGCTGCATTTGTAAATTCCAAAAGCCAATATAAAGGAATAGTAATGGTAAAAAAAGCACTTGTGGGTTTAACCAATCTTGTTTTTTTGCACAATTCTCCTTTAAGGGGGCGTGGCAAAGGGTGTGTCCTATGCCTGCAAACTTTTTCTGATAGGTGTCCCTCATTCCCATGTCAAAAACTTGGGAGGTATGCACTACTGTGTACCCCCTCTACACAACTGCACCTCTGGACCCCTTTACATTACACAGCCCCCTGCACCCATTTACATTACTCAGCACCCTGCACCTCTGGACCCCTTTACATTACACATCACCCTGCACCTCTGGACCCCTTTACATTTCACAGACCCCTGCACCTCTGGACCCCTTTACATTACACATCACCCTGCATCACTGGACCCCTTTACATTACACAGCACTACACACCTCTGGACCCCTTTACATTACACAGTACACTGCATCTCTGTACCCCTTTACATTACACAGCCCACCGCACCTCTAGACCCTTTACATTACACAGCAACCTGCATCTCTGGACCCCTTTACATTACACAGCACCCTGCATCTCTGGACCCCTTTACCAGGAGTGTACCTAGAGCATTTGGCACCCGGGGCAGATCCTATATCTGGCACCCCCCACGTTAAAATGTAAAAACACCCCACTGTGCCCCGTTCATACCTCTGCATCCTTCAATATCTTTGTCACTACTGTGTACCCCCTCTCCACAACTGCACCTCTGGACCTCTTTACTTTACACAGCACCCTGCACCCCTGGACCCCTTTCCATTACACAGCCCCCTGCACCCTTTACATTACACAGCACCCTGCACCTTTGGACCCCTTTACATTACACAGCACCCTGCATCACTGGACCCTTTTACATTACACAGCACCCTGCATCTCTGGACCCCTTCCCTTTACATTACACAGTCTCCTGCACCTCTGGACCCCTTTACATTACACAGCACTCTGCACCTCTTTATATTACACAGCACGCAGCACCTCTTGACCCCTTTACATTACACAGCCCCCTGCATCTCTGGACCCCTTCTAATTACACAGCACCTCTGGACCCCTTTACATTACACAGCCCCCTGCACCTCTGGACTCCTTTACATTACACAGCACCCTGCACCTCTGGACCCCTTTACATTACACAGCACCCTGCACCTCTGGACCCCTTTACACTACACAGCATCCTGCATCTCTGGACCCCTTTACATTACACAGCACCCTGCATCTCTGGACCCCTTTACATTACACAGCACCCTGCACGTCTGAACCCCTTTACATTATACAGCCCCCCACAGCTCTGGACCCCTTTACATTATACAGCCCCCCACAGCTCTGGACCCCCTGCATGTTACACAGACCCCCCCTTCAGTGCAGACCCCCCCTTCAGTGCAGACCCCCCTTCAGTGCAGACCCCTCCCATTCAGTGCAGACCCCTCCCATTCAGTGGCGACCCCCCAATTCAGTACAGACCCCCCATTCAGTGCAGACCCCCCCATTCAGTGCAGACAGACGGACCCATAATGTACCTGAGATCAGAGCGGGACATGCACAGCAGGTTCCCTCCTCCTGTGTAGACATAAACAGAGAGGTGGGATACAGCCAGGACAGCTCAGAGCCACTCAGACAGCCTGGGGCCACGAGAGAAGGGGATCATTGGTGCATTGGTGTTGCCCTGGGCACTGCCGACGGATGTCACTCTGCACCCACGAGCAACACCACTGCAGCTTGCCTCTCCCTGCTCTAACCTGCCCTGTCACCGCGCTGCTGCCTAAACCTACTCCACTGTCACCGCCTTAGTCGTGGAGGGGGGGGGCGCCGGCCTGACACCCCCGCGTGTGTGGCACCCGGGGAGTGCCTGCCCCCCACTTGGTACGCCACAGGTCCCTTGCGACGGTCGGGTTTACCTACAGGTAACTCATACTCACATGGATGTCACATTGGGAGTCCCAATTGACTTGAATGGAACTACTCACACAGGCATGCACAGAACATCTGTGCATTCCCATGTGAGTAAACACAGCCATCACATTGGACACAGATGCATACTCCCTGTGTGAACAAGGCCTTAGTTCTGATTTGTAAATATTGTTATGGAGATCTGTGTGCTTGAGTCTGATTCTGCATCACACCCCTGGTGCCCAACCCACTGCATCTGGATCTCAATATTTTTTCTTATGGCACCAGCAGACTGTGGTCAGTGTTTTTCTTGCCTGCACGCTTACTTTCACTTGCATGTGACCTGCATAAGTATGAGAAGTGTTCCTGTACTTAGTCTTGCTCTGTATCATGTGACCTATTACACAAGGAAAGCCTAGGAACACCCTTTAAGCTGGGTATACACTGGCTGAAAACAGGGCCGGACTGGGAATGAAAGCCAGCCCTGGAAAAAATGTCATACCAGCCCCATAGCATTAATGTACCAGCCCAACATCATAACGTCATTATTTTCTTGTTCATAAAATGTAAAACCATGCATTTTAAAGCACATTTAAAGAGTGCATTATATATAGATAAGACACATATAAAAGCACATAGGGCTTTATATATATATATATATATATGTATATATATATATATATATATATATATATATATATATATATATATATATATATATATATATATAAAGCAAATTACAGTTAAAAGTGGTAAAAGTGGAACAATCATCAAGAACAGTCCACTTATTGCTATGGTGATATATATTACCAGAATAAGGAATAATCAAAGAATTTTACTTCAAAGTATGGAAGACGTAAACATGTTCAAAACTTTATTAACGTAACATAAATAAATTGCCTGCACACAACTCTGTCCCTTAATGCCCACCTCCTTGTTATAGGGCACACAGTGTATAGGAATGTATAATGTAAAACATGGTGGGATTTCCCCACTCTGGGGAAATACAACTGGGCAGTGGCGGTGCGTCCATTGCACCCGTCAATCTTCAATAGACAGATTCATGCATTGCATGAATCTATCTATTGTCGCTGCTGCCGCCCCCTATTCAGGTGTCCGGCACCCTTGTCGGGCATCGGGCATCTGAATTACAGCGGCGGGGGTGTTTTTAGAAGTGCCTGATTAAAGCCGTCAGCTCTAATAGGCTTCCAAATTGGTAAACAGCGGGCACACTGCTGTGTGTTCGCTGCTTACACAGTGCTGTGTTAGGAAATCAAATAAATCGCTTCCCTAACACTGACCCGCCTCTCAGCCAATCAGGTGCACTGGGTCTGGTTACCTGTAACCTGATTGGCTGAAGCGACAGGCGCTGTGATTGGATGCCTATCGGAGGGAGCGTGGAGCAACGCGCTGACCTGAGACAGGTAAGTGCCGGGCGGGGGGGACACTGGCAGGATTTAATGGGCAAACTGGTGGCAATTGATGGGGCAAACTGGCGGCAATTGATGGTTACAGTGGCTGCGTTTGATGGGCACAGTGGTAGCGCTTAATGAGCACAGTGGCGG